>OX359250.1:18338499-19790499 GCA_947179485.1 Allacma fusca | reverse complement strand
ACTGGGCCTCTACAAAAGCACTAAATTAACTCCCCATTCACAGTCAAGAGATGTCAATATTTAACCAAAATTAGGTGGCAATTCGAATTAATAAAACCCAGCAGGTCCAACCACAGTCAATTCTGTTTCTCCTAGAGCTTGTTGACTGTGCACTCGTCTACCGTGTCACAGATGAAGGAACGGGAAAAACCCCATTAACACCGCTAGCTTGGGTAAGTATATCTAAGTATACTTACTTATAATTATATCTATTTATACATAGATAAGTATATGTAGCTGAGGTTATTCGGAGTACAGGAGAGAGCTTTTTATTTTCGTGTTGCTTTTCGAGGAGGGACACACTCAACAGAATCAGGCTCTGTGGAAGGTTGTGTTTCTGACTCGCCGACTACACCACGACTACTGAACGAGCAGTTTGAAGTAAAGGAATGTTAAAATAATTCTAATCCACCGGCCATTTGACTGTCCAACCAATTTGCCCTTTTGTCAACACCGCATGCCCATGCACAACTTGGCCAGGGAGAAACCTTTGAGCAGTTGCGAGCTTTTGCTATTAGTGTCGGGAATGTCTCATCGTCAGTGTGGTGGTTGGTATCTCCCCAACAGTCCCAACTAAAGTTTTTTTTTTCTCTAACCACACTCTCAAGCACCTTGGTCTCTCCACATCCGATCCATGCATCTACAGATAGTAGTCAAGTGTAGTAGTGTCCGTAGTTACTAGTTACATTCTCGTATTCATTGATACTTAGTAGTCGTTAGAGGAGAGTAAAGTCTTCTCTCTGTCTCTCTCTCTCTCTAAAAAAAAGTATCCTCTGCGTCAGTATAAAAGCCCTGTGATCATTAGATATCTGGTTTCAAATGTCAATCACAGCATGTATGTATCCTATAATTTGAAGTTACTCAGTAAGCAGTGTTCAAATTACTCGGAATGTCCAAGTTCTCCCCCTATGTAGGAGTGAGGAAGCAGTCGTTCAGTATCATATATAAGTATATGACCATACCACATTATTTTTCTCCCCACTTCCGATTAAAACACACTGTAATCTACTCTCGACGCAGCGCAGACAACCAGCACTTAGAAAGGTCCAAAATGTACACACTTGGGTAGTTGATGACATGAGAAGAAAAAAAATGACAGTAAATACACGAGAAAACTAAATACACATCAAACGTAACAAAACAAACTCGGCTACTGTAGTGCACATTTTACAGAAATATTGATAGGTCAATAGGCAGACGTGAGGACTACCACCATGGACTCTCTCTCTCTCTCTCTCTCTCTCTCTCCCTCACCACTTTACCACACGTCAAGAATGTTATATAATAGCCATGAGAATAAAAAAAGATTGCCTCAATTATTATTACTCTCCCTATTACTTTGGTGATATTATATGCAGTAATATTACTTGGTTATGCGTGTGTTTGTGTGGAGAGACCTCAAGGAGAGGCAAGAGAGTTCCTTCCAATTACCCCAACTTCCTTGAGTTTACAGTTAAAATAACACTAGTGAGTATACTTATACTAAACCATAGAGAAAGGATGACGGAAACCATAAACGAGATTTAATCTTACTCACGATTTACAGAAAACCATCATTTCTAAAACTTATTTGTTGGAAGTTAAAGTACTACAGTATCTATATATAGAATAATCCTTCCATTGCTTGAGCAATGAACACTCCTGACAAGCCTAATCATTTTCCATGGAAATGTTGAGCAAAATGTGAACTGTGAACTATATCCTCGACTAACTTGCCCCGAAGCAAACAAAATCAGGAGCAAAACCACAGACCCGGTACTAATTTACACGTAGTTTATGATTTGCATATTTGGAAACGACTCCTTCAAATGCTCACTCTTCAAATTCCCATCACACTCGTAGGTGTTATGAGATAGGTTTTGAGGGCAGGAGGATTTCTAATCTCTACAATATTTTGCCACTCCAAACGTGTCGCTCCTACACCTACTGTACTAGGAAAGTTCAGGTCCTGTCCACCGTCACACGCTGACATCCGATAATTTCATATTCTGATTTTCATATTTTCCAACCCCAGTCTCATTAAACATGGAAATTTCTTCCTCAACTACTCCGTAATGAAAAGACTTCAATCGAATCCGATGTAGACGGATTGGAATGAATACAGGCTCCAACTTGTGCCCCCTAAAACCCTTCCACCAGAGTTGATATATCTACCTATGTGTGAGTACAGTCACTACAGGCAGGCCCAACCATAGTCGTGGTCGGAAACAACGGAGACGAGAGACGATAGATAATTACACAAAATCAAGAACTCCTTTAAAGAGCTAAGGGTATTCTCCAACCACGATCCATGGAGAGATTTCCAGATCCATGTCCCCTTTTGCCCTTTGTATATCCCTAGTGAAGCAAGCTTGAAATTAAGCTCAGGATGAAGTATTTAGCGAAATTCTATCCATCCAGTAGTAGGTGCCTTCCAGACATGTGATACATTCAATGTCGGAGACTCGTTTGTAGAAAGACTCATACAAAAACATACATAGAAACTTCCATGAGGCGATTATTACGGAAAATGGAACGATACGAGGGAAACTTGTAATACCTCTCACACAAAGATGTCAAATTACCCTACCCATTTATGTAGTCACAATTTCATTTCCAGAACCCTCCATGAGGGATTAATGAAATTTCCAGAAAAAAAAACTAGATGAGATGAGATTTTATACTGCGAGAAAGAGAGAGAGAGAGAGAGAGAGATGCGGAACATTTGACAATAAAATATAATAATTCCAGAAATACTGTGTAGTTCTCCATGATAGTTTCCTACTATTCTTCTCCTCCTTCCACAGTCACCCAAGAATGGTTGAGACGGATAAAAAAAACCATTTGAATCATCTGATATGATTCTTATTGTTACAATGCTAAGAATCCATTTACAGTTAAACAGTCTAACAAAGGCAACCGACTCACCAATCCCTAATCTATTACTAGTAGTTTCAATAAGAACTGGAAAGTAAGCTCCCACTCCTGACGACTGTGATAGAATTAAACCATTTCTCCCGGACCCACAAATACATAGGTAACAAGAGCCCCATAATGATGTGTAATGTACGTGCATTTCCACGAAAAATAGGAACTTCGCAATTTCCCCTATTCTGTTCGGTTGTCTCGACCAAAAATGTTTTATTTAAACAATTTTCAAGAGAGATGCTCACACATATGTAAATGCCAAATCCATGGCCTATCCCTGGAAGAGTATTTGATCATGTACAGGCACGCGCCAAAATCTCCGAAATCCGAGCGATAATACCGAGGTTGCACAAGACGAGCTAGAGGTTTACGCAAAAGACACACACACACCATGGATACATACACACATGTGAGAGGAGGCAAGGAAACTGTGAAGAAGGAGCAAGCAAGGAAGTGACGAAAAAACAGAAAAAAGGGAAGGAAACCTAAGTGAAAGTATATATAGATATGTGTTTACGACCGTACAGTTCCCCACAGAGTTACATAAGTATCTACAGACAAGCTTGGGATCGTAATACGAAAAACACCAGGTATTTTGAAGCCTTCTTCTATGACTTGACATGTACAGACAGGCTTTCTTCACCCTCCGGTACTTCTCTGCAATCTGCCCGCACGACAATGTGTAAGTATATTTTATGCTCAAGTATAATTCGGAGAGAGAGAGAGAGAGAGAGAGAGAGAGAGAAGCGAAAATCCAAAGCCAAGAGAGAAACCACCATTCGAAGGATGAAATGAAAAAAAAACGAAATCAAACTAAAATCCAATGCCTGGTCATGCCACATCTACTAGTTCGTTTCGTGTGTGTGAGATACTTGGTTGGTTGGAACATCCAGTCGAGTATATGCTCAATGCTCATACTTTCCTCTATTTCTCCACAGACAGAGAGATAGATACACCCGAATAAATACATTTCAATTCTTAAACGAAGAAGCCTTGGATGGAAATCTACTTACAAGGAAGAAAGCCTACATATAGTAAAAATTGCAATTGCCTAAAGTGCCTCAAGTTAAAGTAACCAGGAAGCAACAAACTCCAATTTAAAATTAATATACAACTAATATTTCTTTCCTGGAAAGTTATTACATCTCAACCGAAAAATTCCACTTGGCCCAAATGATGTACGGAAACCAGTCTGCTCGTAGGCGTGAGTTCTTAAAAATGTATTAGCACAGCCCAAGCCACATACTCGTATAATCCCGTAAGTAGGGAAAGTGCCGATGAGAGTATAAGCATATTTAATGGGATCACATAAATGTATTTGCCAGTAGTGTTAGGTAGATACGTATGTATGTGTGTGTATATATGTATATATATATATATATCTAGGTATGCCGACACACTGGAAATATACCTATACTATTACACATGTACATACATAGATACTTACACAAGACGCTTGATGATAAATTGGACCATGTAATGCTTCCTTACGCTTACATCCAATATTGATACAATTGACGCGTGAAACTAAATAACTGGAGGCAATCAGATCCGTGAAATAAAATGGGCTGATCAGAGTGTATATACCCTAAGGTTTTAAGCCGTAATTAAAGACTTTCTCTAAAACGAATAAGTCTTCCAAACATAGCTGACAGGCTCAGGAAAAATATGAAACGGAATACTTTATCCACACATGTCTCCTATTACGAGAGAGACAGGACGAGAGTCAGACCAGTCAGAACGAGTAGATAACAACTCTGACCACTTCACATAATGTAACTTCAGGAATACATCCAATAAAAGCCCCAAAAAGGAAAGAAAGGCCAAGATTGAAAGGAGTCCTAACTCGACTGAACACATTCGTGCCACTGCAATTGGTTAACTTAGTCAACGGAGAAATCTTACTCAAAACCTTGGAGAGTATACAGCCCGAGCCACAATTTGAAAAATCGATGCCACGTAATCTAATGTCAATCCATAAAAAGAAAAAAAAATATACGAGAAGTAGCACCAGCATTTCTCTAAACCTGAGCTCCCGCAGACACACAACACGAGACCTGACAATAAAACCATTTCAAACTTTTCCACCTACTACTTGTAAGCGTCTAACTACATCAACTAAAAATCAGACGGCGTAAGCACAAAAAATGAACTTCTTCAAATCATATATGAGGTCCTAAAGCCACAAGTCAGTCGTAAACCATCGGGTTAACAAGCTTCATTCCTCTAATATACTGTGTGTTTCCAATGCGGTTGCCAACAAAATATTATCACCATCAGTTTACATGCGCACGTCAGGATCTCAGCTCCTCGAGCTACTACATTAAAATAATTACAAAAAAAAAGAAGAAATAATGCTGGTTATGCATCTTACATAGATGCACAGAGAACAGCATATGTGTAATTACATAGATATATAAAAAACCCATAGAAAATATAACCCAGAGAAGGGAAAATCCTCCAGACTTGAAACACTCTTGTGGGGATGAAAATCAAATCAGGAAAAGACGACAGACGAGAATTGCCAAGGAAATTTACATACATAGTCTTAATTGTAAGTGCACATAAAATAATAGTACAATCTCAAGTCAACGTCTAAGATGACACCCAACACAATCACAAACCCCTGGCAGTCCTCGTAGAGTACTTAACCACAAACACACCCCAGCAGCACAAGAAGGAACAAAGCTTTGATTTATAAAAACAGATGGAATTTTATACGATCCCATCATACAGACACACACACACACACACACACACACTGCACTCGTAAAAGGGAATAAATCAAAAGGGTTTACCATTGAACACGGAATCGACCTACACAATCCTAAAATGTACCCATACAGGAGGAAATACATTCAAAAGCTTGACTTCGAAAGACAGAGACTGCCTCCAGGTTCACCCGTCTTCCAGATCGGTTAAGGATATGTAGGTATACCAAAATCCCAAGAAAGTATAATGTAGATCAATGCTTATACGTATGGTAATTTTTCCGAAAGCATTCCTTGGAAACTCAAACCTTTCCAGATGCAATTTCCTCCATTTGAAAAATAGAACACGGAAGGCCCCTCATTACTAATGCATAAACCCAGTTAGAAATTCGATAAAGGAGGCCAGCCATGTTACCCTCAATAAAGGTATTGTTGCTAAAGCTTTACTTGTCAGATGGGTAGTAGTAGACAACATGCATATGTAGATACATATATAGTTTTAGCTCAGACTTGAGACCCTAATAATTGGTATTACTCATATCTATACCTATACATCTTCCTTCCTCTGATTTATCTTTTAACCTGCACAGCTTGCACAGGTATTCCTATTTAAGTAAACATGATTCCACTTCTTTCCCGAAAATTTCACCTCCAAATCCCTCAGTAGCTCGCATCTGGATAAATTCAACCAGACAAACAGACTTTAAATGTGGAGTCAAGTTACACGGAAATAAAACTAAAAGCACTGTATGTACGCATCCATGAGGATACTTTACACTACCATATTCCGTATTCACGTTTAACAAGTTTTACATTAGGAGCACTCTTGTGTCTCCCATCCAACCAAGTCCTCTTCATCATAATATTTTGATGAAGAAATGACAAGAGAACCAAGTACAAATATACTACTACTGTACTAGATTATTGCTTTCTACTCTACTTACACTCCCGTTTTTGTCTCTCAAACCTGCTCCACATTTGGATTACATATGATCATCGCACAGCTCACTCTAAGACAGGGGCTCTCAACTTCATATCCTTGAACATCGTATACGGATATTATGTGGATAATCGGAAATCAGGGTAGGACTGGGCTGGAGTTAGTATTTACCATGTCTAGTTTGCATTTTCCATGCTATGTCCTTGTTATGACTCATGAGTCATGCTTCATGCTATCCGTTGATTCAATTTCGCTTAGAAATCAAAATGAATGTATTCTTACTTTCTCCTTGAAGTAAGTACTTAACATAAAGGGAATTTCAATCAAATTTCCAGTTAAAATAAACAAACTAACTGTCACACGTATTTTCTCACTGTCAGTTAAATCTAACCAAACTATCATCCCATCATTTACCCCACTAACAATTAAACACTGCATGTATGCAGTATTTATTCCGTGGTGTGTGTGTGTGTGTGTGTGTGTGTGTGTGTACGGTACGGATCAACACGTCTCACAATTTCCTCAGATTCAACCAGGTCAGTTTCATAAGAACACCAGGGTTTTCTAACTTTTTGAGTCACACCAGGGCGGCAGTAGGATCGTGAGGTCGGATGTGTACACAGACACAGGGAGACACGTATTTGAGTTTCGGAACTCAATCCAATTTCACAGCCTTTAAGCCAAACGTCAAGAGTCATATGAGATTTTTGACAAGAATCAGTCTGGTGGTTTAATGTGACTTGCCCTTGACATGGCATGTACATACTTGGATTGAACCCAAACTTGTCTAAAATAAAATGCTGTATCCTGAAAACAACTTGTTACCAGTGCGTACGCGTACACCCTACACTCAAATTAACATTTATTACGTATTGTAAGTTCCACTCTGAAAATTGGAGCTCATTAATGTCTTATATGAACACATGTATGTAGGCTTTTTTGCTGAGGGGAGAGCTTCCCTTTTGCAATAGTGTTTCATTGCAAATTGTAATTATTATTCCTGCCCTACAGTTACACTAGGACGCTACCACCTGAAAAGGAGCTATGTATACTACTGTAGTGAAAATGTTTCACACTATTTAGTACAACTTTTACATGCTTATATGGAAGCTTTTGATAATCCCTTTTCCTTGTATTTTCGACTAACATAATCTAATTTTGTTTTGTTTCTCACTACATCACTATTTGAAAGAGAGATGGGCCCAGGCACTTCATTGCAGAGATGAATCTCCCCAAAACCAATACCCTTCCAGCGCTGGGAACGCTTCTGATCTCCTCTGGTTCACCTACTACTACTAAATATATTAACGAAGATACAACAGACTTACTACTTTATGCAGTAGAAACTCTAAAACTCCTGGTGTATACCGTCCACTTGGGAAACCTCCAAGCGCACCATATCAAACAAACCAGCAAGTTCCACATACAGATTCATCCAGACATATAAATCAATCAACACTCCACTACTGTGACTGGTGATCCGAGGATCGATCAAAGCTCTCCCATCAGCCAAGTCAATAATGGAGATGCAAGGGCTCTGTAATAATATAACATAACTATTATTTTGTACAGTGGGAAGGATGGAGGACTCCTCCATTCCATACACATATGTACATATAAGAGTTACAAAAAATAATCCTGGAAATTATCCCGACGACGCATTTCTTCGGAAAGATGTCCACTACCATAGACACGCTTCGCATGAGCGATCTCGTTAGGGTAAGTGGGGTAACGGGCCCGGTCGTCACTTTATCTGACCTTAAGAATCTAAGAGCAAACCACTGAGCACAATTATAAGACCAAGCTGGCACGAAATGAGACGGATTTTCCATCTATACTCATACTAACTGGATCAGTGCAGTTCATTGCTACAAAACTGGAGCAAATTCTCCAAGTCGAAAAAGCTCCGGAGCAAGACAACTGCTTAAGATAACTAACCAGCAATAATAAGAAGAAAAGTTGAGGGAGATAAAAAACAAAAAAGTTTCTCCAGCATAATCCACTCATGACTACATCCGTACATTACAAACATATGTATGTACGTCCAGTTGTGTGACGTGACATAAGTAGCCGGTAGCTAATGCCAAATATTAATTACATTCTCCTTGAACCCGCACCATCGACAAACATGAGCGAGTAAAAGTTATTTCCAGATCCGGTGTTTCCATGACTTCTCGAGAAGACCTAGTACTTGAGAATTTCAACTACAACTGTAGGCAAAGTTTACTTTACATCCTTATAATTATATATCTACGCATATATATATAGATAGTATAATTATTATTATTATAGATACAGAAATCCACCAGGAAAGTTCCGCACAAAATAGCATCAACTGGTGAGCTCGAACCGTTGGGTACACTTTCCTGAGTCCACGCCAAACCCTCAGCGTAATCACTATCAAAAATAGTTTAGCAACTGATACTATGTATCGGAGTCCGTATATTCACAGGCAGGGAAAGGGACTAAGTGAGAAAATATTTACAGGGCCAGAAGCAAAATAATGAAAATACCAGTCTTCCTCATCATGTATACTAAAATTGAAGGAGAATATGAAATACTGATGAATAAATAATAATGAAAATAATTACATCATCGACGGATCATCATAACATCTACTTCGTCTCTATACATTTCTTGATCCCTATACAAACAACCAATAAAGGTCCACAGGGTTTGAGCCACACGCAACCATATAACTCGTCATTTATAAACAGGAGACTACATTTAAAATCCCTGGGTTAGAGAGAAGAGAGAGAGAGAGAGAGAGAGAGAGAGAGAGAGAGAGAGAGAGAGAGCGAGTGAGAGAGACAGAGAGAAGAGAGAGAGAGAGACTACAACCATACACAACACACACATTTCTACCCACTAATTAAATCCCCAACGATGGTACCTCCTGGGAAAATTTCATTTATGCACAGAGCCTATAGACAGATATTGGCAATAACTGCACTTTTGTTATTAAAGTAAACCGAATTCCGTCAACCAGATTTAAAACCTATTACTTATAAACAATGGCCTGACTGTGTGTATAGGAAATAGGAACAACCACTCAACCACTATTATATCCACAGAGTAACAGGCCGTCGAGCTCTAGTCAGAATTAGTAAACCCGCATGCTAATGGGATGCCTATATAGGCAGGAGCAAGGAACGCAGAGTATGTATATGTTGTTGGGAAATGGAACATTTTTAGTCTAATTGCATAGCTTTCTATTCCCTACCAGCTCCAGAGAAAGAGAGAGAGAGAGAGAGAGAGTATACATGTACTCTATGGACATAGTAGGCTGCTTATGTGTACCATAAGGAAATGGTATATAGTCTTAGAAGTCTACAAGCTACGCAAACAAAAAACTTTCATCATAAGTACTAGAACTAAAATTCTCATTTCCGACCTCTTTCATTTGATGTTTCACGTGTAGAAGTAGAATTAATGTGAAAAGGATTGCACAAAGGCGATACTGACTGAGCATGTTCTCTCAAAGACAGAGTTTCCTTGTTTAAGAAACTGTAAACAAGGGAAATTCTTAATAACAATATCGAGTCCAAAAAAAAAAGTTTCAACAGTTTCTTTCCTTCAAGAAAGTAACCACTAAATTACATACCTACGTCATGTAATACAGGTATGTATAATGTACGCTACATGAACTTGTGATTATTCCCCTCATCACAGAGCATGAAGATTTGCTCAACTCAAATCCACCACCTTACTAGACATGACGAGATGAGGAACAACGAGTCCTTCATAGATACTCATACACTTCAGAATACTACTACACAGTGTTGGATTATGAGCACGGAGAAATCATCTGAGCTGTCTTCCGCAAGAGTCCACATACACATATGTATGTATCTGTTCTGTCATCTTCTTTACAAGGGTGACACTACTGTCGGAAGAGGAGAAAAATACAGGAAAAACTTACTCAACTTCCAACTTATACACTCTTTCTTCTGCTCCTACACAGACAGACTTGTATAAAAAACCTTGTCAAGAACAAATACAGAGTGCTCCCCATTTTCCAGACAGATTCATCACCGTCTTTTCTCGCTCTTAACTTGTCCGTAAATGTATTTAGAGTAAATACAAGCCTGTCTACATACATCTTGTGAGTTGACACACACTTTCTTTACGGCAAGAGCAGGAGATATAAACAACCTGAAGCCTGAAGGAACCTGTTACTTTGAAGCCCCTAAAGAAATAATGCATTTTTTGCAAATGGTATTATTTTGTATATTCCAACCCCAGGAAGAAAAAAAAAAACCCTCGAGTGTTGTCAGCTTGAGAAGAGAGCCAGACTTATATAGCTTGTGAGAGGAGTTAAGGCAAAAGGTAATGGAGGGAAGTAATGATTAATATGATGCTCAACCTTGAGGAAATTCCGGGTTGCACTCCCGCAAGAAATCACTTTCCATCCGAATTGCAAACAGTTCCAGCTCCTTCCCATTTACTGAGTTTCTTTCCAGTTTATTTATTTCGACTACATTTTCTCCCATCTTAATATTGTTGAAATGGGCATATGGGAGGAGCAGTAATCTAATCTTTCCAAATGATGATCTCACAAATTAGATCAACAATTGCGAACTCAGACAGCTGAAGCTCTACAAGGAGTGTGGCAGTTGTGACACGCAGTGCGATTCCAGTTTATCTTGTTCATCCGGACTCCAAAGAGTAGACAGAGAGAGAGAGAGAGAGAGAGAGTGATAGAGAGAGAGGGAGAGAAAGAGAGAGAGAGAGAAAGGAGACTGCTGGAAGATTTACCAGGTCAGACTGACTCCGTAATCTACACTTGCTCTCCAGAAACTTCAATTATTCGCACCATTTGATGTGACCGACATTGAGAAATTCCCTCTTTCATTTATGTCTTCATTTAAGCAGTTTCAAATCCAGCCACCACCATACGTGTATTTACAAGTTTGAGAAGGGAACAACATGTGAATTAGTATCGCGACATGCACTTGAGTTTACTACTCCCAGTAAAATCAACGGCGACAGGCAGTCACACACAAATGAGAAGTATATTTTTCACAGAGGTGCATAGTGCATACATAACAAGTAAAAGTATCACAGTGAGAGAACAACTGACTTCAAAAACTTCAAACAATGGCCCAGGTTTATATTTGTCGCCATAGAGAGGAAAAGCAAGGGGAAGAAGGAGCGGAAACTGAACAGAAAGGAATAAAACATGAAAGGCTAACGCTAACAAATTATGTATTACAGATATGTATGCATACTTCCAGACTCACAGTCAGAGTCATTTGTGTATGTACATAAGCCGGAATAGGTGCAAAACTTGTCACACGCTTCCCAATGTAAACTCGGGGAAGTGTACTCAGACTGTATATAGTCATGAAGGACGAAATATATATTGAATACCTATAACTAAAATAATACCGCAGGGTGCTAACGATGTTATTATGTAGTACTTGATCACACAACACACGGACAGAATGGAAACAAAATTCAATTTTGTCGCACACTACACACATACCCTAGGTATACTCCCTGAAAAGGAGAATAATACGCAATACGATAAAAATAATCAAGACTGGAGGAGCCAGTCTTGGCTGGCTCGCTCCAAAACACAGAGCATACATACATACCTACTATATGTACTTACTTATCTATTAACTATACTAAAGAGCATTTCTCCTCCTTTACAGTATTGCACTCTCTTTCCCTTTCATTTCGTCGAGAGAATTCCTGAATTATATTTCACCATTCAATCGAAGAGTTGAAGGAAGGCTCCATACAGGTCATACCAATCGTATGTATGTATCTACCATTATTGCATTCATTTAGCTGAAAAGAATATTTCCATTTCTAGGCCACATTCCAGTGTTCAGACACTACACCGTAGTTTTCAAGGCATTCAGCATTCAGTTTACCATCCTTTCAACAACAACAAAAAAATACTGAAAAAATTTATTTTCTATGAACCTCGAAGGCAGACAATCCCAAGTTCAGATTTTTGCAAGAAGCCATTCTCTCATACAGGATCTCTTCGAAAATTAAATACATTCATTGGTATTCAGCTCACAGCATTCTAGTGTACCAGAAAGAAATAAATCAAGCTAGCAGTTCGGAAAAAAATAGCAATAGAAAAACAGTCTCATGCTATTCCTCCAAGTCAACTGGAAACATCACTAATGCTTCATAGTATCACGCCTCTCTGGTTTTCTGAGATACGAAAATAGCTAGTAAAACAACATTTTCCGACAATTGTGGTAAGAAAAATATAACTCCTGGAGGTCATAATCAATCTGTATTATTAACACTAAAGACAGATATTCATTCGTAGGGAATACGACTTTAAAATTGCCTAATACTAAATAAAACACTACTTTCAAATGTTCAAGCTCACCTCACAGTATTCTTAACTATACACAGTTACAACATCGTTTTTTCACTGTGTGGAAAAAGCTGCTTTCATAAATATAATGTGCTTGCCGGAAATTGAAATTTCATTCACATTTTACTGTATATGTATCTATGCACGAATGAAAAGTGAGGAGTAGCAGCACTTAGCCTTCAATGTAATAATTACATGAAGCAGCACGTTTACAATTCTACCGTAAGTACACATAAGGATGACAGAGACACATATACAGAATTACTTATAGTTAGATTAAAGAAACCTCTCGCTTCATACAAACAGCCTGACGGAACTTGCATTTTCATTATTAAAACTATCCTTTTAATTGGTGTGCATCATCCATTCCGAGGCCATTTCGATTAGTATTTACATGGATTCTAGGAAATAAGTACTTCCATGAGCATTAAAGCCACGCTCGATTGTCACTTTAAAATTTACTGCTGACACTAACTGTGAAAGAACTATGGCTATGCAAGGATACATATGAGTTTCAATGGACTATGGAGAAATATCGGCACTAACGATTATCCATCAACACGAATATAAGGCGCTACTCAGATCCAGTCATTTCAAGTAAGTCATCCTGACAATCAGGCTCACAGGAAATTAGGTTTAAATAGGATGTGACGCCAATTCAGGCAATCAATTTTAGTTTGAAGTAAATAATTATTATTAGTATTAAGTTGTTTCAAGTACACAAAACCGAGAGCTCCCAAGTATTTTATGAGATTGTTGGCAGAGACGGCTTGAGAACAAAGTGTGATTAAATTCTGCCTCGACTTGAAGAACAGGTATGTTTTGTAATATTATCTTAATGAATTGCTCCTAATTAAACCAAGGCAATACTTTGACAACCAGTCCCCAGTAAGTTCGACCAAGTTTTCGTTTTCTCTAACACTTGAGCTCTCATCTAGAGGGTTATTAAACACACGTATCACACAAATAAGATTGAAGCTTTCATGTCTGAAAGTCTCAGATTGAAAGAATGGCACAAGGGCATCGAAGAGAGTCTGGCAGACGAGCTAATATCCACAACCCCTCCGTATTATTATTATTACATGATAGATGTATGAGATGATGCGGAATCTGTGTATTTACACTGCTCGTGTATATGTATATAGTGTAGATAGATACGCTTCTACGAAACACAATGTGTCTATAGAGATCTATTGATATAACTAGGGCTTTTGGACTTACAGCTGGGTTATAGACGGAAACAAATTCCCAGACGTATGCGGGTTCTAATTTTATTGTAAATACATATATGTATGTATACACAGAAGCAGACGTAATTTCATAGCGTTTTCACGGTCCGTAACAAACTTCGAACCACAATTTTCGCCCTCTTATTTCTTATGTACTGGGTTCTTAAGCGGTGAATGTGTAGGATGATGATCAGATGCGAACGCAAGTATTATTTTATTGTATCAATAGTCGTTCCAGTAGTTGAAACACTACGATCGGGTTGCATGATTGGAAGCCACCAGCTACTACGTCGAGCGTCAGTACTATTTGAAGATTATGCAAGAAGGCCATTAAGTAAGCGACTATACTCCTGTAAAAGCTCACTCTTGGTGAGAGAGCTCTCTTGCTGGTGATGCTTCCATATCGGATGCATCATATTAATTTACATAAGAACGAATTCAAGAAGATTACGTGCAAATGACCTCAAAAAATAAACTGACTTTCATCATTACCACTTAAACTCAATGATGGGTGTTTAATTGCATCCTTCCATACCTACATACATACAGACGCAAGTTCAAAAGGAGAGAACACATAGAAAGTGGGGATACATTATCAAATCACGACAGCACGCGTAACTTATTCAATTTGATGGGAGAGCTCTCTACCCAACTTCAAAATAATGACACAAATAGAATGAAGAAAATGTAAAACGATTTTTCTGATATCCCCATTGTTCGTGACTGAACTACAGAAGGAATTGAAAGAGATACAAGAGAACGATACAATGCAAATTTTGTGGAATAACAGAGTAAGGAAAATAAGGGAAGAAAGAGAAAAATAGGAAAATAACACAATTTTTCCTCCTGATGTGTTATCATGATGTTGCTCTCAGAGTCGTATCTGTAACCAAAGTTCTTTTGAGAAGTACGTTCCCCATACCCGATCTCATACTAAAGTATGCAACTACACAGGGAATACGTCTCTCGCGTCTTCTTCGAGAGCTGAGGTGGCATTCAAATTAACAGGTTCTATGGCAATGTCTTCATGAACGAAATGGTTCAAGGAAAATATTTTTGCCAAAAGTGATACCGACGTATGGACGAGATATCCCTACATGTATATCTATATATAGGTACGGAGTGAGTAAAGAATCAACTCAAAGGCTGAGCACGTTCTTGTTCTTGATGCTAATACTAAAACGAACCGTAAAATAGTTACGTACATACACACATCAGCCTGAAAGCTTATCCTTATTTTCAAACATGTAATAATACAGATATCTTCACTAGGCCCAGTCATGTTTGATCTTTGAACTCCTCCGTAATAATGGCAAGACCTGTACATGATGTGCTCTTCTCAAGGTAGTAGTATGCAATATCCACACACACACACACACACACACACACATAACCTCCATTTGAGTATGTACATGAACCGACAAAATAACACGACGAAAAATAGTTACTCTCGCATATTGTGTAGTAAAAGCAAACACATTCCAAGCAAAAGAACGGAAGAATGTTGTCTAAAGTCAAGGAGCGATACGTACAAAAGGTATGAAGATTGGACCAAAACAAAAACAATTATCTTCCCGAAAGGGTTCTGCCAATGAAATGTCAAAAGCTCCTACAACTTCGGGAAATAGGCTCCGTGTAGAGAGAATAGGTTCCAGATAGCGAAATCAGATTGAAGGCAGGATCTCAAGTCAAAGTTCCCCATTTACATTTAACAACATCCGTCCGATACTGAAAGGAGAATTTAGCCTGGAATCAGCTAAAAGGCAACATCATCCCTACCTCTACGTATTGATTCTTGTTGGTATATGATGCGAAGAAAACTCGTTGCTACTTAAAGGGTGAACTGTCGTTACACTGTCGGAAACCGAGTTGTTTGATCCGAGTTATTACACTACCGTCGAAACGGCTATGGGAGACTTCAACAACGGAGAGCTTCCATGTATTATACAAAGTATAATATAAACCAAGTACACTCCATGACTGCCTCCACTTTATCCTTTCTTACTCCGAAGGAATACATTCCCCTAGTAATCGAACCGACTGGAATCCATAATAGATGTGTACAGTCTGAGTCAATTCCCTGAAATAATATGAATATGCATACAGTAGCCCTCCAACTCCCTCCTTCACCTACAAGGCATATCTCCTTTATAAGACTCTCAAATGCCAATTCATCCCACTATGTCCATGCCTTCCCTTTTAAACCTCATTTTACTGATTTCTCAAAGTCAAGGAAGTAACTGTCCATCACAAATTTCATACTTGGCCTGGAGAAGACAAAAAGACAGATACGCTCTCAGCATGGACTCACTGAATGAGAAAATACAAGCTAAATGCCAAATACATTGTAAAACTGTCAAGTTTTTGTCTGACTCCGACCCCAACACAACAGCTTTGTTCCAGCAATGGAACTCTGCCTACAACAACTACAATCATTCAGGAATAACACAGGATTTTAACACCGCGCCCATTATTTGACATCTTCCATTAATTTACGACTAAACTACTGTACTAACCATTCCACTCAAGCTCATCGGTTCTGACAAGCGCTCAATTAATTACTTGTTATAGTCATACACCAAACTTACACAATACCTCCTCAAATTGAGCGTCCCATATCTCCCCCCCCCCCCAAAAAAAAACCAACTTGCATAAAATCCACGGGTAGCATCAGTAAAATTCCAGGAATAGTAATAGTTTTATTATCATGTAAATATTGCTTGAACGCATGCGAGTTCACCAGCACACTTCCAGGCCATACACGAGTCCTTATTATATATTCCTCTTTTTTTTTTGTACTTTCCCCGAACTATAATCACTCAACAGATTTGACATTTAGAAAGACTTTAAAAATCCTTTTGCAAAAAAAAAAAAAAAACCCTGTTATACATCCCAGGCATCGTCCTCTGATAACTCCTGGCGTAACAGTACTTTTTTAACAACGTTTATCATCCCTGTGACTCATTCCGAAAAGTTTGACATTTCTGATAACATGAATATCCCAGAGAGCACCCACACTATATGTACACACACACACACACCGACGGACAGATAACGAATCTCAATTCATTCATCGAGGTGAATTCTTCCAACCTTCAATCATAATGATACATGCCTCTACAAACTCCATACACTTTCTCCCCGTGATGATTATGAGATTCGCAGAATTACAATTATCTCCGATTACTCACATACTTTTAACTGATGCACCTAATCTGACTTCTCCTATCCGTCCTTGTAGGATAACTTCCAATACATTACATCCCCAATGAAGAACGTGTGTCTCAACTATCTAGTCGCGTAACTAACAGAGAGAGAGAGAGAGAGAGAGAGAGAGAGAAAACATGTAAATTGTATGTATGAAACGAGTCACATTCAAAGAGCACTCCTGTAATAATTACCACACAAGGCCAACCCTCCATGAAGAATAAAATTCGAGACAGAGAGGAAAAAAAAATGAAACTTACCGTCTATTTTCCACAGACTTGTTTATACGATGCCTTTGGAAGCCCTCAATCAAAAAAATTAAACAATTTCAAAGACCAAGTCCAACACTGACGATGATTCAAGCTGTATAATATAATTACACAATAATCCGTACGGAGGACAAATTAAATTTTTCTAGTCCTATAACGCTCTATATTTGAAGACTCACGGGCACACAATCTATTGTTCCTTTACGTGTGATAATTTGAATATTTCATTAGTATATTTATCACTGGTAGATATATATTCAGACTCTTCTTCCCTGTGTGCAGATGCCACTTCAACTCGGAACAATCATTTGAGGTTTAGGAGGGATTAATTCCGCTGTAACAGTTCAGTCCAGGAACATTAACTATCTACTCCAACACTGGGTAAGGACCATGTTTTTATTTTGAGGAAACAACCTTTACTTTTAATGTATTCGGTTAATTAGAATTTTCATAGTCGCGTATATAAGACCAGCCTGAGGTATCCACACGCACCGAAACACTCCGCAGATTTGTAATGGACTAGACTTGGTTCGAGATGCAAGGCTTTATATAAGAGAGCTTAGCTACTCTCAGCAGTCCCATAGCTTCATCATCACATCCCGTATCCCTGTTGGCTGCCAAAGGGAACTACAACAACTTGCCGCAAACTCCAATAGGATTTCCAACGAGCAGAGGTCCTTTACGTCCTGTCAATTTCACATCAACAGTCCGGACTTAAAAAAACATCGCGGGATTTAAAAAGTATTTATTTAGTATACTTGCTTATATTTACAGCCTATGTCGTGTTTAATATAGTGGTCAAGTGTCCCAAGATTCAGATTCCTCATCCTGAGAGATCATCTGCGGTCGGGCGGTCGGGGTCTTCCCTGTATTTGAATTAATTGATAATGCTGCACTTGAGTATAAGTAAGTACACTGTTGGAATTTCCTATCATTTTATTTGGCTGTAAAAGTATACATCATAATTGAAAATTGGGGTGTGTATCCTTTTTCTGGAGATTGTAACTAAAATAATTGTATTTTTAGTGATCAACTGTTGTTCCTGTTGAAGACGGACGTCTGCTGGTAACGTAGAAATTGTGGAAGATTTTTGGTGGAAGACAGGGGAAGGATACGTCATCGTTGGGAGAAAAAGAACACTTGTCGGTTTTTGTGAATGTACAAAATTGGTGGGTATTTAATTGTGGGATAGAAAATAATTTGAGATAGTAACGTTTGTGTAGAAGTAGGTTCATGGAGAGTTTTGGGGTGAAAACAAAATAATGGTGGGAAAGGTGGGGTGGAGTTGTGGGAAATTAGATGAGATTGAGATTTGTGAAATAAGTAAAGGGGGATGTCATTTTGATTGAGGAAAGAGCAAGTGTCAAGCGGTAATTGGCAATTGGCAATCGGCGACTAGTTTATGGTTACTCGGTCAATATGGGAAGCATCTATTGGGGAATCATTTCCACGAGTGTCTTGCTGGTGATGATTACTAGTACTGGGAACTGTCATGGGGAGATGTTGGAGGGGAATGGAACGAAGGACACTTTGAGCACTGTGGGGGGAAACTATTCGGCTAAAGTTAAACGGTATGGAAATTTGGAATAGATTTTGGACTGTGTGTGTATTGAATATATGTTTTTGAGGAGCTATGGTGTTTGTATGTCATTTGTTATATTTATACTTTCAGGTATCTGCTGTATGACGTAAATCCGGGGGAAGGGTTTAACTTGAAACGAGATATTTTCGTTCGAGTTGCTCCGATTATCAAGGCGTTGAATGAAGTGGATAAGAAAAGTTCATGGACTTTGGTAAGTCGTGATTGGAAAACTGGTTTGATTTAAATGAAGTATATCATGTGTAGATTGTTACTTGTGGAATTGCTTGTTATTTCTGTGATTTTTAGCTTGCACAAGGCTTTAAACTCTTAAGTTGGGCAGATCTGTATTGCATGGACTAACATGATTGGGTATATTAGTCGGAAATTTTTAAATATGATGAATTCGAAGTTTGGGGAAATTATTTTATTTATTCTCTTGCTGTTCAGGTGCTTCATCCATGGGGGAAGCTAGTTCATTGGTCGGATCCAAGTTTCTTCCCGTGGAGGACTTTCTTTGATGTAGAGGAAATAAGAAATTATATTCCTGTCGTTGAATTTGAGGAGTTTCTGGAAGGTATCAGATCTCTTCAATAGTGTTGAGTGTACTTGTACTCAGGTAGAAGTAGAATTAATGATTTTTCATCTCAATTCAGAATATGGAATGGACAACCACATAGACGAGTATTACCAGTTACAACATTTCACCCTTAACAGCCCAATATCTAAACTATGGTCGGAGAATGTTCGAGAAGTTGCCTGTGAAAAACGATTGCGATTTCAGAGGTGGTTAATCGGTGTTTAATTGTGAACTTACTAAGTTGTTTATCTGTCTGCTCACATTTCATTTCGCATTTTAGATCTTCGTCGGTACTATACCTGGGTTCTATATGGGAGTATACTGTTTTTGCAAAAAGTGCTGGTTGTTTAGGAGTCAAGGGGGATAGTTCTAATTTGGTGAAATTCATATTGTCGCTTAACCCGAGGTTTGATAAAACTCTTGACACTAATACTATTATTGAAAAGAAAAGCAAGAAATTATAAATAATTATCTTTGCATTTATCACAAGACATTGACAGTCTCTCGTATTATTCAATAATTTTAAGGTCTTTATTTCTGGACAAAGCTGAAGTGATTTTGTGGGATCATTACGGAGGTCCAGTTTGGTGGCAAGCAAGACAGAGTCTGAAATTTGCTGATCATCTACACAATATAGCTTTGGATTGGCTGACTGACCACATATCTAATTTCAACCGAAGTGACTTTTCTTCCTCGAAATACATTGGGGTTCATTTAAGACGCAAAGATTTTATCGAATACCGGAATAATCAGCCAACCCTACAAGAGGTTGCGGATCAAATCTTGCAACAGCTGGTCAGACTCGGAATTCAACATGTTTTCATTGCGTCGGACAGCAGTGAGAAAGGTAATTTCACTTTAGTTCATTTTCTGGCCTTCATTTGCCAGAGTTTGCGAAAAAGCTATTTATTTATTATGGATTTACAGAAATTGAAGTTATACAAAACCACTTGACCAAAGCTAAGCCTTCCGACCTTAACTATACGCTCTTAAGATTTACTTGCCCGGAAGAAAAACTATCCGACGGAGAATGTGCAATTATTGATCAAATAATTTGCAGCTGGGCTAAATACTTCGTGGGTACTGCCGACTCTACATTTACCTTGAGGATTTTTGAAGAACGAGAGCTTCTGGGTGTTCATCCTGATTTCAACTATAATTTATTATGTACTGGAAAATTACCATGTGAAAAAGCTACTCGTTGGGTAGTACTTTACAATTAGAGCTTATTCCATGGATTTTAGTCCATGCATCATGTGAATTTCATACGGGCTTGATACCATGACGTGACTGATTAGGGTTAGTTCAATTTTAATTACATGGTAAATATTATCTCATAAAATGTTTTTGCGCTAAATAAATGAGCTTAATCTACTTCTGCGAAAATATTATAGCAGTACATATTTATTACAATTTCAAATTACTACAGCCATAATAATTTCCTTGGTTACAAATTATACTTTTAATAAACCACATGGGCGAAGCATTTGTTTCCCAGGTGCCTATAGGCATGATTCCTTTTCCATAATTTCTCAGTTTAATACCTATTATTACCATGTGCTACCAATCACAGAACACATTCACAGTTGATTATAGTACCTTCATTATCGATGACTGATGTAGGTCTAAACTCAATGCGTACATACTATTGAGCCGTGAGCTTTCACTTCACCTGCCACTGGTGAAAGTAAAAGTGACAACATGTAAACATAGGAAGCTGGCTCAAAGGAGATCCTGTCAGTGAAATTAAACTAGCACATCTCCTGTGACAACATGTTTACAGTGCCAGTGAAAAGTAATTACCTTTAAAAAAAAATAACCTTGTTATAAAAATAAAACGTATTTCCCAATATTACCCTCCATTCAAACAAGTCAATTATTGGAAGAACTAAATTAATTACACTCTAAAGTAAGCTCATCCTTAACGACAGTCTGGAGCATTTCTCTGCAGATTTTGCGCATTTGATTCCCATATAAGATATCTGGAGAAATCTCTACTTTTACCCTTTCATGCATATACCTCCTTTCCTTGAGACTTGAGGAGAAGGAGAGTTTATTTTAGCACACACTCGCATATACTTATACATAGGACTTTTTTTAGCATATATTCGGGCTTTCAAATGCAAATGCCAAAGGTAGAAAGCTTTTACAGATAAGCCTTTTGGTGATAAGTTTACTTTAGTCCCTGTATACAAACCTCTGAATAAAGAACTTTAGAGGTTTTGCTTCATCGTAAAGTTCCTGCATAATATGTAAGTAATCATTCTAGGAATTCACCATGACATCATTCCTATTTCCGTCTCCGATCACCATGTAATTTCCCTCATCTGTCGACATCCAATTAAGTTTGTATCCAAATCAAGTCTAAAGGTAAAGGAATGAGTGTTCGAGATAATTCTTTGATTCAAAGAATCAAATAATTATTATCCAACTCAGTCAGAGGGATTTTTCCTACAGTTATATAAACCAATCAAAAGCAAGCAAAAATATTTTATTTATGGTAATAATATAACCCATTTTTGCGATTTTGAATAGCTGTCTTGTCGTGAGTACATATAGTTATCAACAACATACAGCACCTGTACCTTGACCATGTTTTTGATCAGGTAAACCTAATTATGTTTGTACTGACAACATTTTTACTGTTACCTTTTTATAAGGCAGAGATAAAAAAAATGAATTTGTAATTAAATGTTTGTAAATACAGTAATACTTAATACAGTTATGGTCTTGGTTAACTTATAGTTTCAGTTATTATTTTTGTCTGTTTTTGAAATTCTTTTACTCCTGGGTTATTTGGACTGTAATAGTTCGTATTGGGATCTACAGTTTGGAAATGTATGAAAAACTATCACATTTGAATATTTTTTATTTTGGTGATTTTTTTTTGCTGTTGTTTGTTCCAATCTTGCAGTGCGAGTGCGATATTAGACTTGGAGTAGTAACTATGTATATGTTCATAAGAAACTACCAGACTGATTACTTTTTTATCTTAAATAAATAAATAGTCAATGTATTATCAAGAATTCAAAACAATATATTGATGTCCTGCGACTGGGCCAATAACTGTCAATGAAATTAAGACATACTAGGGAATCCTTCCTGTTATGTTTGCCTTAAAACGGAAATAATTATGTGATTGATGGAAATGGATGATACATTTTTTAATGTGTGCGATGTTTAGAGACAGCATTGCAGGGGTCACGGAACATTAATTGTTGTTGATATTGTTGTGTAAAAACAGCTGCATGGTCATTTGAGGCAAATTGTTTGTTTAGTATTATTTATGGATAGTATCATAAAACTGATTGATGGTTGTTGAATGATTGCTGATAACTAATTTGTAGTACTTGTGTTTATTTGTTCCAGAAATGCGAGGAGGCTCCCCCGGATCTGTCACGATGCTGGGAGCATTCGGACACTGTTTATTTCTCCTGGAGAAGAAATGCCCACCTTGACGATGACAGACTGTAAGATCTCAACTGAATGAGCAAAATGATTAAGATTCAGGATTAAAGTAGCAGTTACTAAAATGATAATCCTCCTGAAATGTTATATAAGTAGAATGTCATCAATTCTGGATTGATGTTTAATACATGATGGAATTAATGGATATATTGTTCTTTACAAGTGATTAACAAGTTTTACGAAATCTTGGGAACATCGAAGCAATTCTCGATGACTGGAAGTGACAGGCAGAAATTGATGGATCTGTTGCCACGAGATCGGAATGAACTTCCAGCGCGAAGAATGAAGGACAGTTATGAATCCGCTGTAATTCCAATTACATCAAATTCGGACCTTCGAGACCGATACATTAACTCTCATGGAACAGTGAGGATCGGCAGGTTATTTGAAGATTTGGATATATTTGCTGGTACAGTGATAATATTTTTAATTAAGGGAGTTATTGCTGTCCTTGCGAACTTTGATAAGTGGTCGGGTTGTATTTGTCCAGGTCATTGCTGCTATCGTCACATACTGAATCCGAAATCGCAGGGAATGCCCAATCCCTACTCTTGTGTCACTGCATTAGTTGATAGCATTCAGTTCAAATCGAATACTATTTCTGTAAGTATCTTTCAAAAGTTTTAAATATGGAGATAAATAACACATGGGAATCGTTAAATCTTACTTTAATTAAATATGTGAAAATTTTTAGACAGTAACTTTATTTATGATTCTTAATTATACAATATTTTCTAGACAGCTGAAGACATCCGGCTGAGTGGTCATGTATCTTGGGTTGGCCGATCGTCATTAGAAATCTCTATTTTGGTGGATCAAAAAAATGACAAAGGATCTTGGAAGCCGATCACCGAAGCTTTGTTTGTTTTTGTTGCACGAGATCCTATGAATCAAGGTGCTGCTTTTGTGAATCCGCTTGTTGGCGATACAGAAGAAGAGAAGAAGTTTATTCTGGAAGGAGAAGGTGAGTAATATATTTCAGATCGGGGTGTTTTACTGCATTATACTGTCTATATTTACAACATGAACTTACAGAATGTTCTGTACGTTCTTTTTTAGAGAGAAACAAGAAAAGGCGTGTTACAGCGGCAGAATCACTTTCGAATAAGCCTCCAAATGCCGAAGAAATCGAAATTGTCCACAAATTATTTTCGGGGTTGCATGAGCATGTTTTGGGCAACCAGGCTATTGTACTCCAGCCAGGAGTACAACGAATGTCAGACTGGGAACTTAATACACTGCTTTTATGTCATCCGCAGGTAAACACTTTGCATTGAGTTATTATTTTTTAAAGTTTATTACCATTTTTTATTACAGAAAGATTATCACAGTGTATTTATTTTTAGTACCGCAATCGGTTTAATAAGATTTTTGGAGGTTTTATAATGAGGCAAGCCTATGAGATTGCTCATTCTACTGTATATTTATATTCGTAAGTTACTGTATACTAATTACATATGTTTTTGCATTATTATAAGAACTCTCAAACATTTATTCGCATCATGTTTAAATACTTTTTATTACGGTATTTCAGTAAAGCAAAGCCTAAGATTGTCCACATAGATGATATACTGTTCCGAAAGCCGGTCGAAATCGGATCTTTGATTCGATTTAATGCTTCGGTACTACTTTATGTACATTTTAATCTATAATATCATGAACTATGTGAAATGATTTTGAGTAATAAATTGAGGATAATGATTTTTCATCATTCCAATCAAGGTGGGCTATGTTGAAAACAAACACATTCATATTCCTGTTGTGGCAGAAGTTTTGAAACCAGAGACAAATGAAAGATCTGTAACCAATGTGTTCCAGTTTACTTTCCTATCACAGGCGGAAACTCCACCTGCAGTTATTTTGCCTGAGTCATACCTAGGTATCTTGAACTTCTTTTGTTTTTTGGTCATTATTATATGATACGTACTCAGCACTAATTATTTAAATTAATTTCAATACAGAGGCTATGAGGTATTTGGATGCACGTCGTCATTTCAAGGAATCGGGACAGTTGGTTACGAAGCGTTGAAGATGGATTCACAATTGTTCATTCAGTTGATCGAAAATTCTCCACTTCTGGAGGCAAACATGACTGCGCTCTGTAGCTTTTGGAATTATATTGGTAAATATGTTCCGACATACACAAATTCGTCCGTCAACCTATTTAACGATAAAGTTGATAGGTAGAAAAATCAATTTGGTCATCGCAAAACCCTTTCGTCCTTAAATCACTATATATACTATAAGGTACTTATCTTTGGAGGCAGAAATCTGAAATGTAAGTCCTTACGGTTCCCTGTTGGATGTAGAGTCATTGTATCTGGGCTGGGAGAAGTAATAATTAGTAAGTTACATTAGCAGATAGTATCAATATTCTAATTCATTAGCGTGATAATTATGTATAATTAGGTATGTTCAAAACCGGTGCATGGTTCCAAAAAGACAGGTATGCAGGCCAATATTTAAATCAAATAAACGCACACGTGAACTAATTGGTATCTAAGTCATGGATCTCCACTGAAACAAATTAAGAAATTAACCTTATAGATTAATCGTTTGCAATTTTACGTGTCAGGATGACGAGGTCAATAGGTTGTCGGGTTTTTTAATGCTTTCCTTTCGGACTTTG
Source organism: Allacma fusca (assembly GCA_947179485.1). Taxonomy (NCBI): domain Eukaryota; kingdom Metazoa; phylum Arthropoda; class Collembola; order Symphypleona; family Sminthuridae; genus Allacma; species Allacma fusca. Next base: position 19,764,592 of record OX359250.1, on the reverse strand, counting down.
TGAGGTTTAATCGCGTTCACGCTCTATTTAAGAATCCCAAGTAATCTGTGTCTCGAGTTAGGGCATTACGAGAGCTACCGTTTCACATCTTTCTTCCCCTTTATTAATTTCGAGGGAAATTGAGTAGGTAAAATTGTGAAGTTCACATTTTTATCTTGTAAATCCCATAAAAACAGTATTATTTATTGTGTTCATTGATGACACAAATACCCATATACTTATACATAATAATTTCTTGGACCACGGACTCATTTTCTTTTCTTTTTCCTTTTATACGAAATGAAGTATGATGGTAAATATTGTTTCATATACTAACGCAGATCACATATGTTTAAAATCTGAATCCCTAAAGATATCGGTTATGTGATTTATAGGTCGATTGGGGCTGCTCAAGTTTGTTGAACTTTAGTTACAGTCAAGTCAAATTAATACTTACCACAATAATAGCACGAATAATTTTAAGTTTCCATGGTCATTAATAAGTTCACGTCACGAGTAGTTCTTGTCCCATTTTAATAGCCATAACAATAAGATCAGAATGACATGTATAAAATATTGGCAACAATGATCTAATAAAATAAAGATCTGCTACACAAGAAATTGTCTAGGTACTAAGATTTTATACGTCCTTACTGAAAATCATACACAGCTTCACGCTAACTATTACATTCGCATGTGAACACGGTAAATACCAAATGCAATAAACGCACGGAGGTAGCATAAAAACAAAAACATTCACAAAAAGTACGACCAAAAGTTATCATACTTCAATAAAAAATATATTGAAAGATACTAATCCGCAGATTTGTCTTTCTTTTTCTTCTCCTTTACTGGAGCTTCTTCGTCGTCATCCCTGTGCTTACTCTTCTTCTTTTTCTTCTTCTTACTGGAACCAGATGCATCCTCATCAGCACCAACAGCCTCGGCACTTGGTTCGGTTTCAATCTGCGAGAGGTCCTCCTGAGAAGAACTCTTCTTCGCCTTTTTGGCTTTCGGAGCAGCAACTACCGCGGGTGAAACGTCATAATCCTAGGAATATAAATTAATGGTAGGTATATACGTGAACGATAAAATAATAGAATAAACACAATTCATGAAACATACACAATCCACATTAAACAAGATTACCTTCCGCTTGCTACCAGTAGGAACATCCTCATCGGGCCCACCGGATGGAATGACAAAATCTGGATCAGCCTTCTCTTTCTTCACAGGCACTGAAGCATGCGAACCCATATAATCAAGTGGAGTTTTTTCGTTTGGCTTTCCATATTTATCCAGGAGTCCTGACTTTATCATATTTTTCTTGATAGTTGCCTGCAAATTGTAACTGTATTAGCTGCTTTGCTTTTTACAGTTAACTTAGTACTTTAGCAAGCATTAAGTAATAGATTTTAAATTATAGCTCATAGAAATAAACAAGGAATGATAACTATAACAAAAGTTGAGATGAACGTTATAGACACGAAGACTTCCTTACCTTACAAAATCAAACCAAGAAAGAATAGATTATGGAAGATAGTGTAAATGTCTGAAGTAAGCTTTAATGATATCAAATGCATGTATATACTAAATACTAATAAAAGTTGATTCACCTACAATACAGGCAGCATACCCTATATTTTATCGTAAATTACAGAGTAGCGCGAATGCAATGAGGTTCATAAAGGATAATAATTACCTTGGGACCTAATCCCCATTTGCGGGGGTAGGTGTCCCTCTCCATTATAACTCTCTTTAGCTTCGCTATGCAACCGTGATCGCCACTCGCCATGGTGGACGTAGTCATGAGCGCTATAGCTGTAAAGAGTTTCAACGTAACATATGTATGGTAACATTCACTTCTGCCACTTCTCAGCGTACTCAGATTTATCAAATTAACTTTGAATAATTTAATGAATAAAGTGAAGCAGGCATTCTACATTCACACACTGGCTAAAAATCGCAGCATAAACACTTACCCAATGCAATGGCTTCTCCTTTAGTTGTCAGAATTACTATTTCTTGATTTAGTTCTATTCCATCTTCGTATCGCAGAACTCCAGGCAGCATGACTTTTGCTCCGTAACAAATTGCATTAACCTAACGCAAGATATTAAAATTCAAATACGAGCATCCTTACTCTGAAGTCAAAAAACGGAACCAAAACAAGTCTTACAGAACTATCCTTGACGATGACACGCTTATGAGAAACCAATAAGGCTTCGAGAGGACGAATGACACGCCGCAAGTAAGTCTCATCCTTGTGATTATCGTACATATATTGAGCATCCAAAATATCGTGCATTGTCACCATATCGCCATCGGTTTCGCTTTGAATACCTTAAAAACAAATTTCAAATCATTTTTACTTTCGAAATAGACCAAATATTAAGAAAGGGAAATTCGAATTTTTAGAACCCAAACCTGATCGCACACGACGAAGTTCCAACATTACTCCACCAACACCCAAGATTAATCCCAAATGAACACAATGTGTTCTGACGTAAGTTCCTGCCTCGCAGCTGACCCAATATATTCCTACCAAAAGCAAATACCACCAAATAAATTACATGCGTAAAATCCTTAATAGACAATGCAAGAAGTTACTAATATCTTAACATTCTTACCCATGTTACGATCCTTGTCATATTCTATCAACTTGCTTTTATAAATAGTTCGTACTCGCAGCTGCCTCTTAACGGCAGAAATGAGTGGCGGGCGTTGAAACAATGCACCAGTAAGCTTTTCTAAACCTTGAAGAACCTGCGTAATTACAATACGTAATGTAATGTAATAATATAATAAATAACATATGTATATTTCCAGTCTTCTGAAAATTACCTTGGCTTCACTTTCAACAGCTGAATGTAACTTGAAAATACAAACGTATTCCTTACCAGCTCCTTGCTGGGATTTAACAAGTCGCGTGGCTCTTTCCACACAAACAATTAAACAGCCTGAAAAAAAAATACAAAATCTATCTAGCTCCTGGACTCACATTTCACTAATTCCACCCCAACATTTTCAGAACTAATTTAAAGCCTACCTGTAACTTTAGGGTCAAGAGTGCCAGAGTGTCCAGTTTTCTCAACCTTCAAAATTCTTTTAATCCATGCTACAACTTCATGAGAACTAGGGTTCGACGGTTTGTCCAAATTGATGCATCCAGATCGCACATAGTCTTTAATTTCTCGCCTGAGCGGGGATGCTCCAAAAGGCAGTGGTGTAAAGCGTGTAGTTTTCACATTCAGTTTATCATAATTCTAAAATGAAACAAGTGAAAACAGTAAGTTTAAAGCCTCCTATATACATTGAACCATCTGAATGAAATAACTAATTCCCGGGACCATCCCAAAATACATACTTTCAGCAATAGTGGCCATTCCGAAGCATTCATTTTAACAGGATCCGAAGAAGTAGCCAACGCAAAACTTTTGGTATGTTGTACATCAGCAAGAAGCACCTTGCCATCACCAGCCTCATCTACTTCTACCGCTTCCTGATCGCCGGTGCTCTTCCTGGACTTCTTCTTCTTCTTATGCACCGAAACATTTTCATCTACAAACATTCCCCAAACAAACTGTCATTACAAATTATTCCTTCAAAACTCCCAACAAACCACTACAATCATCAAATAATCCTACACAACACACATACTTTAATACATAACTAATAACTGATTTGAAGCTGGGCATATAAAACCTTCCACGAAGCCTTATTACATAAACTACCCTCACCATTAGAACCTACAAGATCCCTCACACTATTTCCTGAATAAATCACTTCCATGTTCCTCCGGTTGTATTATAAGCACACAAGAACAATACAAATAAATCCTCCATCATCACAACAAGCAATGTTTCCCTTATTACGACATTACTACTGATTCGGATTCAAAAATTGTATATTTCCTTCCCCCATTTGTCCCAATTGTGAAACTAACACTTTTCTACCACCGAAACTTCCGACGTTTACAGATCTCAAAAAAATGGATTCCATCAATAATTATTTAATTTCACTCTGAAATCAATCAAACTGAAATAAATCTCCTCTCAGTGCCTAGTAACACAAACATGTACATTATTTTTTTAACGCCGTCCCATCACAGCGGCCCCATGGTACACAATACAACAAAAGCAACAGCTTTACTCAAGAGGCATGCTTCCTCAACGGCGGCTTTGAAGGTCTAAATTAAAATGTAATTAATTCCAAAACTACACTCAGATACTTGAAATTAATTAGATACTACTTACAATCCATTGTATCAGGGTCCATGACGGAGTCCTTGGAGGAGCACAAGACTTTGATACCGGGTAAAATCGGGTTTATTCCAGACAGTCAAGTACGAACACACTTTCACACTTTGTCTTCCCTCACCGCGTGCTTCTCTCAGCCATGCATCTTCAAAGTCCATGTGATGTGTACATGTGGTACGAGCATTCACCAGTCAAGAACCAACGCGCCATCCAAACATGCGACAGCATGTTTATTTATGAAGGTCTAAAAGCTCTACGTCTACTCTACGGCCTCAATCGTTCTCACCCCGACACCTCACAATGGAATTAATAACGGGACTTTTTACTATTACTTTTTTTTACTATTACTGTCCCACCACACTTCAATCATTTTTGTGGGTATATACTGCTGGCTATGGGAATGCTTCATATTAATAAAGGTTATAACATAACCAGGTTAAATAATTGGCAACGGTGAAGGAACCTACACAAGTAATTGTGTATGTAAAGTTCCGTAATGTTAGATTACTGTATAATCATACGAAATTGTATTTCGGAAGCAAAGGTGACTATTTAAAAAATATTTTTGAAAAAAAATATTTCGGTAATATAATGTTAATACTAGCGGATCAAACCAGTGGACTGCGTGCCCAGAAGTCCTGATTTGACCCAGGGTCACATGATGACATGATGTAATGGAATTTAGATGTGTTTTCAGAGTAGCTGACAAAAATTACACTTTGTTGCAATTTGGGCCAACGTGACTACAATTTTTCGTTAGTAAGTACTTATCATAAAGCCACTGCGCCTCCATAATACCATTATAATAGTAATAGAAACTATGTGCGTATGAACCTAAATGCTGCCCCGTAAGTAAAATGATTTTAGTAGTTTAAGGACACCGCACAATCCTTACGAGAAAATGCCCTCTGCTCGATTTTAACAAAAAAATTACTGCAGGGTGCGCCTTGATGCGTAGATCATTTTTGATAATTGCCCCAAAAAAATCTGACGACGGGATTTGGAGATATCCCGGGTCAAAGTTACCAAAAAATGATGGGGGGGGCTCATGGAGTACCAAAAAATTCAAACAGTGAAAATTAGTAATATAGCTAGAAAAATTGTAAGAATAAAAATTAAATAACGTGCAAAAAAATTTTCAGCGAGATATGACCTCAAAATCCGAAGATACTGACCTCAAGAGGTCAAAGAACGTCGATACCGGTTTTATAATCTAAACAGTGATGAAACTGGTCCAAATTAGAACCAGGGTTTTGAATAGACACATATTAAAAGTGTGCCGAGTTTGGTTCCATTTGGTGGAACGATGACTTAGCTGTGACCTCCGAGGTCAATATCTTACCCATACCGGATTTGGTACCTAAAAATCATTCGATTTGCCCGTTAATAGGCTAGAACTTTTGTTTTAAGCACATATGAGTAGCCTGTCAAGTTTGGTTCCAGTTTTTGGAACGATGACCTAGCTGTGACCTCCGAGGTCAATATCACACCCATGCCGGCTTTGGTACCCAAAAATCATTCGAATTGCCCGCTAATAGTCTAGAACTTTTGGTTTAAGCCCAGATGAGTTGGCTTGTTCCAGTTGGTGACCCGATGACCCAGCTGTGACCTCCGAGGTTAATATCACACCCATGACTTAATTGATGCCTAAAAATTATTCGAATTGCCCGAAACTAGGGTAGTACGTTTGGTTTGAGCTCCGATTTTGTCACCAACTGACATGCATGACGCACGCGATCGCGCGTGTGCAATGCATTGTTGTAGAATTTGGCAATTGAGAAAATTAATAAAATGTTTGGATTTTCCCATGTATTTTGGCATAATCGCTAACAGCCTGGTTTCTGCTTGGCGTAGGGTTTAAAGTGAAACCCAGTAGTAACCTTTTTCAAGTGTACTTTACAGTTGAAATGCCTGGAACTAAAGGTTGCCACGCACTATTTAACTTCAAAATTTTGTGTCTCAGACAAAGAATGTTGTTTGGTTACTTGGCAAGTTTGAGTTTGTGATTAGAATTAATTTACAGTTATGGCATTATGTTACATTTAGGCTTTTGCTAGTATAAGTAAACTTAATTTACTTCACCTATTTCTAAGGACCACTCAAATCACCACACAGCTGACTGTTGTGAACTGCTGACTCAAAACTTACAGCATGTGCTATCAAAAACAAAAGGCTGCCACTTCAAAGGACCCTGCCCAAAATCAAAATTGGGGTGAGGTGCTTTTTTGAGAAATCTGATGATCTACTACGAGTAAGAACTCGAAGTACTTCCTAAAAATCTAGAAACCCAGATGAAAATGACATATTGCGCCTAAAATAAAAATGCACTGCATATTCATTGCCAGAAATAAAATTGCTAGTGGGTAGTAAAGCGATGGTTTCACAATTTGATAGTAAATGGAAAACGGGAGAACCTCTTCCTACTTTTGCTTCTACGGGGTATTATGATTCGGAAAATGCGACTGGAATGTGGGTTATTTGATAGCTGTGAGTTCATGGTAACTTGACAACCAAAGAAACAATTTTCGTAACATTGCATTTTAGAATTTGTGAAAACTTGTAGAAAATTATTTCAAGTTTGTCACAAAGTGAAGTAATAGGATTAGCGATATTTGCCATTGCATAGAATTTCTTGTATTTTTTAAAAGTCCGTTTGAACAACCGGAAAGTTCATATGCCACATACGTGGCTACATATGGTAACTGGTAACTTTATAAAAGTTTAGGTACTCGATTTAATTATTGATTTAATGAAGTGTTTCAGAATTATTGCAGTGTAATAATGGGTCTATCTATGAGTGTGGGACGGTGTCGTCTCTCTTTTCAATGTGATGCACTCTTACGCAATGGTTAACATTTCCAGTAATTTGTGTATTGCAATTTTGAAGATGCTGATTGTTCGAAGTTAATAAGAAGCTTTCAAGGATAACTTCAGATTCCAGAGGAAATGGAGAACCACACAAACAGTTGGCTTTGCAATATAATCCAGTAATAAAATTACATTTTCCTGCTAATAAGGGCATCCTCCTAGATATTTACAAAGCGGGGGTTATTGGGTCACGAATTTAAAATGAGAAGTTCAGATACAAGAATTAAGATGCAAGCACAGGGGCCAAGGTACTCTGTAGAACTCGCACATGATGCAGAAAAAAAATCTCCGTTTATAGAATTTGTTACTGTACTGACGGATGCGGAAGCCATGAGGCTATATAAGGAGGTGTGTAAATTTGTGTTCCCAGTAATTTGTTATTTACTGTAGATTAAAAAAATATGCAAATCTTTCAATGTTGTAAAATAGCTTGAACATATTCTGTTAACATTTCATGGTTTTTGAAAATAGGAATTAGACATAATGAAATCACCCCCAGCATTATCTGAACGCGATATCAAATATTTTGGATTGGTATCAGCCGGGAAGGTTACAGAATTTAAGCTAACAGAACATTTTGGAATTCCTGGATACTTTCATGGAAAACTAAATGAGCAGGTAGTACGAAAGTTACAGCCTTCTATCGAAACCTTAATTATTTTAATCGCTAACGCAAGTATAGAAAATTAATACTTTTTAATTTTCAAGGGATATACGGTTTGGCACATTGCAGTCCACAGACAAGACGAAGTAATGTTACAGTTGTTGTTGAATGACGTGGACACGAATATTGTTTACGATCTTCTATTACACGCTATTACAGGGCAGAACCTTTCAGTAATAGTGATTATTTTGAACACAATAAAAGAAGTGCGACCAGATTTGGGGTAAAGTGTTACAGACGTAATAATATTTTCTTAACGGCACCTGTGAAGTGAATGTCATCAAAGCATAAACTTGTACAAAATATGCATTGTTGCGGTTTCCTAATGTGAGCTAATTTTTAGGGTACCAAGTGAGTTGCCCCGTTGGAAGTATTCCCAGTATCCCTACGATATCACTCCAATTATACTTGCTGCTCAGATTGGTAATTACAAATTGATCAAATATTTTTATGAGATGGGGGAAAAGTTCATCCCTGTATATGCGTTTAAAAGAGAAAAAGTCGAGTAAGATATACAATTTACTTCATTAATACTACTGATACTTCGTATATAATTAATATTTGAATTAATTAAAACTATTGCTTCCACTAGTAAAATGTAAGTTCGTATTACAGCAAATTCACTGCCAGCGACATGCACGTGGCGTATGCAAAACTCCATGAATATCAAACCTTAACCAGTCCAGAAATGATTTGCTACAGAACTAACACGGAGCCAGATTTCGACCCTATTTTAGAAACAATCAAATTGACTGAAATTCTGGATGTGGTAATTTTTGTACCAATACTACACTTTCCATTACTACGTTTTGTGGGGGCGTATACCCACAATATACAATTTTCATAATATGATCAAGTAATGAATGGAATGATTTTACCTTCTAAAGCTACATGCACAAGAACATGAATTGAGTTTGCAATACGCAGAGCTTCAGAAAAGGGTTTCGGATTTCTTAAAAAGCATGCTGGGTACTTAGAACACGACCAAAGTTATGGTAAATAGAAAATATATATCGCAAGACTTATTTTTCTTTAAATTTGTTTCCACAATAGATGAATGTAAAACAACCGAAAAAATGAAGTTGCTTCTCATGCAAAAAGATGGTTATCACGGTCGAAACGACAAGTATCCCAGATTGATGTTGGCCATTGAAAAGAAACGCTACGAATTTGTCACACATGCACACTGTCAAAAGGTGCGTCCGTAACTTTCATAAAAATGACATCAGAAAATTTTCTTGAGTCCTAAAATATTGAACCAAATTATTATAAAGGCATTAAAATGATACCAGATGATGTATATGCAATGGGCTGGAGATCGGTGGCCAGAATGGAGACTTTACTCTGGTCTGTGGAAAGCTCTTCACATGTTATTCCGGTTTATCTTCATGCCTTTGATATGCATATGGCTGTATTTTGACTTCTACTCAATGAAAGCTAAGTTTTTCCGGGCACCCGTAAACCGATTCATTCAAGATATGATTGCGTACTTGTACTTCATGATACTACTTGCATTTGAAGCAGTTCTCCTCACTCTGAAAAAGAACGCCGATATTCACAACACACCTTGCAAGCGTAATACCATTTGATTTATTGAACTATTAAATATTTACAGCATAATATTTGACTACTTTCCATTCTACTTGGAATATCTTACTCTCTATTTTTAGCCGCTGAGATTTTAATAATCACTTTCGTGTGCGGACACATGTTTGGAATGGCTAAGCAATTTCTACTTACCCCCAAAAGCTTCTTTAAAGTCCGCTGGAATTATTATGAGTTCCTTATTTATATTGTTTTTCTGGCCACGTTTGTTTGTTGGGGCTCCACCTGGTATCAAGAAGTATACAATTTCTATTTCTTTCAAAAAATTGATCAAATCTGTGGTTTGTTTTTTCAAGTTCAATTTACCTTGACTTGTTGCTTTCAAAAACAGTATGTCGACCCCACTCCCGAAGGATTCCCAAGAACTCAATGGGTGACCTACGACCCACTGGTTCTGGGACAAGCACTTTATTCTTGCGCAATTGTGCTCTCATACGGCAGATTTATGAGATTTTTTCAGATTAATTACTGGATTGGCCCTCTACAGATTACTTTTGCTAACCTTATCGAAGATATTTCCGTATTTTTCTTCTTCTTCGTGGTCATCGTCCTATCATTTGCATCATGTGAGAGAAAATAAATACGACAAGGCATTTTTATTATGACAATTTTTACATTATTTTTGCGAATTCCACTATTTAGCAATTTACTTCCTTTACAATCCATTGGTACCGGATGATGAGATGGAGACCAGTCATTACTCATCGTACATGAGTACCCTGTACGCTGTATTTTGGGGACTACTAGGGCTGGCAGACGCTGAGGCTTTTGAGTACGAGGGTGATCACGTGAGTGAGACAGCAGGAAAGTTTCTCTGGATGAGTAAGTTAATTGTTCGTAAAAATGTACTAATGAATTAATCACACAGTAAGCACACTCGTGTAAGCTACAGTAACACCCAAATTGCTTCAATTCACAGTTTACCATTTGGTTGGAACGACAATGCTCATGAACATGTTTACGGGTTATTTGGGAAGTACTCTTGAAGGAATTTCTAGTAACGTTGATGCGACGTGGAAATGGAATCGAGCAAAGGTGTCGTAATGGAATCCTATTTTGGATATTATTTGTTGGAATGAATTATATATTTTTTCACTGAACAAGAAAGATCATTTCAGCACACGTTTCGCATTAGGTTTGGGTTTACTACAGTAGGCAAACGGTGCTGCCATCTCCATTCAATCTGCTTCCATCTTTTTATAATTGTTGCAACTGTTTCAAGTGGCTGGCACATTTACGGTCGAGGAATAAAAAACATATGATGATGTGCTCCCTTGATGCTTGCTGCTACATGGTATGAATTTATTTTGGGCATGTAATCGCTGAAAATACAAAATGGCCTATAAACTGTACAAAAACCTAGCAAGAAGACCATTTTGCCTCTTCAGTGACGATAAGCTGTGTCGTTGTAATTTATTTTAAAGGAGAAATCCATTTTAAGTACAATTTATACATTGGTTCGAAATTCAAGGAAGTACGGGAAACTCAAACAACGAAATCAAATCGAGCTATCCGATATAGCAACTTAATGAGAGAGCTTGTTCAGCGTTACCTACGGTCAAAAGTAGTCTCCAATGCCCAACCACTGGCAACTGCTGGAAGCGTCAAAGTAATTACTGATCAAGTGAATAAATTGAAGCATGCCCTGCAGCATCAATTACATTCCAGTAAGAAGTTTATCACTCCGGTTGGATCTGTACCTTCAGTTAGACCAGACCCGAGTAGCAATGAACTCCGGCAAAGGAGTTCCAGTTATAACTTAGCTTGGACACTTAAAGCGAAACCAGTGCCATCTCCAATGAAGCAGAGTTTTACGCCACAACAGAGCTTGAATCCAGCAATCAGTTAATATTGTGTTAAAATATTGTTTAAATAATTATCGACCGATGGAAAAGACACATCGTTTGTTACGATTTTAAGGCAAAATGTATCATAATTGGAAGTATCCACGTCTACATACTTGTGCCTCTAAAAATCAGGGTAGATAATGCCCGAGTGTGAAAACAGTTGACGTATAGGTCTAGTTAGTCGCTGCTAGCTTTATGTGAGTTTTGTGGAGATATTACGACTGCAAGTTGTTGGAGCCTTTTTTCAAATTGTTATTATGTGATTCTGCTGTTTCCTAACCATCGTTCTTGATATATGTGCATAAAATGCTGCATTTAGGTAATCCATGAAAGATTGCGACACACAATCAGGATTAATATTTTTACATATAAGATAATTCCAAGTATTTTGTTGCACAACAATAATAATTATCTACTATTTTCCTGTATCTCCCCACCACTCTGTGCGAAATAAAAATACGAATGTATCTCTCACGCGAAAAATAACTCATGTACAGAGCTGCGGAAATTACATGCACTTTTTTATCCAAATAAGAAATACAGATGTGTTTCCAGAAAACCCAAAATACAAATACCAGGAGTGTTTTATCCAATATACAAAAAAAATTCGGGCGTTTTGCTTTACCAATGAGAGAAATATTACAGGTTTTTAACTCTTGATCCCAATTTTTTTGTTGGAGGTGTTCATTTATATTTTTCAAGATCTTTACTTGCTTTCAATTGTAATGGTTCATCCCCAAAAATAAACAACTTGCGTTTTGTGCTTGTTTCGATTAGTGAAATTGAATAAACTTGCATGTTCTGTCACCAGATTTTGTAGAAATTGCAATAAAGTATAATGCCAGGGGCATAAGAGGCCAGTTAGCTTGAAGTCAGAATGATTGCAGCTACAATCATAGCTAACCGGACTCTTATGCCCCTGGCCTCTTATGCCCCCTGCCTCATTTACAACTGTGGCTGTTCTTACCCCACTTTAGTTCAATAAAAATCATGTTTTTACCTTGTCGCGTTTGTTTCATTTATTACTTACTCTCGCTAAACTCGTTTTCAAAATTATTTTTTCCAAAAACGAGAACAAGACAAATGAGAATTTTAAGATCAACGAGTAACGAGATACTCACCCCTAAAATGTATACTGTATGTATATAATTCCTAATCATTAAATAAGTTGAATAAAAAAGTAAGACACATCCTCTTGGATAATTTATAACCTTATAGCCCTAGCTTATGCATGTACCTAGGTAATCAATATTTAAGGATGTCATAATAATGAAAGGAGTTAAAACAGTGTCCTTAAATTACTTCAAAGTGTTTTATCCTTTTAAAAGTTTATTAAGTTACGTGCTGTACATGATCTTGGCAGTTACTTAACTCACCTATGCGTTGTAAAACTAATATTTTGTATTTAAAATACGAGGTGGACCAGCGTGTGATTATCAATAAATGCAAAATATCGTCATGTTTGTGAATTTTCAAAATAATAAATACAAAATACTGTACAGTTTTCGTTGCCGACAAAAAACAAGATACCCAAACCTAGTGAGAAAATACGAAATGCAAATTACGGAATTTATTTCAAATATTATTTCAAATTCGGGTATTCCACGAATATATTCCACATTATTAAAACATGATTTTTATTGAACTAAAGTGGGGCTCATATACATCCGGCGTCCGCAGTTAAGCAATTCAATAATCAAAACGTGTTGCTGGGTGCTGGGGGCTGGTGCTTTAAATGGGTTTCAAAAACAATTTCTATATGTTTTGCATGCAATAATAAGATTCGCTATTAATTATATGATTTGGTGTAAGTTGATATGACAAACTTTCTATAAATCCAGAACGGGTCAGGTCAGGATAGAATCAAGCGCAATAAATAATAATAATTACAATACCTCGTTCGACCGTTGGGGTAACCCGGGACCAAATTTTGATTTCAATTTCCGGGGGTTTTTATTACATTTTATTTTGTGCTTCAAATTGATTCAACGAATAAATTAATTCAAAATAACTAAATTAATAAAGACATTGGTTACAATGTCATAAGGGGAATTACTACCAGGTTGAAGATTATAGTTGGAATTTTATTGAATACCGTGACATCATCCATCATATGAGTACAATTACGTTAGTATTTTAAGTTTTAATTCGTTTAATGGATTGTGCAGAAACTTACAATTAGCCAGCTGATGATTTCGATATGTATTAATTGTGAGTCATCCTTGGTGACTGTGTTGTTCGCAAAGCGTGATTGCGTGGATCTATCTAATTGTCTGGATTTTTAAATTCGTGTCGTGAATTGAGTTTTGAGGTAACTGCAATTAATTGTTAAGCGTATATTTATGTAGGAATTTATTACAATTTTGAACGTGCTTGGAAAAGGAAATAGCGATCGGGAATGATTTCGGCTTTCGTAGCAAAAACGAGGTAAAGTTTGTCAGCGTGCTGTATTTTTGTATCACACTTGTTTAAAATGAATGTCATAAAATTCATTAGATTTTGTCAGTATTAATTATTTTTGAAAAGTTCATAGAATAGAGCTGGATGATTCGAGGGTCAACAAACAACAAACTATAAATAAAGGTGGCTTTTGTGATGGTGACCTGCTTCCGGTGCTGGTCAACTGGGCATACTTCAGAGATCTTTTTGAGCGCAAGTCGTGGCAATGGTAAGACAACTTAGGGTTTTATAAATTTAATAGACGTTTCAATTCGGAAATGATAAGTGAAATAATTGAGTTGTGAAATTTTGAGTAAAATGATATTTTTTAACAGCATGGAAGACAGAAAGTTGAGTAGTGCTGAAGAAGAGGCCCAGAAGCAAGGAGAAAAAAGATAACAGTGTATCAGTATGCCTTGTCAAACATATTTAAGAAGGTAATGAAGGAAGGTCTAATAAAAAATAAAAGCTAATAAAGAATTTGACTCGAACCTACTAAGCGTTACTACTAAAGTTTTGACATCCAACCCGGATACTGCAACTTTGTGGAATATCAGGAGAGAAGCACTGTCTATAATCAAAAATCAAAACAGATGAGTAAGTTAAAACGAGGAGTAGCTCGTAGTAAGTTGTGAACTATTTGAATTTCTTTCCTGACAGTATTGATGTTTTTAAGTTGATCAGACGGTAGTCCTCGTACAGAAGAACATAGTATAGAACAAGCAGAGGAACAGCCAAGTTTTCATTATTGATGGACTGAAAAACTTTCAGTATTTCTTTGTCAGTAAAAAGTTCATTATTAATAACTGCAGTTTTCGGAGTTACACCACCGAACCCTGTGGTAGTAGTCAAAATCGATTGTATCTACATAGACTTCCATCAATGCGGTATGACAGGGTGAATGGGCTGTTCGGATGCCAGAATTTGCCTTGAATTGTCAAAATTCTAGAAAATCATAGTAATCCTAGTCATTGTGCAAAATTGATCGTAGAATAATGTACAACCTGCAAAAAAAATTACGATGTATCAACAAAGGATAATTACCTGTTCAGTAAATATTTCCTGGGTAAATATTTGTTTAATACGAGTCATTGTGTTGATTCGGGCAGGAATTTTCATTCCAAGTGTCATACAAACTAAGTCAGATATTCCATTCAACTTAATCAATTCAAGAGAATTTCACCGTAGGAAGAATTTCCTTTTCCGGACCTAACATCAAGAAAATTACGTATATGCTTTTAGAAATATATTTTCTTTAAAAAAGAATTAAATCTACTCACGTGTGCAAATCTTCTGTAATTAAGGACCTTATCCATTCAATTATTATCTTCGCATGCTTCAATATAGTGACACCATCGAGGGACAAGGAAGCAAAATGCCCAGTGTAACGAATATTATGTCCAGGTCCATAATCTGGAATTACGAGATTTACCAAATCTTCACCTTCTTCATCTGCAAACCTATGATAAAAATATTTTTTAATGATTAACATGTTTCAAGCGTACGCAAGTATATACAATATACAACCAAATCAATCAACGTACTTAAAATCCCTTTGAGAGCGCATATCAGCCGTAACAAAGATGAGGCTTGTACCGCATGAAATACAAAATACACTTTTTCTTAAAAAATCCGTGTGACTTAACTTTAAAAATCAAAATTAGGCTACCGTTGACAAGTATATGAACAAATTACCCATGGGGAAGATAGTTGGTGAATGTAAGAAAATAAAATCCTGCATAAATATTTGCACTAGAACTGTTATATTCTCAAATTAAGGGGCCACCCTGAGAGGAACCGGAATACAAATTCTCGGAAGCGCTACCAGCCACCCTGTACGGATATTTAGTCCCAATTTGTGGTAAACTTTTAGGAGACATTCGTCTGGGTCGAATATTTTAATTGACAGTGCAGGATCTTTGATTTCTATGAAAATAATTATTCCAAAGTCCTTTGGTCAACCCCAGAGAAACGTTTGTGGCAACATAAGTGTGGTCGGCGCTAATGTTAGCCCTGGTGTTTGTTTCCACAACAATAGTCCCTGTAAAGGTAAAAATTACTGAACACTATCTTGTTAATGACGTTTTAAAACCATAAGTTGAGGCTAACGTTCCTGACATGCGTTTTGAGGAGACGTTGAAGGTATTTGGCCATGACGATCTGACATTTTCAGTACTACCTGGTTTGCAGTGGATTATCCCCGGGAATTGTAAGAGGTCATCGAGATAACTTAAATTGTCAAACCACATAACCTTCCTACGTGACCTAATGCTGGATTCCTTAAATTTTATGCGTTTCGGTTACTGCAGCACAAAATGTTTGTATCAAAGGGGTTCAGATTAGACATGTCAACTACGGTATCGTAGTACGGTAATACCGTAATTACCGTAAAAAATTAATGTACGGTTTAGGTACGATAATTATCGGTTTTTTGAAGCGATATCGTAACTCCGTACGATATCGTTAATCCAGCGGAAGGCTCATAAAATTGTGGTGTTCCATACTCGAATTTTCATTAAAAAGAGTAAAACTCAAAAATGAAAGGAATTCGTTCGACAATAAAGATTGTGTGTAGTGTCAATATGGAAAAAAACTTAATCGAACTGATTATTTATAATCTAAACCAAGTCGTGCGTCTAGTAATTCAAGTGTTTGGAGTCATTTTTTGAGTCGGTCTGACGGCATGATGGCACTTCACCTGTTATGAGAAAGAGATGGGAAGTCACTTCCTAAATTAATATAAGTACGACCGAATTCGGTAAAGATTTAGTTTAGGAAAAATTACTACAGATAGAAGATAGATCGAAGAATTCAGTATCGTTTTCTATATTTTATGATTTTCATATTTTTCATACGAATGTAAAAAAGGAAATCTAATTTTTTTTTCAAACTAGCTTATTTTATAAGGAATTTCTGCACATTTAATACTCTCACATTAATTGACATCAAAGACGCTAAACTGATTGTTGAATAACTGATGTTGGATTTTTTACTTCATATCTTTACACACATACCATAAAAATCGACTTATTTTCGTGTTTTTACGATAATCGGATTAATTTACGATACCGTACCTTAAAAATATTACCGGAGTTTTTCCACTTTACGGTAACGGTAATTACGGTATTTTAAACAAGAACGGTATGAACATGTCTAGTTCAGATGCAAAGGCTTCGGAAAAATTTGAACGAGGAGTGTAAAAGAACGGTCCCAGAAAAATACCCGCAGATCGTTTTTCCAAAAAGGGAAACTCCGTTTTCATATCAAAAACCTATGGTTAACATGACAAAAATATGAAAATAATTGTTTTTTCAGTGTTACCTCTTCGAAATATAAGTTCAAACACGTTCAATTTTATGGTAAACGTTCTCAGTAAGTAATAATGTTAACATACAAGGGATCATTTAAGTGAACATTCGTAGTGCCCACCGCCGCATGTCGGAAAAGAAATTTCAATTTTCTCCACATGCAGGCATGTGGGAAACAAATTTGGCGTTGGAATTTTTGAAATATTTTCAAAAAACGGCTGATCTTTCTTCAGGGATTAAAGGGAATGTGTGGCATTTTTTTTGAAGGCGATATCTAAAAAAAATCCGATTTTCACATTATAACCCGGAAACTTCGTTATTGGTTTCGGTGCCGGCGCAGGTCATTTCCAACATTGTTATCAATAATTTTTGAAGCTTCTACAAAAGAAGATTCAAACGAAAAAATAACCATGGAAATAGTCGGACCTGGAAATCATTATGATTTACCCTGATTTGCGCTACCAGATTCTAGTCGAATTACCTGTCTATACAGGGATAGACAGTAAAGCCGCTTGGGCTGGTTCTTAAATTCGGTATAAATTGGAATTTATGAAAATGTTTTAACGTCCAATTGTCCTGGTAGCGCTAGGCACTTGGGAACGAGTGGTGTATCAAAACGTAAGGCAAGTGCCCTTTTTCTGCGTGTACTTATTGTTGGTATACTTTTGTCTAAATAGGCAGTTAGGCACTAGCTTTAATAACATTTGAAGGTGAATCATATACTGTGAACTGGTAAGGCTGTTTACCTCTTCAAACAATTTAAACGCATACTTTTTCTAAATACTAGTTGCAAATACACGCCAGTACAAAAAGTGTGTGATGGAAGATATAATCGTTCGCGAGGTTTCAAGCACTTATATTCCTGATGGCGATAAATATGCAAAATACTGAGATTGTTACATTGCATTTTTAACATTTTCTGTTTTATGTATAGTTAGGTTGCTCAAAAGCAACGGTCAAAAGCCACCGGTCGACCCGGTTGTTTCTCAATCTTGGTCTAAATACAAAAGTGCTATTTCCCTTGAATTATCATTTATTTTAGAAAATTCTCAGAATTGATTTCATAACGAGACTAATAGAATAGTAAATAGTACTCTAATTATCCTTGGATCCGTGTCCGCAAGAATATTTCTGTTTGGGGGTTGCGGCCACTGCCCGCATTATATTTTAGATGTCACAAGCGCCAGAGCAGCTATACGAACTGAATTGAACTGCTGAAAAATGTAACTACCAAAACACATGCTCAATAAGAAAGCACAACCTCCCAGCTTTAAAAATTGAAAATAATTTTATTGCTAGTAAACTTGACATCTAATGTCGTTAAAGTGTGACAACAAAAAGCACTACGCAAATGCATACAATGATAATTAAAACAGTGCAATTGAATCCGGATGGTGGCCAGTCGTAGAAATTTTCGTAGTATGAGTAATCCTGTACAGGTCCATAATATCATTCCAGTATTAATGAGGAAAAATGACATAAGTAAAAGTACTGCTTTTGAGAATGAGAATACAAGAGAAAAAATATTACTATGCAAAAAACGGCTCCTAGTAGGGTTGCTTTTAAACTCGCTTGCAAATCACCTGGCAGCCTTATCCCAAAATTGTCTGATTCAGTGATTAGCTCCTTCAAACCAAAGTTTTTTTTAATTGCGCCAATCTGTTCCTCCCCAGTTTCTGTCTTTGAGAAAACATTGAATGTCCCCTCCAGGCACATGATAGTGGCAAAACATGAGCCACCGGCTGGCCCCCGAATCATCAATACTGATTTATTGGCCCCGTCAAAAACTTCGTAAATTGCTGTGAAATAACTGCAAATCTGTTTCACTCTACCCAAGACTTCTCCCGTTGTTACAGATTTGATAGTAATAATCTACAAAAAAGAACAACAATATCCATCTACTCTCATTGCTTCGGAACCGCGATCATATGTTTCTGCTCTTGTTTTAACTATAAACTTGAAAGTAAATAGGTTGTAAGAAATTACACTGCCTGCCACTCCCCCACCCCACCAGCAAAGTGGGCAATTACATTCACGCTCTGCTGTCATCACCTCTTTGCCCATTGAGTCAAACATACGAATTACATATGAACGGCTTCGCCCCAAACAAAAACGTGTACAACAATCGGACTGTTCAGCAGCAAAGAACAAACGCTGGCCATATTGGTTGAAAACAGAGCTGCTTGCAGGTATCAGGTAATACCTGAAAAATACCCGTCGGGTCGGGTTCGGGTCGGGTTCGGGTCAGCTACAAAAAAAGTACCTGAGATTCGGGTCAAGTGCGGGTACATCCAGGATCCGCACCTGATATTACAGGTCGGGTTAGGATCAAGTTCGGGTTTAAAAAATATACCTGAGCTCAATGTCAGGTACAGGTTCGGTACGACGAATTCAAAATACCTGAACCCGAACTTGCAATTTCAGGTATTTTGCAAGTATTTTTTTACCTTAATAATTTAACTTTAAGTTCACGTGAATGAAACTTTCAGGCTGATCTGAACGTTAATGTCACATGGCTGAAGGACACGTTGTGTTTAGTGATGCGTGAGAGCCGCCATATCAATTAAATTAAAAAACAACCTAACCTTGCTAATTAATTTCATGATATAGCATTAGCGTTGTAGCAGACATAGACATCGATTTGAAAAAAAAATTCGTGTATACTTGTGCCTTAACTTCGTTAAAATTTGAAAAGCATGATGATTATCTGCGGTCTGTTTCTAAAGCTATCACTCAGAGAATACTTGTTTTTGCAAGTTGTTTTTTGAGAATGTTTTTGCATTTGTAACTTAACGTCATTTGTAAATAATATTTACTTTGATAAAGTCTTAGGACAGAACTTATGTTTGTAAGTTTCCTCTGACAAAATAATTGAAAGTAGTGCATCGCATGGGTTCAGGTCGCACCCGGGTATTTGGGTTCAGGTCCAGGTTCAGGTTCAGTATGGGTGCATGTTTTTTGGACCCAATAATTTCGGGTCCTTTCTGGGTACAACATTTTATACCCGTTATATTGGGTACAGGTTCAGGTTCAGGACCAGGTACAGAGAAAAACCTGTTTTGATTTTACCTGTCAGGACCAGGTGTAACACATGAAAGACCTGAACCTGATCACGAAAGACCTGAAATGTTTGGGTTCATTGAGTTAAAGTTAAAGGCCTGAGAATTCAAGCTTCCAAAATGATTTCCACCGCAAAAGCAATGGCAGGGTGTCCCAGGAGCCAGTGACCTTGCATTCTTATCGATTTTAAATATATTTTGTACTACAAATATCCAATTGTACTTTAAATACAAGATAAAATTAAAAAAACATCGGATTCTCAAGTACCCAAACATATTCAGGTCCGGTCCAAAAATACCCGGGTTCAGGTCGTCTTTTGGGTACTTTTTCGGGTTCAGGTACTAATCAGGTGCGGGTACTACAAAAACGCAATTGGGTCAGGTTCAGGATCGAAAAATTTGAACCTGTTAAATGGGTACATTTTCAGGTACAGGTTTACACTTTTGAGGTACCCATAGTTTGGGTCCAGGTTCAGGTCCAGGTTCGACTGTTTTGAACCCATGCGATGCACTAATTGAAAGTCGGGTTCGGGTTCAGGTTCGGGTTCAAGTTCGGGTCGGGTTTGTTTTGAGATCCGCACCTCAGGTATTTTTTCAGGTGCGGGTAGCCTAGTAATACCTGATCCAAAAATACCTGACAGGTGCGGATATTAACTCGGATCCGGAGGGCCAAGTTCGGGTCAACGAAAAAAATTAACCTGATACTTCAGGTGCGGGTCGGGTTCAGGTGCGGATCTTGATTTTTTGCTACCTGAAAGCAGCTCTGGTTGAAAATACTGTAACAGTTGTTCATTTCAATCTCCAGAATTACTGCCAATTAAAATTGTACTCTAAGGCTTGGGATTTTCAGAGATATTTTAATTATGCCATAAAAAAAGGCCGACATTACTTTCAACAGTTTCCAATTGCTCTTGTACCACTATAGCATCAATGCCCTCCAGTGGTTCAAGCCCAAGTGGTACTCCTGGGATGGGTTCGTATGGGGCTACATATCATGTTACAATGATAATTTATTATTTTCATTAATTTTTTCAATTCAAACTTTTATTAGATGAAGTTTTTCACATTTAAATATTTCAGTAATAATTTTATTGCAAAATGAATATAACACATTCTTTACTTACGATGCATTGATTTATGATGCGATAAATCCGTGTCAGAAGTATCCACAGAAAGCCGTTGTTCTTGCATGGTGCCTGTGTCTAGATCTGCAGTGAATGCAGGCATGTACAACGGATCATCAGACATTTTTGCCATTTTTTTGTGAGAATTCCTTCAAAATTTCAGTAGATTATCGTTCCATACTCCAGGTCAAAAAGCAAATACCACAGTTTAGAATATTAACAACTATCAGTTGTCAATCCTGTAGATACAATTGTCGAATTAAAGTTGAAGGTCACATATCCGCTTCCATTGGTTGGGTGCAAGTTGCAAAAATTTATTGAGCAGAGCCAGTAGCCTAATTTGTTTTTTTTCCGGTATCTACTACCACAGGTTGTATTTCGTCCTTCTACTATGTTGTTAATACATCTTGCAAAACTTCACTCAAATAAATAGCTATTTACCACCTGAATTTCCTTGCGAAATATTTTCGGTTTTATTTTCCATTCGCAATACATACTTGCACATATCTGAATAATATGAGAAATCTGAAAGAATGAATCATCTGAAATAGTATCGTGACATGATACTACTGCTGCTAGTGGTATTACCTACACCCAGACATTTACATTAACTGCTTTAAAAGTTTACAGGTTGACAATGAAATGAATGGTAAGATAAGAAAGAACTATACATAAAAACAGATTTTACTTGACCATCAGTTTTCTTAATATTATTTGGAAAGTAAATCTCACCAGAAAATAATTAAACAGAAGATGAAGATATTTCTGAGATATAAATAATTTGTTACAATCCACTAAAACGTTTATAATAATTAACACAATATTCATTCAATAATTTCATGAATTTATTAAAGATTATGAATTTATACTTAATGCAACAATAATATTATTTATGATTTTTAAGTATTGCTAAAAACAAAAATATCTCAATAATACTGTTAAATATAATAATTATTATTACATCGACTGTTTCAAATGGGTGGGCACGAAGTTGCTTAATGTATATTTTTTAACCTCACAAATAAAGAAATTTATCTGGACATTCAAACTTTATTTCCAATCCTTTCTACTAATTATTTGAAAGATTGGGCCGTAACAATAATTTTTAATACATCTTGGTCTTGGTCTGTTCGTCTTGGTGTAATAGTAATACGAATTTGAGATTGAAATTTCCGCGCGCTTTTTTTATTGGCTGAACCAGCAATAACTGGCTAAGTAAATTATTAAAACGAGCACTGCACAGCCAGCAAATTGCTGGCTTAGCGAGGAAAATGTAAAAAGGGTAGACAGTAAATAACAGTTGTATGCAATAGCTAGCTGCACAACCCTAGTAAATGTGTAGACTAATGTACGGTAAAACGATTTTTTCATTTAATTTTGCTTTAAATTTTTTAAAATGATTTTCTCTTCTAATTTGAAAGAGTGAGTGGGCCGTCTTGGTTGTGGACGGTTGCCCGTGCAATGTCGCTGCCCTTGCTACTGTATAATGCTTTTAATTTTTTTAGAATAATTTTCATAATTTATTTAGTCAGCTATTGCTGGCTCAGCAAATAAAAAAAGCTCGCTTTTTGAATCTCAAATCCGCAAAAAAATGTGAAAAAGTTTTTTTTAATAATTTCGAGTTATTAAGACTTTTTAACATCCTTTTTTCATTTGAGCAACATTATTTTTTCATTCAAAAAAAAAAGAAAAAGCGCAAAACAGTATAACGCTTTAATATTTTTTTTTTAATTTAAAAAAAAATCATTTTAATAATTTATTTAGCCAGTTATTGTTGGCTCAGCCAATAAAAAAAGCGCGCGAATATTTGAATCTTACCATCACGGAGACGGAGACGGAGACTATCCACTCTTTCAACTTAGAAGAGAGGATATTTTTTTTTTAAATTAAAAAAATAGTAAAAGGATTATACAGTAGCAAGGGCGGCGACATTGCCACGGGCAGCCGTCTACCACCAAGACGGCCCACTCTTTCAAATTAATGGAAAGAATTAGTTAAAAAAATTATTAAAGCAAAATTAAATTAAAAAATCATTTTAACGTATGTTAGTCTACACTTTTACTAGGGTTGTGCTATTATTATAGTTATGCTATATTATTGCATACTGCATTTACTGCCTTCCCTATTTACATTTGCCTCGCTGAGCCAGCAATTGCTGCTGGCTGCGCAGTGCTCGTTCAGACATAAAACCTTTGAGATTTACATGTAAAAACAAATATTTGTACAAATTCAAAAATTTATCTATAAATTGAACTCTCGATAAACTTTACCGGCATATACTGAGACAAATCCTGAAATTTTACGGAGAAAAATGCCTGTAAATTAAGATTTACTTGCAAATTCAGAAACTGATGCAAATTCAGAAACTCGTGCAAGTAGACAAATTTATGATTAATTCCAAACATTATCCTACACGTTAAGAACCTGCAAACTATGATAATTACCCGCAAATTTTAATATTTTACTGTAAATGTAGAAAATTGTCTCAAACCCTTTTCATCTATAAATCAAGAAATCCCTAAAATTAAAGTAATTGCCTTAAAATTCAAAAAACTACTTGGAAGTAGAGAAAATTACCTTTTACCTTAAGACTTCATTTCAGATTTAGAACTTTTAAGTTCCCATATAAATACTGTAAAATGTTTATAAATACCTGTGATCATTAAAATTGTTAAGGGCGAAGCGAAGTTGAAGGATAATATTGCGGTTGCCTGTGCGTCTGCCGCCACGATAACTGCCGAGCTAATGACACTAGGCAATTCAACTATTTTCTAAGTACAAATTAGGTAAAACGCCTACTGTTTTTTAAGGCTCCATTTGACCTCACAAAATTAAACTAGGTCACGTGTGAACACATGCAAATACATATGTACAGTTAGTGCGATGCTAAGCTTGCGCCATCTAGATTACATTTGTTACTTATATTCAATTGTCTCTTGCATTAACCGGCAGATGCCGCTCGAACTCGCACATGCGTGTTTTGAATTGGATTGTTAGCGTTTTTTCAAAATTTGCATACGAATACTGATGATACGCGGAATTTTATTTAATTAATCGTTAGGTCATGTACTACCAACAATTCAAAAGGACTTAAATGCACGTATATAGTGCTGTAATACAGCTTAAGCTTTGTGATTTCGATTCAAACCTAAATTTCGATTCAAACCTAAATTTCGATTCAAACTTGAATTTCGATTCAAACCTAAATTTCGATTCAAACCTAAATTTCGATTCAAACCTGAATTTCGATTCAAACCTAAATTTCGATTCAAACCTAAATTTCGATTCAACTCGGAACTCGCGCATACGTATTTTGAATTGGATTGTATTAGTTTTTCAAATATTTGCTCATGAATACTACACACGGGAAAAATTGATTAATATTCATCAATATAGTATCAACAGTGTAAATAAAGATGTACGTCCGTACTTGAATTTGGCCAAGGTCTTATCATTTTAGCTTATTTGAGTATACACAGATATTACCATATATATACCATACACGTTTGCAGTATAACAATAGAAATATTATTTTCACCTTTTTTTTGG
Source organism: Allacma fusca (assembly GCA_947179485.1). Taxonomy (NCBI): domain Eukaryota; kingdom Metazoa; phylum Arthropoda; class Collembola; order Symphypleona; family Sminthuridae; genus Allacma; species Allacma fusca. The sequence goes on along the minus strand of OX359250.1, from coordinate 19,739,891 downwards.
CTAATTTTGCCTCGGGCTAAACATAACTTCATAAGGTTTCGGTACTAACGCCACCCCCTGCATTGGGCTTAAATCTGGCTTTTTCTCCGTACAAATTACATTGAATTTGTACAATATATTTGTAATAAATAAGAAGATCTCATCTCTTGCGATACTTTCACCAATACAGTTCCTTTTCCCTATTGAGAATGGAATTATCTTTTCAGTATTTGTCAAATTATTGGACTCATCAAGAAATCTCTCTGGTCGAAATTCTTCAGGACTATCCCAAATTTCCGGGTCATGATGAACTGCGTACAAATTTCCGATTACACAAGTCTTGTCAGGAATTGTGAACCCTTGGAAATGACAATCTTCAGTTGTAGAATGGAGCAATCCAAAAGGGCCTAATGAAGAGATACGAAGAACTTCGTGAATAACCGCTTCCGTATATGGTAACTGAGGTCTATCTTCTAATGTTATGAAGTCTGTGGCTCCCACTATTTCCTCCAATTCTTCTTGAAGTTTCCTTTGATGCTCTGGATTCCTCGCAAGATAGATTATGGCCCAATCAATAGTTGCAGCAGTAGTTTCTATTGCAGCCAGCAAAATGTCGCCCATTGTAGCTGGGAAGTAATTCCCTGAAATAAAAGTTAATGCAATAATTATTGGAAACGAAAACTCCCCCTTTTGCTACCCCTTGCCGAGAATATTTACCAGCAAAAAATATTTGTTCCAAACTATTTGACTATTGTCCTTTAAGTTAACAATTTACGTGAAGGATGAAAGCTAGAATTAGTAGAAGCGGTCTCAAATTTATCCATCCAAGCCTCTTTATAGTTCCGAGGTTGTCCAGGTAGTCTGGAGGAACAACCTTTCTTCCAATCTTGATCAATGAAATCGTACAAGCTCACACCTCCCTTGAACATTTTTGCTGCACCCGTAAAATTCGGGAAAAGTTTGGCAATCACGGGCACAAAAAAACCCAAGTTTGCAGCGACCCCTTCGATGGAAAAATAATCTGAGGCACATTGAGCTAAATGTTTAACTTCTGGATCGGAATGTTCGAATCTTCTACCCATAAGGAAACTCCACAATGCATTCATTGCTGGTATGTTGAAGGCATGTTCCATTTTAAGAGGCTGATTTACATTTTCGCTAATTGTAGACACCACACGGGAGATTTCGTCATGGATTTTGGACTCAAAATGGCCTCGATCCTCGTAGCAAAAATTACGAACAAATTTTAAGAAGAAATTTCGCTGCTCAAATACACCCGGGCCGGACACAAATGCGATTCCTGTGAAAAGAAATCCTTAAAGCCAAAATTTGGTATAAAATAATGTATTTGATCCATGTGTTCTTGTTATGTACCCTTTTTATCACAAGCTCTCTCGAAAACCTCTTGTGGCGGTCGACCCGCAAATTCCTGCATTTTGAAGGCTTCTTTAATGAGCTTTAAGTCATTTAGAACCACCGTTCTTCATGCATGGAGCAATATATACATGAAAACAAAAATAGATAAATGCCAAAACTTTGAAGAAGTGTAACTATATATAAAGTATATATAACTATATACATGTATATACATATATATACATGTAAAGTATATTACTACCTTAAATGCCCAAGTTGCACCGAAAATATCGGTCCATATACTTTCTTCCATTCCAAGAACGTCTTGTGTGGTTCGTTACCCACAAAGAGTAGATGTCCTACCAGAGGTAAAGCGAACTTTGGACCTACAGATTTTTTGTGTTGTTATAAACGTATTGTTTAATGTAAAGAAATCTGGCATATTAAATATTTCCAATGCCAAAATTTTAACTTGACTCGAACTTCAATATTTAGTAATTACAGTAAAATACAATTTTTTTTGTTTAAATTAAACTTTGATCCCATATTCGGTATGAGACGTTTTTTAAAATTTTCCTTGCGTAACTCCTATATGGGTTTAATACTAATACCTTACACAAACCTGAAAAAACTCCAAATTACAAAATTATCTGTTTGCAGAGCCTGCTAGTAAGTACATCTTTACTGCACTTGACAGAACATTCAGATACATGTATTTAGGAGGATTTCAACTTTAGCTCAACTGTAACTTCATATTAAATTTCAATCGCAATAACTACTTACCCGGAATATTTTCAACACATGTTTTCCTCCATTTTTGGTAAAAGAAGCACACCAATATAATCAGCAGTAGTGTCGGCCACATGGTGTTCAGCGTCTTCAAAGGAAAGCTCTAACAGAAAAATTTCTATCGAAAATTGTACATAAATACAATCGTATATTTGAACAACTATACAAAGTTACAAGTCAATTGAGAGTGTTTACCTTGAATATTTGTTGCTTACTTCTCTTGTAATTAATTTTGTTGAAGGTCAAATCGTTTTTTTTTCTAATATTACTCTCATGCATTGACCACGAGGAATGGTGAGTCATAATTCTTATCGATAAAATAGATACTTATTAAAGTTTATCATCACTTTTAGAGACTCGCATTAGAGCAGACATGTTCAGACTTCGAAGGTTTGTATAGGAATGGGACTGTTCTGGTCCGGACCAGAAATTTTGGTCCGTTCTGGTCTGTTCCATGGACTGTTCCGGTCTGTTCCCTGGTTACGAAAGGACCAAAAGTATCTGGTCCAAGAACCTTGATAGACCAATTAAACCTGGTCCAGCTCAAAGAACAGACCAGAATGTTTGGTCCTCTGTTTGGCCCAGACCATTTGGAACGTTCAAGCATACATTTCAAATGGTCGGACCAGATTCGATAGATAAACCATTTAAGTATTTCCAATTCCCGCGAATTACAATTTTCAGAGCTTCATTCGTTTTCATTTTACTGACAATTTTACACTTTGTTTCAAATAATAAAATAAATTACTCAAAACATTATCTAAATTGTCAAATAATTGCATGTTGTGATCCTATAATGAACTTATTCGGTCCTAATGGTCTGGTCTGTTCTGTTCCAGTCTGGTCCGAGTTATTTTGAGGAACAGAACTTATGTTCCTGTTCCAGCAATTTGTACGGACCAGATGGTTCCGGTCCTACAGTCTCCAAGACCTTATCGTCGGTGAAGAGGCAAAATGATCTAGGTGCATAATCGATTAGAATCAAAATTATCTACATAACTTTTTCCCTAAAGGCAAAATGAACTGGGTGCAAGCCTCTTTAAAAGCAAACTGATCTACATACAATTTTCCTTAAAAGCAAAATGATCTAAGTGCTGGTCAATTTTTTTTTGTGAGAAAAATAGCATCTGTAAGGAGGACACGTGGCTTATAAGGGCTAACCATGACTGTAATTGACCTAGGGTTGTGGGTTAATATTCTCTGAAGGGTTTGCTATTACTAAGGATCATTCCGGCAACTAAAGTTAATTTCACTTATTGCATCTAATACATTTTTAGTTACTAAAACTGCAACATTCATTTATTTTAAAATCGACGAATTAAAAGACGAATCAAAATCACAGTAAGCTCATGTGTTAGTGTGCACATTGAATTGGTTTTCCCTTTAATAATTCTCAACCTGGAGTTTTTTCAAATCGTATTTTACGATCATCACCATTATCATAACATTCGGAATCATTTTCAAATGCTAAATCATAATTGACAACTTTTTTTTTTCAATGTTACTGAAAGAAAGAAATGGAGGCATTGGGGAATTAAATGCATGTATAAAAGATTTTGAATACCTCTTGGAATACCTCGCATTTTTGTACACCGGCATTAGAATGTGTTTACTTATATTGTTTTTATTATAATTTGTATCTAGATCATTTTGCTTTTAGGAAAAGCTGCATGTAGATCATTTTGCTTTTAAAATTCAATGCAAGTAGATCATTTTGCCTTTAGTGAAACTGCAAGTAGATCATTTTGATTCTAATCGATCATGCACGTAGATCATTTTGCCTCTTCACCGACGTTATGGTCCTGGTCCTACACTGAGAACAGATAAAATGGTCTGGTCCAGGCTCAAGGACCAGACCATTCCAAGAAATCCTGGAACATTCCGGAACAGTCCCACTCCTAGGTTTGTAGTCAAGAAGGCTTCATTGAATGCGGCAGACCGATTCTTCAGTCGATTGAAGGAAAATGGAAAATAGCTTGAAGCTTTTCGCGAAGGTTGAGGGAAGATGTTCAGTCACTTGTATATAATTATTTCTATTTTAGCCAGTACCATTTTTATGCGACTGTTCTTTTTGGTTTCATGATCTTGTTCGGAGCTCACTCATTGTTACATATATAATAGATCTATGCATGAGACACAGCTATAACAAGAATCAAGTAACATCTTGTAGACCACTCATGGACACCTTGCCTTGGGAAAGGCCTTGGAACAGTGGTCGTCACGGGAACGGGTAAAACCCGGGTACACCGGGTACATGGGAACGGGAACGAGTACAGGAACGGGTCGGGAACAAATATTTTGTTCCCAGCCCGTTTGGGTACGGGTAGTGCTGTAATTTGTTCGTTTTGTTTTGTTTTGTTCTCTTCGGAAATGAACAAAAGTAGAACAATTTGAGTTATGTTTTGTTCACAGAGTTTAGTTTTGTTTTGTTTTTTGAACAATCCGTATTGTTCAAAAAACAATCTATATTGTTTTGTTCTACGGATGTAGAAAATGTTAGAAATTTGTGAAATTTGATTGTTGTATATTAGTACTAGAGCATGTAGAAGTTGTTTGGTGTAACTTTGGTCCCCGCACAAAGGACGTTAAAACTAAAAAACGGACTTTAACTAATTTTAGGCGGATATGCTTTACAACTCTTATTTAATACACTCATTAAACCTTTTGTTGATAGTTTCTAGGAGTGTAAGGCGTAATGTAACTCCATGCATCCACAAGACCTGAAATGACCGCGTATGTAGATATAATATATCAACAAACGATTGTGATGGGGTTTGGTTTACCTAGTGCTACCGATACGCATCGTTTTGGGTTCGCCCGATGCCTTGATTGAATTAATTATCCGTATTGTTTTGTTTGGATTGCTTAGGCCTCTTTTATTTCTGTCTTCCTGTCAACTCACAGTCAGACTAGTTTCAACATTTTAGGATCAAATCAAGTTTATAATTTAGCATCCAAGTCATCCTTCTGCATTATATTAAAAACAACAAAACAAAATCGAATTTCAGCAGTGGAGGTGACATTTGTCCAACTAAGTACTGGTGTCCAACAGAAATTGCTCTCGTTTACAATATCCGATGTACCCAAACATTTAATATAAGTACAGGTTATGGTCATAGCAGGTAACAATTAATTACTCCATTGACATCAAGTAGGCATTCTAATTGTAAGTTTCACGTTGTTCAATAACTTTAGATTGGTCTTAAACATTTGTAAATAGTGCAAAGATTTTGTTGACCTTACTTAAGCCCAGCGGTTCACACCATCAATGATAGGTATACATGTAAATAAAACCGTGCACTTCAAAAGCTCCTAATGGTCATTATGATGTTATTTGAGATTCATTATAAAGTGTATGTAAGGTCATGGGTCTACTAATAACCCACAAAGGTCAAATTAAGGTCATGGGAATTCTTGTGACCCATCGAAAAATGAGATAATGAAACTCCTTGTAGCCCACCGAGGTCATGAAATTTCTTGTAGCCCACTGAGGTCAAATTGAGGTCATGGAATTTCTTGCAGCCCACTGAGGTCAAATTAAGGTTATGTAATTTCTTGTGACTCACTGAGGTCAATTTGAGGTCATGGAACTTGTTGTAACTCACTGAGGTTAATTTGAGGCCACGAAACTTTTTGTGACTCACTCAGGTCAATTTGAGGTCACGTTGCTATTTGTGACTCACTAAGGTCAATTTGAGGTCATGTTGCTATATGTGACTCACTAAGGTCAATTTGAGGTCACGTTGCTATTTGTGACTCACTACGGTCAATTTGAGGTCATGTTGCTATATGTGACTCACTCAGGTCAATTTGAGGTCATGTTGTTATTTGTGACTCACTCAGGTCAATTTGAGGTCATGTTGCTATTTGTGACTCACTCAGGTCAATTTGAGGTCATGTTACTTTTGGGCACTTTTTCAAACTCAAAGTTTGAAAAGGTTATTACCCGCTGTCGTGGTGGTTTGTTTATTATAGTTTTGTTATATCTTATCGCGGTTTTGTTTTGTTTTTTCGAAAACTGATTTTGTTCGGTTTGTTTTGTTCAAAAAACAAGAACTGAACAAAAGAACAAACAAAACGCGAACAATATTACAGCACTAGGTACGGGAACAGGAACACACTCAGGTGGACCCGATCACCGGGAACAGGGAGAGGATCAACTACATTGGGCTGCAAAATTGACGCTCATAAAATCCAGAATTGCTCAACCCTGATTATTTTTTTTACTAGGCTGCAACTACATTGGGTTGCAAAATTGACGCTCATCAGGAACAGAGATTTTCAATTTGTTCCCGTTCCCATCGGAAACGGGTACGGTCTACGCATGATCCCGTTCCCATACCTGTTGTTCCCGGGATCGAGTGGGTACTTTTACTATCTTCTAGGAACACACTTAAAATTGATCTTGGAAGACTTAATTGTATTTATGTAAACAATTCAATTTGGATATTCCATTGTATTCTTTTTTTTCCTGCAATTTCTACACACATATCCTTGCCTTAAAGATAATAATGTTAGAACTCCATTTTCGGTACTATTGGGATATTTCCTAGAATAATTCTACAAATTTAATATAATAAATATTAAAATAATTATTATTAGTTTATTCTTTTCTTGCAAGTTTTACTCTTGAGATATTGATTACTCGCATTAATGTTTTTTTCAAATAAGACTAACAAAGGGAAACTAATCCGTATATTTTTCAGATATTTTGTGTATGAAGAAAATTATAGCCGCCCTGCACATTGTTTTTTATCTGCAAAACGAAGGGTTTGGTATTTACAGAAAATTTGATTATAATTTTTACCACACCTACGTACAACACGACCTGGACCCGGGAACGGGACCGGGAACACCCACTGTGGGAACGAGTACGTGTCCAGAACATTTTTAATTTCTGGGTCCGGGAACAGGAACAGGTCCAGGTACGAATTTTTATTAAAATCATGGGAACGGGTACCTAAAATACTGTTACCACCAGAGCTGCTTTCAGGTAGCAAAAAATCAAGATCCGCACCTGAACCCGACCCGCACCTGAAGTATCAGGTTAATTTTTTTCGTTGACCCGAACTTGGCCCTCCGGATCCGAGTTAATATCCGCACCTGTCAGGTATTTTTGGATCAGGTATTACTAGGCTACCCGCACCTGAAAAAATACCTGAGGTGCGGATCTCAAAACAAACCCGACCCGAACTTGAACCCGAACCTGAACCCGAACCCGACTTTCAATTAGTGCATCGCATGGGTTCAAAACAGTCGAACCTGGACCTGAACCTGGACCCAAACTATGGGTACCTCAAAAGTGTAAACCTGTACCTGAAAATGTACCCATTTAACAGGTTCAAATTTTTCGATCCTGAACCTGACCCAATTGCGTTTTTGTAGTACCCGCACCTGATTAGTACCTGAACCCGAAAAAGTACCCAAAAGACGACCTGAACCCGGGTATTTTTGGACCGGACCTGAATATGTTTGGGTACTTGAGAATCCGATGTTTTTTTAATTTTATCTTGTATTTAAAGTACAATTGGATATTTGTAGTACAAAATATATTTAAAATCGATAAGAATGCAAGGTCACTGGCTCCTGGGACACCCTGCCATTGCTTTTGCGGTGGAAATCATTTTGGAAGCTTGAATTCTCAGGCCTTTAACTTTAACTCAATGAACCCAAACATTTCAGGTCTTTCGTGATCAGGTTCAGGTCTTTCATGTGTTACACCTGGTCCTGACAGGTAAAATCAAAACAGGTTTTTCTCTGTACCTGGTCCTGAACCTGAACCTGTACCCAATATAACGGGTATAAAATGTTGTACCCAGAAAGGACCCGAAATTATTGGGTCCAAAAAACATGCACCCATACTGAACCTGAACCTGGACCTGAACCCAAATACCCGGGTGCGACCTGAACCCATGCGATGCACTACTTTCAATTATTTTGTCAGAGGAAACTTACAAACATAAGTTCTGTCCTAAGACTTTATCAAAGTAAATATTATTTACAAATGACGTTAAGTTACAAATGCAAAAACATTCTCAAAAAACAACTTGCAAAAACAAGTATTCTCTGAGTGATAGCTTTAGAAACAGACCGCAGATAATCATCATGCTTTTCAAATTTTAACGAAGTTAAGGCACAAGTATACACGAATTTTTTTTTCAAATCGATGTCTATGTCTGCTACAACGCTAATGCTATATCATGAAATTAATTAGCAAGGTTAGGTTGTTTTTTAATTTAATTGATATGGCGGCTCTCACGCATCACTAAACACAACGTGTCCTTCAGCCATGTGACATTAACGTTCAGATCAGCCTGAAAGTTTCATTCACGTGAACTTAAAGTTAAATTATTAAGGTAAAAAAATACTTGCAAAATACCTGAAATTGCAAGTTCGGGTTCAGGTATTTTGAATTCGTCGTACCGAACCTGTACCTGACATTGAGCTCAGGTATATTTTTTAAACCCGAACTTGATCCTAACCCGACCTGTAATATCAGGTGCGGATCCTGGATGTACCCGCACTTGACCCGAATCTCAGGTACTTTTTTTGTAGCTGACCCGAACCCGACCCGAACCCGACCCGACGGGTATTTTTCAGGTATTACCTGATACCTGCAAGCAGCTCTGGTTACCACTATCACGGGAACGGGTCCGGGTACGGGAACACTTAAGGGGAGTACCCATTGAGTGGGAACAGGAACGGGAACAGGAACAAACGTTTTGTACCCATGACGACCACTGCCTTGGAATAAGGCAAATAGGAAAGAAGGCGTTTAAAAACTACTACAATAAAGGCAAGGAGGAAGGAAGGCTTAAAAATTTATAAACAAACAAAGAAATTCAGTAGAAAGGCTTGAAAATTTTGGTAATAAAGGCAAGGTTATAGGAAGGCTCAAATTATGCTAAGGAATAAGGTAAGGATGACCAAAAATTGCATTACAAGAGCATCTCAAAAATAGCAGTGAACACGTTTCACGTACTTTCCATACATATGTACATACAAAGCATAACCGTGAAAAGACGACGATAGCAAAGCATTGAAACGATACTTCGCGAGACTCATTTTTAGGGCGGAGCACACTTATACATATATAAATTAGTATTGTCCGTGTGTCTGCGGGTCCTTGCGTCTGTGTGTCCCGCCCTTTTACTCCGAAACTGCTCGACCGATTTTGTTCTAAATTTTTGCAAGTATTATTTTAGCTACTTCCTCGGATGAGATCGTTACAAGTTGAAATCGGTCCACGTGTTCGTACGTAGAATTTCTCCTCAACTGTTCCACCGATTTCAATGTTTTTATACACATACAAGTCCGTACTAATACCACAATTTTTTTTCAAAAATTATCAAAATATCTTTAAAACATTTTTTTTAAAATTTGTAACAGAAATGTATGAAATGAGTTATAATACAAAACAGGGAGTACAGAGAGATGGTCGTAGTTGATGCCGCCCTTCACGCTAATATAATTGCGGAACGATGGTTTTAAAAAATACATTTTAACTGCCTTGGTAGAGGAACACTGATTGATGTCCATGTCAAATACGTTCAGTGCATAATTACATCATACTGCACATTAACCACATATTACAGGTACCCACTCCTATTTTTCAGCGAAAAGGGCATTTAAGGCTAGACAAGGCATTCTAAAATGGTACGAAAAGGTAAGGAAGGCACAAATATTAACTTACTTCTCGGATAGGGCGAAACTGCGAAATATGATTCAGGAAAGACGAAAAGGCAGGTGTTGTTGTATTTAATTTTTATGACAATGCAAACCGGTACCTGCACATACCATATCTCTCCTCCATTTTATACACAATCCTACTTGCTACCTTTCAGAAGGTTGCATAATGGTATCAGGGTGCCCAGATTATTCCATTCTCAAATCAGGACTCTTAACTGAGTTCACACGTTCGAATCCCAAAGTTTACACTACAATTATAAACACAATAAGATAATGCTTTTTACCGTGTAGACCAGCCGACTATATTTTTTGTTAAAGCTACAAGACGACGTTTTCCCCTGTTTCTTCGCGATCTTCATAAAAATCTAACGTTCTAAAAACTTAAATTTTTCACTTCCAAGGGTCAAAGTATCTGAAAACAAATCGGAAACACGTCACTGTATTTTACTGCTTAAATCTGATAATGTTGAAAATTATCATTCTTGAGACATTATTTCATTTATCAAAGCTTCGACTGAAAATGGAGCTAGAACATTTTGAACTAAAGCCCAAAATGCCCTTGCCCAATATGCCCTATTATGCCGCCCTCGCCCTGAAATGAAAATGCCCAAAATGCCCTGGCATTTTGGGCGGGCAAGTTGCCCAAAATGCCGGGCATTTTCAAATCGACATACCCTACCTATTTGTGACTAATCTTTATTAACCGGAGATGTAGAAAACAGCTTTGATCAATAATAGTCATTTTCTGAGCTACTGAATCGATTATAATGAAGAATTATTGTCAAAGACCAACAAAAATGTCTTTTATAACAAAATATTGTAGTTTGACTACTGAATGTTTTCCATTTTGCCTACAATTAAAATATAAGGAAGATAAGCACTTTTTACCCATGAATTAGAATTTTAAACTTGGTTTTTACGTTATTTTCAGGACGACATTGGAAAAACATTTAAAGTTTTTCAAGTTTTTTATACCTTTTACAATTATGTCAACCACGAGCCCTAATATGTACCTGTACCCAAATGCCTGGGTAAAACCTGCACCAATGAAGGGCAATATTTTGAATACAGTAGTTTATTTCAACAACATTTTTTAAAATTTGTTTTGAATGCTAGGTTGTAGGAAATTTTATAAACTTTCCAAGCTATCCAAAAGTTCCGTACGTTCAGAACTGGGGGAATGTCGACACATTGAAGTTGTCATATTTTAACCAAGTGTCCGCAAAAAAGTTATTTGAAGGCACAGGTATTGTAGAAAATTGTAGGGGGGTTATTTACGTGTAATATAAAATAACGAGGGCCCTCATGAGTGCGAGGAGTGTATTTTAAAAGTAGCCCCTCACGAGAGCGAGGACGAGGTCAACCCGTAACGTGTCGCTCGATTGACGACGAGGGAGAGTGCGAGCAGGCTATATTCCATCCCTCGCACAAAGAGGCAGAGGGGGAGAAAAACGCCGCTCTATGTTCCGTACAACTGCAGTTTTGAACACCACGAAATAAAAACGTTCAAAATTAAACAATTCAATGTATCAAATCAAAACAATGTACATTCAGAGCAGCATTTAGATTCATATGTATTGTTTATATTAGTATTATGAATCTTAATTTATGATGCCATATCGCTTTGTCCCAAAAAGCAACAAAGTGATATTTTTGTAAGCTTACTGCGAAATCAGGACTAAATTCAGGCTCATCGGGTCATCAGGTGACCTTGGGATAAATCAGGACGGTCCTGATCAAATCAGGACTTCTGGGCACCCTGAATGGTATGCGGAATGAAGGGCTGGGTAGAAGTAGCCTTCGGATGTATTAAAGCCCTTTAGCGGACGGTGAAAAAAATAAAAGGTGGATGCTGTCAAATGTTTGCTGAACTTTCGTTCATTACATTCATATGTGTCGACGTCGACGTCGACATTGTTAATCAAAACTATTTTGATTACAAAGTTCATGCAAGCTTTGACACCATGTCTAAAATTTTGCATTATATGAAGGTTCGAAACCAGGCATATGTAACCCGTTGAAATAGACCATTGTGTTACCTTGAATAGACAAAAATCCGAAAATGATGTAAGCCAATCGTATAGGTTTATTTAACTTAGGATGTGCAAGTGTCTGCCATGATATTTCTTAAAAAATGTACATATTATGGAACATGGGTATTATGCAAAAGTGCAATCATGGTACATTCCGGAGCGTAAAAATCATTGAAATAAGACTATGTACTTCCATGGCGCCATTCTCGGTTTTTTGTCTATCCTGGGTAACATAATACCCGGTTTCAACACCCGGTTAAGATTGTGACTGAAAGAAATTGAAAGAGTTGCTTACGTTGATAATAAATTTGATTCAATCAAAATTGGGCATTAATACGGTTGAAAAGTACATAAGTTGTCAGTACCCATTGGGGTGTCCTACTACCCGAATGTTTATATAAAATTACAACAAGTTCCTACAATGATGCAGAACTAGTTTGAGTGGTTGTATAGCATTTAAACATCGAATTAACATAATAGCGTGAATAACTTCGGGACGACATTATTAGAAAATCTCCCAGAGGCTACACGTACACATGCCTGCTCGAAAGGAAAGGTTTTTTTTGTAGCAAGGTTGAGGGAAGAAGTCATTTTCATGAGCGAAGCGATATACTGGGCTGGTTCGATCCGTTTCTAGTCGCGTGTTTTCGACGCGAGGCCCCCCGCCCAGGGACAACGCAGAGACATGGTAAATACAGGTTTTGGGAGCCCATGGCGTAAATAAGCGCAAGCAAATACCAGTTTTTCGAAGTTTGAAAAAAAAATCAAAATGCAAAATAACGAAAAAATTCTATATGCACTCTCTCAAAATGGTTCATGAATAACGTCTCCTGCCGCAATGTTTTCGAAATTTCCAAATTTGGTAAAAATTCCCAAACACTGAACTGGGTCGATCCTTTGGAGTCGCGTGATTCCAACGCGAGCCCCTCGCCCAGGGACAACGCAGAGACATGGTAAATACATGTTTGGAGAGCCCATGGCGTGTACATGTGCAGCAAATATCAGTTTTTCTTTCAGAATTTTGAAAAAAAATCAAAATTGGGAAAATAATGAAAAAATTCTATATGCACTCTTGGGGGCACAATTGTTCAAGAATAACGACTCCAGCCGCAATGTTTTCGAAATTTTTCTTACTGGGTGCATGAATCAGCTGTATTATATTTTGTACGAGTTTTATGTTTATCAAACACAACCTCTAAATCTTATTCGGTTTGCAAATATTTTTTAAGTAAAAGAATTTGCACTTGACAACAATTTATTATTTAAATTCAACGATTCGTTTTTACTTTGGTTCAACGAACTTCTACTTCCTCGATTATTTTCGCCTTACATTGGTATAGTATTGACTCGGATTTGGTATTGTTGCTCGCTACAATAATTTAACTTATACGACCTCGTTGGAAATGTCAAACAGTGATCAGTTTCAAATAGTAAGCGTATTAATTGAATTCGTAACATGCTCAAACAATGGAATTAACTAAGTAACTAACAAGTTAACCTCGCCACATGTCACATCACCTTTAAAACCACAAGCCTCTTAAATGACACGGATTTAAAGGAAAAGGATACAAAATTATCTCGTTTAAATGCACAAATTCAAGGTATAACAAATCCTTAATTGCAGTTGGCAAACCGATAGCTAACTAACTAAGCGACCAATCTAAACCAAAAAACTAATAGTGACCAATCTGAGGCCAAAAAACTAATTGTGGCTAATAGTGACCAATCTGAGGCCAAAAATCTAAATTGTGATCAATATTGGCCAATCTGAGGCCTCAAAACTAATTGTGACCAATATTGGTCAATCTAAGGTCAAGAAGGTAGCTTTGACAAATATTGATTAATCTGAAGTCAACAAACAGCAGGGGTCACTATTGTTTAACCTGAAGCCAAGAAACCACTGGAAAATTTAAGTCGGACAGAGGGGACCCTTTGGTCACGAATTAGAATTAATTTAAAACTTCTGCGTTCCCGCGCAAATCATGGCGAGTTGGCCCTAACTTTTGCTCTTGTTGAGACATTGGGTCAGGTCCCTAAGCTCCCCCAAAATTTCCTTCCAATCCCGAGTGGTCATGTGGCGAGGTTTACATGTAAGTAATATATTGGAGATAACTTAATGGCGCACAGTATAACAGTGGTGTTAGAATATATGTGTCGAGTGCAGGCATACAGTATATGTATATATATGTTTATGCAATCACAAATATGCTAATACCAATCCCGTAATAATTAGTAAATATGTGCTCTCATAATTTAAATTTTCAATTAAGGATACTCACTTTCTTATAATTGTAGTAATTATATCTGAAGCTCGAAAAATCTTGAAACCTATGCCAATTAGTGCACGCTAAGTGAAAGTATGACGAAGTTAACATAAATATTGGTGACCTAATATTTTTGCAGCAGCTTGATTGAATATACAGATCAATGCATGAGTCATAAATTAACGTACGCTGGATATGGCAGAACTGCCCAGAGGTGTTTCCAAAATTTTATTTTAGCCCCTTGTTAATGGAAATGTTGGTGAATTTTACTGATTGTTTTAAAAAACTTGTTTATGAATAAATTATTGGCTGTAATGTAATTATGCGAAAATGTTTACCGCTTCCCTTTCTGTCGTTTTCTTACTCGAGAGCGCGAAAAAATTCTAGCGAGGTTAAAGTACGCATTAGGGCTGCCGTCCTTTGAACGTACATTCTGGCGACAGTTTTTGCGATGCTCGCATGTTGTGGCATTTGTTCGTTTTTGTGCATAACCTTGAAAAAAGTCAGCTTCCAGAATAATATTTAATGTAATAACAGTATCTTAAATTAGCTGCATTATGTCTCAATAAAAAAAAATACCAGTTGATGCTATCCCGGCAGCTTTACTTTCACCAACGAAATTCCCCAAACGACCTGAACTATCCTTTCTTGTGGAACATCCCTGTTGGCTCGGGTTTATGGGAATGTCTAATTTCTCGTCATCAGATTCGAAGCCGGAAGTACTTTCTTCCTCGTTCTCGCTTTCATTTTTGCTACCGTCTACGCTCATATCGACTTCCACAGGTGGCACGGTGAACGGAGCCCCGAAAATATTCATGTGTTCGGATGGTCTAAAAGGTAGAAACGTCTTTAATGCTTCAGACTCCGGTGCTGGGCTGTGCTGAGAACACATCTCCGGAATCCTGGTAGTGTCTTTATCTTGACGCGTGCTTGCTTTAAAATGATCCTTATTTTTTGGCTTTGGTGTTTTAATTAAGGCTTCCATGAGAGACACAATTGAATTTTTATTCCCGGATGAACCTGGAGCTTTCAATTCGGCACTGGTTATAGGAAGTTGGACAGAATTTTTAATTTCATAACCGTTATCATTATTTGGTGGAATCAGTTTTCGTTGTTGTGAAGGGGTTGACACCCTTCCAGGAGATGCGCTCATGAAGAGTTGAGCCACAGATTTTGCTACAGGGATCGGCTCCCCAATGAAGGATGCTGGGTATTGGTTTCCTTTGCTTTCGGCAAGAAAAAAGAAATATTGCGATTCTGTTTCAGTAGTTTCTTGCGTTGAAGGATACGCAAAGCTTTCGATGTCCATGTTTTTGTATTCTTCGGCGGTTTATTGGAGACAGACACTAAAAATTAGAGTTTTCTGACATGCTTGTCACTGGAACTCATGTGCCTACCTGAGATTTTCAGCAGTGTTTTTCAAATTCTTCACTCAGTTAGAATCAGGAGTGAAAAAAAGGCTCTTTTTGAACCCCTTACGGCTACTCAAGGCATAAAACCTACCTAAAGTTCTTTACTAACAACCAATATTTGGAGCAAAAACGCAGGATTTCAGTTACTTTGCTACTCACAACGTTTATGATGTCCAATATCCGTCTGTATCTGAAAAATGTAAACCAGCAGAGTAATATTATTTAAAGTACCAAACTGAAACAATAAAGTAATGCACTGAATCAATAACAAATAAATAATTCAAATTTGTTTTTTATATTTTATGTTTTGAAATTTTTTTTGAAACATTGAAGTTTATTACTGTCTTCAAAAATACGTACTATTGCTGCAGAAACCCACCAACTTCGGGAAGTTGTGCATATGTTATAACTAGGAATCAAGCCATCCGCCGAGGCGGATGGGATGTCTGGCAGCAATAAATTTTAATTGTAATAATAATTTGAATGCAACGATAATATTTTATACAAATACCCTAGAAGTTATATTTTTGTAGTAATTGCACAGAATTATTATATAAAATATCAAAACAGCTAGATAATCTAAACATGAATGGTTTAACTATCCAATTTGCCCCGCGTCTGTAGCCTATTTCAGAAATTTTCTAATATGAAATAATAACTTTAACAACACTTCGTAAATATCTATTTGTAGTAACTTCATTGCTAGAGTGGCTTTATCTGTTGTGACAATAAACAAAAATCGTATGGAAACTGACATGGAGTTTTATAACCCATCAACAAAAATAGGCGCATTCAATTTATGTTAGCATTGTTAGAACAATTGTGGGTCAGTATCGGATCAGCTGTTTTTTAAATTAGGTTAGGATGGCTGCAGCTAGGTTGACAAAAAATAAATTTCAGAATTGTTTTTATCTGACGTTGTGGGATATAAACGTATTTTAAACTAATTAAATGCTTTAATTAATGCTTTTTAAATGGGATCTCCAATCAGTGCTCGGACTGGGTACCGAAACCGTTTACCCGTACCCGTACCCATATATAGGGTACGACAAAATGCTGTACCTATACCCGTACATATACCCGAGTACCCGGGTAAATTATTTCAGTACCCATACCTGAAACTACAACGTAGTACCTGTACCCACAATTTACCCGTACCCGTAATATACCAAAAATCTGTACCCGTACCCGAGTAGTTATTGTTTGTACCCGGGTATTACTCGGGTACTGGAAGTTTGGCCGATTTAAAATCCCCGACGGCATTTGCCTGCCCAGCTGAACATTTTTAATTCGTCAATTTTTTGACCTCCATTAAAATTTTGGAAATTTTCCCTAGGTGTTAAGGGTATATTTCAATTTTTTTAAAATCATTTAAGGCCTTTTGTGATTTATTTTTTAATAATAACCGACGAAATTCAAATGCTACTACGTCAGAATAATAACTTGCTGAATGAAATGAAATGTGTTCTCGCGAATTTGCTTTTGAACAATGCTTCTATTATGGTGTAAGAATAAACAATTGGGACGAATTCTTTCACACTTGGTCCGACGTTAAGAACTGTTGGCATTACCTTACAAATCGGAAGCAAGGTTAGTAAAGTATAGGAGAAAAGTAGAATTTCCTGATCATGCCAGTTTTCCATCAACGATGTAGCATATTCACAAAACAATGTATTTGAACACTGTATAGAAAATGTTATACGGAAAAATTTGAGTTGATCATAATTTTTTCAAGTCAAATATTGCGGTTTCAGGAAATAAATGTGGGAGGCAAGATTGAATATTTATTTTATATTGCAGCTTTATAAAACAAACATTCGTAAACTGTCTCACATTTATGGACCCCGAGACGCAAATTTTCGACAAATGCCGCCATATGAAAGTTTTGAAATCCAAGCTCAGATCTCTTTTAACATCAAAATTATCAACAGTAATCAAAGGGACTGAAATATAAATATTGCCTGCAAGGAATGATATTTTCCAATCTAAACTTTTATAAATATTCACTGCAATAAATACTCAATGTGTCATAAATGCCCAGGATTGAAAATGTTGTTAATTGCCTGCACAAAATACCATGGCGTTTTTAAATGGGCAACCCTGGGTACTTGTAGCATTAAGAAACGGATCTACTAATAAATGTATATTTATTCCAAACTTATCTCGTAATACGTCTTTGAATAATTGTAATGTTACGCTCCCATTGAAACTAATTAAATATAATCTCAAGAACCTGCCCCTTGAAATTCTTCTTTGATGGGCTTCACTGTTTAAGTCGATAAACAGGCGATTTTCCTGACTCTACGCTCTATTTCTTTATTAGATTCCTGGGAAGAATTATTAAAAGCGTTAGATTACAACTACCACGTAGTCCTAAATTAGGAGAAGCCACTTGACTCTGTCACTAACGCAAGTATCAGTATACAAAGAAATAAGCAACTCCACGGTTGGCAGGTCTTATTGTTAGCCATAGTAATCCATCCCAGCAGGAATCCTTAAAGTACCCAAAAATACTCGGGTACAGCACCCATGGGTAGATATTTTACATAGTGATACCCATACCTATTGGGTACTACCCGATTGTCAATGACTGAGTACCCATACCCATACCCTTACACACTTTATTGTCTAAAATCCAGAGTACGCCGGTAGTACCCGCGTACTTGCGAGTACGCAAACTTCTGTACCCGGGTAGTACCCATACCCGTATCCGTACCCACTTACCCGAGTATTACCCGTACCCAGTCCGAGCACTGTCTCCAATAAAAATGGTACTTTTTAGAATTTAGCCAACGATATGGAGCTTTTAAAACGGAAACTGAAACAATTTAAGCAAACCAAATGTTTGTCAGTCAACCTTGTTTTGAAATTATATTAGTTAATATGCATCATGCTAGACAGCTTTACTAAAATTGTTAGACCTGGTCACAGAATTTTTGAATGACCGTTTTGATTCCAGGAAAAAACGCGTTTGAACATTATTTCTCTAATATTGTTGCAAAAAAGGCTAACTATTTTCAGTATTGCAGTGTAACTTCAATATATTCATGACAGCGACACTCTCGCTAAAGTTGAGCACCGGTGACGAATTATTTTTAAAATCGAGTGGCGAATTTAATAGTGTTGGTTAAAAGATGATGACTGATCATATATGCCACACTGTACTAAATATTCAAAGGCGTACATAATAAGTAAGTATACAAATTCCAAGATATAATATATAAGCGGCTTGAGATAAAAGGGGGAACGAGGAACAGGTAGGAACAAGGAACAAGATGGCTAAAAGCAGGAACAGAGGAACAGGAATAGAGGAACGGGAACGGGAAAAGTAGCCGTAATGGCAATAGTAGCCAGAACGGGAGTAGAGGAACGGGAACAGAGAAATTACGGTAGTGTCAATATTAACTGCATATGTTGGTGCAGATTCTTGAGCAAAGTGTATCGTCGGGGTAGTTACAAACCATTGTAAAAAATGTAGAAAAATAGTTTGGTTTAATTTATTTCCATTCATTGACACTGAATAAATATCCTTATACTATAGTTTGAAGAGATGACAGTGGAAGTGGGGTATTTTCTTACATTTTTTACACTGGTTTCTAACTTGGGAAACCTCTTACAATTAGATGCGGGTTCCTACATTCCCGTTCCGGCTACTATTGCCATTACGGCTACTGTTCCCGTTCCCGTTCCTTTATTCCTGTTCCTCTGTTCCTGCTTTTAGCCATCTTGTTCCTTGTTCCTACCTGTTCCTGGTTACCCCTTTTAGCTTCACCCTATATAAGCATGCTGGTAACTTGTTAGCATTGCGGTATTTCTGTTCTCTCTTTTTTACATTATTTTTACTATTTTGTAATCTGAAATGGCATTATTTTTTGTTGACTTGGACAGAATTAAGCTGAAAACTTGGTTACTTTACCTAAAGCCTGCCCAAGTAAATAAAAAAATTGTTTTCATTTTTATTTTAAAGCATTTTTTTTCCATAAATGAAAAAAAAATAAGCTGCTATGATCCAACATGGCATGTACATAAGGACGACAACCATCACTACTACTACTACTACTACTACTACTACGATGAAGCTTTTAGTAAGAAGGATAACCAGGAACATGACCAACAATTATTAATGTAGGAATAGGAACATGATCAAAACCATTAAGTAAGCACAACTGAATACATACATAGTCATTGGTAACGCCGCGTCGTTGGTAGGTGCACGCAGAAAAATAAAATATTTTTATACCACGTAAAACAAAGATGTGAGTGCGTACAACATCAGTTATTAGTTCTTTGTATGTAAATATAGTCATTCTCAGCAATAGAAAAATTCTAAACAGTATATAACTTTATATATATTTGAAACACTTATATTAAAACAATTGACCCCTGTCCTTTAACCCTCGGTCTAGTCCCAGTGTCAAAATAATTCGCTTTGAACCCATTCCAAATGTAAATAATTGAGCATGTTGTGCAAAGTAGTTCATGAGAAACGAAATATTTATACATCGGAGGTGATGAGGCATGAAAAACATTTTTAATTGAAGGAAATTAAGGAAAGGAGTTTGCAGGGAGTTTCATTATATTAAAATGTATTCATTCCATGCAGGGGTAAATTAATAAAATAATGTTTACCCTGGCCCTAACCCTTGACCCGAACCCCCATTTGTGGGCCTTTACACGTGTAATCTGAGGGCCTTAGTCAACATTTTTTACCCTGGCCGGGCCAGGGTGGGCCACCCCGTAAATCCACCCCTGATTCCTTGGAAATCTTGTGACAATGTAACACGACTACTTTAGCTCTTCGCTGATGATATGCAGTTTCTCATGCTAATATTATTAGAAAAATAAGTACAGAGGTAAAGACACCTGATTTAGAAGTACCAGCAATTTGGGTACAAATTGGGTCCTGATACACTTACCACTAAAAGCAGGGTAGCCATAGTTGTGGAGAACCAGGGAAATTATAATGATGCGAGAGGACTTTACAGCGACGTTCTGCAAGTGCAAAATATAATATTTTCGGCTAACCACTACAGCGGTGGACACAGAAGCTATTCATGTACTTACGGGTTAAAACGATTTTTATCATAGCATTTAACATTAGTACCTACCGGATCTCGGGTGCAAAATCAAAATGAGAAATGTTAGCACGGATATTAGACCTCAAAATAATTATGGGCAAGGATGAAAATATAGGTAGGGCTTCCAAAACGCTGTTCGGGATTAGGAAATATATGCCAGGCATCCTGAAATTACCCTCCAATAAGGCAGTAGGTATCGACGGAATTTTAAAGCGTTTTAAAAACATGCTTCCCCCGAACTCTCTCAGCTTCTGCTATCTCTATTTAGTGCTATTTTCTCGAGTCCGGTTACCCCCAAGTAATGGTAAAACATATATTTGCTGCACAAGAAAGGAGACCTCCCCGAGAATAATAGAGGTATTGCACTGATCAATACTATCACCAAGTTGTTTACACGAACCTTGTATACCCGTCTTTCAGCGTGGTGGGAGTCAAATAGTGTCCTCCCGTAGACCTAATCAGGTTTCAGTAAGAAGCGAGGATATATTGCATGGCCCAAATAATTCAAAATTGCATGTACTAATTGGTTGCAGGTGGTTACCATGTTGGATCTCAATTTAAAATCAACTAGCGGTATAGCCACCGCCTGCGTCGGTGGTTTGCAGTGTTTCTCTTAAAAAGAGCACGACACAGGCTAGTGGCTTTACCGCTAGTAATAAAATTCTTGCTTGGAATTTTTTCAAGTTGAACTGTCGTTAGGTATTCCTCATGATTTTGAATACATTTTATTTTTATTAAAACTGTAACTTTACACGTTACAAAACTTCTTTAAATACACAATTGCTTGTGCACGCACCGTCAACTTTGCCCACCATTTCTCCTAGCGCTGCACAGTCAGCTATTGCTGGCTTCGAAAAAGGCTTCATAGTTTGTTGGTTCAGTTGCATGATTAAGAATAGCTGACTGTGCAATGCTAGTAGATATATACATATAAACATTAACCAATCATACAGAGAAAGAGCTAGTGGTTTAATCGGTTAGTATTAAAATATTCTAGACAAAATGATGCGGATAATGAGATGAATAAATCGCCAATGAAAAATGCATACACGCAAATTGTAAATACATTCATATTACATACCGCAAATAAGCCGGGTAGTTAGCCTTTAAGGCAATTGGTAACCTCAATCGTAAATCAATAGGATCTTTTAGCCTTTAAGAGGGAGAGGGAAGATTTAATATTCATCATCGCAAAATTATGTTATCAAATATCGGATGACGCCACCGCCTGCGTCAGTGGTTAACCTCAATTTTCCAATAACAACACTGACGCATTCTAGTGGCTTGAACCACCAGCTTTAAAATTGTATTGTCGAAATAAAAAAATTCGAATAAGTTTTTAATTAATGGCATTAAATTTGCTTCTGAAATACATTTTCGTATGATTACAATCTAGCATTACAGAACTTCTTTAAACACAATTTGCAATTTTTAATCTGATTTTCAATTTGAAAATAAATGCCAACTTTATCAAATTATTAAAAAATGTTGGTGTCTTTGCAAACTTTGCAAGCATACTCTAATAGAAAATGTCTTCTCTGTAATGTAAAGGAGTTGTCACCGTTTAAGTTGTTATAAATGTAGCCCGTGACAATATCACAGCCCTTGCTGCTGTATAATGCATTGCACGTATTGTATGAACACATATTGTATTGCATTAAGCCATTTAGCCTTTATGTTAGTGTGGACTCCCGAACGTATAAAGCGCGTGTAGGAGAGAGCGAAGGTTTAAAAATCCTCTCTCATCCTCATCTTCAAATTATAGTATTAAGATAATTTTAGGTAATATTAAATTCTAAAAAAATGAGGTTTTAAAAAAACCAAAACGAAGATGCTTTTACGACTCTAAAAAGTGAAAAACTAGCATTATTTGGTATGGGAGGAATTAGAGCAATAATGAACGAAACAAAGCATCTCGGGTGCTACCGAATAATATATTATGTGTAACGTGTGTGTTTGCACCCGAGATGCTTTGTTTCGTTCATTATTGGTCTAATTCCTCCCATACCAAATAATGGTAGTTTTTCACTTTTTAGAGTCGTAAAAGCATCTTCGTTTTGGTTTTTTTAAAACCTCATTTTTTATTCAATTGTTTTCAAAATTTTCTTGACTTAATGAGTCCATATAATAGTAACGAGCACTGCACAGCCAGCAGATTGCTGGCTTAGCGAGGAAAATGTAAAAAGGGTAGACAGTAAATAACAGTTGTATTCAATAGCTATAGCTGCACAACCCTAGTAAAAGTGTAGACTAATGTACGGTAAAACGATTTTTTCATTGTTTTCATTATACAGTAGCTACTGTATAATGTTGTTACTAGGACGTAAAAACAGCATCTGGGTGCTCGAGTGGTAGCTCAAACTTAGAATATTTCTGCTCCCCTCTGCACTTTACCAAGCAAGCAAGTTTATCATTACAATGCTGCTTACTGTACTGTACGGCAACCCATTCTCATCAACCCATCATCTCTCACAGTCGTGCATGTGTACTTGACTATTTCTAGCCTTAAATACTAATTATTAAAGGACTGAGCTAACCCTCACAGTTACCTTTAGTATGATCTAAACATTCCATGAAATGTAGTATACACCCAAGGAATAACAATCATCTCAGCCGACATATTTAATCAAAGTCCATCCATAGATTTGTGCTTTGATTATTTTTGTAGTGCTTTCTGCTTACTTGTAATTTACGTTTGCTTAATAATTTATAGCTTCTATTTAGCAATATTTAGATTATACTATAAGGCAACTCTGAGGGTTAGCTCAGTCCTTGAACTAGTACTTAAGGCTAGAAATAGTCAAGTACACATGCACGAGCTGTGAGAGATGATAGGTTGCCACAGAGTACAGTAAGCAACATTGTAATGATAAACTTGCTTGCTTGATAAAGTGCAGAGGAGAGCAGAAATATTCTAAGTTTGAGCTACCACTCGAGCACTCAGATGCTGTTTTTACGTCCTAGTAATGTTGTTAAATTTTTTAGATTAATTTTCATAATTTATTTAGTCAGCTATTGCTGGCTCAGCAAATTAAAAAAGCTCGCTTTTTGAATCTCAGAGATTAATCCGCAAAAAAATGTAAAAAAGTTTTTTTAATAATTTCGAGTTTGTTATTATGACTTTTTAACATCCTTTTTTCATTTGAGCAACATTTTTTTTATTCAAAAAAAAAGAAAAAGCGCAAAACAGTATAATGCTTTAATATTTTTTTTAATTTAAAAAAAAATAATTTTAATAATTTATTTAGCCAGCTGGCTCAGCCAATAAAAAAAGCGCGCGAATATTCTAATCTTACCATCGCATCACGGAGACGGAAACGGAGACTATCCACTCTTTCAACTTAGAAGAGAGGATTCATTACTAAAATTTTCATGAAGCTCAAATAATTTAATTAGTTGTTAATATTGGAAAGACTTCAAGTTACGTCTCGAATATTGAACGTTATGATTATGACAACCAAGTAATTAATTTGTAAGGGTCCAAGCCCTTGTTAGCACATTATAAGATTTTGCACACTAGTTTGCAATAATTAGACAGTCATGTGTGCAAGTTTTTATCAAAGTTGTTGTGGGGGAAGACCTTTAAAAAAACTGCAATGTATTAGGATAGGCAATTCCGTAGACTCAAGGGTATAAATATATATAATAAAATATAATACATATATCTAAAAATATAAACTCAAGGTATAAACAGCTTCAGATCTCGTAAACTATACATGCTGAAGAGGTGAGTTAAGCATTGGAGGTTGTACAAATTCTGTCATTGACTTTAAGCCTTTAACATTCGGATTTGGTCGACGGGTGTAGAAGTTATCCTTAAATCTTTTTTTAAGGGGGGGTAAGTGCATATCTACGCTTTGCGTTTTTTACGAAAACGAATTTTTTCAAAAGTTGAAAATTCTAATTTTTGCGAATGAGTAAAAAATCATCTTCGTAAAAATATTATTATCAAGAATTAATTTTTTTTCATTGAAAACAAATTCTCGTTGATGATAATAAAAGCGTTTATTTTGTTCCACTTGTAATGAGGTAGTGGTGGATGAGTCCGTAGCGCTGCATAAAAAAATGCAGCGTTGTGGCTTCTACTACTCTACCGGTGGAACAAAATAAACGCTTTGGAGTTATTCATCTGGTCTGCGTTTCATGAATTTTTTGTTCCTCAGGGTAAGTGGCGTCGATCCTAAGCATCTACCTTCAGAGTAAAGTACTTAAGCCTTGAACTACCTACCCTGAGTAAACAAAAATAATAAAATATCTGCATCAGTGCCTCTAAAGTGACGTAACGGCATTATAGGGGTGTGAAATTTTTTACGCTACAGCATTATTAGCCTGTTTGTAATTGACGTCGATTTTGTTGAGATTTGGTACACACCGTCTCCAGGCATAGTGCATGGATGCGTTCGTAGATAAACTCAATCGTTCAAACCGTTTTGGAGTTACCCGGGTTTTATGACCTATGTATACTATAACTGAACAACCGATTATTGGCTTTTTCTGAAAATCGGTACACACTAGCATTCAAGCCATCCACCAAGGTGGATGGCAAACTGGGATTGCAATGATTTGTAATTCATAAAAAACATTAAACTTAACATTAAATAATTAGACCGTTGTACATAGGCTGATCTTCGTTTAAATAAATGCAACGGATCCTTTAAACCTCCAATCCGTTTCGATTGGATAACGTCTGAAACAGAAACCAACTTCGTCGCTTACTAATGGCTTTATATATTAATTTTTTTCATTACTTTCCTTGCAAAAAGCTAAATTTAAAAGACATGTGAATTTAAGGGGGGTCAACTCTGGACTGATCAGGGTAAAAAATAATAATAAATCTCAGATTTCATGCAGTAAGGCCTTTCTATTTATTTGACTATATATATGTTATTCATAGTCAAAGTCGCCCATCATTGTTCTACATAAGCAATGGCTTAATATTCACTGTTTTACCTACATTTCGTAGGTTTTTGAAGTAAGTAACTTCACTGTTGTATTGATTTTAGCTGTAGTCACAAATAAACATCGAATGGCACTGACATCGTAGCTAGATATAAAACACTTCTAAGACAACTAAATGCATCTTACTTATTTTAGCAACATTGCTAGACTTTGATCAAAATAGGATTAGCTGTTTTTTTAAACTGAAGCCTCTCCTTTAACTACGCGAAGTCGGTACTCGAAGAATAAGTTTTAGAATTGTTCTCAAACTTTTCCAGAGCATAAATATATTAAAAAATATTTAAGCGCTGTTTAGTAAATAGGTGCCGTACAGGGGGCACATAAAATGGTAGTTAAATTATTCAAGCTGAGCGCATGTTTGCAATTTTAAATTGTCCTTGACTATGTTCATTTTGCTGAAACCCATTATTAAAATTATAAGAATTGACCATAAAATATTATTTATGAAAGTCCCTAATTTTTAACCACGAAAGTGTCAAATGTTTTGAAACATCCAGAACCAAGCTATCATTGCAGGATAGCTACATCACTGTATGCCTTGGAAGTGTTGACGGATGCCAAAGTTACTCTTATATACATATACTCTACTTACGCTCTTACCCACGGTTAGAATTTAATCGTGGTGGTTAAAAGATGAAGCCTGACCATATTAGTCACACTGTACTAAATATTTAAAGGCGTACACAATAAGCGAAAGTAGTAGTAGATTTGATTTAACTATACAAATTCCAAGATTCTTTGAATGGTTTAAATTTAAACTTTGTTGGCAACTTTTGTTCAGCATTGTGGTATTTTTTCATTTCTCATTTTATTATATTTTTCGTAATCTAAAATGGAATTATTATTTATTGACTTGGACAGTACGTAATAGCACTTGGTTACTATAACTTAAGCCTGTCCAAGTAAACAAAACAAAATTAAAAAAGAAAAATAATAATTATTATTATTCTTTTTTAATTTTGTTTAATAGCATTTTGTTTAAAGAAAAGATGAACAGTAATAATTATTATTCTCCGTCTTTTCTTTAAAAAAAATGTTTGGAAATAAAAATCAAAGCATTTTTTCCATAAATAAAAGAAAAAAATGAACCGCTATGCTTCAACATGTCATGTACATAAGTGACGACTGGCACCATCATCAAGACAATCACTTTCAGATTAGTATAAAGGATAATTTCTAGGGGTAATGCCTTCGAGGTTTTATAGAAGAACGTAATCGATTAAATTGCTCCGGAGTTACCCGGGTTTTATCACACATGCTTACGAAACTCAATAACATGTTATTGTATTCTGTTAGTTATTGGTACTCGTAATTTCTAGAGGTAATGCTTGGTACACATTATCTCCTGGGGTAATGATTGCGAGGATTCATAGTTACATCAATCGGTTAAACTTGAGTCACCCGGGTATTTTGGTCTGGGAACTCATCAACTCATTATAATTAGATTTTGTTGAAACTTGATTTAGACAGTGCCTATCCCAAAGAGTAAACTTTGGATGAGTTTTTGAAAATGTCAAACCACTTGGTAGTTCCCCGGAATTTTTAAAAACTCACTAACACGTTATTGTTTACACTTTTTGCGGGGTGGGTTACGTAACGGGCAGGGTTGGCAAGTGGCAAGAAATGGCCTGGCCGTTATTGGTTAAAATCCGGTTCTTACCGGCTTGGTCCAATTGCTTGGGTTGGTATAAAATTGTCGTAATTAATATTATCCAAATAAATCCACTATCCAATAAAAACCGGTTTTAACCAAAACGTACCACCGGCTTGGCTATTATTACGCATGGGTATAACACAGGGTTGCCAAGTGGTCAGAAATGGCCTGGTTATTATTGGTTAAAATCCGGTTCTATCCGGCCTGGACCTAGGTTATAGACTGGTATACAATGGCCATAATTAATACTATCCAAATAAGTCCACTGTCCAATAAATACCGGTTGTTACCATTTCATGGCACTGGCTTGGCCTTTATTGATAAAAGCCGGTTTTTTGCCAACCCTGGTAACGGGTCATACTTTTAACCACGGAAAATTAAATGCCACGCATTAAGACTTGCGACTACATATTTACAAAAACTGGAAGGTAACGTTTACGCCATCTATTGTCGTCTTAATTTAATTACCCTACCACAAAGCAGACAGATATCGATAAGAATACTATGTATGCATGCATAGGTTTGCTATAACATAATTTAAATGTGAGCAGTGGCACGTGCCGCTTTCGTGCTAGGTTTCGGCCCGAAGAACAACAGGCAAGGGGAAGGGTTTGTAACCTCTATCGCGGGAAGCAATTGGTATTGTGCAAACGTTTTGAAATCACAAGCAATTACGTGCTGAAAAACAGTACAAGTTTGGGCATGGATGGTCTCGGGAATATTTTAAAAACTCACAGGTCTTGTTAAAATCCTGTGAGTAATTTTTATCTGAAAATTATGTTTGCATTCATGCAAGTTGCACTAACCATGTTACTTTTTTTTAAAATGTAGCCTCATTCTAAAAGTTTATCCGCTTTAAAGACGGCATGTTTAACAAATCCGTTGTTTGGTATTGTGATCTGTTCTTAAGTCCCTTAAACGCAACGCACATATTATATCCAATTATATTAACCGATTTCTGTACTAATCAGACGTACAACCACGGTTTTTGTAGATACTATTATTATTCCAAATAAAATTAAAATATATGTAATGATGTGAAAAATATAGGGAGCGTATAAACATTTTGAATTGACACCAGGAAATGTTAGAATCCAAATTTTTCAAAAAAAAATAACTATTTTAGGTTTGTACATACGATTATAAAGTCCAAAAATAATATTGATGATACTGATCAAAAGGTAATCAAATACATTTTAATATTAGGCATACCTTCTCCCATACTCAGCAGCACCCACTATCCCGCGGAAGTTGCCTGCCTAAGAATGCGTATTTTAACAAACGTTTAATAATTATAAACTGCTACTAAAATATGCATGGCTGCTGATGCTTACTAAATACCAATTTTTTAAATAAAACATACATGTAATTAACCTGAGAAGTTGTTAATTTAAATTAAAACACCAACAACTCTCCACCGAACACTCGACGTGGTATTTTCAGCTACTGTTGTATATAGTGAGAACACAATTTAATATTAGGCATATTCCCTGCCATACGGAGCAGCACCTGTTCTCCCGTAGAAGTTGCCTGACCACAAATGCATATTTTATCAACGTGTAAGTTCAAGCTGCTGCTAAAATATATATGGCTGGAGAGGCATGCCAACTAGAAAAAGCAGTAAGTACTGCTTCATCTCCAAAATCGCAAATCCAATCTGTAAATAAAAAACTCATGTAATTAACCTGAAAAATTGTTAAATTAAATTATAACCCACCCACCCCTCCCAACCGAACACCCGAGGTTGTATCTTAAGCTACTGTTGTCTTTAGAATTCGAGTTTAACAAATACCAACAACAAATTTTCTGCATGTATGAATTAATCATCGCAACAAAACAAATAAAGAATTTATAGAAGCACTTATTTCATAAACAACAGGAGCTAGCATAGCGACCTCTACCCTGACTAGCTCACCTTTTCATATTTTACCTTTACCAACTTACCAAGATTAAAGGAAAGTTGTGAGTGTTCGGTTACTAATAAATATTGTGTAACATCTGAATTGTGTGTAATAATAATAATGTCTAATTATGATCTTTACAAAAACTCGTAAACGTGTAAGCTTCGCCCCTCTACCCACTACTCATTGCAAATAAAACAAGAATTAGTTCACCGGAAATAATTAATTGTGAACAAGGGTAAGCTTACAAGTAAGTACCCATGTACATACTCAATGCCTTCTTAGAATTGCATCATGTTCCCAATTAATAAGAATTAGAGAAAAATAATAAAATAAAACCGAGGTGAACTGATTTGTGACAGTCCAGAGAATTTTCAGTCAACGGACTGTGAAGTTGGCCAGGGTTGTGAGTATGCTCGAGGGTTAATACTAAAAATGATCTAGTCACGACGAATTTTTCAAAATATCCAACAGCTGAGCTAACTCTATTCGGCTGTCCTTCTCGTACTCTGCACACACACTGACTCTTTGCGACTCTCTCACCCGAGACGTAGTGTGCTTTACCAATTATTTACACTACTTGTACATAACGCTTTGACTATTGGTTGGTTACCCCAAACGCTTTTCAGCGTTTCCACCTCTCCATCAAGAGCGCCAAACTCACACGCTACAAACGTTCGATAGCTTCTCTGACAAAACTTAAATAACAATTGAACGTAACAATTGAATTTAAATACAACGTTGGATAAAATAGTATTATGGAATTACATTAAAACATTGAGTGCAGTTTTTAAGTGTTCGGAAAGTGAATTGAATTTAATGCTAAAGTATTGTTAATAGCATAATAAGTTTAACTTTCTAATCAAGAAAATGATTAAAGTAATATTTTTTCATGATACAAAGCTTAATACATAATAGATATGATTTTAAGTTTTCTCTTCTTCTCGATTTAATTAATACTAAACCGGGAAACATTGTGAAAATCGAGCTGTGCAACAAACATATATGGGATTGAGTTCAGATTTGTCTGCGAGTTCTGCAAGATTAATAATAGTTAATCAACGACTGTATGTTTATCAAGGGAACGTTTGAGTGTAGGGCCGGAAATTCATACCGAACATCTAATAAATTGGTTGCAATGTTCTCCCCAGGGTATTTCAAATTCTGCAGGTACCTGCCTATCCCAAAATACCACATAACCGATACGATGTGGGCACAACAGCCCAAGGTTCTTGAACCACTCTGGCACCGACAATACCATCCGGTAATGCCGCCATGACCTTCTCCACCAGGACGGTACTGAATTCATAAGCTATGTACCGTTCCGGATCGGTATGTGGAAGCCATCTTGACTCGAATCAGATTGGGTAGTTCTCTATGTATCTGTTTTGGACGTTGGCCTTTTGTTATTGATATTGTTTGAATATTGTAAATATGTTATACTAATGTTAATGTTTTTTAAATAGTAACTAACGTGAAACTGGTATTCTCCATCCTTAACGTGAAGAAATATGTAACTTTTAGCGACTTTGATTTGGTACACTCCTACTGTAACTTTTTGTAGGTCCTCAACAGTCAGTCGCGGAAAATCTACCAACTGCTCCACCTCCATCGAAACATAGTTTGCTCTTGAATTAAGCCATCCATTTTCTTGAATCAATTCGAAGAGTAGATTTCGGATCTCGGGATTATCTTTGACCATGGCCGCTTTGGCTTCATCACCCGGTTTATTGGGAGCAATTAGAGGGAAGTATTTGTTAAAAATTGCTGCAGCAATTCTCGTAAGCTTCAGCAGGAAATTGTTTGGAAGGTATTTGTTTGAAATTCGGCTTCGAAAAAATTTAAAGATTATCTTGAACCTCCCATTTGTAGACTCCAATCCCCATCGGAGCATGGTGACCAACCTACTTTGATTGGCTTGCAGATCATCAAACTGGGACTGCCCTTTGGCAAGTAAGTTAGGCATAGGAGTCTTTAACCCATTTCCCTCACAGTTTTGCCTACTTCTCTCGAAGCCTCTATCCAGAATTAGGAGGTCGTCCTCTTCAAAGAATGCTGAAAACTCCGTCCCTTCTTCTAGCATGGAATTCAGAATGGAAGCGTCGTTGTTATTGCCAAAGTAAAGTCCCAGAATTGCCAGAATGTAGCCATCAGTTCCAGTTACCACCATCGGCTTTACTAAGTTGTAAAACTTATGCGGTGTGTAAGTGTGTGCTGGACCGCAAAAATCGTGGAAGACTCAATTTCGACGTACGTTCCGTCCATCACATACATCCAAGAATTGGGCTGCTGGTCCATTAGAATTGTTGCCAATGTTCTTGAATGCAGTCTTGCAAATTCATCGTGTGAGATGTGGCCGAATCCAACGTGTCGACTTGCGAAATTGGCGTCCAAGGCATCAGCTATACGGTGAAAGATTTCGGAAACATGCTGCTGGTCAATTCCGAAAAGGTGTGCCAACTGCTTCTGGGAGTTGTACTTACGAAGTTTACAAACGAAAATTGCAAGTGCGTTACGCTTCGACCGATGCACGGAATCATGAAGGCTTCCACCAAAATATGACAGACAATCATCTAAATCTGCTTTCGAAAGTCCCGTATAACACTTGTAGTCCTCATCGGTCATGTCCTTGGATTCAAAATCTAGAGGCGGTTTTCGGTCGAATGGTACTAACTGGGCTGCAGCTGTAAGGAAGTCATTCAGGTGGACAAACATTTCACACTGATTCTTTTCTTTGGGTGATGATCTTCTCCTTAAAAGTTCCAGTGCTGCATCAGTAAAACGACGTTATTGAACATGAATTGAATGTCCTGTTTTTGGGATGAACTAGAATTGAATCTGACGCCCATATACAAGCAGTTAATGTATTAGTGACAGTCTTCTTCGGCAGTCCATTTTCTCCACAAACACAGCATACGTTGTTTGATCGACCTACAGTCCTTACGGTCATCTTCGGAGATTCCGTTGGAATTGGATTTTGATTTATTTGCATGGCCATTATATATGAAGGGTGGAAAATCAAAACGCGATCATTCCCATGCTGGGCATTGTGACTGATCGCATTTTGATTTTCCACCCTTCATATAAGATAATATAAGCCGTTTAAGAAGAGTTGCGTAGTAATTGAGTGTCCCGTTATGTAATTAATATGGTTATAAAGCCCGAAGTTATTGTCCTGAGTTGTAATGTAAAGTTACCTGGTACACTTGATTGTAGCGTAAGACAGTAATTGTCCCTAACGTGCTTAAATGCTTAAGTTTGGTGTGAAATATATAAATAATACGTAGCGGTATTTATTTTAGCGTTATTTTCCAAATAGCGTAAGAAACTCAATAGCCGTTAGTTTGCACAAGTTTGACGCTGCACAACAAATGTAAAAATTATGTGATGATTATCAACTATAGATTCATCTGGTCCGCGTTTCATGGAGAAATTACGTAACGTTGAAATTACCGTATGCCTTTGGCACTTGACACTCTTAAGTGGTCACTTTAAGGAACTATTGCGCGTCGTCACGTTTTAGAATTAATAATAAGTAGAGCGATTTTCCTTCAATAACCAAAGCTAAGGATTGTTTTTAGTTTTAATAATCTTGAGTAAGTACTATAGACAGTAATAATTCATTTAATGAAGCATGAAACCTTATAGCATATATTTATTATAGAGGCTTGATATCTAAGCGAGTTTTTTACACAGCAACATTTGTCAATTTAATAATTAATTGTTGATTCCGAATTGAGATTCTATGTGGTAACCATATGCAACCTGCATTATTGAATTATTTGAGCCATGCAATATTAAAGCTCAGGTCATGTCCTTAAATTGCAACCCCCGGTGGGAAGGTATTTAAACTGTTGATTTAACCCTGTTGACTCATTGAACCGTAACCTCCTGTGGAGGAAACTGGACAGTTAGGCATAAGTGCTAAATTGCTCATACCTCGCCGGTAGAAGTATCGCCAGGACTCTTACAAGGTGACATTCTAAGACCTCTCCTTTTTGCCCTCTATATTGAGGATTTAGACTCGTTTTTGAGTGAAAGGGAGCATGTCCGGTGGGATTAGGGGGTCGAAATTCATGTATAACCACATACTCCTAGCAGATGATAACGTCATATTAGCAGAATCTAAAGTTACAATCGGCATCCTAGATGAGTATTGCAATAACAATTGCCTCTCAATTAACATATCCAAAACTACGGTCATGGTAATCAGTAAAGGGGTTAACACTCCGAAATCCTGGGTTTGGAATCTTAAGGGTTCCAGAATTTAAATGGTGTCAGAATATGTATACCTGGAAGTTAAACCTACCATCTGCTACCTTTCGGATAGCAGCAAACGATATGAAACGCAAGGCAATGTCCACTATATGTCCCATAATTAAAATTCGGAATGTACTCTTAAAAAACTGACTTGTGATACCAGAATGAAGCATCTGGTCACCATGGTCATTCCGCCAATGATCTACGCAGCTGAAATCTGATCACTGAACATCCCCAGATCTGCAGATATTCAACAACGTTTTATTTTAGACCTTATTATTCTTATGTTCAACTGTTCGGTTGAGTTTTACTTTCCCGGCCCCAAAACCCAATACCACCTACCATGCTACCTACCATGTTACCTACCATTTTACCTACCATTTTACCTACCATGTTACCTACCACCTACCATGCTACCTACCACCTACCATGCTACCTACCACCTACCATGCTACCTACCACCTACCATGCTACCTACCACCTACCATGCTACCTACCACCTACCATGCTACCTACCACCTACCATGCTACCTACCATGTTACCTACCATGTTACCTACCATGTTACCTACCATCCTACCTACCATGTTACCTACCATCCTACCTACCATGTTACCTACCATCCTACCTACCATGTTACCTACCATTCGACTAATATTCTTCAAAATGTTTGTTTGCATCAATCATTGGTTTAACAGATTTCATTCGAAAAATACTTTTAAAAATGCCCTTCAATTACACAATGCTTCAGACATTTCTTATAAAGGAAATTCCTTTATAAGGGACTAAATTGTACGGTTCCTTGCGTATCCCTTATATCAGACTTTTATTGTATTCAGAATAAGTGCAAGGATGCCCTCGAATGATTTTAAACAAAAACTAGTAGTAAAATTGTTTTCTGAATGCGTTTTGGTTTTTAGTCTAAAGGAAACAATTGTACTATACAAGTTCAACAAATTATTATGTCTATATTTTGTTTCTTGTGATACTTAACTTGAATTATCGAGTTCAAGTCAAGTTTGGAACTGTAACTAGTTGATCAAGTTAGGGTCTTCGAAAATTTAATTGATTACTAGAACTTTACAAGTCAAGTAATTATAAGAACCTGAGTTATCAAGTTCAGGTTGTGTCTTGAAAATTACTTGAAGTTTTGGGGTCAAGTCAAGTTCATGGTCAAGTTTTGAAATTACTTGACCCGATCGCAGTACCGATGTGAAGGCATTTACTGCTTAAACCTTACACCGTGTTTAGAGTTTGATGGCGCCTTGACTATTTCAGCATACAAATACCTTTTAGTGATAGTAAATGGCTAAAACAGTAAAATTTGAATGTGCAGAAATTTCAAAAAACAAACATAGAATTCCTATTGACCAAAAGTGGGTAAATGTCTTGCCTTAAAATCACATTTAATTCCCGAATCGCTTGAATTGCTGTTGATTTGCCAATCTAAACAAACCTACAGTTAATTGATTAATGATGCTGTCTACAGTGCATTCGAATTCCAACGAAATGCAACGAATTCCAATGATTAATGCATCGCCTTTTAATGATGGTGTGAAGTTTCATGATAGATGGAACTTTGTGGCAGTTTCGGCTTGCCCTAGGTCGTAAGCTGGGTTGATGGTAGGTGGCAGAATATGTAGCATGGTAGGTGGCAGGATATGTAGCATGGTAGGTAGCATAGTAGGTGGCAGGATATGTAGCAGGATATGTAGAAGGATATGTAGCATGGTAGGTGGTAGGTAACATGGTAGGTGGTAGGTAACATGGTAGGTGGTAGGTAACATGGTAGGTGGTAGGTAACATGGTAGGTGGTAGGTAACATGGTAGGTGGTAGGTAACATGGTAGGTGGTAGGTAACATGGTAGGTGGTAGGTAACATGGTAGGTGGTAGGTAACATGGTAGGTGGTAGGTAACATGGTAGGTGGTAGGTAACATGGTAGGTGGTAGGTAACATGGTAGGTGGTAGGTAACATGGTAGGTGGTAGGTAACATGGTAGGTGGTAGGTAACATGGTAGGTGGTAGGTAACATGGTAGGTGGTAGGTAACATGGTAGGTGGTAGGTAACATGGTAGGTGGCAGGATATGTAGCATGGTAGGTAGCATAGTAGGTGGCAGGATATGTAGCAGGATATGTAGAAGGATATGTAGCATGGTAGGTGGTAGGTAACATGGTAGGTGGTAGGTAACATGGTAGGTGGTAGGTAGCATGGTAGGTGGTAGGTAGCATGGTAGGTGGTAGGTAACATGGTAGGTGGTAGGTAACATGGTAGGTGGTAGGTAACATGGTAGGTGGTAGGTAACATGGTAGGTGGTAGGTAACATGGTAGGTGGTAGGTAACATGGTAGGTGGTAGGTAACATGGTAGGTGGTAGGTAACATGGTAGGTGGTAGGTAACATGGTAGGTGGTAGGTAACATGGTAGGTGGTAGGTAACATGGTAGGTAAAATGGTAGGTGGTAGGTAAAATGGTAGGTGGTAGGTAAAATGGTAGGTGGTAGGTAAAATGGTAGGTGGTAGGTAAAATGGTAGGTGGTAGGTAAAATGGTAGGTGGTAGGTAACATGGTAGGTAAAATGGTAGTAAAATGGTAGGTAAAATGGTAGTAAAATGGTAGGTAACATGGTAGGTAACATGGTACGTGGCAGGATATGTAGCATGGTAGGTAGCATGGTAGGTGGTAGGTAAAATGGTAGGTAAAATGGTAGGTAAAATGGTAGGTAAAATGGTAGGTAAAATGGTAGGTAAAATGGTAGGTAAAATGGTAGGTAAAATGGTAGGTAAAATGGTAGGTAAAATGGTAGGTAAAATGGTAGGTAAAATGGTAGGTAAAATGGTAGGTAAAATGGTAGGTAAAATGGTAGGTAAAATGGTAGGTAAACTGGTAGATAAAATGGTAGGTAGCAGGCATGTGTAACATCGTGTAGGTTTCCCATAAGTGAGGTCCCGTGATGAGGACAAAAGTGTCCCCCCGGGTAATACAATACCCGGTATTCATAAATATTCAGAAATTCGTGACTTTCGCTGCAGAAATATGTTTAAATGGTTGTTGGGGGTTAGACTATTTTCGTGCCAATGACGTTCGGGCATTACACCCGGGTTTTATAACACCCGGCATATGTAAAAGGTATTGTATTACCCGGGTTCCATACCCGCCGGGTATTTGTGTTGGCAGTAGAGCAACTGGCTAGAAGCAATAACTGGATTTCCATTTTGTCCGGTCCTAATTGGTCAACACAAACGGCAGTAATCGTCATTTAAACATGCTAATCTAGGCCTGGTATCCCGTTACCCGAATGGCCCCAAAAAATTTATTTAAGGTCCTGGTATGGTTTTGAACACATTTGCGTCGTCAGTTTGGCCTTAAACACCGTATTTCAGAAATAGCCCGAGGGGACACTTTTGTCCTCATCACGGGACGTCATTTATGGGAAACCTACACGATGTTACACATGCCTGGTAGGTAGCATGATAGGTGGTAGGTAGTTTTGTGGCCCGGAAAGTAAAACTCAGCCAACTGTTCTCCACGTTTGATCTCTGAATTTTCAAAAGCGTTTTTGTGTCTTTCATGCGTGTATACATACATAAAAATTTCCTTTTTCTTTTTTTCTTTTGAATTATGTAAGTGCTTTTGTTTATTACTATTAGCTTCTATGTATTTGAAATTCTTATAAATTTTATTAAATTCTACTTACACTAAACCAAATGTTTTAATGCTATAACTTTCATTTCATCTGTTATTGGGGGAGGCTAGTTTTTATAAAGCTGGAAATAACAAGTTAATAAATACGTTGAATAGAATAACTACAGGACAAAGGACAATACATTTGTTGGAGCGAAAGTTTCTTGGGGACACATATTAATCAGACTGCAAGACTGATTGTGTATTGTGTCCTTGTCATACCCGAGATTATTGGAGAGGATAACCGTTGTCTTGTGAATGCTTATGAAGGGAAAGATATGAGTTGTATGAATGAAGCTCTAAAGTTAAAAAAATATTTTGGATATAAATTACATAAAGTTACCAATATTTTAAAATAAATATTTTGTTGATGGAATATTATTTTTTAAATTCAAATATTTTTGCACAATAATATGAAAAAAAAATGAGGTTTTAAAAAAACCAAAACGAAGCTGCTTTTACGATTCTAAAAGTGAAAAACTAGCATTTGGTATGCATGGGAGGAATTAGAGCAATAATGAACGATACAAAGCATCTAGGGCGCAAACACATACGTACACATAATATATTATTCGGTAGCACCCGAGATGCTTTGTATCGTTCATTATTGCTCTAATTCCTCCCATGCATACCAAATGCTAGTTTTTCACTTTTAGAATCGTAAAAGCAGCTTCGTTTTGGTTTTTTTAAAACCTCATTTTTTATTCAATTGTTTTCAAAATTTTCTTGGCTTAATGAGTCCATATTATTATAATAGTAATTCATTATTAAAATTTTCATGAACCTCAAATAATTTAATTAGTTGTTAATATTGGAAGACTTTAAGTTACGTCTCGAATATTGAAGGTTATGATTATGACAACCATACTTCGCATTTTTAAGTAATTAATTTTTAAGGGTCCAAGCCCTTGGTCGCACATCATAAGATTTTGCACACTAGCTTGCAATAATTAGACAGTCATGTGTGCAAATTTTTATCAAAGTTGTTGTGGGGGAAGACCTTTAAAAAAACTGCAATGTATTAGGATAGGCAATTCCGTAGACTCAAGGGAAAACTTGGGTGTAAACAGCTCCAGATCTCGTAAACTATACACGCTGAAGATGCACGTTAAGCATTGGACGTTGTACAAATTCTGTCATTGACTTTAAGCCCTTAATATTCGGATTTGGTCAAAGGGTGCAGAAGTTATCCTTAAATCTTTTTTTTTCAAGGGGGGGTAAGTGCATTTCTACGCTTTGCGTTTTTTACGAAAACGAATTTTTTCAAAAGTTGAAAATTCTAATTTTTGCGAATCAGTAAAAAAGCATCTTCGTAAAAATAAAAACCATTTTAACCCCTAAGTACATGAATGCATCTTGGCTTCTGTGTCGAAAGCTGTATTGGTTAATAGACATAATTCATGTGACTGATTAATTCACATCAAAACAAATGATGACATTAACTTGGAGAATAATGTCGCAGTTCTTTACATCTTTACCCTCAATACTTTACATTTTTGCAAAGTTGCACCTTTTATTACGAAAAACTTTCTATACAAGCAAAACAGTAATAATTTTTCGAATGTTATTTCAGGTAGTGTTAGGGAACGATTGGAATAAGCAAATTAAATCCGCTTCGTAGGGTTTAAGGGGCAACTCGCCGGAGTGAAGACGTGATGAGACGAGAATGTGAGACCTAATGCAGGCTCGCGATATCGTTCTTGAAGAACTCAAGGATTTAGAGAGAACTATCGAGTAGTAAGGTTATAATTTTATAATAATTACTCCCTTAGTTTTTTAGTAGAATTTTAAAAAATTACTGGGAATTTGTTTGACTCCACCACATGAGTTGTCTCAACCTAGGAGCTTTCTTATCAGATAAGCAAAAGTGATGGTGACATTAAAAGTTCGCAGTCCTAATTCCTAATCCTCATCCTATCCGTAAATTAATGAACAATTAAGGGGGAATGTGCAATGTGCTCAATAAGTGCCCTGATGAACTGTCTCATACCATTGTGCGAGTGAGAACCTTAAAAATGCAAACATACAAACTATATCGTTTAGTCAAAGAATGTCAAGAGATGATTTATTAACGACAACAACAATATTATAGCTGATACATCAATACAAGTTTGAATTGTCGACAGGCCAGGGGTATAAGATTAAGCTATAACTGTGGATGTGGTCGACACATTTTGGAGTCTAGTACTCAATGCCGGCAACTCATTCAGAGATGTCCCTACAAAGGACAACAAAACTGTACTCCACGATTGCGACCATACTCCTGGGACTATTTTCGGTACTGAATGTGCACCCAACTTTTCATTTTTTAAAAGAACTGGGCATTTAATATTCAGTGCACAATTCAAAGGTATACGGAGCTGTTGGAAGCATTTTCTATTTTAAAGAGTTGTCAAAGTTCCCTTCGAAAGGAGATTGGCCATTTAATCAACGTGCATCCATTTACTTAATACTTGGAGTGAATGCCTTGTATGTAGTTTCAGCATTGCTTGGATTGTTTGCTTTGATAAGCCAACGGATTTATATTTACTTATGGCAAGTAGTATTGCTGACTGCTTGATGTTCACTTATATTTCAGAGTTACGTATTAAATAATGTTTTAATAAATTATTTTAAATATTCTAAATGTTGGACATTTCACAGGTCGTCATTTATTTTATTTGGAACATTTGCAATACAATTCTTACATGGCGTGGCCTGTGTCCGAGCATCAATTGAGCCCATGAACAAGGAAATATTCTCTACGTTCAGAAGCTACCAAGCAGACAAAGCTTTTATGAACTGGTTGCTGGATTACCAATGGCAGGTACACATTAAACACA
This sequence comes from Allacma fusca, assembly GCA_947179485.1. NCBI lineage: Eukaryota > Metazoa > Arthropoda > Collembola > Symphypleona > Sminthuridae > Allacma > Allacma fusca. The sequence goes on along the minus strand of OX359250.1, from coordinate 19,700,013 downwards.
GACACTGACATCATTTTTGTAAATATTCTTGACATGCCTGAGCTAATGTACTGAGCAGTTTTGAATTATTATTTCAAGTATGACTGTTGTGGTATTAAATCCTACATGGACTGGAAACTGTTAGACCAGACATTCACAAATTTTTCTGTTCCCAGCTCTTGCTGCACTCGCAAAGTAAAGATACCAAGTTCAAATTGTGGCTTCGGAGCCATTGCTCCTAATGTTTCTGTTGAATCGGTTCAGCAAACGATCAACACAGGGGTAAGTAAGAGTGGGGTTTTGGACTGGCTTAATTTGTAATACCATTTCAGTTCTGATGGATTCTGACACTTTTTCAAATACTTTGTCAAGGGTTGTGGAAGCAAAATTTCTCAAATGTACCAGGATGAGATTCGAATTACGGGTGTCGTGATGCTCATAGCAGCTGTCGGAGCATTGTTGATGGGCATTACGCTTATATTTTTCCATCAAAAATTACAAGCAAATAGGGAATATAGAAGAGAGATTCCAAATAGTAACCAGTCTGGTGATTCACGGGGGATGCGTCGCCCTCCACGTCCCCATGCTCAGAGGAATTTAACTGTTCGAAGCAATAATTCAACAAATGTATCTAGTGTCGATGTGAATGATAATGTCCAGAAAGTACCCTCTTATTACAAGTAAAATACAAAAAAACTTTTTCGAAACTGATTTTGCAAGACGAAATCCTCAATTTAAAATATTTGTTTCAGGACGGCAGTTATTCATAAACCCCCAACTGGCAGAGGCAGAACTCCGAGGCAAGATTCCACCCGAAATTTCACAACAAGAATGTGGGTACAGAAAAATAACCCGAAGTACAGGACCAACTGTAATCAGAAGTATCGCTATAATTCGTTTTTTGCTAACAGACCTCCAAATAAGTCCACACGTGCACACAACGATTTCATGAAAACTAACCGTATGTGACTTTACACCAGACATTAGGACATTTAATTTTAACGTTTTGTTTTACGACGTACCTGACTAATACTTTGCTTACTGAACCGTTACTTATTCAAGATGACTGTTTGCAGTTGAAATGCTGATGCATCCGATAGAGACGCATTCGACTAGCAGTGCCACCCCTAATCCCTCAGATCTGTTTCCTTTTTACGGAGACCAAGCATCATCGTCCGCTTGCTTTCAACCGAATGATACCACTGATCCGAGGGTGTCAATCCGTTCCAAAAATGGGGACTCTAATATTGCTCACTATAACAGCCTCCCGCAGGTTGTTACTTTCCCCGATGGTAGAGTTGAGACTTTGTATCATTACAATACGTCCCACCTCCATGCTCAGAACATTCGACGAAAACATTCTCAACGACAAAAAACGACTTTTGTCGAGGGGAAATTCCCATCCCTGACCATTACATCAACTCTGGCCACCATTCATGAGGAAAATGAGAGTGTGAAATCCGGGAATTCTCAAGCTAGTAGTACTTGCACTACGACAGCGTCCTCTTCTCCGAAATCTCTTTCCAAGTCTCCAAGCAAGCATACTCAAGAAGCAAGTGTGGAGAACATGACTATTGTGAATGAAACACACCCGACAGATGATATTCCAGAGATTATCGTTAATCTCACGGATACTTTCACTCCTAAAGAAACTTTCGATACGACTGAACATCCGAATGAACGTCATGAGATAATTGAATTAAAATGCGAAGCAGTTGAATTCGAGCGGAACTGTAATGGGAAGAAGAGCAACGACTGTGTTTGGAGTGCATGTGAATCCACATTGCCGCCGGACAAAAAATGTGTTGAAAATGTTGGTAATCAGTAGGCCAATTAGAAATTGTATGGGTTTAAAATATCACAAAACTGCAAAAAATGAACTTCGAATCCAAGTTGGATAGGTCAGTTTTGCAATGTGATGCTTGCAAGTACAAGTAACCTAATCCCTAAGATATTTTCACAGTGCGGTGTAATGGTGTTTTTCATTGTCAGTTCAAAGTGTTTAAACATTTTTTCAAGCACATCGATTTAAATGAATTCAGTTTAAAATAAATCCTTGTCGTTGAAACGTTTATTTTAACTTGTGTGCAACGTTGTGTAACTCTATTTGCAATCTGCAGTAACATTTTTTGCAAAATTTGATTCATTAGATCCGGAAATATATTTTTTAAAAATTAATTTTACATTAATTGCTATTTTACTATTACACTAATTGCCTTCACTGACCTAGGTAGGCATGACTAATATGAAAAGGCCAGAAGTAAAAATCATTCCGAATATTTCCATTGGTCATTACATTTATAGGGGCGGAGTGATACAAAGAACCGCATTTTTATCGTCGTGTCTCGATGTCTAATTTGTCTATCCGCTTGATAACTGCCGAATCAATGTCACCACAAAATTCAAACTTTTTACGTGTCACCGGGACCGAAAAAACGTCGGCCAAAAATGAATATTTGAAATACATTTTTTTGAATTCATTTGATTAAATGCCATGATGGAACATAACTTCTTGGAAAATATTCTTGCTCCAGACCAAACATTTCCACTAGACATAAATTGCTTAAGCACGGGGCTAAGTGGGGCAAAATCTCTCATGATATGTCGGATTGATGTTCGGGTTTGAGCAATATTGATCCAAATATTCATTTTTAACTGACAGTCCCACGTGCGTTTTTCGGGTCCGGTGACAAGTGTGCAGTGGCACGTTACCTAATGACAAAACCCTGTTGTAATTTAGGAAAGATCGGGTCATTCGTTTGACCTCAGGAAAATAGGTCAAGTGTAAATACAAGCTAGTACATACGTCTCCGATAGAGGCGCTGTCCGAGGTATAAAGGTCCCTGCACAAAACTTTTATGAACGATGTTACAATATCGACTGATAGGAGTCGCGCAAATCTCACGTCGCCCCTTCGTGACTTTGTACTTCAGTGCTTTAGAACAACTTATTATGAAATCAAATGAATTTTGGAAAAATGGACATGCGGGTTTGCATCTCACCTCTTAATATATACCCCATAGTCATAATATCATCGACAACTTTTGAATGTCATTGTTTCTACAATTAAAACATTTTGTACTTTTACTTCAGCAGAGTTTGAGTTGATAGCTTCAAATTAAATCTAAATTGACTGTAACAATATTTTTTATTAAATACTGATAATTACAAACAAAACAATGTAACAACAATTTTTTATTTATTTCATGTTTCACATGTATTATGATTTATTATATCCCGGTTTAATCATATTTAATTAAACCGGTTCATCTTTTTAACAGTTTTTTTCAGTGAATTAAACAGGCTTCATTATTATAGCCTCCTCCCTAATAGCCCCTCAATCTCGCCTCGAGTTATATATGTACGTGTAGCCTCGAAATAAGCCTTTTCTATACACTCCGCCCCTAAAAGTTAGTCACAGTCCCAGGTTTCTCATCCTCTGGGTGTCTTGATTGCCAGTAATATATGGACTACAAATTATTTTGCCGGGTCTGTATTCCAAAACGTTACACAAAATTACAATCCCAGTGATTAGTATATTTAAACATCGAAGGGACCTATAGTGTTGCATAAAAAGGCACTTTCAAGGAATTCTTGTTTCTCTCATAAGTAAGAAATTTTACGAAGTGTCAGTTTATTTATTGCAAGTGTTGTGTAGCGCTTTATCTCTCCTGTGATGGAATAGTAGTATGCCTGAGTCAAGTCTTGGGTCATTAGTTATGACAAAAATAATGATAACCACAACGGTCATTTGATCATTTTACGGCTGCTACCTTCTTAGCGCTTCTATTTTCAGGAATGTGATTACAGTAGATCAAAGACACCCCTTGTCAAATCAAGCGGAACCCATGACGATTGCTCGAGAAAAGTAAAATGGAATGTTTTTCGTATGTGTTGCTTCAGCTGACCTCTGCTGTTTCGCTCGCATCACATGTGATGAGATAATTGATAATGTCAATAAAGCAACGACTAAAACATCATCCTCTGTGTATAAATTTCGTGATCAGTTGGGAAATTTGCAATCTTGAATTTAATAGTAGCGGGTTAATAAGTATTTGTTACTAATGTTCAGTTGCATATAAGTACATGTTTTTGATTGTATATCTGTAGCATATAAAATTGTATTGAGGAGTGATTCAGAAAAAAAAAATCTCGTGAGTTGTTTTCAAAATTTAATATCTATGACTTGTTGCAATAAAATCACACCAATAATTATTCAGGGACAGGGACGCGTCAAGAAGGAATAAAAATAATGACTATTTCATGATTTTATAAAAAGTAATATCAGATATTTGGGTTGTCTGTAATTCCATAAAATTAAATTACTGACGAATGAAATTTCGTGCGTGATTATTCATCACAGTATGCATCATCAATGACATTATTACTCATGGAACTGCCGGAGTTGATTCTCCGAAAGGATTGAAAAACAACCGTGGATTAGAAACTTATGAACATGTCTACTTCTGTTTTTGTGAGCAGAAAAGGAAGCAAAAAGTCGGTGAGTTGTGTAAAAATGCCTGTCTGAGCTTCTTTATTTCCTCACTACTTTTGTACCAGCTTCCCACATGAATGTATCTACATTAAGGATGTGGCACTATCCAAGCTATTTTGACGCTGTGTATAGTACATGAGCGGTTCACTGTCTAGCTCAAGTCGCAATACTGAAATGATTAATTTCCGGTAGATTGTTCATCTCCAGTATGGCTAGTTTTTTATGCCAAGCCTTGAAATAAATACTGATTTGTAGGTCACACTAACATCTTATTTTCCCTTGTAAGTAAGTAGTCTTCATTTGTTTCTTATGCCACGTACAAAGTGAAGTGTACAATAAATTTATTAAAAAGTCTCAGCCGTCACTAAATGCATGTAAAAGTATAGGAGCAAAATCATAATTACGCATGAAAATTTTGTTTCCTCATGTGATACTTCTACATTCATTGCCCTTTTGGTAGGAATGTACTAGTATTTCGGGGTCAAGGAGATGTTTAAGAGTATTTAATATTTTCTGAGTTTGCTCAACATATACTATATGGAATGTCTATCTGGTCTGTCTACTACTAGTAAATCTGCATGGACATCTGTACGATTCAAGTGCTAATTGTGAAAATTGTTTACGAAAGAATAGCGTGCACCAAAACTGGTGTTATTAGGATGGATGCTATCAGAATCACGAAGGGAAAATCTTAATGTACTTTAATAAGTTTAACAGGTTGTTACACAGAAGTGAAGTTATTCGCAGTATTTCATACTTCTACTAATCTTCCGTTGACTATTGATAACGTCATTTATGGACGCTCCCTCTGCCTGACCAGGAGATAGGAATACAGAGAGCTAAAAGTGAGAAGAAGGTCGTACAGATCGGCCAAGAGCTTTAGTTCTTTTCTGCTTCTCGTGAGTTAAGGATGAGTGTGTACAGTTACCCCGGACAGTATTACACTGGCTTCAAGCGTGCGATTTCCCTCGAAAAATACTTGACTATAGAAGTTCATTATTTTAATAACTGCTTCAGTTCCACTGGAGCTGTCACTAACAGACTGATAAACAATAGTGTGGGTTAATTTATATAAAAATCTTGTACAATTAAGATCAAAAGTTTGGTTTAATGTTAGTGAATTTAAGTGTCATATGACTGACACTTAAATAAATCCAGTGGGGTGAAATATGAATGACAGATTGGCAAGTCTCAAAAGGGCATGGTCTTGTGCGGAATGTAGGAAAAAAACTTCATTCAATCGACTCTCAAGACTCATAATTGTCACATCTTCATATTGGAATTTAATCTTGGTATTTGCCCTGATTCTCACTTTAAACTGCAGTGAATCTGCTGAGGTTTCCTCTGGTTTCGGTAAGAGATAGCACCGACCTATATGTAATTACATTGTTTTCCTGTAAGCAGTTCCAACCAGCTAGATTCGCAAAGAGTCAGAGAATATGATTTTTAATATATTCCAAGAACTCAAGTCATTTATAAATATTATCAATCTTTTTTTTTTAATTGGAAACGTTCCGTTTCATTTCAGGATTATCTGGCTCATCGCAGGAGTGTGACACAGAAGGCGAAGTATTCCCACTGCCTGGATCCCTTGAAAATAAATGCTTTACGTGTTTATGCAAGGTAAGTTACTACTCTCTCTCTCTCTCTCTCTCTCTCTCTCTAAACGTTTCTTAGAATGGCATTCCGCTCCTTCAATTACACTTTGAGTATTACATCACCCGTAGTAATTCCTTTTAGACGGTTGTGTACCCCATGCTAGGAGCCAACAACAATAAGCTACTGTTCTTACGTAGCAAAGCTCCAGTGGTTTAAACGTTAATGTATATAAGATAGTGCGTACGGAAAGCAATTACTAGAATATTCACCCAAAGGTGCTTGGAACATGATTACTGTACTGAATATTTTACAAAGTTGTCATTTCATACTATAAATAACCTCTTGTAATAGTTGCTACAAGTAATATAAGTGACGTATCAAATACTATGTACACGTTTGGAAGCTCAAATGATAATGTTGACAATATTTATTATTGAATTCCATCCCTGCCTCAGGAAACTGTTATGCTCCACGAACGGAAAGGTGTCTGCTTAATCATATTTACGGCACATATTTACATACATCAGTCGTAAAAAAAATATTGTGTACGAAGATACGATCAAAACACAATGTAGAGTGGATATTCTTATAAGTCTCCAACGATTGTCATTATAGTAAATCTTTTCTTAGCTGACAATACAAAAATAGTACAGTCCGGCGGAGCTCTCAAACCTCTGTATGAGTCTGTTTTGTGAGGAGGTGTGTGTAGTAAGACTCATACGACGAGACATTTCACTCGTGCGTAATGAATCACTATTATTTGACACTACAAATCTATCTGTAACAATAATTACGCTTATCCTTTGAATAGCACATCCGTGCGGTAATCACTTACCATATGGAATATTTAGCAAATGCAGCAAAAACTTTGAGTTATTAGTGATGTTGCTGCGTGCTACAAAATAGTTAACTATTTGTATGTACCTAACACGGGAGTGGAGCCTGTACACACATTTGTAAGTGGCAATATCAGCGGTTTAAGAAAAGACTCATTATCTCAACCCTTTACTGTGTACATATTAATATGCAGAGCCAATTTAGTGAAGAAAAACGTGCATTCTTTTCGAGTAATGGAGGTTGTGTGCGTTCATGAGCATCATTAAAGCTTGAGTACCGAAAAGATTTTTGTGTGGGGCTGCAACAAGTTCATTCTCAAGAGGAGTAGATGCTTGTCATGTACTTTATAGATAGATATATGTAGAGGGAGAACTGGAAAGTAGCAAGAAGTGTTACTTATGCTTCCGTGTGTTCGGCGAGGATTTCAGGGAACATTAGAGGACAGTACATAGTTTTATTTGAAGATTGAGTCTGGAACTGGAACTTGACTATAATTAGGGTAAGATTACTGGGTAACGTGCAGGAGTTGCATCTACCTAGAAAAATCAAACTCACGAACTGAACAAACTGGTATGTTAAAAATGCAGCTTCGTGAGTATCCGCCATAATAGTGGTGTAATGGCTTCAATTTTAAAACTTGGAAATGCTCTACACATATCTACCACCGGTCTCTTGAAAGTAAGGACTGAGGCTGAATATGACAATGATGATGTTTAAATTCCGTGTCTCTACGGTTTTAAGTCTAAAAGCTATTCTTCATCCCACAAGAGTACAAAGTGGGGGGAAAATTGCTTTATACAAGGTAAAGCACATTATCTAAGTGTAATTTTTGGGCTCACCAACGGCAGGAAAAGCATCGAGGAGAGTACATAAATGCAGCGCCTCATTTAATGGAATTTGTATTCCTGGCAGGATGAATTTTGTTATATTCTATACGAACAATTTCATCATTAGCTTAATTCTATAGTGGTAGTCCCAGCGACAAGTTGTCACCGACAACTACTATTCATAGTGGAAAAATCAAATAGCACCGCAATGGTTCAGTCCGGGTATGTACGTCTGTGATGGATACTTAAACCTAGACCAATAAAACCATCCGCACCTTTTGTACAACCGTTGTAAATCAAATCCTCTCAAATGGGTTTCGAGGGTTGAACGTGACCCATCACAGCTTGCTTGAGCTAGTTCAAATGCATATTGTGAGAGAGTATTTTCCAACATAGGTAAAACATCTTAATTATAATTACTGCTGAGAAATATATGAATGTTATCATTGTTCGTAGTCCTCGGAGATTTCTTACATAATTTTCCTGTCTCTTGTCATTTTTTCTTGTAACAAAATGTACTGATTAAGTTCCTGAGAATCCTAGATTCAATTGCTCAGCTATCTAAGCTCTGGAACCTATGGACATAAGTGGGTACGTATGTATATGTACCTATTCGTAGCAGATTGAGACTCGGATCCTACAAGAGTTTTTATCCTCCAATAATGCTGGGTAGCTTTGTATGTATTATTACGATATTTGTTTAACATAGCTCCAACAAATCCCTATCAACATTCAACATTGGGATTTTTTCCACACACACTCTGTTTGAATAATTAACTACACATAGCTTTTTACGTTTTTTATAGAAACGGTGATACAGGTTGTAATCATTATGATACTCCAGCGTTCCTACAGAAAACCGTCGGTATGCAATGCTCCATTGTTGACTTCAATTTCAACACAGTATTTCAAAAAGTAAGGTGGAATATTTGAAGAGCAGTAATTAAATACAGGTAACGTATTAATACAATATGGGATAGAAAAGAAAGGTATAAATCAGCGGTAACAAGTTTCCAAAGAACTTTTTCACTGACACGCTTTTACAGAGTAAATAGAAACATTAGCACATTCCTTCCCTTGAAAGTCAAGGAGTACAGTACTATGGGGAACACTTATCCAAAGGTCGTCAGGAGGATTCATTAATTACGTACCTGTGTTTTCCTCCCATTCGGAAAATGAGGTACAGAGAAGTCCACATGAGGACGTCCATGGGGCTTGAAAATGATTGCGGTAAAATTTCCAGGAGAAATCAATGAAGCAAAAACTTAAAATACAAAAGTTTCAGAAGATACCAAAATACTTCATAACAGTTAGATACATGGTGTGGGGTATCTCTCTAGCTACCAAAGTGTACTTGTCTCCTTTGCATGGTATCAAGGTATACAGAAATTAATGGCTGTCATAAATACATCAGATTCTTTTTCCATGATGACATGAGAGGTTAATGCTGATGGCTCACTCGATAGTATACTTACGTCAGTCGGTCCATTATTTAGACAAATGTTACAAGAATCAAAGAGAATATTTGTAGGACTGTATTTGACGAGATCCAAACAGTACTGTTTGTCCCCAGAGAGCTACCACGACATAAACAGGTCGGACCCCACGAAAACTTGGAAGAAAATAGTACTCCTATGTTTGTCCATTTATTTTTCTATCTGTCGTCCCCACTGCTTTCCAGCAATGTTTCTGGTTTTCCCACATGTAATCATTCATTTTACTGTCGATAACTGAAAGGTGAAAAGCAAATACTCGGGTGAGTAAAGATAAAGAGATGAGTATGAAAGCTACGCCTGTGGATGCATCAAAAGGCAATGTAGGAATCTTCCGATCGTCAAGCCCCCGGGTTTCATCATGTAGAAAAATGAGCCCACCGACGAAGTGCATCCCCTTCTTTGTGAGGTCTCTCATCATCCTTTCATTTTTCCACCCTCTACATATGTCCGATCACCCTTTACCAATCCAATGATTCTAGGAAAACTCTTGTACTCATGTACCATCACATCGTACACAATGCTTCATTTCTTTCTTGTTCTTCCTATTCCTACATCATATGAAAAGATATGTGTATACCATATCTCCAGAAATAAAACTAAAATATTTCTCTCCCCACTCTGCTGAGCTTAGCCTTATTGTTTCTATATTAAAATAATTACATATGTAATTACATTGGCTTAGTGAGGCTTGGAACAATTCATATTTGAAGCTCCTAATTAAACACAAGCCTGTTTGAAGGTTCTGGATGGAAACACTACTACTGGTTTTAACATCTAACTTTTGGCGTCACGTTGCACATGAGACTTTCGCATCCTTCCCAAAAATGAGGCATATTTACGTCGTATCCTGAAAAGCTTCCTTGTGCTCTAATTTATTGTGATATCATTCAATGGATAAATTATCATCACATTCCAATCCCAGCTAATGCTGTCGAATAATCCTTAAAATAATGTACATTTTGTGAGTGGTGTCAGTCATTATACGTAGAAAAACTTGTATTAGATAATTACTATTCATGCAAGTATCTATATGAATATGTTGTAAGTATATAGAAATTGTATGAAACATATGTACACTCAAGCTCCCCCAATGACCTTTACTCAAGGCTAAGTAAAATCGGTATTTTCCGGAAAAACTCAGCTTCATTCGTTCACAAATGTTAGTTTTTGTGGCATTTTTGTTAATCCCGACGACAAAAACTGGAATGCAGTTCCCATTCCCATGTTCATCGTCAATAACCTCTAATTCTGATACTGGACCGTGTGGAATTGACTTCTCATGGTGCTCGAGTGGTTGCACAATACATACAACGAAAGTTTGGAGAAAAAATTGTTACTACCTTCATTCCATGTACAGTAGCTATACAAGTCACAACTACTAGTACTGTATTCGTATGCCCCCGACATTTTACTTTTCCTAGGATCCACTCCCAGCACCATCAAGAACACAAAACGACCCTTGGTTCTAAATGTAGCTGAGTATATTATTGTTTATTCATTTTGGTATTAAATATGAAAGTCACCTTCCTCCCGCCGGAATAATCCCCGACAATCCGCCCAAGGAACAAACTATGGGATCAAATTTGAGTATTCGAAGGAAGGGTTTAATTTTTTTTTACTTTAATTCGTGTAGGATAAAAGTTTGTAATTCACTCGCGTGTTTCCCCAGTAACTGGAGTCTGTATTCTGAGCTGATTTATTATCTATGACTTGATTCCCGTTGAGCTACGGGAGATTCCCGGGTCATTAGTGTCCCACTCCCTACTGGGCATTTCCCTGAGTGTGGATTTGTTCCTGCAGTGACCATTTCCCATCTGTCTCTCTAATTTCACCCCAATTTTCCCCAGACTTCACTTTCCGTCTTCCAGGAAAGAGTCAGGCTATAATAGGCTGTCAGCCTATGACCGAACCGGAAATTGTAGGTAATGTAATGATTGTTCTGAAACATTGAGAGATCTATAGGAACACATCCTCCATCCCATTTCAAAGAATCTAGGTTGAGATTTATCGAACCCACAAGGGCGTAGGGAGGGTTGAGCCGATTATTCCCGCCGGGGGTGAGGTGAGTCTCATCATAAATATATTGAAAGGAGTAAACAATACAGAGTATATATTGTTGGCTGGATTTGGTACCAACAATCATATTTCTTGCCATTGCTCACATAACGAGCACATCCTAGGAAAGTGTAACGTCGTGGGCTGGTAGTGGGCTATACGAGGAGTAGTTGTGGTTTCTGTAAACATGTATAGATATTTTGCAAAAAAATCAGTCAAATCCTGGTTCTCAGCAGTTTAAATTAATAAACAAAGGCAGAGCGACAACGATATTCCCAGGATTATATTCAATGTTTTTACGTTCCGTCCTGGCATCCTTTTGTAGTTGCCTTGCTTCCCATTCTTGACTATGTATTTGTGTACCATACATGGGTGCATGCATATTGTGCATAATTGTGGACGTTTTTGCGAATAAATCATTTGAGATACGTGATGCATTCAAACAGGAATAAATCAATAATGATAATTATTGATCCTCGCACTCCCTACAAACCACTCCACCAAGTATGAGGCAGGAATATAGCAATTTTATGGTAGTAACAATTTCATAGTATCTGTAATAGTAATTTTATAGTGACAGCAATTTTATGCATAAGGGATCGCATCCGGTCGTAGAATGAATGTATGTATAGGGTTGCTCGTGTCATTTGCTCTCCTCCCTCTAGTCCACATAGATACAGGGAGTGACTCAGGCCCATTGGATTCCCTTGTTGGAAATTCTTTTCCGGATTTTCTTTTTTATTCTTTATTTCATTGACGAAGGTTAGGATTTGGGGTCGCATGGGTCACAAACATCAAGCAGGGTTAGGTACATGTGAAGCTTTCCAAATCTAAATGTTTTATCCCCGCCAAAATCTAGTTTAACACTCGTTTCTAGAAAATTTTAAGGACTTTCTAATGAGGTAGTTGGCTCGTCCGTAGTAAATGAGTTTCTCCCTTATGTGAGCTAGAGGTGGAGCCGAGTGATATGGGACATCCTGTTCAATGTAAGTTACGTAAAATATTAGTTTGCATTTGCTTCACATGAAAACCATCCTTCACTTTATTGTAGACAGCCGATTTGTAAGACGAGTTTTTGGTATGAATTTGCATTTTAGCAGAGAATAGCATACATGCATATGTAACTATCCTGAATAATTATTATTGTTTTCCTGTTCTGGAATCCTCGGTTTTGAATTGGCTATGACAGGACTGATCACTGTTAAATCTAGGACTAATGAAAAAATTACATGAAATATGAAGAAAACAAATCGGATATTGGGGCAATGGTAGACATCATTTCCCTGGGATCTCACATGGATTCTTATGGTATCCGTATGTGGCAGAAAGGTAGAGGAGGAAAACCTCGACTTAAGAAATATAGATAATAGGATGTAAAACTGGTCTGTTTTAAGATGGAATGTTATTTTGTGACCAAACTGCATTTCTTGCAAACTTGTTTTCTGATTGTAAGTCAACATGTAGAGGCTTACTTGTTACTTAATATTATTTACGTCAATACTAAAGCATTCCAAAGGTATAATTCTATTTGAAATTCCGTGGAGTAAAAATAATTTCATACAAATTGTCGTACAAGTATCAACTGCTACTTCTGTTAAATGAAGACATTGTAGAACTGATGATAATGTTGCCTAATTGGTACCAGGAGCAATGCTGCTCATTGTGACTTTCTGCCGCTGACTTGTTAGAATTTACCAATAGTTTAGCACACTGTCTTCCGAATGTACTGTGTGTGATTTCAAGTTGACGGAAAAATAATATTTGCTTCATTTTGAGGTCGAAATTTTTTTAAAATTATTTTCGTGACTCTGTATGCACTATGCAGCACTCATTTGCATTAACTATGAGTTTTTCCTGCTGTTGCTCTGTCGTATGTGTGTACATACATACGTAGATACAAAGCATCTTTACAAGAGTAGCAGTGCTAGCGACACAACTCCAGTTTGTAGTAGATATGTAATCACATAAATAGTACTTTAGGTTGGATTGACTGAAAAGTTAGACAGAAAAATCAAGCTTTATGCTATGCAGACGGTTTGAGTTGCAAATATTGCATAATTAATGTCAATAGATAAGGAATGAGATTCTGTCCCGCCCTTAGCCAGTCAATTAATTCGATTAAGAAATTATCAATCGCTCATGCTTAAACATAATCAGTTAAATACTCAATAAAATTTATTGGCTAATTTCGTGTTTACTTGAGTGTTAAATAAGTGAAATTTGTCGTCCCAATTGAGTCTAATTTTCTCATATGTACACAAATCCAGGATCAACACGTATGAACATACTTTACATTAAGAAATGTAGGTCAACATAATGCATTTTGAAAGATAATGGGAGCTGTAGAGACTATATTTTTGTGATATTTTTCAGGGCGGGCGTGTTGAGTGCGAAAAACAGTCTTGTCCAAGCCTACAGGGGTGTTTCCTAATTGTGTCGGACCAGAAGGATGGATGTTGTGAAGTTTGCAAAGGTAGTCTCATTCTCACTTCTAATTGCAAAGTCAACATTGTTTATTATGAAATATTTTTAGGAATCTGTATGTACATAGTAGGAATTAAATGATATGCCATAAATCCGTCCCTCCCGTCCCACTATCCTGTCCTTTCTGAATTTTTAAAATTTATAATGTCAAGAATATATATGATGGTGTATTGAGTAGTATCAAATGATTGAATCAGAGTTAATTTCCTACTGGACTGCTTCAGATGACAGCAGAAACAGAACTATTTTCGTCTTGATTGATGTTAGTTTCAAAAAAGGTTCCATAAAACTTGACTCCAGTTAAGCGTCAGTACCTTCGGGATCAAATTTCTGAAGGGAAAAAATGATCGATTGTTTCTTCTCTGTGTCGAGTTTTGAGTCTCGTATTTTCCATTGGACCAGGACATGCATATAAATTTGGCTTGCAAATCGCTATAACCTTGCGTTTGGTGCTGATTTGATTTCCAGGATGCAAATTGCATAACATTACGTACAAGAGCGGGGCCCAGATAGCTCAAGACTGCTCAACAACCACATGCTCCGCTGGGGTTCTGACTCGGTCACCTGTCCAATGTTACGTCCCTTGCAAGAACCCCGCTCCGCCAAAGCCTGGTCAGTGTTGTCCGTCCTGTAGGACCTGCTACTTAAATGGTAGGGAGTACCGACATGGGGAGGAAGCTACACTCCTGGGTGACCCATGCGTCCGTTGCAAGTGCCAAATGGGATCAATGGTTTGTTCAAAGAATTCCTGCCCAGTCTTATCCTGTCCGGCGTCAAATACTTACCTTGAAAAAGGTGAGTGCTGTCCGAGATGTAACGGAAGTAGGACTGTCTACATTCCTCGAACAGTATGTCTTCTTGGGGAAAAAGCATTTCCGAGTGGAACTAGCTTCAGACTAGATACCTGCACAAATTGCACTTGCATGGAAACCACTGCTGTTTGTGAGAGAACCGCTTGCCCACCACTGGAATGTCAACCAATTCATCAAGCCATGACGCAGGGTTCATGTTGTCCTAAATGTGTAGAGCCAGAAGCTCAGTATCCGAAAGACCAGTGCATTTTCAATGACGCTATTTACAAGGTACGTGAGAAACTCAAACATGTCAATGACTGGCAGGCTGGATCTGAAAGATAGATGATTATCTGTAAGATTTATCTCAGCTCTGCGCGTAGGTGTCAAATTACAAAACAATGGAACTCAAATAAAGATTAAGTTAAAGTCACTTAAGAACCCCAGTGAAAGTAATTTGGATGAATCTCATGGCTAAACATTACTTTTAGAACGAAGAGAGATGGGACGTTGACAATTGCCGAAGCTGCACATGTGACTGGGGTAAAATAAGATGTACGGAGCAAAAGTGTCATAAGAACCTGCCATGTCCCTGGGGTTACAAACTCAAGTATCTGCCAAACAAATGTTGTCCTGAATGCGTTGGGGGTATTGAATATTACTAATTATTACAGTACATATTGTAAAGCTTTTAGTCATTTTTTGCTGACGCACATTCTATTATTTTGATCTTCCTCCAGAGGACGGAGTTTGCACCGTATTCGGAGATCCACACTACCGTAGTTTTGATGGCCGTGTATTTAACTTTCAGGTAATAATTCCGTAATTGAGAGTAATAATTATTATTATAGCGATAGAATTTTAGAATTTCAAACCAGATCAAAATTTCTTACAGAAGTGGAATTTGAATTTGTATGTAATTATTAATATTACAGGGAGCCTGTAAGTATCTACTTGCGTCGGATTGCAGAGGCAAAACCTTCTCCATTCGTGTGCGTAATGATGCACGGGAGTCAAGGGCATTTTCATGGACAAGAACTGTTACGTTGAAAGTGAAGGAAGGTCGAGTGACGTTAGGACAAAAAATGAGAATTAAATTTAATGGCAAGAGAGTAGCCCTTCCATTTGGACAAGGAAACTTATTGATTTATCAAGATGGGTATTCTGCGATGGTGGAAACAGGTAATGGAGTTAAGCTCCTTTGGGATGGCGACAGCTTCCTTGAGGTTTCAGTTCCACATTCCATGCAAGGTCGTTTGTGTGGACTTTGTGGAAATTTTAATGGAAACAAGGCGGATGATTTCACCACCAGGAGGGGTGGTCCAGCTAATCATCCAAGTGCTTTCGGGCAATCTTGGAGAGTTGGAGGCAAAAAGGCATGCTCTCGTCCTGAAGAAGGTATTCCTTCAAATATATCTGTACTTCAAAGGAATGTTTGTAAAAATGACACAAGTTTGAGAGAGAGAGAGAGATACTCAATTAAAATATTTCCCCCCTTTTTTTTAGTAAAGGGACCGGAACCCTTGTGCCAAAAGAACTGGAGGACAAGAATAAAGGCTGAAAAGTTGTGCAATGCTATTAAGTCTTCAGTATTTTCGGGCTGTCACAAAACAGTTCCGATAGAAAGATTTTTCAAGTAAGTAATGAAACCAATTACTGATATTGTTATTACTGCCACTGATTGATATTATTGTCAACGAAAGTATTGCCATTGATTGTTATGGTCTGCGAAAGCATTGCCGTTTTGAATGAAAGAATTGCTAAAGTTTTTGGAATTTATTCCAGGTCATGTACATTAGACATGTGCGAATGTCCTCAAGGACGTAAATGTCATTGTGAAGTATTAACAGCGTACGCACGTGCATGTCAACGGAATGGAGTTGACATTCTGGACTGGAGAGAAGCAACTGGCTGTTCACATAAAAGGAAATGGTAACTAATAAAAGAGGAGTTACCTTGCCGTGGGAACATGGACATCCAGTAAAAACACTGAAACTCATCCGGAAAAACCAAAGATGAGCCTCCTCGTGGGTTTCTTTGTATGATACAAGAAAAACTGAAACCCCCGAGATATGTACGTACTGCCTACTGACTTGTATGAGAAATGTGAGAGAACCCAGTGCTCCATTATTACAATAATGTGTTGATATTTTTCAGTTAGAGTTATAGTGATCTTCTTATGAGCGGCCGCTATTAAAATTATTGTATTTCCCCAGCGTCACTACAAAGAATTGGTACTTATTTTTTAATGTGAAAGTGAAAGTAGTTTGTGTAAAATTCTAGCTGGACGATTGTATTTGAATAAATATAGGGAAAATGCAATGTTTTCGGAGAATGAATGAAGTTATTTAAATTATTGTTAATGCGTGGTGACTTGTTACATATTTTCCAATTATTATTATTAAGTCCTCAGAAAGTTTATATTTTTGTGACACTGATTATTTTCATTCCTAAACTCTAGTACTGTTTACACACTGTGGAAGTATTCAAACTCAAAACAATGTAGTGACAAACAGAAAATTCACCATACCCCATGTATGAGTCAATCCTATGAATTGTACCACTCCCACTAGTTTTCCCTTCAATATATTAAATTACATGTAATTATTAATATATTCTCAAATCATAAAGCCAGTGAAACTCTCGTAAAGTTTGTCAATTCCAATTGATTTACTCAAATTTTATTTACAATTTTGAGTGCTAAACCTGCCTAAAGAACTGGCTACATGCATGTGCGAATAATCTTTGTTAAAGAGCTAGTTAACACTTACATACTGCCACGTATGATATGATATCTTTGATTTTCTGCACTTGTCTGTATATTCCATACTGTATTGGGTTTGCTAGTGATTACAATTATTAAAACAAAATTAGGCAATCTGTTTACCTTGAATGATCTGACTAGTGGTTACATACAAATTAATTTAATAAATTCTATGGATCAAAACATTTTAACTTCCAACCTAACCAAAGCGTTTACCCTTGTCCAAACTTTTTCCTTTTGAAGTAATTAATTCAATTTCGCAGTATTTAAATCCAATTGGGCTCCTCCTGAATTATAAACCCATTGATCTGATGCAGGAAGCATGTGGATGTATTTGAGTTTTCACAGGTGCAAAATTATTTTTACACAGCAGTGGAAGCATGCTTATGTTGAACAATTTTCGACGATGTAAGTAATTACTTGCGGTAAATAAATGTCTCATGTTGCACAGTGCCCCGTAAATTTTTCGCCTCTGGCTGTAGTTACAAAGTTACAATTTTCGGAACAAAATAAATGATCAAAGTAAAAGGGAAAGTATTAACTTAGGATTTTGTGTTGTATATCTATGTTCTTTTTCAAAGAAATACAAATTCCAACCTTACTCAGCCCCAGAAATGTAGCTAATCGAGGTATTGAAACCTGCATGTATATTGGCGAGCACACCCGATTTTTGTATCCCCTTGTTTTTAATTTGTACCCTTTGAAGACCTACATTTGAAGTCGATATTTTCACACAAAACAAAAACATTGTAATTGAGTGCAATAAAGTCTATTAATACTAGCTCGAACTAACCCATTTACGACTTACCAGGAAGACAATGTTTTCGTCTTGGTTCACACTTTACAATAATAAATTAAGCTGGTTAATTTCTGAACCTCACTCTCGTGGTCCTTGCACATCAATAAGTACGATTGTTACCACATTTAGGACCAGTGGTGTCGGAGGTCGGAGCTGACGTAAATAGTGCAAAAACAATCGCTTTGATAAACAGTATATTTGAGTAGGTATATAGTTACTTTATTTGACACAAAGCAAGATGTGACTGGCTGAGAATTGTGACCTACAGCAAAATTATTGACTGTGTGTGCCCCAAAGGCAGCTATTCATACAGCTGCGGTGGTCAATAATGATCTTTTTCGTGAAATACATTTTCCCTTTCTATTTTAGAATAATTAAAATGTCAATTAAAACTCAAATAGAAATATAAAAACAAAATCTTGAAATTATGTAAACTAAGCAACTGAATTTTTGGTCACTTGTCGGAGGAGAGGATGTCCTGGGTTGAACACTTTTCAACCCCACTGCCAGCTCCTTCAATTTAATAATTATAAAATATGACTGTGACGATAGACCTAAGGTTTGCTGAAGACCGATGCTGTTTAATCAATTCAATTACCGAAAAGCTGTCATTTGTAAAATTATGTTTCATTGGGTTAAAAGTTAAAATACCTCTGCATTTCGACTCGCATGAAAATCCTGCAGGGGCGATGATTCACGATCTGTTCAGTAGCTGTTTTCGCAAGAAATTGTTAAATACAAAGTTGAACTGAAAAATGATGGCTTAAGTTACATACATAGAGTCTCTAAGTAATTTCAGGATGTACATATTTCGCAAGTGGAAAGTCCAACACCATCTGCAAACGTGATTACACTCGGACGCTGGTTGCGTTTATGGAACAAAAACTAGCAATTCTCCTTTTAGGTTAAATTCCTACACACGTTGAAGTTGTATGTATTACATACAAGTAATACATTCTCTCATTGTTAGCGGAACATTCTAGTATTCCTATAGTATCATGTAATTACCCGTAAATGCAAACTGCAGTACATATGTACAGTACCTTGTCAGCATTATGGACGGAGTGTAAACTTGTTCATTTTTCTCGTATTTTAGGGTTTCTGAAATAAGGCCTACATACATACATACATACAGCATACTCTTATTTAATATGAACGTGTGTTAGGAATTCTCCCACGATTGCTTGTTCAGTTGTTCATTCGTCATTGCTCGTACTTAGATTTTGAACCAACCTCACTTACCGAATAGTCTTAGCACTGCTTCAGTTTGCTCTACTTCCACTTACTAATAAAGGCTTAAATTTATACGTAATTATTCAAGGTATTTGTTCAAGGCAAGTTAATTTATTCCTAAACTTGGAAACTAATCCCTAACATAAACAAGGAAGCTATTGCACTATAAATCCTTCCTGTTGCTGTTATTGGTTCAACCCGTGAAACTTCCCATTTTTCGCACGAAGGGATTTTGGAGAAAACAAAAATGGAGCTGTACGACACCTGGATTGCCCTAACAAGTACACGTTTGCAGTTTTGTTGATATTTACATTTAATATTTAGCTACATGAGACCCGGCACTGTATTAATATTGAGGTCCCGTTCGTAATTTTATTTCACTTGCTTCTTGTAGTGTTTATAAGCCTTGGAGGCTATGCAATCGGGTTTGTCATAGCAATGATGTTCGTGAGTACCTTTATCATTCGTTCTTCCTGGATGTCTACCAAATGGCCCGAAAAACATCATTTCCCTTCCAGGAAATATATGGAGTATCGCTTATGTTAATCCTACAGTTTTATTTACACGTGTGTTAGCTGGTCGTACGAATTGATACCTGCTAATACTTATACATACGCTACAGAGAAAACCTTTCTTGGCAATTCGTCTCGGCAGAAGTAGTGAATTCACTCAGTATACCAACAATTAAGTTAACTGTTTATAAACATGACAATTTTGTTTCCACAATAATTATGGACACTTTTCATAAATTAAATAGATGGTTGTTACAACATAAGTTTTCACTTTCTAACTGTGCAGTGCAGATACTATTTCTTTATAACTTTTATAGGTTTAGGTTACTCGAAACAAAAAATCTTTAGTTTCTCGTCCTCCTACCTATAACTAGACCAATAATTGGGTTTTCTCGAACTTTGAGTTCTTTTGAAAATATGATACACATGAGTCTCTTTTTCACGAATTGTAAGTTCACGTTTTCTGGCTGTTAATAATAATAAAAAAAATATGCACTTGTATCTTTTTTTATACTTGTGTTATGCCATTCTTATGGCCGAATCAAGTATGTGGCCTGTTTCATTTATTTTATGGTAAGCAAATGGGTCTGCTGTTCGTAAATACAATATAATAGTAGAGATAAGTAGAATAATGTTGTAAAGTAAATAAAAAGTGAATAAACAGCACTCATGTTGACTGTGTTGTTTTTATAAATGGACCATCCTAACAGTTTCAAGAAGTGTAAATAGGGCATTTTTGAAGAAATTTTAGACAGGTTCTTTTAAGCGATGACGCTTATTCTATATATATTTGTAGTGTTTCATGAAATGTAGCTAAATAGCGTACTTCTTTGTCAGATTTACAATACCAGAAATGTTAAAATGCCTAAGGCCAGCTCAAAAATATTTATTCATAAAACATGTGCATTTTCATAACAGCTACATACATAAGCTCTTAATCCACAGAGAGCCCAAATGTACGAATAAAAAAAATCTAGGCAGAAACGGTGGTACCGTACAATTACAATCAAATTTTGACTCTGGGCTACCCCAACGGTTCGAACGACGTATGACACTGGTTCTCTACTAATTACTTCCGGAGAGTCATACCAGTTTTGCGCTTCATCTACAAATTGAATACACAGTATACTACCTAGTAGGGGGATTTTTAAAAATGTATTTCGACCCCAAGAGCAGGAGTTTCTAGACTGAAAACAAAAGCTATGAGTTGCAAAAATGAACCTTTGGAGTAGCACACAATTTTTGGGAATTATAGCTATGCAGCGATTAAATACTTACAAAACGCAACTAACTCATATTCTCATAAACGAAACGATTAACATGTGTTTTTTTTACGATTTTTTATAACTAATATATACCCTATAGCAAAATAGGAGTGGAAGACAGGCATACACAGAAAGCACACAATTTCTTCGTAATTTTGTTACTAAATTGGAAATTAGTGCGACAGTTTCGCACTTAAAACTTCATCAGGTACAATGAACAAAAAAAGTATATAAAATTACGAAGAAATTGTGCAGGACAGTGATGCCCTTCATCCACGCCTCCACTCCTATTTAGCTGTATCAATTATTCCTCACAAGTTTTCATTTAATTATATACTTCAATATATACCCTATGTTGCCGAGGATATGATTTACTGATCTATCTGCTTGAAAATCACTAATATGCATTTATACAGAAGTAGGCCAAGGGTCATTCCACTATTTCAATTAAAGAAACGTACATAAGAGTGCTTGACAATTACAATACTCTTGCGATATACATACGCACTCAAATACAGTAATTAACAGGAAGCCTGTACATTCAAACTGAATAAACATATTCTCTTTTTAGTGTACACTGATTCGTCCATTGTCAATTTGCGTGCACAAATATTCTGTAACATTCATCTGTTAACAACTTGTAAAGTTAAGAGAGATTTTCCGCTAAATTCCTTTCACTCTATTCAATGTTTTTATTATAACTATCTGGTACCTTTACGAGAATTCGAGGAGCTTCCAGCTACGCTTTTAGACTTCGATGTAGACCCCTCTTCCGTCTCCTTTTTTGATGTAGGGGGAGATCCTTTATCCTCTTTCTTTGCATCTGCAGTAGTTTTCGCAAGACGTTTATACTTAAAAACAAAACCGTCCACATCAAATTTCCGCTTGCATCCTTCGTAATTCATGTAACGGATTTTGCCAAATACTTCCCTTTCTCTCCATCCTTGATCGTGAATGCCGCAAATACTCCACATACAGCCTGCAGAAATAATAAGTCTTAGTAACTTGTGATTAAACTACACAAAACAAGTTGCAGTAAAAATTCACACTTTAACATACCAACATATCCATTAGGATCTCTCCCATCGATATTGTACTTATCATTTAGATATATAGCTATCTCTAAAGCCTTTTCAGGAGATTCAGACCATTCGAGTATCTTTTTTGCCCAATACATTCTCAAAAACCCATGCATTTTTCCTTCCAAGTTTAGCTGAATCTGTGCTGCATTCCAAAGATCGTCATAAGTATTTGCACCTGTAAAGCACAAGCGACACCATCAATAAACTACCATGGCAGGGCGGGATTTGTAGTCCTTACTCAAATAAAATGTAATAATTATCATTTAAATTCGATCATTGAACTCAATGCTCAAAATTCTCGAATGTACCTTCGAATTCCTTGAGCTTGTACAGCCTCGGCCGCTTGTCCTTCTTGTGAAGGTTAAGAGATGTTCGTGCCCAATCCAAAGCACCATCCAGAGAGTCATAGTTATCGTTGTAGTAGCAGAAATTATCAGAAAGTTCCCGTCGAACAACAGCTTCTTCGATGAAAACAGCGGCTGCTGACTTATGAGAGGATTTCTTCACCTCCAAAACTGCACGTGCAACGGAAATTTGACCTAAACGTATTCAAAATGTACTACTAAAACATCTGGCCGGAGCTGATTTACCTAGTTGGTGGATACTTAAGCATTAAGCACCTGGGGCCTTACCAAAATGAAACCAAGGAGACAAATTACTAAGAGCATTAACATTCGGATCATTTCTTTTGTGTTCAAAATTCTTCAATCGATCGTCTATAAAACTCTTCAAAACTTTAAGACTTTCCTCGTATCCAGGTTTTGCCCATTCAACTTCCTTCACGGATTTGTTGATCTCGAGAAAATTAATCAATTTATCCCAATTTTCGAACGGATTTTGACATTTCATTGAGGCATCCTTGAAGGGATGCTGAGTTACAGGAGGAAATTCGGTCAAATACTTAGGCAAATTGTTATTAATTTTAGGTCGAATAGTTCTAGCTGCATGTTCTTGTTTGCTGGAAGTTACCCACAACGGAACTATGTTGTGAGCATCCACCTACCAATATTTATCAGGTTAAGCCGAGGGTCGAGTACAGATTAAATATAATAAAGTAGGCATGACAAATTGTACCACCCATGGAAAGCTCATTAACAATTTGTAAACATAATTACCTGACAAAAAGGTACATCCTCAGGAAGCTTGTCTCCCACTTGCTTAACCCAAAGCCTGGGGACTCTAAGAGGCGCAAAGTCCGTCACCACACCTCCAATGTTATGCTTCGTAACAAATTCTGGAATTGTTTTTTTAGCGTCTCCAAAGAACAAGTGAAATGGGATTTTCAATTTACAAAGCTCCTCTCTCACCAAAGATAATCCTGCAAGTGTAGTATATAGGATACATTAATCCCCAATACATGACATAACTGATTAATACAAACATTGAGTTCCCTAATTAACAATACGATCCATTAATACCTGCACCTCATCTCTGTATGTATTACTGGCAAAATTTAAATTCAACATATAATTTCTCATATTTTAAAAATTCACAAGTCTTACCTCGAAGCATAAATCCATACTGTCTGAGAGTAGCTTCCAGGAATTTTGGAACCAAGCAGAAGCAAACAATCAAAGGCACTTTCTCCGCGATGGCGAGTCTCTGGGCGTAAATCATTGCCCAGTTATCTACTCCGATAAAAGTCCCAATTAAGTCACATTGCTAGGTCACGTAACAAATACCAATCAGCCCCTCTCTACTGTTGTCTGTACCACTCACCCTGAACTCTCTGATCCCTCGACATCCAGTAAAGAATACCTCGATGATTTGCCGGAAGATTTTCTTCCTTCGTTAACATTCGGCATCTCGATTTCTCGAACTTGAATTCTGCAGGAGACTTTGCCAACTAAAATCAAATACCATAAATTCTTTTTAATCCTTTATTTCATTCCATCGCCTCACTTCTGAATATCCATCTTCGGACCTGAAGCCACATCTAAAACTGACGTTAGTCGCATAAAAGTTGACAGTAAACCAGTAAACAATTCATTTTGTACATAATTCAGCCAGCAGTACACATAATAACGCATAATTAGAGTACACAATTAATACATATTTAAAATACCTGTACCAAAACATTAATTCAACAAAAATCTTGCGAACGTACCTGAAGTCTTTGTTCGTGTATTTTATCCGAAAATTCCAGAATATTATTATCTGAAGTTTTTGTTTTTTTGGGACTTGATGCCATTTCCAATCCAAATTAATGTAATTACAGACCCAGAGCGTTCTTCGGCTAGTACATTAAATTCTAATACCTAACCAACTTCACACCACACGCACGAGCAACCGAGCGAGTTGAGCCAAAACGAAAACAAAAACAAAACCAGTTGAACTGAAATTCTTAGGCTGTCCCGCGCCCACACAGTATACGCTGCCGTAACTTTTATATCACACCCACAGCACAGCCCTTCACACACCAGTTTAACTGGAATGCATCCCTCCTCAAACGTCGCAGGGTCTACGTCTTCATTAACTATTAAAAACATAAATACAAAGGTTTCATTCGGGTATTAACTTAAATTTGTTGAAATATAAGTTCAATAGACACATTAGTATATATCCACACCACACCAGGTTAGTATTCAGAGGTGTGGAAAATACATGAATTATTATTAAAACACGCATGCATTTCCAGAAACCTTAAAATACAAATATAAAATACACATACCATGAGTAATTTTGCAAGATACAAAATAAAATACTTTGCTTCCAGGAAAACCCGAAAATATGAAATGAAAATACCGTATTTTAAATACAAAATACATACTGAAAGTACTCAGATTCATCTCAAAGTATATACAGTGCTTGGCCAATAATTTGCGTTACAAGTATACAAATGGTCTCCGGTGGATAGCTCAAATGGACTAGTAATAAAATGCTGCAATTTTTGGAACTTACAAATAGATATGTTAAGAGGAGATAGGTAGGGAAAAAGTAAGGATTTTGTTGGTCATACGGTATGACCAACAAAATCCTTACTTGCACTTATGACTAGGGGAGCCACCAGTACTTATTTCGTAAGTACTGTACTTATTTCGGACACGCTTATCTTATATCTTATGGGGGGTCCATAAGGTACTGATATTAGCTCGAGCCCGCTTTTGAAATGTGAAAATAATTTGAATCGTAAAACAGCAAAGTTGAAGAGTTTTTCAACAATGTTCATTGGGGCGATGCAATACTATTAATTCCGAACTAGTCGTAAGCTAAACCCTGCGAATTTTTGAAGTACATTACTGCACGGTACGACTTTTCACCTAACAATTACCTCAAAAAAGTGGACTCTGTAGCCTAGAAAAATCGTTTTTAGGGTGGCGTCAACCCCCTAGTAAAATAACCATGTCCGTACGTCCGTGTGTCCTTACGCACGATTACGCAAAAACCGCTGGTCCTATTTCAATGAAATTGTTTTTACACTTGTGTCAAAAGTAAGGCTACGTTCGTAGTTGGTTAAAATCGGCCGGATAGCTTTGGAGAAAAAAATTATTGAAATTTTGGACTTCAAGTCAAATGACATTTATATAAATAACTACTGCATGTATTTCAATGAAACGTTTTGTGAATATTGCTTATGTAAATAGTAATAGCTGTGGTTCATGTTGTTTAAATCGGCATTATAGTTTTATCGAAACAAATTGTTGAAATTTTGAACTTCAAGTCAAATGACAGTTATCTCTGAATCGATTTCAACGAAATTTTGTGTGAATATTGCTTTGTGTAAATCGGAATAGTTAGTGCTTATATGGTTGAAATCGGCCCGATAGTTTTTTTTAAATCTGAAATTTTTTAAAAAGCTCAAAATTCATCCTACTTTGACGGCGGTGGATGACGCCACCCTACGCGAAGCCTCAAATTATCGCTTAGCGATGATTTTTATTTCAACACCTAATAAAAGCAGCCAAATCAGTTCAGGTGGACGTTAACGTTGACAAAATATTTCCAGAATACTGCAAATTATCAGATTTTGCTGATAAACGGAAAGAATCTGGTGCATGCAAATCTCTTTCTGTGGCTGAAAAATACGTAAAGTTTTTCGAAGAAAATGGGACGAAGGATTCTGAGCTTTTCAAGCTGATATAGATGATTTTGAGTGTCAATTGCAGGAATGCAGATGCTGAAAGTATATTTTCGCTAATGCGACAAATATGGACCGACCAGAGAAATTCTCTCGAAGTTGATAGCGTCCGCTCAGAATTGCAAATTATTGTCAACTTTCAAAACAAATCTTGCTCATGTATGCACAACCAGTTTCTACAGAATAAAGAATGCTATTCGCTGCCAAGTAAGATAAGAAGTACACTTGGAATAGCAAGTATTCCCAACAACTTGGGTACATATTTTCATGCATATTTGGTAGTGCCTCATCAGTTTTTAGCAAATTTTTATATTTAATTAAAAGGTACTTATTTGACGCTTGACAAAAGTGGCCCCCCTACTTATGACTCATACCAGCATTTAAAAAATTAAAAATAAAAATAGTGAGAATTCGGTGTGACAAGAATTTGCATTATTACCACCACCCTTTAGTTTTAATAGCGGGGGGGGGGGTGTGGCACACCACGGGCCTTAATAAGCTCCTGAATTATTTGTGAGACCGACTATATACTACTAGTTTTCGCGTCTTTTTGGGTGAAATATACTGTACCACTCTTCGGTGAGAATCTGAAGTAGCTCATGATTATTCTTGGCTGGATGGGGACCACCACGGAGCCTACGATAAAGTTCGTCCCAAAAATTTTGAATGGGATTCATGTTTGGCGATTCAGTAATTGACAGGAGGGCATTTATGTGGCTCTTGTGAAACCATGCTTGAACAGTTTTGGAAGAACGCTTCGGGTCGTCGTCCTGCTGAAAAATTAATTCCCTGAATTTTTTAAATTTCTTGCAAGATTCATACAAATTTTTCTCAAAGATGGACTGATAGAACTCCTTGTTCATGGTGGTTTGAATGTTAACAAGATTCCGTACGACATTGGCAGAAAAACAGCCCCATATTATCGATAAACCTAAAAATAAGCATGGGGTAAAGTAGTGCTTGTAGAAGGGTTTAGTATTTAAGATTGTAGTAAGCAAATTTATCTTCTCCGTGTTCACCCTATGCTTAAGCAATTTACTTACAGTGGAATCGTGAGCAACTACATCTAGAGCTGAAATATTTTGCAGGAAAACATTTTTCAAGAAGGCATTTCCGAAAATGAATTCAAGAAAATTTATGGAGTAACTTCATTTTATACCAAAAACAAAGTGCCCCTAGGGTACTTGGTACAAGTGTGCAACGGTAGAAATATAGCGTCGGCTAAATTCTAAAAAGTACCATTTTCAATAGAGATCCCATTTAAAAAGCATGGATTAAGAAATGAAAATGGTACCTTTTAAAATTTAACCAACGATATGCAAATATTACGTTAAATTCCACTGTTTTGAACCAACTGTCTTCCACATTTTGTAAAATTTATTACAGATATCCGGGCTCCATCAAAATGATTACCTTGATGTATGCTCGTGTTAAAATGTTTGAAGTTAGATGCAAGTATGTAATTACTATAATTATATGCGGGTATTTGTGTTAACAGAAATTTTAATTCGTAAGGGTGATATGAACCAAGCTGTATAAAATAGTGTGTGGGAAATATGACCGTTTATTTTGGTTACGATATGATTTGTTTAATATTATTCTTCCTAAATGGAAATGGAGTTCAAATCTTTCCAAGTTCAGTTGTGGTTAGGGAGAATAACTCATATGTAATAATATTCACTGTATTAATAAGTGGCACTTTATGCCGGAAACGACATTGGAAATCAGGAGTATAAGATTATCATAAGCTAATGTATTTAAATGTGAATAGTTCGTACTACAAATATATTATATGGTTAGCAGTACAGATGAAGTTTCCCTGTCAGCTATTCATCGGGATTGGAGTTCTTTATTATTTGTTACTGAAAATAATATTTTGGATACGCAGACGTTTTCTTTAGAATGATTTTGATTCCATTGCCTTTTCTCAAGTTCACCAAGTATTCAGAAAAAATGGATGCTTGTAATGGCTGCAAGAATCAGAACAGAATTGAATAAACGTTTCATTCCTTTTTCTCGTCTCGTTCGTGATAGTTCGTGATGGGAAAGGGAAACTGCTTGTAAATATTTTTTAAAAATGAAACAACATTCAAGGGTCTTGACCTCTTGACTGTACAACGAAAGTTAAGAAACTGACAAAGTCAGTTGGCGGAACCAACAAAACCCATTGTCCTGGGTGAAGATGGGCGACGTGAACCAAATTGATTATGACCCTACGGTGAGTGAAGATCAGAAAACAATCTTCGCCACCTCACTGGTCACATCGTTGGCACCATACAAATCCGTGATGTATGTCCTATTCCGGTTTCCCTGTGTGTGTCAGAAAGACAGAAGGGGGTACTACGAATTTCTGTACCAAGACTGTTCTCTCTTGTCCGTTGGATTCATTGCCACGTGCATATTGGTCTTTGTTCAGTTTCTTCTATTCGGCGTGAACTTATGGGGCATCCTTTTAAATTTCCCAGCTGTAGGCCCTGTATATGATTACGAAGTTAATCAGATTCTAACCAACATAAGTAAATTGGATGCTCGGGCAATGGAACTGTACGTTTTGCAACGGAATTTAGTTCCTGTGCTCATTCTCCTGTCTGCCATGATCACTGCCACTGTGGGCAATATATCCATGTACCGGTTGCGCTATTTTGCTTGCGATTACTTAACATTTTGGACCGCGTGAGTTTGTAAAAACACATGACAAAGACAAAGTAATTCGGTCTGTTTGAGACCATTTAATATTATATCAATGACAGCTAATTGATTGAATCAATGGAATTTGACAAAGTGCCGTGGAACAATTACGAATTGATGCAGCGTACGGCTTGGCTACAAAGATGGTCTGGTTTGTAGGACTGTACTTTATTTTTCTTTTCCTGTTGACACTCTTTGCCGTTGTTCAGTTTGCCCCAGTCACAACGGGAACCCTGTCTATCTTCTGCATGATGTTGACTAGATGTTTTGATCCTGCAATCAATAAACCTATTTATTTGCACGATCAATTTGTCTGGATCAGAGCCTCCACCAGTATTTTAATCCTATACGTGTTCATAAATTCAAAATGTTTCATTATCCTGTACTTCTGGAACTGCAAACTACTCAAAAATGCTTTCTCTGTCTGGAATAATCGTCTGGAGCGAGTGGTTCATCGAGGTAAGAACTATATTGAAACTGAGACGATTATTCATGGAATCTTTATTCTTTTTGGTGTTTTGAATTCCCATGTTTGTCATGTTACTTTCCATTCAAAGTATATGGGGTCAGGTTGATCAGTAAAACTTTTCATTTATTGTTCCTATCAAGGTGAGGCTATGAGTAGTCGTATTGAAAAGGTTGCAAACCGGACAGGCTATGACCACTTATTCAAAGATCATTGTTGTTTGTTGGACCTAATCGAAGGAACTGATCACCTTTTTGCGAGTGTCATTAATTCATTCTACAGCTGTCAGGTACATAAGCAGCGAACCTCATCCTTTGAGCTTTTAATTTTACAGGGACAAGACAATTTGATGACTGAGGTCATTCAATGATTCCTTAAATTGACTTGGATTAAAAATGCTATTGTTGTCACCTGCTAGTTTAGCTTCCTTAGATTTATTATTAGTCCCTTATTACTATTCTGAAAAATGATTAAATATATTTCAGATTGTCAGTTTATGCTTTGAGTTCTTCCACGCCTGGAGAAGTCAAGATGACATGGCGCAATTTCCAGGAGCCCGTAAATTTGATGGAATTGTCATGGCCTGCCACTTTATACAGTCTCTGCTATTCCTCCTCCTGGTGTCATTAGCTGCTTCGGCTGTTAGTCATGAGGTTATTTTATTTTCTATAAAAGACTCACAATATAATAAGGACAAGGGGTAGGATAATAATTATTGTGGAAAGGCATGACTCTCCAGACAGTACATTAAAATGCGAATTATTCCTTTATCAGGCCATTGGTGGACTGGAAATCATTCGTCGGAAAGGGTTATTGGGGCACAAAGAGGAGGACGAGTTGCAGTTTGTGAGTAGTAACTATTTGAGGTGTTATTTATATTTGTAGCTCCAGAAGTGTAGTTTCTCACTCATGAATGAACCAACCTTCCACGATAATATAATCGGACTTTTTTTTACTAGATGACGAGCATGTACGTCAGTTACACTGGCCATTTTGAGACTGGGCTCACTGCTGGAGGATATTCTTCCATGAATAAGGAATTTTTAGTGGCTGTAATAATTTTATTTGTTGGATATCTTTTACGACATAGTTCGTCTCAAAATGGTAGTTATTCAGTCATTTTTATTTCTGTAGCTGTTTGGGTCCATCATCTGCTACTTCATAATCCTCTTTCAATTCACGCCCAGCCTGGTTTTTCGCGACGCATTTTTACTGGAAAATCTGCTAACCAGCAATCTAACGGATAGAAGATTTTTGCTGGATAGGACGGAAGGAAGTTATAATCCTTACAATATTGGAGTAACCTTCACTTTTGAAATGTCCAAATTTGCGACGGAATTTCAACCAAATGCAACGGATTATTGGGATTTCTTACATTCATTTGATTTTTTGTCTTTTGTGAATGAATCCGAAGCACTATTACCAATGTGAGTTGTACGTTTTATGAGTGGACCGAACCATTGAATAAATGTGTACATGAGGTCAGCAAGCATCATTTTACAACTAAAGTTGAGCACACATCCGTTTATTTGTAAGATTATCTTGTACATATTCGACTTTATATTCTTAACATATAGTTTTCTGTCCTTATGACATATAGAGATAATAGAAACTACTGGATTTTAATTCCGACTTACAGTGTAGTGAATAGGGGCTATATTTATTAAAAGGCTTTAGTGACAAGCCAATAGATGATGTAAGCTTATAAATACGAAATAATTATTATTACTCACAATGCGCATACATACTAAATTTTTGTTATCTAAAAACCATAAAATCAATTTTAGCCATATCCTATATGACTGTTGACTCTTACAAGTTCCAACTTCATTAATTACAACCACCTCAGTCATTCAGGGCTCATAACTTGTAAACATGTATGTAATAAATATAAGTACATATGTATGTATGTAATAATTTTAGCTCTCAAAAAGAGAATATAAGGAAATCAAACGAAAATACGTTTTTTCAGGATGAAATCAAAATATCGCTGCGGACTTCCGTCTGTATGATTTACCTGCCAATAGGTCCTATCAGGTACTTCACGTTGCGAAAGACTTTCTGAATATTTATACATATAAGTACGCTACAAAAATCAACGCTATTTCCTTTTTTTTTTTACCTTGACCACGGGCCTATGCTTACGTAGCTATTATCATTAAAATAGCGATTTTAACATAAAAATACAAGTTATAGTTACCGCAGGAAACATACCAGCCACTACGGTTAGAATGTACAAATGCGAGTCCATCCTACGTAGACTTACGATTAATTAAATCTGGAAAACTAAGCGGACACCTCGAATAGAATAAACCGCTAAATATTCATAGCGGTTAATAACTTTGTGTTACGAGTTATGACAATGTACTACATACATTTAATTATAAAACGTAGGTTTCTGGCCTTTGAAAGAAATTTGATCTTCCGAGAAGGAAGGTAAACTGGTCATAGGGGTTCAGTGACAAGAAGACACTTAAAAGTATATGACGGGCTAACAGTTAAGAAAAAAACATACTGGATTAACTGGATGTAGTATTTTGTCCCAATCCTTTCTTGGGAACTATTTTCCGAACTGTTAAAAGAGAATACGAAACTATTTTTCATACTTGAATGGCACTTGCGATTCATTTCGAGTCATAATAATTACTTAAAAGTCAAAGAGTTAAATTAAGAAATCCATCATTCAGTGGGTTTCAACTGTGCTCAGCATTCTTCTTCTTCAATTGATAACGTTGGCATGATCATTTTCCCATTCCTAGAAGGAACTTCCAAAATTCTAGTCTTTTCCTCCGTTTCTGAACTGATGAGCTCCGGATGGAACACTGACCTTGGCACGTTGTAGAGAGTGCACCACAATGGACCCGAGGCTGTTGCTCGTCCGTTCCAGCTCCATCCGTTCGGTATGGCTATATGATTGAGACCTTCTTCAACAGTTCCTCTGTCCGCTATTCTCACATAAAAACATTCATTTTTAGTGTCCGCTTGTAGAATAGTGTTTCTATATACATACAAGGAAATTCCCAGGAAATGTACTTACTCGTTAAGAAATCCTGAAGCTCAGATGTTACCCACAAGCTACATGGACCAGGCTTCTCATTGTCATTGCTTGAGCCTGGATATATTTTTTCTAGATCTTCCAAGTTCCCGAGTCCTATTTAAAAGCAGGATTAGATTACTGAGGGAAACGGCCTTAACTTCTGAATTCCTCTAATTGACACAAATTACTTTGCCAATGGAGAAGTTGCCTATAATTTTGTAATTAAGTACCTTTCTCTGCATGATGAGCATTAAAATGGCCCATGATAAGGGCTCCGTCAGTTTCTTTGACCAGTGACTTAATTGCGTCCATCACATCTTTATGATTACTGGGGCTCTGTACGTGACTATTAGCGTTGGAGTTTGAACTTTCAATCGAGGCTGACAGTACATTAATTAGAATCCATGTTGAGTGCTTCACCTATTACAGAACAAAATAAACATATGTAGGCTTATAGATATATACTTAAACATACTAAAATACATATTCAACCTCCACTGTGCATACAATATGTTTAAAAACGAAAAAAAAGCAAGGTAAACTTTCCAATTTCCTAAAGAAACACGTACTTTAATTCGGAAAACGGCAAACAACCATAAACTTCCGTTTTGAAATGGGGAGAAAGCATCGGACTCCAGAACTGAGACTTCATCTATTTGTTCTGAATTGTACAGAACTCCCAAATGATGAGCCTCCTGAAAGGATAAATGCAAATAGTTTTTTAAAACAAAGTTGAGCCTCATTAATGTGTACACATATACTGTCATCGCCTGGAGGATGATAATAACACATACAACGTTACTGCTAGAGCCATTTAATTTGGTAAAGTATAAAGTGCAAGCAACTCACGTTTTTGTAGTGAATGGAACTGTTGTACAGGACACCTTTCCACAAACCACGAGGGCCTCTCCACTCTCTGTTTTTCGGAAGTGTGGGTTCGTTCAGCTCTCGACATATCTGCTCAAATTAATTACAATGAATCAAATTATATCGTTGAACTTTTCATATCGGTTGTGGCTCTCACTCATCCAAACTAATCTTGCCAATCGCAACTGTACTTGGGGATTCTGAGTAATAACTAGCTACTCACTCCGTGCTGTATAGACTGCGGGGGAATGGTAAATGGAAGTGTGGCTACTCTATAGCACCCCTGTAATTTATATTGGTAACTGTACTAAACTGTGGTAACTGTATTTTGGGTAGTTCATTATTTTCATGTAACACTTGAATTAAAACATGATTTTGAAAAAGCAGTCTGAAATTACATTCGTTACAAAAGTTCAATCCCTCCTGCAGTCAGTTTTCGTTATTGAAGTCCTCCTATCACTTGCCTATATCTCATATCAGAACACGCCATCGCGTAGTAAGCCTCAAGCTAGGGAGCAAACGTTGGAACGTTCTTTGGCTACTACTACAACCTGTGTCTGTATATCAGTAGTAAATGCTCAAGGGAACTCTTTGATTTCTTGGAGTAAACACGCCTAATGAAATGTGATGTGGCTTACCTTATCCAACGCCTTTTTGTCACAAATTTCTTGGAGTGCGATGAGGGAAAATCTACGAAAAAATAAATCCGGAAAAGATTAGCTTTTTTGAGCCACGAGCGGAAATAATTTTGTCGTTCGTGCCAACGTGCGGTTACTTTATCAGCTTATGTGTAACTCACCCGTTCTCAAGTATGGTTCGTGTAAATACTTCTAGGACGCCAGGGTTGCTAATTTTTGGTGCTGTCAGATTGTCAAGGTTCCACGTTGCCACTCGGTAGGCTGGGAGACAATTATGGGTGTAATTAAAATCAGAGGTACGTCGTGGCCGAGTGGTTTTTACTGACATCAACTCATAAATAGCTCGCAAGTCTTGGATTTGTGAATTCAGTGGCTTGTCAGGACGAGTAATATCACCATTTGTTTCATGAATTGTATTAGGTTTAATTCCAGGAGGTAGAGAAGATCCTTTGATTTGAGCTGGAAAATGAGACAATATTAAATTCTGTGTGAATAGTACAAGTACAAGGTGAACATGCAAAGAGGTAATTAGACAGACCCTGGAATTTATTCACATACAAAATATTGAGGGAAAAAATGAACAATTAAAGCAGCGGATGGAGCTTCTTACTTTTGGTAGAAATATGACTGTTACTTCTGGAGACAGTCAGTATATTCGGCCTGCCCAGTAATTTATCTGAGTCAAACTCCTCGGTTGTGAAGTACATACGAATAGCTCCTAGTCTTTTGTAACTTATGCCGACATTTTTTAAGTCATCAATACTTTTGAAAGGCCCTTTCCTATCTCTGTAAGTAATTATTCTAGCTGCCAGCGCCTGATTAATTCCGGATATTGTCATTAGATCGAATATCGTGGCTGAATTCACATTGATGACCTTCAGAGGTCTTGGGCGAGGCATCGTGGACTCTATAATGCTTGGAATACTCTCAATGGAGGGTGACTTAGAGGATGCCCGACTGTAAAATAATGATTCGGTGTTGATCCACCCGTGGAAAAATTTATGTTTTACCAAAATAAAGGTACATTTGTGTTGGGAAATAAATTTTACCTGAGAACCTTCCTCCTAGAAATGCATATTTCAGGTCGAATAAAATCCAATTTTGTTGCCCCCATGCCGGAAACTAGTGCTAAATCTTCCACTTTACGGAATCCACCAATGGCTTGTCGGTGGTTAATGATATTTCGTGCCAAAGTTCTATTGACGCCGGCCAAAGTCATCAGCTCTTCTTCATTGGCTGTATTCACGTTCAGGAGTTCTACCTATATTTGTTCACAAAAAAAATATATAGTTGTGAATTATAAAATCGAGCCATTGACTTGATACATGGGAATAGCACTATATTTATGTACGGGAACTACGAAAGGAATTTTGGAGGATCCTGAAGACAAGGTAACTGTGGTTGAGTCTTTGGTTTTAACCTTAAGAATCTTATTGCAATTTCTTTGGCCGGATGCCAACGGAATAAAAATCGGGTATTTTTCCTTCTGCACAACAAACAAACATTTACATTCCTTGCCATACCTAACCTACCATCTTTCAGCTATACAGATGAATGCTTGATTTCTCACGTACCCAAACGTGAGTATGTACGCGTCTTTCCGCTATGCACTTCCCAGGAATCGGATCACCTACTATCTCCCTACAATGCTCTTGTTAGCTTTCCTAATTTGAACAAGTAAACTTCAGGATTGTCAAAGGTATTTAAGTATCATATATATAACGATACATATAACTACACCATACTGGATGGATAATGATACTAATTTATGTTGTACTTAAAAATCCTACCTTCATGACCTTCTGGGATATAACAACTGCAGTAGTACAAAATAGTGGTTGACATTGTATTACCATTTTTTCCAACATCCTCTGACTACACTTACGTAATTTCTCGAAAGGTCATTGAAAACTCTTGACAATTCAAGTTCATATGATGCTCCTTATTACAGTGGGGAAATTTATTTCCTATAGAATTCAACCAGGCCTTGATACCTTCATATACAAATGGGTGAATAAAAGCGATTGTTGTTATTAGTTACGTGTCATAAAAATTCTACAAATGTTAGCCTTCTCCTTGTAATCATGGAACAGTAATTTATTTTACATTTGATTTGAATAATTCAATATAATTTCAAATAGCTCAACAATAAGCTGCTGTTGTAATTTACTTCGTAACATTAATTAAGGTCGTAAACCTTACGATGTTGTTTTATGTGAGCACGTACCGTGTATTATACACAAGTATACCTACAGATAGATATTGCTATACTTAATCGAATCTTGACATGTGAATGTGTCTAAATGTGTTGCCAGTGTGTATGCATCTATCGACCTATCGTATGAGGCCAACTTAGACTTTTTTATTGCAATTTGTCATGCAACCAGGGGGGAATCATGGTTCCAGACTTCGAGGGATGGGGGGGGGAATTAGCACAGAACAAATAATGTAGTAGGTTAGTGTGCACATAGGAAAGTGTTTCTTTGGAAACGAACCTTGATGTCATTATCGTTGATACTGAATGAGGCACTGATGGAACCTCGTCGTTTCTTCCATCGTCTCTTCCGAAACAATGATGTTAAGGACGCTGTGGATCTCTTGTGCCTGAGATATGTGCTCGAGCGAATGGTGTTTGGTGGGGACAACTCATCCAGTACGTTACCATTTCCGAGCTCACTTCCTACATCTGATGGTCTTCGGGTTTTCAAGCAGTCACCATTGGCAGTAGAGCTGGAACGTTGCCCCATTGTCGTACTAGACATGGATGTTCGTGTTGAACTGTCTTTCTTGTTAAACTTCCGGCACGCTCCGCCGAGCAAACGCCGGGGTAAGCACACGTGCGACGACAGCTTCGATGGCTTAATAATTACCAAACTTTACCTGAAAAAAAAAATCAATAAGGAGGTTAATTTTAGCAATTCTATTCACTCTATTTTTTCTCTCCCAGAAACCGTTCAAACATAGTCTGTGGTTTCTAAACATATTCATTCATGGGTTGTTTCATCATTATTATAAAAACTAAAATAGGATAGGCATAGGGAATTCGTCAAGCCATTGCAGCAAATATCTTTTTACTAGAAGCAAAAAAGCCATGTCCCATTACAAATACTACTGACAACTACAAATACTACTCTGTATTTGCACCTCTCAGACTCTATGAAGCAGAAAATAAGAACGTAGAAACAAAAGAACCTGCAATGGCATTGTTTTCCTAACCCCAACAAAAATATTAACTTGCTCTATTCTAATTTGTTGTCAAAGAATCCACTCGCGATTTCTTTCTCTATTGACCCAACAAGGACGGCTGCAACTTTGCATACGAATCCTGCCATTAACGGCCTTTAATTTTCCTAATGTAATATTAAGCAACAAGCTTTCGCTTCATTAGTATACAGTTGCTATTTAAATAGTCAAGTGACATGTTTCCACATTCTTTTATTCCCGTCGAATACTTATACCAATGCACGGAGACGCTTCAGCTAATATTTGACACGGGAATTAGCTCTATTATGTCATCATGTTAAGCCACGGAAGGCATTCCAGACTATATAACGATACTACTTCAACCCCTTAACTTAAATTTTCAATGCTAAGAAAAAAACTCATGAATTTTGCCACTCAAATTAGTTTGTTATTTTGCTTCCAAATAAATTTTACTTTCAAAATAGCCAGAGGTCAATAGCTTTAAACAAAGCGCTGGCCCGAATTTAGTGCGAAAATCAACGGAATTAATTTTAATCCAGTTGTTAATTGGAGTCTAAGAATTACAGTCTAAAAATAACATAAAGTTAGAGTCTCATTTAAACTGCTAGCGTTGTGTGTCTTTAATATGAAGATATCTGAGAACTCGGAGGACTGTTCGTCAAAACTTGAGCCGTCGGTTGGATCAAAAGGTACCAGGTGCCATTATATAGAATGAGATAATGTGCATGTGTGACTGTAAAGTTGCATCCACAGTAAGAATTACTATTCATGACGTGGTCGCAATGATCCTAAATTCCTAACCATTGAGAGCGGTCTTGGATCATTTAAGCCTGACTTGAATTTTGTTATTGGTGTAGTGGTTAACGCCACAACGCCTCATTTTAGTTTCCTTGTAACTGTAGTTTTATTCCAGCTAGGGAATAAATCGATTTATACCACAAGGCTCCTATACATAAAAGATCAGCAGCGTTACTCTTCCGTCTTTCCTCATGGTTAATGGGCGAAATTTACTGAAACACTCCCGGAATCTCATGTGAGTGAGAAAATGTGAGAGGAAAGGGGCCACACCTCGCTCAATGATAATAATCACCTGATAATTCACTTGTGGTTTCTTAACCTCCAAAAATAAGGCATTGGTTTAGCAGCTCCAAGTTCAAACCGTATTCATTACATATGTAGATGTATGTACGCACTGTACCAGGACAGGCCCGTGCATAGATGAGAGACAAATCAATACCTTAAATTATTTCCTTCAGCGTCTACATTAACCAATTGTCTTGCCAAGCAGATTAATGGTGAAACATAGATTCCTCCTCTCCTTCAATATTCATTACTTCAGGATAAATAATTCACGGAGCACACAAGTTTATAAATTTTAAATTTTCCCCCTAACTTTCAAGAACAACCATTTTCATGGACTAAAATATATGCAACCGAGACTATCCATACGGGCAGAGTACATATTTAAATATGTACATAGATACCTATATGTATACATATATAATTATATTTGCAGGGCTGGAGCTCGTGGAAAAGAATATCGAGCATAAGCTATAAATAAACTAATGCGAAGTATTCGATTGTATAAGCAACTTTTTCCCGAGCATTTAGGAGCGGGCAGAGGCAGAGATGGAGAGAACTGAGACAATGTTCCACAACATGTAATTCACTTGTTAATTATTTCAGAACATGAATGCTAAACTTTAACCTACTCCTAGTGACAAATGAGTCAGTATGGTAAAAAACAATAATTCTTTGTATGGTTGAGTGGTGGGGAGTGCATCAACACGAGGCATATTGCGTAGTATCAGGCAAATTTTCTATAATTTCCGTTTGCACTCTAGTTTTTTTTCCGACGAGTAATTTACATGGAATATTTTACCAAATAGATATTAAAGGTGGGGATCGGGGTGCATCGAGATAAAGCTCAAAG
The DNA here is from genome assembly GCA_947179485.1 of Allacma fusca. Classification (NCBI taxonomy): domain Eukaryota; kingdom Metazoa; phylum Arthropoda; class Collembola; order Symphypleona; family Sminthuridae; genus Allacma; species Allacma fusca. The sequence continues at coordinate 19,660,884 of OX359250.1, read as the reverse complement.
TCCTCCATGAAGATAAATACAACCCACAATCATCTCGTCAATAATCATTTTTCATTGGTAAGTCACATCCTGTACAATATGATGTCATTTTATGAGCGATTTGGCATGAGGAGCAAACAAGACTCATCTAATTCTGCCTTTCATATGAAATCTGACATTGACATTCATTCCAATTCAGTCTCACACTCTCAGGGGCTCTGCCCCACTATACTCCCAGGACAAGTTATTTTAACGCTATCTCTTCTTGTTTTACATCCCAACAAATTCAGTATTTACTTATTTTACTACGTCACCCCAATCTATAAATATAATCTATGCTGATACTCTTCTGGCCTATGTAAATAACGTAAGGGTTTCCATCGCGGTTCACTTCTGAAATCAAGGTTGGTACTTCAAATCTAAAATCTCTCAAGAAATGCACTTTTCCAACTTCATCAGCCAGACGCAGAGGTTATTTACAAGTTATACGAACTTATAAACACATCGTATCATGCATTTATTAGCACGTACATGCTAAAACGAAGACAAAAACACCACTTTAATTGGAGTAGTAGCTCAAACAAGTTGAAAGTTGTGTCAAACCCCTGCATGTGTCGTCAAAGCGCTAACAACTAAAGCAGACATGACAATTGCAAAATAAGATTATTATTTATACGCTCAGATTTTGCTACTTGTGGATATATCTTCTGCACTGTCTTAAGAGCATATTGTAATTATCTATGGACTCTGACAACTTGAATTTGAAGCAGAGACTTTCTTTGACGCTTGAGTGCACTAGAATTCGCTTGCAATATACGATATAATTAAGTATATCTATACATAACCTGATTTTATGCTCAAGGCGGAAGTATTTGGGTGAGTTGGATCGTTGTTTACGCAGCAAGTGAGTGTTCTGTATATGTATAATTACAGGTTTGACGTTTGACGGATCAGTTCTTTGAAGAGCCTGGAGGGAAAAGATCTCTAGATGGTTATTGCCACCCTAGATGTGTGCATCTGTGCTTGCGACCTAATCGCAATTGGCAAGGTTGCATTGCAAGTCCGTGTAAGCAAGTGATAGGGAATTAATTTAAAAAACGGAGTAATGACGATTAAACGGAACGTATCACCCTGTGATTAAATGTGAAGGAAACAACTGCTAAAATTGAGGTACGCTGCTGGTACGAATTTGTGACGGAACCTTTTAAGCGGTGTGAAATAAAAATTCATATAATGAGTCCAAGTTATAATCTGGAGGCTGTTATAGAGTTTATTTGTTCACTCTGGCTTTTGTGTTGAAGTGCCCGACTGCACACTCAAAAAAGAGCTCTGGAGTAAGAGTAGCATAACATTCTTCTGGCGTGATCGCAGTATATTTCCCTGACAGTCGGTTCACCGATTCTATTTAACATTTCGTGTTTCTGGTACGCAAGTACCGGCACGGCTCAACAATAATTTTTCACGACTTATGTTAACGATCACGGTGGAGCACAAAAGCGACACAGACTAAAGGAAAAGCTATGCTAAATTAGATCCCATTATAGATAAGATACAAAAATCATCACATAGGTGCTCAGAATGCCTCATTGGCATTTTTCCTTTGTAAGTACTTGTATGCCCCGGCTGACTATAAGTAGCTGGCATGGATTTGAATGAGTGGGTACATGCAAACACAAATGAAGTCAAATTCGAAACATTGCTCTGAGACCTAAGACTTCGTAGCCTGCCAATTGTTTGCCATTCGCCACCTTGTTCCCTTCTCACTGACCTTGGGAACAAGTTCAAAACTAAAAACCTTATCACTCACAACTCAGACAATATCACATGTTTCCTATTTATCTCGTTTCGGCCTGTAAAACATAAGAACAAATGCTTAAAAAACCATTCATTCCATAAGACCCGACAATAAATTCCTGAGACGGATTTTGAGTAAGAACATTATATCTTGATTTTTTTTTTTACATTGGAAACTACCAACCTGACTGTCTACTGAATTATTCCCAGTTCCTGGAAACCAACTCATGGCATGAACTTGTACTCCCCTCGTGTTTACTTAAAAGCCTTGTGTATCTACCTACCTAAGTATATGTAAGTAGTTTATTTTCATGACTAAAACCATATCCCTAGCTCAATTTGAACGCGCCGTAAACAAAAATAAACTTTGTATACAGCCGATAATAACGTGGCCGAAAGTTTTTGCTCAGGTAAGCAAGTTACTTCAAGATCACTGAGCTTTTTGCAACTTTTTAATTGCGCAATTTGCTACTTTGAAGTTTCATACAACTTTAGCAAAAGTTGAAAATCTAGTGTAACTATTCAAGGATAATAATTATTCAATGGAGCTGCGATAGGTGGACTGAACTTTCAAAAAAAAAAAATTGATAGTACCACAGTTCCACTGCAAAATATAAAAATATGTTTTTCCCATTTTTTTTTACCAAAGACATTTCACGTGTTGTAGCTTACACTGTAGCCTATACATACATGCCGATGAATGCATGATGGCATACATTTTATTTTCTGTTTGTGACCAGTTATTTACGACAGCGTTAAAAATGACAAGGAATATTTGTACATAGTATAATTTTAACATAGGATTTTACAGTCAGATAATTTGACTAATTAATCAATTATTACACCTGAGGTTTGGGGCGAGTAAACACATTGGCATTGCGTCAACAAGTAGTAAAATTGAGCAAAAAAAAACTTTGATCAAGCAACTTGCTCAAACTTCTAACCGCATCAAATTAATGTCAACCTAAGCTATAGCAATTAAGCTGGGCAAGGAGGAATTAACACATAACAAGCTCCCTATCGAAATCTCTACCTATCACGCATACTAAAAACTCATGTAGGAAACACTGTTGAGAGATGTGAAATGAACTCTTTTGAGCACAAAGTCGATGTCGAAGTAGTGACTCGCCAATAATTTGAAGGCAAGTAAAAGCAAGTTGGGCTGTATGGTTGATGTAAGCATGCAGAAACTTGTTTGAAAAATTGCACACTTGTTCCTCGATCATACAAAAAATATTTCCCGGCTTCATGCAGGCAGACATACATAGCTATGAGCACAAAGACGTATGAATTTTGTCTTGGAGCTGATAGAGATATTTATTTTTAAAACTAAAGTCTTTCACTTAATCCAGCTGTTGAATGCGATAAATTTACCTCGCCCTTTGACTCTCACTCAAGCAACTTGGAATATTGCTATGTAACGGAACTGCCACGATATGTCTCACTGGATCACCAGCACACACACACAATAAACCATGTCAATGTAAGTTAGTGGTAAGACATGAACAAGGAGGCATAAGAGAGAAGCAGTGGCAACAGGATAGAAAATAAACTCAAGAGCTTTGATTAGTCACTTTGTTTGAAATCGCTAAGTAAATTCATGTTTCCGAGGAATGCTCCCGAGTGCTACTTTTCATACTGCACATTCAATGGCTAATAATAATGATACTTGAAGAGAAGTACCATCTACATAATTATACTTACTACACAACTGGGAAATACTCTCTGCCTGTCAGGGAATTAGCAATGCACACAATGTCTATACTCTTAACTGTATACACTGCTCGCTAGGAGTATTAACACAAGTACATCACATTAACTATAAAAACCTTGTAATGGCCGCTACTGGAATATTAGTTTGGAAATGTCACTGCAGTATGTACCCATACATATGTAATATCATTTACAAGTTACAATACTATGTTGTGCTTGATGCTCACTATTCCCAGACTTTTAATGACAATTCAAATGCCAAAGGACTTTGATCTGGGCATTGTTCGCTTGGCGTAATGATGCGCCTCTCAAGCATGTGTGAATGTCAATAATGTAAGTTTTCATGCCAGAAAAGCTTGAAAAATACCTAAGACATTTCCAGTGAGTGAGTACTCCTGGTATACTTACAACAACCGTGTAAAAACAGAAACTTTGCAAGTTTATCAGCACAAGAGTGTGTGTAGTAGAGACAAGCTAATAAAATTGTGTTCCTTCCAGTAGTTCTAGTAGGAGTGTGTACTGTGTACGAAAGGATAAATCTATTTCCATGAAGTCACATTTTTTCTTCGTGGATAGGTCTTTGGCACACAGACTATATGATTCCTGAGCAGGCCATATAATTACATGTATCCATTACAGGCCCTCTATACAGCAACTTGAGTTCTATGGTATCTGGTATCATTTTTGAGTCCATAATAACAAGCTCTGTATCACGTTGAGTTTGTGTGTGTGTGCTAGTCACTGTCTCATTGTTCGACTTGACATACTTCCTGCTTGCGTAATCAACGTTGCCGCAAAGATGCTTCAATGAAAAAAGGGACTGTCGGCAGTTTTACAAGCTGCTTCCTCACAAATTTTCTTCCCCCCTGGAAGTAGGTACTTCCATCAGTTCATGTGGGAAATGAGTCAAGTTCAAATGAAAATCCTTCCAAGTTCCGAGTACACTCACTAAAGCCAATCTGATTATTTGTTAATAGACCTTACAGCTATTATCTGTACAATGACTGGGCAGACTTAATTAGAAGCAAATAGGACCCGGTAATTAAATACAATGATTCAGCGATAATTGAAAAATTATTCTTGACAATCTCCTACTGCATTGAGCCCTTGTGCAAGGGTAAAGACTGAGTACCTCAAAATTATTTTAATTGAGCCTACCAATTCACACAATCTAATTCAATAATTAAGGGACCTCTGTAATTCATGACACTTATCTATGTATATAATAGATTATAGGAATCCTTCGAAGGAGAGAAAAAAGTTGTAATGACAGCTAAACTCTTCCGCCAACATGTAATTATAGGAGCTAATTTCCACAGAAAGACTTCGATTACATCAACAAGTAATATAAAATCTAATTAATATCACATCCTGCCAATGCAATGCATTGATGACGACATCAAATTTTTCCTCTGATAATTTATGAAATCTACAAGGCTTACCATGACTAGCCTAAAGGATATTGAAAATTGTAACGCTTCATTACTCCCCTCAACCTGGTCTCTATAATCAGAACGCAAAGGAAAGGCATATGCATAAATATAAAAATTGCCAAGTTGTGCAACAGTAAATTCTTTGTGGGGAAATATGGCATTTAGATGTAAACGATCCAGCGAACTTCGACGGCCATGATTAGTTACTCATATCTCTATATACATACTCTCCCTATCGACAAGCCCTGAAATAGAAGCCGCCGTTCGTAAAATTTCCAAGGCAAAGCCCACCGACAAAAATTTAATTAGTATTTTTCACGTGTATATAAACATATGCTTGGACACATGGTGAACATTACAGGAACAAGATAGCTACTTCCACAAAATTGTTAGAGGAAAGTAATAAAATAGTAGACACAGTCCCACCATGTCCCAACCCGTTCATATTTAAAGTCGTCTATTTTCAAACTGTAATCCACACTGGGATGGAGAATCTTTTTACATGAATTTCCTAGATGAAAGCAATGCATTATGAGGTAGAACAACCAAAATGACCATTATAAATTTCTATCATTGCTTAACCCTCACATATATCAATTGTTCCCATAGAATCGTGTAATCACTCAATTTTCACATGGATGACGTCTTCAAAGTTGGACACTGCAGCTGTAACAGCCTGAAATAAACTCTGGAAAATGTAGTTCGGAAAGACTTGACGAGATAGAAGTGATATTTCCGAACCATTAAAACAAAACTTACTTCCACCCTATGAGGGAAAACACCTTCCATAAGGAATTTTTAATTTAACTTGTTCCATTACTACTACTTGATCGACACTCTGACATTGATTATAGTCTGTACTTATCTCATGGGAAATATACTATCAGAGGTGATGCAGAAGAACACATCACGTTGATAAATACTTCTCAAGGTAATCCAAGGTGATTATGACGTCGCATGCTGTGATAAAGTCATACATGTTGCACTCGCCAAATGAAAGGCTTACATGAACAAGGTAAATTAATTCCTTCTCCAAGCATCCTACTTTTTTTTAATAATTCTCACAGTCGACACGTAGTGGAAAATATTAGCCAAGCAATCTATCGGCACAAGATGAAAAATGCATTAAGGACACTTGTACTCAATTTTTACAATAAAATGTAAGTTGTCCACATATGATGCATGCAGCCATCAGTCGTTGGAGTACAGCCAGGGTCAGAGATACATTGACCACTTATTGTTAGTACATTGTACATAAGTCCTATAATATTTTGAGTAGAACGTAAAAAGAAACCATAGCAAGGGCAGAGTCCTAAAAGATTTGCCCATCTTTTCAACACCAGCACCAAAACCAAGGTCAGTTTGTACTCTGAACAACTTGTTTTCCATCAACAAAAGCATAAATATACATAGGTACGGATTTACATTGTATTCCGCTCTCCGTACGTGTACAAATTAATACGTTTTCCCTTATTTGTAAACCCTGAGCTACTGTGTACCTGTACACTGTGCCGTGTTCTTACAATATCACGCTGCATTGCATTTAAAATCTAGGGTCGGCAGGGTAGCAGAATGGATCATTAAACTGCTTTCACATTTACATTAACACATGGTACGGTGAATTTTTTATTTACCCAAATTTCATAGGGCAGACAGAACGGTACAAGTGGGAAAATACCTGCTCTACAGAGAGCAATGGATCTGGTGTTGTTAAATATACGAAGGAACAGGAACTCTAGGGAAAAAATTATCATTGTAATTTAGCAAAATGAAAACTGGAGGAGTTGGAGGGCTAAAACATCGTTGATACGTCAATTTTTGAGCAAGGTTAGAACGAGTGGTTCTACAAATCTTGTGATAATCTTTGTTGTACGTGGGTGACACACAATGCTCTGCGTATATACAGCTGATGGATGGCAGCATTGAAAATGATAGAACTTTATCTAATCAACAAAATTGTACGGTCGAGTGAAATCAGCTACATGAACCTTCAGGATGAGACGAAGCGTGGACCTTGTTCATGTAAAAACCAACTAATTAAACACAATTTTTCTGACCATTGTTCAAAAACAATTGAGGCCTGCATGTGGATATGAAACACGCTTATATAATAATTTCACTCTTTAGTAAGTCAGCACAACAAACAGAAGTTCAAGTGGAATTATTATTTTTCCCATCGTGCAGGCCAATCAAGATGACCATGTACGTTAGTTCCGCAATAGAAAAATAGTAATTGTTTGCACTGGGCTGAAAATCATGGTCCATTATGAAATCTCGGGAATTCCCGGAAGAAGAATCAAGTCTGAAATTGAGCCCTGTTTTAAAATCAACTTGCGTTGAGTCAGAATGAGTGAAACGAGTCTTGCTCAGTCACTGCATATAGTAGCCATTATGGCTAATGTCTCTATAAATTCCTACTCACACTCTCGCAACTGTGATGAGGTTCTGTAAGAAGATGTGCTTTAGCCCATCTTCACAAAAAAAAATCTACCAACACGTTTTACTTTGATACACACTACACTACACAGAATCTCTCAACCTTTCCAGGGTTGAGAAAGAACGATACATTTTTATAAATCTTTCCTTCCTTACGTCATTCATGATTTTAATAACACGCCTCGCCTCAATTCTTACAGCTAATAGTGAACCATGCCAGCTACTAATACGAGTCATACGGAGCAATATCTATAGTTAAGCACTAAATTTGGACGGCTGACGCTCATGCTTACAAATGTTCCATCTATAGATAATGCTTACTCATTACTCAAGATGAGAACTTACAAATGAAATTGCTAGGTAAATCCAGACATTTTTCTTAATGGTTAGCACTATCATTCCCACTACTACTGCCGCTAAGGATCTAACCTTGACTTTTTCTTTTTGTTTCGGAAAGTAGCCATTCATTTAAGATTACGCTTTTCAAACTCTGTAGGAACTGAAGCCTAAGCTACTATTAAGCTAGCTTTTGTGGGAGAAGAGAGTTTCCAACCTTTTGTCTCCTGAAATACTCGTAAAAATAGAAATAATATAATTACTATCATAAACGAATAGTGTGCTTACACATTTTCTCGAAAAAATTAGTGGACGAAATGTAACTAGCACACGATGGCTATGCACGAGTACAATTGGAAATTAAGCTCTGGTCATACATATGCATGTATGTAGTTGGAGGAGAGCGTGATGTGCTGTCTTAAAAATTAATACTACCTCTTATTTTCCTTTACTTCAGGAATCGCACACAGCACTCACACACTCTCGTTAGAGGAACTTGTGTGAAGCTGGAACTATTAGACTCAATTGAAAATATTTGGTGATTAGAACATAAGAAGCCTCCTCTCGGGTCCAATTATGAGAATTATATATGGCCGACTTTCAGGGTGGTTATAACTCAGGTAAGGAATATACATGCAGTGCAGGAAGCAAGTCGAGGTACATGTTATATTAATTAGATTCTCAATTAAGGGATCTATAATGGTGTAGTTTCTTGAAAATTACTCAGTCGAGAACGAAAACGAGAACAATATATTACACTGGAATCACCCTGTTAAAGTGAAACTGACTTCCTAACCTCAGCCTGTGTGCATTTATGTATTCACGCTGCGTGGTATTGGAAAGCTAGTAGCATGCAAAAGGTACGTTCGCTTTTAAAAGAACAAGGGTATTCATTAATTAAAAAGCCACAGAACTCGACAGTCTATTTTAATAAAAAAAACTGTCATAGCAACATGACGGGTATAGCCTTAAACCCGAAGATAAATATCTGTAGCTGGTATTTCCGTACTTTGTAATAAGTCCAAGGAAAAGTAACTACGTCAAAACCTTTTAAAATGAAGTACATACACTGCCAGTGGTATCTAAACTTGGTGAAAAAAAATGAGGATTGACGTTTTATCGTCTAATAAGTTATCCGTCAGTTTCATACAGCTTCAACAGTTGTATATAGGCTCGACACTTTCATCACTTCAGATATTGGAAGTTACGATTCACTTTCACTCAACATAAATTTCACCCAGCAGAGTATTTCCCATAAACGCAGTGTGTGTGTGTGTGTATGGCCTGCGTCCTGGTGTGCAGCTAAGGTTTATAATCACTAACTAAGTAAAACTACATGACAGGGAATGGGTATTAGCAACCTCCTACAACTTGCATTTGCAGCTGTGGTAAAACCTTTCTACAGCATTTGAAGGCTTTCAAGAATGAATTCCTACTGGTTTCATGAGGTATATATATCGTCGTTGAAGAGGCAAAATGATCTACATGCTGTACAAAAACCATAGCATGTAGATCATTTTGCCTCTTCAACGACGATATGTATGTATAAAATTGATGAGTGTATGCACAGCTGATGACCATTGGGTCGAGAAACAGTGCTATCGCCCGGGTGCAATGTCGTTAGTGTTCAACTGTAGACGAGAGAATGATAAGACTTTTTACGTTACTAGGAATTCGACATGTCGGAAGGAATTACATGTTACAACCTTTTACTTCCAAATGGACTTTCAATTGAGTAAGACTCGAGAAAGCAAAAGGCTAGGGAACCAGAGTCCAAATGTGGGTCTGATGAACTGTACGAGAAAAAAATCCAGAGCAGCTATGTAATATTCTTCAAATGTGCCAGGAATATCAAACAATCCATCATTGCAGAACAACTTCTGTAATTTTTATTTCTTAGGATAAGTGAGAGTTTTAGGGGTGACGTTGTTCGCGTCATAGTGTAGTAGTTGTTGTTACTATTATATAATTTCACAGTGTAAGACTGTGCCCAATCGTACGTATGACCTTAATAACTATTTGATATTACTACTGTTCTCAGAACAGTATTCTATCAACTTTGTTCCTGTTTGCAAATAACTAATGTTTATCGACCTCCAGTACAGGATATTTACATTGTGCCTGTAGCGATCTCAAACCGAGTAAAACTGACCCAAAATCTATACAGGGTATGTAATTGGCTGGAGTAATTTTTAAAACGCGAAGAGAGAGAGAGAGAGGAGGTGTCGGCCTTGCATTATTTTACTCATTTCCTCGCACTATGTACCTAATGTATATGATGAGAAAGAACTTTCGAGAGATTTCAGTTGAAACAGCATAAAACAAAAACCAATTCATGCTTAACGCTTACGTGCAAAGACCTTAATGAAGGCTATGCCTCGCCTCCTACTTTCTCTTATGACTACAAAAAAAAATCTATAAATAGGAAACAAATTTGAAAAGTACTGGACCGAGTTTATACACAGTACAAGCCAAAACAGATACTTGCACGAATGTTAGCAGCACTTTTACAACCTTAAACGCATTAAGCTAAGAGGATGAAACCCGCGACTTCTAATTACACTAGAACGATTCCGTCATTCCTTCCATGAAACCTTGTAATCTCCTTCAAAGTATCTTGAAGAAATGAAAAAAAAACCAACATCTTTTACAAACTACGGCTGAATTTATCTACTAAAATCAATTGTATGTAATTATTACTGTTACTAATTTAACAAACATGTATAATTGATATCTAAACGACATGTCTCGTAGTCACAGGAAACTAAAAAGGTTTGATTTTGATACAACTGGAAGAAAGCAGGCTAAGCCTAATGCCCCTGTCAAGAGAATGGAAAGCTGATTTTTCCCTATGGATACAAAAATGAACTGAAACTGTCACTGCTTCCTACCTGCACAACAGCAGCCGAAGCCGAGTGCACCTTTGTTGAGTTCAACCCGATTGAAATATTCTGTGACAGTGACAAAAGACAAGGGTTGGAGATATATGTTTAGGTGGTTCACATTGTCTTGTGTTATTTTGTAGGTCTGCATTGGAATAGGTGAGGAGGTAAAGCCTGAACAAAGTGTATGATTGCGTCAACCAAAATCTCTGTCCATTTTTACGCAGTGCTCATGCTATTTGCATGGTTAGACCGTTACACTTTACACACAGTAAGCATACATACATACAAATTGCTTATACACATAGTGAGTCCATAATTTCGTTGCATAAACTAAAAGCTTTTATGAATTTGCATAGCCCCATGCCAGCGTCCACGAGCCTTTTATTTTCTCAAAGGACCTCAAGCAATGGCATTAAATTTACTAATAAGAGAATATAACTCAATAAAGAATACCTTGTGGTGGTAAAGTTAGTTCACAGGGCTTGCCAAATGTCACAGTAAAGCATCATTCCTTTTGACAGAAGTATTCAGGAATGAATTTTTAGCAATAGATTGAGTTGCTCTATAGTAGTTATTGACTACATATACAGACAAAATTTAAAACATGAGAAGTTTCAGCTCAGTACGTGGAGCAAGAAACTACAATTAGTAGACAAATATAATCAGCACACTCAAAATTCCTCACTGTAATAAGGTATACCGTGAATTCACTACGAGTAATGAGTATAAAGGGAAGGGAGACAAGTGCTTTTGTCGGGGCTCATAAACGAATGTCAGTTTCCAGTGAGTTGATTCTTCGCAAGATCCAGAAAGCAAAAACTTGTGGAGTGACTCAAAATTGCAATAATTACGTGAGGTTTAAATTTTTCTCAAGCTCCTGCTGTAACATTCACGAGCCAAGAAGCCAAACCAGTTGAAACTGTTGAGAGTATAATGAGGGGTTTTTCCACACACTCACGGGAAACTTAAAGGACTGACAGAAAAATTAGAGCAAAAGGAGAATATTGGAGGTGGAAAATATATAAAAATTTTCTCTCCGCTCTGTAAGAACGACTGTACTTCCCACATGTATTGGAGTAAAGAGCATGTCAATGTACAACAAGAACTCAGCTGAACAATACATAGATGATTAGCAGACAGGTTGCGTGTGCTGATTATGCAGCGAAATAATACTCAATAACGCAGCTCAGTGCTTGTGCACTCAGAGTCAGTTTTTAGACCATTCAATCATACTCGTTGAAAAGCACTCGTAAATTATTATTAAGACACGCACATGTATACTTATTTTTTTTACACACTCGACTCACGCTAAGGGATATGTTAAATAACAATAACTGGGACTGACTAGACCCCCCCCCCTTTTGAGAGGAAACTGGAAGCTGGAAATAGTTGTAAAATTTTATGACAAAAAATGTATTAGTAGTGAAACACACGGAGGACTACACCAAACACAGGGAGTGATACGGACTGAACCTACCTCAAAAATGTAACCTCTCCGGTTGAAAGTCTGTTGCCAACTGAGACCCAGGCTTCAACTTGTGAATACAACTCTCTGATGAGATGAGAGCAGAGGCAAGTTGAACATTCAGGCTCACCATAATGACGATATAATATAAACCCAAAGCCAGGCGCATTTACCAGACGTATCCATTCAATATATGCCTTATCCCATGTGTGATTATATATCAAATTCATATAGATGAGGCGAAAGCTAAAGTACATTGACAATGGTAACCACACAAACCTTTACATTCAAACACTAAGAAAAAGCCCAAACCTCACACTATTTCCCCTGATCATAAGTGTTAAAGACACGTTAATAGTATTAAACAGATTCATTTATGTAGAAAAGTCGGCTTATAAGCTACATCTTCATGTGATACAATCCACGTTGGCGGAATCTTCACACTGAGCACGAGGAGATATCATGTTTTCCTAGACTGATTACTCTGACTTTGTATTTGCTCATTGCGTTTTTACTCTTCAATGTTGCAAAGCTACATTTGGCAAGTTACAGGATCACAGCATCAAGAATCTTTAAATGTCAATGAAGCGTTCAATAAGAGCTTGTTGGCATTGTTACATTTTTTTATATAATTATGAGAAAAGTAAAACGAGCCATTTAGTTGGAATTAACTTAGCAATAATTGTTACTACTTTTGAAGCGTAGACCTTCACAGGCTTTTGTATTGGAAACATACGGAAGGATATTTATTATTGCAAATAATGAGGCTTAAGAACTTTGCTCAGCGTCGAACACCTTGAGAAAATGAGCGTGTATTCTTCAGTGGTAGTCAGAGAGAATGAACACGTTGTAAGTTGTAATTTTACTGTTTATGCACGCATATCTTCTCTACCTGTTTGATATTGCACAGCAGAAATTCAGACAAGAACATCAACTACATAATATGACTTCATACTGTAACAACAAAGTATCTACATATGCTACTTGAAGCCCAAGGTTTGATTAAAGCTAGAGGTCCAAACAGCTTTACTCCTCATTATCATGAAGGATTCCAATGCAGAAATACAAGGACTTTTTATTCAGTCTGGGGGAAATTCTCCTGAGCAATAGCGCCTGTACTATTTATGCATACATCGTCGGTGAGGAGGCAAAATGGACTAGATAAATTTTTGATTAGAGGCAAAATGATCTTCGTACATGCAGTTTCACTAACAGCAAAAACTACATTAAAAGATATGATGCAAGAAGTTCATTTTGCTTTCATTGAAACTTCATGTAGATCATTTTCTTTTTAGTGAAACTGCATGTAAGTCTGACTTTTTATCGATAATGTATCTAGACCATTTTGCCTCTTCACTGACTACACATTATTTATAGTAGGCGACTATATAAAGTGCTGAATGATTAGCTGGAGCGAAAATTATGGTTGCCCGTATGAAGAAGAGTTATTATACCGTGAGATGAGCAATTTGAGAAGCGTTACCACAAAGTAAACATGATCATTCAATTAACTTCATATTGTTATTTGATATGTAATTTACACATTAGCACACGTATTTAAGCAGAACTTTGTTGTTACTGTTACCTCGGATGCTCCAATCCACATCCCGTGGAATGAACGCAGAGAAAGAACTGTATAAATTAAAACCTCGTGATTTTGTAAATACTAATTCTTTCCCCTTTTTCCTTCCTTCTGGAACTGCAGCAGCACAAACTACAATCGTTGCATTTCTGTTTTGTGAAAAAAACATATTCAAGATAAAATTCGGGTAAAAATTAGCTTATATGTACATGCACATGTGGCAGAAAAAACTACCATCATCGTATGAATCAAAACCATCGTGGAGGAAAAAGTGTAAAATGGGTCCAGCAGTATTGATCTGGTACTATATTCATTGTTTATTTTGTAACTGAGTCTATGCAGGAGGGGTTCCCAAACTCAACGTAGTTCAAAGCCCTCTGAAAGCGTGCAGATAAAAACTCTAGATGAAATTTAAATAGGTTCATAAACTATAGTCTTGCTGGCATATGAATACAAAGGTCACAGTGGTGTATTGTTGGATATTGTACTCCTAAAACAGTAACTGTTTGTACAATTACACATATCCAGCATGTACTTTGCAGCCAACAAGAAACTATTTACACTGAAGATTACTGCTACAAGGAATTTCTGAATTTTGTTTGAACAACTATGATTTCATCGTTTCAGGCACTTGCCTTTACCGCAATTACTCTGTAAATATGTCTCAATCTCAGAGCGTGTATATAAACATGTAACTTGTCCAGTTTCCATTTTGCTTTCATTAAATCACCGGAAGAACAATGTTATCTTTCCTTACACATTACCCATCTGAACAATGCCCTGTATCTATCAGGATTTATGTACACAGGAGCAGGATTCAGTTAGGAATAAGAAATCTACAGATATCCTATTAAAGTACACAGATATATTAGTACTAAAACATAACCCGGTAGGAAATCCAATTCTCCAAGGGTACTGTCATGTTCTATTTGCAGCTTTCATTTTCATTACTCATTCCTGTGGTAGCGTCTATTAATCTCTAAAACGGGATAAACAACAGAGCTGACTGAACAGACTGGAGTATATTAGCAAAATATATTGACTCATCCTATATTCTCCAGTTTAGAAACACTCAACTTGCAAAGACAACAAAAACAGAACATAGTGTGTTTGATATATGTATGTAGGAGTACAGCATCTGTATATAAAATAAGCTGTGAGGAAGGTAAAGCCAATAAAGGTCACATCTGGATAAAAATCCACAATCGAATGAAAATTGTTTAGCTTTTAGACTCTAAAAATCGGATTCTCAGGATGTTCCTGCAGTGCATTCATAAAATGAATGCTATAGGGATTATTTTAAGCCCTTATACGAACCAACTGAGCTGAATTACAATTAATCAAAGTGCGAGGAGGCTTTAATGTACTTTAACTACGCCGTTAAAATAGATAAACCTTAAGCCCCTCATTTGCACCACTAAATTATTATAGGGGTAAAATAGCCTATTCTTTTATAGTACGTACATAGAATGTCATGACATGATCTCATTATAGTAAAACAAAGCCGAGGCTGATCAGAACACCAACAAATATTTTTAAATTGGGTTACTGTCTGTCAAGTCTGGCTAATTACACCAATGAATGAAAAATCACTCTACACGAGTGGCCAAGGGACACCAACTTTATTTACTCGTGTGGAGTAAAATGAATGTTTTTAATGCAGATACTCATCCTGGGCATGTCCCTAGAACAGATTATACATCAAGGATGTGAATTTCAATGTAATTTGTTTTCGATAAGTAACAAATAAAAAAATAGCTAGGAAAGTTTTGAAAACCAATAATAAAAAAACTCTCACTCATGATTCATTTTAATGCTTTGATTTTATTTGGGTCAAAATATAACTATATGCGCATAATATATTATTAATTCCCACACTTTAATACGTATTCGCTATGTTATGTACCATACAGAAATTCTTGTTAAAAGTATTGATATTGTGACAGTTAACAAAGTTCAGTACAGACGCGTACTTTTATAGAAGGTGATAGGCGTAGGTCGGAGTAAAGATGTCTCTTTTGCGAAGTTGTGTATACAGTGCTTATACATAATGATGATTGCGGAGGAGGGGAAGCGAGTATTTTAATCTGCACCAAGCTGCCTAAAATACTTGTACCATTATACACTAGAATACACAGGAATAATTATCACGGCTTTCAATCAATTTCACATCGTAAATCGTAATTAAGATTGCTTCCCAAGAATTATTATTTTTCAATATCACATTCTTGAACGAATAGAAATCACTGGGGATACCAGCAGAGAGCTACCTGATTACTGATAATAGTGCATTTAATATTGAAACTTTTGACGTTTGTACCAACTATACATTTAACTACTAACGCTACCATCAAGAGCTGTACTCACACCAAACTTTAGTATGAGGAAATCAACTTAGGCTAGCTACAATCATAGAAGCTAAGTAAAAATACAGGATTTATATAAATGCAAGGCAGTTTTAGAAATAGAAGTTTAGAGGAATCACATTTCACTAACATAGGATCAAGAATTTGGGAATTATATTTTGCTGTCTTTCTTTGTTGGTCTTAACTGAACTTGTGCATTAAAAATTGTCGGTTCTGGTTTCTGGTAACGTGTCTGTTTCAGCACTATCACTACACGCGATTTTCGAGGTTTTTGACAATACATTTCAATAACATTTCAATAACATTTTGATTATTTCATATGTTCAATGTCAACCCAGATTTTAGCAATGGGTTGCCAATAATAGTACGGTTAACAAAAAAAAAATGAAATTTTCATTCACACTACATAATGTGAATCTAGAATAACATCAAATCCTGACTTTTGAGATTTTGATAAAACATGGAATTTTCTGTACATGTACAATCACAGACAAACTGATATGAAGTAATTAAACTGCAGTGCACAGATTTGTTTAACCGCTTGTGACGCTAATATATTTGGCTAGATCAATGATAGGACGGGAGGGCCAAATAACCACAATCTTATAAAAGTACGCAATCTTAAACCTTCCTTTTTATTTTAACACGAAAAACAATCACTTTTACCACTGTAGCAGTACGATCTACAAGGCCACTGCAAAAAGTTACTAGAATTTAACTATAACACTGCTCAACATCTTCATTAAAGGCTCACAATTTAAAGAACAAAACTGAATGGCTTCCTTGCTAATGAAGGTACACATTTCGCGATTATAGGCATTGAGTGACCAGTTACACACAGATAACACAAATCTGGTAATTTTAAATGTGTACTTATTATAGAATATTATACATAAAATTGTATTAATTATTGGTACCATCAAATCCACCTTCGTATCAATCTGCCAGTCAGAATATCAAACGTAATTTCAAATATAATTTTAATAGTGTAACTTGTACTAACTAATTCAGGTTGTGTAAACGAAAAACAGCATAGCTTATGATTTTAAATATTATGCAAAACTAATCTTTTTTCGTTTTAACTCAATCTTTGACAAATGACAATTATAATTATTTAAGATTTAAAATCAAATGCGAGTCTAAGGCCTTCTATTATTGTACAACTTACACCGTTGGAAAGCACAAGCTGTGAATTCACACGTGCAATTTTCAGGCATGTATCACTAAGAGATTTGTCTGTTGGATTCCTTTAATAGTAGGAATTGGGATTATTATAATAATTTCACAATACTGGACAAGTTGAAACTTTTATGGCATGTTTTTATATTTATGTACATGTATAATGATTATATAAATAAATTTTCATATGTTTACAGTTCCACACACATTGATTCGCAGCATATTTGGTAAGCGACAAATTTGCTTTAAAAATATATGCCAACTAATGGCTAAAATTGACTGTTTCGGTACAGTTGATAACTAGCGAAGATTTAGTTTGACATAAAAATAATACCTTCCTAATTATACTGAAAACGCTGGTGAATGAGCATATATTATGAAAAGGATTCAGTGGTACATATACACAACACAAATATGGCCGAAACTCTCCATCAAACGAAACTTCAAAATAAGGAAGTTAGTAGTAGTAATAAGAGAAATAGTAAATTATTATTACTACCATAGACATTGTCTGGAGACCAGAACCATGCCACTTTATAACGATGACTTATGTAATAATAAAAAAGAAAGTCTAAAATTCCAACCCACACAATCTCAGAGTACATTTAAATATTTGCGAGATACTTTGAGGGTTTGCAGATATTTCAACAGCAGACTGGTAAAACCAAGTCGGCTAGTTAAAAATATGTAGTACTATGAGAACACAACACCGCCAATTAAAACTGAAGCGAAAATTATTTTAGCGTGCATACATAATTACTTCTAGCACTTAAAGTAGCATGAAGTCCATGCCTTACAATTGGACACAAGATTCGGCCTCCACGTATGACGGTATGACTTACAGAAGACAGAAATGCACATGAGATTACATACGAATAGAGAAAAACAAAAATTAAACAGGGACTTAGGTACAGGCAGAATTACGCCCACCAATCTCAACTTGACTTACAGGTTTCATTTGGACAACGCATTTCACGGTTGAAACATTTACTAAGCGCTCAGCTCTTTCTTTTCGTGCTCTATTTATGAGAATATCCAGATTCACTGCGGGCACAGACAATATTTTGCTTCCAACTACTTCCAACCACAACGATAGATGATAGCATAGGTTGTAGAAACTTTAATAAGCTGCCGGCGAGGAGGTAGTGGTGGTTGTTTTGTTGACAATTCTATCTCCCTGAGCGATTTCTCCAGCTCTCCATGAAATGTACTTCAAGTACGCATCAAACCCGTAAAGAAGCATCGCCACGTAGCCAAAGAACTATAAAACGGAACCAAATTGTCATTCACGTTGTGATTTTCTATGACCTATACATGATTATTTACTTACAGCAGCTGCAGCAAAAGCTGAATCGTATCCTCCGTAGGAGGCACAAGCAGTAGCAGCCGTGAAGTAAAAGAATGTCCACAATGCACAATATACCCATTCCTGAAAGTAAAGTTTGCAATTAAATGAGTGATGATAGGTTTCGTTAGTAACTTTAGGATTGCATGCATCATATGAAAACGTGTTAAAGAAGATTAGAGTAACTTACAACAAGCAACCAGGGTATGAAGTAAAGTTTCTCTATTATGTGGTACAAGAAAAAGACAAAAAGGAACAGCGTGATAAATAATCCTCCCATGGCAACAAAACTAAACCAAGATGCCACAGTCCATGTCGAATATCTTGCGACAGCTACACAAATAAAACCGATCAGATTCAGAACCTAGAAACAAAGAGAAAATTCAAACTTTTAGCTTGCTTTTAATTATTTATGTGAAACTGCATTAACTTAGTATTTAAATTATTCTTTGCGGTATGACGGTTCAAACCCTTTACCGTCAACACCAACACAAATTTTACTCTACTCCAATCTATATTGCAACGATTTCCGTGTGATTTCGCAGACATCAATATGTAATAACAGGGGTGGATTAATAAAATAATTTTTACCCTGGCCCTAACCTTCAAAATAGATTTGTGGGTCTTTACACATGATATCTGCAATCTGAGGGCCTTAGTCAACATTTTTTTTTACCCTGGCCCTAAATTTTTTATTGGAACATAATCATGTAGCTAAGCCTTGCTTAAACTCTACAGTTCATTATGTGGGGAATTACTTTGCCACATATCTTTCAATTCTTTATTTATTTGAAACCGAAAGTTAAATAGACTACATGGCTTGAAACTACAGACTATTGAATACTTGCAAGACCTTCAAAGTCCGCCGACGTCAGAGTATTTCAGTAGGGGAAACATTGTCAGTAACCAGTACAGAGTACACTCTAGCAACAAGCACGGCAACAACTTAATTTTTATAAAACTCAGAGCTCCACAACAATATGTCTGAAATCGCAGTTTCCGGTTCATGAACTTATTTATTACGAAACATATTTTTGTAACTGAATATGTTTCCACTATAACGCTAAGCACAGTTTCGAAATTTGTGATGCTTTTTCAAATAATGATAAATCCAATTTTTACTCTACTGCCGGTGTTGAGTTGTCTAACCAGAAAATAAATATTCCACAAAAATAAAAACATTTACATCATTAGAGTACACATTGGCAGGCGAAATCCATAGAATCCGACGATAATACAACGAATTAAAAAGCCTTTTCGCTAGTATTTTATAAAAACATTGTTTTACATACCATCTGAGCACATTTTAATGTGCCAGGAAGGCTTCTAGTGTACGTGGGGTCGAATCTGAGAGTTGTCACTACCGAAGTCGATGTTGTTGTTGTCGTAGTGGTGTGTGTAACTGGAAAACCTGTCTCCGGATCCATGGTACTTCTTTAAGCTGATAAGCCTGTCAAAAATGAAACCACGATACTAATACAATCACAATCAAATTCCAGACGCTGCAACCAAATAACAATTATTATTGACACTCAGTAAAACTATTTGTTTTACACACTAGTATCCAATATCAACCTCTTCGAAACCTTGAGTCAATGAAATAACTACTAACAATGACTCATTGTTCACATTATTAAGCTGCCCATTACATAGTACAAGAAAGTTGTTAAACGAGAGTTTGCGTTTATGTTTATACTCCCACAATCTGATTCATTACTATTACGTAATTACACAATGCTCAATGATAGAACAACTTCCTACCTTAATATAAGTATCAAGTATGTACCTGAAGTCAAGTTAAGGAGAACTTACAATCCGTAAATCCTGACCTAGATAGTAGTGCAACACAAAGATTTAAAAAAAAATCAAAAACAAGATTCAATTGTTTATAAAAATAACTCTAGTTTATTAAATAAGAAAAAATACAAACTTCTCAGACTTTACTGCTCTTAAGTCTGCTTACTCACTTGCACACTAGCTACAACGTCCCACAGTTTTGCAATTTAAAACCTACTGTTTGGAACAAAAATTCCAGTTCAGTTCAGAGTAACAGCTATAACGGTTCTAGACTAAAAATAAATACGCGGCCTAAATTTAATAGATGAACTCAAACAGAAAGCCAAGGAACACTTTCGGATGAACTACACAAGAACTTCATACAGTTTCGTTACATACGATCTACAGAGCAAATGAATTACAAAAACGTAATGGATTATTAAATAATAAATTACTTTTTGAAATTATGCACTTAGTTCCCCTGTATAAAAACACTGATTAACTTTAAACTTCCCACTTATGCCAATTGAACATTGAATTAAAAGTAATTTGATAGCCTCACCTTCTACGATACAACACAACGAATGTGAAGCTATTCCCTTTCGCTAAAGATCTAGCTGTAAGGCTCTGGCTCAACTGCTCAACTTCACCAGTATTTTATTACCAAAGCTTGTCCAACTATACTCGGCTCCAACATGTACAGAAATGTATACCCTCAACGCGGGCGAAGCATGCACGGCACTTATTAGATTCTCTGCTTTAAAAGTTTAACGGGAGAATCCACATATTCAGTTTACTTGTTATTTGTATACAAATCCTATACTAAACGCAGATGATGCTCCTACACAGTACAGACAGGCTGCTTCCAACGCCTATTAATATTATCCTTTACCCATGTAAAGAAATGCACACCCATGGAAAGCCTAGCGAGAATTAGTACTTGCATGAGAAGAGAATTTAGTTACTACTTATTTCTGAAATAGCGTGGTTACTGAGTAGAATACTCTTCAACATACTCACGAACTAGCAATAATACTATATGGGACTATGGAGAAATAGCTTGAAACGTAAATTAAACGAAGCGAACCCACTTCCGCTTCACTTAGGAAAGCAAACTTTTGGTCCGTACCTATTTCCTATTATGATATTCGTCACACTATCTGCCTAAATGTGAAAACTGTAAACGCACCCTTTAGTAGATTCAGATTTCATTGTCATTTCGTCGTTTGTAAACCACTAAACAAAAACTCTGAACATAATTCCGTCTCCGTTTAGTTTTACAGTAGCATTGTGCTGATTGTGACTGTGAGCCATACACCTGTTGAAATGATACCACTCGTACCGCATCCCTCAAGTATTCCATTACGACAAGTATCTTGCATCTCTGCAACTAAATAAACAAAAAAAAGTAACTATTGAGTCTCGAAGAGTTCGAATAGACATTTAGAACCCGTCCGTAAACATCGTAGACAAAGATTTACGCTACTAGAAGTACATGACTGCAGCACGTAGGGATTTCTAAATTACAATGATTTTAAAATTGCTAATAAAACTGAGGCAGAGATTCTATAAAAAAAATAACTCAAACCAAATTTCGGGAAACATGTCGGAAGCTACTGAAGTAACATTTTTTCGCCTCTGGCTGAGCACACTCACAAATCTATCTCCAAACAGCTAATAATCGCGTTCCAATTTCTGACAACCCCAGTCCCGATCTACATATTTCAATTTCGTATTTATACCAACAACAGTCAAATGTACGGCTAAATTGAACTTCCTAATAATAATTAAATGTCGTCTACTGAATACAAACCCTTACTTTTCATATCTAATCCATTCAAACCACCCAAGGTAATTTAAACAATGAATTAAGAAAGTTATTTAATTCGAAGCCGAAGTTCCCACATCTAAATCCCTGTGTACGTAATATTATACAGAAATGTTCATCGGGTCTGCATAATTTCTGACACTCCTATTCAAAGTAATGCAATGTTAACACCAATAGGTGACTCAAACAAAAGCTGCAATAACTAGTAACTGTACTTACTATAATAACGCCAGATCTGTACTAAACACCCATTCTTACTACGAGGTTCTACTTCATCAGTTTAATAATAAATCTATAAAGGTTGATGATTGAAGGTTTTGTCTAAAGTTTTTTTTCCTACTCTTTAAACTACCGTTACTTTTCCGGTCAAGAAGCCCAGAATATCCCAGAAGTACTACTCAGGCGTTCGGGGATCTCCCAGACTGACCTACAACATAAAAGTTGCTTAAAAAATTAATTACGACTAAATGTCTGTTTGATCATCCGTTTATCTCGATACTCCAACCATTGCATCCCGATCACTCAAGCGTGACAATGATCAATGTAAGCCGTGGATAACGGTCATTGCAACACTGAGTATCTGAAACAGGCTCTAGTTCACCAGCTTTATATTCAAAATCACTGCATTCCGACATTACAATACAGGCACAGAGAAATCTCGAAACGGACGTGGTTCCTCACAGATTTTAGATAATTCATTTGCAGCAATTTCGACACTCCGATGAAACGTTTCCCAGTCCTAATTGGCTGAATTTTAGGTTTGCGTCAGATTTCATCCACCACCCATAGTCTATATCGCCCCAACGATTATATACCATCCAACTATCTACCACCCAACCAAACATAACCTAACATAACCAATAAGAACAAGAACTAGAAATCTAAATAGTGTGAAATGAACAGTAAATATGCATTAACAAGTATGAGTGATTATTATCATAGCATGAAACCTGATCTAATCAAAACGATGGAAATCTTGAAGCCATGCCGTCAGTAAAGACCGCAATGGAAAACTTCAGGTGACCTGAACCTTTGACCTCATTTCTCGCAGAAACTAAAATCACCCGCAAAAATGATCATCGCAAGTTTAGTTTAGTAACTCCTCACGGATTACGATAACAATTGGTACACACGCTGTATTTTAGTAATAGATTAAGAATCTGTCAGAAATGGTATCCCCAAATTTCTAGTTCCCGAGATATGAGGTCTCAAAAGTCACGTTCACTACCGCAGAATATCCCCATGAACTTCAGTTCCATGAGCACACCTACACACACAGTTCAGCCACAACATTTACCTGCTAAATGCCTTTTCCACTGACTAAATCCCCTTTTTTCTATTTTGTTAAGATTAGATTTTAGCTTTTAATCCCTGATCACACCCTGATGTTGTGAATGCCTATTGGGTGGTAGACAGGTGGTACATGAGAAATGGATGGCAATAGTACCCCTAAGTTTCTTTGCGGGATGGTAGATGAAACCTTGGGCGAAATTCACCCGTCCTAATTTCTCTACTAAAACACAAAATCGAAGGCAGGACTCAAATCCCCAACTCATTTCAATCAGTACAATTAACACGAAAAATAAAACTGACACACTTATTCTCATTTAATTATTACTTTTACCTTCTCACCAAAGAACCAACACAAACGTTTTATATCTCCAGAAAGACTTCACAGAATTCTTCAAAATATTCACCGATTTAACATCTCCCGGATGACGCTTCACAATCCCCCGGTTCAGCCCTCCCGAATGTATCCAATCATTTCGGAGCAGTATCTCTAACAGTATTCAAACAACAACCGCAATCAGTAATAAATTCTGAGACACTATAATTATCACAATAATTATTTACAGTACAATTCTATGTTGCCACTAATTTCACACGAGCTGTGATAATATTCCAGAGCAATAGTTCCAATAGTTTTGTCCCCTACACAACTCCCGGATCCCGGGCCAGCACTCACGTAATGGTTACTACTCTGAATCAGGCCAACAATTAAAACACTCATAAGAAAATTTTACATTAATATCAACCAAGGTCAAAATTACCGGACACAACACAACAAACAATTTGTAAGTAATCAAAAAATGCACGATAAACATAACATGAAACCGTAAATAAACATTATGAATAATAGTATCATGTAAATATTACCATTGATTAAATTACGTAAATATGTCTTCTTTGAATCCCGAAAACATTCGTTCTCGAAGGGGAATTGCAGAACATGCAAAAGAAATAAAAGGTCAGGAAATATGCATATAACATATCAAAGCTTCGGGGGAATGTTCCTATCTTCCTGCAAAGTAACAAAATTCACAAGTCACGCATACCTTTAACATACACTAAGCATTTACATATGTCATACAGTGATAACTATAGGACTGCTAAACATTCTAATTAAACAATTACTTATGTATTACTGACGATGACGCCATGGAGCTGGAGCTAGAGCTAGCGCCGCCCGCACTTCTGCCTTTATTTGGAATACGCACTTTAACCCTTGCCCGCTTACGTCGCTCGTAATTATACAGTCCGCTCTGAGTATAGAGACACTTCCAGTTCAATTGAACTCTTGATAACAATAATTGGTTTGGTAATCATAGTTTGTTATTAAAGAAAAATTAATATTTGGGTCAAAGTGTCAAAATTGGGATGTGTTGTGAGCTGTGAATATATTATTTTTGTTCCTATTTAGAGAAACTGCTCTCAAATGGGACATAGGACGCGGAGATAGAGAGTCTACTGTATACTTTATTGTTGTGCTCCGTGACCCGTGATTCGTTGATGGAAAGAGCGTTTTTGGATCAATGTGAATTTCAACTATAGATATATATGCATGGTTAAGTGTGGATAGTGTAGTAAGTACGTGGTCAGAATATAAGTTGTCCGTTGAATTCCCGTTGATTTTTTTTATTTAATAAAGGAATTGTTTGATATTTTTATTTGCAGGTACGTACGTACATACAAAGTATGGCTGACTGTATGTTGTAAGTGAATGTAGAAGTTTTCCGCGTCGGAGTTCAAGGGGAAGTTGACGCATGCTAAGATTTTTAATACTGTGTTTTTATAGCTACAATATTATTTAGTTGTGATAAATTTTTCCATAATTTGTAGAAATACCTGGGATTCCATCCGTCATCGTTCGCATAGTTTCCCTAAGTTTTGGGTTTGATCAGTATATTTCGTGTACGGAGAAATAAATTGTCATTGCGTAAATATCTGGCCGGAGTGGAATTAAGTAGCTGCTGAAAATTTGTCCGAAGATACTGATATTGCGAGTGGTACAGGGAAACCTTATTTGAAGGTGACTGTATAGAGGGAAGGTTCGTTATTAGCTATCGGTGGATTTTTAGTGGTTCTGTTCTGTTAGGATTTTTTTGGATATTATTGTGACTTTGTTTAAAATAGTGTTTTAAATAGTAGGTCAACCGTCTGGCTGGACTTTCCGGGAAATAGGTAATTAGTGTTAAGAAGAACAGGCTGAGTTCAACTTTTGCGTCAAAAATTGTGTTGGGGCTTCTGCCACCCATTGGCATACCGCGGGGGTTATACCAAATTTAATTTTTTAGGGTAGGTCATTTTTACTCGGGTGAGATGTGTAACGACATGGGTAAAGTGGGAATGGTGGGTGGATGGCAGTAACGGTGTAATGACCCGCATGGTGTCTTTATGAGGTGGTGTGGGAGGTATGCAATTTTTGACGCAAAAGTAGAACATATCTCGTTCATTTTCGGCGAAGCAATTCCATGGATAAAGGTAGTCCCGATGAGAACGGACATAACCGGAACGATTTTGGAAAACAGAATGGAGTACCTTACGCGCCTCGATACTATGGTCATGGTCGAGGAAATCAGCAGGTGGAATTTCAGCACCATGGCAGCTATCCTTTCCATATGCAGTAAGTAAACTTGTTTTTTAGAACGAATATCCTATGATGTAGAATTCCAGGAGGATTTGCAGGCGTTGTATCGACAATGTAAGGTAGCTTCAGTCGTTAATATGAGGGAATTTTATATAATTTATAGTTCGCAACCCTATAGATCTCGTGGGCACCCCCGAATGGCACCTTGGATGAGATCTAGATTTACGAATCCTAACCAAGTTAATGGCGACAGCTATTATAATCCGCGTATGTTTTATGGCAGAGGCGGGCACGGAAGGGGCATTCCTAGAGACGGGAGTCACCAAGGTATCCAACAGTTCAGTAGCTATAGGGGTGTCAGACGCCATAAACCAAATCATGCACAGGCTTATCAACCGTCTCCGAACTACTATAACAATTATCATCGTATGAATCAGTCTTCGGAAGAGTACATTCCGTACAATTTCATGAGTAATTCACATATGTTTCCCCCGCAACACGATCGGTGTCTTCTTCCAAACGGTTGTGAAATTATTACACGGAACGTTTCTCCATCTGGTTACTATACACCAGTGTTAACTGGGTATAGTCCAAAATCAACCCATGTCGAAAATCAAGAAGAAAATGTATCGTCGAATCTGTCCGTAGTTCCATATTGTCCAGAAAATTTCCAAATGAGTATTCCAAGTGTCGATGAATCATCTACTACTACACCAGAAGTATCATCTATGGAGGTGTCTACAGATGGGACCCCATCTCGTAGACTGAGTACAGACTCCACTGACGATAGCTCATCGTCGTTTTTAACGTCTGATTCGTCATCGGATGGTTATGACAATGAAGATTCAGGGTATATGCATATTTTATATAACATTCATTGCAGTAGCACTCGTTTTGAAGTCAAGTAGCGTGATTTTTGTCTGCCATATTGATTTTAAGTAGTGTGTCTACCTTTGATGCATCGGATGGGGATGACAAGACTGTCAGTAGTCCTTCATTTACGGAGAACATCAGTGGGCCCAAAGATGGAACTGCAATTTGCAGCAGCTACGATGCTGTAGAGAGTGTTTATCCCCAGAATGATATAAACTTTATGTCAATATACATCCAGGTGAGATCGTCGAATATAATTGATGGAAGGGGGAATACTTCACCCGATGAGCTTGCTTGCTATGGAGTTTGGTTCGGCTTTGAAGATAAAAGGTTACTCCTCGTGTCCTCGTTGTCTACCTCCTGTAAGTCTCTCAAGCCATAGGAACTTTTTAGAAAGCTTTATTTAAATTGCAGGAATATGGTTGAAGAAGTTAACACCAAGTACAACCAAGATAGAGGAAGAACTGGCTATATACTGGGTGTTATAAAAGCACTGGAAATCATCAAAGAAGAAGGTTAGGTTCAGGGTCTGGCATTAGCATAGCTGGGAATGTGGGAATTGAGAATTTTGTACGTCATTATTTTCCACAGGTTATACCAACAGGATTCATTTCATTATGGGATCTCCGTTCATAATGAATAATCTGTCATCTTGGGTGACAAACCTTAAATGTGAAAACGCCTGCTCCACCAATTGGACGGAGTGGAAACATTTCAATGAGATAAACCAGTTGCTAGGAGTCATTGATGGAATGATGATGAAATTTGTAAGCTGTCACACGCTAACTAAGCTGTAAATTACACGCATACCTGCATCTAGATTATCCAAGTTATTCACTTTTAGTTCATTATTGTCAACCCATGTAAGTAAGAAGTCGAGATAATCTAGGTAAAGGCATGCGTACAGTCCGATTAATCCATGTTCCTCAT
This sequence comes from Allacma fusca, assembly GCA_947179485.1. NCBI lineage: Eukaryota > Metazoa > Arthropoda > Collembola > Symphypleona > Sminthuridae > Allacma > Allacma fusca. The sequence goes on along the minus strand of OX359250.1, from coordinate 19,633,096 downwards.
TATTGTTTCTTAAATATTATAATTCCTGAAGTTGCTGTGTAAATTTTTCAGTCACTAGCTCATCCGCGAGATAAATCGTATGTACTTTGCAAAGAGTCAGTGTCATTGTTTTGGAATGAGATGAAAATGCGCAAGCTCCTTGTTAGTCCACCTTTGTCTCCACATTCGTCGAAGCTATTACCTGCTGTGGAGGATGACCATGCTAGAGGCTAGACTTTAGACTGCAAACTCAAATATTACCTGCTTCATTTTTATGTAACTATATTTACCTCAACTAATGTTTAAACAAACAGGAACTTACAGTAGCAGTGTGATATTGATATTATTTGTATGCGCATGAATTAGTGTTTCAGAGGAGTGAGTGACAAGATTTTACATGGAAAGTTGCGTTCAAGTAAAAAATAAAATAACGATATAGGAGTCTTTTGTATGGTATTATTGAAAAATTGTAGATTATCCTTATGTGTGGCGATTTCTGATGCAATGTCTTATTGTGAGAACGAATTATCTGTTAATGTTTTCGTTCTTATATGTCGAGTGTCAGTCATTATATTTGATGTTCTGTGTTTTAATTTCAGTAAACAACCGTCTTTGATTTTGTAGTGTTTAAATGTATCGTTGTAACTCGTGGGCTAGCATCCATATGTGTATGCATGTAACAAATACCTCAAATTGATCCATCCTTTTGTGGTTAAACTGGTAATTGATGTATAGCACTGCAATTATTTATCTAAAGGATTTGCTTTTGAAGCGTTGAAGGAACTAGTCGGGTCAATCATAATACTAGAATGTGGTCCAGCACTGGAGTCTGCTTAATTAGTTACAGTGCTAAATTTTGCTAACAAATAATGTGTATTCATGTGGCCCCTTTGTTACGTAAAAGTAATACAATTACTCTCTCATTTAGTACCCGTGTTCTCTAAGATTTGAGGTCCATGAGCACCGCAGGCAGTGGCAGTATACCTCTTGACTAGCCCTGACCTATCTCTAATACAAGCATTTTGAAATGCATGAACTTGCATGCTCCTTTAAACTGACATGAGATGAAGGGTACAGTGCGAAAAAAAAACCCCAAATTTTTTTCTATGCTCATACGTCACCAGCGGTGACTACTACTGGTATAACGTTAATAACAAGTATTATCTTTAATTTATAATGCATTGAAAACAGCTGTCACAATATACATATATGAATTGAGTTCATACATGAACAATTAGTAACTATGCGTAACTCTGCTTACGACCAGTCACGTGTTGAATAATAATTAGATCACTAAAAACATTTTTTATATACAGCTACATAGGTACACACGCATTAGTTCAAATGCTAGTAAATAATAGAATATCATATCTCCGGCGCGGCGAAAGTATTTCGTAGGCAGGGGAAGGGAAAACGTGCGGTGAAGCTTGCATTTTTATCCATTTACAGCTTGTGAGCGACAACTCTCTACCAGAGGTCAGGTTTTTGGTAAATCTGAAATAACTTCCATGTCTTCTCGACATCTGGGAATGAACAGTGTTGCGCACACATGTTCCCAAATATCTTGTGGGTATCTTTCTACCGTGCTCCACTCAGACTGGACGAGATCGAAACGTTCAATTACACCTAAAATAACGATAAATTCAAGTCAAACTGCAAACAATCAAGATTGAAAAGTAGAAGAAAAAAGTATTTACGCACCTGTTGTGCGATCAAAAGTTGCATCACTGTGAAAGCCCCCTATTATATATAATTGATCTCCGACCAGGGTTGTTCCAGCATGATACCTGGGTGTCGGAACTTCTGTTTTAACAGACCAACGATCATTGGGTATGTCATACTCATCGATTGTTGTCACCAAAAACCGGTTGCCGGTGGCCTCATCTTCACACCATCCACCACAAACATACAGTTTGTCTTTAAAAATCACCATTGAATGGTCTGCTCGACTTGTAAGCATATTGGCTTTAACCTCCCATTCATTCAGCAGTGTGTTGTATCTCATTAATGAGTTACTAACAACGTCTTGCTCAAGACCACCTAATTGATAACAATAGAACAATAACTTAGATACCGTTGTGACATTGCCTAGCTATAGCTATCATTTCTGTAATTCTGTTCAGACAAGGTTCTCAACTGAAGTAGAAAAATAAATACTTGATATGGTTTTACTGTTTTTTCAACATACCCGAAATGAAAAGCATATGCTTCCAGGCAGCACCAGCATGTTGAGTCCGACCAATATTTCGAGGAAGGGGAGCTATGTAGCACCATGAATCCGTAACCGGGTCGTATCTCTCACATCTAGAGGAATCATCATTCGCTGCAGCAGGGTCTTCGAAATTTTCACTACAACCTCCTACAGCATATAACTTTTCCTCTACAACATTTAAAGTAAATCTGCATCTTTCTTGAAGCATTGGTGCCATAGTCGCCCATTTGCAAAACCGAGGACTGAAGAAAAATCCGAAAGGATGAATATTTTCCTGTGTAATTAAGTATAAACATATATTCGTTATTTAAACATTGAAAAGATAACCAGTGATTGGCTGGTTATCTTTGATATTTTTAGTTGACAACTAAAACTTAACTAAACCAAGCTTAAACATTCCAGATGCTAAGGTAGGTACATATATGAAGGGATACACAAAGAGTCCATGTTCTGACCTGTAAGCACTGGTTGAAGCAACCGCCGACCACATATAACTGGTTGTTTAACACTGCCGTTCCAAAATTACATTGTTCCACATGCGGAATAGTCGTAAGTCGTTTCCATTTACCAACACTGGGAAGAAAATACGTGACTTCATTTGTTACTCCGGAAATTCCGAACCCCCCTACTTTAATAATTGCTAGTTCCATTCCTCGGGAGTTGACTAGACCTGAAATGGTAGTAGTAATATTGTCAAGGTTTTCGCATCTGATCTGTGTGGTGATCATTTTGTACAAAGGATGAGACTGGCTGCTAATGCACGGCAAAATAGAAAAATCCCATATATGCGCCAGTATTTTAGTCGGAATTTTCTGTAAAAAAATTGAACATCTTTAGTAAAAACAATCAGGTGTATACACAGAACGGAATAACTTTTGTAATCTCAAGATTAATCTCTTACATTAAAATGTATACTACTTAATAGAGGGACTGCGAAGGGAATTCTGTCCGGGCTAAACTCTACCCACTGTAAAACAATTTGAAGAACGTCTGATTCGGGACAATCAACAGGGTAGTCACAGCTTAAAATATATTCCAACTGAGCAGCAGACAGCTGTTGAAAATTCGGTGCCTGAGAGAATTCCATAAGACGACCGCACATAAAACGGTACACATTTTTTCTTAGTTGATGAAGGGAGTAAGTCTCTGCAAGCGTGGCTATATCAACACAATTTTCAAGATCTAGTTGTGCCTATAAGTAAATATCAACAAGATTAGCCACCAATTCATACATTAGAACACCTGCTAATTTAAAAAATCAAATAGAAAAAACACAAATTACAACAAAATCATATCTCACCTGTAAGTAACTTGAGCAAGCTTCAACAACTGTGACAACTTGAACATGGCTAGCTGCAGAGAGCACATCTTGAATATTGGACAAATTTAAAGCTAATCTGGACGTGTACGCATAATCTAATAGAAAATGCATTCCTTTTGCCGAAACACCTTCAAGCTTTATTTCTTTCTGTCGACTCTCCCGCACCTCCGTGGTGAACATAGCTCGGAAGTAGTCAGAACAAGATGCTAGAACTACTCGGTGGGCCTAATTCAAATAACAATCAAATAATTTAACACAATTTAAACAAAAATAGCTTTTCCAAAACATATTCCTAATTCAAACAAACCTCAAAGGACTGTCCTCCAGCAATTAGGGTTACATCAATAAGGAGATTCTTACTTCGGAGGGAGTTCAGCCCACCCAGTAATATACCAGTATGAGAAGGAGATTCAAAATGAATGGTATGATTATTAGCCACCGATGATATCTCACTGGTTTCTCCAAAAGTAGAATTACTCAATCCTTCAAACATTTTGGAGAAGACACAAATGTCATGCCAGGTGGGAACAATCTCAACATACAGGTTACACGTTCGTCTTTGTCAGCATCAAGTAGAAATCACAAATTATTTTAGTGCTTTCCATTCAATCCACAATATTCCACAGATACAGAACCACGGTTGAAGACTTGACAGCTACAGGAATTCCTAAGTTCTTGAAACCTGCAATGAAAACAAATATTTCACAAACATTATCAAAAATTTCACAAAGCCACCCTATTTCCCCACTGACAACAAACTGGTCCCGCCGAGGAAACCATACTCAACAATCCATCCTCTCGTCACCATCACCAGCCAACAACAAAATAACTAATAACAACTTAAAAAATGCTCCCAATCACATACTTCCCAAATCCTCAAAGAAAAGTAGGAAACTATCAGCTATATTCCTCTTCGGCTCGAGCCATCGGCTTACAACTCCCGTTCGATTACAAAACCACAAAATTCTCCCTCAAACTATAAATTATCCGCACTGCTTACACTTACAAACATGAGATCCTTCGGAAAAATCCATACCATCATCTCGCTCCTAACTAACTAAAAACTCAATCCCTACACAACACAACTGTCCACAGTCCCAGTCAAACATCATCAGTTCACCAACTTCAAATCAAACATTGCCTCGTACACCCAAACAACCACAACAACAGAACTAGCACAAGTTAAACAGCACACCAGTCCTTCCTCGACAAATCCCAACTGACTCAAGAAACTTTTAACAGAACCACCGAGCGAAAGGAAACAAAATCGCTCTGAAACTCTGAACATGCACACCCTTGGGACAATAATGGCATAATGGACATTATAGTCTACATTTCCCAAACGAAAACAGTTGATTGTCAGTTAAATCAAGGGACTCTCAGTGTATACATACACACTTCACAATTTACAATATTACAAGCACGGACACATGCGGACAGGCTCCGCTGACCTACATACACTTTCTCTCATATTTAAGCACACGATCACATAATTAACGTAAATGTCTTACAGTTATAGCCGCTACTACAACAAATTCTCACATACGAGTTTAAATCCTCTCATTCACATACAAAGGAACAACTTTACCCAGGAAACCAAACGTTACGGCCCCAGCATCGTACCAGTGCTGACTTTTTGCGGCGGCTGAGTACCTGTTCTGTCCGCCCGCGCAGCAATGGCCCACCGCCGTTCACACGCACTGGCTATTAGAACTGGTCCAGTGTTGCATGCCAGTTCAATGCCAAAAGTGGGAACGGAAACGGGCCAGATTAGGCTATAAACCGGCAAATGTATAATATACATATATCTATGCTAGTATGCAAATTAAATATCAGTATCACAATGAGATAGGGTCAATTCATATTTATTAATAACATTCAAAAAAACAATTAAAATCACTAAGAACCATTGATAAGTTTTTCACACTACCTACCCCTTTTATGACAGAATTACATTTTCAAAGGTAGTGGTCGCTAATTTCAAAATTAGATAAGCTCAATAAAGTTCAAGAGATATTGGTAGGAATACTTATATTAACCGGCGGAAAATCTTACAATAAAAGTTTATCAATATTACGAACTATTGTGAGTAACAAATCACTTTCTTGAGCAATTTTACGCCTTTTTGATCGAGCACTCATACAAAATCTCGTATCTATATTTAATAGTCATATTATACATAATATAATCCAATAATTGTCAGACAGCTCTTCAACGTTGGGTTGATTTGACACGTGTTTGTGTCGTGCTGCACGTCCTCCGTGTCGATCTCCGGAGCCACCAAACCACTTTTGTACACGCTTGTCCACCTCAGCTTCAGTTTGTGAGGTGGATTCTGAATGTTGTCTCAAGCTTGCTAGAAAAAAATTTTTGTTTTAGAAGTTAATTTACAGTTTACTGTGCTTGATTTTTTTAGAAGCGCGCTTATCAATATTTTCTAAATAATTGAATCGCTTTTTACCAATTAAACATAGCCGCTTACGATGACTCTTGAAGCTTATTTTCTCATTTGCTCCAGAAACTTTTACAGCACGAGCAAGCTCCGGGGAAAACATTCTCTCCAATAACCGCCGAATACAATCTTTTAAGTCTGAACCTCCAATACCCTTCAGATAATTTGACTGGAAAAAATTATGAAAAATTATGAATTTTGGTTCTGGATCCAACTCATTTGTAACCCAAAACATGTGAAACCAAATTTCCAAAGACAAATCGACAGCTTTACACATTAAAATTAAAATGCAAAAGCAATAATCCTAATAACAATTAGTAAACATGGATAAGTCTATTGAACGAGAATCCTCACTTATGTATAATCTTCGATTTCTCTTTTTAAAATCATTAAAGTGATAAAATTATGTATTCGCTCATAAGGTAAAATAGGAATTTCATTCCATTTAATGCTAACATTAGGTAACTGCAGAATTATTTAAATCATTGCTCCGCTTTTGAGCAAAAACAAATCGCTGTAGTAATTATTACCCAGAATGTGCTCCATGTTACAACCCCGTTCATTTTTGCTATAATTACCCGTAATTCTTATTGTAATTATAATGCTGTTCCTACCAATTTATTTCGATTTTCTGGCCACTGTAGCCAATGCTGAATAACCGCAAAAGATTTTCCGTCAGCAAGAGGAAGTCCTACACTCAAGGGAAGGCCGAGATCTTCCACTGTTAGCGGCGACATTAAACTCCGACCAAGTGTAAGAGAAATATGCTCGAACTCCTTCGAAAGTTTGACTAATTTTCCGAGAGCGATCTTTTCAAAATCTAAAAACATATAGCTATCAGTAATTCCTGTCAACTGAGTCATCTTCTAAGAATGTGACGTATATGTACTTCTCAAACATAAAAATAGAAAATATTTTACTCTGAAATTCCGAACGGAATTTTTCAAATCGGCCCCCTAAAAGTTCCATCCTTGTAATGACTTCCTGCAACGGCTGGTGGTCGTTATCAATACAGGTGTTTTCGGGTGTATTGGTATTTAAATAAACATCTCCAGTAAATGTAAATACATTTGCTTCTGTCCCAATTTTTGGAACAACAACTACAAGAATAACACATCACGATACACAGTGAAAATACTCTTATAATGAAATAAAACAGTCACTTAAAATAATTACTGCTTTCATACTTCTATGATCGAGAAGTAGTTTTTAGTCAGTTTAAAAAAATACGATTCATTTCAATCTAGAAAAACATGTTCCCCATGTGTTAAGTTATCCATAGTTTTTGGAAATTCAATTCGTTACTGTCTCATTCAAACATTTGGTTCTGTAGTTAGAAAAATGATTTAGAAATACCCAAATCTGTTGCTTCAAAGATATTCCCAATATTTTCGTGTTCTTCATAAAGGGAATTGATTTCTGCAATGCCTGATACACCGCTCACAATAGCTGCACCCAAATGGTTTTCGGATGTTTCGAGAGGTCTTGAGATGTTTCGAATTTTATATACTTGCTTCTGAATTTGGTTTCGCAAAACTCTTGTTGGAAGATCGGGAACTTCGATATCTGTTAACTCAAACTCACTTGTCTTGCTTTTTGCCGCCTTTTCTGGACCCTTCTTTGCGTGAATGAAACTATCTGTAATAGTTAAAATTTAAAATAATATTGCTATCCTAAAAAGGCTTTTAGAAACTAATTTATATACAATTTTGGTAAGTATACTTGTACGTACTACGGATGGAATTTTAAAAATATTTACGTTTCTATTTGACAACATTACCTGTTCCGAGTATAATTTCGCAGGCATGAGGTTTCCAGACAATCCTGGGATGGTCACTGGGATCCGAGGCCTTTTGAATTAGGTTATTTAACTTCACTCGATCAGTTATTTCCTCAGACCAATTGCACTTTGTGCTACCGTCAAACATCCACTTTTCAGGAACTACTTCGAAGCTACCCTCTTTAAGAAATTTCACTACGTAGTAACACATTACTAGTACTATTCAGTCTTTAAAAGAATGCTCACAGAACACCGCTTGAATTTTTATTGTTATTTGCTTTACGAAAATTAACTGAAGAATCTCAAGGTAACCAGCATGGCTTCTAGCACGCCTGTAATGAAAGTGCTTAGGCATGTGAAATTATAACTGCTTATAATTAGTATGCTTTGCATGTTTGTACATATATGCGTTGAGAGCTTTGGACCAGTCCTGGTGTAATTATGGCAAAGCATGCCGCGTTACAGTATCACACCAGCACTGCTTTGCTGGTACTGGGAAGGTACTGTCAGGCCAACACTGGGTCAGTGCTGGCATGCGGTCGGTAAGTCGGATATAATATTTCACGGTACCGGACCGCTGATGAATTCCAGCGTGAATCCTTAAGCGGCACAGAACCGTGAGTGCCATGTTCGGAACAGCGCTGAAACGAAACTTCTGGTTTGCTGGGTACTTATTAACGGAATGAGTGCACACTTTTGCACACTATATAAATGTGTATACCCTCTATATATACAAAATATAAACACTTTATAACCTACACACTATATACATATAAATCCTTTACAAAAACTTTTTCCATCTACACAATTTAAAAAGGAGACAACAGGTATAAATAAGTACCTCAATACCATAACAATCTATTAAGATCTTCCAAAAGTATACGATTACACAAACTTCTTCGAAGGATTATTATTATGAGGACGGGGCAGTGACAGTGGCTTGTTTTTGTTTATATCTCCATCAAAGTACATACACACTCATTATTTTAAACCAACTTCCACCCTATACCGAGGTCTGAGTCTGAGGTCTGTCACTGAAGTTGCTTGGGACACTATAGGAATAAATTAACGACAAATGGGCTAATCAATACTGATTGTTCTGGGAGTAAAAGTATTACTGATTTACAAGGAGAGTAAATTATAATACATACAAGAAACGTGCTTTAACTCACCTTCCCAGACTTAAAGTAAAGCGACTGGACATTTTACTCATTTATTCCTGTTTTAATTTGTGAAGTCTAATCACCAGGATTTACTCACCACCAAAGTCTGAATGAGTCCCTCATCCCCATGTCTCGCACTGACTTCTAACTTCATAGATACTAAGTAAGTACATGTATTGTGTGTATACTATGTGTTACGTGTTTGTGTGATACTTTTTAAAATGTTTTGATCCTGTTGTACACACAGAAGCGAGTGCGGTCCTCTATCCGTGAAGCACGCAGTCAGTCCCAGACTCAAGACAGGACTAGACCGTCTGCTGTAACGTTATCGTATCCCAGCGATCTTCCCCTTTCGTTACACTAGTGTAATCTCGCTCTGGGCATTTTTTTATTTGACGTTAACCCGCAGCATGTATCACTCAACCACTGTGAGCCATTATATTTTGAGTGCGGATGCTGCAATATGTATGTATATATAGTAAATAATTTAAATAAATAAACCCACAATAGAATTCTAAAAAGAACCAAAGTGTAAGTATACAGAGGCGGTTTGACTCCTGTCTCCTGTGAATAATTATCTGGAAAAATGGGGCATGGTGAGACGGAGAGCTACTCAGCAGTTGTCAACACTTATGAAGGAGAGTTGGAAGAGGCTTTTTGATGAACAAAAATATTAAATGTGTATTCAAGCATTTGGACCTTTTGAGAACAAGTTTCCCCAGCCGGATTTTGAGAGACTCTTAAACGATAAGGGAACTCTTCTGTGTCTGTGGCTGTGGTAATTGGGAACTACAGAGCGGACTGACAATGAGAATTCGAAGCAGCTGGGGGAAAAAGCACGCTTTAAAAAACAAAGAATGGATGTGTATGTAAAGGGAACAGATGTTCATGGAATTATTGTGATGATGTGTAGGCTATATAGGAGGAAAATGTAAACCCATGTACTTACTTAAAAAAACGAAGAAGAGATAGAAAGGTTATAAGCCTTCCCGTCCTATGTGAGTTAGATGAGCAGAAATGTGCAATTAGCTGGGGACAGTAATTTACCTGGGTGTATGTAAGTACTTGGGACATTGCATGTATGGTTAAAAATATTACGGGATGTGTATAAACAACAATAGCGAGGACGGACGGCATGTGCGAGGCGTCTGTTCGTGTGCATTATTATTTTATTTTTTGTATGAAGGCGTCCTCCATTTGTTACGTGAGGGAAGGTATTCAGGCATTTTTGATGACAGGGTCGACCTGGTTGGGAAAGGATGCTCCTGAAGGAGTATAAAGTCTAATTTAATTAAAAATTACTGTACAGATGCATTCCAATAATTTTTTTATGAAAATTGGAAGCGAAAAATGAGAATTTTCACGCCGCATTTCCTTTGACATTCCTACTTAAGCCGTGACATTCGCAAGGGGCTCATATTGAATAAAGGTGTCACTATAATAAAACTATTTACTTTCAATTAGCAAAATATTACTTCAAAATTGAAGCGATAAATATTTAATGCGTAAAAATGCTCCGTGCTACCCATGATGTGACCTGTTCTTCCCAAAACTGCTGGGTATAGCGAAAGTTAAGTTATGTATATATTATAATTATTTTGTATTATTCTATAATAATATATAGTTAGAATGGTAAAGTCAGCTTATGTCGTTCTCTTCGCCCAGAGAGGATAGCACACCAGATGATTTTTGCATAAGTCTCATTTCTTCCTTGGGTATTGCAATATTCATAACTTCGGTGGCAGCTGGAATGAATCTGTGCTCCATGGCAGAAGGTACTGCCTTTAACGTCATCATTGATAATGGCTCTGGAGTATTTGAAGTTACGGTAAGATTTTGTGGCATTTCTTCCGTTATCCAGGGAAAATGAAGCAGCTGGTCAGCTGTTACTCGGCGGTGTGGCTGAGGTTGCAATAGTCTGGGAAGGAAAGCCTTGAGGTTATTTGAAGCCTTCGTACTGACCTTCAAAAATATATAAAAAATGTATTTTTTACATTGCTACATGTATGGTTTCAATATTTGATGTCGAGTAATCGAAGCTTCCACAAATGCTGGATACCACGTATAAATTGGTACTCACAAATTTCCTCCATTTCCATGATTTTTTCATTTGAGCTGTATATAAACTTTTCCGAGACGTTTGCTCAAAAGGCAAAGCTTGATTGAGTATTACGTATAAAAGTATTCCGCAAGACCAAATGTCAACCAGGAAAGGATTATGTTCTACACCTCGTATGATTTCTGGAGCAGCATACTGTAATGAGCCGCAAAAAGTTGTAGATTTTGCATATTCATCCTTATCTGGGATCTTGCTCACTTCTTTTGCAAAACCAAAGTCGGATAGCTTGATGTTATACGCTGGTGTAAGGAGTACATTCTCACATTTAATATCTCGATGAACAATACTTCTCTTATGAAGATAGTCAATGGCGGATAAAAGTTGAGTGAAAAGCATCCGAGCTCTCCTTTCTCTCAACGGTCCATATTCTGTAATGAATTTCAGTAGATCTCCATTTTCTCCGAGTTGCATAAAAATGAACCACTTTTTTAAATCTACCATAAATATGATGCTATGAATGCGAATAATGTGCTTGTGGTCCAACTTAGTGATAATGGAAAGCTCTCTTGGTAGAAACTTTTCCACGAATTCCTTCGAGGCCAATTTCCCATTGATTATTTTACATGCCAGACGCTGTACCGGTTTTTCACCCGGGTGACCGGATACATTCTTTGATGGTGGACGGTATTCAGCTTTGTAGACCTGGTGTAAAAATTTATAAACATTGGGTATACATTTTTTTTAAACTATAACTGTCAATTATGTTTACGCAATAAGACTGCACTACGAAATGTTCAATTCATTTCAGCAAAAGAATAATTGCCATTAGATTTTAAATGCATATTTTGTTTTTATTTGTAACGCATCAGTTTCAATGCTATAATGCTGGCCAATACAAATTAAAGCTTACATAATTTTGAAATGGATATTTTACAGACAATGAAATCCAAGATTCGGGACGTTTTAATGGAATTAGTAATACCTTTGCATACGAACCTTCTCCAAGTAAATTCAGCAACGTGTAACCCTTAGCTTCAACCACATTTAGTTCATCAGTGGTGAAAATTGCAGGATTTCTCCCAGGATCTCTATTCGGCATTTTTAAACTTTTTAAATCACGATTTTTGTATTTATTTATTTGTCCTACATTCTACCTTCGATCACTATTTCACAGAAATACCATATGCAGTAAGTACAGATTTGTACGTATACATATATATAAATATATGCAGATGATACTGGCAATAATTTACAGTTATAGTGGACTGTTTTCTCAAAATCTTCCCCCCGTGAGATGGCACTCTATTATAGTTATTAAATAATTAAATAAATAATAAATGAATAGAATAAGGCTTCATCCTTAAATCTGAGAATGAGTAAATTAACCTCAAATAAAAGGCCTAGTACATACAGGATTCTTCGATTTTAGAATTCCTTAGGAAAGAATAATAAAATTTATTACTACTTCCAAAATAGTTTTTCAAATTCGGCGTAACATAACTGAAGTTATTTAAATTGTTTAAGATTACACAATAATAATAATTTGTAATAATTGTTACAATCTGTATGTTGAGCATTTACACAGCTCGGTCTGGCGCCGGTGGTTACGAAAACGACAATATAGACATACAAGGATGGACATTTACATAGTCGCCTTCTTCAATTTTAACTTCTCTCAAATATTTTGTTTTACTCTTGTAACTTAGAAGTATTTTTTACCTCATCAATTCAGATATTTTTGACCTCCATCCCTCTTGGCTTCATCGACGAGTATCATACAAGAATTCCAATTTACGACATCTCCTAAATGAAAGGAATTTCGAATCCATCCTTCAATTCGGGATTGAGGATATTATATTAGATTTGTCATAGTTGACCCCCCCCCCCCGTTTCCATAAAGTCAAAAAGAAATTATGCCATTATGGCCATTTCTTCTTGTCAACCGTCCGCCGTTTTCTTAATTACGGAGTAATTGGATGACGCCTAAAGGAACGTTGCACTTGTACTGTATATTTACATTTAACGTTAGCTTCAGTGTTTCTTGTACTAAAAGTATGTATACACAAGGATACTCTCAAACTGTACTGTACTCGCTACATATGGTCATGAGAAGTTTTTTACTGTCGCTGTCTCACGAATGTTTTTTTACGTAAATATAGCTGGTCTTAATTGTAATGTAAGCTTGCGCTTATTTGATATGCACATTCAAAAGTACTTATTAGATTACTTAGGAACTCGTTCGCTTCCTGCATGAAATGGATTTTCTGTGGAAATGCTTTCTTACATGTGTATTTAATAATATGTAGGCCTTGATTGTAGGCTGAAAATATTAGTGAATACTTGACTATCGGGAATTTTGGGAGATGATTGACGATGGGTGCTACGCTTGAAATGAAACCATAATGCAAGTTGTATTTACATGAGTGGCTCATTGCCGAGGTCAGCGGCAGTTAGTTTGATTGAATGTTATTCATTATTGATACCAATGTAAAATGTGCTCGTTCGTTGGGGCAATTACAAACGAGCTATAAAGGTGTAATTATTTTTTTACCTTGGATGTATGTTTTTGTTTTGGAGCTGAAGTGGATCTCGAGCAATTTTTTTTAAAGGCTGTACGTAATGCTCAATATTTAGGTAATAGTGAAGTCAAGCAAGCTCATTTATCTAATGAATTTCCTTCATGTATATCCATGGGATGTACCACAACATAGACCGCCGGTTACACTTGCTTCTTCATAAAAAATTATTATTTACACATTATACCAGAACATAACAGCTGGGGCACTCAATCATGAGGGGAGCAGCTTTGGAACAATCATCGCCGCAAATATTTACACCCATATTTAATTATTTACAAATAACTAATTATTATTTTAAAAAATATATAAACCTTTCATACACCATGAATACGATCCGATTAAATGTTGGGTATAGTAAATAACACGGCTTGCTAGTCTTTGATCGATTGTTGTAATGATAAAGCTTCAAGTTTTCAAGGATCTAAGACATAATCATGTACCCATATTTCATACTTCCATCAAAATCTGCGTGATCTCCTTGTCCAATGATGCCTTCAGAAAGGAAGCGTGTGTATATGTATGGTAATTAGTTAACCTATCAACCCGCAGGTTTGGGAGTTACTGTTGCACCTGCTTTGGTCGTTGGAGTGTAATTAGCACAACACAAAAAAGTAATCTGTGAAAGGAAATAGGTAACATTCGCAAGTATTTACCAGTTATGAGCAGCTATATCAGCTCATCGTATAGGTACATTATGCTCATATTAGAGTGTACGTGCATATGCACACAGTACATATAAAATGTATTTACAATTTTAAGAATTCAGCACAACGACAGAAAAATACTTCACAGAGAGAAAGAGAAGATTTTTTTTCAGGAAATAATGAATATGAGAACTTATAAATAATGGATCATATTTGAAGAGCAAGTAAATAGGGGAATTTTGTTCACGTTTTTTTCAAAGTGTTTTGATTCCTTACGAACAATACTCGTGAGAACGGGAGTAGTAGCACCCTCTTGAATGTAAGTAGTACCATAAATTACATTACATACATAGTTGCATGAATTTTATTACTAATGTACTGTCTTACTTGCTAACTACGAAACTAAATTAAAAAATAAAGACAGTGCCATATACTACCGGATGAGGTTCGAATCGATTCTACAGTTTACAACGGAGCTACAAATTACCATCCTCATAAATGACGAACAATTTCCTTAAAAAAACCAGAACAAAAGGGAAAGCAGTAAAGTCAGTAATGCATATATAAGCAACTGTCAGAGATCGTGTTCTGGAAGTAGAATCCTTGATTTATTTTGAAAAAAAAGATGGAAGAAACTGTCTGACATTAAAAAAAATTGAAGACTGAATCAACTGACATAGAGCTACATGAGACACGACTTTTCTTGATTTATTTCCTATAACTGTAAGAACCCATTTATAAATTCAGTCATTCATGACGGATATTGAATATTTTTCAAACCTGTTCTCATATAGAATGTACAGCTTCAATTATTTATGTGTTAATGAAGAAAGCCCTTGCATCAAAACTATCCAATCTATAATCTTGCCCCATGAGGAATATTTTCTCTGTTGCAACATCATTAGCTGTAAATAATGATTTCCTCGATCCGATAATATTCTTGTTTTTCTTGCATAATACCTGATACACGTTCACGTTGTGCTACCTATTACATGTCGTTTAACAGTTCATTACAAAAAGAACAAAAAATAATTATTATCCTCAAGTAGGAGCAACTATCCTTAAGTGTGCTTGTGGTTAGATTTGAATGACAAAAAATATTATTTCACGTTTCCTATTTGCAAAGCCCACTTAAAGGGGAAATGGACAACCGCTCATAAACACTTAAGTAAGTCTCGACTGATGTATTTTCTGAAGTTCTGTGGTAGGTCTTAAGCTAAAAGACTCTTAAAACTTTACATCAATATGACAACAAGCCGAATAAGCAGAGGTGCACACATTTTTTAGCGATAGCTAAATAAGCACTTACATGTACTTAAGTGTAAGTAGCTACTTGCCCCATTGTTATAAGCTGAATGCCAATCAAGGATAAATTACTTAACTATGACTGATAACTGATAACATCTCTAGCAAACATGTGTAAGAATTTCAAGATCCAACATGCCAGGCTTTTCAATAAAATTATGATTCACACATTCAAATCAAAACAATCCTTTTATTTTTACCCATGACCCTGTACTTTCAATGTCCACTCAGTCCACTGTACATGCAGTGTACATATCCTGAAGGGTTTTGACGTCTAAAGTAAATATTAACGATACTTTCTCAATTTGCGTGAGCGATAATTTTGGGTATTATGGCTGGCTGGGTGTTGAGATGATGATGTCCTGTATAATAATCTCGGCAAAGAAAATGCATAGGTAGCGTACGCTATAAAATAACTTTATAAAGCGCGTTGACGTTTCGTGACTTCCAACTTCGGTAAAATCACAGATTCCGGTTCAGACAAAAATGTCACATATCAGACGTTTAGTATTTTTTTTTAGACAAATGCGTCTGCTCACCAAATTGTCTCAAGTCTCAATCATGGTGTATAATGTAGGTAGTTGGTTTCGACTGCATGTTAACGCGACATGCACAGTAAACTAAATAGCCATCGCGCATTGGGGCAGTAAAAGTAGGAAGGTGATAGTGGTGAGATATAATCAGTACGGCGTAAGCCTGAAAATGCATATGTAATTACATATAATTACGTATAATTACAAATATTCAAATCTTTGAAAATCGCGTTGTCTGTGGATATTGTTCTAAAATGAAGCAATAAGCAACCGCATTCTTAATAGGGATATTTTCAACACTTACTAGTTTCGTAATCTACACTGGCCCTGATTCTGCTTTCCTGAAAATTATACTAGACATGTTGTACGAGTATTATACTTTAACAGTGTTGGCTTCATACATTAGACATACACACATCAGAGAGTAGTTTGATATTTCTGATTTAGAACTGATTGTAAGATTAATCAAAATACAATCAATGTATCGCATGTCGCATATCACAATAATTGAGTAAAATTACCTATATAATTAATTTTCTAGAACTTGATTATCTTAAGTGTGTCATGATTGAAAACATCAAATAGGTCTGGGGAGATTTTTTAATCATATTGTAATTTGAAAAATATCAGTATACCATTGGAAAGTACTTATGTAAACTAATTTGTTTTTAATAAAACGTCCAGGTATTTTAGGAATTCAAAATGTCATGCATTTTGATTTAATGCTTTTCACATATCACCTCCCAGTCCGTGTTTCGTAATTTAGCATGCAAAATTAGTATACGGCTGAAACTACATAACGTCGGTGAAATGTATAATGTATTTTAGATAAAAATATAAAATGGTCTATATGATTACAGTATTACTTCCATGTATTTTTGTTTGCAGGCAGACCATTTTACTTTTTAGGGAAAAGGCATGTAGACCCTTTTGATTTTAATCGAAAATGGATATATACAATTTTGCGTTTTCACCAACGTTACCAGCGAAACTGTGGCGGGTCAATTTTTTCGATTATCGAAATCTTCAATTAGGCAACAAATCTGTATGCTGTTGTAATCTCAAAATGCTTGCAGTAAAAGCACGTACAAAATCCTGTCCCTTAGGCTTCACTTGTAACAATATGGAACCTTTTCAGTTTCTGAGACCATAATTTGTATCTTCAAAAGACGATATTAGACTCATATGCTCAACGTAGGTACATGCGTGAAATCTTCCTGGGAAGCCCATAAAATTTCCTACAGAGCGTCAAAAAATATTTGCGAAACAATTTTGTGCTGAATTCATAATCCGTAAAATTTTCCTACTTGGGTTCACGTCCGTGAGCCCTGTGACGGCAAAAATTGAGCGAGATCAATGACACTTGTAGAAAATCTGGGAAAGAATTTGCTACAAACTGAGGGAATCAAATATTTTATGCTTTACTCCCTGATGTGGGTGACGGGGAGGGGAGAAAAAGTTTATGAAACCTACTGTACTTCTGAAATTAAATTGTTGTTAGATATTCAAAAGACTAGTTAAAGTCGTATATTCGATGCGCTGGAAATAAATACGGCTCTTATTTTATTATGCTTGGAAATGTTGTTTTAGCATTCTTGTTATTTCCAGCTATAATATTTAAAGAATTCTTCTGGGTTATGTCACTTACGTATCTATTTACTTCTTTGCATGAATGTAAAAGAAAGACCTCTCACAACGTTGCCATCACATATTCATCAGATTATTTAGCCATAGATGATTTGTTAGAATACTTACATGTATTTATTTATAATCCGAAAATCACATACGTCACGCGAGTTTTAACCCCAATAAGATATTAAACAAAGTAAAATACCAGTGAAGCCAAACAACAAGCAATGAGTTAGAATAGATCCTGCTTAAGTACTTACATTTGCATGTCAAGATAAGTCATTTATCCAGACTTGCTTCCACAATGAAGACAGGGAAAGATGTATTTTCACTGAGTTTTTAACGAATTTTCTAAGTAAGACACAGCTTTGGCAATGTCGCCAACTTTTGTGATTTTGGCTTGATACTGATTCCCTCTTAAACTTCCTTTGCCAGACAGCATTACACTGACCTCCTCGCTTATGGTTTTAAAAGCACTTTCTTCTACAGAATCTTCTCCTCTTATCAAGTAAATGTTTGCAGAGTTGGCTTCGTACTTAAAAGTAAGGAAAATTACTGCAGTTTTCTGAAATACAAAAATGCATTATTTTACAAATGACTACATTGTTCTGTAGGTAAAAACTACATAAGTCACTGTATCTGAACGTTTAGTAGAATCAGAAGTATATATAACTAATGCAATTCAGATAATTACTTAACATTGATTTTAACTAAACAGTATCTGCTTGACCTTAAATATACATTCGAATTCGTTTTTTTTAAATACGAAAGTTTTAAGGTAATATAAATATAACACTAATATAAAATGCAGAAACAGAACATACCACTGTTCCCATCTCGCGTATAAATGTAGAAGCGTATTCAGGATCCACATTTTCCCTGTAGAAGTCAAGGTAAAAATTATTTTCGTAAATAGTAAACCATTTGTGCAAAGCAATGTGTTAGCATAATAGCACGGCAAACTACAAACAAGCTGCAAAGCAATTAACAGCTTGAGAATTTGCGACTGCTTACCTATGAAAATGTCTTAACTTCTTTGTGGTATCGTTTTCCAAGAGGAACTGCTTGACTTCTAAAGCTGCCAAGCTTTTGTTAAGAGTCAAAAGAGCCTACAGACAACAGGAAGTTTGTACAACACTGAAAATAATTGCAAAAACTTATTTCGATATTCATGAATTTAATTTTACTTTCTTAGTATTTCGGAGGGCTACATTCATCTTTTCACAAGATGAGGGAAGATCCAATGGATTGGTTCTGTAAAACAAGTAAACAAGTTCTAATTATGCAGTGGGTGTTCTCTTCATATTACTTATCTAAATATTTGTTCTAAATATCTATATATTATTCTATACACGTCTATTTGTATCAGTTCTAGGAACATTAATTGGCCAAATAAATCAGACAGTGTAGAACTACAAGCAGAAATAAATAGTTCCATTTATTCATGAGTTTCACCAACATCGAAACCATAATTCAGGGGAATGGAACAACCGAACCTAGGCTACATTCTGTTACCCGCATAACATCATACACCGGGTAACACAAATGTAACAATACGTTTCAAAACGTTTAAATCAACCGAAAGTGGTTCCAAGACGATTTCTGTTTAACATATTGCTGGCATATAATTATTACATAAAATCAATAACTTGCGATGCATTCATGAGTCCAGTGTCTATAAAACTACACTGATATTTACGCCAATTGGCAAAAGAATGTTTGGTTTTAACAAAAAGAAGACAGACAAATAAGAATCAATACGAGACTAACGGTACAGATAAGATGTTTGAACGAAATGAATGAATAGAACTATCATCTGCTTGCACCTTGCACTGAAGAACGTTAAGTATCTTTTCAACTTTGAGATAAAACAGATATACCCAAACAAATGAACTTTCAAGGAAAGTTGCCCGCAGATATTTTTTAGAGACGTTTCTCCGTTTAGTACCTACAAGTAAATGGTTTCAGCGTAAATTCCATTCCAACTACATTTTGGTTGGAGCTGCACTATACTGTGCGAAAATTCTCATAGTAAAACTGTGCTTTAAGGCTTATTATTAGAGGATGTCATCGATTTGGGAAAAACTAATTGGACACATTCCTTTTCTAGACAATGTCAATTTTTAACAAGTTAATTCTCGTTATAAGGAGAAACATTTACGACGACTCTCGCTATAACGGATATGCCTTAAATAAGATTATTTATGGTTACTGAAAAATGAACAATTACATACTTCAACGTTTTCATAAGTTCTCCTTCACGTTTATGCATTTCATCAAATCGTTTCAAAACTCTGTTGCCACTGACAAAATAAAGTTGAATTTTCCCTTTCTTCGGCACTGCATCAAGTAGCTTAATCGCCTACAGAAATAAAATATAATTATACTAGCTTCACAATTTATAATAGGAAGTTGCCCAAAATAAGAATATTAACCTGCAGCTGCGACAAAGACTGGACGTGCGTTCCACAGCAAACATTCGATTCTACACCTTGGATCGTAACTATTCGGATGTTACCCTTGACATCATCGGGTAGATTCCTTCCTCTTGCCTTCACAAAATTATCACTTACAATTTTCAATTTGAAAATCATTTAAAAAAATAGATACACGAGTAAAAATACCGTTTTAAGTTTCGGGTCGTCCAACTCCACAACTTCCACAGTACAAGCAATGCCGTCTCTAATATGACCATTTACTGTGTCCTCTATTGTCTTCAGCTGGTCTTTTGAAATCTGTTTTGTATCTATAATAACAACTAGAATAATTAAGAATCGTCCTGGCCCCCCTGGTCAAACACATACAGATAAAATGTTTTGATAATAAATAAATAATTGCCTAATTCAATGAAGGAGTCTTCTTTCCCTAAATACCACGATGTTGTGGCAAACCCAAACATCTGGTCTGCAATGGCAGTGACTAAATGCTGACCTGAAAGTAGAAATAAACCTGATTACTTGAGGACCAAGAGGCGACCCAAGGCAACGTCATTGAGAATAAGAATATTTCCTAAAAAGTTTTAAAAGCTACCAGAATGTTGTTGCATGTGATCCAAACGACGATTCCAGTCAATACTCACAGACACCTTCTGACCCTTCTCAAAAGGGAGGCAACTGCCATCAACACCATTTTCTTTCCCAGTGCCTTCAACAACGTAGTGAATTGCAGTACAACCGTCACGAATTACTCGAATGACCTTAGCGCTTCCAATAGTTCCACGATCGTCCGGCTACAAGTAAAATAATCAAGTTCAAATAGTCCAATGATTGAACACATGCATAATCACAATCTGAATACAAGATTCAAACCGATTAAAACAACCCACCACTAATCTTTGCACTAACCTGGCCACCACCTTCAGGAAACAAAATTGTGTCTTCCAAGACAACTTTAAAAAGCTTGTCAGTCGGCACCATCTCCTCCAGACCCACCTGCTTGTTGACTAATTTCACATCCTGGACCTCTTCGCAGGATACTACCACAGTCTCAAACTAAAAATGTTAAATGACACAAAATCACCATTCAAAATTTAATCCTCCAGTCTACATTTAAATAAATAATTGTATATAAATTTAATATCCTCATTACACCAAATTCGGGCTAATTCAGAACACAACTAATTATATTATTACCTGTGTTAAAAATGGCTCTCGTTGACACTTGAACATTACGAATTGCGAAAAGTTTTGCTCAATTCGAAAATACTTCTTAGGTAATTTCCCTTAAATAATTCAACGCTAATTCACTCAACATATAATGTCTGCCCAATTATTTTGCCAGCAAAATTTTGAGCAACACAGTGTTATTTGTTATAATAGTAATTATCATTAAATACTAGCCATTAATTTTTATGACTGAATCAAAACACTGGTAACTATTGCTTACATATGTATGTACAGTATTAGGAATTTCAGGATACACTTGTTACTTGATACAGGCACAGGAGACCAATATAATTTTGTCAACATGCGGCAATTCACTTGAAATTTAAACTCCGCGGCTACTACAATCACGGACTACACACACTTTGGCCAAGCAATGATGACCCCACTCCGTTACCTACCCATTTTTCCAAAATTAATAATTTTTTAAACCAGTGTAAACTAAACATGTCAAATATAATAACTAATCATATAACTATAAATAGTCCAGATCCAGAAATAATAACTGGAATTACACTGAGCTTGGTAATAAATATTTTTGGATTTCATCCCGGTTGCACACTCTGCAATGGGGTTCTTGTTCCACGTGAATTACAATAAATAGTACATGCAGAATTTCACTTTCTTCGATTAAATAATAGAGACCTGCTCGATTTGTTCCTAGTAATATAATTATTATTAATTATTTTAAGATTTTTAATTCATTTTTGGAAACTAGCTGTGCGTCAGCTGCGTAGACACACACCTTTGACTACATGTGATTGCACGGGAGTCCTCCGGCATTTGGGATTTGGGATTACATTTTGGGAATAGGGACAGTCTTACAGTGTGCTTAACGTAGAACTTCCTAAAACAGGGGAAGTGAGCTAGGAAATTAATTGTGTTGAAATTACTGACTGGACAACTGGACTGTTACACGGAATTCGGATTTCGGACACTATTGAGGTAAATATGAATTTAGAATTTTTTAATTTCTTAGAATTAGAAGAGTGGCGTTGATAATTGGAATACATGGAAGAGCTATTGGAAGTGAACCGTGTAATTGGATTTTATAATATATGGTTATTTACAATTAGGAAAGAAGTGAGGAAAAATGAGGATCACAGCTCCTCTCCGATTCCCACAAAAAAAGAAATGGCTTGAAGGGTACTCATGGCATCGGTGGCGGAAGCAGACTCTGGATAACACTGGATTGGCCAGGAAGTTAAGGAAGGCTGGTTACACCGTCGAGGATGCTAAGGAAGTGGTGAAAATGGACAGCCCGCTGTTTGTTGATTTGGATGCAATGTAATTGTATTAATCCGAACTTTTGACAAAAAGTATGTACGTTGGGGATTGAGAAATAAATATTTATTTAATGACTGATTGATACTTAGACCAAATGCGGAGCCAGTTTTCCCACCACCCCCGAAACATGATGAGACTCATCCGGACTGGCATGATGTTCCTTGTAAAGTTTTCAATTCGAAGACCTTCACTTTCGAAGGAGTCAAACAAGCACAGGCGTTGACACGTAGTGTGGAGATTAAACGTGGACTCCCGGATTCTGTGCTAGAACTAGGAAATTCCACTCCCGTTGAGTACCAGGACATTCTTGTGCAAAGGCAAGACCGAATCAAATTTTGTTACTTTATGTGGTTATGAGGTTGATTCTAAGAGTTTGGGATTGGGACAGCATCTATGTTTTAGTTGGTTTCATTCGCAAGGAGTAGTCTGTAGGACCTTAGTTGAAATCACAAAAGCTACTGAATGCTTTAAAATGTACTTTCCGTGTTGGATAAGTACACGATTTGACTCATTTACCTGTTTCTCATTTCAGAATAATCAAGCAAGCCTTTCTTTGGGATGCGTACTTGGATAAGTTGCCCAAACTTAGAGACTTAGAAATCCCGCAGTTTACATTCCGACGGGATTATGGAATACCTTTGAATAAGCGCAAGTAAGTACTTTTTTATGAGTATCTCTAGTCTTTTTGGAAAGTTTAACCCTTGAATAACTTGTATTATTTTTTTCAGTGAAACTTTGCTAAAAAATTTTCTCCGACTTTGTGAGTCGAATCAACCCGAGTTAGCAGTAGCCAGAGCTGTTGGAGGAGAGGAAGAATTACGAGTTTCGCTCATAAAGCATGGTAAACCGTTTCAAATATTGGTAAACCCCATGCTGACTTTACTGGCGAAAGAACCACTTGCACCACTTGCTTCGAAGGATGTTACTGCAAGCTTGGAGTTGCCGGACATTTATCCTTTTTTATCGAATGCAGGAGTAGTTGACCAAAATATTTACAAAAACGGTGACAGATTCGGTAAGCAGAACATATCACATGCATGTCGCATCTCTCTGCCTGTGCGACATGTAGATTATTTAATAATAAGTAATGTTATTAATCCCTAATATTTATGCGTAGCAATCAAGGAATCGAGTCCTTTCCCGTACATTCACACGGCATTTTTCTCTCACCATATTCCTGGATCTCACACTCACGTCCACCCGAGATGGAATGATGAAAGATTTTCTGGGACAACTCTAATTTATAACTTCGCCACAGCTCTGTTGATGGCAAGACGGAAATATGGTGTAAGGCATTCAATGTTTCATATATACAATTATGAAAATTGTAAATTGTAGCAAGGCAGTCATTATTTTAATTTTATTTTATATAGAATGACGTGAAAGGAATTCTTCCTGAACCAATCACCACACAAACAGTTCATTCAACAGGCCAAGATTTTCAGTTTTCAATTTTTCAACTAAATAATGTTGACGTTGAAGAAGAAACCTCATCGGCTGTTAAGAATATTTTCTGGTTGACTCCAAAATTAAAGTTATTTTCAACTTGTAAATACGAACAAGGGAAAGAGGTATTCGAAGGCTACAATCCAGAAGTGTTTAAAATTTTAATGGGATTTTATCTTAACTCTTCAAAATAAGCAGTTCGCCTCAATTACCTTCATTATTACAGCAATCAATAACAATCTAGCATGTATCCTACTCTATGAATATTGTATTACATTGTAACAAACAGGAGTTCTGTCTCGTAATAAAGTAGTTAATCACGTTTAGTAAAATTATTAATTAAGGCTGCCAAAGTCTGTAACGAGATTTCTTCCCTTGTGTATTTGGTATAGATTTTATCGGCTGTTCAGCGGTAGTCAAAAGTGTTTCGTTATGTGCGAAATTTGTCCTCTAGTTTTAGTTTGTACTTCGGGGGAACTCTCTGAGGATGGAAATTCGCTACTACTGTATTCGGTAGATGACTCACCCACATTCAAATGGGGTGCCGGAGCACTTCGAACTGACATATCTTCAGGTAATAGAATCATGAGAGTTTATAAAGGCTACTTGTGTTCTTATTGAGTTTTAGGGGACGTACCTGGTATTCCAGTGGTTGACCAGTCTCCGCTGAAGTCCTAGAAAGAAAGAAATATATTAATGATGAGTAATAATTCCTTCATTAGTATATTTTAATATTCTTACATTTGACGTTTGATGAGGCTTCGCTTTTGGAACGCATAAATTCTTTTCTAATTTAGATTTGCTTAAAATCATTGGTAAAACAGCAGCACCAATAATTCCCACTGTGACACCCAAGAGGGTTTTGCACCGACCAATTGCCAAGTTAAAACTTGTATCTTCTTTTGTGACTATGGAAATTCCGCGGTAAATAAAAGTGATCACTTGTGTTTTGTCAATGGAACGTACCATTTCTGAAGCTAATACAAACTTACCATTTGCTGTTGCAAAAGCTGAGCAGCTAACCCAGAAAGTCCACAAGACGGCTTGAGACAAGCACATGACATGAAAGGCAACAAGATTCTTTTTCCCAACGCATCCTCCGAAGATTGGGCAGTGATGATCCCAACGTTCTAATTAAGAAGCAAGAAATACTTCTCTTTATTCAGAGATAGACAGTAAAGCTGGTCGATAATATATTTCTTCGTCACACCTATACAAGAGTCGCAGGTGTAGCAATGACCGCTTTCCGGGGGTCGAAAATGATGGCAACGCATGCAGTAAGAATACTTATAAACTTTGCCTCCAACTGTCCAATCAGTAAATATTAGAATGATCTTAAATCAATAATCAGAAAATTTGTTTCACAACTTGTAGTTTACCAGTAACATTTCGGATTGGATTATGGATCCCATTTTTTATCATCTCAGACACTGCAACGTATTATAAATTTTTATGTTGCAATGATCACTTTTTTAAAGAAAAGGGCATGTAGCATAAATTACTAAAATGAATTGAATCACCTTCTTTTGCATTCCTGTAAGCTTCAGAAAAATTCGGCTTAACTATAACTCCAGGATCTCCAAAATTTATGGCGAAACAGGATGACATACAAATAATGAAAAGAATGATTCCGGCGATGACAATGCCAAAATGATACTCTGAATACCTAAGTTTGAGAAACAGATACGTCAAGGCGTAAAAGTTAGTCACTAGTAGTATATTATAATTATACTATGGTTATTACTCTGAAAGAAATAATCCTGCGACAACTATTGTCCAAATTTCAAGCAACCACCACCACGTTCTAATTGGTCCTATCATAATAGTACCCCTGCAAAATACTTTTCTGTTCCCAAATCTGCTCCATGTGTATTGTCTTTGCATGAGCAGCTTAATTGTTCGATCCTCTTCTTCAATTTTTCCAGCCGTCATTGTATCGCCAGCAATTATAATGTTTCAGCTTGAGACAAACCAAACCCTAAAAGCACCTCTCATTGAAATTCTAGTTTAACTTTTGATGACAAGTGGAAAGAATAAACCTTAATTCATACAGAAAAGTTTTAAGTAAAATAAGTGCAGCTTCACATTTACAATTTATTCATTACCCTCTGCCAGACGCCAGCGTTTGTGTTCAGTTCGTTCTACGTTTAGGTACCAGTAGCAGTAGCTAGTACTCGCTCCCTATAACACACTTTTACCAATTCAAAACCTCATCTGTCCATTCTAATTTTCTAATCTACGAATAAACAAATTAAGTGAAGTACTAGCAATAAGCCTAGATCTTTACAACAGCATTCTAGTCTAGTAATGCAATGGTATTCTCACAATGTACGTATCTGAGATGGTTTTGAATTTACAAAGTAACTCAAAATAAAGGGTGAGTTTTAGTGTGAAAACCAAAAAGACCTAGCGGGTTTAAAATTAACAAGTGCTAAAATAATCCTTGTTGCCCAAACAACAATCAAAATTTTAAGTATAATACTAATGATTTATTACCGATTTCGACTGGAAGGAAATACCGCATAATTAATAATACAAGGAAAAATTGGCAAAAATTTTAGAGTCGTAAATAATTTCCTTTCCTCCAATATTAATCGCAGTAGCTTATTAAATACGCTTTTTCGCATACATGGAGGAGCAGTTGGTAATTCCAACCTCCAACTCCAACTGTAGTTGGAACCAATACTAAACAATAGTTACTACTTACTTAAGAATTAGAACATTATGTGTTGAATTTTTTATAATTCATGGACGAGATTTCACTTAATTGTAGTATAGAACTGTTTCAACACGACGAAATTAGTAAGGAAATCCCAATTATTTAACCATGGTTGATACTATTAGTAAGAAAGGAGATTGTTGACAAATGTACATCGGGTCTTAATTTAAGCTGATTACACATGCTACGTGTACTGAGAATTATTGAAAAATAATAACCAATCGGTAATAGAAATAACCCAATTATACGTGGGAATGTGAAGGATCATAATTCAGACGAGCTATCTGTCAATATTTTCCACTGGGACAATGTTGCAGCCCAAAAGCCCACGTCCGCTCCACTCTCCCGGAATTAAGGCTAATTTGACTACGGCAGAGATTCGTTTAACAGTAACATTTACTAGTTGCCCTCTGCTTCGCTGGACAATTGCACCAATATCAGCGATGCTCCGAAAGTTCTCAGAATCAACGGACCCAAAAGTAAGGATCAGGTCATCACACTGCAACCCCTTCATTAAAATATACACAAAATCAGTGAAACCCATAGGTCATTTAATTATCAAAAAAATCGAAGTCCCATCGCACAGTGACAACTTACAGCATGAAAGGCCGGTGACCCTTCCGACACGAGATTTACTAACGCAATAGGCACTCTACGTCTTGCTTCCTCAGGTTCCCCAATGTCCATCGCTGAAGAATCAGATCCGTTGGCCTGATTCTGGTGAAAAATCTGCATCTTGTGTTCTATTTCTTTTGTCAAAGCTTTGAAGTCGTTCTGCAAACCTACAAAGCAACAAAAGTTAGTTACACACATTCACAGACATAATGATACGATCCCACCAACTTACAAAACGCATAAAAGCAAGTATATAATACTAGTCAAAAAAATAAACAAAACTCACAAATTATTTTGTGCCGGGCATGACGGACTTGATACACGTCAATATCATTTCTCGGAAAGCCTTCTCGGTCCACCAAAGGTTCGGTCATGCCAATGTGGTTCTGTTACCATAAACGTTTAACTTAATACACCAAACAATTAAATCCGCAAACCGAAATTACATCCTCCTCACAATCACAACCATAAATATTCCTTCAAATACGACAAATTTGAAATACAATTTAAGTACACACTTACCGACTGCAAAATCTGTCCGAGTGCCTGAATGTTCTCATCAATATTATTTCGCTGTCTCATCAACTGCAAAATCCCATCCCTGGTCACATTTTCAATTTCATTTCCTCCCGACATGATTAGCCCACTTGAATTAATTCTCATAACTAATTTCATATATCCCAGCACCTCCACAAATTCTCCACAAATTTTAACTGCCCACTTGTCAGCGTTCTTGAGCTGGCTCCTCGTTAATGTAAACTTTCCAACTTCTTCAAATTACAACAATTCTTTATTTAATTACAACCCCAACTTGATGTCACTTCCCAGTGCGGAATCACAAATTAATTTCAAATTATGTCAATACACTATTAATTTCTACTTCACATTTAATATTTCCAAAATCCGACGTAAGTCCCAACACCTTCAATTAAAAATTAACTTTAACGACAATGATAGAAATAGTTAATGTTAATAGGAAGTCGGAGTGCTTCAATGCCAATGTGATTCAATTTATTACGTCGAGTGTTTCTGTTTCTGCTGAATAATGAATTTGTTTTAGGGGCGAAGCGTTACAAACCCATCTTGCAAGACTACATCAAAGGCTAGTAACTGTATTATGATACATGTGGGATTAGTCGATTAGGTACTTCGAAAAATTAAAAAACGTTTAGTTAAAAATCTATGCGTGTGAGTACCGGTGATATCTGTCAATTCCTGTTGCCTTCACTTTCTTAAACTTAAAATAAGCACACAAAACAAAACAAAAATTGACGCCGGTGTTGCATATTTACCACCCGCTTTCTGCCCTTTTTTTATTTTGAACTTTAGGGTCTACTAAAATTCTTCAGAACTTTAGCGTGTGCTTTGTAGCGGACCAGATAACTGAAGGAAGCAGTTGTTAATAAAATGTGTATCCAAACTTCCAGTTTAAAGATACTGACATTAAATGTTCAGGAGCTTTGTTAATGTAAGTGAGTCAAAACTGGAAACGGGCGGAAGTTAGTTATAGGATTGTTCATAGAATGTTTAATAACAGATTTTTTTACAAGGAATTTTCAAATAAGAATTTATAATTATTTTAGTTAATTAAGCGCTTACGACTGGTCAGCAGGTAGGATTTTTGGGACAGGGGGTCAGTTAGTAAACACCGCAGTCGTTCCCGGCATTACACGGGCCGCAGTTACTCCCAATTGCAGCACCGGAAGACCGGTTGCAAGGACTGCAAGCAGCATTATTGCAGCCGTAGCAAGGCAAGTTGCAGACGTCCAACTTCCCACTCCTCCCGCAGTTATTGCAAGAGAAGCATGACTTGTAGAAGGCACCGTACATGCCGGTTCCTCCGACTGGGGCCAGGGAACAACCGTCGGTACAGACGGGTGGGGCGATCGGGACTGGGAAACACCTGGGCTCTGGTACAAATGGGGCATATGGAGGAAATACCATTGTAGAGAAACATGGTGGGTCGCATGGCCCTTGACCCGGAAGTCGTCGACATGCACAGCTCTGACCGCAACCACAACCTCCTCCTCCGCCGCCGCCTCCACCACATCCACCTCCACCTCCGCAACCTCCTCCACCCCCACATCCGCCTCCTCCACCACCACAACCTCCTCCGCATCCTCCTCCACCACCACCACCGCATCCTCCCCCACCACCTCCATTCCTATTTTGACAACTTGCAGCGCAAGTACCACAAGATGAATTGCCTGTACAACAAAGATTATTCGAGTAAGCCATATTGGTCGTTTCAATGCCGTCACAAGCCGGGCATGGAATGTTCGGGAGGGGCGGGGGTGGTCGCATACAGCAACAGTGCCTCTTTGGACGGGACATTTCGATAGACATGAGCAAGGGCCGGTAGTATTCATCTCGGGCTGTTTGGAAGAGTTAATAAAAATTTCATATGGGCTTTGGATTAATAATTCTAAGACTCAACAACATAATGAATTTGGTAGTATCTCAATAAAATATGGTAAATCTTACGCGCTGGTTTGACCCTCCAACATTTAACGTTTTTGAATCGCCCTTCATACTTTGGATCATCTGGACAATTTAAAAAATGTTCGAAGTTGAAATTTAAATCAAAATTAAATTGACAATTCAATAAATAAAAGTTGAGTAAATGGTTAGGTGGTACGGCATGGGGCAATGTCTGTATTGTTAGGTACCTGCTGGATTCGGCATACTTTAAGTGTGAAATTTTTTAAAATTTTGGGTGACAATAATTTCAAATTTTGTTCTTTCGAATTAATGGAATTGGAGTGCCATTAGAGTCATGTGCAAGGATTTCCGCTTGAAAATGAAGAGTTGAAGGGTCCCTTAAATGTTATTTTGAATTTAGCACGTGCATGACAATTCGTTCATACTCGTTTCAATTTCCCGTCTGTTTTATTGTTCCATCTTCATCTATGAGTTCTATGGAGTTCCACGAACCCAGAACTCAGTAGTGGTAGTTTTAAAAATTATGGATAGTCATTTCTTTTACTTTTACTTAATTTCTTTTGATTTATTAAAACTGTCTATCCAACACTGAAATAATATTTATTCCAATGCGGGTTTTAGTTAGTTGTAGTGTTCCTAAGGCAATTCATTTTTCAATGTTTATTTTCATTAAAAATCCATCATTTTAAAATTCCAGGATATTTAAGATATTCTTATACTTAGTTAAACATAATATCCTTGGGGATTTAAATTCACAGTTTTGAATAAAATCACAGCTATATCTGCCCTTTTTTTTATCTCGTGTTTTCAGATCGATAGCTGTTGTCAAGCAGAATCGTCGCCATGTTACAGATAAGGAGTGAGCATGACATCTGGAATCAGGGCATTCACTTCGTGTGTCCCCTAAAACCTAACCAAAATCCTATTGTTCGAGTTATCCGCTTGACCTCAGAAGGATTAAATTCGTTGAAGACATGAAATTCGAACCTAAATTTAGATTGAGACCTGAATTTCGATTCAGACCTGAATAAAAACATAACTGACAATGAGGTCTAACAGCGTACTGCATTTAGTTAAATAATTGTTGTTTTTGGTAGTTACATCTCGTAGTGGTGCTTCCCCTTAGTAACTTAACACGTAGTGCTCATCAGAAATGATTTTTCCAGAAGTTACCACGTTCCTGTTTTTCTACAGGTTGGTGCTTCGCCCCTTAGTGGTTACCACCGCTGGCTATTCGCTGTTTGTACTTCCATACAAATTTAAACGTACTCCAGTCCCCTCTCACTCAGTCTTACTACTGAGTCATTGAGTCCAGTAGGATTTTGCGTTCTAACCACAAGTTCAAAAATTGAAATAGCTGAGTTTACCCGCTCTTTAAATGAAGGATTTTGATTGGTGGAACTTTCGGAATTACGGGTGGAGGCGCTTTAATTTAAGTGCATGTCTTTTCTCGGAAGAAAATGCAGGGGCCCGTAGTCTGTGTGAAGTTCCTAAAGGCATAGTTTTGTGCATGTGCATGGAGAGTTACGGAGCGTGAGCTTTTTGGCCGCAGTTTCGTTTTTGTGTTGAATGGGTTTATGCTGAAAAGCTGGGCAAGTGCCCTCCGGATATTAATCATCAGATAATTACAACTTGGAAATTATATCTTTTTAGATTTAAGGCTGAGCCGGTAAGTTTTTTGGGATTGAGGAATAATTTACTTGTTTTTAAAAGACTTCTCGACATGGAATGCGTTCATTCCGGGGGTTGAGAGGAACATTGATTGTGAAGGGAATTTTAGTGTGATTTCGAATGTAACTAGGAAAAATAACTATGGGACTGGATTCGATTCAAGAGCATCTATCAATTTAAATAAATGTGATTGTATTGAGTGGGAAATGAATTAGGCGAGTGATAGGTACTGAGGCTGGAAAATTCCACTGGAATGATGCAATTAGGTTGTTGTGTGGGGAGGCATTACATGATGCTTGTTTTGGGACCCGGTTTTGTATGTTTGGGTGGAAAAGTTGTTTGGGGGAAATTATGAGAGTTGGAGGGTTCGCAGTGAGGGGGGATATTTGTAATGGGGATGAAGGGTGGCAGCATGGGGAAATTATTTTAATCGAGAATTTATGTTATTTTCAGATTGGGTGAAGCGAATATGTCTATTCAAGTAATTTGCGGAAGACATGCTTCGATAGCAAAATCCTTACGCCACTTGTTGAGCTCGAAGGATTTTTCGGGTGCAGTCAAAGGTGGTCAGATGAAACATGGAATTGTGCGGATGTCTTCGTATTGTGGGTTTACTAGGAAGTTGGCACAGTCTCCTAACCGATATCTAGCAGTGTCATGTTTTCGTCTGTATTCATCCGAGTCTGCAGCAGGCTCATCAGTTTCTTCAACTGGACTTGCCAGTGAGGTAAGGAGGAGAATTCGGTGTTTGTCATGTTTGTAGCAAGGCAGGATGTTTGGTTAGTTTTCCAAATTAATGGGTTTTTATTTCTATGTAGGTGTTGAAATCGAAAATTGCCAATGAGAATACCAACGCTGCCTCGGAACCGTCCAGCGACGAGGAGCAGAAAAAGAAAGAAAATTCTGTTCGAGCTGTCAAGTTTACTCTAGTTGCTTTAGGGGCAATAATAGTTGGAGCCGCTTTGTGGGTTTTCTTTGTTTGGGGTAAGATACTTTTCGTTGACTTGTTAAAGAGGTTGAGAATTCAAGGGCATGGGTATTCATTGTCAAATGTTTATTTCAATTTGTGTGTTATTTTCTGAATCTTTCAGGAGCGCCTTTGAAGGACAGACGAGGTCGAGAAATCGTAGATGAGTTTTCAGAATTGCCCTTCTTTGAGCAGTATGCTAAAAGGGCGTTGCATGAAGTTCATGACACTATAACCTTAGTCACGGATCCATCTAGGGAGAAACTTCTTCCGGATCCGCTTGCGCCGCCATACCATCAGCCACCTTACACGCTTCTTATAGAATTAACAGATGTATTGGTTCACCCTGACTGGACGGTAATGATAATTTATGTATTTTTTTTGTTTGGCGTAATTGTATTACTCAAGCTATTTCACGACAGGTCAACTGATATTTTTTTGTTACAATGAATATTCAGTACCAGACTGGCTGGAGGTTTAAAAAGCGACCAGGGGTTGACTATTTCTTGAATCAAGTTGGTGGCTTCACCTTCGAAGTTGTCATCTACACAAAAGAATTAGGATTGACTGCTTTTCCTATTATCGACGCTTTAGATTCCCAAAACGTAGTGTCATATCGGTTGTATCGAGATTCAACGAAATATCAAAACGGTCATCATGTCAAGGATCTGGATCGCATCAACCGAGATCTGAGCAAGGTCTTTAATGCATTTCTAGAATAGTGGAATAAAGTGGATTTTATGAACGTTGTTTTGAATCCTATGGTCATTCTGCTTCTAGGTCATTGTTATCGATTGCAACTCATCAGCTGTTCAAAACCACAGAAATAATGCTATAGTGCTGCCTAAGTGGGGAGGAAATGACGATGACAGAACGTTATTCGACTTGGCTGCTCTTCTTAAAAGTAAAAATTCGATTGAAATGTTATTTATCGCAATTTATTTAGTCGCATTTTAGCTACTGTTATTTAATTCTGTGAAATTGTGGTTTGGATTAACTGGAATTTTGGATTAAATGAAGCTTTTTCTGTGTAGCTATTAGTTCCAATGACATCAAGGATGTTCGACTTGTACTGGAGCACTATGCGAAATTCGATGATCCAATCGAAGAGTTTCGGAAGAAACAACAGCTTCTGGCATTACAAGAGAAAGAAAGAGAAGCCCATGCAAAGGATAGTAAACCTCCAGGAATAGGAGTTTCTCCGGGATGGCTAATGAATGTTTTCCGAAAAGGCTAATTTTTACATGTTGCTATATAATTTCATTTATTGACAGAGTACAGTTTCTGGAACAAATTATTTTTCAGTTAAATCACTCAACTTAAAATGCTAATATAGTAGGTCTTGTGATTTCGTACAGCTTCCTCTCAGAAGTATAGTATTTTGCCTTTTTGGTACTATGCAAAAACTGTGGTATTGTAAGAAAATGATGTAAAATATGCAGAATGTCTGCGTTTAATATAAATTTCATTGTCACCCAAGCGAAAACATAATAAATGGTAGTTGATTTATGTACGATCAATTTTGTAGGGTAATATTTCATGAACCATGAATTCCTTTCCGATGACATGACAATATCCCATGCAAGCTGTTCAATCATATTATGCTTTCATCGAGTTGATTCCGTTTTTTGTGGAGTTGTTCAGCTGCTCCTTACCTTAAGTTAACTTCTGCCGCCCTGGGAGGGTTGAAAATGAAAACCAATTTTACTCCTGAATGATGGCTGATAAACTGCGCACTGATTCTTAATGCAACAATAAATGCATGTGTCCAAAAATGGTTTGGGATAATCAACCCGAATGTTAGAGGATAATTTTATTTTTAGACTAAATGAAATCGCAATATTACGCAATCAGGTATGTAGTTATACATATTTCTAACCTATATAATATTAACATTGAATGTAACAAGCTAAATACAACTAAAACGGAACCTTAGCTTCACCTGATGATGATCCATACTTGGTAATGTTACATAACATTTTCTTCATGTGCAGAACTTTTTCACTCGAACGAGGAGTCTAAATGGATCTTACAGTAAACCTATACATGTTACGTAACTTAGTACGTACTACTACTACTACGATGAATCTATTCAGACGTGAGAGTATTTACATTTGATTTATTGATTACGTTACACATTGATTAACTCTTATTATATAAATAGTACGTACAAACAAACAACAATATTTTGAATTTTTATGTGAATTTATCCTTTATAATCTGATTCTTTCCTCACACAACTTACGACTAACGACATCCACGATCATTATAAACAGGATTTTTGGAGCGTGGACCAAAAACTGTGCAGGAATAACCATCTGAAAATCTGCTCAAGTATAGTTTCATGAAAACTATACCTAATGTGCAGCTTTCAAATTCAAGAACTTAACAAAAACTACACATTCTACACTAAAATCCATGCAATATTGAGGTCACAATTTAAGAATCTAAATTCCACACCTCTCTTCCCGTTACGAAATATAAGCCTAGCCTAATTCAGTGATGTCAGGGGCTATAAGAGCTTTACATTTTGTTATACTCTACAGTCGTAACGTCATTATGATTCGATTCCCGTTACACTGATGATACATTAAAATAAACTAGTCTTGAAATTTACTGCTAACTCTATGTACATTTAGTAACCCAAAACTTATCATTAGAATGTAGTCATTCTATTAAAACAGCGCCAGTATGGTTCGGCCGCACGAGGGATAGTGCATGATAATTAATATAATATTATCTTACTGTAAACATTCGAATGTCTAATCACCGTCGCAGTCATAGCTCCGGTTACTCAAAATGATTCTACTCATGTTGACACGATCACGATTTTAAAATGTTACGATATTAACTACGTCCGCAAATGCATGGTACATAATTATAATAATTACTGATTTCAACATGGAATCTGCATATTTAAAACTTACTTTTATTTTTAAAACTAACTTAACGGTAAGAATAATAATAATTATTATTATACATACGATTACAAATACACTCATATATATACAGGGTAAGATGTGTAATATTTCAGAACGATTAGCAATACTAATATAAATACAGGGAAACGGATTTATACGGGGTTCAAATCGTACATAAAATGGGAATGGGGCAATGTTCTTAAATCAACTACAATGTTTTTAAGAATGGTAGGTATATATATATTTATATATATAGAATATAGAATAACAACTACACAAATTCGTAACTAACTGTTGCACAGTAATGTAATCATAGTCGGGCGAATTTCAACTCACGTATTAAAACTGCAAATTGCTTTCTTCATGCAACAATAATGGTGTCTAATGTGTGGATGTACAATATGACATTGAAATACAACTTTCTCAATTGAGGACATAACACAGACATACACTACCATGAATATTCTGTATATTTACCCAAAATCAGAGCCGTTCCAAAAAACGCAGTCATAACATGCTCAACTGACTGTCTCAAAGTCTACCTTTCACGAAGTTCCACATCCTAAAAGTAATTATGCAGGAATACACATTACATAACCAAACTTTCTTTAGATGTTCCTTTCTTGTAACAGCCGGGCTGCCTACCAGGGTTTGCATTTAATTTTGTTGACAAAAAATAAATATCTAAGTACACGCACGTACTTACATATGTACACGTACGCAAATGTAATTCCTTCAGCCATGTCCGATAAATGAGTGTACTGAAATCAGCTTCAAGTTAAAAATATTCAGAAAAAATGGTCATCAAGGAAACAAACACGGAATACATCCTGCTTGCGTTCAGACAGTAATAGACCAAGAATACCAAATGAGAAAAATTACGTACTCTTGGTTACAAGGTATATTAGCCCAAAGAACATGGTAACAAGTTATAAGGTTTTGTTCACCCCACTACTCTTTTAAATGCAGATTTAGTAACAACTAAGTACGCATGAAAAACCGCATGAAGCAATCATAAAATAATTAACCCATTGTCATGACTAACACCTATTGAAAGTGTGTTCACATTACGCGTACACACAAAATTCTACCATCCGTGCGTAACAGACATTAGGAACGAGCGAGACATACAATTATTTTTCAATCTGTGATTTTACCTACTAGAGCCATCACAGTAACTGACAATATAAGCAATGAGCCACGAGGGTAAATTCGACATGTAATGACAAAAGGCACCACTCTCTCTCATTTAAATTAATTAAACCGTATTGAAAAACTGGTTGTCACAAAGTTGTGGTTGACAAAATGTTTTAAAACATGATACATTTTGCAATTTGGAAATCGTTACAGACTCAGAGCACTTTGCAAGTTTTTGACTTAATTGGAAAAGGTAAATTCCTGTCTCTATTTTTAGTTTTTTTAAAACTTCCCTTCAAAGTAATAATTAATATTGATGATGCTACAAAAACTTGAACTGCTGCACTAAATGAATTAAACATCTTCCAAATATTTTACCACGACTTGCTACAAGATAAGCTTTGAATAGAAAATACATTATTTTAAATAGTTTCTGCAACATGTGTCATTTAAAATTTGAAAAACAATAAGAGGGATGTGGACGGGTTGAAACCATACTACTACCATCTAGAAACCCAGGCCTATTTACGAATATCGAGCTGCATTCATAATACCAACAACAACGCACGTTAAACATGCTATCTTGCGTTGTTATCACATTTATTGTTTTGAACTTTTAAACTATGTTGCCTAGAATTACTTAATTTCATTCAGCGTAACTACATTTTTACTCATGAGCAACAATTGTGGTAATTTCTAATGTTTTTTTCAAAAAATAAGCTGCACCGATTTTTTTCCCCAACGAGCCCCGATTATATTGTAAGATTCCAGGAACATCGTAGGTTAAATTTATTAAATTACTCCTTTTACAAAACGGAAACTGCATTTTGAACACAGGAAATCTCAAAAGGGATAGGTTTGATATCTCTCAAAGTGCTAATTTTTACATCATACCGATTTTGCTACAATACTATACGGGACTGCAACGCAATTCTGGAAAGAGTACATAATACAGATATTCATTACTTGCTGAAATAGATGATTTCGCAAGTAACCCAAATATGAAGCCACGCGCCTCCATTGTATGTCTCCATTTGTACCTTTGTACCCGTTACACTGAGAATTGGAAGGTTACTACAATTATTCCGAAACTGGGTAGCTTTACTCATCCAATTAACTTCAACACTGAATCAGAAAATTAGAAACGTGTAGGGTTAAACTTAGTGGAGTTCCGTAGAATGCAAACTCATTAATTCTATCCCTCATACGATTATGCCTAAGCAAACAACATAGGATTTATCTCATCCCCAGTGCAACCACTCATGTAGTGGCATGTTAAGCTTTCGAAATTTCCCGAGTTCAAAGCTTACTTTTCAAATAAATATTACTTAAAAATTTTTCCCATACATGAGATTGCTTGTCACCACCATCGGATATGGTGTTTAATAGTCATAGAAATATTGAATGCCTTTCGGAAATATTTCATGTCATGCAGTTGCAAAAGCTGTAAAACTTGTTGGGTTACAGACAAATCGTCAGTCTTTCATCGGGATGAAACTAAAAGTTGAAACTAAAGCAGTGGTAAGTTTACTGTCCTTACACGAATATTTCTGAAATGACTATAATCAAGCTGATCTACAAATCAAGCAGAGAAAATCGCTTTTTTATAGCACGCTTGCACGGCTGGTGTGCGTGGTACAAACCAAACAATTTCAGAATCATGAATCCTGAATACGCTCGCCTGAAGTGGTATAGGAAGTCATAAATTCGAATGTTTTTGCTTTACGATTTGCGGAATGAAACTCAATATATAGAGAAATGTTATATCCTTCATGTATGCCGTGTGCTTTCACTTACAAGATGATTCTACATGTATTCAATAAGTCTTCATTAGTACTTCCGCGTCAAACAAATCATGCAATTTGCCACATTTCAATGATAGCGTTGATAAAATTAGTTTCGGCTTCATCATTATAAAATTTAATTACTAGTAAAATGAGACAAACTAGAAACAAAAACCAACAACAAATTTCATAATGTAATTACCAATGTAGTAATCGTAAACAACTTAAAGTAAGTCTTCAATTAGAAAGAACATGCATAAAACATGAATAATGATGCATTTAATGTTCGTTGGGCTCATAAATACGTGTACCTGAATCTAAAGCTGTCATACTGGAAATCCTCGTGCATAAAATCGACTGGCTTTAGAATTTAAAAGCCTTATTTCCATCTAATTGCATATTGAAAATGCAAAACATCTAATTACAATGGAAAACTTAATTAGAGCCATTTTAACAGAACGGTCAGCCTGTAAGTAATACAGCATCTTTGTAAACCATTGGGGTGGAGCACAACTTATGAAGTAAATGCCTAAATTACTGAAATATTAGTACTCGTA
This sequence comes from Allacma fusca, assembly GCA_947179485.1. Taxonomy (NCBI): domain Eukaryota; kingdom Metazoa; phylum Arthropoda; class Collembola; order Symphypleona; family Sminthuridae; genus Allacma; species Allacma fusca. The sequence goes on along the minus strand of OX359250.1, from coordinate 19,594,232 downwards.
CCTTTAGTATGTATTTAGCCGAACAAATTTTGATTTCCGCAACCAACCTTCATGCTTCTCATGCCTTCTCTAAAACTGCGATCTGTCTTTCGTTTTATCAAACCTACCAAAATCATCAAGTGAAAGCCGACCGCAATATTTTCCATGGCTTTGTGTTCAAGTAACTTTATGTTTCTTCAGCTTCTCATGTAAGCACTGGGACATATGCTTGCGGAGGCTTAAAATTAATGATTGTAATAATAATACCAACAACGCCACAATGAAAGTCAGGAGCCCACTTACTACAACTTGACTAGGAATGGGACTGTTCCGGAATGTTCCAGGATTTCTTGGAATGGTCTGGTCCTTGAGCCTGGACCAGACCATTTGATCTGTTCTCCGTGTAGGACCAGGACCATATGGTCTTTTAGACTGTAGGACCGGAACCATCTGGTCCGTACAAATTGCTGGAACAGGAACATATGTTCTGTTCCTCAAAATAACTCGGACCAGACCGGAACAGAACAGACCAGACCACTAGGACCGAATAGGTTTTTAATATGATCACAACATGCAAGCATTTGACAATTTAGATACATTTTTGAATAATCGATCGTATCATGCTGTACAATCTAGCAATGCTATTCTATTCGCGGGAATTGGAAATACTTAATGGTCATCTACCGAATCTGGTCCGACCATTTGAAATACATGCTGGAACGTTCCAAATGGTCTGGGCCAAACAAAGGACCAAACATTCTGGTCTGTTCTTTGAGCTGGACCAGGTTTAATTGGTCTATCAAGGTTCTTGGACCAGGTACATTTGGTCCTTTCGTAACCAGGGAACAGACCGGAACAGACCATGGAACAGACCAGAACGGACCAAAATTTCTGGTCCGGACCAGAACAGTCCCATTCCTAAACTTGACAAACCCGAAATGCAGTTCCTTCCAGTCTGTCGAAATGCAGTATGCAGAACAAGCAGGAGCTCCAAACGTTATTTGTAACATCATGAAATTTCTTTTGATATTCTTTCTTTCATGAGGGTAACTGTATGCCCAAAACGAAAATATCCATGTTCTTTGGGGGAAATATACGCTACTCAAACGTACTACGGATTAGATTTCTTTCCCAAAATGTACTCTTCAACCTTTAACAAGAAGTTAGACGAAACAATTACATTATTAACCTGAAGTTCATGAAAAGACGCACTTGTAGTGGAGTGAAAAGAATGTTCCAAAAGTAATGGAAGCAAATCTAACGGATTATTCATAGAATACAGCTTGCAGATTAAATATGAAATTACATAAGCCTGCCAAAGTTCCAATATGCCCATATTTATACTCAGGACATAAGGATTAGTGCAAAACATGTAAAGACAAACTTATACGTGTACAAGTACAAATGTGCAGAGTACATGGAACTGTAACTCATACGGAAGTGGAACGTTACGTGGTAACTAAATTAATGTTTGCGATTTAGAATCGATTCAGTTCAAGAGATTTGTTGTCGAGAACGAGCACTAAAATGACGGACCATCTTCGCCTTTAGGTAACATAGGATAATCCGTCAGCTCCTACAACTCCGCTGTTACCCGGTCCATTAAACCTGTATTGAACACAAGGTATATATAACTTTTACAAAGACGTATCAGCGTTCCCCAGATAATTCTTGCAAAAAAATTAACATAATTTCAAATTTGGCATAAAAGGCACTTAATAGAGCACTTCGCACAAGAATGTAGTTGAAAGAGAACTAATAAATATTCTCAAACGGTAATATGATATGTCTTCAAGTAACTGATGGAAATAACACGCGTCAAAAAGAGTAAAAGGACAAGCGACAGACATAATACATAATATTCTGTACTGAAATAGTGAAAAATCTAACCATTTGATAAACGATAAATGAAAACATATATCATGTATGCACTGTATTATTAAGGGAAAAGGTTGATGGCAGACACGGAATTTAAAGCTTAAGAATAAATAGCTCTGTGTACAACAGTATTTGCCGGGATGAATAAGGAATATGTAATAGTGTGTAGTATGTAGAACATTCGCGCAAGGATTAAATTCTTATTCGCACTACAGGGCACGAGTAGTCACAATTCAAGTAATAGCTACCTGAAGAAAGCAATTTGAGTCTTTTCACTCACTTGACACTGTTGCCATAATTGGAATTTCCTCCTTGATTGCTTGACACCCAGTTAGTAAAGACATTCCTAAATTTTACGAATACAACCATTATATTAAGTCAAGAGATGCACATAATACATTCAAACGCAACAAAAGGTAACCATATAAAATATGTAGAAGCTGGTTATTCGACTCAAATGTTTACTGCATGTCGTTGGAAACTTTCATGATTGATCAGCCTAACTAGAGGAAAATAAGTATTTTTGATGTGTTCCTAGATTAGAACACGATATAACCTATCGAGTATTAAAGATGACTCGTTTCTAACATACACATAGATATATAAGTACATTTCCACAGTTCCATGGAATTTGTAACTATATTGTTGTGAAAGGTATACCCAAATTGGAAGAGTGGAGGTGAGGTATGTAACTGTATACATAACTCAAATAATGATTTGACAAGTACTTATTTTTATAGGATATTATGAAGGAAATCACGTATAATCACATGAACCAGGCATAGGGTAAGTAGAATAAGTTGGAATGTATCGATGAAAGTTGTTGAAGCCTTGCCTGCAATGGGTGACGACGCATTCACTGGAACAGTACTCATCATCCCATTCTGGACTCGTCATCGCCGCATTATTGCACCCATTTCGAATACACATTTGTTGGCGATTATGATTGTGACTGTCGGGCGTCAAATGACTCATGACCGGTCCAGGGCCCGGCATTTGACCGTGACCTCCAGTATTCTGCATGTGCATCCCACTGCCGATCATTCCGTGGCCCCCATCACCCATCTAAAACGGAAAGGGAAAAATAGTCAAAATTACAATGTCTTGGACCAACCAGGAATAATGTTTCGCAATAAATTTTTTCCAGTCCCACATTATCGTTGGGGAAAATTCCGACTACAAATTCCTCAAACTACATAAACGTGACAAGAATTCATATTACAAACCACACAATCAGAAAAACCATAAAATAGCCATAGTCGTTTCCATTTTACTCCCTCATAAATCCCAACTGTAGCAATAGCTCATACACTGACTTCAGATTCAGACACAACCCCGTCTAATGCAAATCATAAATCAATAGAGCCGATTCATTCGACAGAATTATTATTTTTCACTGTTCCTTACCGGATTCATGTAGCCTGTATTGTGCCGCATTTGACCGTATTGATTTGTATCAACAAGGTGACTGGTCGTCATTTGAGACATCATTCCATGACCCTGATGACTCTGCTGCTGTTGGTGCTGCTGCTGTTGTTGTTGCTGCTGCTGTTGTTGCTGTTGAGACTGAGCTTGCCCCTGCTGATTCTGTTGTTGCTGTTGGGGCTGCATTCCTTGCTGAACACCCACGCCAGGATTCTGTTGTGCAGGCGGCTGTTGTTGTTGCTGTTGTTGCTGTGATTTCTTTTGCTGCTGAGTCGGTGCAGCAGCATGTGATCCTTGACCTCCTTGATTAGAGTAATAGGTCTGGCTTGGTGTATGCGGCGTGAAATGCTGTTGTGCTGGAATACTTGTGTTGAAGCTGGGTGGATACATGCCTCCACCATCAGCTGAATCTGTTGAAGCTCCCTGGAAACGTAATTCATACATATTACTATTGAGGCACACTCCAATGAAAATGCTGCTCACTCATCACGGTAAATAGTATTTTAAGGAGACACAAATAATTATTATTCATGATATCCGCAAGTACACTCTCGCCCATGAAAGAACTTAAAATAGAACTTCAGTTGTTGTAGTAAACACATGTCTAGTAACGAATGTTACTCCGCAAAATTTACCCCTCAAAACTGCTCAACCAGAAATGCCATCCTTTTAATTAACATTGTTTAGTAATAACCCAGTTAAATAGCATAGAATGAAGGTTGAAATGTTGAAAAGTCCACTCGAACCAATTTGTTTTTACTGACAGTAATATTTGCATATGAGAGCTTCGAAAACTAAAATCCCACTGAAACTACAGTCTGTGTGGTTCGTTTTTTAGATTTCCAGGTCCAACCGTTCGTAAATGTAGTGATAAAGCAAGAGCACATTTACTAATGGTTGGCTGCATACTCATGGAAAAATTGAGGAGATTTCTCATCTATATTTTATTATACGAGTTCTTTTTCATCTTTCATATATGAGCTAGAAAAAACATTATACTTGAAAAATCTAGAGAACTACTACATGGAAAGCTTTTCATTAGGAATTCAAGCTCATCCATACACGTTCTCTTTTCCTTTCATCTGGAAAGTATACTGTGAACAATGAGACGATACATCTTGGTTAATAGACTATAATAATCATCATCGCTAGCGGTAAAAGCACTATATTTTTTCCATATCTAGTGTCATCCGATGATCCGACAAGATGTACATTGTTGTATGCATAAAAATGATTGTTGTGATAAGAATTAATTAGAGCAGTCTTCGTCATTTTTTTCATTTCCAGATTTTTTTCAGGATTAAATTAATAGGAATGTACAGTGGATCCTTCGAACGAACAATCACATCATAATAATTCACTCTCATTTTATTCTATTCAGTATTGTCTGGGTCTAATCCCTTCCCATCATTCATTAATCCATTGAAGCAATTCATTAGCCCAACTATTCTCCTCCCTTGGAGTCTCTTTTTACATGTCGACCCACATACATAGACGCAACTCACAGCTCCGTAAAATACAATACGTGCCTCGTCTGCATGTATCTTTATTTCAAGCTTCCTTTCTTTAAGGATCCGATTCATATATAACAAACAGATGTAGTATATGCATGCTTTAAATCACGCGTTTATTTATAATCTATGTCCCGCTGTACCCCACCTATATGTTCTTTCCACACAAAATGCCCCTAAAATGTTCATTCGTGCAACCATCTAATATAGAGAAAGAAACATTTTTTTCCAACAGATCAGCTCATAATGGATGAACTACCGACTACCGTACATAGTTATTCACTGTCAATTATTTATCCATCTATCGCTAATAATTCGCCTACAGTATAAAAAAAACTCCAATCACGTAATGATCAGTCTCAATCGTCATCAGAAATTTATCGTTCTGAAATATTACATCCGTAGTATCGATCCGACCCTTCACTTACACCATTCATATGCTGTGCTTACAATATGTTACAATTGGACAGAATTGTATGTACACAAAGGTATTCTCATTTTGTTGATTCATAGAAACTACTTAGCTTAAATGAAGCAGAACTCTTTTCAGATACAGATCGAATACCTCCATGCTGTTGAGTATCTGTATGTGCACACGAGTGTACAGAAAAAAACTGAAAGTGGAGAGGAACTTCTTCTGCGCCTAAGCTACAATTTAATGCAAAGAACTGATCATTTTTAATGTTAGGGATGGTGAGGAGAATATCATTTTGTTAAGTTATCGAATTGACGTAAGTAATAGGGAAAAGCTGGAAAACATTATATTTTCGAGAATTTCAGAGTAAAAGCAGCGCAGACGATGCAGCATATAAAATACGCAATTTTAGTCTCTCAGCGACTTCACTTCCTCTGAAGTCGTCGATCTCAGTCGTCCCCTGTATTTCACATCATTCACACTGACTCGCTAAATACGGGGAAGTATAATAATTCTTTTCTAAATTCTTAGTTTTCGTCCTTGTAGAAGCTCGTCTCGTCGCCCCACAATCAGTCAGTATTTCAGTAAAAGTTGGATGCGCCGTATTATACATGTAAACAAGTTCGATTCATCACCTACTTTGAACGAATGACTTTACCATACCTAAGCATTTTTAATGACAATTCAAATACTGAATTTTAAGTGGCATCAACCGTGACAATGTATCATTTTAGCTTCCTCCTCGGCTCCTTCCCTTATAGTAGTAATGTAATCATTCACAAGTTAAAGGTAGACTAAGAGTCTAAGAGAGACAGGATATACGCCAGAGGAGACTGTATATGGAATATGCACGGGCTACGATAATATTTACATTGCTGGATGTAACGTGAACTGGTGCTCAAGTGTGCGACAAGAGTAAGTCAATTCGGAATATTTTAAAGAACGAACTGTGAACATCAAGCTCGTCATTCTTGGTCTATTCAGGCTCATTTTTCACACTTACGTTCAAAAGAAAGGAATACATGGAAATATTTGTTCATCAAAGAGATTCCGCGTTCAATTTAATGCTCTGGCAAGCACATTAAATTATTACTCTTCTATTAACAGTGACCATTCAACTCGACAACATCCTCTTTGTTCCAAAACGCTAGGACACGAACACTTTCTTAAGTAAAAATAAATTACAGAATCTTCTTGACTCCTAAAGCGATGTCTATACATACGTAAAAGCTGGGCCCCAGGCATCCCCGTTTACTTAAAAGTTAACCTTTTTTAGCTCAACAGACTCCACTCCGTTGTTTATAGGAATAGTAGTAGGAAAAAAACTTCACTTGCATCTAATTTCACCAGCGCTGTTTTGTTGACTATACGGCGGAGAAGTTAAGATACAAGTGGCGTACATACATACATAATCGGTCAAGGTGCTTTCCTGAAATTGTTTGCCTAAAGCCAAAATAAAATCCGCTGAGTGGTGTGAGTGCACGAACGAACAGACATAGACACCCTCAGTGTTCTTCCATGTATACAGGCTTGATAGAGACTGGAGAGTAAGAAACACTGATAATGCGAAATAAATAAGGACAAATGAGATGCAGGAGCATCATACGTTTTTAAACTGAGATCTCATTTGGTGAGCAAACAAAAGCTTTTAGTTTAATTAAAAATTTAAATCTTGCTATTAAAATTGGTAGTAAAATCGAGGAGGGATGCTATCCACCATACTTTATGACTACCTATAAGTACATGCATTGATGAACTTGTAAAGGTAGCACGTAATGACAGCCAGTAATTAAAACATTCTTTTGTTGCTGGTATACTCATTGTACGACTGCATACACAATAAAAAACAACTCATACATAGTACACACAGTAATTATGCGTAACGTGGACATCATCCAGCTAAACACATGCACGTACAAAGTATGTGAAGGTGTACGAATGAACGTAATTATGACCGTAAAAAATGTACGAAGTGCACTTGAGGTTTTAAATGGGAAAAACGCCCTTCGAATTTGCATTATACGATCAAATAATGTTAATTTCAATGCCACATTCCAGTCTGAAAGTAACTTCCGATTGAAAACCACATGAGTGTTACAGATGTGCTCTAATCACCATGTGGTTGTATCACCAATCATACAAAACTCAAAATTATTAGGAACGAGGAAAAGTAATCATCTATATCTAATTTTGTTACCGTAGTGCTATCAAGCATATATTTCTAAGATTCTAAATATGAACCTTTAATATCAACTAGATTCTTGTGTTCTTTCCAGCAACTTCTAACTTCTATGTATATCCAATCCAAGGAAATAATTTCCATATAAATTGAACTTATCGACAATCGCCCCACAAAAGTATCCATTCAACAATAAGGAATAAAAATAATCAAATGGGTTTCAAGAACGTAATTTTTATGGAAATCATCCCTCATTCTTTTACGAGAGTATACAATTCTGTCGAGCAAAGTTTTTTCTGGGTATCATCTTCCCCAGCTAGACTTGCCTTAACACTTGCCCCAATAAATCAACAAATGACACACAAAAAGAACCCCGAAAAAGATGTAAAATGTAAAGAAAAATATTCTTCAGTAGATTAAACGAGCACATTTGCTGCATTCAAAATTTTTGAATTAATCAAAAAGTTGTAGTTTACTATGAATGTGCTTAACAGTCTGCGAAGGGATTTATTTTTCCCTAAAAAAAAATTCCTTTTCGTCTTATTTACAATTCAGTTTGAAAGTTTCCATATAAATAACATCGAATGAAAAAAATTTCAACTAGCTAAATTTAGTAAAATTATAGTTCATTTTCATGTGTGTGCATATTTGTTGTTGTGAAATGTACTTAGATTTGTAGCTATACAAACCCCATTGAGAACGTGGTTCTGAGAATGTCACAAGAAGGCACATGGAACAACATCTCTACTAATGCGATGTATTTATTATGTTTCTCGAAAAGTTTGGATTTGGTATCTTGACATTCGTTGCCCTTCTACAGTCATCTTCTTTGCAAATCGTACTCCTTCCGTTATTCCACTTTCAAATAAAAAAAACCTTTCTGAGTTATTTAGTAGAAAAAATAATGTAAATACAAAATATATTAGATACCCTCCGCTCACTAGGAATCACGGCTTTCACGAGTATTTTTTCTAGTCCTCATACACAGTCAATAAGTTGCGTACCTAGGGAGAGTGTGCGACGTGCGTCTACAAAATTCGGATAGATGTTACAAAACTTTGAAGCACACATACTTAGATATACCTATGCCCGTCACATCATCCTGCACAGTAGGATTTTGGTTACAGAAGAAAACAGAAATGCGTATGTATAGCATTGTAACGTAAAATGGCAGCGTGACTAGTCTTATATCAGGGATAGCACTAAAAACTCCGTCTATGGCATCATTATTATCCATCCATCCTCCAAAACTTATATACTCAGCTAAAAATCCAAATCGTCAGGAGTCAACATGGCTATCATACACGGTAGAATCTGAGCACTAGGTTGTTCCAGGAAAAACATTACTTACACACAGTACCTAAGTGATACAACTGTATGCTTTCTCACTTACAGCAACAACTTACTACAAAACTAAGGAGTACCGCCTTTACGAACTGGGGCAATGTTAAATTTATTTTAGGAAAGTTGAAAGAATTTTGTTTGCTGAATACAATATTCCAGTTTGGTGTTTGCACGCATAAAATGAGGAGACTGGTGAGAAGTTTTTCATATTTTTACCGAAATATTACATTAAAAGCAAAGTCCTAGCTTGAGCTCCACCCTTTGCATAAAAAAGAAACGATTCCAATCCTTTTGATGTGTACTTTACTTACTTACATGCATTTTATTTCTCTCATCGAGCCCCCCTCTCTGCTCTCCCTATAGCCAAGTGCGAGTTGAAGAGACAGCCGGATTTTCGCTTAAAACATCTCTTTTGTTATGCATATCACAAATGACGTTATTATCATAATTTGGCACTTTTTCATCTTTTTTTTCACATTGTAATACATAGATATATCAAAGCCTTAACTCTTTGTAGTTATCAAATCAACGTTCTCCCCTTTGAGAATACAATTTTTGAACATCGTAACATGAAACATTCAAAATATGAATATGAAATTTAAATACTCAAAAAATTCCCGCAGCCTCCGAAACTTAACTTTACACCTTGAGCAACGCATCGAAATTCTAAGCTTTTGATGACTTGACTGACTTAAGCATGCCAAGCATACTTCCCCGTGCATTCATATCATTTCAAAAATATCAAAACAAAAAAAACTAGGATAGAAACAATAAACAACATTGCTCAGGAAAGAGTCATAAGGATCATGAAACTGAAACATTACGGAGAGAATTTTCCTTGCGTTTTTACGATAAAATATTAGGATCGATGAAAAACAGAGACCCCCCCCTTCCCCAGCTGAAGCAGTTCCAAGGAGTAACAAGTAATAAAGCTGATCGATATTTCCGACCCTAATTATAACTTATATAGATTTGAACCGACGATAAGGAAAGTTATGCTGTCATTATCAATCCTGGAGCATTTTTACGAAGTATTTTCTATTTATAAAATTCTTTAACATACGGACTCCCATGTACCGACAAACGGCACTCCAAATTATACCCTCTAAACGGAAAACGATGTAAGATTATTAAAGCTAAAATAATAAACAGAAAAAAAATCTACAGTAATAAAAACTGGTATGGCATGATTTTTCGTAAGACAGGTCGATTTAAATGTGGCATGCAAAATTTACTTTATCAGCTTCAGTAGCATAGGCAATTTGTAGACATATTTGTAAACGTTTAATAATTACATGATTCAATACTATATGACTGTAATTCCTTCCTATATACCCTCAACCTCTCTCCCTCCCACAGTCCCCACCACACACCACACACACAAAGTATATGGGAGAAAAAGTTGTCTGAATAATTAAATTTTGAATATAGACATTCTTTCGACTCGCAGCTCCACCTCATATCGTCCTCACCCGGCCTAATCGCATAAATTCATGCTAAACTCTTTTCGAATGTTACGTACACATGTACCATTAGTAATAAAATGAGTAGATATTAATTAATGGGTCCATAGCCTCTGAAGCGAGCAAAGTCACGAAACATTTGCATTTGCAGCATTACTGCCACACTATGATACCTTAGTATTAACGTCTCTCCGTAGTAAACTTCACGGCGACTCTCCTGCCACTACCTATTAAACCCTCCTACCAATCACATACATACATATCTACCTATAATGTGTCTGACATATTTCACTACAAAAGGTTCAAGATACTTCCCTGACTTCATAATTTTTATTGAACTACAACAAAGCAGTCATTTAATTTAGACAGGTTATTACCCACTGCCATACCATCACTTCCATACCCTTCCACATACACCTCTCCCCCTCATATATTCAATTTTATAATAAATTCTTACATCAAAAAGAAATTATAATAACTTACCTTGGAAACTAAGCTGGCCCGGTAAGCCGCCAAAGCTTTCAAGTACTCTTTCTTGGCAGCTTCGGTCTTTTTCTTGTACACCTATAAAACATTCAAAAAAAAAACAACCAACTGTATTATAACCGTTACAATAATATCCTTCTCTCATCCCATCCTTCATATTTTAACCAACACCATCCCTTGAGCCCCTTTGACACATCCGTCAAATCAACTCTCCAACATTCCTCATACACAAGGAATCGAATTCAAAGGCATTTCCAAAACTACAGACGCCGTGTGCACGTATGTATATCCCTATAACTCAATATAATACTCAATCCAAAAAGGAAGGTCCAAATCCATTAATTATATCTCCCCAATTCCACATATTTCCCTAAATCCAAAACCAACCTCCCCAATCCCGCCCAGAATTATCGATTTCACATTACTCTCCTGATTGAATATTCTCTCAAGCCATAAATTATTGAAATCCTAATAACACTCCGTAATCAATATAATTACAACTTCACTAATAACTCTAAAATCCCCCAATTTACAGAGTTATTTACGTAAATAAGGAGATCTGAAGGGTCGGAGCGTCCTCTAAAATATATATACGCAAGAATTATTCCCAACTATTATTTAATTCCAACATTTAAAATTACTCACGTCAACCCCTTTAACTAAAAAATATATCCCATATTAATCCAACAACCATACTAAATTTCCTGGGAATCCGTTCGATCCTACAATTTAAATATTAAAAACTCCATTATTACATACACACCACTCATATCTCTCCCTTTGACCTAATCCTGTAATTAGTACGTAATTTAAATCCATGCTCCCAACAAACTTACTACTACATGGACACAAAATATTTGATTGTGGCTTTAAAAACAAATTAATTATTTGATTATTTTTATGTACAAGTATCCGACGCAAGTACTTCCAAAAACTAGCACACTCAAGCATTTATTTATTTATTCACAACTTGACAATCATGGAGGGGATTTAGAACAAAACTGTGAAACTATACCAGAGTCAGGAAGGACGGATTGACAATCGTCAGTCGTGATTGTTATTTCCGATAGAATGCGTATTTTTTTATGAGGGAATGAATGCTAAATACGGTGATAGTGAGAGTGTCTGCCTGAATTATTGTGATCTGACGAAACCCGAACGCACGCGATAGGACAAACCAAATACTTTAAATATTCCCCAGCGAGTAGTTAGGATTTAATGTGTACCATTAATCAGACAGGATCCCTGAGAGTAGTGAGAGTTCAATGTACTACAAAAATCCAGGACTCGAACCATTTTTTGCTTCAAGGGAATAATTATTATACAGGAAACAGGAGTCCCTAAGTCCCTATGTCAACCAGGGGTGGTGTCAATTCAGGGGTCGTTCTTCATAATATCTTATTTCGGACCGAATGAATTTTTAATAATCTATTGATCCGAATAGATATATTGAGTATGCGCAGTGAACTTACAAAATAATTGCCTTACAAGGATTTTTAAAAAATATTAGGCAGCCAATTATGCATTTTTGTAATATTTTTGTAAATTTTCCGAATCTTTAGTGTGGAATTTGCATGACCCCTCAAAATTCGACGGACATACATATATGTACATACGAGGGTTTAAAGGGGCTGTTATAACAAGGGTAAACTGTACATAGGATTATATTCAAATTCAATGGAATTTATTTCCGTTCCCTCCAAAAGCGCCTGAATAACTTTATGTCATGTCAGGAGTAGACATGAGGAGTTTGCGTGATTGATGATTGATGGAGAAGACAGTGTTGGAGTCAATTTCATGGTTTTTGTATATAATCATAAAATGTAAATGCATCAATTTGAACCTTTTAGGTGATTTCCAGATTGTTGTAATTATATGTTTAAATATTTTGATGGAGTCCTTTCATATGGGATTTTGAGAGAGGAGGAAAAAAATCTGAAGACTAGGCATTTTATTGAAAAATCTGTGGGGTATGTACATTATTGAAAAATCTGTGGGGTATGTATATTATTGAAAAACCTGGGATTAAGTAAATAAGTATGGAGATATTATTATTTTTTAGAATGTATTTGGACGGATGGGGTTATCGTCAGGTCGGATAAATAATTAAGTAATTTCTGACAGATTTTGTGCAGAATTGTTGGGGAGGACAATAGTTGAGCTCGATTGGATGAGAAGAGACATTTTAACGTTTGTAAATATTTCCTTCGAAGAGGATTTAATAATATCCACACATAGTGGCTAATACTTATGGGTGGAAATATTCTGGAACAAGAAGAATGGAAGACAAGCTCAGCTGTGGGTGTTTTAGGGAGTTGAGTATAGGAGCTTAAAATTTCAATAATTAGTTCTAGTCCTGAAAGATATTTCGTTTGCTGGGATTGGTCAAATGTAGATAGGTATTTTCTAAGGTATGGGTGTGTGACTCTTAGAATTATTTCGGAGTTGTATTTCCCAGAATGAGAGATTACAGGGGAAGAGCTTATTTCCGCTATTTTAGCAGACAATTTGATAGCAAAAGGTGTCTTCACTTTCAAATGTTTACATAATTAAAAATGCTCTCGGGCCGGGTGACAATGCAATGCATCCTGGACTCTGATTACGCTCAGGATATAAGGTAGCTCGGGTAACATTAATTGAACACTTTGCATCATTTCACTGTCCTTATTCCCATTCGTTGCTACTTATGATGAAGGAAAAACGTGTAAAGTTTCACGGTACAATTACGAGCACACTTTAACTAAAGTAGGACTGACTTATATATTTCCAGCCTGGGATGTTTTGGAGCTCGTGCGATTTTTTTTTTTGCAACGTTCATTAACGAATCCTGCAAATGAGTCCCGAATTAGTAAAAAAAAATACATGTAGCGAGTAATTGTTTGGGTTATTTAATGCCTTGTTAAGGTTGACCTTCCTTTGAATAATTCCTTACAGGAAATTAAATTTTAACATTTTCGAAGAGCTTTGAAAGCAAGTTTTAATAGAATTTATGGATGAACTACAATTCTGTCAAAAGTCAGCATACAAATTGTAGACTCTAACAATTCTGAGTAAGTACGTTGAGGAGCCTTGCAGGAAGGAGTGAGCCTGCCAAATGAGACATGTATTGGGGCAAGTTGAGCCACAGAGTTTTCCAACGGGAAGAGATCGGTAAACAACAAAAAAAAATCAGAGAGATTCGTTTCTCACTTTTGTGCCTTATGTAGGGACTTCTTCTGGCGAGCTAAAGACAGAGAGAGAGAGAGAGAGTATTCTACTGCTATTCCGCCTGCTCTATGAGTCTTGTGCTTTTATGCTATAGTTTGATCACGACATGGCCATAACTCTTGGGAAAAGAACAATGAGTCGCGAAGACAAGTTGGACTAATTAGCATAATAAAGACAAATAATTGCTCAAATTTGCGACAGAAAATTATTACCAACGGTCTGATCAGGAAAGATGCATGAATTTTACTCATGTCAAATTAGTTCTCACTTCTCAGCCCCTCTTTCAAATCAACATAATTAACATTTATGTTCCGACACTAAGAAATAAATACGTCATTTTATGTTCATCAAGGGAAGTTCTTTCTGCCGCCTGCTCATTGGCCAGTTAAAAATTAACATTCGAGACGGAACTCCTGAGTGCTGCATATAAAATTTGAGACGTCACTATACTATACTGCCTTCCTACTTTGTTCTGTCAAGTAAGGGTCTCCGTGTCTCATGTCCTAGTCCTCCGTACATCAGATATGGTTGTTGTAACAAGAACCGGAGACTGGTCGAAACAGTCCTACAGGGCCAGTACGTCTTGTAAAACATATCTGCATCAAGCTGTCAACGCCTCCTCCAACAACGACGGATCAACATAACAAGTTGACAACTCGCGGAAAAGTTGTAGCAAATATTTTCAACTCTATTATACACTCTCTTGTGTAAATCATGAATGTAGAGAGGGTACGTCGGAAGCTCTCTCTCTCTCTGAGTGAGTGTAGGATACGGAGTACGTAGATACACATAAATATCTCTCTCACTCTTGCCTCCTACGATATCGTACACATTTTGTGTAGAACATTTCTCTCATTAAATGACCATCGGGGTGGTACACCACGATTGCAATTTAGTCACAAAGTAACTTCACGTCAGTATGTTTTGAATAATCTCCTCGTATATTGTCATTCCGGCTCAACCCAAACATCAACAGAATGTAACACACATGGTCAGTCCCTGTATATATCCTATGATTAGAGGATCTCATACACACATACATATACACCTCCAGTCCTTGTATACAAGCACGAGCATGAACTCCTCATCGTTTCGAGCTCATAAAACCGTGCCAACAACTGTAAAGTAGTAATTGTTCTGTGTATGTAAAAGTTAGCTTAATTTATGAACTACTAACTATCATGACTTTGTTAACTAGGAACGGTGCAGAGTACATATATATGTAAGAAGAGGTTGGTCATAATCCATCCTTGAATTGGAAAATTGACTGTTGAACAAAGTGGGAAGAAGAGTTGTTGCTCAGATTATATTTATCATTTACAGAATTATCCCCCCCTGAAAATGCAACTGTATCAACTTTCCCATTCAATCCGAGTAGGGAACGTGTGCAAGCTGTACATTTAGCCCCTAGTACTTGTGCTTTGTTATTACTAACTTTGCCACAAACGCTGTAATGAGCTTTTATTTTACATTCAAAGTTACCATTTCATAACATGACTCATTCACCAACCACCAAATTAGACTTGCTCATCAGGAGGATTCCCTTTTCAGAGGGACATTTTCTGTTTCGTTAAACAGGTTCAAAGAAAAGAATATTATAGGGATTAACATCCTTTTCCTCCTCTTGATAATCAAAATCATGGCGTCAAAGGCACGTGTTTCTACTTACCCCGACGTATGTATGTACTCTGGATCATTTCCTATTTCCCCCCCTTATACCCCGTCTCCGATTCCAAGGGACCGATATTTCCGGAGAGAGAGAGGACCATACGTCAGAGTAAACTCTTGTTAATAAATTCGACGACTCATTAATAAGCAGCGTTTCTTTCAATTTGGCAAAGACAACACTGGAAACTTTCTGACATGAACTGTTTCTCTTCAAAGATAACAGCACAGTGGTTGTTACTACTTGCTAGTTTGAGAAAATACCATGAAATTAATACATATGTCAGGGGCTATGTGTAAGGAAGACACTACATGGAGTATTGTTTCCAACAATATAATGGGGAAAGACAACTAATGGTAAAGTCCTTCAACTTGCTCCTAAAACAGGGGTAAAATATACACATGTCATCATGTGTGCAGATTAGTGGTCGGACCAATTCAATTCAGAATTGGAAATTTTCGATTCGATTCGATTCGATTCAATTCGATTCAGTAGTATTTCGATTCGATTTGAAGGAAAGCCAAATCGAATGATTCGATTTGGGTATTGAACTGAATCGAATCATATTTTGTGAATTGCAATTCAAACAATTCATCAAAACCGCTTCGGCTGCGCACGGGTACTTTTTTTCCCGCATATTCAAAGTCCAAATACTACGTATACCACAACGTTTGTTATTTTAACGTAGCTTTTACTATACCCTTTATAATATGTATACGACACTCCAGTCACATAACGCAAATTTTGTATTTTCCCACTTGAATCGTTCGATTTACGATTCAATTCGATTCACTGGGTGAATTGAATCGAATTGAATTGCTTTGGGGCAAATTGAATCGAAAATCGGTTTTTCGATTCAATTCAAGCTTCAAATTGAATCAAATTGAAAAATTCGAATCAAATTGAATCGATCCGACCACTAGTGCAGATAGACACATCTTAAACTATTTTTTCCCCCTCCTGTTATTGCATTATCATCCCAAACGAGTGAATGAACTAGCTACTACTATGTGCTCTTTCGAAGGGAAAAAAATTGCATATATATGTACATGAAGTATGTACACAAATAAAAAGGACTCCTAGTTTCAAAGGTCTATACATAGTCTTGACAGTTACCCAATCCGGAATGTAATAGAACGATGCAGATAGTTTATCCTAAAAAATTGGCCTACAGCCAAAGAAGCGCCGGCAAAATTAATTTAACATAGCTAACACTCTCACTTTTTTCACAAGTTCCTCCACATAGAAAACTCTCAGATTCTCTCATATATAAATACAAACTATCTCATCCCGAATTTCTCCCAGAAAATACTATGCATAGCCTCTCGGAATATTGAGCCAGTATAATGAGTACACTATACAAAGACGGTAATAGATATGTCTGTTTTATGTATCCAAGTCCAGCCTTCACCCAGCTGTGTGTATCTCTTCATTACTTTCTCCTTGATAGTCTCATTTCAATAATGTAAATTTATTTTTAAAATATTTCACCCATACTTTCTTGTTCAAGCTGTAGTATAAAGGGAGCTAATAATCTATTTTATTCGATACAAGATGAGTAAAAACGAATGAAAGAATGTGAACTCAATAAAGAGACGAGAGAGAGAGAGAGAGAGAGAGAGAGAGAGAGAGAGAGGGTTCTCGAATCTCTTGAAACTTGATTGCTTTTACAATATACTTTTCCATGTTTAGAGCTAATGTTACAAGAAGTAAAGACCATATTTATTTGTGTACGCATTTCATTTACAGCTGAGCATATGCCAGGATACAAAATACGAGACATGCATACAGAGCTATTTAACCAAGTGAAGAATGGGTATTAACGGAGAGCCAAATAACACCAAAAAAGCTCACTCAACTCACCCTTTAAACATGTCATGCTCAACATTCCGACTTCCGACAACTGGCTACTCGCAAAAGTAAAAGTCAGGCCCTATAGTAAGTATTTGTCCGAGACAAGCCTGTACTATAGTCATTCCAGTATCTAACTCCTAATCCAGCAGCTACAGATTTACACTCAGGGAAAAACAGTGATACATATAAAGTCCCGTTGGTAAACAATGATCCTGGACCTGGACAGAGGATCCAGGGAGATCCTAGGGTGTGTACATAAATGAAGTCCTGCCAGACTGTAGAGCATTCCCTGAATTTAACAACGTGGCTATAGCCCAGTCGTTGTCGTAGTAGTAGTAGTAGTAACTAAGGAATAAAAACTTGAACTCCCCACTCTTTTGCTCACGTCAAATTAATTTAAAACTTTCCCAGGCTAGAATCAGTAAACTCACAAGAGAAATATGCTGAAAAACAAAGTAAAACTAAAACTACTTTATTCCCCTCCTCTAACTCTTTCACTCTCCTCAATTCCACTCCAGCCCTACTACTCCTACATAGATATGTATGAGGAGAGACCCAAGCACTCACAAATAGGCTGAACCAACATGAATGCATGTGTAGTACGACAGAAGAACAGGAACCCTTAAGTACGACAGTTACGACTCCGGTGCAATTTCCATACGAAATTCTTCCCATTGTTCTCACACTCTCACATACACACATTGTTATAGCATGTCTACTTCCCGATTACAAGTATATTCTGTACATAGGGAATCTCTCATAAGACCAAGGAAATAGAGAAACTGTAAATAAAATTCCCTTTATACGGATATCTAAAAACCATTGTCCTATACATATGTATGTAGGGCTTGTAGGTAGGTATTCGATTGGGACCATCCGTCGACTCAAATGCATAGCTTTTGATTTTTAATTGCTCTAAAAGTTTCCTTTTTTGATTTTCACCCAGACTTGAGAGCGAAGGTGAACTATCCTATTTCAAATCAAATTATTCCTAGGCATTTTAAGTAATCAGCTTCATTCTTCCGAGGATACATGTATGTACATACGTCGTTTGCCAAAAGGTTAAAGTATCAAAGTGTGTTACAAATACTAAAACTCCTCAAATTATGATAAACTTTCCCTCCTAAAAGAATACTTCCAAATAGAGATACACTATATAAAAACTAAGGGTTCTTTTTTCATAGAAAGGAAAATAATGTGATTCTTTGAAGCGTCGAACACTGATCTATAATGTATAGCTACAGTAGTGGAATTGTTCCTGTAGTAAATAAACCGAGCAATTCCAAAGGGGATATTTATCCCAAGTCTTTAATTTCCTAACGAACTCAAATCCATTTGCCCTTCATCAATATAACAACATCCTACCAAATTCATCCGCACAACTATTCATTCAACATTTTCAAATAATAAGTATTACAGTATTCCGCTAGTCATTGGGCATGTTGTTAAACTATCATATTTAAATAGATCATTCATGTAGTCAACACTACTACATGGATCATTCCAACATCTGTAAATCTAATCCGGGAAGACTCGATTGGGCAACAAAACAAGTCAATGATTTTGAATAACAAGCCTAAAACTCATAGTAGTATGAATTAGCAGAAGACTTAATAAACAATGCAAGGAGCTCGGATATCTGCAGGTAGTACATACAACTACTCGCGCAAATTTTCCTGGAGACTCCCAAAGCAAGCTTGGAGGTTTTACTCAATCCCATACCATTTCGCTCATCTCTGTCTCAGAGACGTTATCTACTGGACAAATAGGCGTGCTATAGTATTGCTATTACAACAAGGCATTTCATTATCTCGGTGACTCTCGGAATATTTCTCCTCCCCACTCCTCCTGACTCTATACAGAGCTGAGAGAGGAGGTCAAGCATCCACAGCATAGCCAATATATAAGGACATTATTTTTAATGATAGGAGCCAAAATTAAACTTACATTTTTATGCTCGGCATCTAAAGCATCCCACATCGACGCCACGATTTTCGAAACTTCTCCGAAACTTGCATTTGGATTTTGACCTTTGATGGCTGCTTGTGTATCCCGGAAGAATAGGGCGTACGCAGACACTGGCCTGAAATTTAATACAAAACAAGTAATTGAATTAGTTAGCTCTCCCTGAGTTAAAAGCGTTTTTTTTCTTCTTCTTTTGATGTAGAAAAATGACAGGCATTCAAGAGATTACTATTTTACACTGTTACTAAAACCCCTGTTGGACCTATGGAACTTTAAGAGCTCCCCCTGTAGACATACTTGAGTGCTGAGGGAAGATCAATTTGGCCGGAGATTTGTTCTGATGAGTAGTATGTAGTAGATATGCTATGTCGTGTCTGTATGCACATAACCCTACAAGGGACGTGATGAGTACATGTCGAGGGAAAATAGTAAAACAAATAAGGTTGGAGGAAAGTATCTCCAGCGGAGAGTCCACAGTTTACTCCAACTTTGCATGATTCAGGAGTGGAGTGTCATAGCAAGGGGAAACGAAGGAGTGTTATGAATAAAATAGTAAATAGCAAGACGATCAGATGATGTCAATGTCAAATCAGAGTTGATCAAGTCAATCCTAACTGATAAAGGAATAGAATTGGACGTGAAAGGATATGATGATTTCTTTTCCTTCCTTCCCCCCTCCACTCCATACAAGGGCCATGTTAGCATGCGTAAGGAGAGGAAGAGCCAGGGAAGAATACCAAACCAGAGCTACAATATCACATGCTCCCAAACAAGTATTTATATGAAATTTCAGTAAGGCTCTATGTATAGCCAATAATTGTATGATTCTTTTTCATCGTATTCTTCGTCGTGTGAAAAACGAATAAAATATCAAAAAGGAGAAAACAAAAATGTCCCCAAGAATCAATTTGAGATAAAAGCACTTTCAATTTTCTTCTCTCTTTTTTTTCCCTTTACTTGTTCCTTTCTATACTTTTACCACTGCCATGTACACCACTCTATATTTTCGTTTTTCTTCTTCCTTGGTTTCTCCTCTTTTCCCCTTCCTCCTCTTCCTCTTCTTCTTCTTCTTCTTCTTCTTCTCGACCTCACTTCTTTCCCACTCGCTATGTTCATCTGACAATATATATTTCTTCTCTTTTCAGTTCCTCCTTTTTCTTACTTACTCTTTCTTCAAGTTGAATGCTAAAAGATATAGAATAACTCACCACCACTAGTACTACCACAAGTGTTGAAAATTTATAGCTGGCATACAACATCTTATGAAAAAATACCTACAATAGTCTACCCATCCGAATATTTCCCTCAAGCCCAGCCCAACCCATGCTACTACATACAACTAATACGCGCTTTACCTAAGTGATGAACCAAACTGACTTGACGCTCAACCTTAAAAGAGCAATAACAGAATCCCACATGTATCTATTCCCATATCTGTATAAAAATCACGACTACACTTCCACATTCCTCGACTCTTGCTAAATAAAGGAACCGTCTACTACAATGACATCACACATGCATTCATACTGATGCATGCTCCCCAGTATCCCACACATTCATCCCACTATGATGTACATACGTCCCTGTATACATATCTAAGCCCGTCTGTCCCTATACCCTTTCTCCTCTTCTCATATCCATCAAAGGCAATGCAATAGAACCCTGAACAACAAATAGTTTCGGATTTTCGACACTCCTCACTACTTCACACGCGCCTCGAAAAGAAATGGAGCTATAGATATCTACTAGTCACAAAACCTATCCAGGCGGCTTTCACTTTTCACCCGCACATGCAACATATGTATATCTACACATGTGTATATATACATATGTATAGATATAGATAGATACATGTCCACACACTTGCATAGATATATAGATAGATACTTCCCTTTATAAACAACGCCAGTCTCCGAACCACTTCGTTTTGATAAAAATATCTCCTCTGTTGTTTCCCACCAACTGACTCACGTCTTTGTAAGCAAAACAGCTTCTTATGTCAACTTACAGTAATCATCTCCCTTCAGCTCCCTAGCTCTCCTAGCGGATCCTCCCGCCTAGGACTTATTCAAATAAGTTACTGTTGATGACTCTCTCCAGCTCCCAGAAAAAAAAATTACTTGGTGAAATCAAATCACAAGAGCTAATTTAATGAAACACCGCCTAATCAATATAGTTCGGAAAACGCTTAAGGTCTTGAGGGTTAAAAACTTTAAAACTTTCTTCATGACAACTGCAGTAAGTTCTCTTCCCCCCCCCTCCCCTCCCTTCCTGGATAAAATTCAATCACTTGGAGGAAGACAGGAGTTCCCACTTGAAAATCAATGATGATTTTTAGGATTTAAGAAAGATGAGGGAAGGAATGGGGACTGTATGAGAGAGGAGTAAGCAAATCAACGGAAGGAATACACAAGATTTACAAGAGTAATAACGCAGGAAGTAGTAAATACGGAAGCAGCATTAAAAGGATGCCTGAGGAACTTAACTACTTTCGGTTGAACCCCGGCCATATAGTAAAACTTGTTCATTCACTCAATTCAATGCTCAAGTCTCTACAGAGACCGAATTTGGATGGGTGTGTAGCGTGGTTGTCTGGTTATATGCACAGAGATCAGAGATACTATACTCCCTGTGTACAGACACTTGGAATAGATATACATACATACATAGTAGAAGGGAAGTAAAGATCAAAGCGTCGGACTACACTGGTGGGGGGGGGGGGTTTGATGCGTAAATCTAATACAGGCCGTTGGCAGGACGACTTGTGGTTCAAACACAGTAGCCGCCTGGCATTACGTGGAAGCTTTTGCAGATAGCTCCTGACTCACTCGAGACTTTTCGAGACGTAACCTTTGGACAAAAAGTGAAAGTAAGCTGTAGTAGTAATATCCGTAGTAGTAGTAGTAGTAATAGTAGTAGTAGTAGTAGCAGTAGTAGGAGCTCCTCCAACTATAAGTTACATCTATCTACCTCAAGCTTATCCAAACAAACAGACTACACTTCCCTGAATGCTTTTATTGGATCGTGCTGTCTTCGATTATCTAAACATCATTAAGGTACATAGTTTAGCCGGGAAATTTAACAAGGAACACTGAGAGCTGTGAAATAGTAGATTGGGAAATAAAAATTGTTTATTTTACTTCCTTCCAACTCAATGCTCAAACTCATAAATAATTATTTCAGTTGGACAGAAAGCAGTCCACACTATCTATATCTACATATATACGAATTTAGCAAAATACAAAAGAGGATCCTCTCCCCCCTAATAAATGATAAAGTTGCTTTAATGTATTTCGTATTGTAATTATTACTATTCCCTGACGAAGAGCTCAACTCCTTTTATTACTATCCTCAATATAAAGGAATAAATTGCTATTTATTTTTACGAGTTTTACAGTAAAATCCCTCAATTTATTTGAACGGAGTAGAACGCATTTGCTTAAACGTTCTGTCGTGTAAACTGCAGTTGGAGAGAAAAAATTAGAGAAAGTTGGGAGTGTGGTAATGTACTAGTAGTATAGATAGATACGTGGAGAGAGATTTTCAAATACCAGTCAAATACACTGAGTTCCCCAACTGTCAAGAAAGGATTTCAACGCTCTGGCTGCTGTATACAGTCACATAGCATTTTTTTTTTCAATGGGATGTGTGTACATAAATAGGAACAGTGAGGATACATGCTGTAACTCCTATGGAGGAGAAAGTGAAGGAAAATACGGGGGAGAATGAATACATGTTTATACAGTGACTCTGTACACTCGTGCTTATCGAGCCTTTCACCATTGGAATCTACATCCGATTGAATGGGCAATAAGCACACGCACTTACCCACACACACACACACACACACACACACACATACCTCAAATATAAATAGACCCAAGGATAAATAGTACATGTACATAGGAGGGAAGCACAGGGAAATTTTTAGATAGCACAAGAGGGAAAAATTCTTGTTTTCTTTGATAAATGTTTCAAACAATAATATGTGACATATTGCTTATTAAATTATTTCTGTTTCCGATTTTTATGCTCCCCTTCTCCATTTTTTGCCCTTTTTATCCTTTCCAATCGATATGGCATAAGTATAATTTTTACTCTTTACGGCTATATTTTCTAACTTGCTCTCTTTCACTCTCTCTCTCTCTCTCTCTCTTCTTCCCCCAACTCCAGCATTCTGCTACCCTGACTATTCCATCCTATTTCTCCCTTCTCTCTGTGTCCTGCCTTCCTGACAATACTTCGATCGGGCATAAATTTTTAGCTTCAACACAATGTTAAAATTTATTTTTCCCTCCTCCTACTTTTGCTTCAACAAGCTTTACTACACTCTAGCTAATAAAATCCAAACGCTGGATTTTTCAGTGGCTCTTTCCTTCCAAATACGGAACCATCACGCACGGTGGTCTGGATCCTTCCCTCTTAAAAAAAAAACCGACGTCACTTGTTCCCCGGGTTCCTTCCGTCAAGGTTCTCTTTTAACTCAATTTTCGGAGTTTTCAAAACCGAGATAATGTTTCATTTACAAAGATTTTTATCTCTCTTGCCGTGTAATCCAGAGTCTTAATTATCCCTATAAAGCCTCCTGCTTAGTACTCACAGACAAATTTAAAATTGTTATACACTGTGTATAGAGCTACCCAAATGACGAAGGTTGACAGTTACAAGGTGAAATAAGATCTCTGAACCCTTTGTTTCCCGAACGTCTTCCAGATACAATCCAAGTGCGTAAAAAAAGAACATGCAAAGGCATTGGGAAAGTTGAAACGTGATCCCATTATGGATAAACACGAGAAAATGACAGCTATTCAAATGGATGAAATACGCCAAAAAAGTGAGAGAGAGAGAGAGAGAGAGAGACAGATAGATGAAGACAAGACTTCTGAACTTGTACACTTTAAGTTAATAAAAGTTTGTCGACATGGGAGACGAAAAAAAAAAGGATGATCGCTTGAATGGCAATATAGTATCCCAATACTCTCCCACAAGCGAAAGATGCTCTGAAAAAACTTAGAAGGCTCTCTAGACAGGAACTTATACTAAGGTGAAAAAAAAAGTTATAAAGATAATAATTGCTAACTCTCGATATTTATCTTACAATTTCGCTTGGCAATTTATAGGAAGGATTTTGTAGAGGCATAAGTGCCGTAGAAATTACTTTAAACATGTGTATTTAGCAACAGTCCATTGTAATCTCTCTGGGAGTAATTTCTGGCACGATTCCCCTCTAAATCTTCAAATAATATTTCCCAAGCGAGATGATTTTTTTTTGGTGTATTGGGATAACAACGGGGATTTTACCTATCGTTTACTCAAAATTGCAAAGGGGGTCAGAAAAAATGTACACATGTGAGAGAATATTATAATTTCCGAGATGGGGAAAAAAATAATCAAAATGCCGTGACAGTCTGAGGAGGTGGAGAGCTGGAGTAATCGGGGATAATAATGTACCGACAGTGTGCAATTACGATTAATGCAAATGTGTTGATGAAGGCATCTTTGAAATGACAAAATTAAGCATTAGCGGTAATAGCGTAGGGGAGGGCTAGAAAGCAAATTCAAAGAATTATTCAACACGGACACATCACGGTCATAAATACCGGCACCATGCTAGACACATAAATGTTACTTCCCAGCTCATACCCACTCCCAACTTCCAATCCCTCAGCATGGTCTTACTTCAAACTTTTCGGGGTCCGACCCACTCCTATAAATTCAAATGTGACCAAGCCTCTGACGTCTTTGCAAAGTGCAAGCGGCAAGCTACACTAATGTTCTACATGTTCATTTCCCTTCCACTTATATTCCAAACGATTTTAGTAATAAGGGGTATCCCCCTCCGTATTGTACATAGAGGACGGGATCATACAGTATAGTACGCACATAATTATCTACATACGGAAAATGCATATTACTTCACCCGCTGCTTTTGACTCTTTGATAAAAACACATCAAAAGGCTAACGCCAAGTCCATGATGACTACACATGCTGTAATCAAGCGTAAATATTATCATTAGCAAACCGCAGGTTGGCATTAGTTTCTATGACAAAGGTCACGCAATCATAAAGGCCAACAGAAATGTTTCCCTTTGTTACACATATACATAGACTACAGAGTGTATCCTGCCGATCCTCCCCATATGTACACTCATAAATACATATATGTATATAGGGACCCACACGCTGCATATACAAAAACTCAAGGAAAATACTTGAATGAAATGGCATCATCACAAAACAAAAAAGTTACCTTTCACAATGGCCAACCTATAAACTTTATTTGCTTTACACTGCTCCTTAAATGTTTATCATTTTCACTCCATCCCCAAAATACATGACATTTACAACGAGACTCCACATGTGGTGTTTTATATCTACTCTTCACAAAAAACCAAAAATCCACAACGGAAATAAATCTCTTGAGGAAAAATAAATAACATTTCCCCATTAAACTATCAATCCACCATTCCTGTGTGATTACCTCCCTCAAAATTATTAAACTACCCCAGACTTTTCTCAATATAGAATTAAACCTCAAAATTGATTTTCTCTACACTTGGACTTCCCCATTCCTTCTATACATATTTAATGCTTAACCTTCGTAGTATTCTCAACTACCTCAAACCAACCCAGGCATGATATTTCATTACACCTATGTATGTATGTACGTATGTATATGTTTACCTATCATACCAGAATACAACACATATGTATTAAACTACAAAAGGAACTTCAATAGTCAATAGACTAACACCGTCATGCATGCAATCCCTGTAATATGGGAGAGAGCCAGAGGAGAAAACTGTTTTTAGAAGCCTCTGAAGATTTGAGAGTAGGAGAGAGAAGTCTTGTAGAAGTCTCCTACTCCATTCCTAGACTCAAACACACAGAGTGTATAAAGAGATAGGAGTGAGGAAAGCTAAACAAGATAAATCAACTTTCTTTGATTTCTATTTGATAGCACCAACTACCCAAAGTTATTCGAGTTTGTGTAAATTTAGGTACACTTCAAAGGTTGAGTATACATGGCTGTAGATGTGTAAGTCTTTCAAAGTTTAAGTCCGGTATAAAATAGAATAAGAAGTCGGAAAGGGAAACAGACTCAAGTTAGTCGGGTTATGTTACACTTAAATAGGACTAAACTACTTTCCAAAGGAAGAAAGCACTTGTGCTCTCTGTAGGACTACTTACACTCCTCGTGTAGTTTCCTATGCTTGGGGTATATCTATAGATACGATTGAAAAAAAAACTTGGGTGAGGATATGTACATATGTACATGGCACGGGGCAACTCTTCTCCCTTTCCTGTACAACAGTCCTGTGATGTTCAGAGGAGAACTTTATACCACTGTATTTTTGGCTCCTACTGAAACATACCTTTGCGTGTGTGTGTGTGTGTACAAAAAATGTAGACAAGAGTAACATATGCATGTTTATATCCCCTAGTATTGTATATATATCCTTTGTACATATAGTCTACAAGGTAAAGGTAAGGAAGGAAGGAAGAGAGAGAGAGAGAGAGAGAGAGAGAGAGAGAGAGAGAGAGAGAGTGAGTGAGAGAGAGAGAGAGAGAGAGAGACAAGGATTTTCAAGAGAGTTCAGATGATGTAGTTTTACGGTCTTTTACTTTTTCTCAACCGACGGTCAATTTTCCGTTGATAGATCAGAAATGGATGGATAGAAGAGAGAAAAGGGGATGTTGAGGGAACATTTTATCCAACCAAGACCATTTTATGTACTTGAGAGATACACCTAAATCGTATCTGTATCAAGAACTATATACTTTATAGGCTACAAGCCCATTTTGTCCTTCCCTGGTATAATGCTGGTCAAGGGAGATGAAGCCAAGACTTAAAAAGACTTACGTCCATATACTCTCCTTGGTCCAAGTCCCTAGTATGTACGTCCTACTCAGCAGTAGTAGCACGTATAAGGGTAACTACATATACATGTGTGTGTGTGTGTGTGTGTGTACTTTTTCTAAAGTTTTCCCGTTGTCTCCTATCCATTTACTTTGGGAGCCCAGTATTGTTACTCTGGTAGTAGTAGTTCGGGAGTGTAGTGTTGGAGTGGGAACAAAATACTAACAGGGCCTTCCATCTCTTCCCCATGTACTAAAGTTGGTGGTAAAAGAAAGGAGCAAAAAGAAAAAATAGAATGAAAAAAGAGGGGGAAAGGAGAGAAAAAAAAAACCGTGAGATATGATATGATGAAGGAAGACTTTGAAACACTAAGCTCCTTTCTCCATATATGGTAGCCATAAGTACATCCGATGTATTTATGAACACATCTTCCTCCGAATCCCGAAAAAAAACGATAAGTTACTAGTTCCACTATCAGTCATGTCGAATGGGTCACACTACAAAATTCTCCTTGTAAAGCTACAATTTTTATAAATACAAGACCCTGTATCTAGTATTTACTGAAATGTCTTGAAAAAAAAAACACACACACACACGAGAGCAAGGCGTCATCCCCAATCTTCCCCACCTAGAACATCTTAGATTTATCTAGTACTAATATCCAAGTCCAATGTAATTACGCTCATGAAGTTCTGTAGAATTTACGGAGTAAATTCCTAAAATGTTTATGTCAAATGAGGACCAATTCGTAACTATCTGTATGTCCTGATCATTTTGATTTTTTTTTGTGATGAAAGGAAGAATTCAGAAAGCTATTTAAAAGTATGTAATTAAACGGGAAATTAATGAAGGGCTTACTTTTGTGGCTCATTGGGATCTCGCTTCTTCTTCTTCTTTTGAGCTTTAGGTTTCTTTACAGCAGCAGCAGCCGCGGACATCGACCGTGAGTCCACTGGCTCCGGACTGGGTCTCTTCAGAGCTGGTGTCATCTGTAACAATACATCAAATATTACACGTAACCATTTTAACTTGGAAGGTGTCGGTCGGGGCTTGCTATTTACTTGACACAAAACACAAGTCTAAATATATACATACATGTAGATACATAAGATCCAAGCACCTGCATCATGTATGAGGGAAAAGCTGACATTGTGTTCACATTAACCGTACGTTGTTCAACTGTCAAAAGCTTCATTTTTTATACCCTTCCGTCACTACCAAGATTTATACTCCCGTCGATTTGAACTCCATATATTTTCCATGGAGCTGACAATTTTTCGACTGTTGTAATATTACAGCTTCTTAGGGAATTTTATCAACTGTCCCACACTTTGCTCAGGAGTCGTCCTACTAAAAGGGCAAGATTCTCAAATTTCCAGGGAATTGGGCTATTTCTAGCTCTAGTTGAGTTCAGAAACTCTTGGGACAAAATTATATTGCCCACAATATTTTATGGCAAGAAAATTATATTTCTCAAAGGGAAACAAATTGATAAATTCTAATGGTGTGTGTATTACTCAATACTTGACGCCCATGTCCCATGTACATGATTCGATATTTGCATCCAAATTCAATGAAATACTTCATAAAGACTTCTACGGCAATTCTTGAAATTCTGCTGAAAATGATGCGTTTGAGTAATGAGTGAACATCTTGGGAGGAAAATATTCAACAGAATAATAACAGGACAATATAAGAATATAATTTCATTAGTTCCCCCCAGCAACTGGGATATTGTATACAATATGATTTAAAAAAAAGAAGCTGTCTACAAAAATCACAGCTGGAAAAAGAATCCTTGAGAATTTGAAACCTTATTGCTAAATCTCTCGGAGAAAAAACAGCAGAAGAAACGTATGATCCGAAATCCATTGATTAAATGCTCATATACCCAGAGGTGACTCCTTGGGGTATTGAGGAAATTGGAAAAAATTCGTCCCATGCTACTGTATGCTCTGATTTTTAGTAGATGCGTCTGGATTGATTTAATTGTAAATTCAATTAAATGATTTTTTCCCTACTCCCAGCTCACAGTAGTAGTAGTAGTAACAATAATAGGATAAAAACCTGAATATTTTTTTGTAACAAGATACAGGAGTATCCTGCTTAGCTCCAACTTGTTATTCTACACAGGAATGATAACATCTCTAGGTCCCTACCATCAATTTCATTCCCTTGAAGTAGTAAAAAAAAGTCTTCCTTTTACTACAAAAAAAAAACACTAACAATAAGTCGTCTTATGTACGCTCCAGGATAGACAGTTGAACTGAAGGGACAATTCCGTTATTAGTAACGATACATCCAATTTCCTGACAATGAGTGGACATTAAAGCCCAGATAAAAATTAATCTGATGCATATATTTAGCAAAGAGAGGAGACGGAGAGCATAGGCTGGGAGCTGCTCCCCTGTTAAATCCTGACTCTTTAGAGTATCATACACTTTGTGAAATGATGGGAGCTCTTAAGATTTTTATTTCCATATAATAAAGAAAATACGAGACAGTAAATAATGAACCAGACGGAAAAATAATGATAGCAGAGCCAGGGAGAGTCCCATATAGGCAGAGAGAAAAGAAACAAAAGAAATTAGAAAACTTTTAAAACATTCCAAAACCGTGAAGTGAACTAATCGTAAATATATGCTCATATTAAATTACCAACGTTGGATAAGTGTAATGGAACACTGTCTATTTTATTTAGAAAAAAAAATCCCAAGTCCAAAGTTGGTATTTTTAATGCTTGAGAAAGTACACACAAGATGCTGTTTGTTGTTTGTTACATCCCAAGGAGAGGACCCAGGCCCAACCTGCCCAAGCATTACCTCTGGGTTGCAAAAACCCATTAAATTTCCTATAGCTCACTGCATACACAACTAATAACAAGTTACAAGGGAAACTAAAAGCACAAAAAAAAAGGACTACCAAAGTATGATTCCAATATAAAACTCAAGGAATAGGAAAAGAGCTGTATAGTTTTACAACTACTAGCACGTTGTAGAGGCAGCAGAGGAGCAAGAGAGTTAAAACCATTTAGTTTCGTTATATTTATAACTCCGTATAATTTTCCATGTCGACCAAGTATAGGGTACAGACCTTCTATAAAAAAAACACACACACACACCCATAATACAGAGAGGGAGGGAGAGAGAGAGAGAGAGAGAGAGAGAGGTACTGGAAATACATAGTAGTGACTTCAAACTCCCGGGTTTTAGAAACATTAATGCATGTGTAGCAGATATACGGAACTGCCTCATGTTTATACTCGCACATGTTCTTTTATTAGTCAAAACCAGGGAGAGTCCTTATATGAATCGACGCAAGGCCTATGTATAGATACAGGGAGGGTAGTCCAAGGGAAACCTACAGGCTCCCCATGTACATCCTAAATGGAACATATGAAGTTAGTAAAAGGAGGGAGAATGGGTAAAAAGGTAGCTATATCCCCAGTTCTAAAAACCCCTTGCAAGTCATGATTTTTTCTCATTTCGCATTCGTAAAAACTTAGATTACAAAAACATTTGGAATAAAGTACTAGTGTGTTTTTGGTAACCAAGTTTGTCTTCTAAAAAGCAAGTTTATGTATTCAATATAGGAGCACTTGGGACAGGGATGGAGAGTCAGAGAGAGAGAGAGAGAGAGAGAGGGAAGGCTGGAAGAAAAGAACGGACTACTTACAAGCTTGAGACATATAAAATGCTCAGCTTGGACCTATCTAAGTAGTGTATTTTATATGCAATGTTATTATTTTTACAAGCCATTTGCTCTTTGTATTTTCATCTCTTTTTGCCTTCATTCCAAATCTCATTTTCCTTCGAAAATGGATGTGGAAGAAGAGAAGTAAGAGAAGAAGAAGTAGAAGAAGAGAGAAAAACTTTTTCACGTGAAGTTGAGAGAGTTGTATGTGTTCCATTCTCTTTCCTTCCTTAACCAGAGAAGTAGTAGTAGTTGTAGTGGTAGTAGAAACGGCTGAGGCTTTAATAGTAAGGAGAGAGAGAGAGAGAGAGAGAGACAGAGAAAGAGGAAGAAGTAGTAGAGAAGAGGAGGAAGAGCAAGGCGAAAGCATATCAGGTCTATGTAGTAGAAGGTATGTGAAACCCATACACGAAGATTTTACGGACAGGGGTTTGGGAGGAAAAGGGGGGAATTCATAATAGAAAACGATTTCGTGCATAGAAATGACTTATTTGCTTGGGGATGAAATTGAATCAAAAATTCAAAGAATTCTCTCATTTCCTCTCTTTCTGGAGAAAAAACAAGATTCTGATGCTCCACTCAAGTTTTGATCAAAATTTGTTGCCATCGCAGACACAATCCATTTTTCATTTCTTCCTGATTCTCTTCATGCTACTCTCTCTCTCTCTCTTCTATCTCTCACTCAATGCATACATACATATACGTATTGGGAGGAAGAGAGAGAGAGAGAGAGATCCAAGGAATTTTTCTCTCTACGTCTTTAGCTCCGCAATAACTCCTATCCAACATACTCAAATGAATACCTACATAGGGGAGAGTCGTGACTATATACCTATAGTTTTGGGAGAGAGGACGTAATCGGTAACGACGCATTACTTATTTTAGCAAAAGCAGAGACTCAGAGAGAGAGAGAGAGTGTCGAGCCCAGGCAGAGAACAACTACACACTTGAGTAGAGTAGTACAAGAAAAGCTTGAAACCCACCAAAAGTAGTCTCTACGATAAATCTCCAATCTCTCTAATTTGATGGATTCATACATTTTTCCCAACACTAAGACTACTAACACCCCTAAATCACATTTCCCCTTTTTTCGCAAGACAAAATGGTCCCCTCTTTCTTCCTATTCTTCTCTCCTTCCCTCCATGTACAGATACATACGGGAGGATGCTCTCTTGATGTAGCTCCTTTCGTCGTCTCCTGCTCCTTAGTATTCTTGCTCAACCACACGGGAAGAAACTCCAGTCATTCTGTCTGCTCCAGCCAAATGTTACACTTTTTTTCCCTTCAGTTTTAACTCCATAATACAATTTTACTAATCTTCCTTTCCCTCACAAAGAAACAAGAGATAAATACAAGAGTGACGTTAAATTCGGGAGGAAAAACAATCAACAAAGAGGAGCTAGATGCAAAGCACAAGGCAAATTTCCCTTACTTTTCTTTCCCATCTGTACAAGTAATTACATATACATATGAAGCTCTCCAAGAAAAAACTTGTCCCTCTCCCTCATCACACACACACACACACACACACACACACACACATACCACATCATTAATCAATGTTTCATTTCACTTCCCTTCAATCAACCTCAAACATACATAGAAATAAAAAAAATATATAAACATATTAAATGTAGATATATCCGTAGTAGTGGCCCCGGAGGATTTCCATTTCTAATTTTGTCCAAAAACTCCCATAAATTGATACCAACCTGGAAAACCAATCTTCACGACAAATGATACTGTCAAGTACAATAAAGTATTGCATTTCGTCAGAATTATTTGCCAATGTGGGAAGTTAGGAAATACAGGGACACATTTCTATAATCTATATTCCAGACCCATAGGTACGTCCATGTGAGTGGGTGGCAAGGGAAGGGAGACAAAACGAAGGATTTAAAAAATTTCAGGTAAAATTTACTTGGGAGACTAAGTTGAATGGTTCGTAAACGGTGATAGCACACAAGTTTAAACGATCAAATGGGCCACATAGTACGATGGAAAGAGTCCCAGTCGGGTTTCTACTTAGGAATTCGCCCATCGTTTTCCCTACATCGGAGGGTGTAATCCGCTCGAAAGGAAAGAAGAAAAAAAAACCCAAGCCAAACACCAACCAAGGATAGTTCCACCAGGAGCACTTTTCCTAGTCGCCCATATTCAGCACTCAGATACATCACCTTGGACCCCAGCCCCTTCCATATACAGGAGCGGTACTGTCCTATCGCAAATACTCACATTCCATATACCAGCAATAGACATGCCGGGACACTCCGTACATACGGAACTGTACATACGTCCATAGGAGTGTAAATGTAGTATGTACATATGACGGTCGAAGTAAGTCTTCTAGTACTATACTGGAGGAGTAGCGAGCCTACCCGCAGCTACTAAAGTATTAAATGGAGGTATGTAAGTAGACGCAATTGAGCGCACAAACTTGTGTGTCAAATGCTTTTGGAGAGAGGAGGGCTGAAAGGAAGAGGAAAGGAACGGTAGAAACAGTATAAAGAAATTGAAGACCCGGAAAAGGAACAGTAACAGTAGGATGTTCCCACATGACATACCATGGTTGATAAAAAAAAACAAAAATATGCTTTTATATCTTGCAGTGATATGCCTTCAAAATTTCTATAGACAACACACAGGGATACACATCTATATCTTTAGAATGTGTGGCTTTGGTTGGTTCTAAAGGGAATTCTTACCTTGACTGCTGCACTTGCACTTGTACCTCTCTCTCTCTCTCTCTCTTTCAACGGAATCCACCGTGCATTTGAAAACCAGTAACCAGAACTGCTGAGCATTGAATAAATACCCACAACATGCACATACACATGTGTGGATGTCTTTCAACATCCCAGATAGGCAGATACAACCCGGGAACAAACAGACTGATATTTTAGAGGCAAGTGAGGAGATAGACACTATGTAGTGTGATAGGTGGAAGACCTTCCACGGGAGCTTTATACAAGCACAAAGAATCCACTTTAGTAAAAGTGTATCAAGTGAAAAACAAAAGCTAGGGTTAAACCTACCTTCAACCTCCATCATAGGAACAATACCCTGTGAGAAAAAAAAAACGAGAGCCTACATGCCGAAACTATATATAACTCACAGTAGATTTATTCTTTTCCCACGAGAGAAAGCATTAAAATGAAATATAAAACGCAGAAAAAGAGAAAGTTGGTTTTTCCTATCCTACAGCTCCAACTCCGACTCTCTAACTTGCTCCTCTCTATTCCCCAAAATTTTTTTGAAGGTATGAAAAGGCGTTTGCACGGATATCTGACAAGTAGATAGTCTTGCAATGTACGGAGAAGAGGGTAAAAAATCAAGTAAAAACGCAGTGCCGATCTTTCTCTTGAGGAACGGGAGGGAGAGAAAAAAAACCTAACACAGACCTGGAAAACATTCCTACTAATATATTGAGAAAAAAAATTCAACCGACTCATGAACAAGTTGTGGAAGGAGAGAGCTTAGGGTTGAAGAGAGTAAGAGTAAGAGAGAGAGAGAGAGAGAGAGAGAGAGAGAGAGAGAGAGAGAGAGAGAGGAAAACCTACAGATACCAACAATGGGAAAGTATAAGGGAAGTATGAGAGAGTGTTGGTGTTACAGATGAAAAGAGAATTGCATGTTGTGCGAATGAGGAGGTCTCGATAAGATACTGGAGAGGTGCGGTCCGTGAAAAAGTCAATACATAATTCAAAACGTTGTGAAAATAAAAAATCCTTCTTCAACCAATTTTTCTTGTTCGTCTTATTCCTTTTTTTCCCCCTCGCTCTCCTCCTCTCGTCTTCCTCTCCAATTCTGTATTGACTTTATGCAGGACAACTTCATATAAGAATTACTCCCAAAGACACACACACACACATACAAAGATATTCCATCTATCGAAGTGGAGGGTAACAACGTTCAAATAATACACCTGAGGTTACTCTCTACCAGTCCAAGGAAAAACCTCCTTTAGATTACCTTCCGCTCCTCTCTGTAGTGTCATATGGTATAGTAAACGTCTAAAAATTATGGTATTCTACTGACAGCGTTGGCTCTCTATTTAAAAAAATAAAATGATTGCTTTACAAACGCAAGCACATTGTTCATATTCCTTTCCTTGAAAGAAACTCAATTCAATTATACTCAGTTTTTGGAATTAAACTTCTCCTTACAAAGCCAAAAAGAAAAACAAATCCGCTCAAAAAAATATTCTAAGCTTACGCTTCTTTAATAGCTAAAAATATTTAACATAGAATTGACTTATTAGGGGTTTCATCCTTTCCAAGGTAATTCTTTGTCTTATTCATTCCTGCGAAGCTGGACTCTGCTCAGATTATACAAAATTAATGACTTGATGATAGGATTGATTGGTGGTAATGTACATGTAATTACATTTATTATAAAAATCTATTCCCCCAATCTCAACTTATTTACATAGGAATAGGCTTGGTGTCCCAAGCCCAGCCACAATCACTTTGAGAAAGCTGCCCTTGGTAATGCTAGGGACGGTGTACCAACTTAACCAAGTTTACTAACTTATCAATACACGCGAAGTAGTAGCATCAAGCACTTAAGGTTTCTGCAATGCTCCGAGTACAAGTGGAATTAAGCCGAAATTACCACGTCCTCAACCAGAGGAACCACAAGTCCGCCTGAATTCTATTAAGTAGTGAAGACTCCTATGAGATAGACTTGGAAAATTTCGACTTGACTCACTCAGCCCAAACTGATTCAGTAGACAATGCATATTTAGGGTAGATATACTTATGTACTATGCTAAGACGAACAATCCCAATAGGAATCTTAAAAGGTACTGTAAGAGACATACGAGCAAGGAGTACTATACATCAGAAGGGAAATGACTCAGACATGATATTATTTCATTTACTTTAATATTCTCATTCCCAGTAATTACATCTGGCCAAAGGTTACTACTAGAAGCCATAACTTCAACTCTAACAATATTATAGATTCACTTGCAGGATTTTAATTCTGCCGAGCACCACTTACGGGAGCAAGTACATAAAATGATTCTGACGGTTACTTTACCCTTACAGTATGCAGGGACACTAGGGCATAGAGGCGTATGTACAGTAATGGTTTCAGTCTTAGAGGACCCAAGACATGGTGGGAGTCAATAGTGCCTGAGATGCAGTTGATGATATAGTGTTTGCGGAAATTTATTCATTATTAAGTAAAATTTATGGACCACAAAATCAACTAAAAGTTTAACTTTAGCCTCCGTGTCTTTGTACACAATGACTATAAGGTCCCAGGTCTGAGGGCTGCCACTTATAGATAAATTCATATGTGGTAGATAGAGACTCAGCATACAGTACACATAGCATATAGGTCCTATATCTATATACAAGAAATATGAAAAAGTCCGGAGATACATACATCCTCCCCAAGACTTTACACACACGGAATGTTATGATAGGTAGAGAGGGTTTCATTAACATGCCCCACATTATTTCCATATCTATTCAAATAGCTCGTGGAGCTATTTAATGGAAGCTTATATGGAAAAGTACTGTGAGTGTATCCCCATGTAGGAGATTCCTACTCCGACTCATACATATTCACACTCTCCTACTAACAAGAGCATATTAGACCCTATCTTCCAGTCCCATGAAGATATTTGTGAGTCCCTACTACAAGGAAGTGTACGTCCTCTTACAGGAGTGTAATTCTAATATGAAACATCAAATAGTTGGACAAAGCCTGGAGAAGACGATGGTACTCAAGTATGAATAAGATTTCCAGATACTACGTAACAAGGACCAGGTTAACTGCTAGTCCCCAAACTCCAACACAATTCTAATAGCTTTATTCAGCTTCAAGTGAACATATAGACTAAAGTGTGCTTTTAATCTGGAGCGCCACTTTATTTCCTGATATGTACGCCCTTCCTATCCTTCCCCCCGACAAACACATAGCACACCGACGTTCAAGAGCCATGTCATGGCACAAAGCAGGAGAGCTCCATGTAAAAGTCGTCGAGTCAAGCGTTTAGAGTCTTGGGTTTCAAAGCCTGAGCTTACACACACACACACACACACACACACAATGTTTTCCTACACGGAGCGTTGGCATATTACAGAAACTTTATCTTGTCGTTCCTGGATTGTCCCAATTTCAACACAATTCATTTAAAGTTTTAAAAGTGAGGAATAATAGGAACACAAGAAAGTATGTTCTTCCTACAAGGAGTCATAAGTTCAAGGGTTTTTCTTTTTTACGGAAACTTCCCCTCCCAAAATTTTTTAACATTTCTATAAATGAAAACCCCTGTGACTAGTTTGTAGTTGATTTCATATGCCCGCTGTTGTTGTTGTTGTTGTTGTTGCTTTTTGTTGAACAACACTTAACGGAACGGAAGCAACTTATTACGACAGAGCCAGCTCGGGAGGGGTATATCTATGGATAGTCGTTGTAGTGGTAGAAGCGGTAGAAGGGTATATATAAAACTGTCTGAACAAAATAATAAAGTGTACTAACTTGTGAAACTGGAACACTATCGTCACTATCATCTGAAGTGGTTGTTTCTGGGTTTGCCGGTGAAGAGTTGGAGTTAGTAGGAGATCTACCGGGAGGTGCACTGGGTCCCATCATTGACTGCTGCGGTCGGGTGTTTTGGGGATGGTGCATCATGTGTGAGTTCCCCATGGGAGACTGTGATGCTGAGTGAGGACTTGACAATGTAGTGTATGTTGGTGGGCTGCCTCCATATGATACTGGTGAACTTCGGAGCAATTAAGGATAATTTATATTGTCAATTGTTATTAAACTTTATCAGCATACAGCTATTACCATGGACGCAATCAACTACACTACTCATTCCTATAGAATCTAAAACTCAAATCTACTGAAACCTTGTACAATAATAATTATTATTATCAAATTGTTAAATATACAAGAACATATGAGGATGTACAGAGATATCTACATATGTAGATACTTATATACAAAAGTTACAATGTGTGGCTTCAGGCTGGACTCAACCTTGATGAGTCCAGTAATTAAAATCCAGTCATGAAACTAGATTGAACAATGAGGACTGAATAATTGAAGGGTTAAAGGAAACGAAAAAAATAAAAACTTACTGCATTGTCATAGGGGTCGTCATATGGTCAGGTAAATACATTGAAGCGTAATGATGACCCTGCTGATCTGGCGCTCCATGTCCCATTCCCATCTGGAAATTGAAGTTATGAATGTAAGTGATTTAAATATATATAGATAGATATATAAATTCAGGAAAAAAAAAAGTTATGTCTTCAACAATTGATCGTGAAGGCTTTTAAAGGAGGTGTCTATACAGTCGTACTTAGAAATTCTATTCTGGAAGCCAATCAGGATCTAAAATAGAGATGGTAATATAATACTAAAGGGGGTGGGGGGAAAAAAGGGAAAGAGTCAAAAGACGGAACCATGTGTTCTTTCCTTGATAGCTTGAAAAGTACGAGTGAATCTTAACCCTATAGCTTCCATAGAGGAGTAAGTGTTTGAGGAACTAAAATGATTTCTCTGGAAATAGAAAATACATGTTAAAGTATTCTATGCATATTTTCCATTTTGTCGCGATTCGTTTGTCAATTCAACATTTTCTTGAAAACTCAAAGCTGTTTACAGTTTACTCTGCCTCAACACAAGTCGGCAAAGCAAGGAGATCAAAATTCTAGGACCGTTTCAAGGTTCCTTTTCCCCCCAACAACTCTATATATACTTGCATATGGCTTCAATCCCTTGATACACACGCACAAACGATCGGGAACGTTTCACTCACACAACTTTCTCAATGCATGTTTGTAGCTTGGAGAGAGAGAGAGAGAGAGAGAGAGAGAGAGAGAAAAAACTATATCCTGAAGTTAACTCTCTCTTTCTACACACAGAACCTCCTTTGATAGTACATAGCCTTCTGCCCTTCACTTCTTCCTTGGATGCATCCCTCCTACAACAACTCGGCTCCTATCTGGGTGTCTACATAAGCAACCTCCTCCAAGATGTGAGGACGACTTTTCTCACTCAACTACTACTCTGCATGTATGTTACAACACTGTTTATCGATTTCGATATTAAATTTTTATGACACTTCTTTTCCCGGTCCGACTACGTCCTATGAATTCATATGAGCATTTCATACTTCACCTCTTGCACTCACACAATAATGGCAGTGATGTTACCAGGGTCCCTTCCTATGTATACAATTCTGTGCGTTAGAGGCAACTTTGCTCCTCACATATCTACCATCCGCCCCTACCAAGGCCCATACTCTTGTTATCCACAGATTCTCCTCTGGATCCAGTTTTTAGTCATGCATATAATAATTTATGAGTCTACACACACACACACACACACACACATATATATCTATAGCCATCCATACACATGCATTTGTATGAATTCCCCTTCCTATTTATTACTTTTAGGAATACTCCGCTTGAACAACATTGCTCATGAGCAACATGCATATGCATACATATGTAGATACTTGGAAAAGCTAATGTTTGGACTCCTACAGAAACTGTACCATTAGCAACTATTACAAATAAACTAACACTGCTCAGACATAAGCTAGAACATGCATGCAAAATAGCCGACAAAAGACTTGCACACCTATCACAATGAAGTTCCACGGTGGGCTCAGCCCCCATAAATCTTACAAACTCTTCAATCATTATACAGACTTGGAGTTAAGTTCCAAAAACATTGTCAGCAAGTTGGAGTTCCTTCATACAAATTTAACTAATTACGTAGATATTACATTAAATAAAAATCCCCTGTCAAGTGTTGACGAAAACCTGAGTTTAATAACAATCAGCATTGCCAGGGTTCATGCGTCATAAAAACTAATCCCCGCCCTGGCTCTGTCCCTTGTAAATATAATGTTTGTTTATTATTGCTAATAAACCTCCAGACCCTTCCTTCCTCCTCGAAGGTGAGAGCACATGTCTGACGCAGAGTTCAAATTAGAGAGCATTTTAGAGCGGAGTGTGGAGTGTGTTGATATATGTACAAGTCAAATGAGCTCAATATTTCCATGTGTCTCTTCATGTTTCTCATCTTAACGTCCCGTTATGGAGCTCAAAGGGCTTGATAAAAGTAGGAGAGAAGGCAGTGGTAAGTTCAAAGTTCACATTTGATTTTGCAACGTAACTCCGCACATAGTTTGCCCTGCAATAGAGCTTCAGTACCGACAATCAAACAACTTTCCTCGTCCTCCTTGAGTCCTTCCTCATACTATTTGAATGGTAATGCCGGAGATGGTTGGAGCAGATGTAGGAATTCAAATTCAAAATACTGCCCCTGAAATATGATGGTAATAGGGAAGTTTGAAACAGTCCTTTCATACTAGCAAGGTTTCCTTTTTAGCTTAACACGCCAGCTCATGATTTACTCAATATATACTAATTACAAATGAACTTGAGCATACTATAAATAAATAGTACAATGATTGTAATTAGCAAGTTTGCATTTCAAATATTAACTTGTCAAAACGGAGGTTTACTTAAAATAATGTGTACCCGAACCATTCACACATGTGACACTAATGCATTTACACAGGATTCATCCCCCCATCGCTCCTTGTACATATCTGCATAATTACATTCAAGCCTACATCCATACATGTGTACGGTGATGTATTGATTTAGACTACTCAATTTTTTTTTAACACTTGGAATCGACTCTTGAGAAGTGAACGCGAGGCTCCGTCTCCTACA
This sequence comes from Allacma fusca, assembly GCA_947179485.1. NCBI lineage: Eukaryota > Metazoa > Arthropoda > Collembola > Symphypleona > Sminthuridae > Allacma > Allacma fusca. The sequence continues at coordinate 19,553,586 of OX359250.1, read as the reverse complement.
AAATTATTGACATTCACCGAACAAACAATGGACTACAGTCCTAAATGGAAAGGCAAAGGTAAATATGAGCACCCGTCCGACTTTTAACAGCGAGCAGTTCCGTACAGTAAAATCCTGTTTGTATTTTTATTTGCGGTCATAATAAGCTCCTGAGTGTCAATGAGTCTATAAGGGAGGGAGTTCATTGATTTGTCAAAATTATCATTAAAATAATCAAGTAGAAATTGAGGATTGTGTTGGCTTGCTAGCCTGGCGTTGACTGTTATGTACATACATACAACGAGAAGCAACCTCAAATCAACAATGATAATTACATGGTATATACTTAGAGATATTTAGCCTTTCACAATTCCATGCGTGTTGATTGGACGGGGTAAGGAGAGCTTACTGAGTATATAATAGTCCTGTCTCTATATTTTCTCCCATACTCTCTTGTATGGGAGTGAGTTATAATTATGTGCTTTGTATACACTGAATTATGCATGCCCTCATACTATAATTAATAGTTGGCTGAGTATGTTCCTCCCGCTCATAATGAATGTCATCCCTGCTGGTTTTGTTTATTGAGTTACAATTGCCAACTATAAACGCAATTAAACCAGGAGCTCCTCTCAAGCTTTTACAGTTTAACTTGCTTGTTGTTTTTATCAATTACAACACTACACGTGCGCTCCTACTCTTCAATGACATATGACACTTCCGAGAATCCCTTTCATTTGGTTAATTGTCGCTCAAAATGTCATTACTCAATTCAAAATTCCCCAGCAGTCCCCATTATTCCCTCCATTATTATTTTTAATTAGGAACAAACATGCCTCCAGCACTGACTCAGCCTGTCCTCAATCCACTGCTCTCAATTTCCTGACTTTCAAAACTCAAAAAGGCTTATTATTTACAGTAATTTTAATTCCAGTTACATTTCCAAACCTATGTTGACATCCGACTCAGGACAAGATTTTCATTTGGAATCAAAACTGCATTTCCCCCCGAATTAAAACAAAACAAAATATGAGTTAGAAACACCGGTCGAGTCGAGTCTGGAAGGCTTGAATTTATGAAATGGGAAATAAAATAAAAAAAATCAGAGTATTTTCTTGTCTGAGTTATTCATAAATTGCAGTTCAAAATTAGAAAGTGAACTTGAACAAGGGAAGTGGAGTTGGGAGAGGAAATGATGAAAAATTCTGGGACAGTTGTAAAAGTAATAATTAATTAAAACGCAAGTTTCCTGGATGGTTTATAATTGAAAATGTATAAGGGAGAGAGAGAGCCACGTGAAGGCATTTCTTGATTGGGTGGAGGGAAAAGGGAGGGAGAGAAAGAATGAGAAGACCGTTTAAAAAGTGAAAGTTTATCGAATACAAAATTCATGCATTTAGGGCAGAATGAAGGAGAAGAGAAAAGAATGAAGAGAAAGAGGCGACGACGAGAACTGATTAGAGACCAACTTATGTACAGTCATATTGGAATAGTAAAACGGTCCTATTTGTAAGGATATTAGTTCCTTCGTGGTAGTTGTATGTAGATACTTAGTATACGAAAAAAAAATCTTGCCCTGGCTCCATGTCGTACTTACATAATATGAATATACTCCCTCCCATACATACATAAGTTATAGGGAAGACTCCGAGACGTGGAGTACATACTAAGTAGTTGGAGGAAAGGGGAGAGAGAGAGAGAGAAAAAAAAAAAAAGAGAGAGAGAGAGAGAGAGAGAAAGAAGTGATCCCCACCAGAAAAAACTTTTGCTCAGGATAAATGTCGTCTAATGCTTCTCAATATAGAAAGGAAATGAATAAAAAGAAGGAAAAAATCTCTCTGCAGTATAAATTTTTCACTTTGCTTTGAGTAATTTGTCATTCGTTTCACATGATTTTCATAAATTCTCGTCCTTTTCTCTCTTTCCTCTCTCCCAACTATACTTTCTCCTTTCTCCCTTGGAAAACATATAGGGAGGAAAACGAGGAGTGATTTCCATGTAAGAAACTGAATAAAGAATTACATTTTTTTCCATCGTTATTTTTCCGTCAAAAATTTTTTCCCTGTTCCATTTTATTTCCTCTTTTCTTTTTTCCGCCCTCCTTCCTCCTTCCACAATTCCTTTTTTTCCCCTACACTTTGGTGGTTTCTTCTCCACCTCGTCTTAAAGCTCTCTTCCTCTGTGTCTCCTCCCTGAGCTACTCCGTTTGGGTATGGTGTGTGGGATGTATCTCCCACCATAGAGTAGCCTCCCAAATAAAATTGATAGCAGTCGTTTAAACAAGTGTCATTTTTCTTCTCAAAAATTTTTTTTCCCCAAACATTTACTCATCTCATGAGCAGGAGCAGAAGGGTACGTGTTGTTGTAAAGCAAAGAGTGGTCACAGTGAGAGAAGTCTTTGTCAAGAGAGAGAGAGAGAGAGAGAGAGCCAAGCAATGGCACTAACACCACGCAATGCAGAGTAGAAAAAAAAGCCAGTACATATATGAATCCCTCACTTGTCACTGGATGACAACTTTATAGAATAAAGGGACGACGACGAGTAGAATAGAAAGACAGAGAGAGAGAGAGAGAGAGAAAAAAAAAGGGGGAGAGTAGAAAAAACACGCAATATAAATATTACATCGTTCATATTTATGCAAGTTTGTAAATTTAAATAAATGTGCAATGAAAATCACATGTTTGAGTAACAAGTTTTTTTTGTTAAGTTTCTCGTACGAGTATTACCTAGAATCTTCAAGGATATGAAGGTCTTCTCTTTTTTTCCCATAGTATGTGACACTATACACCTGTGTTATTTCCTTTGACAAAAAATTCCTGTGCATATAGCTGGGATAGATGCTCCTTCCCTCTATAATAAATACACTTCAAAGAAACACTCCGAAACGGCATACTGGAACCAACTCTGGGATGAGGGACTATATTTATATGCAATCCCGACAGTGCTGGTAATAATAACGAATGCATAAGGACTCGGTATGTATGGTAATGATGCAGCACGTTTCCAAAATTTCACATCAGAGGCACCTTACTTTTTTCCAATTTCACTTCATAATAGTACCCAAAGTATCCCTTTTTGCTCGTAGTACAGCCTTCATTACAACCACGTTTACTTGTTCACAGACATAAATACATACAGAGAGAGAGAGAGGCAGAGAGAGAGAGAGACGCCTACAACCTAAGATATGCATATGTATGCATACACACCAACCCACCGACCAAATAAACATCCTTACCTTCCCCGCATCCCGCCACCACACTCCTATGTGCAAGCATACCACAATCACTTCCAGAGTTGACAAAGTCTTAAGTAATAACCAAAGTTATAACCTCCGCCAGTATATTTTCCGAGAGGGTTCTTACACTGGGAGAATGACACATCCGAAAATTTAAATATACACGTACATATTAGATACAAACGGAGACCCCTAGAAGAGACAGAGCATGGGGGAAGAGACTCTGTTGCTCAATGTGTGTTGGCTGTGTGTTGAGAGAGAGAGAGAGAGAGAGAGAAAGGGAGTACATAAGAAGAGAGAGAAGAGAGAGAGAGAGCTGGAGGAAAGTTTCATTTTGGCCCAACATTTTTTGCATATAAATAAAGGACATAAACTAAGAGGCTTTGTCGTCGTTGGATGTTCGTATCCACAAGACACACCTCCTTTTTTCTCTGTCTCCGTAAAGGATAACAAAGAATAACTAAAAGGGGAAAAAGAGCTACGAAAAGAAGGTGTCGAAGAAAATTCCCAAACAGTCATTTACAATTCAAATCGAAAGTTTTCACACTCTTGGGACTCGACCACTTTTTTTCTCTTCACGTCTCTAGGAAATTTTAGCAACTTTAATTTTTAAGTTTTCCTCAGGTCTTGTTCTCTCTCTCTCTCTTATATTATTTTTCCTCATCCTGTGCATATGAGGATACGGGGTTTTGTATGTATGTAGTAGTTTTTTTTAGAACTAAGTAAGACTAAATCTTTACCCTCTTCGTCCCTTCCCTCCCTCTGCCATGCATATTGGACGGAGTTGTAGCAAACTGAGCTTGGAGCTGGGGACAAGGGGGTATATTTGTGTCTGTGTCTGTAGCTTTCAAATACATACCCTGACCGACTACTATGATGCATAGATTTATAAAGGGAATATTCCCTTCCAACACCCTCCCTCTCACTCTCTTCCCTTTTTTCCTCAGTGTCGACAAACATTGGGAGTACAAACAAAAAAGAGGAGTAAAAACTGAGGAGAGATGTATACATGGGGAGTCTGTGAAGTCTCTCCGTCACCCTGAGGAGAGTAGTTAGTAGAGTTTTTCCCCTTTTTAACTCTCCGGTCGTAATTAATGATTAAGGATCACATTCCATTACTCAATCGCAAAATGAGATGGAGACATAAAAATCCCTCCTAATGAATTGAATTGGCATGTAACTCTTCCTCCCTATATTCTATATATATTACTCATACAAGCCAGAGGATGGAGAGGACCCAGAGACGCACTCTTTTCAACCCACATCGTCTCTTGTCCCTTACTTATTCCACTTGATGGGATATGTGTACGGGATGGGGGAGAAATCCCTGAATCAAGTTTTTCTTCCACTTACTTTTTGTATATGTGTAGGAAATCTCCTTAATGAAATAGCTACTTCAATGATTGTTTTAAGTGACACAACTACAGAGCTTTGAAAAGGTCGATGGGAGCATGACAGAGGACCGGGTGAGATTTAAAATATATTCACAAGGGCTTTTGTGTATTTAAATTCTGTGTAAAAAAATGCCAGCTAATACTTTTAATTCCTAACCCTCTGCCCTCTTCACTCCTTCACAAGTTTTCCAGGCGGGTTCATTTGAATTGAGCCGGATTTAAAAATATTCCGGGTGGACCAGACACAAGGTAGCCTTTAGTTAAATTAATAAGACACTACTCCATTGAAACAGTTCCTGGTCTTTAACCCCTAATTGAAAATCCTGAGTGAGGATGTGCTTGGTTGGAATGTGTGTGTGACTGTACAAACACACACAATATGGCTAATTTCACATGTGCATACGCTTTACGGCATGTCACTACATGAGACATTCATCTGCAGGAAGTTAATTAATTTTTTAGGCGGCTGGAAACTTAACTATTAATTTAAAGAAGAAGGAGTAGAAGGAGAAGAAGAAGAAGAAGAAGAAGAAGAAGAAGAAGAAGAAGAAGAAGAAGAAAAAGAAGATGAAGAAGAAGAAGAGAAGAAGAAGGAAGAAGGAAAAAACATTTTAAAAGTAATTACCGAGTAGGACATGTTGCCTTGGCCATGGGACCCATCTCCAGACTGTGGAAGAGCTATTGGTGGGATGTCAAATTCTTCATCTCCAAAATTAGGAGTGTGGAAAGTCTGTAGGAAATAAATCAAAAGTTTGTACTATAATTTAGTAATCTGCTAAATACATTTTTGAGTTAATTAAGGTATGTTTTCCTGCCAAACCAAAGGGACATTCGAGGGATGGACTGGGAAGAGTTTCTTGCCAGAGTGGATGGTAAACGTTGGAGGAAAATATCCTGAAGGAGATTATTGCTATGGGTTATCTATATCTATGTACATGGATATATATGCCCATGAGTTCCCTCTAAAATACTGTACCTTAGTTGAAAATATGCAAATAGAGCACTAAAAAGTAATATAGTATTTAAAGCTAATAAATAGCCCACACTTACATAAACCATAGCCTTGTGCATCATAACAACCTTGTGCTGACTCAAAGGCGACGGTAAATAATAGTTAATTGATGAGCTAAGACGCATTACCGTTGGTAAACTCTTATTTGGTGCCTTTGGAGACTACGGTGGAGAGCTATAATCAAGGTAGATATGCACACCTAATTGCAAGCTTAGCTTCATAGCTACAGTAAACATATCATCTAATTTACTTATTACACGATAGGTTGTTCCATCCCCTAATGAAGGCACACTATCGTCAAGGAATATTTACTCTTTAGTATTAATATGCTGTAACTGTGTGAGAGGAGTAAGCATAGAGCCAACTCCCCCTATCTCCCTTCACGTCTCTATCCCTCTCCTAGTAGATAGACATATACTCACAGTCCTCTAAGTAAATGATGGAAGGAGCAAGGAAGACAGAGACAAGGAAATAATCCTAGCCAATTAAGTGCAAGGGTAGGTGAATGTTCCCTATGTAAGCTGTATGTACATGGTCGGAGACCTGAGAGTCCAAATTTATATTATTACGGCTCTTGTAATTATATGTATCTACAGATACCACTTCCTATCCCTATGGGCAGTAAGGATTTTTAAACCGAAATTTCCCCTCCTCCTTTTTACAATAAATACTTGGATAATGTTCTTCCTAAGTGCAAATAAAGTAGAGACATGCACATTTAAAATCATCAACCTATACCTCCAGAGGTAGTTACTTCCAGAGGAACCTATTAGCAACTTGCATACAGTCATTATTAAAAGACTCGAGTGCTATATGGAGGGATAGTGTTATTAAACTCCCTAAGTTACTATACCGCAGGAGGTTGATAACATTCCAGGTATACTCTTTTTGTATACATAAACCCTCCTGTTTATATAATAATTATACAGATCCTCAGGACAAGCATTTAAGCTTAAAGATTTTCAGACTGAGTAATTCGTCCAGTGAAAAGTGTTACTTAGCTGGTGTTGTTTCCCTCTCTTCTCTGACTCTCTCTGTCTCTCTCTCTCTCTCTCTCTCTCTCAGCTCCCCAAGAGTTTCTCTCTGTTTCAGCCTATTTTGGAAGACTACCTCTTCCCTGCTCCTGGTAGATTTTCTCTCTTTTGAATGCTTCTAAATGCTGGGTTGTGTTTGTGTGATTAGAGTCTATAACAACGCTTAGAACAGCGGAAAATTATTGCAATCACACAATTTGGCGCATCCATGAAGCGAATCTTTAGCTAAGTTAATGTTTGATGTGGATCCCCGTTACGAAATGCTGTGTGTGTGTTGTAAGTTTCCTCCTTTTAGGAAGTACTAGATATGCATATATATACGTAATCATAATGTCTATGAATACATATACACACAAACACCCCAACCATAGAGCCTCTGTGGTAGAAGTCGTAGTAGTATTTGTTGTTGTAGTAGTAGTAGTAGTAGGAGTAGTAGATATGCACGTGCTTGTTGGGAGGGTCTAGTTTTGCTAGCAAGTGCTAGAGTTTAACTTCATTATCAAATCATGCAAATAGGCAAGCAATTTCCTCCACAGTCGACATTGTTTCATTTACGTTTACTCAGCATCATTATCATCAACCTGACTGTGTCTCATTGGGAGTGGAGCGAACACATATCTCTGTAGTTACATACAGTTAAGACAGTGTTCGGGACAGCCATGGAGGAACCACATTCAAAAAAACTAATAAAACCCAGGAAAATAATCATTTCCAGCCAATTATGACAACCAGCAATAGTACTTGCTTATTACAGGTAATAATTTATTTACACTGTCCCTCCTAACATCTGCGGGCCCCTCGGTCCAATTTCATCAAGGAAAATATATACACAACCCCACATTTTATCAAGTCCGTAATGAATACGTTTAGCATGATAAAAACACTTGACGCTATTGCTGTATGACGAACAAAACACTACTTTATACGGGTGGCGACTACTACCTTAACACACTGTCAAGGAATAGGTACAAACTGCATTTACACTTCTAAGTGTCCCATTACTGTATCATCAATTCATCAATGAAGTACTAAAGTATTTGGAATTACTCCCAATTAAACCAATACATAGAAACTATACCTCAATAAATAACCATATGAACTCTATATTTCCCAGGATGAACTCCCTATGTATTTGATAGGATGAACTCCCTATGTATAATTATATTTGGTAGGAAGAACTCCCTATGTATTTGACAGGATGAACTCTCGATATAATATTTCCCATGATGAGTTTTGTATACTTTCTCTGCATAAGTCTTTGGATTAAAAATAAAGGAAATTCCAATGAATGGTGAAGAATTTAAATGTAACATTTTCATACACAGAGGCCTCCTTATATGCAGAGCCTTGAAGGAGCATCCGGTTCCTCCGGAGCGGTGCGCAAGGCAGGTTTATGGAGAAAAAAGATAATTTCCATGATACTTCCCCCGCATCTGAACTCCTTCACTGTCTCAGCATCAGAATGCAATTGTTTCATTATTTTGAGGAGCTTAAGAGCGGAGTTCAATTCAATGCTGATCAAAGTAGAATAGAGACTTGGTAACATGTCTTGTGCAAAATACTTTGACTAAATTAGTAGAAACAAAAGTCCTCCCGTCCTACAGAGAACGCTTCCAAGTTGAATGAAGCTTTAATTACACTAGTGTAAATATATATTGTATCTAATAGGTGCATTTCTTACGTTTCCCTCAATCCCCCCGGACGTTAACTAGACAGTGGCCCAAATCTAATTTCACAAGTTTAGTAGTTATGCGGGCTACTTATAGCGCAGTGTTTAACATTGAATTTTTAAGTAGCAGGGGAGCCTTGGATCTTATAAAGGTGTACCTAATATTTGGAGGGAGTTGGATCTATGTGTGTGTGTGTGCAATAATGTAAATAGGTTACAAAACAATTTTATAATTACATTTGTAGATGTAGAAATTGTACGGAGCCTGAGTGACTCCCGGGGCAGGGACATGAGAAAAAAAAGGGGGAAATAAAAGGAAAAACTTACTTGATCAGCCATGTATCTTGAAGTATGGTGGGTAGGAGAGGCAATGGACAGACCCACACCAACACTGAAATTATCGGACCCCTGGAAAAATATCAAAAGACAAGAAAAACTTAGTTTCGTTTAATTTTAAGAATCTTGAGTATCTTCTAGCTTACTTTCTATCTCTGTCTCTCTGTCTCTCTCTCTCCCTCTCTTTCTCCCGACTCTTCTCTTGCCAGGATATACCCATAAGATACTCCAACTACAGCTCTTTGCAGAGCTACCCCCTTACATGTACAGAGCCTCCATGAGCCCTTCAAGCTCCGGAGTATATAGCGGAATAAAAGACATGAAAAAGTTTTGGATCAAATGAGCAGTAAAAAATTTTAATCTCTAAAACTGCATATCGTGTTCTCGAAATCCCAAAGAATGGAGTTGGTCCAAGTAGTAATTAAAAGTTAGTTTTCTTTCTTTCTCTTTCTCTCTACCTCCCTCCATCTCATGTTCAGTTCCATGGTTTACAGGGCTTGCTGTAGTAAGGACGATGCAGAGCTATAGGGCAATTTCCTCGACCCTACACCCTATACGTGCAGAGTCGTCTGGGCAGATAATGGAATCCCTATTCTTACCATCAAGCATAAGTATCTACATATTACTATATGGAGGGAAAAAGAGGAAATAATAATATGTGAGAATCTAGAATGCAAGAGGATGATAAAACAAATTACCCTACATGCACGCACACGCACAATTCCCCAACTGTATAAACCCATTTTGTTTATTATAGTCAACTGCTTTTTAGCTTCGGACTCTGAAACCAACTGCCTATACATGTGTAGATACATATGTAGATACATATATACAATCACATAATTATATTTCAAAAAAGTATACGCATCCAGGACGCAGATACATAGTCACAAGTTGACGCCCCCATATTCCAACATCGGACGTTCTCTAATGCATAAAACTACGTGTATAAAATTTGAACTCAAAGTAATGAGTGTGGCTGGATGTATTAAAATTAAATTATATCTTGTATCATTTCGTCATATGCTTTTCGTACACAGTATGCATCTGGAGCCCTTCCTCTCTCCCCAGTCACATGCCCTTTTTGGACGTGCGTACAGCTCAATGTAAGCTTTCACACTTACACTAAAAATAAGAGAGGAAAATCTGAGGGCATGCATACAACTTTGGAAACTTTATTCATAATATTATAACACTTGGTTCCTGTGTGTGCTCAACTCATAAATAGTAGCGTATAAATTCACACGACTTTTCTACTACTTCCCGTCCCACACCGTACTCGTCTCAAGCCTTCCGAATATTTTCCCTCCGTGTCCCTGTAGATATATCAAATCTTCCTACACAACTCCCATATCCAAATATTTACAGCGTCCCTTCCCGATCCCTTGTATTTCTCCGAGAGATTATATATCCCTGTAGGGGAGATAGATATTTACCTCCTAGCTATACACGGCTGGAGTCAGCTCCGCCAAAGAAAAAGAAACCTTTTGGAGAAAGATGGGCAGAAAAATGAATACAAATTGAAGATCCCTTGTAGTCCTCTCAGTTCGCCAATAACCGATGGATGTGGAATAAAAAGCTACAGATAAAATCCTACAGATAGATACAATACAGAGCCATACAATAACTCCAACCTCACAGAGAGACCGAACTTCTGTATCTACACTCGGTGGCCACAAATTTGCATTATAATTCAATACAAATGGTCTCCGGTGGATAACTCCTGTTGGACTTGTACTAAAGGGCTGAAATTTTTAGAACGTATAATCAGAGGTGTTTAGACGAGATAGGGAATAAAAAAAGTATTGAATATGTTGTTGATATCAGTATAAAAAAATTTAAAAACAAAAAAAGGTGGAATTCCGTGTGACAAAAGTTTGCATTATTTCCGTCACCCTTTAGTTTTAATAGCGGATATACCCATTACGGGCCTTAATAAGCTCTTGAATAATTTGGGGGACGGAATACACTTGCTTTCGCGTCTTTTTGGGTGGAATAGTGTACCACTAGTCTGTGAGAATCAGCAGTATCTCAACATTATCCTAGGCCGGGTGGGGGCCACCACGGAGCGTAAGAACAAGCTCGACCCAAAAAATTTTAAATGGGATTCAGGTCTTCCGATTAAGTAATTCATAGGAGGACATATACGTGGCTCTTCTAAAACCATGGTTGCATAGATTTGGATGAATGCTTCTGATCCTTCGTCATGTGAAAAATTAATTTCCTAAAAAATTTTAATTTGTTTTAAGAGTCCTTAAAATATTTCTTAAATATGGACTGATGGATCTCCTTGTTCGTGGTAGTATGAACGCTAACAAGATTCCCTACGATATTGGGCCAGAAACCGCCCCATACTGTCAAGAGATCTGAAAATGAGTATGGGATGAAGCCATGCTTATAGGAGGACTTATTTAAGGTTGTTGTAAGCAAGTTTATAATCTTCGCGAATTACGGTAAACTTGTAGAACCCTGGCTGTAGTGATTCTCCTGGGCTTCGCCACACTCTTGGCTGTCCTTTGGTATCAAAACTATAGATTTTGGAACCCCGAGACCGATGAAGTTTAGCCCAATGCTTATCTTCACATTTGGAAAAATTTCATCTCCTGCTACCTTATTTTGTCAGCATATTTTTTGGTGATCAAAGATTTTTTCCGGTCATTATTTCGATTGTATTAAACTTCCTTGAGTCTTCGCCTTACAGTAAGGTCCCTAATACTGACACTGGCGTCGCTTCATACGCTGCCAGCGTTCAGGTTAGTTCGCCACTTCCTATGTTTTATGGCTGTCTTCATTATTTGACGGTCCAACCACTTGCTGGTAACCCCTGGTAGGCCAGTGTGAGATAGCGTTTGATTACTTCGTACCTAGTGCACCTGAAAAACACTGTTTCAGCAGCTGGATACGGAACGTGTAGCAATTCAGAGGGTGTTTTAATTGAAGCAACGTCAATGTACCCCCGGACATTTAAATCTGTACAATCCTGGCTTCAATCTTTTTTCCATATCATAATTACTTAGCTAATTTGCTTACGACACTCTTTACTGTAAATACGAACAATAATGTCTAATCCAGAGCTCTTTTTTCGTGAATTGTGCAGAAAGAGCTGGGATACATTACGCATAATGCAAACTTTTGTCACACGGAATTCTCACCTTTTTGGTTTTCAAATTTTTTAATACTGATATAAACAACAAAATCTATGTTTTTCCCCCACCTATCTCGTCTTAACACCTCTGTTTATAAGTTCTAAAAATTTTAGCCCTTTAGTGCAAGCCCCGTTGGAGTTATCCACCGGAGACCATCTCTACAAGCTTATAATGCAAATTATTGGCCGAGCACTGTATATCGCATAAGCTCCGGCCCCGTAAAAGTAATTAAGGAATGGAAACTCTAACATTATTTACATATACAGATGTACGAGCAAACTTGAACATCCTTACTCATTCTAATGGGCGATAGATATATACGGGTGGCTTTGTATCATGGACATCACTGAACAAAGGATTCAGAGGATGACGTAAGAAATTCTCAACCCTCTGGTGATATAGATATATATATATATATGTAGTAACCCCGTAAGTAAATGTTATAAGGAAAACACTCGAGACTGGTTGGATTTGAGGACGGTATGAAGATGCCGGGAAAAACGCCAGGGATATGAGCATTAGGGAAAAGTTGAAAGGAAAAGCACCGTTGGACGGAGAGAGAGAGAGAGAGAGAGAGAGAGAGAGAGAGAGAGAGAGAGAGAGAGAGGAAAGTGCCTCCACTCGTCATGATGCTACAACTGACTGAGGGAGTCATCACGGTAATATTATAGACGAGCATTTCCTTAGCTGTAGCATCATAATTGCATACAATGTTTTACACACGTAAATTATTCCACAAAAGATTCTATGGCGCCCATAAGCCATTCCCGTTCCTTCCCGTCAATTCTACTACTTCGTACACAATATCAAAACACACACACCAAATTCCCTTAGAACTATGAATGAGTTTCCTTATAAACTTTCCTCCTCCCTTCACCCTCTCACCTTCCCATCTTCTATGAGTATCATTCCGGTAGTTTCGAAACTACCACATAAAAACTGTCATTCCCCTGGAAGTAAATATTACAATAAGGGAGCTACATAAAAATGAGTCATCTCTTGTTTTAATTTTGAGGGAGAATTGTAATAGTAATTATTCAAATAATAGAAAAAAGTCAGATTGGAGGTAAAACTGTAAAATCCTGAGTATATACATACATACGTCCTTATAAAAAATGGAGGGCTCAATTTCCTACATTGGGAGTTTTGATATCAAATTCAGTGTCACTTGTGTGACTTCTCCATATTGCAGTGACGGAAAGAGTGGGGAAAAATTTGCATACAAAGTTTCAAGAGGAATTTCCTAATCAAGTAAGGAAAAGAAAAGTTGATAATTTATGGGTAATAAATTATCAAGCCCAATACAAACATTTTCCATCCATGCATCACGGAGTATCAAGTAGTCAGGGGTTGGAAAATATGCATAATTTGCTCGTTTATAAACAAAATTCCTGCCTGTGCAAGAGTCTTGTATAAGAATAAATATTTGTGGAAGGAATCTATTCGTTAGATTCCATACTGAAGGAGGACGATGTCAAATCCTCACATGAGCATGTCCTTAATGCCTGACCTGCTTATACCTCTTGAATCTTCAAGTGGATTTGCGTCCCAATAATTAGTAGAGTCACAAGTAGTAGCAATGAATGCTTGCAGGATTCTAATTAATATAATAAATAATTATTTGCAGTTAATAATTTCTCAAGTGACTTTTATGGAGGGATTGCTTTAGAACGAGTTCTATTGTTCTCATCAACTATTTCATAATCTTACTCAACATATTAATTCATACTATGGGGAGGATTCACGGGGACCCAATACTGTATAGAGCCATGCAGGGAAGTAGTGAGGCAATGGTTGTTGGAGATGGACCAAGTTATGACGAAGATCTCCGCATCAACATACATATATAATTATAGCATCAACACATATAGCATCAACATCCCCCATCCACACTTAAAACCCACACACACTCCCAACCTCTACAGTATGAACACGCACACTCACTCATACACACACACACACACACACACACAAGTCCATAGCACACATAAATATAAAAGTTTTAACAGTAGCAAGACTATATGAAGGGAAACTCTCTATTATGAGAGTGAATAGCAGCCAGTGCATGTATAGCAATTGTGTATGAATTGATTGAAAGAAAAACAGCCATATATTTCCCCTTTAAATTAAAGTAATAAAGACTAGCTCCATGCGCTGGAGAGTGGGAGTTGATGTATCCACAGATACTTACAGCACCAGTGGAGAAGGATGAGTCCCATAATTTATACATAATAGGTAGAGCGCCATTAATGATGAAGATGCACCTCCAAAAAGGTCCATATAACCAACGCACTGGGCTACACGCAGCTCCACTAGAGTAGGTATGATCGATACTTCAATTATTATTATTGTACTCTCTTCGGCAATTAAGATATAAATTAAATTTCAGTCGTAAGTGCTAGTAATAAATTACGGTTCTTAATTATATTCGCATAGTATCTTGTCTCTTCCCTGGCTTACAGTATACATATATACAGACAGACAGAGAGAGAGAGAGAGGCTCCTCAAGTACATATCCACCAGCCATGTTTCAACTTGAGCTCTACCATGTCCTAGCCCCAATCCTATATATGTATGTGGAATCTACAGACATACAAACTACAGGCCTGACTTCCAATGCTATGTACTTTCATACATACACACACTTCCAGAGCCTTATATCATTCAGCTTAACAATGACGTCTGTCCTGTAGAATTATACATATATACGTCAACCGTATATGTACTACACACCCTAGCCCTATGTACATATGTACGTCTTCCCAGTCTTCCTATGAGCAGAAGAGCTGGTCCTTTCGAGCAAGTCATTCCCAAACGAACAACAGTCCTTAATAAATCTCGTCCAACCTATAAACTATAAACAAGAAAATCTAATGGCAAAAACAGAGACCCAAGAAATGTAATTTTCCTTGAGTATCACCAACCCTGTCTCTCTCTCTCTCCGAACCTAGTTAGTACCACAGGTGAAATATAACAAAAAGGAATTACAGTGTACAACGGCACAGGTTCGGGGTTCCTCCAGAGGAGACTTTGTAGTCAGAGTCGGAAGAAGAGAGGAGAGAAAGAAAGGACATAATACGATTATATATTAGATCAAGCTACGTAACCTTTAGCTAACAATGCAAATTTGGTCGGGAAGACAAGTTCTCTCTCTCTCTCTCTCTCTCTCTCCCTTAATATCCACACTTGGGCAAAGACTAGTGCTAAGCCACCAGGTAAATCTACAGGACCTTGCTTCCGTCTGTAAACACCCCAAACACTTCCAGAGACACTACTCACATTACGAGAGTCATGTGGTAGCTCCACATGGAACGGACTCGGCCAAAAGAAACAAGAGAGACTCTCCAACACATTATTTACACGGGGAAAACGCTAAATTCAGCTGGAGACAGAAAAGAGGAACCTCAGAGTAAATTATATTTTCTCTCCATGATTAATTATGTAGGGCAAGGATAAATGAGGAAATTCTCCACACGAGTGGATATTTCCCCTCACAGTTACCTTTCCCTTTAGACTCTCATGTGTGTCTGTATACCTCCAAAATGGAACCACTTGAGCAAGGTTTTAAGATGACATGTAATCCCATAAATAATTACTTATTACAAAAAGATCTCCTACCACCAACAAAAAAAAAACCCTTCCATTAACTCAGAAAATTGACGTGCTTATGCAATTCCTCCGTTTAACCAACCTTCCCCAGGAAAAATTCTTTTATTTACCTATACAATAAATTGAGTAAATGAGTCAAGTACGTATGTGCACTCCCCGAGTGTGTGTGTGTGTGTGTGTGTGTGTGTGTGTTAGTCAGCCTGGAGTGTGTAGATCACGTACACACTCATCCCCTATACATGCCTATCACATACACAGGAGAGGAAAAAAAACTCGAAAGACTCCAGCGGTAAAAAGAGTTGGGTGAAAACGGAGGAAAGAGAGAAAGAGAAGAGAGGAAAAAAAAAGTTTGCAAGCCGACAATATAAGCTGGATGAATGACGTCAAAACTAAACTAATATGCTCTGCTTAGTGAGATAAAATATAATTCAAAGATTTTATTAGGTTCTTTGTGCGTGTTCACATTTCCCGGGAAGCAGATCAAAGGGAACTGAAAGCTTCTTTGATGGGAAAAATTGCATAGCAATTTGAGGGTCTTATCTTTTCATTTATTTAGCCTTCCACAGTGTACCACCACAGAAACATAATTAAAAATAATTTTCTTCAAATTGAAATGGTACAGTACTTTCCCTCATATATATCCTAAAACATTCCTATTGATCTCCCCACATAGGCCCACTATATGCAGAACAAGGTACATATGTACCTGTGACTCCATCCACGGATGTATGTACATCCAGAGAGAGAGAGTGAGAGAGGGGCGGCTCAAAACTTATCAAATATTGATGTAACGTTTGTTGTTACATCAACAAGATCCTAATTCTTCTTCAACAAGCAGAAACTATTCAAAAAAATGGGATATTATGATAGGTGATAGACTTTCTTTGAACTAATATCTCCCTATGTGGGAGCCAAGTCCTCTTCATCCCTTAGTATGTATACTTTCAATTAGGTATAATCAACTTCTAAAAATATCTCGAGCAAGTTCCCCTTTTGTGATGGAATTATCTTTTTCCATAGCTACTTTGAACTTAATAACGCACCTGGCATTTTTTACAACCAAATCAACCAGACTTTGTCATTGTTCCCAAAAGATAGTCTCCCAAAAACCCAGGGACTACTCATCAGATCCACATCCTATATTTTATCTGTATTTTGAATGTAATTTCTCGTAATTTTCCAAGACAGCTCTGTGCCGAACCAGATCAAACGTAATTTAATAAGCCTATGGCTCAGAAGATGAGGAAATCCTGGGCTCAATCCCCAACAATTAATTCCAAGAGGAGATACTAGTACAAATGCTCCGAATTATTTTCAGTTTTGTGGAAATGTTCAAGGGACAATTTCTCTTGATCTCAGTCTGTACCGAACCATCCAATCATCCTTATTTGACTGTGTATTTAGGGACGTGAGAGAGTGAAAGGGCAGTATTTATGTGTACGCACTGTTTTTCACACACACACACTCCCACACACACACAAGGAGAAAACTTTAATAAAATAGACAATCAAGTGCGTGTACTTACATAAGAACAGAGTTTGTTTAGTGTAAGAGTGTATTGTGATAATGCAAGGAGAAGAGCAGTAGTGGAAGTTTTAGTGGTAGCTCTTTCATTTTCATTTGAAATAACTCTTCAATAATGATTGTACACACACAAGCTGCAAAAGCTCACAGTCAATGTTATCTTATGCACAGACATTGAGCTCTCTCTCTCTCTCTCTCTTGTGCTCATAGTAACTGTACAAGTGAGTTACAAGCTACACAGTAGCCCTGGTGGCCTTGCTTATACAGAGTCTAAAAATATCTATATCTACACCCCTGTGATACGTTATCCTAAACTTATACAGAGTAGTTCCCACTCCCCACAACCTATTCTTAGCTTTCCATATACATACATCAAATCAATTTTAGGAAACAATATTTGTTCACATGAATCACTCTTTAATCGAATATAACTCTCCTCGCGGAAATTCACCCTCCCTCTTACTGTCTTCTATACATAGCATTTATTCCTGAATAGGCTCGAGCTCCACTGCCAGCAAAGCTTTTCCGCTGTATTTTCCTCTACAGTCACATCATCATCATCATCATCGTCGGCGTATGCATAACAGCTCAATGTATACCCTCCTCTCCCTGACACTGTATATTGTTTGAATTCATACAAAAACACTGTATGCTTTTGTACGTATACATAATAATAATTCCTACCTAGGAATACTTAACCGGTCACATCGTACAGTCAAATATAGAGAGGTGACTGTATGTAAGTATAGGAGGAAGTTGAGCCTGAATTCATACTGGTAACGATTTCTGTTATGTCATAGTATTATTATTACAGGAGGATCATAAGAGACAGAGAGAGAGAGAGAGAGAGAGAGAGAGACTCGTCCAATGTATACACTCCGTGTGATATGAGGAAGAGAAAATGCAAGGAAGGAAGGTAGGTATAAAAGATAATGCTGAGCCAGGATAAATTGATATAAGGTCAATCTTTACATACATGGTAGTTTATTTTTCATTTTCTCTCCAGGAATAAAACCATTATTATAAGCAAGGCAGAGACGGAAAGGTTAATGAAATATACATAAAAGGGGAAAAATAAGGGACATGCGTAAAAATCAACAGAAAATTCTATTAGGAACAACTTCCCTCTCAATTCCACCAACTTCACATGTACATGGAGGAATAATCATTGTTTTTCTTATTGGAGAAAGAAAAATATTAAACTTATTTTTTTAATTAAAAATCTTCTCGAGCAATTCATCTACATGGATGTACGTCGGAGGAAGAAGGGTATAACAGCCCGGACATGGAAACTAGTACGCAAGTTTAGCCAGCGAAAAACTAACTTCTTTCTCATTTTCTCCCTTCACACAAACACACACACACACACACACACACACACATTCAGTCCCATTACACAGAGGAAACTTACATTTTTACTGTTTTTTGTTAGCAAAACTTTGCTTTTTACGTATTAGTTTTACTTTACACGACACTACATACATACTTGTATGTGTGGAAGGGTATGTACAATAAATTAACATTACGGTATATATAATAGGAGGCCGTCACAGGACTACCTGCAGTAAACTTGTAATAGACAGAGGTTGTGTTTTCCTACAAGGATCCTTCAGTATTTGCATATACGTACCTAGAGACATATATAGGGACTCCCAAGTATAAATATTCCTTGGATCCTACATATAACCCAGTTTTTCCCTAGGAGTTAGACACCTTGTACATACTAAACATAGGCTATTTATTTCCAATACTTATTCAAAGAGATATTACGTGAGGATGGAATATTAAGCTTTCAATTGCTCATCGTCCCTAGTATTTTTTTTAAAGCTGTACAGAGAGAGAGAGAGAGAGAGAGTATATGTACTCCAAAGGCTCTACATAATTCAATATATTTATGATATAATCATGAAGGGAATGTAGTAAAGTTTAATCAAATAAGCTAAAATCGAATATAAAATTTAACACCATGTAATTATTTTAGTAATTCATCCATAAAACTTGCCGACATGGAAGCCATAAAAATCCTACAACGTGTATGTGTGCATGTGTGCGTATACCTAGACCTCCGCACATGCATTTGAAGCTCACACATAAACCATAGTTCTCCAAAGCTCATGTTCCCATATCCCTTATCCCACATTACTCGTGGAAAAATTCGTGAGTGTAAAAGTACGAACCGGTCTCGTGTACGCTGAGACTCCTACTATGTATGTACATGCCCTGAGAGTGGCATGTATAATGTTAGGACTAACTCCTCCCCATAGTATCGAAGAGAGTGAAAGCAGATAAATAACAATTCCCCGACGAACCATCTAATCATGTGAACTAACTATCAGAAAAATGAACGTTAATTATTATTCCTCAACAAAACTACGGCCATTACTGGTGCATGTGTCCGGATCCGGAGGAGCAAGTCAGACCATACTGTTACTTTGAGTTATTACAAGAGACAGAGAGGGAGAGAGAGAGAGAGAGAAAGAGGAGAAAATAGATCATTCCTGCCCTATCCAAAAGGATACTGCCAGGCGGAACAGTACTGGAAGCACAGGAAGAACAAGAAGCTCAGGAAGAAATGAAACTTGATTCTCTATGTATATTTTTTAATTATTAATTACTACTGACATGATGATGAAGTCAAGAGAAACTGAATATTTTCTAAGAGATTCAAATTGCACCTACAGCCTCCCCGGCCCGCTTGGATCCCACAGTCAGATCATATGTGCCCCTACATTGGTATATAACACATGAGTATATAACACAAGAGGAAAAACTACAAGGAAAAATGTACCACATGGACAAACGCGCCCCGCATCTACCACCACACACATCCCTATACCCCGGGCAAACAAAAGAGCTCCTCTCTGGGAAGGGAAGGAAGCTCCGGTTGTAGGAGAATTTATCTGAGGAAAAGTGTAAAGAGAAGATCATGGTTTCCTTCCTATGTAATGACTGCAGTAAACGAAGCTTTCTCCGGTTTTTAAATCTCTAAGAAATTTCACGCTTTCACTTTTAGACACATTGGTCCCTTTCCCCTGATAATGCAGTATTCAAGTTTCAAATGGGCCTCCCTTCCATTCAAATACAATGGAAATACATAAATTGACTGTGTACATACATACATACATACATAGAGGGTACTCCCAATCTACATACATGAGGAGAGTAGTAACGCACGTAAATGCTGCACTTTTCAAATTAATAACGACTGGGCTGCTGTTGCTAGATATTACGTAATTATCTGTAGGGAGAGGAGTTTTTAGTCGAGGTTCCCCAGCCAGGAACACTGCTCTCACATGATAATTGGCAGGCGTAAGGTACGTTTTTAGGATTGAATGTCCTGGAAGACAAAGTAATTAGGTATTGATTGCTTTTAATTAGAAAAACTCCTAAGGTTTAGTCAATTTCCACTCTATCAAAATTAAAGGATACCTCGGGACTACTAGTACTTGGGAGTATAGGGAGGTAATGATTTTAAAATTCAGTTTTTTTTTATCTGACGTCCCTCAAAATTGAGTATATATACATACAACTCATAGTTTGGAAGTAAAAACCGGGAGTTATGGAAGACGAGCTAGGGAACCTCTGAGTGTGTGGATCAGAGAGCTGTAACTATTTCCCTCCCTCATGTTCTGTTGCTGCTGCTGCTCCTCCTGCTCCTGCTGCTGATGAGGCTAATGATGATGACAAGCTATTCATTTAGGTTAGTTTTAGTTTCATAGAAATTTTCTGCTCAATTTAATAACTATTTGAACAGTCTGACTGGCTCAGAGTAACTGCGGCAATTCAACAGTACTAGATAGATACTACTACTGGGATACTCTCCCATGTTGGATGGTTCCGGGAGCCTTTCAGAAGAGTAGCTGAGTACATATAAGAGTTGATATAAGAGGAGGACGGGAAAGGAAAGTGTATCCACTAGCTTTGTATTTCACAGAGAAAAAGAATCACACAAGAGTTTTTAGTCACGTCCAGAGTAAATTGCTCGTTTCTTTTTAAGAAGGATGATGTTTGAATGGTATATCGTTTGTTTTCATAAAGCAAGTGGTAATTGGTCTTAACATATGGAAATGGTGAGACAGCCCTACGCCGTACATAGTGAGTAATTACGGCAGTGAATTCATGATGATGAAAGGATTTCCAGTATTTCGTTCCATTTAATAATCATTTTAATCAGAGGGACCTCGGATGCGTTCGTCAGCCCACTGCAGAGCATACATGGAGAGAGAGAGATCCTCGCTCACAAGCCTCTCTCTCTCTCTCTCTCTCTCTCTCTCTCTCTCTCTCTCTCTCTCTCTCTCTCTCTCCCCTCACTCTCCCTCCTATGTGTACGTATCGGTAATTAGTATATATGTTAAAATGTGTGTACACAGGGTGGTGCGTGAGGAAAATGAATAAAAATTATACCTTTTTACTCTATCTACCTTCATTGGATTTACTTTGAGGAAACTTCTCACACTGTACACACTACAGTACTAGCTCTTTTCCCTATCCAATGCTCAAATATTCTCTGGCTCTATAGCCCCATGCTCACAGAACCCCTATATATCACTACACAGAGTCAGAGCCACTCTCTGTCTGCTAATTTGAAACGCTACAAATTCTACCTTAAGTTAAATCAGGAACTGTATCTGACTTTATAGCACTGACAACCGCAAGAGCACTTTATAGGAAGCACCTCATATCAACTTATTTAAAAAGTCTGATAGGTTTTTTTTGTCGGGGAAAAAATTTAATAGTTTACAATCCTTATGTGAAGCTTATAGAGAGGAAAGTTTTTCCAAGCTAGTTTTTCTCACAGGGAAAGAGAGAGAGAGGGAGAGGGAGAGAGGGAGAGAGAGAGAGAGAGAAAGAGAGACGTGGATGTACCTTCCCTTTACTTTTACTCGGAAGTTGTGTTAGTAGACAGGCATAAGTACATACGATTAGGACTGTTTGCATCATTGTTACACAACTAACACATTTCAGTTCACTTTAGGAGTAAAAGACTCTGTCCATAAGTGAAGTGTGTGTATATGTGCGTTTAAAGTTTCGACTGTACATATGGACTGATTCAGAGGAACGTACACAGACATACACACACACACACACACACGAGGACGTATAAGAGTACACATAAAATACCGACGACAATAGGAGAATAGTGTAAATCTTATTATACAAATACGTAGCCAAGTGTAAACGTTTAAAAGCATTTCTTCTTGCTTTGCTACATAGAATGAGACTGAATGTAGCCCTAGTACGACAGCTCCTACTACTACAACTACGAGGACCAGGACGACTACTACTACAACTACTCCTCCTGCTCCCAGCTACTTCCTTGAGCATACATAGGACAGTGGGGAATCGAATGTAATAGTTTGTAGGAGTGTTGGATGTGTCGTCGTCGTTAGTCCTATGTAGTATTGACCTGTTATATGCGTTACCATTATACTTAAGTTGTGTGTACACAAAGTCGTTCTCGTCCGGATACATAATAGGACCAACTCACTCGGGAGAGTGTGATGTGAGTCGCAGAAAAAAGGAAACTTTTATTTTCAATTAGGCAGATTTTTCAACGAAAGTTGAAAACGCGTAATTGAATTTTCGAAATTGATTGCTATTGATCGTGAATGGGGTGTTATCCGGGTGGAAATCCCCACCCAGGGGAGCCTCATAGAAATCCCTAACAAATTAAGATTCCAATCCTGTTACTGCATTCCCTCGTATATATATATTTATAACCCTCCCTATATACATATATGTACCTTCCCTTTCATTACTACCTACATATTCAGATTCGACTTTCCTTCTCCTCTCAAACTCCATGTGTATCTCTCTCTCTCTCTCTCTCTCTCTCTCTCTCTCTCTCACTCTCTTTCTGTAAGGCTGGGCATAAAAACTCACAAATGTGTGGATACTAACTCCGAACTCTCCTCACTACTACTACTACTCAGAGGGTGCATACGTTGGAAAACTACAAACGATGGACTCACAGATCTCTCTCTCTCTCTCTCTCTCTCTCTCTCTCCCTTTTCCTTTCCACAAACACTATGGATGGGAAATACAAATACTATGCTTTGGATCGGAAAGTGCACATGGTATAGGTACTTACATCCCTCCTTGTTTATCATCACTTACAGCGTTTGCATGTAAAAGTAGCTTGCGGGACAGACTGGGTTTTAACTCGTACATATACCCTCCTATTGCTCCCATGAACTTATCGTCAAGGATATGTAATTTCGATAGGAATCTCCTTTCCCCTGTGGTGCGTGCTACTGCTGCTCCTATTTGTATGCATAATAAATATTGACTTGATTTTATAGCTTTGTTTTGTCTTGCTAAAACTCTATGATTTAATTTTATACTACTGCAAACCATTCATTCCCCTTTGCATCCCCATCCTCATCCTCATGCTCCTTCCATCCCCATGTATGTATGTATGTATATAGGAGAGACAGATATTGGGAGGGTTACCCCTCCAATTTTTTTGTTTTGTTCGTAGTACTGAAGAGTATTATCCCCCTACGTCTTCTTTTACATGTTTTGGCAAAAAGACTGGGGTTGTATTGAAAGGGATGAAAGTCATTAATTACATTAACCCTCTGAAATCTTCATATCAATAGTTACCTCCTTTTGTATTTCTGTTGGATGGGCGAGCCCGAAAATTTAATAAAGTGCTGGAGCCATCCTACTGTAGTTTGTTTTCTTTTGCTCTCTTATTTTTTTTCCCGCTCCTTAGAGTACTTGTATATCTACATACAGGAAATATACACATTTCTAGGAAATAAAAACCTTGGGATAGAGCAGTGTCTGCTGTACTAATAATAGGATCCCTGAGCCTCCATGTTTGTGTATCAGTTTCAGCTACTCTGACACTGGGAGATGCAAAACTTCAACATGTAACTAATGCTCATCTAAAATTCTACAAAGTTTAAATGATTGACGTGGCTGTTCCCCTGGACTTTTGATGCTCTTACAGTTATTATACATTTGCATACATAGGCGGGATTTCATAAAACCATAAAGTTGGGATTGGATCCAAGTCTACATATTTTGAGGGTACTCTGGAAATACATGCAATCAAATGTACTGCATAATAAATAGAATGAAATAGTTTTCACTCTAGGAATTAAAACACGTCAGGATACATATTAGTAGTTATGGTAATTATTTTAAATTATGCACAATAATAATACTCTTGGCCTATTTCCTATGCCAAGGACTGACTCAAAACCTTCCAGACATCAAGTTTAGTTAGCACTTCTCAACAGCACACTCCGACTGTAGCCTTATTACAATTGACATGAAAACTATCAAGGAGGATATTTACGCTCATAACACTTCCCTGACTTTGTCACTTGATAGTTTTACCGCCTGCCTCCGGTACGCATTGTTCTCCCTGAGTTGGTCCATGACTGTCTGTAAAACCCAGGGATGGCTTCACATGTTTCCTATCAAAATAATATGTCTGTCCAAAATTTCAAACTGGGCCTCAAAAGCTGGGAAATAAATTAGGGGAAATTCTCCTCTCCAGAGCAACACCTCTCTCTCTCTCTCTCTCTCTCTCTCTCTCTCATTGGAAGTAACTTCTTGGTATAAACATGAAGTTGGTGCCGTTGATACTGGATCGATCACTCCCTTCCTATCATCTTCCATACAACATTTGCATTCCAATTCTAAACTTTCCAGTTAATTACTATTATTACCAGTCAGCCTTGTACATCACACAATTTGGTCCTATCAACTCAATTTTTTTTATCCCTTGTCCTTGCCAAGCGATATAACTATGACCAAAACTCTTTCCCTTCATCATTAATCCTCATTAGGAGCACACGTAAAAATCCCCAGCTTTAGCTCTATCTCCAATCCTTTCAGAGACAGTTGTTGAAAAAAAAACACTCACTAAATTAAATATTACACGTTACATTCAATTATACAGATGATTACATAACAAAAAAAATTACGCGACTCTCTATAAGCTAAATTGTAAAATAATTTAGAGCGATACTGCCAGAAATATTCACATGACTCAACAAAACTCCCTCGGAACTGCCCCTTGTTTGTTCTTTATGTAAGCCAGGAGCTGAACTGACTACATAATACATATAGAATGGCTTGGCTATGGAATAAAATAATAAATAGCTAGAGCATTTCTCCATGGTCTGGTCGCATGTGCCCTGGTATTAGAGATATGAGGCTATGCATAGATATATATGGAAAGCCCTTAAAATCATTTACCATGAGAATACTATATATAGGGATAATTACAATGCGTATAAAATATACCGGGAAAAACTGAAACCCGGGTATTTCATCTCCTTTTATGGCTCACGATTGTTGTCTGCTCTGACTCTCTCTCTCTCTCTCTCTCTCTCTCTTTCTCTCTCTCTCTCCCTCCCTACTCCCTTCGTATACATATATGAGAGTAGTCCTCATGCATGTCTAAATATTGCCTCGACAGAAAAAAACAATAAAAAGACGGAGAGAAAAAATTACCCAACAGGCAGAGAGAGAGAGAGGAGGGTATGGAACTATACTGACTGAGATATCCGGGAGAACTGAGTAAATACGGCCTAAACCGTACAAGAGTTGGTATTTGGCGAAAGAAGTTGTTTGCAGATAGAATATAAAAGGGAAGAGAGGGAACAGGAAAAAATCGATGCTCATCATTTTTGGAAGGGAACATAATAAAGTTGAATGTATGTGTGTGTGTGTGTGTGTGTGTGTGTGTGTGTGTGTGTGTGTGTGTCTGTATATATCTTGGGATGATTTTGTTAGTGAAATGTTAACCATTAGAGTTGGAAGGAGAGGAGTTGGAGTGAGAGGGAAAAAAAGTTTCTATATTTGAATTACTTGTCTAGTTGACGATATTATTACTTCATACTGTGTTCATTATGACTGATGGTCATGACGGTCTCCATATTAAAAGTCACACACACGCGGCGAGAGAATCACATGGAAGAAATTACCAGATGGATATCTCCGGTCTAATGACGCCCTGCTCCCGCTCATTTAACAAGATTTAAAAGCAGTATCATTCAATACATGGAGCTGTAACTTCCCCAGTAATGATATCCAGATTGACTGTAATCATGCTCTCTGGAGAAGAAGAAGAAGAAGAAAAAAAAACCACACAAAATATTGTATTGGGACCAGTGACAGAAAATGGCAAGGCTCACTAAAATAAAAAGTTACTTATTCCATCCCGTATGTAAATCAATCCCCCTTCATATGGGAAATTTAAAAATAATTAGCATTTCTACTCGGTGGTTACAGGTCTGCCATTATCCCAAAACTAGGAAATTGATACTCCTGGAAAATTGCATTGGAAATGACTCTGGGAAAATAACATCTCCATTGAGCATTGACAAATCAATAGGAGCCTCTGTCAAAAACTGCTAGGAGATTCCCTTTGATTAGAGTCAAGGGAACGATTTACAACGACTAAAGTGACAGTTACTGACTGGTTTCCACACACACACACACACACACACAAACACACATACACATATACATATGTATACACAGTCGGAGTTAAAGTCACACACATCCACTTGAGTTTCCAGAATAAAATTAATATTTATCAAGTAGGTTGAGAAAGTTCAATTGACTCTGTGTAAGGTATTAATTGAATTAAAGCATCTCTTCCCTCCCCCCCGTCTTAAATTACTTGTAAACTGTTCAAGGAATTGGGAGGTCATAAGTTACACTGATAGTGAGAGTTTCCTTCATAGAGATATCCATCAAATGCTTCAAGTACTATTTACAAGTTTGAGCTGACTCCTGAACATTCTCAGAAATTAAATACCATCCCTTATAAAGTCATTGAGAGTCCTATAGAGTTATCTCCCAGTCCTGTAATAATACTTTGTTCACAACACAGCAGCAATAGGACTAGTAGTACCCCGTCCGATAATCAAGTAAATCTGAATCATGGAAATCTTTACGGCATTAATTTTTTACCTAATTTTTTTCTCCTCCCCAACATTTATTCTCCCTGCTCACTGACTAGGAAAGATTTTACAATAATTCAATTTTGATTCCACTGTTTGTGTACACAGAATAGAAGGGAAATGCACAATGGGAAATTTTATATGCTCACAATCACCAGCAAGTTGACAGTAATAAAATAGTTCTTACTGGATGTGACCATACTTCCCCATACAGAGTCGTAGAGTTTGTGTTTGGAGGGGGGACGGAAAATGTTAAACCATAGCCCAGCTTGCAACTATGTAACAAATAGTTTTGAGCATGTGAGTTAGAGTGCTTTGCCACATTCAACGGCCCTATATGTGTGTCTCTCTCTCTCTCTCTCTCTCTCTCTCTCTCTCTCTCTCTCTCTCCATCCTTCTACATATATAATAGTCTGACTGTGAAAGTTCATATGTACGAGAGGAATTCCAAAGGAGAAGAGAGCTACCATGAATATGCTAGTTCGTTACACGTTACGTTACTCGTGGGGGAAGAGTAGTGAGGCCAGGACAGAGACCTGGGAAACTGACAAAACAGGTACACATGCTTGAGGTTGCAAGATACATACATACGCCAGCTTCTCACAGACACACATCTTCCAAATCGATTCTTGACGTCATGGGGCTATTTGTTAAATTTTTTCAGTCTTAAGTCATATTTCAATATAATCTGACGTGTAATCAAGATTATTTCGGAGGGGGTGAGAAAAGAGGATCCTGGCTCGTCTATATACCCTACAATATTACAATCCAGCCGTCATATCCCATAAGCATACATACATACATAGGTAGATACATATACTGTAGATACTATACAGCTCATATGCACGCAACAGTTTATCCAAGGGTTCCACCGTCAGTTCAAAGGACCTGGCTGTAACGCATGTTGTCTACATATATA
The DNA here is from genome assembly GCA_947179485.1 of Allacma fusca. Taxonomy (NCBI): domain Eukaryota; kingdom Metazoa; phylum Arthropoda; class Collembola; order Symphypleona; family Sminthuridae; genus Allacma; species Allacma fusca. Next base: position 19,525,796 of record OX359250.1, on the reverse strand, counting down.
CATAAATACTTTTAATAGTAACGTATGTATATACATAGTTCCATGTACGAAAGTAAAACTCATCCCAGGACCAATTCCACAGTATAGAATTCCTGCTATACAGGCCCTATAGGAGGACAGCCCGGTTATAGTGTATGTACAATACAGGTGCAGTCGCCCAGAGTTGTATGTAATGTATGTCACATGTGTAAACACACAACTCTGTTGAATTTTTTCCTACTAAATATTACTATTAAAGTGACATTTTCACAGTACTCTTCCAGCGCCTGCCTCCTTCCTCTCCTCCCCACACATGTGACTTGTTTTTGTCCCAAACTAATTACATTGGAGTAGGATCAGTGGTAGGGGCTGAAGCCAAAAAAAGGATACACTCGGAAAAACTCAACTTATAAATCCACATTTCAATACACTGTGTGCCTCAGCCTCACTCCCTTGAATTATGCAAGAGGGGAAAAAACAGGACCAGAGGAAATTAAATCTAAACAGTTACATTGAAATTCGAAAGGAAAAAAAAAACATTATTAAGTTTGGGATATTACTCCGAACCAACATGCTGGTGGGAGGATATTGCCTCAAAAGAAAGCATTTACAGAATTTTTGCTTATATTATTTCTCTGGCATTGTTTTCAAATTTTGTGCATTTTTGTCCCCTCTAACGCTGACAATTTAAAATTCTTTTACTCCTTAATTTAACTATTGGCACCATTAGTCCCCACAAAAGAAATCCAATATCTGGGCCAGATTCCCTGTCCCGCAGCGACAGAATGCAGTCCGAACAGTGTTGTTAAATACATACACACTCCTATATCTATGCATATCCCGACGCATTTGAAACCGAGAGTATACGGAGGTCTCTAATGCTTTTTGCAAAATGATTAGTTTCGTAATTGTATCGTAAATATTAGTTCCCAATTTCGTCAGCCAAATACTGTATTTCCAGGACAAAGGGAAATTGTACTATTCTTGTACTCTGCTCTCTGTATGTCTATGGACTCAATGCACGCATGGTAGGATGTACGGTGGTATTATTATAAATACTATTATTACCTAACAGGATTACTGGGGGGATGATATGCCTGTATACAGATAGCACTCGGAAGACTGAGGCTGGGTTCCACGTGCACATTAGTAAGTAGGCAGGTTGGGTTGAAGCACCACAGAAATCAAGTTTCACTTGGTTCCTCATAAATGCAAGTACTTTGCCTATACACACTCATACAGACAGACACACACACACACACACAAACACACACGGCAATCTACTGAGAGATAAATCGGATGGAACCTCGCCAACAACAACAGTGTGTACAGTATGCAAGTATTACATAAATACTACGTGAGCATACATATGCACAAATGCATTCAAATAAATAGCTACTATTTCCCCGCAACTTCCACTAGCAAACAAGACAGTCTGAATAGGCTGAAAGGAAAATTGATTCAAGAACAGAGCCCTTTATACATGCAGCGTGTGCTCTTACTTTGCATTCTAGTAATGTGGCGAAACAATTCAATTCAATAATTCAACTATTTCACATAAATTCGCACAAAACCTTGATTTTACGAGAGACGAGAAATTCAAATAATTCTCCAAAGTAAATGACAACTGGATGCCTGTCACACTTTCCGTCTCGTCTTCTCTCCCTCTGAAATAGTACACTCTCTATCCCTCAGATCCAAGTCATAGGATCTTTAGTAGATACTGTACATATGTAGATACATAAATATATGAGGAGGCAAGGCTCCATATATGTCTGCACATGATAGCCCATACAAATGGAGCTGCCAGAATAAAGTCATTTAAAGGCACACAACTTCCAAATTGCAAGTGACAGGCTAATGAAAAATCAAACTTTACATTTCTCCAAGTACTGTGAGACTTCGAGCCTCAAGAATGCTTTACAGTACTTGGGATAATACTTACTTTACAAGTGTGACAATTCAAAAGTGTAATAAACCAGGAGGTATAATTATGAGTATTGGACTGCTAGACACATGCAGAATGTGTGGGAGGGAATGAAAAGAAAATCTATGGAATTCCCTCAAACGAACTTGTCTGAGTTCAAGTTAACTCCTCTGCAATGGTATCTCGAAAGTCCCTCATATATAGAGTACATTACTGTAGGATCTTTTATTCCAAATATCTATATGATTTCAATGGAGGGAATATGATACTCAAACTTTTCATTGCTAACTTTCCAGTTTCTCAGTAGTTCTCCATATAGTCTAATAATGAATATGTAGTAATGAGAGAGAGAGATTCGAATGAGAGGGAGAGAGAGAGAGAGAGAGAAACAGAAAAGAGAAGAATAGCCATAGCCAAAATATCCCAGATTCCACAAGGAACAGAAACCAACTGGCTGAGCTAAACGATCTTCACTGACAATCTATTATTCAACGATGACAATCATGAAAGGGAAAAAATCATTTCTGTTATCTTTCAGCATGATTAATTTTCTACGCTATGCTTTTATTGTATTCCTTATCTAAACGAAATTTTAACCCTTTTCCTTCCATCACCATCCAAAGAGCACGCATATGCACTCTCACATTTACAAGACCCATCCTCCATATATTCTAATATATATATAATTATATATAAAGTACCAACTTCTCTCCTACACTTTTTGTCCAACAGTAGTTCCACAGGGCATATACCCCAACTACACTATATACAGTAAAGAAGGAACGTCCAGAACAAAATTAATAGGATGTAGCACTGTGTCCGTACAGACAGACACTGAGAGTTAGATAATATGTACACACATCCAGGAGTATGCTCTTCCCTTATACCAGCTGTATGTAATTATATCTGGTAAAAATTGTGAAGAGTGTGACATGACATGCCTGCGAAGTCCTATACTTGAGTATATCCCAAGTAGTCTCTCTAGATAGTTAAAAGAGATGTAATAGGCAATACAAATAATGACACTAAAATATATTAAAGCTTGCATGCACGTTCATTAAACTTTCTGTACATTTGCCATTTGGGTTTTCACACTAATTCCCTATCCCCAGCTATGATACAATGGGACAAGTGTATGTAGAGTTAATAGTTGGGATGTAGGACACACTGTATGCTAATATTATTACCCATCCAATCAAGCCTCACCACAATGTTGTAGTAGCTATCTGCTCTTATGTTCTATTATAATGTCCCAGCTATTACAATCAAAGACTTTCGCAGGATAAAATCTCCTAGGGAAAAAAAAATTCCTTGCAATAATACTCCTTTGCTCACACTGAAAATATATGACTATGTGTAGAGCGTATTAGTAGTTACATATGGGAACAAAATGTGGACTTTTGTCACAGTCACAACCCGACAAGGAGCATTTACATGGGAAAATGAATTAGCCATCCCTCTTTTTTTTTTCTATTCCCCTTTATTTTTACACTCCACTCCCACAGTATCATCCCACAGCTGAGGATGAGTTGCTCCTAAATTGTACTAGTAATAATGCCACAATCACACAAGTCACACAACACATATCGCAGAGAGCTCTTTGTCCCCACATTACAGACATCCATGGAAGAAATGAAATTAAGGAACTCATGATTTATTATGGCTTCCGCAATCAAAAAATCCTAGATTAAATTTCAACAAGTGAAGCATTAAAACAGGAAACATGGAGCGAAACAATTGGTTACTTCCGATTAATTACTTTCAGTCAAAATCTCTTTTTATCATATACGACCTTGTCAGTATTTTTCCACTGCATCTGTACTCACTGCTCTCCGCTCAATTATTACAAGCAAAGTATAGGCTCGGCGACCCTCTTGCCAAATCATTACTCTTCCATCCCTTTCAAAACTCAAAAAAAAAAAAATTATTCAGAATTTTAGACACAATGCCCTCACCTCAATGTCCAATATAATTGTGTCAATTCCCAAGCTCAATTTTACAAACCCCTAGACTGAAGTGGCATTTCATTAGAAAAATTGCAGGGAAGTTAAAATATCAAATTAAGTATCTAATCACTATAATTAGGAGTCCCCATTTGCGTCCTGTCATGTGGGCAAAATAATGCCAATCCAAGCACAATTTTTTAATCAAACTTAAAATTGATCAAAATATATTTGCAATCCCGTTTTTCAATCATTTTGACAGACAATCCCTGACCAGTTATTGCAGACAACTTTTCTACCATAAATATTTAATTTCCCTCAAAAAATTGATTTACCTCTTCTCCCCAAAGATTCAATTTGGATGATTGAAAAGCCTATTGTCTACTATTTTATTTTAATGCATGTAATTTACAAGAGATTACTCCCTTCGGAAGCTGTTCTAGTGACTCAAGGGTTATTGCAGAGGGATAGATACACACCAAAGTGTAGTAACCTGCCTCTAGTCCATATGTATGCACATGGACAGACTAAGGGAAAGGAGATTTCCAAGATTTTTACTTGCATATAAATAATTACGCATTACGGACAGAGATAGAGAGAGAGAGAGAGAGAAATGTTGGAATTCCTATTACGTCAGACTGACACACAAATGTATCATTTAGCATTTATGAATGCTGTAACCACAGGGAAATTGTGATATGAGATGAAATTTTCTACAATTACTTGTGAATTGATCAATAAATGAGTATAATTCAGAGAGGTTTCCAATTTAAAGGACATTCCCTTTAATCTACTAAGCTTTTTATAATGTATTTTAATTCAAAACGTTGATTAAATGAAAAGCTATTAGTCAATTTCATTAGAGAGAAATATCTGTCGAAAAATAGATTTATCGCTCCAGAATGATTGTGTAACATTCTTTAGAGGCACGGCAACATTTCATATTTCATTTCATTCTGCTCCTCGCATTTAGCCGACTTTCCTCTCTCTCTCTCTCTCTCTCTCTCTCTCTCTATCTCTGTTCCCTATATGTATCTATCCACGTCCATATGCAGACACATATGCATATGTGCTCACATTGTGTTTCCACTACTGCCAACGCCAAGCAATCTTTTGTGCTCATAGTCAGAGTTTTCCACACATTTTTGTATTGATACCTCCCTGCACTTTCTACTCATATGTTCTCTCCCCAAAAGATATATGCCTGAATGCAATGATACGTGAAGCCGTTGTTGGCTGTAAAACTATGTAAAAAATCTTTGGCCACACAAGTTTCAGTAGAAACATTAATGTTCTTTCATATATTAATAAATACCGTAATCGTTTTAGTGTTTTATGGCCTATGCCCAGCCATGCAGGGCTAAAGGGACTACTGTCTCCAACTACACACATTTACATACCTCGGAAATATAGACACACGCCTATGTATGTACACACACACACACACACACACATGTGAGGAGACTCCATCCCTAACCGTACATATCTCCTACCACGCTCGACAACATAAGTAAATATTAGCCCCATGCAAGGTTATAGGACGTAAACGTGAACGTTACTTATTAGTCAAGCCTAGGATTTCCCAAAGATATATTCATGTTTGAGATAGTAGCTCAAGCCGCTGTACGTATCCATATATCCATGTATGAATGTTTGCTAATTAATAATACCTACAAGTTTTGCAACTGTCTACCTAATGTTCATAATAATTAGTCGCTCAATCCCATATGCACGGAGATAATCTCACATGTGTAGAAGATCTGCTTGGGGCTGGAAGTCAGTCCAAGTTGGAGTAACACACTGAGAGAGCTTGATGTATGTTTTTATTACTACTCCCTGAATTCTTGCCCCTTGCTCATACAAATATATACATACATACATACACTGAGAGTGGAGTGAGTGGCTCACTGGAGATGTATAGTATATATAATTGTGTGTGCACATATGTATATACGTACATATGCCCATGTATAGAACCAGAGACGGGAAGATATTCGTTCATTCCGTCAAGAACATATTATCTTGAGCATATATACATAGGCTCCACTGCATTATGCAGTAAGACTTTTACAAGAGAGAAATTCTACAGGTATGATGTAATATACAGAAATGTACAGGGAATTAAATCTACTTGGGTGTAGATACATATATGTACATACATACATGTGAGCAGAGCATAATGCTGTAAAAAATTCCGAGCACTCACACACGCAAGAGAGTTCTTCTTTTTGTTCATGACTGTAAATAAATAACCTTTTTTTTCCGGAGCAAATAATAAGAGTTCGATCCAAACTAATTATTAAACATGTATATACATGGGAGTAAATTGTAAGCCACATAAATCCATCGGATTATTTTTTCCCCTCCATCGACTCCCTCATTCCCCCTTCTCCTTTCTTAATATAAATTATTTTGCTATTCTAATGCACGTACTATCAACGCTGGCTGGGGCCTGCAATCAAGCAAACCCCAGAATAAAAAAAAAATCAAGTATCCCCACACAGTTGTGTTTTAGTTTCAATTTTTACTTCACGTTTTTCGTGGAATCTACAAAACTAATGTGCTCGTTTCCTTCGGAACTCCAAGTCCCGAGTATTTTAATTACACAGCCACATATTCCAACATTATTTCGTTCCTTCTTCACCCAAGACTTGCTTCAACATCTATCACGTCATATCACTTCATTCTGGCATTTCCCTCTGTGCCCCTCTCTCTCTCTCTCATGTATGCTGGGGACAGAGCCTCATAATTATAAGTATGCATGGCTCTCCCCAGTCCTCACTTGTAATCCCAGAGATAGACCATTGCCACTTCTCTCGAGCCAGTTACAAGTTAGAACGTTTTTACGGAACTATACACACAGTCAATGTATGTAGTATTCCTCTGAAGGTTCGAATCTCCGCTCAGCTTCTCTGAGCTCAATCTCTGCACTGAGGCTGTACTCTACCCCTCTCTCGTGGTCCGCGGTCCAATGAACTCTTTATAAATTATTCTCAAGTTTAACAATAAAAAATATGTTTAAGTACATTACATCCATACACACTCCTACTTACAGTACGTACAGGGGAGAACAACAAGGGTAATAACAGCCTTCGAAATAATTTCTTGTTGTCACATACCCTTCCTCACTATAAATATTCCTCCATGTGTCCATACATATATATGTACCCTGGGCTACTCCCTCCTATAATTATTAAAGAGAGCCCCGTCCTGACAGCCCTACTACCAGGATCCTGCAATTCAGGTTATGACAACAATAATCTACAAAAATAGCATACGTAATTAATAAACAATTAGGCGCAATTACTCCCTTGTCATGGAACAAATTAAGCAATGAAAGTTTAAATAATATTTTTTATTGTGTTACATTTTCCATGTGTTCAAGAATACAAACTTTTCCTTTATCTCCCATTTAATGGAACAATGAGTCCATGGACGGTGTACATTGTAGTCACTGTCTATTATTTAGTGACTGTAGGAATTCCACGGGAGCGGAATACAATCAAAATCTAGCGTCTCTCTCTCTCTCTCTCTCTCTCTCTCTCTCTCTCTCTCTCAAAACAGTTCTTTCAACTCCAATCATAAAAAAAATTAGAAAATTCCATAGAAAAACTTTTCCTCAAATATTTTTTTTCCTTCATCCTACACCTTTCAATATCTGGTCATTGTTCTACAATCCTCCTCCTCCTCCTCCTCCTCCCCATAGTTTTTTAGAGCCCAATTTTTCCCCTAATAAACATTAGACCGATCCGAAGGCCATCAAAGATTAAACAGAGAGTGTGCGGGTGAAGTCTGGGAGACTCTACTCAGACAATGAGTGTATATTTGCTCAAGCCAATAGGAAAACAGGGAAGATCATAAGGTCAAAAAAATATCAATATGTTGGTAAATGCTGTAAAATAGAATAACAGAAGGAAAAAAAGTGAAATGAAATCCCATTAAGAAGATTTACGGAATGGAATAAGGGAAAAATACAAAAAAAATGGCACATTATCATGTGCAGAGGGAACTCATAGAAGGTACACGTATTTCATTTGGACGTTATAAAATTCTACGATTTTGGATTTGAACATTTCAGCTCCTTCCAACCTCCAACCTCCTCCTCTACATTCTGTATAAGTAATAGGGTCCAATCCTCCGTGTACAATATACAGAGAAAACAGAGAGAGAGAGAGAGAGAGACAGAGAGAGAATGAAGGGAGAAAATGGAATTTGTTGGCTTGTTTTGATATAGTTATGTCTGATGTGGAGATTTTTCCTCATGTACATTACAGCCTATTCTACTGGATATATTTACAGACACATCCCTGGACCTGGCTGATGTACCCAATCACATGTGCACACAATACACGCTCCTAGTCACATGTATAGATTCCAAGTAATAATAATAATCCAGGGAGTATGGGAACTACTAGTAGCCGAAATAAAAGAGGAATCTGTGAAGTTTTGCAATTGCAGTCACGGTAAACCACACAGTGACATTTAATAGGTCGTAGTTTTCCATTATTTTCTAATATTTACACAGGCTGATTAAATGCTCAAAATCTACGCACGTGCCAAAACAATAGCAAATAAACTACTCAGTTGGTCGGCATTCGATGCCCGCAGCCTCCTACATGCTTCTCTTTTCTCTGTCTCTCGGTCCCTCGCTTGCTAAAAACTCTCTCCTCCTTCCTATATATATGTATGTATATGTATAATTGTCGATCCTACGTCCTACACTGCTGCAGTGTACTGTGGATCCTCTCCGCAGAGGTAGTATATTTGAGAGAATCTCCTTATATTTTCTCCCTCTTCCATATGCACAGAGCCCTCAGACAATAGCAAACTACAGATACTAACAGGGCCAAATATATACATACATATTTGTAAGCATTTGAAATGCCGTCAACTTCAACCCCTTTCCTCATATATGTACACACTCCTACACTACTACATGATGCTACATCCCGTAGTCACAGTATCGTTGGAAAGCCCCACGTATGTATAGATATAGAACAAGAGCATGAAACGACCCAAACCCCAAAACTTGAACTTAACAGTGCAAACACTAGAGTCTACCGGAGTATAGACAAAAGTGTGGGGTTTTACAGTAGTGTAGCTAAAAACTCATACATTCTACTTTGAGCCTTCTAGTGAATTTCTATTTCCCTCGGACATTCTAAACCAAAGTTAAAACACACACACACACACACACACACATGCAGAGAACATCCAATACTTAAAATGTCTACATTACATAAAAAGAGAGAAGTGCAATAAAAATGAGGTGCTTTGGCTTTTACATGAAATGAAGTAGAAGGTCCAAACCAAAGTTCCCTCCTCTATGACCTCAGCTATTTCATAGGGAGACTTGCATAATAGTGAATTATCCCTTGAACTGTATGTATGTATGTATGTATGGATGTGAGAAGTTCCAACACAACTCTCCTACTACTCCATCAGCCCTAACTCTCCCCCCGAATCACTTTCCAAATCTAACCTGTGTACAGCCCTGCCATATTTTATCCCGGGACTAAATGATACCCGACCAATCGATCACCTGACCCTAGTATTGAGGTAAGAAGGGACCTGGGAGATCCACATAGTAGCGCTTAATATGTCCTTGGGACGGATGCTAAATTAAACGGAACTTCCTGGTTTTTAATTAAAACCAACCCTGTGGCTATATATATGTACATACGCCTGTCTCCAGTCTGGAAATAAATGAGGACGAAAAAATTGAAAATCCTGTAGTGACCAAAAACGACAGTATCTTATTTAGGGAGAGTGTTGACGGAAATCAAACTTAACAGTCAAAATGACGATTTCACAATCTCTGACATCAATTCCAGGGAAAGTACTCTCTTCCCGAGCCGACATCCCCTCCTTACATTACAGACTAAAAGGAGCATCCGGGCTTATGGGAGGGAGGGAGGGAGTGTACGGGGCCAAGTAATAATTACTTGGTCTAAATCTTCCTCATTTTTTTCTAATTTAAAACCTCACGTTTAAGTGTAAATGTGACAGTGGAGCACATTCCTACCGGCACATTACTATTTATAGTAGGACTTTCTCAGAGAAAATGAGTTAAAGATTCTTTTAATTAAATTAATTCCAAGCCTAGTGGCAATGGGGAGATCCAAAGCCAAAGTTAATTTCGGAGTTAAATTTGCTCCCTGATGTACAAGCATCTCTGGAATCTCTCTCTCACTCTCTCAGGTCCAGTGGACTAACTAAGGAAGGGAGCTATTAAAAAGTGTATTTAAATATCCCGAATTGATTCATTTCCTGAAGCAGTCCACGAAGAGAGAGAGAGAGAGAGAGGGAGAGAGAGAGAAAAAAAAACAAGGGGGACATATCTAGGCTGAGAAGCTGAGAGTATGTTTTTTGAAAATTGGGTCTAATTAGAAAAAAATTAATCATTAACTGTCACTTGAATTACATGTCTTAGCTTGCAGAGCCCATCATGTTCCAAGGGTGACTCGAAGCAGGAGCAATTATTCCTGTCACTATGTATCCCAAGCAATTAAATACAGTCTACCTCCCTCACTATGACGGACTCAAAAAAAAAAAAGAAGGCAGACGAGGTACATGTACAAACACACACAAACATACACAGAGATGCATACATAAGACTGTGAGGAGTAATTTGTATAAAATATAGCCTTCACACACATAGCTTACATAATTACTTGAAGCCTATATATCTCCAAGTTCTACACTGACTGACTATCGTCGTCCCCTGTGCTGTCTCAATACATTGAGGAGTACAGGAGGAGGATAACCTGGAAGCCCAAACACACTTGACGGTACAGGAAACTCAACTGGGACTCAAGAATGTACACTATCAGTTATCTTTATTAGCTCAAGTAATTTGCAAACATTTATACCTACATGTAAGGACATGGGGTAGGCATTTACTCTCTAAATAGTTTTCTCCGAGCTACCTCCCCACACTATAAAGACTATGCATATAAAGTTAGTTGATTCAGGGAAAATACGGAAGATTTTCCCTCCGACATGTCAATAGCAGCTGAAGACTGGGCTCAAAATAACTACGTCCCGAGTAGTACTGTAGTAGTAGGGCCCGCCGTTCCCATAGATAGTTCCGTATTAGTTGTGAAGTCGTACCTGTACCCATAAAAGTGTAATTCTTTACAGAATATCAGCATGTCGGAGTCTTAAGTATAGGGGAAAACTTTGATCGTGCCTGAATAGCTCGATTCATTCCATGTTTGTGTAAGCCTCCACGGATGCATCCCTGTCCTTCACGTTCAGGGGGGACTTAATACGCTTAAGGAATGTATCTGTACACAGACACACATACACAGACACACACACACGTACGTACGCAAAGTATAGGAATTTCTGAAACCCGATGCAGAAACTACACACGGATCTGTGTAGGAGTATATGTGGGTCCAGGAGCAGTAGTAACTCCTGTGAAGTATTCGCAATTTATACGGCTCTTATAAGTGCTAACATTTATGCTCCCCTTCCAACACTGGCCATATAGTACAGGAGACCAACTGTGTACTAAAGTAGATACTATACTTACATAGGGAATTACACGCATATAAATTTCAGGGAGTCGGATAGTGGGCATGAGGGTTACATATGTATCTACGGAAGCTGCCTGGATGTGGATGTGTAGTCACTAGTAGAAATAATTATATGTATGCATGGGACCATATAGGTACTCAGGGAGCTCGTACAGGGGAACGAGCATGGAGTCATAGAAAGAAGCTGTAACACTATAACCCTAGAGCCAATAGCTACAAGCCCAAGACTATTTATTTTCTACTCTCTCATTACTCGACATCAAAGCCTTGGTGCTTAAACATTCATTAATTTATCCAAAACCACAAATTTTAATTATTTTGCCACTCTGTTTTCCTTCAATATTTGCATTCTCTCTCCCTCTCTCTCTCCTCTCCTCTAAGCCTTTCTCACGTATAAACTTCCTAAATTACCTACCTTGTCTCGCCCCGAACCTCCACTATACATACACAATTCCAATGTGTGCTCACGAGTCCTTCAATCAACAACGTTTACATAGTTAAAATATGTAGCTTAAATATTCCCCAACATATACAGTATTCCTGCTTAAGAAGCAAATCCAACCCTCAAATGCATACTAGGTAGAAAATATCCAGGAGCAGGGAGTGAGTTTGAGAATTTCAGGGGGAAAATACACTTCCGCAAGTCTCCTCTCCTCCCCATGTGGGATGATGATGATGAGAGGATGCACTAAAAATGAAAACATTTCTGGAAAATTTTCCCTCGTCCTTCCCTCAAATTCCATGTCCGGAGCTGCTTCTCCACGGAAAGTCATATTTAGTTTACGGTATCGTATCCATTCCCAGCTTTGTGTTACAACTCCTGCCTTTCTAGCTTTTAAGCAATTACAGTGCATAATTTTCTCTTTTCTCTCTCTCTCTCTCTCTCTCTCTCCCTCCCTCCCTCTATCTAACATCTAGAACACACTTATATTTCATATAATTTATATTTACCCTATTAATTGCAATGAAAGCTCTAAATTGTACCCCACTCCCATCCGCCAGGTACATGCTCACAGTAAACTTGGGAATTTTAGCTGGAAAAACTTGTGTATTCTCGTATGTAGTAGTAGTAGTAGTAGTAGTCACCGTTGGGAAATTCTAAACTACTATCACTGTACAAACAATACGGTACATTTTGACTTCAATCATAAGTCCCAATATATAGATAGATATGTGAGGCTGTCATTTATCTTAGTTCCAGGGGAAAATACACCTCTCTATTTTAATCAGATAGATTTTCAATCCTAAGATCCTACGTATATTTACGGATAGTAATAAGCAAATAAATACTCCCTGGATTTTTGTGTAGATACTTCATAGGGACTTAGGAGGAGTTCAATGGAGGAAAAACGATTAAAAAATTCTAGACCACGAACCAAGTACAGGAGGATAACAAGCCTTTGGAAGCTTTTTAAATTATTCCGACCATTATCCCCCTCTCAGGATTGATTACATTCCAAGTCACCAACTTACTACTACTCTTGGAGTATTTTCTAAATAGAGCTTAAATAATTATACGTGCACGCTCCTCGGAAATACGACTCACAATCAGTCATATAGAAAAATATGATTCTGATCAAACCTCTTCAAACGACATGCACTCCATTATTACTGCTTCAAAGTCAACCTTTCGTTGCAACCTGGTTCATTTCTTTGTGATTCTTTGGAGAGTTCAAAACTCAATAGAATCATGAACTTTGATATAACAAATTTAATTACATAAATATAGGAGGGAGTCAATTATGGAACCGGCATACACACACACACACAGAGATACAGATAGATACAGGACACAGATATTGTACACCGTATGAAAATTATCTGTGGAGCATAAGCATATAGAAATTTTTGTTGATAAAGTCAACTAAAAGGAATTCACTTGTCATTCTCGAAATCTATAGGGACTCTTCGCATGCATGTACAGGCGTTACAGTTCATAGGAAATATCTAAGCTTGAATTTAGACCTAGACACGGAATGACTACAGTGATAGTCAGTCCCCTCTAATAATTTTCTCTAATAATATTAAATTAATTCAAGTTGCAAAGGCATCACTAAGGGATTCTTTCCTTCACAATGAAAACAAGAGAGAATACGGTTTTGGAAAACCTCAGAAAAAATCCCAGAGAATAGTTTTATAATCATTGTTATCCAAGATTTTTTTTTTGCGGTTGGACCAGATATCTATACATATATACTCTCAATAACGTATACATACACTTACATTCACTAAAAAGACATGTATACTACCAAGAGCGTCTCACCAACTGCTCACACAAAAAGCCCCAATTGAGATTTGACTGTGAGATAGTTTCTAGTACATTGCAAATAGCGAGGAGTTTTGTGGCTAAAGGAAATGAGAAAAAATACAAAAAGAGTTTGCCTTCTGTACTCATGTACATAGATACATGTTGTATGTACATGAACATTGACCAAAGTACAAACACATACGTGAATCTACCAAATGTACACATCTGCATTTCATTTACTTAGTTACAGGTGCCCCACTTTCTCATTTTTTCCTCACTTACTTCCGCTGTATTTAAAAAAAAAATCAATTACACAAGAATCAATCAAGCGCTGAAATAATCTACAGCAAATGGTAGTTTCACTGTATTTCTACTCCCCACATATATCTATATACCGACCCACTAATAACCATGGTGTAACGAACAATCCCACCATAAGACATTAAACTGTATGAATTCATTTTCTCTCAACAATCGGTAGTTAGTTGCACGATGATGACTTGAGCTGTATCTAACCAGAGACTCTAGAGCCAAATTCATGGGTTTTTTTTCCTCATCTTTTTTTTTACAGCTTAACGTATGGGCCGTCAGAAATTAAAAAGGTATTTACAAAGGTGTAGGATATTTTAGTGAAAATTTTAAATAGAAATAAAAAAAAAAAACTCCGCAACATTATTTCTATTACCTTAAACAAGACACAATATATCTTTAGACACTGGTTTTGGAAGCCCATCAGCAGTATGGCCATAAATTCCCAGGGTTTTCGTGCTCATAACAACTCCTCATTACAGCTTCCAATTTAATTACTCCTGTAAATACTACACTCGGGCTATAAACTTGTACAGTGTCTGTCTACAGATTTGGAAAGTACTCCCAATCATATCTGGGCACACTGAGGAGGGTTGTACGTGCCTGTATTTACACATGTAATTATTAATTGGACGTGTGTGTCTGAATGTGAAAATAACATCTCCTGTCCAAGCCTCCCGATGGTCTTTGAAAGAGCCATTATTTGGTCAGAACAATGTCGAAATCCAAATGAATCATTCATATTTTCCTTGAACAAATGTTTTTTCGCAGAACAAGAATAATATCAAATTAAGCCTCAAACAACTACAGAGTATCCCAGAAGATAATACTGAGCTCAAGAGTTTACCACATTACAACGTAACAAGTGTACTGTCCCTACTCGACATATACAGTTTGAGTAGACAACAAGTGAAAATATATACATTCCTCTCATATTTGCATATTCAATATTAAAATTCCTCCTCCTCCTCCTCTTCAAGCTTATTTACGTATGTATATCTATAGCTACAGCCTGAAATGAAGTTATAAAATTAAAAAGGGCTCCTTCCCTCCAAATAAATGACTCTTTGTATGCAAAATGTGCAGTTCATTTTAATAAATGAGGGAAAGACAGAGGTCAAAAATGATTCCATAAGTCTCCCAGGATTGTTACACCAGACGGAGAAGAACAAGAGCGAAATAATTAGAAAAGTGCGCTGTAACATATGTACAGTAATTTTGAACACTTTCCCCTGTAGCTTTATTTCAATTGTACATACAAATATAGATATGCATAGCAAAGGCACTATCATCCCATATTAATGTTTTTATACTAAATGTACAGAAAAAAAGGGGACGCTTGGATAGAGACGTATCCTTCATACTATGTATATGCACTCCCAATTTATATGAATATATAAAATGCTGGCTAAAATATAAAAAAAAACATCTTTCAAAATATAAATATAGAATGTACGTTCCCACACAGTGAGGATTCCAAACTACTATAGATATGTACCTAGTCGTGGAGGATTTCACCAATAGATTTTTGCCCAAAGGAGAAGGAAAACAAAAGCGTTGAAAAAGTGTAAAGATTAAGTTAGTTTACTGGAAAAAATACCCATCGTGAGACACTCTCATGTGTATGTATCTACTGAGGAGGAATATTTTCTCACTGGATGTCTCAGCATCTATCTACATAATCAGGCTGGGCGAAACCAAGCACACGGAGGAGAGACAGAGTCAATATAGTTGGCCCGGCCTGGTTTGGGTAGTGGTAGTAGTAGTCACAATCTCTAAGGTAAATATATTGTTGGAATTAAATATAAACTACCATAATACCCCTAGCGAGGTGAGCCTTATACTTACATACATCCCCCTTCAATATTGAAGGTTCTAATTCACGGTAATAAGTAAATGTGTCTACAAGTTTAACCATTAAGATTTTAGCTGTAAGCATGTATAACAGGGGACTAACTTTCCTCTTAAACGCCACTCCCGTGTATTAACTTGGTAACATTTTCTCCTCTGTAACTTTCATAGGTTCTCTGTCGTGGTAGGTCTACTACAGTGTCTCATAGTTAGTATTAATAGGAGAGCCTTTGATAAAGGCTCCATATGTATCCCAGTGACGGGTGTGGGAGAGTAGGGCTCTTGTACTACTCTTCCCTGGGCCTCGTGTTAACTTGGACGTCGTGGAGCTAAAAACCCCGTAAGTAAGTATAAGAACAAAGTGAGGGATTTTACTAGGTTGTTTAGCTCCATAGCTCCGTAGCACCGTCTCACACACTACAATATTACAGAGAGATACTTGTCTAGGAAAATGTGTTCCTATGCACACATTTCCCCCGACATGTTTATAAAGCTGAAAGAGCTACAAGCTATAGGATTAGAAGTCAGTCCTGATGATCAGTAATCCAAGATTAGCATCTATGTGTATGTAAAAATCTTCCGCTTAGGATAGAACAAAAAGGGAAAAAGTTCTTAGTCTCTCCTACGACAACCTACCATCTCTCTCTCTCTCTCTCTCTCTCTCTCTCTTCTCCTCTGGTTTTTCTAAGCAACGGGTAAAAATCGATAGATTCTCTCGAAACAATTTACATAAGAAATTCGTTCTCTTTTTTTAAAGCTCCGCTATAGTTTTTTTCTTTTCTTCTCAATTCAAAAGATCGATTTTACTCTCTCTCTCAGTTTCCCTCCCGTTTCTCATTCCTCTTGTTATATGCAGATACTCCCAAACAAACTTCAATAGCTGAATTTGCATACGATGAATTACGTAAATAACCAAACTTGTACGCACACACACACACACACACGTAAAGCTCATCGACACAACAGTGTGCATGTACAGAGTACACAGGACATACGGACCACCAAAGTTTCCCATTGTTATTACAAATATCTACAGGTTTTTGTAGATACATATATATACATACATACATACATCCGTACATATACACAGCTATGCACACAACCCCTGTTTTCCCTTCCCCCGGAAAAGTCTCTCTCCCGTCAATAGGATTGTTCTCCTCTGACACTGGTATTTCGTCAGGGCTTTATTAATTAATATTAAATTCCCATTCTTATCTGACAACTTTGGACTTTCGTTTTTACTACCGACGGGGATATCCATTTCTCGCGCCTATATCAACGGTATCACTCACTCAAGTGAGTCAAGGAGAAGTTTGAAGTCAACAAAGATTTCCAATTATCTTTTTTTTTTCTCTCTTACTTGAACGCAATTAAACTAAAAATGCCAGCTTGACACACTTCCAACGGACGGGGTTGATGTTACAAGCCTATTTTTGTATAGTCAAGTAGGTTTAACAAGGGAACACAAACTAGATTAAGAAGAAGAAGAAGAAGAAAAAAAAAGGGTTTTACTTGTCTTACATCTTGTAGGGCAAGAAACAAGACAGAAACAAGTTTTAGCAAGTTATAGACAAGGACTTAAATATGTGTTACTTAGGATTCGAACACAGGCACAAAAGTTGATCTGGATTGATTTTTAATATAGATACTCTAGTCTGTGTTCAAGTCTGATATTGATGTAAAATCTGAGGATCTATTTCGAGATAAGGCTTGCAAAAAAAAAACTCAGTTGTTGTTGATGTTGTAGTGTATAGTTGTAGTTTGTAGTGTAGAGTTGTGTAGTAGTAGTAGTTGTCGGGGAAAAAAAAGTCAGGAGTAAATAGTTTCACCTAAAAGTTGATCCAGAAGTTAACTTGGCAAAAAAAAAGTAACAAAATGATTGAACAAAGCTTGTCCGTTCGTGCGTCGGCATAAAAATGGCAAACGACGTACAACGGGATGGGGAAGGAACGGACGGAAAGTAAAATTTACTATCAGATCACGTAAATCAATTCAGATTTGTTAGCCAACAGTTGATAAAGCATGGATTCTCCGCATTTTTCTTTCCCCATCTCAAACTACCAGACATACTGGTTATTGTATCCTCCATTACCGTCCCGAGTCTCCCTTTATAGAGAGGCTACGGGAGTGAGTAGGCTCACAATGCACACATGTAATTATGTATATACTTTTTTTTTTGCACATTTCCTTTCCTTGGGTCCCATTCACTGAAGCATTTCCCAAATGTCTACTCACGTCCACCC
Organism: Allacma fusca; assembly: GCA_947179485.1. Classification (NCBI taxonomy): domain Eukaryota; kingdom Metazoa; phylum Arthropoda; class Collembola; order Symphypleona; family Sminthuridae; genus Allacma; species Allacma fusca. Next base: position 19,507,752 of record OX359250.1, on the reverse strand, counting down.
CCCTGTAAAAGCCCTAGTTCACACTGGATTTTAAAATGACCAAATAAAATATCCCATATGGCTTTCACGTGGACGAGAGACTCAATCAACAAGGAATTAATACTAGAAAAACACCTGCATTAATTTCTCCCAAAGATAAACAATGCACTAGGAAACACAAGGAGCAGGCAGTGAATCTATGATTTCATGAACATGTAATTACCCTATGAACATATTATAGTTAATATATTGTCCTGTATGTTCCTCTAATAAAAAAATATATATAACTCAAGCTTATTTTCTCAATTCATAAAAACACAAGAGTGCAATGCTCCACTTGGTGTTCCAATATGTTGTGGAACTCGGAACTAATAGACTGGAGCAGGACTAGGATTTCCTTGAAGAATATTAATAGGAACTGTACCATATAATTATATAGGGGATCGTGTTTGTGTGTGTTTTGAACAAGAATAGGATTTAAGAGCACGAAATCTGTTCGCACCTGGAACTGGAAGGTTCAAAAACTTACAACATTGTACAGAATAAAACATTAGCATGTGGCAGGTGTGACTATCGACGAGAATTAAAAACAAGACGGAACTTAATTATACTTTCGGTCCTTCCACATACCCACGTGAAGGAAAACACATATTATAATGAGGAAGACGAAAGCACAATAAAAATCCTTTGGTATAAACTTGCTCACAAAAAAAAATGATTGCTCTCCCTGGAACGTACGTTACTTTTGGAAGAAACTTGGACTTACGATATTCCTATCAACAACATCATGCACTATGCTCTATGGTATCAAATTATTTTTAGTGTGCTATCTCCCTTTACTACAACTCAATCTGTATGTACAAGTATGTTCTTCTCCGAGGGCTGGGGAAGATGAATATTATACGCACAAAATAATACCATGGCGGAAGGTGCGGGGATATATGGGGAAGAGGAGTCTACATATGTAGATACATATGTACTGAACATAGAGACAGAGGTCTAGGAAATTCTGTGGATCTTCCTACAACTCCTGTAATGTACATATAAGGTATACTTGAATTCGTGAGTCTCTGGTAGGTACGGCCGTGCATTAATATCAAGGGAATGAGCGCGTGCATGCATGCAGGCAGAAGGATGACGAACTCGTGTGGTGCCTGGAAAATAATAACAATAATAGGAGAAGAAATTTCATGCAGTTGAAATATCCGTAATTTTCATATTCAGGGGGATATGTGTAAGGATCCAGTCAGGAAGAGAAACTTCCGTAGAGCAATATTGTGATTAGTTGTAGTGGTAGTAATAGTAGAAGTAATAGTAAGAGCAGAGTCAGTACTGAAAATATTTCATGTGTACAATGTGCCAAGAGATAAAAAAAAAGGAAAATCGATAAAAGTAGTTTGTGTCGAGGAAAAATTCTTGGGATAAACCAAGAGAAAAATCACATTTTATTACATTTTAGATTACCCGTGTACATATACCATTTGAGAGTCACACGTCACACCAAGCCCTACCATCTCACAAGGAGATACTTATGAATTTAGCATTTTTCATCATCCAATATCCAACTAGGAGCACACACAAAAAATGTATTAAAGTTCATACTTAAGATACCCTATATTCAAGCCCTGTATAGCCCGTGTCAGTTACAGTAGTCATAGAATTCACGTAGTGTACAAGGCTTCTTGTGACAGACCGAAATAGTAAGGCCCAACCCTGAGCTCAGCCTATACATACAGGAACTAGCTATAAGGGATCCGTCTGAGAAAAAAAAAATTATTAAAAAGTTGGTGACTCGTACCCAAAATACGAGTAGCTCCTCGCCGTCCTATTATTTTCACATGAACTATTGCAAGAAAGGTACGTATGAATTTCTTTTTTTTCAAGATGCTTTTAATTTTTAAAAACTGCAATGTTCTCTCTCTCTCTCTCTCTCTCTTGATGATATTGTCCTTTCATTTTCCCCTTTTATTATTCCTCTTCAGTGGAACATAAGAACGCTACAAGTTTTTTTTTCCTGACTCAAAATAGAAAATGATCACGACCGGAATGAAAAAACGGCCAAGCATCAAATCATTATAGCGTTATAATATGTGTCATTTTTCCTCAGACTTGAATTTTCCATTTTACAAACCTGAATCTTATTTAAACCATGCTCTTGACTATTCCCAACAAAAAATGGAAATAGAGACAGAGCGAGAGAGAGAGAGAGAGAAGTGAAGCTAAAAGAGAATAACTTGTTTTCATGCATTCACTCTTTAACTTTTCTGCCTAAACAAACTTATTCAGAGTGACAAAATTTATCGTTACAGTACTTATTTTTGTTACTCCACTCCTCCTTTATCTCTCAAAAACTTTTGCCAGAATAATAAGATCCCAATCTGAGGCTCTCAATTTGGCAGTAAATGCTCACCCATAAGGACGACCATGCATCTCTAACATTGACATTTTCAACATACACTCAGAGTTCGCATCGTCCGTTATAAATCTATACGCAGACCTACTTGCACACACTACCATTAAAGGTACAATGGATCATTTAAAGATGACGTTCTACCCCAAACATAACTGGTTACTACTCCTGTAACTAAAAGTTATACATATAACATTACCACGGAGTAGTGGAAACTTGAGAAAAGGAGCAGTAGCAAAGTACCATGAACTTGTTCCATTTCACTTCTGAACCGACGACGAAACGAAAACTGACAGCCAACACTTTTACAGAGATGAACTGATCAGATCAACAATGACGATAAAAATCTCACCCAAAGACTCCGACAGTAGTTTAAGCATTGAAATCCTCATAATTATAATTATTACTATAAAAATAATTTAATCATATTTTTTATATGGACTCTATTCAAAGTACCCCATACATTTGACAATCTTTGAACCTACTCTTGACATGCATTACTTCCTTCAAGACTCACACTACAATAAATTCCACTAGTTTCTATATAGGGCTGAATTCAATCTAAATCTCTCTCACAATTTCATCTTCGTTACTGTTATACCTTCTTCCATGACACTCTCTATGAGTGTTGATTTGAATGCACTACATCTATCACGCATCTATACACCTTAAAAAAAATATGCACGCTTTCAATTTTATCTACTGGGGTGTATCCCTCAACATTGACATACTCCTTCAAAACTACACAGCTCTCCTCAACTACTGCTATTCCTCAGAGAGACAGTTAAACCTCGAGTACAGAGAACGGTTCAGGAATAAAGCTGCATTACAACAATCTCACAAAAGGCACGTAGCCTTAGTACATCAAGTTAATTACATGGTTGGAGCTAAATATCCCCAAAATAAGAAAACGTTGGAAAAAAGACTCTTGGAAATGAAGTAACTGCAGAGAAAAATCTCTTTATGCATAGGTCCCCAACAAATTTCCTATTACTTTTTGAAACGCACGTCGCTCTAATAGAGTGGAATGGAAACTAGGGGAAAAAACCGTTAAGGCTCTCTCAAACACCTACAAGGAACTTTAGCTTGCATAATAATTATTCTAGAAATATATCTCGGAAACATTGATACCCCCCATTAGGTGTAAACACTTGAGGTTGTACTGTGTTATAGGAATATTTTAATGTCATATATCTAGCTGTGTAATTTCAAAAAATGTGAGAACTGTACTTACACAGGGCTTCCGTGTACAGGAACATATGTATATGCACATATATGAGAGTACTACGACATATGTGAGTGAAGAACAACTTGAAACCAGATTGAACCACCAAATGAGCACCACAAACAGAAATGCCGTAAAAAAATGTGTCGAATACAAAAAAAGTAGCTTTCACTTTCCTCCTCTCGCCAACAACAACAAAAACGGAACAACGACAAATAAGAAAATGAGCATAAAAAAATTCTAGCCATTTAGGCCCCAGCTTTTCAATCCACGATAATTACTTTTGCATTAATCATACAGAGAAATACAGGTGGAATTATAAATTCCACCATTGTTTATACCCGTTATAACTAATTTTAGTACCTGTTCATATCTGTATATTATGTTCATTCCTCAAGTCCAACAAGTATGGACGTTAACTTGAATGACAATAGTTAATTTGTATTCAGCCTAAACTCAAATAATGGAAGGAGCTCTCAAATGCCTCTTTTTTTTTACTTGAGATTTCATACCCCTTCAAATAAATTATATTTCACACGTAAAAGTTACCTTTAACACATATGATATAATTAAAAAAGTAGATTTGTTTCAAGCAACTCAAAATGTGTTAATTTCCCTGTAATTTCAATAGTCAAGTCCTAGGCCTGAGTTATGTCTCCAACAAATTCCCTCCAGGTGTTTAAATTAACAGGAAGAGAGTGAACAAAACGTGACTGTCCCAAAGTACGAACGAGTTTGAGTTCAACAACTATACACGGAACTCCAAACACATAGAGACACACTCACACTCACAGTCACACACACACACAGATGTATCCATCCAACTCTCAAGTTTATATATTGAATCTTGAATCTTTACCCAACTTGTAGATATATATTACCGTCTGGTTGGCAACTAGTGCAAATACCATGTTGGGGTAATACTCACATTAATTTTGTCTCAAATGTTCCCATGCAATTTACTACCTATCATATTAGGGGCCTACATGGAGGAAATCGTTCAGCAGGGCTTTTATGTGAAAGTAAAAACATATCCCTGCAATAACATTAATACCTCTGACTATGGACCCTCATGGTAGCTCCTAGTAACAAACACTTGGGACGGTAATATAGTTTCCAAATACATGCAAAAACATGAAGTATCATAGTATCCCATTACTAGATACGATTACGTAGAGAAAGACCAGGGTTGCAAGTACAGTTAGCAACAAGACGGCTACTCCTGGAAAATCTATAGATTCGGATATATACATATGTCCGTATCAATAGACACAGAGAGACAGTATAGGTTTAATAACAGGCCCCGGCCCGTTTTCGAGTATAACTGCAAAATAATAACCAGTGTGAGGAAACAGGTGCAAATGAAATGAAACAAGCTATGTACATGAGGGAGAACAGAGGAGAAATGGGAAATGTGGAGGAGGCTCAGCCATACATTCTGGGCATTATTTATACGTATAATAAACTACTCTGTCATGGCATGTCATTGCTAGGAAACTAATGTAAAATCTATAAGCAACGAGATGAATATTTACTGACAAATAATAATACACCTCCAGGACTGAACCCTCTCCCATAGTCTAACCTCCTTACATGGATACTTAATAAACACAAAATAGTTTCACACTTTTATAAGTCTGGGATCCTCCTTGTCAGGGATCGTGTCTGTACATATTGTGTAGGGCAATTTCAACAACTGTCAACGCACTTGCTGTCCAACCAACAACAACTCAAGGATGAACAACAACCCGGTTTTTTTTTATACCGCAACTGCATTAATTAACCAACATGTCCAAACCTTAACTAGTTATATCCCTCAAGTCCTTCGGATTGTACATACATGCATCGATACTATATTATAGTCGACTGTCAATTCCAAAACTACTTTCATCCGCCACTGCCGATGAGAGCTGGTTTGAGTAAGTGATTTACACTCTTCTCAATGGCTCTAATACATACAAACTGTTAATTTCGCACGAGCATTAAAGTCAAAATAGTATTTAAAATGTAAGATAAAATTGGAACTCGGAGTTACAGACGTCAGGAGTGGAATTCCGAGAAGTATCCTCTTATGGCACAACCTTTAATATTAATAGGTACCTGAGGAGGCTTGGAAAAGAAATCAAAGTTGAATATCTAATTGCATCTACTTTGTTGACAAGTCCCATGCGTTTTCCAAACAATGTCGCATTATCAAGTCAATTGTTGTATCTCTTTCCTAACCTGGGTTCTCTCTCTCTCTCTCTCTCGTGCAAAACATTATTTCAGAGCTACACTTCACATATGTACTTGGATTACTCCTGTGCTTTGAGTACCTTCAAAATCCGGCCTGAGACTCATCCTGACAGTGTAGAACATTACATTTTTTAATTCCCACTACCGTCAAAAAATAATCGAAAAATCCGTCTCTGTAAAAATGCTCCTGCTCTAGCACAAAAATTGACATTGCAAATCCCACACATTTTGTGGGGACTAGATAGGAGAAATTAAATCAATTTTTTAACCTCTAGCAGAAAACTGCATGTACTTTGCAACCATGATCAGTTGAGTAGATTCAAAGGGTACGGAATTAGCATCCCGCACCCATTTGTGTAGTAATGTTTTTTCACTATTCTGTAAGACCCACACAGCACAGAGAACGTTAGACATGTAGCTTACAAGGAGAAGGAATGGAACTTCCGCACTTGTTACGCTACTACTACAACATGCTCAGCATACGCTAGGGGTAATGAAAGAAGTGTGGATTCATCTCAGGAAATCCACGTGAAATCCTGATACTCCCCACTTACAATGTAAATCAGCCTGAGGAAGTTCCAAAGTTGATTGAAAACTCTCAGATTAGAAGTCAAATTGTGAATTAAAAGAATGAGTACCTAAACACGTTCCGTGTCAACAATTCCATATGCAATGAAACCCAATAGGTAGATATGTAGAGTATGGAGGACACAACACCCCCAAGTAAATCAGTGCTAGTAAATATGAAATGTGTAGGTAAACTCTTAGCCTTGCTCCCTGGCCATGTGATAATGACTCAGCTGGCATTAAATATGACAAAATATTCATCTGACAGCATCCAAATGAGGAGTAACCGTCATTCCTGGAGAGAGCTGCAAAACAAATAGGGAATGACAAAAAAAATATATATAATTATAGATATCCCTACTTAAAGCACTCATTCAGACGTAGGCGCATAAATCTAATGATTCGTGAAGTAATTTTACCTGCGAGTAGGAAGAACCAAAATAAAAAATAGAAATTAGATGATGAAAAGGGGAAATCATCTATTTTTGGTAGTTACATCTGCCCCGTTAACTATGTAGAATAGGGACATGCTGGGAAATGTAAGGAGGAGGTGAACCTTCCTCATGGATTTGGGAACGAACTGAAGACTACTTTCGGGTTATGTCATAGGAGTTTCGGAGACATGAATGCTTATAGATAGTGTGTATGTATGTACACCAGGAGTGTACTATTACTAGAACTAGAGAGAGAAAAATACTGGGACAGAGAATAGCCAGAGATGGTAAACTAAAGTCCATAACTTTTATCGGATTTCATCAAATCAGCTAGTGAATATCAACGAAAAGAAGGAAAGAAACGCATTAGTGACCACATACATAAAACATGACTTCAGCAAGTTGTTCAATCCTCGGAGTCACACGACAGCTTTTTTACACTCTTTCCCCCGTGGAAACTTTTTTTTTCTTTTGACTCTTCGGTCACACTATCTCTTCTCCTAGGTTCCTCAAGATTTCCTCGTGTGACTCTCTCTCTCTCTCCCTCTTCTTCCTTTTTTTTTTCTTTCTGTGTCGTCGTCTCCTTACTGACTTTTTACTAAAGGGTATGAATGAGCAGCAGAGTGTTGCTCCAAGATCAGACAAGTAGTAATACAGACACGGTATAAAATCAAGGTATAAATAAAGTCTCGGTTTTCTTTCTGATTCTCTTTTCTTATTCTTCCCGGACTTGGTTCAACTTCAGGTATTTTTTTCCTCCCTGCATCCAAGTATGTATGTATCTACAGTTCTTTTTTTTTTATACGGGAAAAAGTTTATCTGCAATCACCACACAGCTCCCAAGATTTTTCTCATTCTTATTGATATTATAGTTGAACTTTAAACTTTCACAGTCCCTGTCTGCTGAGAGTGTCAACAAGATGATAGAGAGGTTTTTTTTTCTCCAATGGTTCTATTAAGTAACCACTTGTGACAACAGTCACTCACCAAGTAGCCTTCAAATATGTATCTAAAACCTCAACAGTTCCGGCTGACAAGCACAATTCAATCCCTCAGCTCTTCACCGTGTTACAAAGTTTTCTTATTAGTAATAAAGACCGTTAAGTTAATAAACTGAGTAACAAACCAAAGTCAGTTGGAGTCACACAAATAGTACCTTCTGTAGGGCTGGCTTTCAAATAGTCTCACTGTAAATACGCTTCGTCCCCAGTTACACTGTAATCAACTCAACACTGACGGAAGTACTCTCCAAAATAGTGTGTAAATATATGTGGAATGACTTTTTTTTTTTAAAAAAAACTGTGGATTTCTTGGAAACTGTATTTTTTTTTGTAATGTTTAGATTGACTTCGTCAAAGCAATTAATAATTGTTAGTGTCAATGTTTGTCAGTTTTCCTTCCAGCCAATAACTCCTTTGAATGAGTGTTAACTGGCAAAACATTTTAGTTTCCTTCAAGCACGGAGATAGGATATGCCTGGAAAGCTTGTTATATAAATATATATTGTGGAATCAAAACTGTTGAAAAAGTATTTCACTCAAAAGTTTCCCCTTGACAATGATGTGTTCAAAATGTAAATTTGATCTGACAACAACGGTCTGATAACAGATTATAAAGTCTCAATTATTGTTTCACTTGTTTGTGATATACACACACATACACAGTAGTATATATATCAATGTTACAGAATGGTTTTAGCTACCATGAGTAAGTGTAGATTTTAACTGTTGTTCAATCACGCTCCGTGTATGAGTTTTAATCGTTTTTTTTTTAATAAAAGCTTTTGCTCCTTTTGGGAAGCAACTCAAATATGAGGAGATTGAAATGGAAATATTGCTCCAACAAAAAAGCTGGAACAATTCCTCAAGTTTTATGGAATAGTGTGAGATGTTGCTCTTGATTCTGAGCTTCCAGTGTCAATTGACTAAAACTTGATGATATCAATGAAAATAATAAGTTGAGAGTTCTATTGGAAATAGAGACTCTTGAAGTATATGTGTTTTTGTCACGTGTGCAGAGAGTTTGCAGACCAGACAAGCAAGAGATCCAGTGCGTTCGAAACCTCGACGATGACTGCCAGCTAGAAAGAGTTCTTGAGTGTAGAAAGCAATAGTTTGCCTCTAAACTCGCACCTCTTCCACGTCCAAGGGACTGCTTCTCTGACGTTCTCTCTAGTACACACACACACACACAGTGGAAAATTCGGCCTGAACACGAGCGAGTTGTGAGAGAGAGAGAGAGGACGTATAGCTTGCTTCGAACGAACCCAATCTAAATACACACTAATACAGAGAGTATTTACTCACAAAACCTCTTCTCCTCCCTCCCTCCCTGTATGTACAGAATGGAATGCTTATAAGAGTCAGAGAGTATAGTTCCGAGCATGTAGTAAATCCTACAGAGAAACAATATCAAGGCAATTTAAGTCTATACCTATATAAACTCCTCATACTACTTTTTCTTCCCTTACGTTTGTTTTACTAGATTTTTCTTCCTAGAGTGTGACTATAGCAGTATACACTGTGTACACACACATATGTACATACACACTTATAGCAGACTCACACACACACACAGTCAGTCCCTAGCATCACATACTCATTCAATCCTGCTAAATACACTGTACTAAAATCCATGCATACAGACTCCATCATAGCTCCACATTAAATATATACATACACAGGGATATTAGTATACGAGCAAAGAAACCTAAACTAAATATATAAAATACATGAACCAACAACCATTTTTCTGTACATTCAACTTAAACGTTTGAGCAGTACAACAAAACACACTTGTACCTTTTTTAATACTTGAATAGACTCAATAGAGGTGGCAACTATACACAGAGATGCTGTTGTGCATGCTATACCTACAGAGATGCCCCAACTCCAATGTGTACAACGATAGCTACGTGTACAAACTGCAGCCTGTGTTTTGTCTCCCTATAGGAGAGAGAGAGAGATGGAGAGAGAGAGAGAGCTATAAGCAGACACAAATGGCCCAGTACATACTACGTGTGTGTAGCTGAACGGACTGAATGAGCAAATGAACGTCCTAACTATTTCCAGTTGTAAGTTGCAAGTCCCAAGTTGTAGTTTTTAGGAAATCTGTAGCTTCAGAGCTTGCCCTGTGTACTCCGGGTACGTATAGAATGAAGCCGAGAGTGAACTCCCTCCTCAACAGTTCTCTTTTCCTGGCTGGTTTTTAAAAAATGAAACTACCCAATTCTTCTGCCACAGTTCCAATCCACAGCCCTGCCATATATTTTAGTTAGGAGTATAGCCAAATCAAGCAATTACCATCGGAGAGTCTTTTCTAAAAGGGAGAGAAAAGAGCACGAGAACAGAATTACGAGTACTGACTCTCATCTCACGTATTATTATATCTGTTGGGAAGATATGTACACACGTCCGTGCACCCACTTCGTCATTATTATTAAGCACCTTTACCCAATCTATCCCCATACACATAGATACCCCCTCTCCCCGTCGATACCTTCCAATCAAAGTTACGCTTGAATGTGCATATTCAGCTGTTTTTTGTCATCAGTCCCCCATTTCATATTAATGTCATGATTTCTCCCACTGGAAAAACAAATACTATGCAAAAAAAAAAAAATTGAACAGCATTACCATCACAGATTCAGAGGAACCTGGAAACATTGTACTCATCCCATGTGTGTATTTGAGCCTATACACAAATGTATTGATCCTCATATTTCGTCTCCACATATCATAAGGCTATGGATTTAAGTTAAATCAAAACGATCCCATTGAGATAAACTCGAAGGAGAACCGGAGACTGACTGTAGCAATAACATACAATTCCCTGGAAAAAAAAATACTATCTTTATAGTTATTTCCCGGGAATTTCTCAGCTTGGAAAATATATTTACATTAAGTAATCATCACGAGTGAAACTAAAGTCAGGGGAAGAATTTTTCCCAGAGAGATGGATTTTTTCTTTTTTTTTTTTCCTTCTTCCAGTTCATACGAAAATCAATAGAGACAATAGTACTTAGCCCATGTACATGGATACATATGCAAATACCGTTGAAATTCCAACTCACACACAAAATCTTTCCATCTACACATTTGTCCTCATACATACCGCTACTCACACTCAGTACATATTTGCAGATGGGTTATGAAAGCATATAATACTCCCTCCGAAGGACTCCTTCCTATATACGGGATGAAAACTGTAACAATCATACAGCAATGTCGTTCATATTCCCAAACATGTAAATTGTAACTTTATGGATAATAAATACAAATAACGCTATGGAACTCGAATGTTTAACAACTTGTTCTGTAGTAAAGACACTGCTCAAATAATCATCTGAACGAGGAGGAATAGGAGGGAAGGAATCCATTATGCATTCAGTGTCAAGTCCATACATACCCCATAATAATTACATACACACTACACACCGAGCACTGTCCGCCTTGCAAAGCAAGTGGAATACTTGTAAATACAGACATGAAGTCAAATAAACACAATTCTCTCAAATATTTCATTAAAACTCGGAATTGTTCTGTTTGTTTCAATAGTCCATGCTGTTGTGTCCCACTCAATGGGACTATTGACTGTAAATACTCTAACTACAAGGGATATTTCCAAATGAAACATAAACTTTGTCAGGAAACACCTTGGAAAAGATGCATTCATGGATGTACATTGGGGGAAAGGCGTGGCCCTCTGAAATTGATCGAAATCCCATTATTATCCTTATTATTATCATTATTACGACATATTGTTGTGTCGAAGTAAATTAGAAAAAGTGGAAACTTTTTTAAGTTTTCTATGAGGGAGAGATAGAGATATGGAGAGGTACAACTGCTTCATCATCATCATCATCATCATCATCAGTCTCATCAAGTTGAACCACAGGAGTTAGGATCGGGACGGAGGAGCGGACGAAAAATATTCCTTTTTTCCTTGTTCCTAATTGGTTCCGCATCGAAGCTTAATTTTAACTTCAAATCCAATTATTTTCACATTTATGTGTATGTCTCGTCTCCTAATTCACAGCGAACAACCAGGGACAGATAGAACCACTCGATCTTGCACCGAGGATTCCCTACACACGGTGGAGAGGGCCAAAGTAAGAGGCAGAGTCAGAGTAAGAGAGAGAGAGAGAGAGAGAGAGAGAGAGAGAGAGGGAGAGAGCGAATGAGACAAAAGTCCTCTCTCCGGATGATGGGGACAGAAAGTCAATTACCATCAAAACTCCACTAGATTGAGTCTATGATTCGAAAAACTAGTAGGATACCTAGCATTCTGAAATAGAGTGAAAAAAAAATAAATAAAGGGAAAAAACATACTCAAGCGTATTACTTTACATTAGTATGTATTTTGTTTAACAACGGAAGGCCTTAAATGCACTTACAATAGACTGCACGTAAAACATAAACAATTCCAAAAGGAAACTGATTCCATTTAGAGTGACTCTGACTTCACGTTAGCGTAAACTTTTTTTTTCCAGAAGAGTCAAAAAAAACGGAAAAGAGAGAGAGAGAGAGAGAGAGAAATATGCTTGAGGCTCCTCCGTTTACATCTCATGAGTTTTCATGCTACTTATTTCGTTTCTACTTCCCCCAAGGAGACCCTTCAACTTCACGGTCTACAGAAATACTGCAGCACTGATGCTCTTTTGTGTTTTTCCTAGCGGCATGTGCCAAATATAATTTTATAACAAAAATCTCAATGCAAAAAAAAAAAAACCAGGGAAAATAGGAATATCTGGAAGTGAGTATACAAATACAAAAAAGGGGGGAGAGGAATATGGGAAAAAAGGAGAAGTAAAAAAAACAAATTTATTTTATACACTAGTGTGTAGATACATATACACATGTACCCTCACAAATTCTAATTCCTACATTTGTATTCCAGCCGAGTGGGAAGAATCTACTGTAATGGTATCCTAAATGAACATTCCATTTGAAGGGTTAAAATTTATCGTGTGTATATCATCATTGATTTCTCCACGGAGCATCAAGAGAGATGCATTAAAATAAACGCATTAATATTAAAATTCCAAACTGCTCACTTTACATAAGTGCAAACACTCTTGGAGGCTCACATCCGCAAGCGAGCTTACACCCGAGGAAGACTATACTCTATGGTGAGGTCTTAAGAACACCCAGCATAGGATATATATTTTTTTATTACGATAACTTTCCAGTTAATTCAGCTTTTAAACCTTCGTACAATTTCCTATTCTATTAGGATTTTCGCAATCAAAGCCCAATGATTTTTTGTTTTAAACAATTCCTCCCATGGAAATTGTATTCAAGACAGAGAGAGAGAGAGAGAGAGAGAGAGAGAGAGAGAGAGAGACAGGGAGAAAGAAATTCAAAGATTTTTCCTTATTCCTAAATATAGTATCAAGATTATTTTCATGCATTATGGCATTATTTGATGCATTTTTTCCCAAGCTCCCACTCCACCCAAGGAAATTAAATAACCGATAAGGCAGGAGGGAGGGAATTTATGTAGAAAACAAAGTAAAGACTGTATTTCTCCGAATGGCTCATAATGCTGAATTAATTTGACAAAATAGCATTTGACTATTTATTGCCATACCCAGAGGCATACTACCTTCCGCATTAAATGGTACTTTTCTAAAAGACTTGACTTAATCTGAGGAGATAAAAGTTGAAACAATGCGAGACCATGGAGGAATGTAAAATGAGGCTTTTAAAAATAGAACTTGTACACACCCGAAGAATGCTGGAATAGGTGAATAAAACTAAAAGTGATGCTGGAATTGCACTTGATGCCCTTTCCCAAAGATGAATGGATTATTTCAAAGCTCACTCTCACACAAATACTACTCACAGGGGCTATGTAGTGCACATCCACATAGGTAGATTCCGTATACTTTTCGGGGGGGCTTGAGCTCATAATGGGAGCAATAGTAGAGGAAGTAAAGTGTATCTACCAGTAGTAAGGATGCAGGGTGGTAGTAGTAGTCGTAGTAAAGCCAGTCAACTTCCATCCAGATGAGTAAGTGTATAGTGTCCAAAAGAGTGAGAGAGAGAAAGAGAGAGAGAGAGATGCGAGATTTTTACACTCCATGCTGCCTGATTATTGATTCTCCATACAACAGGTTTGCAAAATTTGCCCTCACAGCTGTATATATAACAACATGGGTAAAAGTTTGATTGGCAACGGTGTCCTGTGAAAAATAAAGTTTCAAATGGGCGCAGCGACGAAATGCAAAATCACTTAATTCTTTGTCTACCCTTCCAACCCAGCTTTAAGCATACAAGGACTATAAGAGCAGAGGCATGCATAACATAATACATACATACAACTCCAGAATGTACATATACAATGGAGACACATAGGACATAGTCACAAAATTGTTGCTAGAAATGCCCAAAGACAGACACACTCACACACACACACACACACACACTCACACATACACACACACACACACATGCACTCACTAGTACATATGTACTTACTTACGAGACGTTAGCAAAGTATCGAATCAAGTCAACTTGCTAATTGACTCGAGATTTCCCTTTTTATGAAACTGCCATTCTGTCACATCCATTACTTCTCCACTAAGCTCTGTACATACGGGGCCTGAGTGTGCCAATCAGAACACATACAGATGTGCACTCATGGCTACACAGGAGAACTTTCAGAGGCAGAGCTGCTACAGTGCAATCACGTTAAATACTTTAATTCCCTCATTTAATTACTACACATAACAACTTGAAGCACACATTCCCATTTTATGGTGTCCATTCTGTGGCTACCACGCTACATTTATACAGATATCATAATGTGCAAACGCACACAACACCCCCCAAAAAAAACAAGATGTAATCTTCCCTTGACGTTCCTATAGGCAGAGTCCTCATTGGACCAATGTCAAAATATATACATGGTTGGTTGGGAGCAACATGCAACATGCAACTGTCGAGTATTTATATGAACTAATACTTGCATTTTCTAAGCATACCTTCTAAGCATGTACAATTATGTATTGGGATTTGAGGCTGACAAGGAGTGAAACCAGCCGGAGTTTAAAATGCTAAGGAATCAACCACATATATATAGATATATACACAGGGCTAATTATAAGACATGTAATTGTGAGTATGTGAATACATTGTAAAATATTATTTGAGAGGAATAACAAGGAAAAACTCAATTGGAAAAACATTATGGGGTGGATAGTATCTACACATAGAGCTTGTTCTGTGTGCATATATGAAGGCATAGGACTGAACGTAGAAAGAATTACATTTCTGTCAGACTCTGGCATTAGTGCAACATGCAAGATGGAATTTTAAATCAGTTAAATTTCCAAGAGTTGGCCGGCAATTTATACACAGGCATACTCTCACATACACACACATATCTATACATACACACATACGTATATACATATGTACAACATAACCTGATCATCATTCTACTGCTTTTGACATTAGCTCATTGCTCATTAGATCATTTCAAGAAATCATAAATCATCATTCTCAACTGTCAGGAGAAGGACTTGACTTCCATGTAATATACCGTCCTCAGCAATAACATACACAAACACTCTCAGGCATGGTATAGATCACTTGAGTGTGTAAGGCAGTGTCGTCTTTAATATTCGCCTCTTTTGCAAAATGACGGATTTTCTAGAACAGTTTATATTCCCACTGTAATGGTCTTGCCTACAGAGTCTATTTAATCCCTGCGTACCTCCCTGTAGCTGAACATGTACATAATTATGTAAAGGTGTAGTATGTATATCTATATGTATGTATGTACGCTCACATGGAATCTCCAATGTTTCAAATATCTCTGACTATAAACACCCCTCCTATACCAACTGATGTTTCCCACATTTATCGTCTTCAAGTTGAATTCACGGGAATATGTTAGCCAAGGCCTCAGCAACGCATGCAACTTTGTCTATGTTCCCCTTCCTTACTTTTCTATAACTAAATACTCCTCATCCAAAGGACTTGAAACCCAGCTATCCTACTTTGGCACTCTCAACGCTCCATCGCACTTATTTCACTTTAGGGTTACAGTGCAGAAAACAATAATAATAATTAATACCTTGCCCTCATAAAGACACTACAGACAACGTCACTGTGGGGGACTCCACCTGTTCCACATCTGCAAGACTCAGAGCCTAGGAACCAACTCTCGTGAAAAACCAGTGCCAGCATTTGAGCTGCCACAATTTTAGATGCAGACTTGCAATTAATTTTTGTTTTTGTTTTTACTTTAAGCAATCCACGACCTAAACACATGCTGTATATTACAATTATTGCTCTTACCGCATCAAAACAGTGAACTCATACCTTACTTCCCTAATACTTCCCCACCTTGAACATAAGGTAGTGTGAGCACGTCCTTCCAGATAAGCTTGTTGTCTCAACTGGACTCTTTTTCAGAAAACAATTTACATTTGAATACTTGCATTTATTTCCGAGCGTACTTCCTCCTTGTGAAGTCATTTAAGCAGGTTAGTTCACTTGGGCTGAATTCTCCAAATGGACTATATCAATACATGTATGCCCAGACGCTAATAGAAACAACGGCCGGATCAATATCTCATAATGATTTCCATAGTGATTCTGAATTTCCCGTTGGACTCAACAGTTTACAAGAGGAATGTGGTTTTTGAGAGGTTACATATATCAAAGATGTACCCCTGGTATTAACTACCTGGATGATGCAAGTACCCCGAAATATAGAATAAAAGAGAATGGCTACCCGCTGGGTTACCACTGTACATTTGTGTACTACACCGAACATAAATATATTAGAACTAAGAGGAAGATCTGGTCTTGAATTGATCTACCACAAGGAGATTCCAGGATCCTTGGGAAAAATGTACAATTCTGGGCCTCACATGTATCTTCCCCAACAGCCGTATGAGTGAGGAGTCGTGGAGATCAAACAAAGGAAGAAAAAGAAGTGGAGGAGAGGAAGGAGCGAAGAAGTTGGGGAAGGAGACGTAGGAGCGAACGGCAAGGCCGGTTTACTCAGTTTAACTATACATTACACAGGTGAATAAATGCTGTGTGTGTATGCTCCGTGTATGTATGTATATGTATGTACGTACATTCACTGTAGCAATTGCTCCTACAAGAAATTCCTCCTAGATATATCTATGTATCTACATATACAAAAATAACGTGGAGCTCCTCCAGATAGATACACGGTCTTTTAAGTCCTTGCATGAATTTGTCCGTATGTATCTTCTACCATGTGTATAGCATATGGATAGACAGATGCAGTGGGTAGCGTAGTAGTATCTACAGATAGTAGTGTATCACCGGCGTACAATTTATTATTCCTGGTTGTAGTAGCTACATATGAAGAGAGATGCTTATATAGCATATGCGTACATAGCACACTGCCATAGCACTGCAAGTTATAGCATTGGCATTGGAACCATATTTATTCGTAGGGTTGGGAATAAAAATCTTAAATTCTAAGGATTGTATTGAAGAATTAAAGGAGAGGATTGAATTTTGAGGTAAGGTGTGTTGAAAATCAAAGTGTGTGTGCATATAGTGAATATTGATGCGTGTGGATGGATGGATGGCTGAGTGTGTAAAGCGGGAATGTACATAAGGGGGCCAGGGAGCTTATTCAATTCAGGCATTTCGATCGGATTATGCGTACAGGAGAAAATTCTAATCATATTCCTGATTCGAGTATTTCCCTGGTCCCCCATTGTATAATTCTAATGGAAACGAAGAAAAAATGACCCAATCAAAAAACGTACAAAAGAGAGAAAATTGAGTACTCATAAAAAATGAAAGGGAAAGTTTTCGGGAAATTTTTTTTTCCTCTCTACCAGGTTCCTTCTTCCTTACCATATACGTACATATCTACCCTGATATACCCAATGTACATACACCTAGATGTTTTTTTGTCATCGCTCAGATCTGTCTGGTCTTATGCGTTATGTACACACACACACACACACACACACACACACATCCCCTCATACGTCCGCATTCAACTCATACATATATATCTACTTATATGCACAAATGTACCCAACTGTAGATACGTGTATACACACTGAGAGTGAGTCCCAGGCACTTGCATGGGTTTCAAGGAAAAATCAGAGTGCTCTCCATATGCAAGGATAGACATAGGGAGAGGTGATAGGACTCATACGCATGGCATGGTCTGTGTATATATAACTCCACCGGTAATCTTACAGAGACTATACAGCAACAGCAACTATTAATAGAAAATGAAGGAACACTCAATATTTTCACTTTTGATTACCTCCTATTCATTCATCCTCATGATGGCTATGAAAAATATTCTTTTTTCCCATCTTGAATTTATCACTTCTTCCTATCAAATGCTATCACTCCAGGCACATCTCATCCCCCGTCATAACCATCGGTATAACCTTCATTACGTATACAATATGCTCTCCCATTCTCCCCACATTGTCTGCATAAGTTCACATACAGGTATAGATATATCTCTATAACACATAGGAGATACATACATGTACACCTCCATGGGCTGAGTCTTCCTCCAACAAGGAAAGGAACCAAAAGCAGCGAGATAAACACAAAGGCTTGAGGAATACCGGGAACTCATACATACACTCCAAACATACATAGACAGTCATCTCTCAACAATAAGTACTTATGAGGTATAAAAATCCAACTCTTTATTCCTTTACAGATAAACCGTTCAGCAATAACCAATCCCTCAAAAAAAAAAAGAAAAGAATATTCTTCCAAGACTACAAGAGGAATAAAAAACAGGACTATCACAAGATTCCCTCTTCCATACTTACTTTTAGTAAATATCCTTCTAACAGCAACTAAAGACAAGACACTGTTCGTTCCAAGTGTGGAAGACAGTCGTAAGAAAGTTCCAATTCAGTCCTGAGAACGTACAGAGAAAAAAACTCTCAAGACTAATTTAAAGAAATAGCAAACGCAATGACTAGAGCTCTCTCTCTCTCTCTCCCTCTCTCCCTCCCTCTGTAGAAATATACATATGTATGTAAGTGTGCGTGTAGCAAATAGTAGGAAACAGTATAGAGAGGAAATTCAGTTTTACGCATGCATTCGCGTAACCCTCACCCTCCCCTCCCCTCCCTCCTGCCTACTAATAAGGAATCCAGTGGGAATCCGAAAATTGAAAATTCTTTTCCTTCCTCACAATTTATTACCGTGCAATCAAGCCCTAATACATGCAAGAAAAGGAATATTAAAAATAATACCGATTCCTCTATAATCTACAAATGATTTCACATACCCCTCAATAGCTGTACATACTGACTCCAGGCATCCAGAGAGAGAGAGAGAGAGAGAGCGTCTCCATTGAAAATCTATCGACGGAATAAATTCGGGTTTTGTGCCGACAGACAGGCCAGAATGGTAAGTGAAAAGTATAATTATGCTTAACAATACAAAGAAGTCCGGCTTTTCCCAATATATTTACAATCCACATCTCCACCTGCAAGGATTACGTCGTACAGGGCTGTACATCATGACATAACTACACGTATGTATGCTCCTTACAGGAGACTACAGTCTGGTCGAATGGCTATACGCTCTTACAAGAACTAACTATACAGATAGATAAGGGGGCTATAAGTAAATATAAGAGTTAAGAGCCGACGAAAACAGCCCCATGCTTATTTGTTTTGACATTGGTGAAATTGCCAGAAACGTTCATACGGAGAATGTGTGTAACTATCTATATATATTTATAGTATATATATATATAGGAGTAGGTTATTACCTCTTTTCAAGAGCAATCAGAAACAAGCAATCGATAAATCATGCCTGGGACGATCATTTGGAAGTACATATGAGGAGAGAAAAAGGAAGAGGAAAAAAGCACAAGTGGAGTAAAAAAAGAATTTTATAGTTGGAAAAAAAAATTAATGAGAAATCCAATAATTTTTTCCCCTCTCTTCCTTGGATGATTAATTAATAAAAATTTTCTGTCTTGGAATTTCTTAGCAAGGATGATTAGCTATAAAATTACGGCCTCCGAAGTTCAAGTATGTAGTGATTTACGGTAGAGGAATAGGAGGAGACAAAAAAAGTATGAATCAAAACATGTCTTTAGGACACAAAGTTGTGAGCATTGTAAATGTTCAAAGTTAAATTGAATCTAAAGTAGGAGCAGCAGTTAAGGGAAGAAGGGCCATTAGAACACAAGAGGGAAAATGGAAGCAAAGCACGTATAGATATAGTTATCTAAAAGAAGAATATCAAAGTAGTCACAGAGGTACAAGACTTTGGAAAATAAAGCTTCACGGATGAGCCCCGTTCTTTTTCCTTCCGTTTGTATCGCGCAGCATCATCAAAATTGGATAGAGACTGAGAGGGAGAGAGAGAGAGACAGAGAGAGAGAGAGACAGAGACAAAGTCAAAAAAACGTTAGAGGTAAAAACTGCTTAATTTTATGCATGGTTACACAACATGAAAGTTGCTATTAATACGGAAGTCCACAAAGCATAATTTCTAATGTCATTCACTCCAAAATGGACCAGTTTTTCCATCCTAGACACTTTACGTACTTTGTGTAGTAGTAGACAAATATGCGTCTTTCCTCTCAATACATTGATACAGCCACTCCACTCACGAGTAATCTATTTATGATGCTCCCCCTCCGGATTTTCAAATTTCCCAAAAAAAAAAACGGTATTACTATACTTTCAAAGTAAAAAAGATACTCCTGTGTAGAAGGAAGTAGTAGGATCATGTTGGAGCTACCTGGGAAAAATTGAGTTTCTCAAAGAAGACCTTGCCTACTAATTATCTTACGACAGCATCCGTGCTAGCAATATTGTATATATAGTTAGACAGCTTTTGGAATTATGTGCGACAGCTGAGTAATTAATAATTTATTACATTTGTACAGTAATACTAGCAGGGATGCTGTCGTAAGATAATGAATAGCCAAGGTCTCGGAAAAACTCACTATTTTCCAGGGAGGCAGGCATACATACGTGAATTTTCCTATAATGTAAAATACCATTCAAAACTCAGAGTTTTGAATTTTCCTCCAAATCTTGGACTTCGCGCAGAATTTCAAAAAAATTAGTTAAATATAATTATTATAGTTCCAGATACATGGCTCTATTACAGTGGAGTCCTTGCACTGTACTAAAGGATAGGAGATCATCATTGTGAGAATTGGAGAATCCATCCAGAGGGGCATCATAAATACGTACCTTGTCAGTGTGGACCCCATGCATACAAAATTGTATCAATAGTTGCAGCCGAGAGGAAAGCCCTTGTGGGTGTAAATACATTTTCAAACAGCTAAATTTAAATGTGGATTAATTTCTGAAATCTACGCTTCCAACTCTGAGCAATGTTACACATATGGAAGAACTTGTATTTACATATACATACATACATTCAATGCTCACTCCAAGTAATGACCCATCTCCGTCCGGGTCCTGGCGTGTACCTACGACAATAATCTATTTGCATGGAAAAAGCAACATGGGAAATCCTACATTCCCAACTACGTGCATTAAACGCACATTAAAACCAACAATATATACTCAGGCCTACATCAAGTGCAATGTTTCACAATAACTTTTGCACAAGGATGATTTTCTGCAAGTTGTAGTGGAGAGTCTAGCCCAAGTACATGGGGAAACATCACACGTAGATACATCCCTGCGTTATCATGGAGGCTCATGTAATCATCAAAGGGTTACTTTTCCTTCCCTTTGTTTTGTATATTTTGGAAGCCGCAGTACACGCCGAGAGACGTGCAGGCCTCATACCCATTACCAATATCACCGTAAGCACTCCTACTACAGCCATCCTGAGCATTGTCAACGCTAATAATAATCATGGAACTTGGCAAAGTCACATTTACTTTGTTCTACGATAAGTTACAATGACAGTCTGTAAAGAAAAGAAATGTTCACATCTCCCCTGTAAATTCCCTCACATCAAGATTACCTTCTAAGCCCCTCCATGGCACTCACTACTACTACTACAACAAAAACAACTACTACTACTACTACTACAACAACACAATGAAATATGTGCCTGAGAAAATTTAATACATATGGATCCTATTTTTACAACCGGAGTGACATCCCCTCAGAAAAATGAATTTCAATATCCAGGAAGAGAGGAATTTTTTGGCAAATGGTCTACAAGAGTAAATTCAAATAAGGAGGAAAAAGAGTTGAGCACATAAAGAATTGAACCTGACAGATCCAACAATTTAAATTATAGATTCAAATCTCAGATATGGACTATACAATCAATCGTTAAAAATTTATGCCAAGGAACAATACAGCACTGATTAGAGTTCTAAATTGCTGGAACAAATTAAGGATGCTGTGGAAGTGCAGAGGAGAAAATGCATGGCCATTGAGAGGGTCAATACATGACAAAGGAGTTGGGCTCTTCGTGAGTGACCAATAAATTAATAAGGGTTATGGAGGAGGGGATCGACCGCATTTTCCCACACAGCCGCAACCCCGAACAACACACTCTCGTAGAGCCCTAGTCCAAGCCAACGCTCAACAGTTATTGAGTCTACATCCTGCATAGCTTATTACTATTGGATATACTCACACTTCCCCATGAGCTGTGGATATACATGATCACAAAGGCAAAAATAAATTGGAATGTGGCTCCTAGCACATAAATTACTGTTGGGAACTCTCCACATAGTCTCCCCCCATATGTACAGTCCTATACTATATAGAGACAGTGTTCCTATACATGGATGAAGCCCAGCCCATATGGAGTATACATACATACAGACAATCATCACACATACAATATATCCTATAGCTATGTATATAGCTGGCCTGGGCAAAGAAATAATTAGAATTTTGTAAGTGCTTGAGCCTCCATATGTGCATGTAACGCTGTTCCCTGACGTCCAGAAACAAGTTTGATGCGTGCAATGGTCGTAATTGTACTGTAAAGTGTCAGGAGAACAAGAAATTATGGATCGTGAGGACGGGAATTCGGGATAAAATAAAATCATTACTCATAATCAAATCAAAATAAAATCGATTATAAACATATGTGTACACAGTCCGAACTCTCATGCTAACAATAATAATACACACTACTTTCATGCCCATTCCAACTTAAGACATAGTCAAAATGCATACCTGAGGGCGTGTGAAGATAAGATTGTTATTATTATTCATCCAGGACAAGATAAAGATTCAAAGTCACCTTCGAATCTTTGATCAGGATCTAAATTAAAATTTATCGTGAAAAACACGAAATAAATGAAGACTACAAAAAGAGTCTCGAGCAAAGGGTTTTGATATCTGGACGCTCAGAAGATCCGTGGGTTTAAAGGCATTAGGAGTTCCCCGGATTTCACAACTTCTTCTTCTTCCCAATAGTAACTTCTCAATAATAGGGAAAAGCACATCAAGGCCCCAAACCTATATACAACCGTCCTGCATGTGTACACAAACACATACAGTCACACACCCAAACACAGGCACACACACACACACAAACACACACACACACACACACAAACACAGAATTAATCGATCTCTTGAGCGAAAGCTAGCAAATTAAGACGACGCGAAGAACAAACAGTAAAAACAAGTACGAACAAAACCACTAAAACTAAAACTTTTGCTCTCAGAGTTTAAGGTCGATTGGCAGAAAACCAAGATCACCATAGACAGTATCTCGTGTGGTGACTCACTCACTCCTTCCAGTTCCTAACAGTATATTCGTACAGTCAATAAGAAAGGCCCAGCCGCATGGACGGACCTGAGTCTATTTGTATATACTGTATACTTCCTCTATATAACAAATACAGACAGGACTGGACGTAAATAACCGAGAAAAAAAAACTGATTTCCACAATGAAATAAACTAATATTGACGGAAAACTTGGGACTTGACCTCTTATACTATTACTTTACACTATGTATGTAATACTTGTCTGTCTTCATCTTTGTCCGATAGGATTCATAGGGAGGATTTTTTTTTACCAGATCAATTTACTATATTTGATATTTGTCACACAACACAGAGAGAGAGAGAGAGAGACACACATATAGTAGTACAATAGACACAAATAGAATACACAGAGGACTGAGTCCATGTATCCTTCAAGTCTAAAACCAGTAACGACAACAATGTTTGTCTTATCATTGACCACGACCAGCCGGTGTAATAGATGTGGTACAGTAGTAGTGTAATTCACCCGAACGTTTCGAATCAGAGTAGCTACTACTTGGTCTATAGACGGAGAGCGTCCATGGAGTGAACAAAGTCTCCGTAAGTATATTTATATCTATGTGTTACTTCAGGCTGCTGCTGTTGGTGTTATCGTGTGATGGCACGCTCCATATGGCCCCCCTGAGACCCAGCTGTTCCTTCGTCTTCACTATCGCAAAAATATGAATGTAATTAACCTGTTCGGTTGCAGGAACAACAGCAGCACAAATATACAACTCACTATCCAATCCAAATCAATCTCCCCGTCACAATACGGCTGCCCTTGCTCTATACTCAAAGCCACGAGAGATATCTGTAGATAGATACTCAACGCCCAATTCCTAATATCCCAAATAGAAATGCTTATGTAGGGAACAAAAACGCCTCTTCCCTCAAACAGTCTCTGAAAGTACTCTCTGAAACATACAACTTTTTTTTTTACACGTTCCCGGAATGCAGTTCAAGTTAAAAGTTGACCCTGGAGGTTTCTCTATCACCTGCTCACTTGAGAATGCTAAAGATTGCAATTTTTAGCAAGTCCACACTCACTCCTCTCTTATGTCTTCCGTTAATTTGAAGGCGTTTCAAGGCAAGAGGCCCACATGACATCCAATATCTCGAATGTCAGGATTAAAAACTTAACTTCAGTTCCAGCAGCTCGTCCTTTCAGACACGGGGAAGAGCCAGAGAAAAGGGAGAGGACGATGAAGAGAAGAGGTTATACTATTGGACGTAGAATTTTAAGGACAACATTTCCAGTCCAGCAAGTCAGGAGAAGTGAGAATTCAGTGTGAGCCTGATTGAAAATATTAAAAACAGATATTTACTCTGGCGTTTTAGGTGGGGGTAGATGTGTGTGTAAAAGAGATACTAAGGATCCTAGGAAAGGAACCAGAAAAAGGTAAAAAAAAAAGAGGTATAGCAGCAGATATCTAGAAAGGAACAATGATCGGGTTCTTTGGAGATGCTGGATCCACACCCCCGGTCTGGAAGGCGCCTTGGAGCGCCGGAGGCCCTCATTCTTTTTACCTGGACTGGACCTGACCCTTGCCGAAGCTCGTGCCCTTCAGAATAAGCGGTATCTTTGGTAAGATTTTTTCAACCCCTTGGAAATGTTTCTCTTCTTGTTGTCTTGGGACTGGGCACGAGGGTTAACTTTTTTCCTATTCCTTCTCTTCCTAGTCTCTCACTTACAAGTATATAGTTGCTTACATGAGGCATGCTGACATGCACGCACATAGTATGCACTTCCCATGGACTTGTTTCATCTCAATTGTTAACACTCCAAGACCACAAGAACCCTGTGTGTGTGTGTGTGTGTGTGTCTGTACTGTGTAGAGAAAAATGAAAAAAAAACCCTCGATGATTATATCGAAAAGCACTGCATAGGAACTATTGTTACAGAGAGATATTGTGTATAACATCACATATCACACATGCATATTAACATGTACATTAGTCCATGCATGCATACCAGAAGAGTTTTTATTATCCTCCAGAAAGAGTAGTTCAGAGTCAAAATTCTACGTAATGCCGTTCTGAGGATCCTGAACAAGCATCTATCAGTATAGCGTGAGGAGGCATCTGCAGACAGATCAAATGAGACTAGCATCACTTTATTTCCAGCCAGATTCATTATTCAGCTTGCGTCCCTACCTAAAAACTCTGGAGAAGTAGCTGGAAGTAATATGCACTGCCTTTGTGAGTACTACTGAGAGAGAGAGAGAGAGAGAGAGGCACTAGCCCAGGAAAAAATATTTGAGGGGGGATGCATTTCAGTAACAACATCTCTTCCTCGGAGAAGAAGCCACAAGTTAAAGTTTATAATTCTATTATTGGTTTGCATAATATTTTTCTTCATCATCCACTGGACTGGGGCAAGACTGGGTGTTAGGAGTCTACTATATAGAAGGGACCATGGGACGTGCCTCCATGTTTATCGCAGGTGTAAGTACAGAAGCAGAACATATAACGAGTGCAAAGAGCAAGAAGGGCAACAGCAGGTGCAAATAATGCACAAGACATTAATTTCTTTTCGAGGACCACTAAAAAATCCAGAGCAGGTGGCCTCACATCATCAATAAGAAACTAAATGAAGTCAACTTCTCCTTTTGTTACAATATCCACATAGGGAGAAAAAAAACGTCCCAAGATATTCTCTCTATATACAGATTAGCCCTCCATTGCGTACCCTCATGGATCCCCTCACACTCACACTCCTTCAGCTATAGATATACTACGACACCTTGCTCGCTGGCACAACATAAGCTGCAGCACATGCTGGACTACACTTTTTCCTAAAACACTTTACTCTGACTCAAAACTTCGAGTCATTATGTTCCTCGGAACCTATCTAAGACGGCCAGCCCAAGTATATTATAACCATGCTACCAATAATCTTTCAGAATAAATAGCTACCCTGGAGTAAATCTCACATGACCATGCACCAGGTGTCGGAATTCCTACCTTTTTCCCCGACGCTCCTCAACAATTCAACAGTGTTGGCCAAACCTGACGAAATCCCCCCAAAACATCGCAAAGTATTATTAATAGTTACCGTACATAGGTGGATACACTCTTATGTAAAAATTACGCACGGGAACCACCCTATGATCCCGGGTCTTTTAGAACCAGTCATAATTCCTTCCCATACTCAATAATTTCTACAATCAAAAAATTATCATTGAGTCATTGAACGAAAAAACAAGAAAATATACGATGCCAGGGAGGCACTTCAAAATGACAAAAGTGCGAGAGCCACAGCTATATTTAGAATACAAACTAGTACATCAGAGGGACCTTTTGGAAAAAATCTTTTGTGTCAATAACTCATGAGTTAAAATACGAAGGAGATACGATAGTTACTAAACAATTGAAGTTCAGAAGCTTGTGTACATGAGATATGAATAGGTGTATGTATACATAGGCTTGGAGGAGTTGAACACATGGGAAAGAACAAGGCTGGATGGAGAGTCCGTGTAGTGTTGGGAGACTTTCATCGACTAATTAAAAGTTTACAAGCTGTAACATAAGAATGTGTAGGCCTACAGGCTAGAAACCATAACTCAAATTCAAGTATCAATAGAGCAAAAACAACGGAGAGTGTATATTGGAGAGATGCAAGTCCCACAAAATTCCTAACAATAGGGAGATACGGGCAGGCATGCATACCAAAAACAAAAGCAGAGAGTCAAAATGAAAAAAAATCTTGGCATTCATTTAATTATCCGCTCCCTATACATAAATGTACAGAGAGAGAGAGAGAGAGAGAGAGGAGACAGGAGAGGGGCTTTCCAAGTTAGTGCAAATATTTTTGTGCAGACTTGGAAACAAAGTACTTAAAGAAACTGATTACTTCATACTACCGTACACTTAAAAGTTTTGAACTGAACTCCTATACTGTGTAGAAAAAGAGGGGAAAACACTCCTACTAGAGTCACTCACTGCCACTGTGTCTCCTTGAGCTGATACTATTTGCACTCCGTCCCCTCGTATGTACGTCGAGCGAGAGCTTAAATGGAGGAGTGGAAGACAAAATTCATACTTTCAATTCACAATTCAATTCATTTGGTTTTATAAAAATCCGGCGCCAGCCGACAAAGAGAGAACACGATGAAGACAGTTTCATCTATGCATAAAAAGAAAACACTCAGAGAAGGAAGTTCTCTTGACAGAAGTGAAATATGCTTTCCATTAAAATGAGCAATAAAAGCCAAGGAAAAAAGAAAATTTATGTTGATAAAATTCCATTTTTCCGTACTGATAAATTCATATTTCCAAGCTAGAGAAAGAGAGAGAGGCGGAAGAAAATGTCTTCCTTGCTCGTTATACTGGAATCATTACATTGCTTTTCATTGCTTTTTCATATGGTCAGGAACGGGTTACAAGTTGCCATTCCATTAGAACTATACACCATAGCTAATGGAGGAATTCAGGCCACATGAATATTACCATTAAATATTACAACCACAGCACCAACACCAACTCAACAAAAGCAACCCCAAAAAAGAAAAATGCTCAGATTCATCTCAAATATCTATCTCCCTGTGTATCTACTTATCTGTATTTATCCCAGTCGTACTTAATGTTAGGTCTGATTGTTAATGCTCCTCTCAACCATACTAACTCAATTGCTATTTTCTTTTCGTCACCTTTGCACTCTTCCTCTCTTCTAAAGAATTATATTTGATCTCTCTCTCTCTCTCTCTCTCTCTCGCTCTCTCCACTCTCCATAGACTTATAACAGTTTTTCGCACTCAAGGCAATTTGAAACTCAAATTACTAACAGGACAGTGGAATGCATAACAGGAAAACATCCTCCTCAGAACTTGATACTGTCATACACCGGGAACTCCCAGATTAGCACGTCAGTACAACACTGTATACAGAAAAGTAAATAAGATTGGATTCACTCGAGGATTCTTAATCCTTTAGCCCACCCTATTATATGCATAGATATATAAAAAAAAAGAAAATCTTTTGAGCTGAAATAATCATAAGGAATGAACTTGAGGGAATTAAACTCTTTATTACATGTGTATGTAAATAATTACTTTAAAAAACCTTGTAATTATTCGTCTTAAAAACTGCTATTATCACCCAAGTCCTGAGAAGCAAACCGGGGTTTGAACTTCCCTCAAGTGCCTGTAACATTACAACAGTACGGGTTTATGTTTCATATAAATACCTCATACTTTGTAATCTCATGACCACTGAGCACATCATTACCACAACAAGGAATAGATTTTCCTGAGAACGCCTGATTACATACATAACAGTATCTATTCATACATAGAGAGTGGAAGGGCAGTATCCAAAACCCCGAGAGTCGAAGAGCCTCACACTGAGGTTTACCTTATACCCAAAGACACCCGAGCCAGTCAACATTGGCTTTTAGTAGAGGGAAGGAAAGTAAGTTATAAATCCCAATAGGAGACAATGAAATGGGGAAAAATCACTTGTGGCAAGTTATGAATTACAAAAGTTTTTTTTCCCCTTTTCCTTGGAATGAATACTAAAGACAATTTAAGTGTTGGGGAGGAATTTCACTGGTGTAAATATGTAATACTGTACAGTATTTGTAGATACTGGAGGAGCTGCTGTGGATATTTTGTGAATGGTAAGAAAAAGTACATATTTCTTTTTTTAGCATGGGGGATATATGTTAGTATAGAATGTCAGTGTATGTAAGATCACTGTCCCACTATAAGCTCCGAGCGCCTCAACTCTTTCGTGCCGAGTGAGTTGGGTGATTTCATGAAAATTGAAAGGGTATTTAGATGTAAAGTATGCAAGCACACGTGCCAAAGGCCCCATTTCCTCAATAGTGAGCCAAATGGCCGTTTTGTTCGCCTCTCAAGAGAAATTTCATACTTTTCTCTGTACAATACATCAAAGAAATGAAAGCACCCCTTGCCCTTCGAAAACCTACCTCGAGGTATAAATCACTTTCGACTGGAACTTTGTAATTCAATACGAAGCAAGATTTGTTATAAATTCTGGATCACAGGAAATTTATGAGTTCTCCCTCAAAGTGCAATTCTCTATTCTATCGTAGACATTACGCATTTTCTTTTCTCTTTCGCGTACGGAACGTTTAAGTTGTTCCTCTCTCTCTCTCTCTCTCTGTCTCTCTCTCTCTCTCCTCTCTTGCTCTCGCTCACTCTCACACAACTACACTACGTCTTATACGTTCCTTGAAAACTCCATGGTGGGTTGGAGAGGACTAGCCAATTCTTCCTACACTTTTCTCTCAACCTTTCTTTTGCTGGTTCTTTTTCCATAATGAAAAGTCCTTGTAACATGTCTGAAATCTATTACTACAGCTAGCTCCTGGAAAGGCAGGTGTTGTTCCTATATAATTGCGTATAATACTCCAACATGGATGCGGCCCTTTAAAGGAGTGTAAAACTATTTGCAGCTCTCACTTCCCCATAGAATGCTACAGATCTTTTCTGATAAGGAAACCTGTAGAAGGTACATATGGGGGAGTGCACTTATGGAAGAATTCAAAATCTATAAGCTTAAGGTTGGCATGGAGAGAAGAGTAGTTTAATATTATTGCATCTCGCATAATTACAGCATTTGCTATGTAGGATGTATGTAGATATATGTATGCAGATCATTTAATTCCATGTATGTACATCCATGCTCCCAATAGTGCATCTCATTTCACTCGGCTTTTGCTGTTTCGGCTTGGATCGATACAAATTTGAGAAGGGCTCAGTTCTCTTCTAACTCTTGCTAATGCCCTAAATTTTCAATGGCATTGCACAATCCAGTCCTGAATATTTCTCTGGCGTTTCACCACAATCTTCTTGAATCACTCTTTCAACTCTCTCTCTCTCTCTCTCTCTCTCTCTCTCTCTCTCTCTCTCTCTCTCTCTCCTCGGTTGATTAAAACTTAACTGAAGGATAGCTAAATAAAATTGTATGTATACATAGGTGCTTTACTCTGGGGAAACAACTCACTCTCTGTCTGCCGGTCAATCATTGGAAGGTCCAGCAAGGCGTAATTTTACACAAAGATTATGTGAGTGAAGCACGAATTTGCCTGTGCGAGAGAGCCCTGACCGAACTATTTAATGGAATGCTTCACATAATAACGGTCTTTAGGATAGATAATGTCGTGGGCAAGCATGTGCATAAATGTAGCAGAGCCATGAGTAGATTCGTATCTAAATCAAATTAAATGCTCCAAACTTGTATGCGTATTTCTGATGCCCTCTCCAATACAAACAATTATGGATGAGTATGTCTGTGAGGGCCTTACATACAACTACATATACATACATAACATTTCCAACGTAAGTATTAAGCACGGACACGTTCGTCGAATAACAGTTGCAATCTACTCGTGGAACCCCCTAGAGAAAATTTTTCATCTTGTTCCTCTTGGTCGTCGTTGTTATCCAAAAATCAAATTCATTCTTCTTCAACGTTCATTTTGTTTTACAAACATTTAATTCAGGCATTGTATTCAGTCAATTTTGTTTGTTTAGAGAGGGAGAGAGAGAGAGAGAGAGAGAGAAAGATTTTCATTGATTTCTCTGGATACGGGACATATGGAGGAGCTCTTCCAGCAGATAGATTTACCCCCAGTGTCTACACAGTCATGCAAGAATACATTACCCAACCCTATCCAGTATTGTATCCTCGATATGTACTTAATAGACTGATGGAAACTATACTCAATAAATTAAATGTCAGCATTTTTTCCATTAAAATTGCATACTCTGATTTGAGGGGTTATTAATTCCACTGGGAATAAGAAATTCAGGAGCGAAAAGCAGATCAGAGGCATTAGTCTGATATATACTCAAGATAAGATTCATATAGCTATACACACCTATACAAATATCGATAAGTTTCCGGGGAACTCGTAATTTAAGTCCTGCAAACGCCACACGTAAACCAATTAAAACATTTCGCCTTTGTTACGTTTGCTTTCACAATTTACACAAATTACATGCGACTGGAATATTCTGTCACAGAACCATTTTGCAAACTGCAACGAATTTCAGTCCCGTTTTTACTCCAATCAAACCTGGCAACAAGTCTAATTCAGGGTCTATAACAACTACAAATACTGGCAAAAAAAAATGCTACAGACAGGGTAGTAACAATAATAATTATTAGAGTCAGAAAATAATTTTGCTCAATAGCAATAATTATTACAATCAATCATTTGAATGCAAATGACAAATGCAGAATTATGGAGATATGAAAGCTTCTACTGTGCATGATCAATGAGGCCTAAAAATTTTTAATTAATTCCTGTGGTTCACACTAGAACAACTCTCCTGGACGGACTTGTAAATAGAAATAATTACGTAATTACAAGAAATAGAAAAAGCATCCTGTGCAACTACGTAAATAAAACTTTCCTAAACTTGTACTCGTTCGAGTCAGAGGAGCCAATACTTATAGTTCAGTCCCGAACAACTTGTTAAGAATGACCAGGAGGTTACGGACCTGAAGGCCGGCTGTTTGGAGGCACACGAATCCGACATGAACACATGACGCGATGTTTGATGTGGCTGTATCACGGCATGAGTCTGGCACGTTCTTATTCTTACCAACAACGACCCATTACTTGTGCTGGTAAATGTAGCTCTTGCTCTTGTGCTACCTGCTCTCCTATTCCTACGATGCATTTCCCCCAATACCAGTACCATCTACGCTGAGCTCACCTATCCATATACCCATACTCGTTCTCACATGTCAGCAGTCAACTTTAGAATCCCATCAGTGAATTTCCACCTAACTCCGTATACCTGTCTGGGGAGGAGGAAGACTCAACCGACGTTGAGCCTGCCAATAGTGAGTACATACTTGAACGGAGAGCAACACATGACACTTGTATTATATTACCTATAAATACGTAGATATAGATAGATATGTATAAGTAAACCTCAAATGTACCAGCTCTAGTTGCACGTGTGTCTGCGTACTTTTATGCACACGGAAGCCTAAAATACAAAACTGGGCTCTAAAACCCATTTACATGCTTGGTATGTACGATTTTTTTTTATATAACATCCGATTTCACAGCTGAACCACTACTGATTTTTTTTTTCAACTTGCTGTTTCATCCAACGAAAATTTCTTGTTTCCTGTGGTTACACACAGAGCGTACCACAACAGAGAGTCCGTGTCTGAAATCCATATAAAAACTATAGAAATAGTTAAATACAAGCAAATATAGGGGATTCCTATTAGGAATCAATTCAAGCTCCTCTCAATACTATGAGCCTCAAATATTTGATAGGAAGTATTGCCAGGTGAAGGGACATGAGTACCTTCCACCTGACAATAGCTCTCATGGACGTAAAGTGCTACTATCGTAGATACTACAACGTCACAGCCTAGGAATATTAGCAAGGCAGAGGGACACACAAGAATATATCAAATACTCCAAGTTACATTGAAATACGACACTTTAACTCAGAATGATCCCAAATGCTCCAAGAAGTGTGTACGTAAATTCTCATCGCACCAGTAGTACTGGTAGATATGACTGTCTCCATACAACTCCATACAACTCCATACAATTCTACATACAACTTGAAAGAAAGACTTTGACCTGGACTACTACCACTACTACTACTACTACATGTTACTTTTGCTCTTATGGTTCTCGAGAAATGTGTGGAGTAAAGCTCCTTTACTCTCGGCCTGCCCGCGTGTAGCACCTGTTGCTGTTGTTGATGGCTCAACTCATCCTCTTCCCAACTTACAGGGAAGAATATATTTCTGTGGCGAGAGCATCTTGGGGTGGATGTCCAAGTTTAGCTTATGTATGTATTTACAATGTGTACATATGTGTGTGTGTGTGTGTGCGTTGTAGTAGTTTCTACGTTTGGCTCCGACCTTCGGCTCCATTCCTCCTCTGATAAATATGCAGTTGAACAGTAAGTCTATGAATCTTGTTTGAGCATCTTTCCTTTGGTGTGGATTCAACTACTAGAGTAATAGTAAATTAATAGTGTGTACATCCACGTGTATAATATTCCTATAGTAGTAATATTCCTACACTGTATTATTTCTATCAGATGGAACTATCCGCACTGACAACAACTATTGTTTCATATTTGTTAGTACATACAGATACATACACGGACTATAGACGTAGACTTGAATTTGTAGGACAACTTTCCTTTGCACTAGCCGTAGTATATAATTACATATGTATGGACTGTGTACAGGTGTAGTTGTATGTACGTCCTCAACTGAAATACATCCGGTAAGCACACGCCATCATAGTATCCAATACCATGCCAATAACTCATTCATGGGCCCATGGCTGTAAACGGTCGAAAACGGAGTGTGTAAGTAATTTATTCAGAACAAAGTCGAAAAATGCCCTCCTTCCTAATAGTATGCTGACAAGGAGGCTAAGAATATTTGAAACAAAGGAAACCCATATGAACTGGCCCCTCCAGCCCAGGAGTATAAGGTCCCAAAATATTTGTTTCAGACTAGTCCGACATTAACATTGGGAATCTTTGGGAAGGAACTTGAAAACCTAGAAAATGTCAACAACTACGATACTTATATACACCCACTCTGTGTATAGTGTGCTCAAGCCAATAATCTGGATACTAATCATCCACTGAGCCAAGTAATAGCTTGTGAAAGGAGACTCTCCACTGTATGTTAATCCTATGCGGAATATAATTGGAAAATTGTTTGAAAATGACAAATGTATCATAATCCCTTGCTAGTCTTGTTACACATGACAATAATATTCTCATCACTCCATTCCTCCAGCCCGTACATACTAAGAGAAGCATACATTACATCTACAATCTACACACAAGTCCCTTCTTAAATTCCAAGGAGGGGGGAGGCTGAGGAGGAGGAAAACCCTTTGTACTCCGGCTAGGTATTCCGATTGTAATTTACAAGGAAAGAATACAAATAGTAAGAGAGCCATGTGAAGTAACAAAGCAACCACAAACAACCATTCTATCTTAAATAGGAGCCGAAACGAATTCTTGCGGTACTTTACTGACAAAGTGGCAAACAAGCGGTTACAACTATTTCGATAAATCAAACTCCTCAAAAGCACTACGCTCATCTGTTCCAAAGCCCAGACAAAAAGTTAGGGGTTCATGAAAACCAAAAACTGTAGCAGTCCCCGCAGCCCCGGACTTTTAAACAATACTCAAATTTTCGAGGAATAACATCCTCCAAATCTAAGGAAATACTTCTGAATTAGCATGTCATTGTCTCCAAATCCCTAATCCGTGTATGATGTCATTACTACAAATAAATCTGGAGTTAACTCTCCCTCTGCACCTACTGGGGAATTTTAATCTTGAAAGAATTAAATGACTCAGATCAGACCGGTCTAAAACGTAATTAATTATTACACTACTCTCAGAAACGACTAACAAACAAAATATGTGGGAGACTGTCTGTGCTGGTGAACCTACATATAGATATGTATCTACATATAAAGAAGAGTTACATAAAAAAATGAAGAAGAGAGTTTTGGGCTAAATCTTAAGAAGGTATAGAGATACAAGTTGTGTACCTATTTATAAAGTCAAATTCCATATGCATATGAATGTATGTATATGTAATTATATATGGTTGTATGTATAAATTAAATTGATTCAAGTCTTCCAAGCGGGATCTTGCCCCTTCCTCGATCTTCCTTCCTTTAAGCCAATGCACGCAGGTGAAGTAAATAAACAAAGGAGCCGAAAAGTTCCACGTGTTTCAACACTGAGAGACAAGAAATGGGCTCATAATTGAGTCTTGATCCTCTTATAAAGCTAATCGTTGGAACCGTACGAGAACTTAAAGAATTACCGAAGGATTTCATTTCCCTACATAGCATTTTCTGCCCTGAGTTCTTCCTACAGAGCATTAGCTATTCTTAGGGACTTTACAAAGGATCCTAAGTCTAACTCTAGTGCTGGATGTTACATTCAGCGGCAAATCTCAGCTCGTCAAAGACATCGTTAAGTGAATGTTAATGATAATGTGAGACAAAATTAGAGCTGAAAAATGGTTGCACTTTTTCCGTGACTCCACCGTTACTCTCATTGCAAGTGTGCTCTCAAGGATTCACGGTCAGTGCTTGGGATTATCTTGATGGGAGACTATCTTAATTGTCCCATGCAAAATACTACACCATTGCATTGCCCTTTGGATTACTCCTGACAACTTTAAGGCATCACAAGGGAATAATTAGGCTTACATAGCTTCCTCAAAAAATTTTGTTCCTTCAAACTCCAAACTTTTTTTTCTCCCACAACCAAGCATAAAAATTGTATCCCAATGCTTATTTTCTCGTTAAAAATGTATAGTCCCGTCATTATATATACTGTACTGAAGGAGCTCCCTAACAGAGATGTACATTTTTCAAAGGGGGTACAATTTATCACAAGGATTTTTAATTGAGGACCGATTTTAATAATTATTTCTATCCAACAGCGAGTTCTCACATCTTGTGATCAAATTATTTTGTGCTCATTTAATTATTATTATTATTATTATTCAAACATTTGAAACAAAATATAACCTCAGTAGAAAGAAAGATCTATATAACACAACTCTATACACTCTACTTCAGGATCAGAGTCTAAAAAAAGATAAAACAGTCCGAAATCATCAGGATTTATAGAACGAGTCATACTCTCCAGTATAATACCTGGAAATGATAATGAAGCGGGAAATTCCTGGAAAAGTTTGCTGGAGTAAGGCCGGGTTGAAAAGTGAGTTTGAAACTCAATACTAAATCAGTGTTAGACAACAAAGTGTTTCCCAGTACTACTGGCTGATTAGAAATTTAGTCTAAAAAACAAGAGCTATTATTTACTTCCGTACTCATACAATTGTTTTCTATGGCAGCTCAGCTCGAGTTTCAAACATCAGAATGAGTCGCAGGATTTGTAACTCAAAGAGTTTTTTTTCTTCCTTTATCATCATCATATAAGTTTTAAAACTTGTACTTCAAAATATTACACGGCACTCACAGTAAAATATAATAAATGAATAGTCCTTTCAAATGAAACGAAGAAAGCTACAAGGTAGAGGTGGAAACGGAGAACATCACTCATACTCATTACCCCTCCAGAGATACATATATAGTTCTTGGAGTTGTTATGGCCCTGCTCCTGTACGACGCATAGTATACATGTTCGAAATTGTACAGTGAGGTTGTGATTCTTATTAACTCAAAACTACATGTTCATGCACACACGGAATACTGTGCTTGTAGGGTCCATTCATGTATCTACATGCGTCAGTACATAGCCCAGAACTGAGACAACAAAAATTGACATAAAAGTAAAATGACTTAACAAAAATGTTCGCTTTCCATTTCATCAGTTTTTCTTGTCCATTGATTGCTACCTATTGTACCGTTCCATTATGCACATACAAAGATTCTAGTTATCTCTATATAGTGGGCCTGAGCAAGGGGAAAAACCATTCCTGTTTTCTTTCACCTTGACCCGATTCTCATTTTGAGAATCTGACTCGTATGACAAAGGGGACCTCCTCGTTTGTTAATAATTCCCATGTATCCAGATTTTTCTGTCGGAAACGGAAAGGTCAAACTATATGTAATGCATTATACAGTATTTTCATTAGTTCTCTATTTGTTAATCAGTAATAATTACTATTTATTGTAGTCTCCACGGCACGCAAGTCTTGTAAAATAATAAATTTGAAAAGCATAAAAACGAAGACATTTCTCTTCATCTCATAAAATCAGTGCCAAAAATGTGGTGGTAAGAAGGGTGGCAAATAACACTCAAATCCTTTAGCTGTTCTTGCTATTTTCTCATGTAATAAATACATAAACTTTAAAAACACGATCAAATAGCTGTAATTAACACGAAGCATTATGAAATGAAGGTTTTTTTTTTACATAATTACTGATATTTGACTCTACGTTTTTGCTTCATTATTTTTGTAACTGCAAAGCGGAGTGCTAACAAAAATGTATCAAAGTAAAAATCAATTAACTAATACATCTTGCAAAATCCTTTTGCAGATTAAAAAACACTTCCCGTACATTATTTGCAGTCAGTCAATCAAAGCTGGTTAAGAGGAAGACGCTACGAAATTAAAGATATTATTGGTTGACACAGGATGAGCTACATTGAGGCGCTAAAGTAAAACTCGGATGCATAATATTAAAGAAATATTTTTGAGGCTCAAAAAATAGCCCTGACTCAAACTAATTCTCTTGACTGAATCTGAATGTTGTTACTCAAGAATTAGCACTGGAAACTCCATCAAGTAAAATGTACTGGGTCAGGGTGTTACTTCAGAAGTGTCCGCGTCCTATAATATTTCAATTCTTACTTTAGCTTCGTAGCTGTAAAGTGCATTAAAACAAGTGAATGCATTTTTACAGAGTGATTGCAATAATTTTAGAATTGCATGCAATAGACTAATTACCTGAGGAAATTCCAAGAATTGTTTTGTATTTGAACATATTGCTCCTCCATGTAAAGTTCTATTTAGCGCCTGACATTACCCTAAATTAATCAGTCGGATGCATTTGTGCTATTGCGTAGAAAAACTGCTTTAACCTTAATTTACTGTTGAGCATTTTTTTAAGTTGAATATGACTCAATGCACTTATCCCAAAAGTATTTTTTCTCTCTCCAAAAAAAAATATCTAAAATACTTTAATAAGAATGTGACAGAGTTCCATGTCTCAAGGGTAAGGAGTAAGTTTGGATTTTTGAGGAAAATTGATCCAAGATTCTGGGCCTTGATTCGGGTGATTCGATCTACGTATAAATTACAGAATTTTCATGTTTACCCCTCGCACACACACAGGAGGGGCATGTTTATTTTCCTGAATTTAATTACTTGAGTGTACCTATGTGACATAAGTACACACTCGTAATTAAGTTTTACCTCATGCAAAATACAAGTCTGCTTTCGTATATGAGAGTCAAAAAGTAATCGAAAATATTCAATAACATTCAGTTTATCATTCCAATCTCCCAGAGTTAATTCCAATTCTCACGGCCGGTAAACATAAGCATGTAAACATCCCTCTAGTATACACATAGGGCATTGAGTCGAAATGCAAGGAAAGTAATTGGTCTTTGAAAAATGATCGAATCAAAAATGAACTCAGGGCATACAATCAAAGACCGACTAAGTTAACGTATGGGAATTTCTTCACAGATTTGCATCTATCACTCAAAGGGTAAAATGGGTCAAGCAACACTTTCCTCGTCTACAAAGCATTTTCTCATAGCAGTGGTTTTCATACAAATTTAAATCTGGTAAATCAAAATTGACATCGACAATGTATAAGTATGTACATGTCCTAAGTATGGATATTATACATATATATCTATAGATACTCAGATGCACCATAATTTTATTGTAGGACCAACAATATTATACCCTACATATTAATCTGCGGTTCAGTCCGTTGCAGAGTTTAGAGGCAAAAATCTCATTGTTTTTACCAATTTTTTCCATAGCCCTTTCATTACACTCTACACATGTGACTACACAAGTGTCTACGAGCAAAACCCTGCGGATGTGTAAAAATAGTTCAAGCTTTATTAGCATAAAATGTAGCAAAAGTTTTCACGTCCTGTCATGCTTTAATTTGCTACATGCATACCAATTGACAAATATTTCCTGACAGAAAATTAAAATGAGTTCATAATTTGTAATTAGTATCACATTCACACGGACCTCAGTATGCACACATAAAAAACATCTCTTTCCTATCGCTTTCACAAAACTCTAACCATTACAGCACGTGACAGGATTTGAAATCAAACGAAAAAAAATCATACTGTCCAAAAAAAACCCACACCACGTGGTTGGTTGTCTTGTGGGCATTATTATAGTGTAATACAATTATCTCGAGTACAAGTTTACCTTACATTGAACAACCAGACCAGAGAGAGAGAGAGAGAGACACACACACACACACACAAAAGATACGTGTTGAAAGAAATTTCAGACACGTACATACATGTATAATTATATACATGTGTGTAGTTACATTTAATACTGCATTCTTATGCTTGCACGGAACGAGCAAAAAGTCAGTGAAAAAAGCTATTTGAACGCCATCATTTTAAATTGTAATTTTTGTTTGTACATAATTACACTGTGCATACAAGCTTGGTCCTTACCTTTTGCTCTATTTACTATACAGAGCAAACTCACCAATTCTAGTTTAATAGTGTACGCATCTATATAAGTATAAGATACGTCGTAGAAATTTACTCCTGACATGGCCCACACGTATGTGCATCAGCGCTCTTGTATTTTCATATTATCAATACATACAAGGGCCCTTAATAGGATGGGGATGCAATAAGCCTGGGCTAGAATTCAATATGAGCCACAAAAGAGGATGGAAGTTGTAAAATAGTGGACGACGGATGGACAGAGACATTTGCATGGTGATAAACTGTCAAAAACATTACCGACAGCTAGATTTCCCCATGGTAGTATGGGCCCCATGTATTATGCATACGTATTAGGTGCTTTAGTAATACTCCACACACATACATGCACACACCATATACACTATTACATGCACAAAGGTCTTTGAATAAATTCGTCAACGAGAGCATGCACATGTGCATGGATTAGTAGTGTTGTCGAAAGGGTCAAAACCAATTGATACTGCTGCATTGAGTCAACATCAGACCCACAACATATTCATAAAGGAACATGACACGTTGAAAAAGTTTCTCACCCGACTTTTTTTTTCCCCAACCACCATATATAATTTCCATAATTGCATTAGCAAATACTACACAACGACATAAAAGTATGTACGTACACTTGATCCAGTCAAGGTGGAAAAACCGGCCTGGGTAAGTATGCACAGGCAAATACACACACACACACATGTACCTTAGTATATCTAAGCATATTTACATACCGTGTTTTACACAAAAAAGTTGACACATGAAGTTGAATTATGAAGTTGTCAATATTATCGTTCTGAATTTTTTACAAGGCTCCAGTGATGTATATATTTTCTCATTTAATCACCCCCAGAAAATTCCCGTAATAATTTTTTAATACCCCGTCACATGTACACGCTCGTCATTGAATTCAGTACGGATATAACTAAATTAAAAATCTTTCACTTCACAGAGACGCCTGTATATACAAAAATACAAATGAATGGACCTTTTCACCAGAATTGATGTGTGACATTTTACAGTTGAAGCACACAACTTTGAATACAGTAACAACTGCACATATTTTAATTCAAAAAAAAAGCATCAGACAGATTGAATCAAAGTCTTAAGGTCTGGATTGAAAATTCACCCCTCAATTATTTTCAATACATTATGAAGTAAGTACTTCTGTAATATCTGAATCCCTTGGAATTAATATAAAATATCAAATTTAAACTGATGAAGGATCCAAAGACCAGTTTCAAGAAGAAAATAGTGAGAAAAAATAGTCAAAATGCTGAATCTGCATGGAAGTGCTTACAAGGAAAGGTTCTGTGAAGGAACAGACTTGATTGTGCCATATTGTCTGGAACAAGTCTCAATAACAATATGTACACTAGCAATTGAAATATTGGATTGACTAGTGTAGTGTAATGTATGGAGGAAAGCCTAGTCAGAAATATTAGGTATGCCTGGGAAGGAGGAACATTTATTGGTTTTGTCTGTACTAATCAAACTTTTAATAATTCATGGGCTCTCTGCATTAGTAAATACATACCACACGGAAGGTTCGGAATATTTAAAGAGGACATCACTTGAAAATGAATGAGTGTCAAAATCGAGGAGCCGAGCAAACAAAAGGTCATGTATTCCTTGATTGTCTGTATTGAATTATATTTTCATATAGATCCCCGAATCACTCAAAAATTCAGGGGTGACAAAATCTTTGACAGGGAAAAGTACAACTACCCTCTGAGTAGACTACGAGTAGGGAGACTAAATCCGAAATATTATCCGAAATATTAATTCTCACATTCAAATTGTACTCCAATAAATAGATTTTGAAACCCTCCAGTAAAATAATCCAAGTGGGTTTGAGCTTATTGAAAAAGGTACATATAGGTGCTACTTCAATCTCCCTGTTTCCCCTCAATCCTTACTTACGCAACAAGAGGGAAAAGAATAGAGCAAGTTACCCAAAAAAAAATAACTAAACACTTACACAGCGTGCATGAGCTGAAGCAATAAAATATAAAAGCATTTAACCAAAAACCAAAACCCAAAATACCACCAGCTATTCAAGTGTGACAGGTTCGGGAAAATGTTTAGGGCCATTCTGACATTTACGTATACACGTAGGTATGTGTTACAATATGTACTGTACATATATATAGCTACATATGCACAAATAATAGCAACAGCATTTTATCCTCGAGTCACTCCCGTCGACGGAACCTTCGAACGTGCCATATGTACAGCATTTACGAGAAAATTTGGATTAAGTCCTGAGTTTATTACAAGTATATTCCTCTGTCTTACAATAAGTTCCCTTTTCCATGCACGGTACACATTTAGCCAAAGGTGACTG
Source organism: Allacma fusca (assembly GCA_947179485.1). Classification (NCBI taxonomy): domain Eukaryota; kingdom Metazoa; phylum Arthropoda; class Collembola; order Symphypleona; family Sminthuridae; genus Allacma; species Allacma fusca. The sequence goes on along the minus strand of OX359250.1, from coordinate 19,465,665 downwards.
TCATAAATGGGGAAAAGTTTGGGAGCATATTTAATGTCACCTAAATAACGTGTGTGCTAAAAAGAATAAAATTTCTTCTCAGACGCTTGAGATTACACTGGGCAAAAACTTGCTCAGAGTAGGTAACTCCGTCCAAGACCCAGCCTTGATTTTTGCTGTCTACATCCATAAATGCATTGACAATTGACAACTTTCGTTTTATTCCCAAACTACTGTATAACCACAGACTTGGACCGTGTGAGGAAGGAGCCCCTGTTTACAAACGAGAGGTTTCGGAAAAAATTTGCTAACCATTCCATCTCTAGCATTCCCCTCTTGGTATTGGACCTTCACATTGGGGAAGTAGACACATAACATGTAGACAGGACAAATGTCAAGCTTAAAGAGGGTGATGGGTCCAAATTTAAATTTTATGTGATTGTCAATTCAAAATATAAAACCATGCATCACGCATCACTGTTCCAACTGAATAATGTAATCGGACGGGGCAGGAATAATAACTATTTCACACTACTGTTTGTATTTCCATGTAACTATATATGCATCTACATAGATTGTGACGGAATACAGATGTGGGACCATGCACTCTGTAACTACAAGTATAGTCATCATTCAAAGGCACATAGTGACTGTACGTCTCTTTCATAGGAAAAACAAACCCAACATAAAATAGAGTAATCAAAGAGGATTCTATGCAAAGTTCAAATTTAAATAAAGGTTGGAGAAAGAAAAAATCAAACAAAAACTTTAGATAGAGACATATAGACTTGTGAGGAGAGGATGTAAAAAGGTAAATACAAAATTTACTGCAATCAGTTTTCCTTTCAACAGCCTTACGTTGAGCAGAATAATAGGTCCAACTTTCCATTTTATTCCTCTTTTCATTCTGTCCATAATACATAACATCCTTTTGATCAAATCTTTCGAATTCTCGACTTGCAACTTATAGACAATGGTCTAGTCACTGAATCTAAAATTGATTCTACTAAATTGATTCCCCAAATTTAAATCTTTAGGAAAACCCTCCTCCCAACTCCCATCCCTCTCCTCATGCTTGACCATACAATATAATGAATAAATAATTGAAATTGTAAATGCCTCAAAAAAATTGATCTTCTCTCTCTCTCTCGTCCCTCTCTTTCTCTCTCTCTCTCTCTCTCTCTCTCTCTCTCTCTCTAAATGTAATATCAACCGCAGTATGGAGAGAGAAACTTCAAAAAATTTAATTTTCCAGCAGGGTACCATGCAAGCCCAACTTTCATCTCCGTACAATATCCACTACAATGTACGTCTACTACTATCCATACTAGTACGTAGCCATACTGAGGAGAGCCCTGTATCTACTGACAAGTAAAAACTTGAGATAATATTTCCAACGAAATTCTCTCTAGCTGGAGCGAATCATGTAGAATACATAAATTTTTGCATAAAATTTTATACAATTTCTACTTCTTTAGCCCATTGTATCATTTACTAAAGCATAATGGAAATACACACGTTCCAACAACATTTCTGGGATTTTACTGGAACAGCTACATCTTCTTTTCCCTATGAGCGTATGCGTATCTATCTATGAGGAGAGAGCCCCGTCCTAGAGCAGTAATACTGGGATAAATTCGAAAGCAATTTTGTTTTCCCTCCGGCTTTACACACAGGAAAAGAGCAGAAATATGCAGTGAAGCCTTCATTATATTGACCGCGAGCATGCTTTAAATAAATTCAATGCAATCTTGTACACACGTACGAGAGAATACAAATTCTCCCTTGACTATATATACATGACTATATTCCCCTGTAGATACAATCATATACCATCATGGAAATAGCAGAGGAGATATGATACGGATGTAGTTCCCCACATGTAAATACTTATAGACGCTCCTCACACACACACACACACACACACACACACACACAGGCTGCATACACACAGGAAGTAATACAGGGCCAGACTCTACAAGGAGTGGTGTAAGAGTGAGCGTCTGATCCCATACTTCGATATATGTATGTATATCCGTCCATAGCAAGTTCCACAGGATTCGGCCTGGAAAAGTACAATTTTTCCTACATATGGGCAGACACATGTACCCCACACATGGATCCTGGTAGAATACGTACGAATGTGGAATATTACTGTGAAATCCCCGAATGGTCTTCCTATACGATTGCAAATGCAAAATTTTACCGATTTCCCTACGGATGGGCATTTCTTTGAATTACAATTTACCAGTAGAGCTTCATATGTATGTACTTCTCCCCATTGAAATATGTAGTAAAAATAAAATTGAAAAATGACTGCGAACGTGAGAACAAAAATGGTAAAGTCATCTTGATAGAAAAATTCGCTATTTTATTACATCCTTGAGGAATCTTATGTAATTTCCCGTATCCGTCATCCTTTCATATCCCCCTCTCACAACTACACAGCCCTCTCTCCATGTACTGTAGATATGGACCTTCACACACGCACATATCCCCACACCCACTCCCGACGACTGGTATCCAACACACAGATCCAAGCTTAAAAAATTACAGTCTTTTACAATCAATAAATGCAAATGGAACAATGTCACTACATGGAAATATGGATGGAAAGTGGAAACAGTGAGTGTGCATTGTAAATAGGAGGTAATACCAATAGGTAGTGCTGTAATTTGTTCGTTTTGTTTTGTTTTGTTCTCTTCGGAAATGAACAAAAGTAGAACAATTTGAGTTTTGTTTTGTTCACCGAGTTTAGTTTAGTTTTGTTTTTTGAACAATCCGTATTGTTCAAAAAACAATCCATATTGTTTTGTTCTACGGATGTAGAAGATGTTAGAAATTTGTGAAATTGATTGTTGTGTATTATTAGTAATAGAGCAAATAGAAGTTGATTGGTGTAAATTTGGTCCGCGCACAAAGGACGTTAAAACCAAAAAACGGACTTTAACTAATTTTAGGCGGATATGCTTTATTCTTATTTAATACACTCATGAAACCTTTTGTTGATAGTTTCTAGGAGTGTAAAGCGTAATGTAATTCCAGACATCCACAAGACCTGAAATGACCGCATATATACAGTCATAATATATCAACAAACGATTGTGGTGGGGTTTACCTAGTGCTACCGATACGCATCGTTTTGGGTTCGCCCGATGCCTTGATTGAATTAATAACCTGTATTGGTTTTTTTTGGATTACTTAGGCCTCTTTTATTTCTGTGTCTTCTTGTCAACTCACAGTCAGACTAGCTTCAACATTTTAGGATCAAATCAAGTTTATAATTTCCTTCTATAAGTTTAATAAGTCATCCTTCTGCATTTTATTAAAAACGAGAAACAAAATCAAATTTCAGCAGTGGAGGTGACATTTGTCCAACTAAGTACTGGTGTCCAACAGAAATTGCTCTCGTTTACAATATCCAATGTACCCAAACATTTAATATCAGTACAGGTTATGGTCATAGCAGGTAACAATTAATTACTTCGTTGACCTCAAGTAGGCATTCTAAGTTCCTCGTTGTTCAATAACTTTAGATTGAACTTATACAGCTATAGCTCCTAATGGTCATTATGATGTTATTTGAGATTCATTATAAAGTGTATGTAAGGTCATGGGTCTACTAATAACCCACAAAGGTCAAATTAAGGTCATGGGAATTCTTGTGGCCCATCGAAAAATGAGATAATGAAACTATTTGTAGCCCACTGAGGTCAAATTGAGGTCATGGAATTTCTTGTAACCCACTGAGGTCAAAATGAGGTCATGGAATTTCTTGTAGCCCACTGAGGTCAAATTAAGGTCATGAATTTTCTTGCAGCCCACTGAGGTCAAATTACGGTGATGGAATTTCTTGTGACCAACTGTAGTCAATTTGAGGCCACGAAACTTTTATGACTCACTAAGGTCAATTTGAGGTCATGTTGCTATTTGTGACTCACTCAGGTCAATTTGAGGTCATGTTGCTATTTGTGACTCACTCAGGTCAATTTGAGGTCATGTTGCTATTTGTGACTCACTCAGGTCAATTTGAGGTCATGTTGCTATTTGTGACTCACTCAGGTCAATTTGAGGTCATGTTGCTATTTGTGACTCACTCAGGTCAATTTGAGGTCATGTTGCTATTTGTGACTCACTCAGGTCAATTTGAGGTCATGTTGCTATTTGTGACTCACTCAGGTCAATTTGAGGTCATGTTGCTATTTGTGACTCACTCAGGTCAATTTGAGGTCATGTTGCTATTTGTGACTCACTCAGGTCAATTTGAGGTCATGTTGCTATTTGTGACTCACTCAGGTCAATTTGAGGTCATGTTAATTTTAGGCACTTTTTCAAACTCAAAGTTTGAAAAGGTTATTACCCGCTGTCGTGGTGGTTTGTTTGTTATAGTTTTGTTTTATCTTATCGTGGTTTTGTTTTGTTCTAGTTTTGTTTTTTCGAAAACTGATTTTGTTTGTTTTGTTTTGTTCAAAAAACAAGAACTGAACAAAAGAACAAACAAAACGCGAACAATATTACAGCACTACCAATAGGAAGACACTATACTACACTCTACCTCATCCCAACTACAGGCCACACATACCAAGTCACAAAATATTACATCCGACTAAAAAGTTTCCTCAAAAGTAAAATCAGAAAAGGAAATGTGCATTCACACATGCTGAGATGCGATGGGGCTCTCTGAGTCTGAACGTATACACTCTCAGAGAGAGAGAGAGAGAGAGAGAGAGAGAGAGAGAGAGAGAGAGAGAGAGATAGGTAAAAGAATGGAAAAGATCAAAGCTAAACTGTAAATAAAAGTCACACACTCTCACTTTCTTCCCCAGCCGGAGCTAATCGAGCGAGAGAAAAAAATGCTACATAGTCAATCAAGCGAGACTTAATTGTTTTCTTTTCCTTTGCTCCACATGATCGTTTATTCAATCAAAGCATACCTCTCAACTCCATGAATATTCATGTTTCATTACCCTACACACACGTAAAATATACTAATCGGCCCTTCCAAACAGTAGCTTTAGCCCAGACACAAACACAGACTCACAGACTGGGCTGATACATAGTCAGGGATACTACATATAGTAGGTCCTCTGATCAGAAAAAAATGCAAGTTCCTTTCCTCAAAGTGCCTCACGTCGAGCAAAGTAAGTAGGATTAAATAAAATTACACTGGGTTTGCTCATTACGTGAAGCTCTGTAGCCATAATGGAACGCATTACACATTATGAGCCCACTCACAATCAGCTTCAGTGAATTGAGAATGACACGTTCCTTCAAGAGAAAAGACGTATCATGTCTCTCTTTTGTCCTCTATCAAAAAAAAAATGAGTGCCACGACAGTTCTTTAAGATTTACTTTAAAATTTAATACCGAAGCCGAATGCGGTTGAAGCCTGCAGTGGGGCCTACGGTGAGTGTTGAATTAACTTGGGTTCTGTACGTGGACCTATATGCATATGAAATGTAGACACTTACGCACTGCTACACTTCAGATCCCTCGCAGCTACTATATACCATAAGGGAGTTAAAATATCAAATCACTCAAAAATCTTTACCTTTCAGCATTAAAATCTTGTTGGGTTAGGATTCGAGATTTCTTAACCACTCTTATTATTTACACTTGTGTGTGTTTGTGTGTTTGTGTGTATGTGTGTGTGTGTGTGTTGTCAAAGCGTGCATGCTCATTGCGCCAAATAGTCACAATCCCTGGAAGTGACATATTTCAAATTCTGTATCATAAACGTTGACATGAACAGCCTGTAATTATACGTGCAACTGTACATGTTAACTTTAGCTATCAATAAGTACATCGTCTCTGTTTCCACTCAAGCCCTGGTACAGACCAAAAGCATCATAAATGTAACAGCCTCAGGATCCTCATGTTCCAAAATGTACATAGCTATATGAGATGGATAAGTGTGACTATATGCATGCAATTATACTCACCCATTACAAATGTTCATTATACAGAGGCTGTAATCCTCGACTTAGTAAGTACATGTGGGAGTCAATGTGAGTGCATTAAAAATGGAGAGGAAGCTACCGAAAAATTATGAGGGAGAGAGAGAGAGAGAGAACTCAGTTGAGTTCCGCTGTGACTGATCCTTTTTATCATTATCATTAGTTCGAAACGTGAGGACAGATCGAACTGATAATCGGGAAAATGTGAAATGCGCCGAATGTAATTATATCTATAGATATATCTATACATATTGCAATTGCACTAAAAGTAGACTGCACTTCATCTTCCACAAGGTCTGGTGCATTCTTGCGTCAAAATGAGTGCATACTTGAGGATACAAAAATATCTCGGAGATTCAATGGATATTGTAAAAATATCTTGTTCAGAAAAGGTTCTGACACAAAGAGCATCCCGAGATCGTCGATCTGATCATCTTTCTTTCCCCTATTTAAAATACACTAAAAAACAGAGGACATATAGTAAGGAACACCGAGTTGGATGGGATTTTCGGTTCGTTTTTTTCCCCTTACCTGGATATATTTTCCCTGAAGAGGAAGATGAAAAAGTCAGATTTGAGGCCGCAAGGAAATCCCAATGCTCACAAATCACAACACGGAGGATGAAAACGAAGAGGCTACTTTACGGTGTTCACGTTACGAAGACGGAAGACTGGCAGGAGGGCTGGTGATGGTGCCGTCAGAAAATCTCCAATTACATAGACTCATTTCGTATGGTGTGGACAAGGACCACCTTGGAATACCTTGATTTCAACACACTTCCTATGTTTTACCTTCTGGGCTTCATCCCTATTAAACGAAATCTGTCAAGTCTTCTCTTCACTTGTCTGGTCTTACACACAAGGACTATGCTCTCCTGTAAAAAGACAGAGAGAGAGAGAGGTAAAGAGAAATAACTAAGAATACATTCATTCCACGTTCTCCAGTCATATACACAAGACATTTCATTAAATATTCATAAATTACATGGAGCAAAAGAAATCCATTAAGAGTTGTTTCAAATTTTTTTAAATCCTTCTAGGACCTAAATTATGCTGTAAAAATATAATGACTTCAGTTCCCAACTCCCTCCGTCAGAAATGACTTCCATGGAGAGAGGCAAATCTCACACAGAAAATTATGCCTTTTAGTTAATTAAATTAATAAAATGCTTCAAATGCCTTTCGTTTCTCGGTGAGCTCCAAAAGCATCTCTCCTTCTTTCTAGAGTGATCATCATTTTTATATATACACAGCCCACTATCTCCATAAGGTACAGTACATCTATCTACAACTATCTATACATATACCTCAAAGATGCCTCATTGGGAGCAATGAATTCCAACGACCAACACTGGCATTAAAACTGAAGGAAGTAATCCTATTGGAATTTCTTATTAAGACCGTAGAGTACCACGTAAATTGTAACAGACCAGTTGAGCAAGTTAGGACGAAGGATTTGTACTACCATTGCATTAAGCGTATAAATATAGACAGAGCAGATTAATAATAGGGGGACGGGTGATAGGGTGGGCATCACCTACTTTTTCCTCTCTGTATATTATTTCTTCTAAACTGCGGCTAAATAACGGTGAAATAAAAAAGTAACTTGGAATTCGCACAGTCACGAATTTTAAAACGCCACACAATAGACAATTATCTTGAAAGTATGTGGAGGATGCACGACAACGTCCAACTCACAATCGGAAGGTAACCAAGTTGGTGTAAGAGATTAATGAGGAACCAAATAGCACGTAATTGACAATTAGTTGGAGCTCCCCGTGTAAAGAATAAGTTTGATGATGCATTGTGATTCGTGAGATCGAAAAATTTGTTTTTAAAACTTTTTTTCTTTTTCCACGTATTAAATACACTCGAAAATTACATTTTTTTCCCCTACCTGAGTCGTCCCCTAGTACTTTGTCAATATGCACATCCACACAAGAACATTGGTTCTTCAGGGATATATGTATAAGAGACAGAGGCCAGAAAAACTATTACCACATGTATAAATACACATCATTATACATACTTATTGTCATATAATACCTGAATTAATTATAATAAGTCCAACGTACATGTGCAATTACCAGGGAAGTGTATAATAATATTAAAAATAATATTAAAGGAAATAGTACGGATATGATTCACACTGCCACACATAGATATGTATCTAATTATATCTATATATGCGCATATCCATAGTTCAACGTCATATCACTTCACCTTCCTCCACTTTGTCCCTGCTGTTCCTCATAATTTTGGTGCAAAAGCCTTTTAAAGCCCGAATTCTACAAGGGAAGGAGACATTTGAGAATTTTCAACTCTCTTGATTACAAAAAATATAACTGCAGTAGTTACCCACATGTATCTGCCCTGATACGTAAATTGTAACAGGAAGGTAGAGGCAGTAAAGGTGATGTGATAGTCTGTTATGTACTGTATATGAACTTTACTGTTGCAGTTTCAGACATTAAACCCCCAGCCCTTTAAAGACCATGCATGCAAAGTTTTCAACAAACCAATCCTTCTCCAACAGAGACAAAATTCTTGACATTATTTTTACTCTTTGCTCACTAACAAGTTTTCCAAATGGCAAAAACTTCTTTAATTATTATAGCCTCAGACTACGGAGAATAATAAGTTGCGGAGAGGAGCAAAGAACCCCTCTCTCTATCTCTCTCTCTCTCTCTTACTCGAATCTTAGAGTTTCTCTGCTTTTCCTTCCTTTTGCTGCAATTTCTGGGATGAGTCAGCTTTTTTAAGCCTTGGGTTTACTTATTCGATTCTGATTCTCAGAATACGTTACCTACACATTAATAACTTCTCTAACACTCAGATTTTACAATTTCATATGGAATCTCAAAACGGAAGGCTATACAGTACCACAACAACAACACAAAAAAACTTTTGAGCACAGTATCTACTACTACTCCAGTGCATTTACATATTTTGGTGTATACAAATATTCCCTCTTACTTTCCCAACTCTTTCGATTCTAGTAGTTTTTTTTATGAGAAATAATTGTTAGAGTAATAATACCATTTTTTTGTATTTCCCTACCAATTATGATCGTTATTACCACTTGAAATTGACTGAGTAAGTCGAAACAAAGACAAAACAGGAACACCTTTAGTCTGGTAAGTTAAGTTTACAAAAAGCTACCACAGCAGATCCAATTAATTTCAGGAATATGTAAATTGCTCTCTGGTACCTTTACACAGTATCTTTTTTAACTATGTATGTATATACATCCAGTACAATATCTGGGCCAAGAGGCCTGAACACCTTCAGTAGTACATTATATGTGTACTACTACTACAGTGTAGGTAGTGGGGGAAAATGTCCTCATATAGAGCATACACTTCAACTTTTCCCTCAATATTCTCAAGGAAATCCAGCATGGAAGAAGCCTCTTGCACAAATAAAGAGTTTATCTTGTCCAATTAAAACTCCTAACAGCAATTACTTTGTTTATGTAGCCCAAGTCTAAAGCCAATTGTATAAACCAGAATTATTTCTGATAGTAGACGTCAGTGCGGAGCTGTGCATATACATGTGCGTCACATATGAAAAGGGAGATATGCGTCCCAACCAAAAGTATTAGGATTTAAAGGGATACTCAGCGTCCAAGTTTCTACAGAACAAACTAATTAACAAAAAGCCTAAGATAATTTGCAAAGTTGCTTTTGTGCACTGAGAAAAACTAAATAATTTATTGTATAGATGATTAGAAGTTACTTACTACAGAATCATTCCCCCAGCCCTAGCTTTGTCTTGCTCCTCCGTCTTTCTTCCTCATCACTTGTACAATACCACAGACCTTATGTATTCTACTTATATCTACTAGCCCAGTAAGGCACATAGTAATACCCGTAGCTAACTCCCTTCCCAATGCCTGTAGATATTAACTGAGTAAATGGATTCCTACTACTGTAGGAACAATGACTGAGAGAGAAGGAATAAAAAATATAATCTCTATAACACACTAATAATAACAAGCCTAACTTACGCACATGCTGACACTCATGCGTGGAGTCCCTGCTAAAGATATACATACATCTGCAGATGAGTACACATTATAGTGGTATATGGAGGTACTGTGACATCTCCCTGTGCGTGCATAGGTGTGAGTGGATGTAGAATCCTTAGAACTAAAATACTATTCAGGTTGTAAGTATAAACAATCCCTATTCCAGGTACACACTATTATCAATTATTGAGTCCGACCAAGCATGCAGAAAGTATGCAGATACAGACAGAATCCTAGTCCAGATAGGTTGGAAGTAAGGAGTAGCAAGTTTTTAGAACTAACATGACACAAAAGGATGAGGAGAGGAGAGTGCAACTGATAAATGAAAAGATATTACTTTTCCATCTCCCATCATACATACAATAGATACATATGTATACTTATGTGGACTATATATACTCCCTTGGAAAGAACCGGGAGTGGAATCTACATACATTAGACATGATAATTTCCACTTATTTGTACATCTGACAATGAAGAGAGGAGGGGGGAAAGACGTTCATTTTTTTTTTCTATTCGAACCAGGAGGAGTAGCGGAGCCCTGAAAACGACACAGTCCATTAAGTGTTTTGAAGTTAATAAAATTAATTTTTCAAAGTGACAGTCATCCCAGACAGTGGAAAAAATGAGTGTATTTTTCACGATAAAATTTTCATAAAGCCATGTTACTCGAATCAACTATAAGGTAGAGAGACAAGAGCTCAAATGAATTCATACTCTTAAGACGTAGAAAAATCCTACTCTCCCCAACAACCCCTACGTACACCCTTCTCAATGTACCTACTCCAGCCTATAGACCATCTCTCAATCCTTAACATTTACATACATACCTACATCCTACCCCAGTAATGTTTTTACCCAAATGAATGTTTGTGAGGAAGGAACACGTACTACAAGCGTGTATATGCAGAGCTTACTCATCATAACGCATTCCTTAATAATACTCTTCCGCTCCGAACGCACACACCTCGTGAAATTCTGCATTTATAATTTCCTTACTCTTTTATATACGTACAAGAAACAAGGAGGCCCACACACATACACACACACACATACACACACACACATACACACACTCACGTACTTAAAAATTATTATTTACAAGCGTAAGGATAGCTTCCGTAAGTGTCAGCAAGACAAAGGATGAGAGAGGAGGAGGAGGCTCTGCGGAGCCACTACAACTAACACTAGAGGTAAATTTAAAGTAACTTGCTTAACCGAGCATCTCACAAAAGAGAAAGCATCAATTAGTGACTTTCTCCACGGAGCATTTCTTCGCCATGCGGAGGCCTCACATATAATTTACTAGGTAGGTGAGACTCTGGAGATGCTTTAAAAAAAATCAGCCAAAGTATTAGGGAAAATTGTTCACACAACAACAAGAACAACATCAACAACAACAACAGAAAATAGAGCACACGTAAGCGCTAAAATATTAGATAATCCGCTCCCGCCGGACCCCCGAGCCTCCCATGACCATGTGCGTGTTGTTCAGTGTACATACATCCAATAGAGATAATCTACTGTGCCGTCCTTAACTACTTACAAGAATAGCAATTTTTAAAAACCAAGCTCCCTCCAGTTGAAAACTAATGATAAGTAATTACAAACAAGGCATATATGGTCCTGAAATGAATGCCTAAGTAGTAAGTAATAGTAAAGAGTGAGGAGAGAAGAGAGATGATGTTAGTTGGGGAAGGAAAATTTAGGGAAATTGAAAATTCAGCAATTTATTACAAACCCGAAGAAGAAGCATGGGGAGCCTTGAGCACTTTAAAATTATATCCCGTATTTACTTGCCAAAAGTCAAATTCCTTTTGATAGTATGAACCCAGAAAATAATAGCCCCCAGCTATCAAGTTGACACTCGCGTTTATAATAATTCTGCAACTTCACCCCCCCCCCTCCTCTGGATCTTCCACTAAACACGGACAGGGACCCAGTGGTAACCCAACCGCTTAAAAAGTTTTTATTGGTGGATAAAAAGTTGCAAAACTTTAAATATTTTCTCATAACAACAATCTAAGTGGGATTCATTTGAACACTGGAAAAATAGATTTGTTACAGCACATAGAGAGAAAGAGAGAGAGAGAGAGAGAGAGAGGCCTGACACCTATATATCTCCGAGCTTCTGTTTTTTAGGAAGAAAACATGCTGTAGCAAGACAAAGACCACATAGTCCAAATGGCTTTATGTATGCATTATGTCCCTGTAAAAACATACAGCTAATACATAACGGCCAAGTTAGCATATCCAGTTTGAAAAAAAAGGGGACAAAATAATATACATATGGACTTTGCTATGGAGCAAAATATGGAAGTATGCACGGACGTATGTATGTATGTACATACATAGGAAACTAAACTGAGCACGGTGGTCTGTTGTGGAAGCCTTTTTTGTCTTTCTTTCTCCAGTGAAAATTCTTTCCCGAGCAAGGCACAATTAGTGTAAAAGTAGCCACAATTCATTCGAAGCCTGGTCCACAGGGATTCATCCCTTGTTCCTTTCCAACAATGATATACAACTATAGGTACATATGGTTCTATGAGTTTCTCCTCATCTAACATGTTGACTGCTGGTTGTGGAACTATGCTCTATGCGGGTATAATTATTATGCAATACCCCTCTCTCTCTCTCTCTCTCCTCCTCATCCTACCCATACGTACAATCTTAGTTTTTAGAGTCCTACCACCACCACTAGGATGGGCATGACAATTATTTTACATGTTCCTCTCCTTCCTTTCTCTCGTCGAGAAAAAATATCATTTTCCATAAAAAGAAACGCCTCTGTATCTCCATGAAAGGGAATATTTTATCCCACAAAATGTCTCTTTTAATAGTCTTCCTCATACCATAATTTTTTCTCCTTCCCTTCGCATTAGTAAAGAAAACAATTCAGAGAAGTGTGTGCCTCTCAGTCTCCTTTCCTCTCTCTCTCTCTCTCTCTCTCTCTCTCTCTCTCTCCCTATCTCTGGCTCTATCCTGCCACCAACTGCATATGTCCCACTTACATGTATGTATGTGTCGTACCCATAGTGTCCTTACTTTTGTGACTCAACCGTATAAATACTGCTTCACAGTTCCTCTACAGACTCCGCCATAATGTGCGAGTACATGTACACGCAGGACCTTCCCGACTGCTCGTACATACTCCGAAGGAAGAGGGATGATGGTAAAGCCCTGCATCTTCTTAGGAGTAAGTGATACATATGTACGTACATATCAAGGGATATCAACAAGATACTTTCCCAACGCATGGAAAAAATACCCCGATATTTTAATACAATATACACACTTGTGCATATCTCACACAAGAACAGTCATTGGCATTTACCCTCGGTGTCATACTCCCATCCAGTCATCATATGCTAGGGAAATTTTTCACGAAACGCACACAGACACACACACACACACACAGACACACACACACACACACACACACACACACACACATACACACCATATGACAACCCATAGTTATGCACGACCATACTCGGGACGGAAATAGTTCCATAAATGCAAGCATAGGTACACTCTAAGAGCAGAACGTGAATTCCGATTACAAGTTTTTGGTACTAGTACCAGAGGATGAGGAGCAAACCATTTAAATTGCCACACCATAGCATGATGAAATTATGTAATAGGGAATTTGCTCCAACTACAGGGTTTTCGTTGGGGAGTCATACAGTCTCCTCGAAGTGTAAGTGCTCCCTCACAAGAGCATTTCCACTACAGGGGCAATAATATTTGGATACATTTCAGGTCATCACAATGTTAATTTTTCCCCTTAGGAGAGCAAGTGCAATTGTAAGTCAGATTTGTCTCCTATTTTGGGATGCTCTCACAGCGAGAGTGCACTGCGCGTTTAAAAGTATGGAGGAGAGAGAGACGCAAGCTCAAAACTCCAGAGTAATACAGCATACGGAAACAAAGTACGAAGTAATCATGCCTCAATGTTTTACATATATGAATACACTCCATTCACTTCCCCACTTTCCATAAAATGATATGCTTTTTAATGCCAAAGATATGGTAGAATGGGTGGAACTAGGAGCAAGGAGAGTACGAAACATGCATTCCCATTTTACAAAAAAAAATATAACAAAACAAATGTCGAGAGTAACAAACGGAGGGAAAAAAACGAGGAACAAAAAGAGAAAACAAAATTCTCTTTTGCAATCAGTTTATCTCCTAAATTCATACCTTCCATATCCAGCCAGTCCTGGAAGCATTTTCATTTTTCACTTTCTTCCCACTAGTGTACTCTTTCCCCCTCCCTTATAAAACCCAACACATACTTTTCCAATGGAATCAACAATTTACATATCCGAATCTTACGAAATGCGAATCTAAGGAAAGGAAAGTGGGTCCATGATGAAACTAAATTTCCCCTTGTAATATCTACATAAAAAGTTTATAATCAGAGTAACCCGGAATTCTTCCTCCTCACACACGTGCACAACAATAAATGCAAAAGGGAATTTCCTAAGAAATACACTGTCTCCAGAGAACCCACGGCAAGTATGTACATACTAGACACTATGTATCTAAATTGAACCCTTTCACCTCTGGACAGATGAAGTTCCTTCAAAAGCTCTTACGTAAAGCAAACAATTATTTTCCAGTTATTTTTCTCTTTGTATTTCATAGGCCTTTGTACATTAAACCAACTCCAAGACATTTCTCGGTTATGGTAAGCAAGAGTAGCAAAGTCAGGTCAAATGTTTGCAACGCATATTCAGCACAACCACGTCAAGGCTACCACTCTCCAACGTACTTAATATCTAATCCATACAGACAACATATAGATACTTGTACAATAAATGAGAGTGAGCTAATATTTCCATGTACAAGTATAACCTTCCTTTAACACTTGTGTGTGTGTGTGTGTTTGTGCATTTACAAGGACCATTGTATAGAGCTAGATATTTATAAGCCCTGGATAAGAAACTGAGGTAACCTTATACATTCTGAGGAATACTCAAGTACTACGGACAGTATTTCGTATTGTTGCTCCATGCAAAAATATTAGACTTGGAATTTTGATAAGCAGGTGACCATCGCGTAGGCGTAAAGGACCATCACGTGATGAAATAAAAGCAGGAGAGAATGCATGCAGTTGTGAAGGTAAAGGTGGAGGGTAACACGTAGACAGTAAGTTGCGTCGAAGATGAAGAACCAGAAGAAGACGGAAAAGAAGGGGAATACTTTAAACGGATATTTATGTGTAAACTAAATATGCACAGTTGGACTCCACGTACTATAGCTATGCATGCAGGTTCTTCCTCTGGGCTAGAGGCCTATGCTCATGAGATACAAGAGTATTGAAGAATGGACACGGTTATATAATTCTAATCTAAATTCGTACTTCATCTCTAAAGTTTCATCTTACTCGAGGATTTCATCTTTAGTATTTTAGAATTCTCTTGAACCCCATACATATTACAAGAGAGGTGAGGGTTCCTCAGCTGCTAAATAATCAAAATCGGGCTTGACTTTTCCATAGTCTACGTGCTTTATTGTAGTTGCTCCTGTATATGAAGACTCCAGTTTTTTGCATATGTCCGCCCAGATTCAAATATGTTATATGATTCTACAGATACAGTGGAAGTAGCCATGTCTATAGGCTGGAAAGGACAGAGCTAAAGTTTTTAGTCCCCAGTTATGCATGCGTACTTATGTGTGTATGTTCTAACGCAGACAATCCGTCAGGAGTAAAAACATTGAAGTACGTTCGTTTGTGGGCAAGAGTATTATGCTGTTAGGTTTTCCATGAATCTAAGAAAAAAACAGACAGAGAAAGAGAGAGAGAGAGAGAGAGAAAAAAAAATACTCTGTATGAAATTTAAGGAGCCACTGCACACACCGTAAATCTAAATACATTCGTTTCGCACGTAAGACTAGAACCCTCCTACTCTGCTTCATATAATATATACGTTGAACGAGGGTTCATCCAGAAAGAATACGAATGAAGCCATGAAGAAAACCCAGTCATGAGAAGTGGAAAAAGTTTATATTCTAAATCAAGGAATATTGATGCAAAGGAAGAGAAAATAGTGAAATGAAAACAGGGCAAATTTTTTGTCTGGACTCACATAAAACGTTTGAAGAATAATAAAAAAAGAGTAACTCGTATATGTACCTAGAAGAATGAGAGGTCGGAGAAACATAAAGAAGGGAAAGATGTAGATGTATCTATGTATATACTTGTGCTCCCAATACGTCCCTACCACCACTGCACTACACAACTATCAGAGTCAGGGAGATGTAGTTAGAATTTGAGCCAGCAAAAAGGATAGAGAGAGAGAGAGAGAGAGAGAGAGAAGGAAAACAAAAGCAAACAGAAAAGAAATATTTTGTGAAGCATAAGAAATGAGATGGAAAAGGGAGAAATAAAAGGTGAATTTTACGACAAAACTTGACTAAAAGCAATTCTTACTTCAAATCTCTACTGCATACACATTACGGCATATATCTGATGGGGAAGGAATCTTTAACACAGAGGCTGCACACATGTCAAATCCTATGCAACCCGGGCATCTCCTACCATACACACAGTCATACTGAGCATCTTTCTCCGCTCAACTCCATTTTTACTACTTAGCGTGTGTTTAGGCACTATGAGCATGTACGTAACCCAACATAAATGTATCTATTACAGGCAGGCCGTGCAGAAGGACTCCCAACGTAAAACTACACATCTTCATACACATGTCCGTCCCCATACGGGCACTTGCTTAATGGTACTACAAGTACTACAGAACTAGATACTCTTATACTAGTACAGCTATCTTATTTATACATTAACATGATCTTGCATAGAGGACATATAATATATTCCCTTAATGCATACCAAGTAACATAGTACTTAATAAATAAATGTCGCATAGATACACACACATGCATGTACAAGGGAAAATATAACATAGGCACAGTTTATTACATGAACAATTTCTGTTCCGTACGACCCACCATGAGGATCTTCTGGAGGAACTTAAGTGAACGTGAAATGTGACATACCTATTGTCCATCTTATGTAAATCGAGTTTGTATAATACTCCCGTCAAAGCCCACTCCCTCCAGACAATTTCTGACTCTGTACGCACTAGTCCCATATATAGCGAGCATCCCATTCCCTATAATTTATATATACGAACTGCACACTCCGAAGCAATATTCACAAAAATATATTGAAATAAACTCATTCTCCCTCCAACATAAAGTCTACTAGTTCGTGATAAAGTAAAGCAAAAGTTTTTAATAACTCAGCAAGTAATGGTTGCTTGTTATACCTCTCTGAAGGATATACATACAATCATGTATATGAGTCCTCCCCACATAGTCATAGCAGATGCTGTCCTATTCCATTCCAAGCTCCCCACACATTTATAAACCATGGACTTATGCACCTATCCCGATATAAAAAAAACGGAATGCATTTAGCACCGCAAAATTTTAAGTACACTGGAGTTATGTCATTCACAGAAGAAAAAGTAATCGGTACAGGGACAATGTAGGCACGTACAGGCACGGGAATACAGAGACAGTTCTAAAACACAACAAAAATACGGGATTGCATCGTGGGATCCCTGACATGTGCTAATAATAATACACGTTTAATTCATCACAGCAGATGCATCAACCAGGTTTATGTATCTGCACCGGAGCCAACTACTTCTCTATCCTTAATCGTTCGTACAAGTCAAGTACAAGAGTCAAACAACATCAGTATTTTATTATCACGCTGAATCACTTGGGAACATGAGAAACAGTAACGAGCAAATATGGATAAGAAAATACTCAAAATAAAATAATTCCACTGTTTGTCCGAAAAGGTATTACAGTTCCCTACCGGGTGTCAAACTGATAGGAGTTAGACTTTCCCAGGGGGAAAGGCACCAGGAAATGTATTAGCAACGGCTACTTCTTAACTCCACCTACTTTCCCTCAATCTGGATGCAAATTTTGAAAGAAATCCGGCAGCTTCATTCTACTCTGGGGAGTGCGATTGGTAACCGTTCATTACAAAAAACTTGGCCTTGACAATATGCATAGATCCCGGTAATTTAAGCTTGGCAGTGAAGCCGCGGCGTTAAAAACATACTAAATGCAAGCATGCTTTAGTTCCCGGGAAAATGGTCTATTCTATTATTTAAATCAAACGTAATTAGCTATACCTAATACGCTACATTGTAGGAACATTTATATAGTCACTAATTGTACATCAATTTTATATTTACAATAAAATATTATTATAAGATCCCGTTATATTATTTTATAATTATTATACAACACTACTACATGCACACATCAATAGACACAAAATCCAGTATGACATGGAATAGTGCTAAAATTGCCATTGATTTACATAATAATTACAGAGCTGACCCTTTTCCCAGGAATAGATGTTATCCATTTGCACCTGCATACTGTACTCTGCTAGTGCTGAAAATGTTAGTATGCCGAATACAGCGTGGCTGCCTTCAATACATTAAACTCGGCTTTTATGCCCAAAGGTTGTAATGTTTTTCATGGGATGGGGTTTTGATACCCCTTTTGTTTGACTGTGACCACTTTCCAAGGCCAGGAACATTTCCTACGATTTTTCTGACTGCCCTTTAAGAGTAGCAAATATTGATACCACGGGACTAGTTGAATACTTTTATTTTTGCTTCCCTGCTTTTTACTGACGATAGAGATAGATATCCAAGTTGGATATAAAACCGGATATTCTTCAAGCAAGAAATGAGTTTTATTTTGTATAATTTAATTTGTTCTATTTACGACACCATTAAAGAGAACATACGCTGAAGGCCTTTGGAGCTATGCACTGACAAAGTATCTGCCTTTAACATTTGTTGATTTGTTGACGAAAGAAAATTGAAGGAAAGTACTATAACTTACAAACGAATGTCTAATTTGAGTTTCTTTTATAAGTTTTATTCTATTTTGGAATATAATAGCTCGTAATTGCCAACTCTAGGACGAGAGACGAGACTCCAACTAAATTGACTCCGAAATTCATAATGATTACACGCGGAGATTCACAGAAATGGAGGGAGATTAAAACCGGCTTCCTTTGTAGAAAATACAGCGTACAAACACATATATATATAATTACAAATATACTACTAATATACGTTTATATATATTATATATAGATATATATAAGCTACGAAGGAAGCAGGTTTCAATCTACCACACACGATCAGGTTCAAATAGATTTCCAGTTTTCAAATTTAGATGGATAACAAAATATAGTTACAATGGAGTTGATTCCTTATGAGAAGGTCAGAGATTTGATTCATGTGTAGTTCCCAAACATAATTAATGTCGATCTAAACAACTGTCTAAACAAACTAATCTTATGCTGCAGATAGATCATTCCATAACCTGTGTAACAGTACTCATTGTCAGTTAAACTTGTTTTTCTTAGTTGACTTAGACAATAAAGCTCTAATACGGTAATCATGACAACAAAAGAAATTCGAAATTGTCTTTCCTCTGACTGATTGTGAGAGGGAACATGTACTGTATGTACTTATATAAGCACTATGCATTTCCTTTGATGACCAACTTTCCCAATGCAATCTCTCTCCGTTCTCTAAAAGTCTCAATATTTGCCATCATTACAGCCGAAAAAGTTGGGCACCAAAATCTATGACCAGAGAGGCGAAATAGTAATGTCTAGGTGACGTTGAATTATAGGAAATTTCCCTCAGCTTAGTTAACATATAGATTGAAGGGAGTAAGTTGGGAGAGTCGTAAAAGAGCCCAGCTAACAATAAAATTGTATCAAGATATAATAAAACTTTTCTAATCAAGCCAGTGAATTCATAAATCTTCTACTAATTTTAAGACAATCATAAAACATCAATGTAGCGATTTTTCCTGTGCACAGTTTCAGGAATGAACAATATATATTGAGGAGAGAGAGAGAGAGAGAGAGAGAGAGAGAGAGAGAGAGAGAGAGAGAGAGAGAGAGAGAGAGAGAGAGAATATGAACTGTGGAGCAAAAGGCTATTAGCTAACATAGTAAATGTTTTTTTCTATATACACGTACTATAACCTTTGCAACTATCTCGGACAGGGCATGTAAACATTAGTAGTGTACACAAGATGGAACAATGATTGGTGGGGAAGTAATTTCAAAAATACATATTTATATGAAAAACAAGCATATGTTTAATAAGTATATACACAATAATGAAATTCTATTGCGCTTGCATCCACCCTTCGACCTTTAATCGCGCAAAGACTACACTCAAATGATGCTAGTCAAATTGAAGCGGAGCCTATAATTAGTAGTAGAGAGGGAGTTGTGCATATAAGTCTTGCAGCAGCACTGCATTGTTATTATAAATTTCCCTATCCATGTTTATTTTTCATCCTAGAGCTCCAAACATTTAATTGGTAATTATTAAACTAAATCAATACATCATTTCTGCTCCTTTCCTTAGAAAACATTCTCGACATTTTAATTGAAATTCTTCCTCAACGACCTCCTTTTCCTGGTATTATCAAGGAAACTCTTGATTATAAGGCAAGGGGATACTCAGTCAGTCAGCTTCAGTACGGAGAGCAAAGTACTCAAATATACCCCACATATTGCAGGTTTGGAGATACTTCATCCTCTTTACGTATATATGTAGATATGTACGTATGTACATGTGGATACCCTTCAGAGTGAGGATCCTGTTGCGGAAACCTTAAAGTTTATAATGGTTGAGTATTAATACACCGTGGTTTATGAAACATTGTGAAACCTATGCGAAGAGATGTCTTGAACAAAACTCAGTGTATAATGATTAAATGTATTCTTGGAACGATTGCTCACGTAGTACATCGTATCACTGTAGGATTACCCAAGAAATAAAAGATGGGTTGGAATTACCCGTACTGGTGGGTTTCCTAAAGTTGTGAGAGCATGTTATTACGGAGAACTGTAGTGCTATAATTCAAACGACGACTGTCTCCATGAGATATGTATGAGTTCACATTTGGTATGCAGGATGGTTGTAAGGACCTTCCAAAATAATAATATTAATAAAACCCCGTCACACATACTCCCTTCTCCCTGGTCCTCCTCCCCTCTGTAACGTAACGAACAAGATACTGCAACAAATATAATGAGTTTTCTCTATGCACGTGACATAATATAACTGAACAAAAAGCCTGAACGACTTTAACTTCTTTCAACTTGTCAATTGTAGCTAATAATAATAATTGTACATACAAGGTACCAGAGTAGGTCCTATTATGTTGTGCATTGTCGGGCCGTCTTCTTCAAAATGTAACATGTTCTTGTTTCTTTTCTGTGTGCAAACCTTGTCTATATACGTCTAACAACATTGTTCTTCTCTATTTATTGAATCTTACTTCTGATACATTTATGCTTAAATTATGTTTGCTCCTCTCTCTCTCTCTCTCTCTCTCTCTCTCTTCTCTATCTCTTCTCTGCATCTATTACACATATTATATATATTTACTATGAACTACAGGCTGGAGGACATTAAATTTTCTAGTAAGCATGCCGTTTTTTTCAGCACCGGATAATATGCTTTGCATGCACTCGAAAAACGTGCAATATTTCGGCAGTACACGCAGAGATGCAAATCAACCTAGAGGAACCCACTTTTCTCTCTCCTCTTCTTCTGCTCCTTCTTCTTCTTGAAATTGCCTCATGTTGATCCTGTTTGGGTTCACTCATGCAATATGCATCAGGGGTATGAAGAAGAAAATGGCTTTGAAAATCTATAAATACTTGTAAAATCTTTCATATATTTCTCCCAAAGGAATTCCATTATTACGAGGAAGAAATGAACAAATATATTTGTACAGTGCATTGCATTTTGGTAGTAATAGATATGAAAGACGTCATCATTATTTATTTTACATGTTCCCTCTGTCTCGTACTGAGTTCCGTTCCAAGTCATTTCCTCCAAATCACTTTTATTACAAAATAGTGGGAAATATTAAATAGTTAACAAAGCTTTTCATAAAATTGTCGGGCCAAAGTTACTAGAGATACTGCATTATTAAAATCATTTCCATTCCTTTTAAATTTTGTTTTTTTTGTACAAAAAGGATAGAAACAAGTTGTCATCATTTAATAATGGTACACAAAAATTACCAGACTAGACCACTAAGTATGCTCCACATAATATGCTTATACATTTGTAGTATTTACACAGAGAAAAAAACACGAGCCAAGACGGATCGTGGAATATATGAAAATATTTAGGCATGTGTTCTATTCTATGCAGATGCGAGGAATACAATATAGATAATGCAGAGCTCTTTGAAATTCTTGATGGTCAGATAGTATTTTGATAACGAAATTCTTGTTCAATTTAATTTCATGAGTGAAATTAAATCAATTGCGCAAGCATTTCCAAAGATGAACAAGTTTGCTATTTTTTGTGTGTGCAAGTGTATGATCCTAATCGAGAGAATGCGAATGGTAGGATGGAGACTAGACGCTGCACTGACTGTTATTGAATGTACATTGGGAAGCAGGATGCCGAAAGGCGTCTCCGGGAAATAAATACTTAAAATTCATAAATTAGATTCGAAATATTTCTGTTATCCACTAAAAGTTAAACGATAATAGAAAGCAAAAAGATTGAAGCTGGCGAAGAAATGTGAAAATCTCGAGTGGAGGGCATATTTTGACGTAAAGGATTTTAACCAAATGGAAGCATAATACGAGGAAAAAACTTGTAATGTTGAAACTATGCATGTATGGATTTGGTTTACCGACCAAGAACTACAAATTCTATTTACATGGTTGAGATTTATTATGGTCTATAAAAAGCTTCAAGAAAAATTTGTTTTTAATTTATTACTGCATGAGAAAACATAATTTATACGTTTTCTATTCTTTTCAATTCTTTTGTAGCAGTAGCTTATGAGATTGCAAAAAAAATTTCCTTGCCTGAGGTACACTAGGAGCGCCGTTAAATTAAACATTCCTTTCCCCGAGTTTCTATGAATAGTTTGCAATTTGCATTTCTTCCGTTGAATCAGAGCAGACTCATATCATATATTCGGGACATCTATAACGTTCTACTTCTATACATGGAACAGTTTAGATACACACACCCAGAATTTAATAGTGCGCCCGATATGTTACCACTACCACACTACCACTTAAATGTGACTCGACGAGGCACAAAACTCACATTTTGTACTGTTACTACCACACATGCATAGATACTATACACTGGTACACAAAAGCAAGAAAAATACTTGGTCGTTCCTCTGTGTATACATACATACAATCTTTATGGGCTCAAATACATCTCTGTGTCAGTTTGGAATGAATGGAATGACTATTTAATTATTGATAATTAAAATCCTGTTATATGCGTAATTTAATTCGGAGCTTGAAATTTTTGAATTATTTTAGAAAAAAACTCTGTAATAATTTATTTTAATTTCCTATACTCCAAGTACTATATGTATGCCGTAACTTATATCCCGAGTCGTCATGTTTTTAAAAATGGTTAAGCTTTTCAGTAAATAATGACTTTCATGCGCACCACTCTAAATTGAAGAGAAACGAATTTAAATTACATCTTCTACAGTGGATGTATGTATGTTTCCTGCGATCTTGCATATTTTCATACTTCATATCCCTGCATAATTACATTAGAGTCCATAACTTTTCAAAATTTCCTTTCTCCCCAAACTTGGTCCGAGAATTCTTTGTACTAAGCGTTCCGATTTTTTCTTACGGGATACATGCAAGTGGTCTCTTTACATTTGGTAGTTTCAATAGAAAAATAGGGTCCGTCTACTCATGGCAACTAACTACAGCCTGTTTTTAAAACATGAGTAAGTAAATGGCTAGTGGAAGGATTGACGGAGGACATGGTTATAGAAACTTGCAACCTATTACTTAAGCAATCTTTGAATATAGTAATATGCACGGAAAAACTGCACGTTTGCTGACAAGTGATTTAATCCTAATTAAAAGAAGTACAGAGCATATGCACATCTTTTGTAACTAATAACTGATTGATACTGTTTGTAGAAACTAAAATCTCACTACTCCTTACTTCCATTCCCCTTACCTTATATAACTAAATAAAGATTTAGCTCTACCCGCTACAACTTCAGCTAATGTGTGAATGCCTCAAACCAGAGTTATCATTAATCAAGACCAAACTACTCATACTCCTCTGACCGACTCAGGAGATAATTAGGATGACGGATAGCACTGTCAAAAATCATTATTCGAGATGACTTTACTATTAGCCACTTGATGCTCAAGTCCACCCTTACGGACGTGTAACATCCCTTGATCCCCTGACACCAAAAATATAATAAACAGCCCACTCATCGTTAAGAATTATTAAATTATTAAAAGGCACATCTGTTTCATCCTTACAACTAAAAATATTTACAAGTACAGTCTTCAATGAACCAGTCACCCAGTAGTGAAAGTGAATGGAGTAGTTTGTAAAAAACGTACTAAGAATTCAAAAGGTTCAATCACGTGAATATAAAATTACCTGTTTGGCGTAGTGGAGCTACGCGTTTTACGTGTATTTGCATTTAACTTAACAAACAGATGTTCAATAAACGCTGAAGACTACCACCATAGATATACGAAGAATTCTGTACTCCAATAATAAATTCAATTTACAGGTCCCAAAGTTGACATCTTGCAAATAAATGACTGTCGAACTCTACATAAATGACACTGCAAAGGAACACACCAAAACAAGCCACAATGGATTACAGAACTTGTATTTTAGAAATCAATGAGGCACCATGACAGTACTGAGTACACTACAATCTATTTATAAAGAACTCGCAATTGAGATTTTTCTCCCTTAAAAAGGAATCAACCCTTATGTAAGCAGTTTCTGAAGCATGGAGTAAATGGATGGCGGGACCGAGTGAATGTGTCCTAACGAGACATCCTTTTAATCCCCATCCATTACACCGATAGTTGACTGTAACTTACAAATCCATCTCATTGCACGCATATTGTTACGCATGTTAGAGTAATAAAAATAATAATAAAATGTTATAAATTCGGACTTACCTGTAACAGGAATTAGAACTCTCGTACGTACACACAACACTCACACTCGGCTCGAACAATTTACTTTGCCGCGAGGGCGGAGCTAGCATTTCTTCTCCCACTCAGCTTCAATGTCCACATGCGAACGTGACGCGTAGCCCAGCACTATTTCCTGCCATTCTCACTCATGTCCCCCACCAGTGCTGGACCTCGTAACCTACTCAAAGTAAAAGTAGAGGGTAAAAGAGTAGAGGGGCAAAAATTGGTATGAAATTAGAAGTGGAACAGAGGGTACGGAGAATTTTGATATGAATAAAAGTAGAAGTAGATAGAATAAGGTAGCGTTAACAGTAGAGTGGTAATAGGAAGTCATAGATAGTTATGATGAATCGTTAAGTAGAAGTTACATGAGAGGAAAAAGTGTGTAAATTCACTTTGGAAAAACTCTGAGCAATCCCAAACTTAGTCTCGAAGTGTATAGGAAGTACCTAGGAGCTAAAGCCGGTACCCAGAGCACTGCCGTATTTTGAAATACAGTGATTGAAAACACGTATTTTGAGGCCTGAAAGTGTTTTGTCCGTGATATTTTAAAATATTTCAGATGCAAAAGTATTTTGTATTTTAAAATATTTCAATTACCAGAGTATTTTGTACGTAGTATTTTATAAAACTAAATCTCGAGTAAGAACTCCTAATCGAATTCCAACGGTAACAAACTTTAATCTCCAGCTGAAACTCGAGAGCAAACTTGAAACTCGAGAGCAAACTTGAAACTCGAGAGCAAACTTGAAACTCGAGAGCAAGCTTGAAACTCGAGAGCAAACTTGAAACTCGACAGCAAACTTGAAACTCGACAGCAAACTTGAAACTCGAGAACAAACTTGAAACTCGACAGCAAACTTGAAACTCGAGAACAAACTTGAAACTCGAGAACAAACTTGAAACTCGAGAACAAACTTGAAACTCGAGAACAAACTTGAAACTCGACAGCAAACTTGAAACTCGACAGCAAACTTGAAACTCGAGAACAAACTTGAAACTCGAGAACAAACTTGAAACTCGACAGCAAACTTGAAACTCGAGAACAAACTTGAAACTCGAGAACAAACTTGAAACTCGACAGCAAACTTGAAACTCGAGAACAAACTTGAAACTCGAGAACAAATTTGAAACTCGACAGCAAACTTGAAACTCGAGAACAAACTTGAAACTCGAGAACAAACTTGAAACTCGAGAACAAACTTGAAACTCGAGAGCAAACTTGAAACTCGACAGCAAACTTGAAACTCGACAGCAAACTTGAAACTCGACAGCAAACTTGAAACTCGACAGCAAACTTGAAACTCGAGAACAAACTTGAAACTCGAGAACAAACTTGAAACTCGAGAACAAACTTGAAACTCGAGAACAAACTTGAAACTCGACAGCAAACTTGAAACTCGAGAACAAACTTGAAACTCGAGAACAAACTTGAAACTCGAGAACAAACTTGAAACTCGAGAACAAACTTGAAACTCGACAGCAAACTTGAAACTAGAGAACAAACTTGAAACTAGAGAACAAACTTGAAACTAGAGAACAAACTTGAAACTAGAGAACAAACTTGAAACTCGAGAACAAACTTGAAACTCGAAAGCAAATTGAAATTTATGTAGAAGCTCAAAACTCTAAGAGAAACTTCAGCAACTTGAACAGCAAACTTGAAACTCGAGAACAAACTTGAAACTCGACAGCAAACTTGAAACTCGAGAACAAACTTGAAGCTCGAGAACAAACTTGAAACTCGAGAACAAACTTGAAACTCGAGAGCAAACTTGAAACTCGCAAAACCTGAAAATTGGTGCTCATCCCAGATCACTGATAATTACTCCACTATATGGGAACAAATCGGTGACCAAATTCTCACGAGTCCACATCAAGTGGCTCACGGAGGTTATTTCTGGTCATGGCAGATTTCAAAAACATCTCCATAGAATTGGGAAGGCAGCCTGCCCCCTGTGTACATATTGTAGCATAGAGGATGAGGACGCCTTTCACTTCTTGGCGACGTGCCCTGCCTTCTGCATCATTAGAAATATCTATCTTAAGGCATGCACTTTAGACCTAAGTCTCCTTAATCAGGCAAATGCGAGCGACTTGTTGTATTACTCAATTGCAACTGGCCGCTTCGTAACCTGCCCAAAGTAAAGTGTACAGGGCAATCTGCAATGGGCCCACCTGATGGCCTGAGCAGTATCTCTCTCCAACCAGGCGAGAGGGAACCCCTAAAATACATACATACATACAAACTTGAAACTCGAGAGCAAACTTGAAACTCGAGAACAAACTTGAAACTCGACAGCAAACTTGAAACTCGACAGCAAACTTGAAACTCGAGAACAAACTTGAAACTCGAGAACAAACTTGAAACTCGAGAACAAACTTGAAACTCGAGAACAAACTTGAAACTCGAGAACAAACTTGAAACTCGAGAACAAACTTGAAACTCGAGAACAAACTTGAAACTCGAGAACAAACTTGAAACTCGAGAACAAACTTGAAACTCGACAGCAAACTTGAAACTCGAGAACAAACTTGAAACTCGAGAACAAACTTGAAACTCGAGAACAAACTTGAAACTCGAGAACAAACTTGAAACTCGAGAACAAACTTGAAACTCGAGAACAAACTTGAAACTCGAGAACAAACTTGAAACTCGAGAACAAACTTGAAACTCGAGAACAAACTTGAAACTCGAGAACAAACTTGAAACTCGACAGCAAACTTGAAACTCGAGAACAAACTTGAAACTCGAGAACAAACTTGAAACTCGAAAGCAAATTGAAATTTATGTAGAAGCTCAAAACTCTAAGAGAAACTTCAGAGCGTATATACTTGCGCGCACTGTTGCGCAGCTTCAACCAAAAAGTAATAATAACGAAATGTGTCACTGTACTACTAATACGAGGTACTAATCGAGCAAACTTCCAGAAAAATTTCTCTGGAATAGTTGCGAAAAGTTCTTTGTAAGTGGTACATTTTGGTTATAAATTTAACCCACTTAGTATTACCTACATTAGTGTCATGCAGAGCTGTGTTTAAGTTATACAGTATTGGAAAACTTGGCTTGAACTTGAAAAATTGTCAAAATAAAGTATCTGCACTTGAATTTCATGGATTAAGTTTCTCAAGGAACTTCAGTTTCCAAGTACACAATTTTCAAGTTAATTTTATAAAACTTGAACTTGATAACAACATGAGGCTCAAGTTCAGGAACTCCGGTACTTCCAAAAACAAGATGAGGGGGCAAGATTTTTTAATTAGTTTTACCTACTGCTACAGGAGACATTCAAAGGTGTACATATAGGGTTACACATTACTTTTCGTTAGTTAGATAATACAAGCATGAAAAGTATGGATCTTCCAATTTTTAATGAAATTTTTTAAAATAATAAGCAAAAAGACAAGCAAAAGGAACAAAGACGCCAATTGAATCTCGTGTAATAAAAAATTGTGCTTACAAGCACTAAATACTAGCAAACGTTTATGGATTTCATATAGATATATCAAAGAATCATTTTACTGATTGAGAAGCAGTTCTGAGAATGGCTCGGTATGTTGTTTAATTTTTAGTTTGGTCTGGTCCAAGCGTAGGACCATTTCATAAGATCAGTTCCACAAATTTCGTCCAAGGAACAATCTCTGGTAGATTTACTGGTTTAGAAGCGCGTGGCCTAATCCATCGGTTGGACCAGACCAATTGGACAGCATTTTGTGGTGGTGAATTCTTTGAAGGAAATGTTTCGCTAAGCAACGTATATTTAATGGCAATTAGTAATATAACTGAAATAAACTCCATTGGTTGACGTTTTATTACTACTAGTAGCAGCCCTGTGCTTCACAGGAACAATTACTTGGAGAGGTGGTAGTGTGAGTGTAGAGGCTTAATCGCTTACAAATCAAGCCCAGTCGTGGAGACTTACTGTGTGCCTAAATCTTAGAGTAGAGCGCGAAATTTTAATAGCCACAAACTCCATTCCTAGGCGCTTAATTTATAAGGATGATGTATCCTTTTCAATATTATCAGTGTATAAACCTATGGAGTTCTTAATTTATTCCGACTAAATTGTCCCTTATGCTCCTTATACAGGAATGGTATTTATTTACTGTGTGTTCCGACATTTTGATCAGATAGATGGCGTCTTTCAGAAATGCTTCGCAGCTCTGTCGCTAACTGGAGATTTTCCGATATCGTTCCGATTGTGATACGAGTCGAAAAGCGGACATTAGCAACTCATAAAGAAGACATTCTTAATATATCCTGAAGCTATAGCGACATCAGAACGAGATCAGTGCCTTCGTACACATGATGACGCATTGAATTCATTATGATATCAGTGTGCTGGCTGGGATATAGTAACATTACCTTAAAATGACCTTAGTGAGTCACGAATAGTAACATTACCTCAAAATGACCTTAGTGAGTCACGAATAGTAACATGACCTCAAAATGACCTTAGTGAGTCGGAAGAAGCTTCATGCTCTCAAATTGACCTTAATGTTTCACAAGAAATTTCATCACCTCACTTTGCCCTGCTTGGGGTACAAGAATTTTCATGTCCTCAATTTGACCTTAGTGGGTCATAAGAAATTTCATCACTTTACTTTGACCTGCTTGGGTCACAAGAAGTTCCATGGTCTCAATTTAACCTTGGTGGGTTACAAGTAGACCCATGCCCTTGCATACACTTTATAGTTGTGTGAAGTTTTCAAATTGCAACATAATAACCATTAGGAGCTGTTAAAGTGCTCGGTTTTATTTATATGCGTACCTACTAATTGTGATTTGAACAGCTGGTCTTACGTTATTTCAAAAAGTCGATAACTTGTACTGATATTAGATGTTTGGGTACATCGGATATTATAAACGAAAGCAATTTATATTCGACACTAGTACTTATTTGGATAAATGGCATCTCCACTGTTGAAATTCGATTTGGTATTGTTCCCTTTAATAAAATTCTGAAGGACGACTCGGATGTTCAAACCATGCATGCAACAGTTCATTCAATGAACTAGTTCGTTAATTGAACTTTTCTGAAATATTTCAAGATTTGAGTGAACTCAAAATTTATCAATTTATGTAACGAATGAGTTTGAATCGAACTGTTTGGCAAATGTAACGAACGTGAATGAACGTGAACGTCTAGGTACGATTACGAGATCTGAATTGAACTGAATGTGAGAATACGTATTACGGAACTCTGACTTAACGTATATGTTCCTAATGCTTAAACTGATTCAAACCATCAAAGAACTAAATATTTTCGGCAGGTATCCCTGGAAATTTCTAATTTTCAATTAAAAATAAGATTTAAGATTAAAATAGGAACTTTAAATTAAATATTCATGATTGAACTGAATGGATTCAAGGGACGGATAATATGAACGTGAGTTGAACTTTGTATTTGAACGTTCAGTTTGAGTGAACGTGACTGAACGCAAAAAGACATACTTATAAATTGAGCTGAGTGTGAATGGTATAACCAATAAGAATGAACTGAGTGTGAGTGAACGCTGCGCGAAAGAAAATAAAATGAACTGAACTTGAATTGAACTTTTCCCCAAAGTTGCATGCATGGTTCAAACTAGTCTGCGAGTTTACAGGACAACTACAGAAATAGAAGGGGTCTAAGCAATCCAAAAGAACAATACAGGTTATTAATTAAATCAGTGAAACGGACAAACCCAAAACGATGCGTACCGGTAGTCTGCTCAAACACGTGACAAACTGGGATGACTTTCAATTTAAGAAACTTACCTACATACGTGCCAAACTGGGGTTGGTATATTATTTGCCATTTTTAAATACATTTAGTCGAAACACGTGCAAAATTGGGACAAGTTGCCATTTAGAAAAACTGACCATACACGTGCCAATCTGTGACGAATTGTAACTTAAAAATACTACAGCCTATACAGCTTCCATTTAGGGAAGTAGCTAATTCATATAATTAAATACGTGTACAGTTGCCGATTTGGCATTAATTGTGAAATTTTGACATGAAATATTTTATTGTTGAATCGACAGGGATTATGTGAAAACTGTTTAACAAATTTGGGACCCGTATACTAGCAAACAGGAATTAAATGGATAGTGTATTTCAGATGCCTTATGCCCACCTTTGACAAGGTGTTGAGTATGCAAGCATATACGCAGGAAATAATCAGACCTCTGAACTTCCTATTTAGTTACCAGCTAAGGTAGAGTCAAACATAGACTGACTAGAGTTTATTTTACTTCTGCAAAGGAAAACTCTGGAAACAAAAGTATGGAGCGAAACGCTCCTTTACCTCACATTTACCTAATGGCACATTTTACATATATTGAAGAGGGTGGACTGAGGAGCTCATCTCCATATTTTGGGCCCTCAGCAGTGATGCTCCCGTTACGTTACTTTTACCCAACAATAACGCAATAACGACGTTTTTTAACGTAACGGTCTATATTTGTAGCAGGTAACGTAACTGTAACGGAACTAGGGTGTGCTAAATATTTTTCGGAATTACTATAACGTTTAAGCGTGTGTAAACAGAAAACGATATTGTAACGTAACGCAACGCTATCAAATAAATATATGCATTCGCATATACATATATTTTTGCATTACGCCTTGGCAACTATTATTGGATTTTTTTGGAGTAACTGCGTATGTAAATAAACGGGGGATATGTTAAAAACTTCATTTGGATGTCAAACCCTGATCATCATTTATATGTATTGAAAACATGACAAATTTCAATACTAAATTGTTGGCCCTTTCTTTAGCATAATTCAAATGATTTTGCTCACAAGATAGGATGTGTGATCGGCTTACGAATTAATCTTAGGTTCTACCAAAGGTTTTAGTAGATAAGAACTATTAGTGGAGAATACTGTTGCTAGTAAAATTAGAAAAAGGAATTTCAGAATAGTTCAAATGACGACATTACCACATTTGGTAGTGGGAGCGGAACACATTTTAGGTAAACCAAGAACTGCAGAAAACTCACAAAGCCACAATTCTGTCTTACCAGGAAACTTCGGGTGTCACTTGATGTGTGATAATTTAGTTTAAAACGAGCGGATAATAATAATATAGCAATAACGGAACGTAACGGATATTATATATTTTTAATGGTAACGAAAACTAACGCTGGAGTATTAAAGTTGTTTTGTAGTAACGGAACGGTAATGCTAAATTTTTCATACGACATTTAGTAATGTAATGCTAATTAATGTCAATTTTGAAACCTATAGTAATAGTGAAACGTAACGTAACGAAAATGTGGATGCGCATCTCTGGCCCTCAGTCATCTTCTACAAATGTTTAAAAGAAAATAATTCTTCACTTACTTGCCAAAGTGGGACTAATTAGCAATTTTCAAACATTAACAATTCGAGGAAATGGCTGGATACAAATTCAAAAATTAGTGGTATCATTCACATGTAAATAAAAAATACATTCATTTAGAAAATAATCACAACAAAATCACTTTAAATTTAACAATAAGATATACATTCGTAAAATGTTATAGGTGACATCGAATCTCCGGTATCGTACATTTTCAATAATGTTACAATGCGTTGCTTCAATATATTTTTCGATTCGTCATTTATGTTGGCGATACAGTGAAAATAACAAATCTAACAAGTTCTGAATATATCGCAATCATATGTATAACAAATCTCATGAATATAATTACAAAATTTTACATTCGATACATTAGTACACTCAGTTGTTTTAGTAACTAACTTTTAGTTAGTTCTTCCTTCCTCTTGCGATCCATTACCTAGGAAAATTCAGTGGGACAAAATTTCCTAAGAGGACCTTGTCTAAAAATGCCACGAATCAGCATTACCAAAATGTAAATTTAATGAATGAGTTCATCTGTGTGTGCTGGTCTGATCGCAATCCAGGCGATAAAGTTTTCTTCGGATACTGTATTAATGTCTACTTTTCACTTTTTAGCATGGGATTTAATAATATTGCCCATACTTTCAGCCGGCGCTTCATTTGCGCTTCTTACAGCAGCTGTGGCGAGAAAATTTAAAGCATCCTTCATGTGCGAGGGCGTGTTTAGAAGTTTGCAATATGTAAGATATTCTTTTGTAACAATATTGTCCTCTGCATAAGACTGAAATTCGTCTTTGGCTGCATTCGAGAAAACTTTATATTGTTTAACCAAATATTCAACGTCATTGTTGTCCAAACTGTTTGTTGCTTTGTCGGCGTATATTAAAAATTGTGACGAGACAGTGTTGTTCTCATAATGTTTCAGAACTTCCTCGATATCGAATGCTTTTTAATGAGATCATGCATTCCGGAGCACGTGTGGTGAATGTAGGGAAGCCTCCACGTGACAGCTCTTGTTGTGCATGTAGTATTTCTTTTACATCCATTGACTTTGACTTGCTTTTTCCATGTATTCATTTAATCTCGATGGGAACATTCAACCTTCTGGGTGTTTAAAGATACATTAGTAATTATTTTATACAAATCTTTGAACATTGCAACGCCAAGTACAAAAGAACAGTTAAATATATCCAAATCTGGGTCATGGTTATCGTTCAGATCTTGATAAATCGTCCTGTAGTTTTTTAGAAAATTAGATCGTTGTGAGAAACAAATTGGTGCTTGGAAGCTTTCAAAGGTACACTTACGACGTCACCTGCCTTAATATTTTCATATCGTAGCCCGCAGGAGTACTTGTCCGACACATCATTCATGGGGTCTATATTTTTTTGCAAACCAGGTGTGCTCTTGATTTCGTCCTCTTGTGCCAAGGGCCTCCTTTACCGATAGCTCAAAACGATGGACTGGATCCCATTGAAACGAAAACCAATCCGAAATGTTTCAAGTCATTCAATATAGCATCCGGGACGTCCTTTTTAAAGTATTCCCCATGAAATGCCCCCGCCGTTACCCTATGAAAGAGACATGGAGAGTAAATGTAAACTGTTTTGCAACTCTTAAAATCCGTTAAATCTGTAATAATGTTTTGCAGATTTCAGCGTATCTAGATCTATTTTCATCTACTTTTATTTTCAGTAGAGTAGTGGTTACAGAACTGTACATTCGTTTTACTAAAAATGACAGCAGAATATATGAAAATTATTACCTAGTTTGGGCATTTTCGGAGAGAATTTTCATACTGGGTTGCAACAATAATTCTGCGATTCCAACGGCCGAATGGTCAGGAACAGGAACGAATCCTACGTTAAGCGTATTAATCTGCCTGTTTAAAAATGTCACCAAACCAACCACCTGACCAGTACGGCGGTTCGGTGTATATTTGTCGCTAAAAATGCCAACTGGGGAGGTCTACCAGTAGCTGCTACAGGTGTTCAAAAATGATACCGTTTTATCGTTGACCTTACAGTATAAATCGTGTCTGAAGTCCGAATCAAATTTTCTGATGATTCCAGTCACCAGTGTCGCAGCCGAGGTTGTTGGCCAATGCTACTAAATCCGTGTATTTTATATCCGTGTATAATTGGCATCTTCCTTAAAAGCTACATAAGCTACATAAGCCCAGTTCATACCAGCGCGTTCTTTCTTTGTTACAAGTTTATTTCTGTTGTAATTTTCTTTGTTCTTCTGCCTTTTTTGTGTGTCGAGTTACTCATATACTCTTGAATGTGCTTCATTGGGTGAATAAATTCACATGGCTGTTTTTGTTTGTCTCCAAAATAAATCCCCGTGAGGAAGCTGTATCAAAAATCTCTAAATTTGTTTTTTCTTGTATGCTTCAAATCAAATTTTACACGTTAGTCTGGTAAATTCCCCCACATAAGCTGCTACATTTTCAATAGAAACCTTTTTTAAATGCGAATACTTTGACAATATTTCAGCCAATGATGGGAAAATCCCTACTAGTTACGTCCATATCCCTAGTAACACTCAGTCACAAATCCTTACGTCTCTCCAATCCGTCCTGAACACCAGACGATCTAGTCTCAGTCACGTCCAGTCAGCGCTAACGTCGTTAATGAACGTCCCCGTTCCGTCCGTATCCCTATCATATCCCTATCCCTCTCTCCATCTCACGTGACAACCATTCCTGGTACCCACCCTTGTTATTGTTATATTCATTGCTACATATGCATGGTATACAGCACATGTAATTAAATGAACGAGGTAGTATTTTAAATAGTGAGAGTGACGGTGACTGGATTAAATCTAAACGTCCCAAGTATTCGTCTCTATTATTAATGTATTTTACGGTCAACGTCTCGATCCCGTCTCAGTCCCTCTCCTCTCTTAATTATTAGAACCGAATCCGTCTCAAAGTCCCTATCCCGTCCCGATTTTTGCCGTCCGTCCTGAGAGACGGTATCCCCTGCGAACATCATTGATTTCAGCAATGCTTCTTGCGCCTTCAAGCTTTCGATCAGTACGTTTTGACTTCGACCTTATCAGTTGAGTTACGCAGGAGAAGCTTGTTGAGCTGACTTGCAATAACGTCAATTTTGTCAGACAGTATTTGTATAACGTTTTTCTTTATTCGTGATGAGTCGGCCTGATATCTTGTTGATGAAAACCATTGGTCTCCGGACACATCCGCCTTGTGATCTAGTACAGAATTCGCTGATAACTTTGAGATACCACCCCCTGAAAAAGCAAGGTGTGCGTGTTGTTTTTACTATTTTACGTTACTTAGATAAATTCGTTCATAGAACTCGTTCAATTTTTGGCGCGAGTTAACCGTCGTCGTGAATCGAAGTTTTTGCATTCGTTTATATTCTTCCCATCATTCCTTTGCAGATATTGTATTTACTTTTGATGTAATTTCTTTGGCTTCCCAGAACGCTATCACAGACTGGACTTTGTGTTGTGGAAATTTTTTGGAAACATGTGGAAACATATTTATGTGTATTCGTTTGATTCTAACCAAATTCTTTCTAAGACACAAATACCGTTCTCATAATCTGAAAAAATTGGACAAGGTTATGATATGATTTTTAAGAGATCAAGTTTTTCCAGCAAATACATTCCACTTGTCACTTTAGGTTATTTTTGGAACCTGGTCGTCTTCCTCTTCGCTTTTGTTGGTTACCACGCGTTGAATTTGAAGTGTGCAACTCTTCTTGTACTTCTGATGAATAAACGGCTGATTCAGTGGCCAATACCTTCGCCAGTGAACCCCGTCCTCTTTTATTAAAGATGCGTCTTTGATCGTGAGTGAGCGAACCGGGTTCATCACCAAATGGAAGTACTATATCTGACGACACTGTCGATTCGTCACCAGAATTTGCTCTACGATTTGCGTGAGTATATAATTCTGCTTACCCTATGTTTATTTACCCGATTTGCAGTCAGCAGACCAGATTTAACCCACGAGTGGCGTACCAAAGGAAAGCATTTTTGTGATGAGAGTATAAAATGTGCAAGAAATACTGAAGAATAAGAATTGCTTTTAAGTAACTATTTCGGTCACATAATGGCTCTATGATTTCCCAATGTACCGTTGCAAAGCCGTCAATTTCTCAAAATGTACTTCGATTGTCTGTGGAAACCTTTATCGCAAGGCTGACAAAATGATGTGCATTTTTCAGGCAAAACAGTAATCTTGTATACTGTATACTGTCAAATCCAAACCTGCTATCATATAAATTCGTATCAAATTGCGCGGACCAGTGGTTAAATGTCAAAAGTATTTCTTTGTCCACATAATGAATCAAAACTTTGAAAAAGGAATATCCAATGTGGGTCTTTGTGAGTTTAACAGATGAACCATATGTAACGGTTAAATTTGGAGCAGGAAAAATAGTGTATACTACCCTAGGGCCACGCTATCCACCTCGTTTTTGTAGACACCAGAAAGTCGCCGATGTTTTTTCCTACATGCTAAGCCCAGATTTATACTTCGTGTTTATCTTGCTTTCGCTTTACTTTTATTTTATTTGTCACTTTTCCAGCGCTTAAATTAAAGGTATGCTCGCGATATACCGCCAAAATACTTTCGCGATTCTTTCATTTCCCCCCGTTTCACTTTCTCCCTCGTCTGGGCATTTACACTTTATGTTGTGGAGGTAAAATGTCCTTTGTTTTTCTGTATTACCAAAGTTGAATATAATCAACTGTACCAAGAGAGAAAACAGAAGTAAGCATTTTATTTCAGAGCTATTAACCAATTATAATTACATTATAATTCAGTTATGTTAGGTAATAGAGCAGAAAAATGTGAATTTGAGCAAAAGGTGAATGAATTTGTGAAACCCGTCCAGTTATATGGAAAAAGAATGACGCCAATCCTTCCAATGCAATTTTCATTTCCAACACTTGGAACTACATTTACGATCAGATTAAACCAACAAACTTTCCAACCAATGGTAATAATTAGATTATATTTTACGCAATAAATTTAAATTAATAGTTTGCCCCCTAAATTCTAAGTATTCACATCAGTTGCATGTAGAAATACATAAGCAAGTAATGTAAACTTAATATTACATATTGGAAATGTAGGCACTGGTATTGCTTCTCATTGTAAAAATTTATGGACTCATCTAATGTCGTACAAAAGAAATACAAAGGGATCCACCGGTCAAAAAGGAGGTCGTAGACCGAACTTTAGACACACTGAGTCTATGATGTACTTTAATGACCCCCATGATTTTCAAAATTCGTAAGTGCACTAGCCAAAAGGTTTCATTCATAATATAATTAATTTAGTACAATAATTGCACATGTAAAATTGTGTATGTTACAAAGGTATTGTAAAGTAATGTTGACAGCAAATAATAACAAAAATACAGGGGCGGATTTTGCGGAAAGACGGGAAAATTCTTCCCAGGGAGAAAATATTTCTGGCGGGGAAAATCTCAAATAAAAGGGATTTATTTTACCAACAGGAATTTTGAAAATCGTTGACCTTTTCTTCAGCAGGGATTTTTGAAATCGTTGAGGACCGATCAGCCGGGAGATAATAGTCAGCAGGGAAATTCAGAAATGATCTTCCAGGGAGATTTACAAAAATCCGACCCCTGAAAAAATATATCAATTCTATTCAATGAAATCAAAACTTTACGGAACATCTGCTGGATGTGGTGAAAAGACCAGAGTTAAGCGAATACCAACATTTTGGTCAGTCTGTGGAGATCAAATTGCAGTATATTTCAGAAATTGACAGAAAGCGTGCTTGTCATTTGCAACATGATATACAAAAAATTCTTTTCGATGCTTAAATGGACATTCTCATGTGATTCGCTATTTTGTGAATGCACGGAATAAAAATGTAGCTCCTGCAGCTTTTTATTTCATTGTGAGCAGTTGTAGACAAATTAATTTTATTACTCGTAACCTCTCAAAGCACTGGTTTGCTGCCAAGGAACTTGACCTTCTGGAGTCAAGAAATAATCCCTGAAATTTCCTTTAATTTTGAATGTTGCTTAGGCTGCATTCTTGCTACCTTGTTGCGGAATATTTGCATTCCATTGTCGGTCGCAACGATTCCCGTCCAGCTATCAGGAATGCGTTTTCCTCACGGTCTGTAGTGATTCCATAGGAATCTTCCTTGTGAGCTAAAAAATTATGCAGAACCACGCAAGTCCTAACAATGAGCGAAACTGTATCAAAACTGCATTAAGTGGTGTTTCGAAAATCCTCCAATGGGCTGCAAAAATACCGAATGTGTTTTCGACCCCCATTCTAGCACAGGAAAGCCGGTGGTTGAAAATTTTTTCAGGCAAATTTAGCTCAATTGCACTTCTTCCAGCATACGGCTTCATTAAGTATGGTTTCAATGGAAAACTGAGGTAATCCATGCTCCACTGACGGTACGTTTTGCCGGGGGCAAATCAAACTCGGAGTTCAGATCAATTACATTCAATTACAGATCGTCACAAAATTCCTTCATCTGACATAGACCCCGGTGACCCAATATCTAGAAGGGCAAATTTGTAATCTGCTGTTGCAATGGCGAGTAAGACTACTAAAAAAGCTCTTGTAGTTGTAGTAAACTGACCCGGAAGTACTCG
Source organism: Allacma fusca (assembly GCA_947179485.1). Taxonomy (NCBI): domain Eukaryota; kingdom Metazoa; phylum Arthropoda; class Collembola; order Symphypleona; family Sminthuridae; genus Allacma; species Allacma fusca. The sequence goes on along the minus strand of OX359250.1, from coordinate 19,426,661 downwards.
GATCTTTAATTCGGATATGTTTCCCGTCTATTGCTCCGCAACAGTTTGGAAAATTCCACCGTTTTTCAAAATTTTGGGAATGTGGATCCATTCTTCTGCTTGTGGCTCTTGGAGATATTTCGGCGCCAAGGTTTTACAAATTGCTATCATTGTTGGAAGTTGGTAACCGTTCTGAAATCACGTAATTACCTGAAGTACTTATGGTGATATTCGGGATCCTCGGAAGCTAATTCGTGAGTTAGTATTGATTCACCGAACAAATTCCTTCTTTGAAATATAGATTGCAGGGATACTGACCTTATTCGTCGATTTTTGAATTTGTAAGTACAATTTGCCAACAGAATCTTTCGTAATTTGGGATTAAAACTCATTTTTGACTTTTTTGGAACTCATTTTTGGTTATATCACATGTGGAAATATGGTACATAAGTTACATTTATACTTGCCTCCACATATCTGGGCGGTAAAAATACACTGAAGAGAAACGTGCATAAGTTATATACCGCTAATTTGCATCATTTTTGACCAGATCAGACCCCGAGTTACGCATACGTAACGCTGTCATCTATTCCCCAGTATCATACATAACGTAATGATAATTAATTTATTCATAACTTAAATAATTAGTACTAAAAATATGTCGGAAATTACTCTTGCCTTGTAGAAATTGAATTCCTTTGATTTTCACACATATTCTTAAAAATTAACACTTGCTCTCAAATATTTTCCCTAAATATGATAAGAATGCTTACGCGTTGAAACCGGGTCTAATCAAACATTTTATTAGGTAAAAGAGTACAAAAGTACCACCTACTAAACGTAACGCTAGCATAACGTTAAGAAACCCCACCACCGACCGACTAAGCGTTACATAATCTATGCATGCCGCCTTATTGAAACTGCAACATATTATAAAAGCGTACGCAATTATTGCGTGGTATATGCTACAATTTAAATGGCGGCATAGAACATATCATGACATGCTTTTTGACATGCTCTTTGACACATTTACTATTATTATGGAAAGAAGCATGTCGAAGAAAATATGCTTTTAAACATATATTTCAAATCCTATGCACTATATAGAATTATATTGTTTCGCAAAGCATTTTTTGGATCTCATTGCATTCGTCAATCTCCTCCATATGATACATTTTATAAGAAACCAGTTTCTTAATGACAACATAATTAATGGACAACAGGGGCCAACGAATTAAGGGAGACAGCTTGGGTAGGTTTCTCGTCTGTGTAGATAACAGGAAGACATGCACAATGTGGCTGATTCTAAAGTGGTGCATCGTTCCAAGAAGTACAACCGTTTGCGCAGCCCGAAAAGAGTCCGTAATAAATTAAAATCTGAATATGAAATCTGATTTTGATTCTCTCCATGTGATTCTCTTTCTTGTATTTAATTAAAGCGCTATAGGACGTTTTTACTCTAGCCGTGATGACCAAAAGCAGTAATTAATTTAACTTGCTAGAATCATCTTGCCTGGACATATGACCATCCTGATCGAACAGGGGTTTATTACGGGAATTCATATTACCTGCCCCCACCCGCCTGGGCATTCAGAACTCATTGCCGTATTTTTAACCGCGTCTGTAATTGCTGCATTGTAGTTCTCCACATCCAATGAGTCGGGAATAGAATTGAGGTTATTATGGGGCGTATTGATATATGTTTGTGACCAGGGGTGGATTTACGGGGTGGCCCACCCTGGCCCGGCCAGGGTAAAAAATTTAGGGCCAGGGTAAAAACAATGTTGACTAAGGCCCTCAGATTGCAGATATCATGTGTAAAGGCCCACAAAGCTATTTTGAGGGTTAGGGCCTGGGTAAATATTATTTTATTAATCCACCCCTGTTTGTGACATATTGTGCCATTTCAATACTGTTCGTTGTGCTGTGTTTTTTGGGCATACCATAAGTCGATATGCTTAACAGATCTAATCAAGTTGGGAAATGAGGCAAACCGGAGATATTAAGAATGGACATCTTGGACAAATTCTAGACCAGTCGATTTTTCCCTAATCAAGTCGATTACGCCAGCCCCGTTTTTCGAAATAAAATTATAATTTGCGGGAGAGCAACTGCTACATCTACCATTAATCAAAATAAAATCTTTTTCTGAGCGATTCGAGAAAACCAGTTTGTTCCTGGTATTAATTACCTTGTGCATGCTGCTTCTATTTTTACGGAGGTTTGGAAATTGTGAATCAGGGAAGAAGTTACTCTGCCCAACCTTTGCGTTCAGATCCCCAAGAATTAGCATAAACTCACCGGGGAATCTCATCCAGGCTTCTCAAAAACGTGACATTACCACAGTTTGGCTTTACATGAAAAGATAAAGTATTAAGCATTTGTTTGTAGATCGATTGGGTAAAACAAAGGCTGTGGTTTGACGCAGCAGTCATTAAAACATGGTCCTTCGAGCCGGACTGGCTAGTTCTATGGATGAAAATCCGCTGGAGAATTACTGAACTCCTTACGTTCCCGTTGAAGCAGATACGAATAAGTCAGCGAGTGCGAGGGGCAGTTTCACAGTTTCAAGGTCTTCCGTCTCCAAGACAGATGTTTGCTGACCGAGAGAAGATTACGAACCCTGGTACTGTCACTGTTCATGAACACCAAGATAGTTGTGATGCTGTTTCTTCAATATCATCGAAGACAGCAAGAAGTAAGTAGACGAAATTCTTTGATCAGGAGTCAATTTTAATTAAGCAGTGGGAAGCCGAATTTTTTACCAAGAAGCATACGGTGAGATTAGAAGAGAACAGGAAGCTTTAGAAATTGATCTTCGGCGTAAGCAATTAGCTAGAATGAATCTAGTAATGAAAGAGCAACTTAAGGTCGAAAAATTGTGAATCGTGGAGGAGATTGATGTTGAAGATGGTAGTTCATCCGTTCGGTCGATATTGGCTATCGAAGAACCTAAGACAGATCGTAAAGAATCTGTACGAAAATGGCTGATGATGGACGGGACATTTGACGTGATTTCAAGTAATGGAGAAATGCAAAATCTTGAACAACAGCACAATACTATTGATGTCAGAATCGCTCAAGAAATGTTATTCAACGATCAATCGGTTAAACAACACACCAAAAGGATATACAAGATGCTGACAAGACAATCGTTTCCAAACGAATAGCCGTTCTTTTCTGGGGAAACTGATGAGTGGCCAATGTTCTTCTCTCAATTTCAGCGAACATCAATAATTTGTGGCATCTCGAATGATGAAAATTTAGTTAGACTCCAGAAGTCCCTCAAAGGGAAAGCAACAGAAGGTGTTATACCAGTTATGACGTTGACGTAGAATGTCCAACGAATTTTTGGCACTCTGGAGATCATGTTTGAAAGAATCGAGCAGATTGTTGAGAAGTTGGTTTACAAAGTGAAGAATGTCCCACCACCAAATAAAAGTAAGCCAAATACTTACAGTTATTACTCAAACATGATCTCACATCTTGTGGCTACAGCGAAAATGGTTGGTCAGACTGGATACCTAATTTATCCATTACTGCTAAGAGAGATCCTGGACAAATTGTCGGTTCAAATGAAAATGAATTGGTGAATGAGGGCAACAGAATTTATAAATGAAATAACACTGGAAGACTTCTCGGAATGGTTGAACAAATTATCATTAGCAGCTTGCAGAATGCCAACAGCATCAAAAGTCGTCCAGTAAAATGCAGAGCGAAATGACGAAAGATAAAAGATTTTTTCTGTCATCGAAAATAATGATAATGTTTGTCTCTGTTGTCAAAAGTCAGGACATCAATTGACGATTTGCAAAGATTTTCAGAAGCAGCCACACAAGAGCCAATGGGATTTGGTAGCTGAAAATAACCTTTGTTTTCCTGTCTTCAGAAAGGACACCGTTGAAATAACTGTAGTGATTCGAAACTGTATGTTCTTGATGGGTGTGCTAAAATTCATAATCGGTTATTGCATCAACATAAGTAGAAAGAAGTTTTTACTGCCGCTGTTCCAGCTCTAGGAGAAGGCATAGCACATGCAGAAGAAGTTTCTACTGCAGTAGTTCCAGCTGTATGAGATGTAGCACATATATGGGAATCACGAAAGGCTGGACTGAACATACTACCAATTAAATTGATGGGTCCTAAAGGAATAATTTACACCCACGCTATGTTGAATGACGGAGCCACGGTAACTATGATTGATGATGTTCTAGCAAATGATCTCGGTTTAGTTGGCCAAAATGACCCGGTTTGCATTCAATGGACGAATGATACTATATAACATTATCCTACATAATGCAGAGTTGCAGTAGACATTTTTGGTGTCAATCGGAAATGTAAAAAGTATACCTTGAGAGACGTGAACACTACTACTACGATGCCACAACCTATGCATCACTTCAAACGAAGCATGCGTCGTCGAATGGCCCCGTAGCTACACGTACCCGTCATGGTTGGGTAGTTCATGTAAATATTCCGATTCGTAAACAATTGAATGAATGCGTTTCTTGTCATGTGTTAAGGTCTTGTTGTGGTATTGGGAGTTAAATTCTGGTTGGGTAAGCCAAGTCTCAGCTATGATGTCGGCTTCGAAACATTTTCCATATCGTCCTTGCATACATTTAAAAACGTATTAAAACCGTCGGAGATCCAAAAATAATTCATCATATGTTGTTAACTGATACAGTACCGCCTGAGTCCTATTTTGAGGATGAGGTGAGTTGAGATAGTGTATATTTGAAGTTGAGGATGTGAGATATCTTTATCAACCTTGTTCCGTCCGATTCAAAATGTTCCATTGCCTCTGGTGATTGTTTCACAATCAAATAGCGGTTTGTGTAGACAGAGCATAGGGTATTCTGATTCCTGAGTTCCTTACCCTTTGACAGTAGGTGGTTTCGGATGCGCTCTTGCTGAACCGAAATGTCCACGTATACTAATATAAGCATAAAGTATATAATAATATACTTACCGTTATTGATTCCAGATGGTTGTAAAGCTCTATATATACAGCTTCACTCACGGAGATCAATTGTGCATCCTGCTTTGAAATCTTATTTAGTCATTTGATTAAAAGGCCAAAACAATAGACTTTGATTTTTTTATTATCTTCATTATATTCTTAAATAGAATCACAGTGAAACTTACTTCCAAGTATTTAATTTCATAAACGATTTTCCAATCTGAGTCAGACAAAGTCATACTTAAAAGCACTTTATCGCTTTGCATGGTTGAGTCCAGTGCCTATTTTAAATAATGTGTCTGAATGTATAAAAATCAATTATTCTAAATTTACGATTTAAAAGTATTTTTAAATTTAAGCTGGACTAAAGCAACATGTAATGTTTAGTGACGTTGTTATTACAATTGATTATTAAATTACACTAGCAATCAGCCGAAGCGGATGCGTCTGGCAGCAATGAATTTTAATAATAATAATTATTGTAATAATTTGTATGCAATAAGAATATTTTATATATAAATACCCTAGAAGTTCTATTTTTTTCAATAATTACATAGTTATTATATAAAAAACCAAAACAGCTAAATAATCTTAACACGAAATGAGTTTAACTATCCAATTTGCCCCGTCTGTAGCCTATTTCAAAAATTTCCTAATGTTAAATAATTACTGTTACAGTACAACATTTTGTAAATATCTATTTGTAGTAATTTCATTGCTGGAGTGTCTTTATTCAATTTGTTAAAGCAACGTTATCGCAATTCGGGGTCAATATCAGATCAACAATTTTTCAAATTACGTTAAAATGCCTGTAGGTCGGTTGACAAAAAAGAAGTTTCTAAAACGAAAAAATTGTTTTTAAGTTAATCTGATGTTGCGCGGCGTAATTGTTTTGTAAAATAGTTAAATGTTGTGATTAATAAAGGCTATTGGTGGATACATTTTAAATGGTATCATTTTCATTTCGTAACCTATGCTTTTTAAATGGGATCTCCAATGAAAATGATAATTTTTAGAATTTAGCTAACGATATGGTGCTTTTAAAACATTAAATTAAACTATTTAAGCAGACCAAATGTTTGTCAGCCAGCGTTGTTTTAAAACTATTTTAGTTAATATGCATTATGATGGACAGCTTTACTAAAATTATTAGAACTGGCCACACATTTTTTTGAATGAACGATTCTGGGAAAAGACGCGTTTCCTAGTTGAACGCAATAGCTAGCTGCACAACCATAGTAAACATGTAGACTAACGTACTGTAGCATGATTTTTTAATTTAATTTTGCTTTATGATTAAAAAATAATTCTCTCTCCTAATTTGAAAGAGTGGGCTGTCTTGGTGGTGGATGGCTGCCCGTTCAATGTCGCCGCCCCTGCTATCGACTGCAATGCTTTATTTATTTTTAATTTAAAAAAATAATTTATTTAGCAAGCTATTAAGCTATTTCTGGCTCGGCAAATAAAAAAGCGAAATTTGAAACTCAAATCCATTCTAATTTAATTCCTGATTTGAAAGAGTGGGCCGTCTTGGTGGTGGACGGTGGAATGTCGCTACCCTTATTATTTTAATAATTTATTTTAATAATTTATTTAGCCAGTTATTGCTGGCTCAGCCAATAAAAAACAGCGCGCGGAAATTTGAATCTCAAATTCGTATTACACCAAGACGAAGACGATGACGAAGACGGCCCACTCTTTCAACTGAGTAGATAGGATTTCGAAGCTTTAGACACCTCTTCAGCGTACTAATCGAATTTAATTTAAGTATTCGCATTTACTGGATCGGAAAATATAAAGGCCATCATACCTTTGTGGCAAGAATTTCTCTAATGTCAACAAACATGGTATCACAATTTCCCGCGTTGTCCGATGTTATTGACATAAGCTTCTCTGTGATGCTGTATTCATCCAGCGTTTTCATAACAGAATTTACCAGCAGTTTACGTTTGTGCATCGTTACAGGATGTCAAAATCTAATACAACTTAATTGTATTCCCAATTTGCGTTCACAAAGATTGCTAAGTTAGTCGAGTTATTTAATAAGTTTATCATCATCGGTTATTATAGTATTTTCTAAGTTTATCGAGTTAGTTATCAAGAATTATTAGTCCCCAGGAAATTAATTGTGTGAATAAGGAAATAATTATTATTATTGTGTTGATTTTGTAACCAAAGCCTGCCTTATTGAAACGAACTCTGGAAACTTTGGCCAATGTTTTTTCTGACCCAGATCTGATCGTCTGACGACTTACAATAATTAGTGTGGTGAGTGTTAATTCAATTTTAACGGGCAATCCCATAGTGATTAGTTCTCATTTACATAAAAAGAAAATTTATCAATATGCCCCCCTTGTTATCCTAATCTTTAAATTGGATAATTCGCATTTTCTATTCTCATTTCTCATCGCCATTTCTTCTACTCAGTTCATTCTTTCTCATTCCCCCGTCGTTACCTTATTCCACTGATTATTTACCACAAAACTAAATAAAATAAGCCGACTCCCGTTAGTAATTTCCAATCTGTTTACCTCAAAAAAATATTTCACTCCTATTGTATTATAAAGCGGAATTGTATAAGGTTATATTTACAAAAATTCCCCGTCCACTTCTTCCCTACGTCTTTCCTACCTTGCTCTGCCAACAAGTGTAAATTAAAAATTGAAACAAATTATAGTAGGAAGATCCAAGTTAATTCCACTCCAAATTTCACCGATTTGTCTAAGAGTTACCCCCATTACTATCTTGGGTTATCGAGTCACTCTCTAAGGTCATATTTCTACCTTTATCCACACGGCTACAGGGAGGCAATACTGCTTGTGGGTGGTAGGTTTTAGGTTTAGATTGTCACAGGATTCCAACAATTAGGAATAGTAGCACTGTTTTTCTAAATCCAAAACTTCAAGAATTTTGGGTTAGACGTACATTAATTTGATACTTGTCTCGAAGAAGACAGCAGTAAAAAGTACCTCCATTCTGACTTTCCCCACTTTTACATCCATTGGTTGATCATTTATTCATTTGATTAAACCAATCCATCTCGAAAGCTTCTTAAGCTAAGCCCTAGAAAAATTTAGAGGTTAACACAGTAAATGATACCTAACTCAAGATATTCCACTCCCAAGTTAACAGCCTTTCATTTTGGTGTCATTCCATCCATAATTTACTAATAATCAAATTTAGATAAAGAGTACTGAAATTTATTAGTTCAAAAACGTAGTGTAACAAACTACAGTATGTGTAGTACGTATCTTCAATTCCCAAACTGTATCCCCTCATAACCCCCAACAATTGAAATTCGCTATTAGTATTAATCAACTACTAATAATAAGGTGGTAGTCACCACAGAACGGTGCTCTCACAGGTAAGCGTTAATTATAAAGAATAAACCAAAACACATTAGTCAGTTGCAAATAGCAACAACTACCCGCCACTACACCCAATCACTCATTAATAATTATCCTCGAAACCCTCAAATCTCATAACCATGTCTCATATCCCCTTATCCCAAATATTTTCTGATTTACCCACTTATGATGGGAAATCTTCAGCCAATGAGTGGCTGAAACCTTTGAGGAGACATCCCTTCATTCAGGGACGGGAATTCGAATTCGAATCGGAATTAGAATTGGAATTATATTCCAAAAATTTGGGTATCCGAATCGATATTGGAATCGGAAAAAAATTCACAAAGGTATTTGTATCCAAAATTGGATTGTAATAAAAACAAGGGTATTCGAATCGGTATTCGAATATTTTTTTATGAATTCCGATTCCAATAAAGTATCGATTTGATTGGGTTTTATACTGCCACGTGCGATAAAATGTTAATAGGAAGCATTTTTTGAAGCCGCACACATGCAATATGCAATTATTATAAAATCCAAAGGCTAAGTAACGAACGTTTGGCAAACGAAAAGTGTTTGCTTGTTAATGGGCAGTGAGATGAAGTCCGTTTTGCAAAAATTCCTACAAACAGGATGAGATAGCCGTATGGTGTCTGTCTTACAGGACTATTAAGTGAATCAAGTTCCTCGTTACTTTTTGATCTCATCATGTAGTATGAAGTAGTCAGGCATGTTAACAGATTGCTCCGAATTTTTTAGAAATGTTATGGAATCACTCCTTGCTTTTCCGATTACTCAAATTTCTCTTGAGCGTGTGTTTTTTGCGTTTAAATTATCTTAAATGATTTGCGTGGTAATTTAGCTTAGAAGCGCTTGATGCGCTATGTATAGCTTATGTTTTTGCGATTAAATTGTTCGTTTAAATAAATTCCCATTTTTTGTAAGAATATCCAAAAAGTATTTAAATCGGAATCCAAATTCCAGAAGTATTCAATTATATTAGAATCCGTATCGGAATTCAAATTTTTAAGTATTAAAAAAAGTAATTAAAATTGAAATCGAAATTAGAAAGTATTCGAATCAGTATTTAAATCCATATGTTTCCGATATCCCGTCCCTGCCTTCATTACAAATTAGAAGAGTTTTGGCGCATGAGAAATATGCACAAGGTTTTAGTTGGAACTGCCCAAAGCTGGTGGACCTTTAATGTCGGTCATCTCACAGCAGCTCTGAACTCCCAGGCTTCTAAAGCTTTATACAGTAGGTTTCAGGTCGATTTAAGGGAGTACTTCCCTGAAACCGATTATACTCGTAATGCTAAGGACCAAAACAAAAACCGAAACAAAATGAGTTTTCGAATTGGGTGTGAGGATCGAATTGATTATGTGACGGATAAATTGAGCCTCTGTAGTGAAATGGATCGTACTATGTCCGAGGAGGACAAGCTCCAATATCTCCTTAATGGTCTCCCAGCGAACTTTTCCCATACTATCCGCTACACTATCACATCCCAAGGACCAATCAGAGATTTCACTCGGGAGTTGAAATACCACTGCCCGGATCCCGACTTTGCCCTATTCTCAGTCCCTCCTAAACCCATACCCTCTCCTGAATCCTTTTCAAACTCTTAACTTTACAACCCGTTTCATCAATCCAAGCCTCAACCAAATCCCTTCACTACCCCAGTACCCCATAAATCGCGATGCATCTACTGTTTAAAGGAAGAGCATGTGCTGCGTAGCTGTATAATTATGAATCATTAATATCAGATCCAAAATCAGTAATATCAGATCTAAAATCAATAATCAAAATTATTAGTCAGTGGTCCAAATTAAACTCTTAATTTAAACACTGTTCGATTCAAGAGCTTGTATACGTTGCTGCATATCTTCCTCAAGGTTTCTGGTGTATACCAGAAACATATCCGTTTTAAAACAGATACAAATATATAGGGGACATGGTAAGGTGTAGTTTTACTTGATACCACATACAAACACCATACAAAAGCGAATGTAGGTCTCACCGCTAAATGATATATGTATCTATATTGTTACGGCCTCGGATTGGTGTAAAATAAAAGTTCAATAAAATCTCACCCCGGGGTGAGACGTCTGGTTTTGAAGGATCACAGCCGCTACCAGCTCACGTTTAATATTTATTCAATCATTTCACCCACATTCAACTACACTTTTATTAATGGTAAACTTTGCTACCCAGTGTAAGGGAAAATAAAAGGGTTTCTGTTCAAAATATAGAGAAAATGAAAACTGATTCTTTATTACAGTCACACACGTCGTTCTTTTCTCACACCAGAAAAATTAATCCTCCTGTTCATATTCCTCCATCACTTTCTATAGCATTACACTAACATTACATTGCAATTCATACATTCTACCAATCAATTCACAGTATACTATTAAATCAACAACATGTATACCAATGCACCACCATAGCGGCTATTTGAGTAGCAGAAGCGAACCGCTCCGCAGACAAGCAGACCTCTTCTCTGTGCCTCACCTTGTACGGTTAACGTTGCTCGCTGCTTTTCGCGAACTCCTCTCTTGTGCACTGGATTTTCACTCACTCCCCTCTCTCCAAGCTAGGCTCGCATCTCACCCTGCTCTTGATACGCCGCCGTCTCACAGTGCAGTGTCATCACACACTGTGGTCGCGTAGTTACATTTAAAAATTACAATTTTAAGTTTCATTCATTATTATTTTGCTGAGAATTTTACACTTTGTTTTAAGAAAAAAAAATTAATCAAACAATTATTCAAATTGTTAAATGCGTGCATGTTGTGATCGCATTATGAACATAATCGGTCCTAGTGGTCTGGCCTGTTTTGTTCGAGTTATTTCGAAGAACAGATCATATGATTCTGTTCCAGCAATTTGTACGGATCAGTTGGTTCCGGCCCTACAGTCTAAAAGACCTTGTAGTCCTGGTCCTACACTGAGAACAGATAAAATGGTCTGGTACAGGTTCAAGGGCCAGGCCATTCCAAGAAATCCTGGAACATTCCGGAACAGTCCAACTCCTACCTTTTGCGATCCTCATTTCTCATTAGCGTATATATATATATAACCACCAATTGTAACCGGGCCTATGGAGGACAACACATTGGCCGGACGTTTTATCGTCCAAAGATTTAGAATAATTTTCTCATCGGCAAAACAAGCCAATGCAGGACCTTTTCGCTAGTCCTTGTTAATTTTTTGATTGACCGTTGAATTTATGCGGTACTCATGCTTTGTCGACTAATTTCTTTGAAAGAAAGTTTTAACAAAATAGTGCTCCATCTCAAAACTGCAATTTCTCGTCGAATTTAATTATTTTGATTTCATTTTTATTCTTGCTTGTTTGTAATAATTATGTACTGTTTATTTTTGTATATTTTTTGTTAAATTTCGCTTTTCAGCTTTCAGTAATTTGGAGTTTTTACTTGCTTGTAGTGAATTTTGGCTGTGCTGGATTTGTGCTTTTGGGACGCGTGATTACTTTGGTAACTTTTTTAGCTTCATAAAAATACAAGGCATCAAAGGTATCCGCTTATCCTATATCGTAAACTCAATTGTCGTAGAATTATAGGATTATACGAAGGCTATTTAAGCATGTCTTGTTCATTTAATGGCATCTAGAACTGAGAAAATTTAAATTAAATTACAATCTTTACCAGGTATTTGTAACCAGTATTTGTGTACCAGGATTGTAATAAATTAAATAGGCATCGTAAGTTCAGGCCTCGAAAGGTCTTTGCGGATTCGCATAAATTTGTGCTGATATGTTGTCATCCAGCTAATGCATTCACATAATAATTACCAAAGTTAGTAAGTTACTCAAACTGATTGTGAGGCTGAGCCATTCCATATTAAAACCTTATTTTTGTAGGCAGCAACCCAATAATTACTGTGGTGCATATTATAAGTAAAAATATCTTGCGAGTTAGGTTTTATTTGCGCTAGGAACTTCCATTTAGAGTAGACATGTGAACTACGGCATTGAAGTACGGTAATACCGTAATTACCGTAAAAATGTGAAGTAGGGTATGCTACGATAATTTTCGGTTTTTAGAAGCGATATCGTATCTCCATAAGATATCGTCAATCTAGAAGGAGCCTTATAAAACATGTGGTCTAGTGCTCGGACCAATTGAATTCTAAATTGGAAATTTTCAGTTTATTTCAATTCACATCTTTTTTGATTCACTTCAATATAAAACTTAACCGATTTATTCAGTTTATAACTCCACCCCAACCATTTCAATAGAAACTTCGCCGCTTACAAGCTCTCTGGGTCATTCAAACCATTTTCAGAGGGCTACTTGTGCTCAATTATGCTGCTTTTATAGCCTGTTGTATTTATGTATGTATGTATCAGTGATTGTGAGCGAAACTATCAACGGCAACTAAGTATGCTTGGAAGATACAGCGAAAAAACAAGCCAAACGAACCATTCAGAAAGAATGAAATAGTCTGCATGTAAAATAAAGTGCAGGTATACCTTTCATTCCAAAAGACTGAAAAAGTCTGAATGGAAAATAAAGTGGGGCATGCTTTTTAATCCAAAAGACTGAATAGGTCTGAGTGGAAAATAAAGTGAAGGAGATACAGGCTATAACTTTGTATTCCCAGAGAATGAACAAGTCTGCAAAATAATCTACCAAATGTTTTTATTGCACTAGAAAAATCTGGAAAATTGACGATGTGAGTCGCCGATTCGAGAGTTGCCTACGGATTTCAAAATAAATAGCATATTCTGAAAGAGCATGAAATTCTGCCGTGGAACTTCACTGGGTTTACTGAAATTCCAACTTCTATTTTTCAAGTTGTCAAATGACACCCGCTGGCGGAACACCAAGCCAGAGGAATTTGCAGCTGTAATGACTGGAATCTCCCGTGATCCTGATCAATGGGAGGGTGAGAGGAATGTACGAAGAAATTCTCTTGAGTCTCTTCTGTCATATAATTTGTGGCCGCGACGTCGTGTAAAAGACTTTGAACGTCCGTGGCTACGTTCTGTTAACGTCGGCAATATGCGCTCTGTTCAGGTATTCACTTCAATTTTTTTATTCATTTGCAGCAACGTTTTTTATTGCTAGGATCTCTATCGAGAGTTAGTGAATCAACCGTTATGCGTCATTCCAACACCATTTGCATCGTCAACACCTAAACCGAAGGCACCGAATTATTGTATTTGTGGTGAAAGGGAGGGTTTTAGCGACGAGTCAATGGTCGAATGCACTTTGTGCAAACAGTGGTACCATGGCATTTGTCTTAACGAGAGGGTTGGTAATTTGGCACACAACTCATCATGGGCTTTTCCCCAATGTCGAGGGGTTTTGGGTAACAAGTTTCCTGAGAATTGGAAGAATTCGATACCTCGTAAGTACATTGTCTTTTTAACGAAACAGCAATCCTTGGGTTTCTCGGACATTCGGGCTGCGGTTTTCCAGTCGTGTGCAAACAATCTCCCCATAAACATCGTCGATAGGAAAACACGGGCCAGTGTCAATTCAACAATACACTACATCATTCCACACAGCAACAAGGATCGGAATTTAAAAGAACCTTTTAATTTAATTAACTGTAAGTAATAATTAATACTAAAACAACCATTTAAAATGGCATATTATAAGGCAGGATCCCAGGGAAAATGTAAAATATGTTGTAAAGCTAACGAAAGGCTGCCATAATTGGTATAATATTCAAATCCCTATACCATAATACTGATTGTCGAAAACTCCCTATAACAATCCCAGAATTTAGGACACTAGCAGCATCAAACACCTGGATTTGTACTCCCTGTCAATACACACCAAATAGCTCGACTATACATCCCTTCCTAATCAAACTAGGTAATAATGACTCATTCTTCCTGCCTACTAATGACCAGCTACCCATAAACACAACAATGACACTAGTGTAGTACTCCCCAGTGCTCGGCACGGGTATGGGTAATACTAGGGTAAACGGGTACGGGTACGGGTATGGGTACTACCCGGGTACCTATTTTGTGTACCCGATAAATTTCGGGTACTACCCGGGTACACTTTGTTCGGCTTAAAATTTCGGGTACGGATACGGGTATGGGTACGGGTACAAGGATTTCAAAATGGGTATATACCCACCGGGTACGGGTATAATGGGGTCATTTAATCGTACCCACGACCATTGTACCCGAATATTCGGATACGTTGAGAATTGAGACATTTTGATGAATTTTATACCATCATGCCCATACGTTCGAAACTTCGGTCCGTATTTTTAGTGTTTCTGAATACATATAGCGTAATGTTAATACTCTTTTAACCTTACAACATACAATAAATGTATTTTAGACTGTAGCTAAAATATATGCTTTTTGGGAAACATGATTTTCTACTAGTCTAGTTTTTCTACTCTTCAATGAAAATATACAATATCAAATACAGCTCTAGCTAGTCAAAATTAAACACTAACGTGTCATGCATTATTGTACATAACGTACTACACACTGCATTTAGAGAAATCTGGATATAAAGTACCCGAGTACGAGTACGAGTACTACACTAAGATACCCGAGTATGGGTTTTCGAGTATTTTTCGGGTACGGGTACAATGCGGGTACAGGTACATGGTTTGAGATTACATTACGGGTACGGGTATGAAAAATTTGTACCCGGATACTCGGGTATGGGTACGGGTTTAGATACCAGACATTGCAATACCCGCACTTCGGGTACGGATACGGGTACGGGTACCGATTTTTCGTACCCGTGCCCAGCACTGGTACTCCCCAAAGGCTTTTCAATAATGTTCTAAACATATACAGCGTTAAAACAAAACTAGAAGGGCTAACTATCATTATGTATCATCACTCCATAGATGTTATATGCCTAGGAAACATGGTTAATTGAGAGCATAAGTAGCAATGAACTAGATATACCTGGGTTCAACTTGCAAAGAAAGGACAGGAAAACATGGAGAAGGCCTCCTTATTTTCGTAAAAGATATATACACTACAGAAAACATAGACTTAAATGTAAACTCAAATATTTCCTCTGCAGAAACGCTTATTATACTTATCAAACTACCCAGCTCTAAACCATTTGCAGTTGTAAACATATATAGACGTCCTTCTCACCTTGTCAATGGCGATAATTTCCTTTTTGGACTTAATGATATAGTTAAAACATTAAATAGTAGTTGTAATGATATGTACCTATTAGGACAAACTCTCGGAGAAGCAATTCGCAATGCAAAATGGGAGATTATAAATGCATTTGATTACACAGACGATAAGGTTGCAACCTTTGAAAACCTAACTCTATGTATTATCGCCGAACATTTACCTATTACGACTAAGCGAGTGAAAAGCAAACCAGCCCAATGGCTAAACTCTAATATAAAAAACTGATTCATAGAAAAACCACTTGAAAAAAAAAGTTTTTAAAGTAAATGTAACGAGACTTGTAATAATTATAAAAATGCCCGCAACAATGTAACTATGCTAATTAGATATGCCAAGCAGAGATGCGCATCCACATTTTCGTTACGTCACGTTACACTATTACTATAGGTTTCAAAATTGACATTAATTAGCATTACATTACTAAATGTCGTATGAAAAATTTAGCGTTACCGTTCCGTTACTACAAATTAACTTTAATACTCCAGCTCGTTTTAAACTAAATTATCACACATCAAGTGACACCCGAAGTTTCAGGGTAAGACAGAGTTGCGGATTTGTGAGTTTTCTGCAGTTCTTAGTTTACCTAAAATGTGTTCCGCTCCCCACTACCAAATGTGGTAATGTCGTCATTTGAACTATTCTGAAATTCCTTTTTCTAATTTTACTTGCAACAGTATTCTCATCTATTAGTTCTTATCTACTAAAACCTTTGGTTGAACCTAAGATTAATTCGTAAGCCGATCACACATCCTATCTTGTGAGCAAAATCATTTGAATTATGCTAAAGAAAGGGCCAACAATTTAGTATTGAAATTTGTCATGTTTTCAATACATATAAATGATGATCAGGGCTTGATATCCAAATGAAGTTTTTAACATATCCCCCGTTTATTTACACACGCAGTTACTCCAAACAAATCCAATAATAGTTGTCAAGGCGTAATGCAAAAATATATGTATATGCGCATGCATATATTTATTTGACAGCGTTGCGTTACGTTACAATATCGTTTTCTGTTTACACACGCTTAAACGTTATAGCAATTCCGAAAAATATTTAGCACACCCTAGTTCCGTTACAGTTACGTTATTACCTGCTACAAATATAGGCCGTTACGTTAAAAAAAACGGCGTTATTGCGTTATTGTTGGGAAAAAGTAACGTAACGGGCGCAACACTGATGCCAAGTCAAAATATTACAATCATAAATTTTATCATTGCAAAACCCTAAAACAGTCGTGGGAAGCCTTCAAACATCTCACTGGAAAAAAAATATGCACTACAAATATCAACGAACTACACTGACACAAACGAGATATCTGAACTCCTGGTTATTTCATTTGTATTGAATCATGATAATTTAGATGTATATCTTTAAAATATATGTACTAACTTGAAAAATTGTCCACGTAATTATATACCTGTCACTACAGACGAAGTTAAAAAACTGATACACAACACGAAAGGTAATAACAGGATTTAAGAAAATTCCTAGCAAAATTATAAAAACGTTTCCTGAAAAATTTTCTCCCATCCTTACGGACATCTTTAACCATGCCTTAAGTACAGGATATTTTTCTAGCATCTTGAAAAATGCTATAATTACTCCAATATTCAAACCTAACACTAACAAATACCTTCCGAAACCATATCGTCCAATATCCATTCTCCCCTACTTATCCAAAATATTTGAATCTGTAATAGCTAGCAGAATAATTAATTATATAGAAGAACGCAGGTTACTTTTCAAATTGCAGTTTGGATTCCGCAAACAAAAATCTACATTGCATGGTTTAATTGAACTAACTCACAAAATATATGAAGCATTGGATAAAAATATATACGTTGCTGGACTATTTAACGCCCTGTTTAAAGCTTTATGTAGCATAGAATACTGCTAATTACTAAACTAAAAAATAGATTTAATTTGTCAAATTACCTAATGTACATTACGTTGCAATCTCGTAGGACGAACATTTAACATTAAGATCGGGAAAAATAAATCCAAGGGATTTTGGAGCTCCAGAATCTGTTTCTTCCCGTTCTGATTCGGAGTCTAACTACGCTTCCATCCGTTGCTCCAAAAGTCATATTGGCAAATACACAATCAAACTGCCAGTTTTGTTTTAACAGTACGGTTGTTTTTAACTACATTGTAACCTATACTCGTCAACAGATTCCGAGAACGAAACGACAGGTACAACACATATGAACGATTCTTTCGATGTTGGGAAACCTGAAACTTGTTTGGGCAATACGTGTGATGGGACGTACTTTGCACAAGTGTCTGTTAAGCAGGTTCCGAGGACATCGGTAATGTATTTATAACATAACGTTTGAGTGGTTTAATACTTCTTGTTAAATTTTTGTTAACTTCCTAATACTAGTTCTGTCCTTTTACATAGATATGCATGGAGAGTACACACATTGTAAGTTACCAGGTGTGATCTACATTGAAGTTCCTTTACTAGTTTGGCAATCATTTGTTTTTTGGATTTGGATTTGGATGGACGGACTATTTTAGGGGCAAGATCATCATAGTAATACCCCAATGTGGTCTTACATTTGAATGCCATAAACTCTACCCCAGTAAAAATGCTCACTTCCATGGTTCGGGATACTGGAAAGGTGAAAAGTGCATATCTTTTGTTCTAAGTGGAGCAGCACCTCCTACCGAAAATGAACCCATGTGTGTTAGCAAGTATTTTACACATGGCGTAATTATGTTGTTGCGGTTCCATTTCTAATTATATTTATTGTAATATAACCGTGTTTGTAACCACAAGTACGGGGGAAACTTCCGTACTCATAGACAGAATCGGAAGCGAGATGAGATCAAGGCTAAACTGGCTAATGCAACATCGGCATCTGTTGCTACCGAATTACACCGTAAAACTGATATGGTAGCAGTAGATGGTGGAAATATGACCTCGCTTCCGGCCCGTAAACTACTACGACAAATGCGCTATAAAGTAGATCCATTAATAAAAACGCCTAACACCCGAAAATTTCACCTTCAGTTGTATCTTGTAGATGAATGCAGGAACGGATTTTTCAAAGGATCCACTTCATGATCTTCAGTTAATGATTCAGAAAGATGTGAAAGACAAAGGAACATTTATTCGATTCTAGGCTTGCGTTCCCAAATTTCAACTCGTCTGTTTCCTGGATCGTAGTTTAGACATTTTGGACATGATGCGAAGATTTAATCACAGAACGGTTGGATATTTAGATGCTACTGGTTCATTAATTCGAAAACTGCCGGAGTCATGTGGAAAGAAGCCTGTACTTGTTTACTCATTAGTCGTAACAAATCCTGCAAAAAATATCCCCGAAATAGAGCTTCTGGAATTTTTATCTAACTCCCACACACTCACCGCCAGCTTATCACATTTTGTTGATGCGTAAGTATTTCATTGTTTTTGACTTTGTATTAATGTTAATACGCTTTATATTTGCAACTACCTTGTTTGCAGAATTCAAACCAGATTTGGACCCAAAAGCCATTTGAGACAGATTTTGAGACAAAAATTGAAACAGATTTTTCGTTAGCAATGATTGGAGGGGTTGTGCATAGCTTCTTACATACAAATTTATTCTATATAACACGACGTTGGAATGTATTTTTTAGGGGGAAATTTATGAGGAGTTTTGCGTTCATGTTTGTCGGGCACATGTAATGAAAAGGTTTTATGACTGCGTTAAGCAATATTACCAAGATGAAGAATGCATTTCGTCGTTGATGTCAATGTTATCCGGTTACCTCCTGTCCTACAAAATGGAGTCTGTAGTTCGTCGCATAACAGTACTTCTTCGACTTATATCCTCCAAACATACTACAACGGATGTACAGCATGACATTGACACTTGTAAAGATCGTATCGTATGGCCGACAGGTGAAAGCAATACGATATTTCTCGAAATTAATGCTGCTTAATTAAGTTAGTGTTTTTTTCAAACTTTTTTATCTGTTTAGATCAAGCAACTGATTGGGTTGATTTCAACGTGCATGCACAGAACATTTCAAAAACAATTAATAAGCCATCTGCCTTTGGTCGGTATTTTGATCATTTGTTATCAGAAATTCGGGGAAATAGTCGTGTAACGTATGTTTCGGATTGTGTACTTATACTTACTTAATCCTTACTATAATCTTAAATTTAGAAAATATTTAATGGTTCACGTGTTCCCTTACACTCCAATTCTAACCCATATGATGATGCATAAATACAGAGACAACGGTGATGAGGATCATCAGAACCCTGTCGAAAATTGGATATCAAGCATGATGAGCATGGACGGATGAAGAAAATGAAAGCTGGGAGGTTCTTACGGGCAAGTAAAAATGTTGAAAGGTATGTGACTACGAAGAGTAAACGAGGGGGTTGCACATAGCTTAAAAAGGAAAGATGATTTTGTTAAATAGTAATGTAACGAATGTACATGTAGGAATGTATAGTGAATGCGAGGGTACGTTCACTTAGCACAACCCATCCAAAGGAGTGAAACCAGAAAAGAAATGTGTAGCTAAACCTATGCATACATTAGCAAAAAAACCAAACTGTCTTTTCCGAAGTGCGAGCAACCGAGCAATACATGGAAAGAACAATGGGGAAAATGTTACGATAAAGTGGCTAGTAGAAAGCCGAACAGTAGTTTTTTGATGTACCTCTAATACACTGGGGAACTCGTCCATACCCGGATTTATTTGATTTAAATCAGATTTATTTGATTTAAATCGGATTTATTTGATTTAAATCAATATTCAATGCAAAATTCATAGTCAAATCTTGTCACTTGAAATGGTACTCTTTTCGAAAGATTAGACGTTGGGATGCTTTTGTAGATACTGAATTTCTGTTATGGACGAGACAATTTTGGGGTATAAATATTGTCCCGTGTTATTTCGGGACGAGATCGGGATACTTATCTTGAGACATAACAATTGTCCCCAGCAGAGGCTCTTTAATATACAATATTTCAAAACTCACTCATATCTAACTTTTATTGCACTGTGACAGCATGACAGATAATCAATATGGTTGCGTAGCCAAATTTTCCTGAAAATTTCAAAATCCAAAATGGTCTCATGGCCAAAATTCATAACAACACAAAAATGCAAGTTTTACAACGTTTCGAGACGTAAAATTACATTTTACCTAACCGTGAAAGTTGAATAGTCGATATTGTTTTAAATCAAATTTATTTGAAAAAAAATCGTGATTTAAATCTTGATTTAACTCACGATTTAAATCAGCGTGATTTAATCAAGTCATCCTGTGTCCATCACATGGTGTTTTTTATAGCAACTGCGCTACTTGCATCTCACACAGTGGAGGAAATTGTTATTACGCTCAACAGTCAGAAAATAGTTGAATGTCCATGGACCAATTATGGTAACTGTAGCGGCAGCTCGACTTCAAAAGATTCAATACGACCTGGTTAAGACCTTCCATAATTAGTGTTCACGGCCTGGCAGGTTAAATATGGTGCGGCTGAAGAGGATCTCTGCAATCAACAACTGCACGGTAACATTCCCAAGGAGATTGTAGTGCTTGGTAAATAGTATGTGTTGTTTGCGCTTACCCTGTTCCGAATTGACAATTTCTTCACCCTATTTCTTTCCTGTAATCTCTGGTATGTTTATGACGGTTTGAATAGAATCATAAAGGAAAATGTTCCGGAATATAACCATATATCCTCTTCTTGGTACTTGGAGAAATAACGTGTGATGTAAATCAGCATACTGCAGTGCTGCTTTTTGTATGACGTGTTTGTAATTATATTATAAATACTGTTTTATTTATGTTTGTATTATTTCTACTTTATTTAGGCTCAGCGTCATAGCAGTATCCCGAACGCATTAGATGTGTGCCGTCGTGTTCACACATAACATCAACCAGCAATTCATATTTACTTGTCTTCTACCAATTTTCAGTGTATTTAAAAAATCATATTAATTTATCTCTTTCCTTTAACACAGATGCGCCGAAATTTACCTGGCCTTGTGAATGTAAGTTTTACTACTGCATTAGCGTTATAAAGAACAAACTTAAATAAAACAATGTGCTAAAATTAAAATTCTTAAAGTTCCAGGAAGGTACCACGGGTGGGTGGGTGTTATATCAATTTTTTATTGACTACATGAAAATACGTAGCAATAACAAAATTGTGTTCTTCCCACCTGTCTATCAGCCCTATTTGCAAGATCTGTCCTAGTCGACAATGAAGACATTCAACGATGTATCACCCACAGGATGTTATGCTCTCTCAAGTCCCACAAAAAAAATTAAAGTTGGAATTTCACTAAACCCAGAGAAGTTCCAGAGCAGAATTTCATACTCTTTCAGAATATGCTATTCATTTTGAAATCCATTGGCAACTTTTGAATCGGCTGCTGTCATTGTAATTGTATCGGAATTTAACTAAGTCCCACAAAAATGCGCTGCATTTCAAAATAATTTTACAATATTTGATTTTTTGGAATTTTTTGTAAATCTAGACGTTTGTTTGTATTCTAGTTATGGACCGGGAAAGCATATTGAAAGCCCCTATCCTACCAAAACCGATGTCTCCTGATCGAGTCCTTAAATACAAGATTCAAGGAGATATCCACAAGAGGTTTGGTCCGACGTTTGGTAAGAGTTATGTTTCGGTGCCGACGAAAGAGTTTGTGAAGATCCTGGTAAGCAGCGTTTTAATTATTGAATGTTACCTTTGGTACTGAAACATTTTTATGGCACGTTTTTATAATAGGGACAAGCCGATGGGTATGTAAGCGTGAAGCCACACCACGACGCTCTTGTCGTGGATAATGGGTTTCTCCAAAAAGATGTTGAGGATTTACAGGTCAAGGTAATTACATTATTACTTGCCAAGTTTCGGAATTAGTTCGGCTTTAAAACCGTTGAACATTATAATAATATTGTCTTTACTTCCATTACTTTAAGCTGCATGTGAAACCAATGGATGCCGGTTGTCGAGTCAAGAAGATCAAGACGAGTGTTGAGCATGAATCATTTCTGGTAAAGTTTAATGCGTAGATACTTTGCTTATTACATATTATGAAATGATACTAAATAACAATGTATCTTGTTCTGCAGCAACACAATGAAGAAGTGATTCCACAGCGTGAGGTATTATTGAATTTTTATGACTTGTAATGTTATTACTAATTACTATAACGACCTCTTACTACGTGAAAGCAGAAAGACGGAGAAAGGGAAACTGAAGATGAAACGTTTCAGAGCTAAGAAGAGGAGTGAGCATCGGCCGTGGAAAAGAGGTCAAAAGAAATAAGACTGATAAAGTAACATGATAAGTAAGTGATTTCCAAAGCGTGTGTTTGTGTAATCGAAATGTGTAAGTGTTGTAAAAGCATAATCTTTGTCACATTCAAGTTTTACAAACATTACGTATGCTAAAATGTAGGTTTTTAGTTACAGGAGGGTATCAGGGGTGGGTGTGTGGTATATCATTTTTTATTGACTACTAAATAATACGTAGCATTACAAAAATTGTGTTCCTTCTTCACGTCGATCAGCAATACCTGCAGGACCAAATCCCTATTACCCGGACTCAGTGTTCTTCGTAACTTTTGGAAGTTGTTTTGCATATCGTTAGCCGATAAGGAATATTTCTCATCAGTTCATTTTGAGATCCATTGACAATTTTGGAATCTGCGGCTCTCATTGTAATTCTTTTGGACTTTTTGGAACTTATCCTATGTTCAACAAGAAATTAAAACTTGTAATTAAACCAGGCACTCCGGAATAAGGGGGGACAGGAGGGACAATGTCCCTCCCAAAAAATGTCAGGGAGGGATATGCTATACTACTGTCCCCCCACTTAGCAAGAATCAAATAAGCCTTTTCCTGACTTTTTGCTGTCAAGACTGCAATAAAGCTTCAATTTTTTAAAAATCCTGCACAAATTGCTATTAGTTCTAAAAACATTAAAGAATTTGTTTCTTCTAAACAAGTGTTTACACCGTGTTGCCAAACATCTTTTTCATCCTGGTATATTCTTACTTGTGGAGATCGGTTCATCTAAGTAATTACGAGAACTAAGCAGAGAAATCGATGATTGTTTGCTATTGTTGACCTTTTTAAATTTGGAACATTGTTTCCCACTACTTGTGTCGAACAGTTTGACCTCCCATTACCACATAGATTAATACTAAAACATTTTCTGGTTCAATAGTTTGAACAATTTGAAACTTTTGCTTTGAACTTTGTTCCAAATTCATGTCAGACAAATAAATCTATTCCAAAATGTCGGACCAGAAAGTTAGTACAGTTCCTGTATTAGGAGCATGGCGAACAATTTGGTTGAAGCCAATTATAAAATCGATAGGTCGCTGATAGTCTGATAGTATTGAAAAGAATGCAAGAGTTTTGAAACCCCCACCAAAGGAGTTTATTTCACGACATTAATAATTACCATTAAATATACGTGGTTGGAAGAAACATTTACTTCAAAGAGTTCATCGCCTCAAAATTTGGTCCATTTGGTCTGGTCCAACGGATGGACCAGCCCATGTACGTATAAACCAGTGGTCGTCACGGGAACGGGTAAAACCCGGGTACATGGGAAGGGGAACGAGTACAGGAACGGGTACGGGAACAAATATTTTGTTCCAAGCCAGTTTGGGTACGGGAACAGGAACACACTCAGGTGGATCCGATCACAGGGTTCCATTTAAATTTGTTCCCGTTCCCATCGGAACCGGTTACGGCCTACGCATGATCCCGTTCCCATACATGTTGTTCCCGGGATCGAGTGGGTACTTTTACCATCTTCTAGGAACACTTTCAAAATTGATCTTGGAAGACTTAATAGTATTTATGCAAATAATTCAATTTGCATATTCCATTGTATTTTTTTTCTACAATTTCTACCCACATATCCTTGCCTTAAAGATAATAATGTTAGAACTCCTTTTTCAGTACAATTATTGAAGTATTTCCTAGAATAACAATTCTACAAATTTAATATAATTAATATTAAAAAATTATTATTGGTTTATTCTTTTGTTGCAAGTTTTACTCTTGAGAAAATGATTGCTCAAATTAATGTTTTTTCAAATAAGACTAACAAAGGGAAACTAATCCCTATGTTTTTCAGATATCTTTTGTATGCAGAAAATTATACATGGGCCATCTATGATCGTATATATTAAGTACCATTTTGAAGTCCTCATCAACATTCCATTTTATTGTCGGAAAACCAACACCACTGCTCCAATCATTGTTGCATCCTTTCAAAGTATGGCATTTTAGTGTTGATATTTTAGTGTTTTAGTGTTGATATTCGTCTACACGGTACATAATCTCTGAAGAATTAAATAATTAGTTATTACGCTGTTTCGTTTGCTATAGGGGTGCGTTTAGCCGCCCTGCACATTGTTTTTATCTGCAAAACGAAGGGTTTGGTATTTACAAAAATTTTGATAATGATTTTTACACCTAAGTACAACACGACCTGGGACCGGGAACACCAGCTGTGGGAACGTGAACGGGTCCAGAACATTTTTAATTTCTGGGTACGGGAACAGGAACAGGTCCGGGTACGAATTTTTATTAAATTCATGGGAACGAGTACCTAAAATACTGTTCCCACTATCACGGGAACGGGTCTTGGTACGGGAACACTTAAGGGGAGTACCCACTGAGTGGGAACAGGAACTGGAATGGGAACAAACCTTTTGTACCCATGACGACCACTGGTCTAAACAAGTAAATCTATCGGAGAATGTTCCTTGGACCAAGATTGTGGAACAGATCTTGCTTGGACGGTTGGACCCGACCAGACCAAAAATCAAAGAACAGATCGAACCATTCCCATAGCTAGTTAGCAATTAGTGCAATGAATCTATGAAACCTCTATTTGAAATCCATAAAATTTTACTAGTGTCTAGTGTTTGTAAGAAAAGGTTTCTAATATATGAGATTTGTATCTTTTGTGAAAGCTGGTTCTTTTAAAACTATTTTTTTAAATTAGAAGATCAATAATTTCCTATTATACATTATTTATGGTTGTAATGTTCATATGATTAACTAGCTAAAAATTATGTGTAATCTTATATGTACATACATACGTTTGTATATGGTCACTAGCAAAGAAACCAAAACTAATTATAAAATGTTGTCCCCCTCACTTTGTCGGACGTTCCGGAGTGAGTGAATTTAACTAATCCTAGAGAAGTATCAGAGGGGTGTGGAATCCTCTTTCCGATTATGCAATTTATATTGAGATGTATCGACAACTTTGGAATCTGCGGCTCTCATTGTATTACGTTTGGATTTTTTGGAAATTATTCTATGTTCAACAAAAAATTTAAAGTTGGAATTTAACTAGTCCCAGAGAAGTATCAGAGCAGTTTGTCATGCTCTTTCCGAATATTCAATTCATTTTGATATCCATTAACATCTCTCGAGACGGAGACTCTCATTGTCCATTTACCAACATTTTTTGGAAATAATTCTATGTCCAACCAAAAAATTAAAAGTTGGAATTTCTCTAATCCCAGAGATAAATCCAACAGTTTTTCATGCTCCTAAAGTTTTAATGATAATAATGTCTATTAAGTAGACGAAGGATGGAAATATTTTTTGCTCTTGGCCGATGAGAAAAATTTGACCGATAGTACCTTCGGCCGATGTTTTGACGTTCATACCGGGCCTAGGGAAATTATGTATAATGACACTCAACTAGATAAATTGCCAGAAGCACTCAGTCAATGATGGTAGGCAGAAATGGATGCTGACTTTGCCAGTGATTAAGATGTCAGGATGAACGCCCAGAAATCAGTGTTAAGAAACAGAGTCCAGGTACAAGAGTAAAGCTGCGCTTTGTTTTTTATTTTACTTACAGAAGTTTCTATGCCCAGCTATTATAAGGATTTTTAAGTGCATGCAATAAAATCAGAGATTTTCAGTTTTCTTACATGAATTCTAACACGATGAAATAATAGAAGTTTCGTATTTATAGCAGGTAGAATCTATCGATAACGCTAACAAAAGATGTTGTAACAGAGACGTTTTTTATCATACTACGGAATGGTAATAAGGGACTATGCTA
This sequence comes from Allacma fusca, assembly GCA_947179485.1. Taxonomy (NCBI): domain Eukaryota; kingdom Metazoa; phylum Arthropoda; class Collembola; order Symphypleona; family Sminthuridae; genus Allacma; species Allacma fusca. Next base: position 19,400,119 of record OX359250.1, on the reverse strand, counting down.
GAAAGTGGATATTTTGAAGTACTTATCCTACTCGACTACTCTACATCGAGTACAATTTGTCATCCTGCTTACATCCTACGATTCCTACCCTATTTGTAGGGACTACTTATAGGGTAGGCAATCATTATTGGAGAAGAGATAGGAAGGCTCGTTAAAAGTGAGGGAAGCAGTCTATTTGTCCCGTTCGAATAGGCGAGGTCATATCACTGACTTAACGAGGTCAAGCGGTTAGTCAATATCCAAAATTGAAAAAAACAATTGAGGCACCAGCAAGCACAACTAGTTTTTACCAGTGTAGCATGTACTAATTTTAGCATGTTAACGCAAATGTAGGCTTTTAATTAAATTATTCAATAATTAACTATAATTATTACTTATTACGGATGTACATGCAGACAATTACGCTGTATATTGAAATTGCAAAAATTAATCACGTAATTGACTCAATTGGCTGTAACACAGTGGCTCGTAACTAGTTTCTTTATGTTTTATAAAGGGATTGTGAGTGTCGACAGGGTAGCGCATAGGCGTAAAGATAATAATTTTAATCTTATTACATTCACTCACAGTGGATGATGATGATGCTAATAGGAAGACAAGAAAAAGAAGATTTTATGTAAGAGAAAATACAAAATAATCACGTAGATTCACAGATATTAAATTGAAGGCACATTTGAGCTAGATCCCTAACCCGTAGGAACGAATCTGCAGGCGATCATAAGACGAACACAAATAACATCTTCAGGATAAGCAAAAACTTGTACTCGTAATGCGAACCGAACATCGTTTCCCCGGCAGAGCATGATTTCTTGACATTTGGGATTTCTAAGAAAAATTAGAATTAGTTAAATAAATAAAAAGTACGCACATACATAACATACGTAAAATGTACGTACATACATGAAATCCGTGAAATTCTAGCAAAAATTTACCTTTTTAAACTTTGAAAAATTTGGCTATTGTTTTCTACATTTCCATGCCACGGATAACCTTTGAGCTCGTAGCCTCCTACCAAAAGATTTATTTTAGTATCGGATTTTTCTTTATTTTATTGCATAATTGAGAAGAAACGGACCTGGAATAATTTTCAAAACTGCTGCTTGAAAGTAACCAGGGAGTCCATGCGATCCAGTAGAAGCCTCTAGCTCATACCTTGCTAATTCTTGTCCAAGAACCCGGGAAAGGGCAGTGTCCCATGTTGTGTGCAGATTGTATGTCTGTGATAGTCCAGAATTTGATCCTCAGCTTGTTAACTTTAGATGAAATATTTTCTAAATAAACTTACGAGTCTGTACTCGGATATAACGGTTTTCAATTGTATCTCAAGGTCCGCGGAAACTAAAATGGGATTTTTTGCTGGTGGCATCAGATTAGGAGCCAACTCATTGAATTTCGAGCTTGATTTTAATGTACTTTCTGGAATTTTTTTCCATTTCGAAGGGTTTCCTAAATTCCAGTCCACTACATCAAGGAATGTAGTATTCTACATAATTCAAATATTAAATTTTTAAAACCAAATATAAATGCCATTCTTACATTTCTGTTCGAATTCACTATGTTTCATTTTGAACGGAATGAGTATAGAATGTTAGAACTAGCCTGGATATTTGCATAAAGCAAGCAGTTATTGAACAAGCAAGAAATCGTGTTTAAGCCATGTTCTTCCGTCGTAGTTTTATTTTTTAGCCTCGCTAATTTGTCCACAAGAATTTCGGCTGAAGGGATGGAAGTGTGTGAGAATCTTTTTCCTAGCACATAAATTATTTCATTGCTGTCAAACTATTTGCTGCCACACCGGTTGTCCAAAAATGACAAATCACATACCGTTGGTACTCTCCCAAAATGTAACTTGGTTTTCTTCCTCAAATGTAATAACCCAAACCCACGAAGCTCCACTGTTCTTGTTACCGATTGCTACATACGCATCCAGACCAAAGCCAAGTAATAAGCTGCATAATAAAGTTGCGTGGTCTTCTACTCTCTACCATGAAGTATTGTGTAAGGTAATTTCCTTTTTAAAAATCTATTATTAAGTATTTACTTAATTGCATATGTATCTTCACAACATTAATTACATTTAGGCAAAACAAGAATTTGTGTTGAAAGAGTGTGAAAGTTTAAAAGATTATATACATACTTACGTACAGATATACAGGGTGGGTAATTACTTTGACCCCGTGTATTCTCGAATATCTACTACACATGCTTTACAATTCTAGATGGTATTTTCTTGTTCAGAATTTTATTTCGGATCTACCAGTATTTTCAAAGCAATCGATTCGTTAACACAGAAGTTATAAGCAATTTACTGTACTAATAATTGTAAATCAGTGTAAGAGCAGTAACGGAAGGATAGCCACTGCTCCGTCCTTACGGAATACGAACCTTGTCTTAACTCGATCGAACCATAAGGGTTGGATGTGGTTTGTAAATTTTTCGCGATAATGGATGGAGGATGATGACTTCCAGCACCTGTGCTGTGGAATTCGGAATATTATCCTGGGGCAACATGTGATTCAATTTAGAAGAATCCCGATAAAGTCATTGACCCCGACAAAGTCACACCTTGCATGACAGCAAAAGCAACCCAAAAATCTTTGTTAAACAACAGAATTGACTTTTTTGGGAATTCAGAATGGAATTTCTCTTGGCATAAATCCGTGTCAGTACTTGTGAACCAACCTGAATTACAACGTCGTGGATCTTCTGATTCAGATATTTTGTAATAACGATGTCAGAATAAGAGACATGTACGAAGCGATATTTCAGATGCTGGAAGACATGAAACATGAAACTAACGGATTTCAGAAGCTCCTGCGGTCATATTCACGAAGATTGGGCCAATTTCGGAATGCTTGCTAAATTGATTTTTTAATTTTTTTTTGCTTCCTGGTCATAACTTCTGAATTTGTTGACCAATTACTCGTAAACATTTTGTTCGTATCCACAATAAAATATTTTCAAAAACATAACTTCCACAATTGTCTAGCATGATTAGAACTTTGAGAACCTAGGGGCTAAAGGCGATTAAACACCCTGTACTTATGCATTGCTAATTGCTACATAGTTCCAGTGACTTACTCCACTTTTAGCAGCCAGTGTAGTAATTAAGGATTGCCAATGGCTACATAAGACCTGAGGTGAGCCTTGATTTGGTGATGTGGATGATGGAAAATTGAGGCAGTAGTTTCCGTTAGAGTTGTTGTCAAGCAAAGTTATTAGTGAGACAAACCACGCTGCATGGCATGGTGTCAGTAGTAATCTATCGGCAACGATGGGTTTGACAAATGTCTGAATAGGTCTGTGTGAAAAGTTATAAAAACACATGTTTGCCACTTACATTATATGTACATTGCTGATGCATATTGTACTTTTTAAGCTGATAAGCAATGTATGTAGAAGTTAGTACTATAAACTGAATGTCCAGATTATGTCCCAACTGCTAAAATAATTTAAGGAAAAACCTTGGCGTGGTATTTTCATCATAAGAAAATATCTTCACGTTTCTTTTGCTGTTTTGTGGTCTAATTTCAATAAATTCACGCCACCACTGCTTCACGTAAATTAAAAACAAACGCTCTTTCTCATCTTGAATCGATCGCTCCGCATTTATTTGAGCTGCGTAGGTGGAGGCAGAGAGAATCTCCTCTAAACTTGGTACAATGGCCATCCGGGAGTTTAATATTCCCACGGGAACTTGAAATTCTGGACCTTCAAGTCAAAAACAGATTATCCTTCCCCATTGAGGGTATCTATCTAGCCCAAATTCATCTCACCCGAGGGTCGCTCGTTGATTCTTACCGATTCCCATTAAAGTCACAGGAATCTTTTGGGAAGGCTTGTCCGACATAAGTTGAGATCGCCAGTCAACTAAACATGATGATAATAATTTTCTTTCCCCAGTTGCAGTTTCTTGTAGGAGAATGATATGTATAGGTTCGTACTTAGCCAGGAGTTGTAGTACACTGCCAGCTTCAATGTTTTTTAAATAATTTTAATTAATGCTCATATACATGACACCTTTATATTTGTGTACAGGCACTATAGGTGCGGCACTTGAAACAAAATTATGAAAAGTATGCACCTAATTTAATATAGTACTAGCTGTAAATACATAATATGATCTTACAAAAAATGGTGTGCAAAACAATGCAATTGTTCAACTTACCCTCAAAGTACCCAATATCAATCATGAAACCCTCTTGAAACTTAGGGTCACACCTAGCTGGAGTGGGTTTTGAGTAGAATCTCTGTGTTTTGTAGCTAACGTGAAGAATAAAATTGGAGCTCTCGTTTAATACTTGTTCCGAATCAAATAGCTGTTCTAAAAAGTTTCTACCGTCAAGTACGTCTAATTTCAGAAAGTATTTCCCATCTGGAACATTATTTCAAAATCAGACTAGCCCATACACAGCAACGACTGATATGCACAAATGAAAACAAATTAAGGTCTAAAATTTAACGTTATTAAAAGCAGGCACTCACTCAAACGGCCAGCAGTTGGCCGAAAATGAGGGACTTCTTGGACAACAGCAGCAACTCGTTGGGAAGGAATATTGTCATTGGCTTTTGATTCCTGTTTTTCTTCGTCAGAATCAATATCACTTTCGAAACTTCCGACATTACTTTCCTCATCCTCATTTTCTCCATCCTTCCCAGAATTAGATTTTGAGAGTCGCTCTGGAACCATGGATGGAGGAAGCAAGTCATTGTCGTTTGATCGTGACGTTGGTCTCGTTCCCGCGATCGCTTCTACCTTCTCTTGCAAATTTTTTGTCATATTATCATTCCACTCAACGTTGTCCAACACAGTTTTCATTAACCCCTTGTCGTACAGTTCCTGAACAATCTCTTCAGGATCGACGTTCTGAGCATCTCCTCGAGCTGTGCAGACATCTCGTACCATGTGTCGAATAAGGTTGTTAACACCACTCTGTGATTTAGTTTTTTTCTTTTAAGTACATATAAGTTAATGAATAATGCCAGAACTCTTACTTTTTTTATTTCTGCGACCGCAACAATTAAGTAAAAAATCATTCTTCATTTTTCATGAAAGGCACTTACGACTTGGCACTAATACTACTACTAACTTCTGCTACTGCAGTTGCTCAATTCAATACAATTATTTAACGCAACAAAACGTCTCTACTAATTTCGCTACACTTACTCTTTTAATATGCAAATATCTGATAGGGGATACCGAATATTTTTGTATGCATCAAAAAGTCACTATTTTTACCATTAATAGATATTTAGCAGTAATTTGCTACTACCAAATTACTTCCACTACCAGTTGCCAAATCATATATGCACTGCGCGAGACATCTAGCATTTACAAATTTACAGCAACAGTCAGTCCTCGAAAAATCATTCCATACTCTCTACATGTAAGACTCGACTCAACACCATACATACGATGACTCGGAAGAAAAAAACTACGGCCTCATGTCTCAAGTCTCAGCCGACAAGACATAGGTGTTGTGGATGTACTCAAGCTATTTATTTTTTCATGTGCGATTTCTTTGTCACATTACAGAAAGCAATTAGCTGGATATTATTAAGCAAACGTTGAGCGATACTTTCAAGGTTGAAGATATTTTAAAGAAGATAAGGTAACATTCCAAATTCCAAACTAGCGATAAGTTCCTTTGTCAACTGTAAGCTAGTAACATGATGAATTAGCTTCAGTGTCTACTATATGCGCCCGTATAGCATTATTTTAGTAAATCGAACTAAATTTAACATCCTCCTTGCCAATATTACGAAAATGACCTTTGTCAGTGTTATAATAACGTTTTTTAATGCCTTACTTGCTGCAAGCGAGATCTGAGGGAATTCTTAATCTGCTCAATGTTGTCCTTATCTACACTGTCCATTTCCATCCTTTTTTTAGCGGTTGCTGGACTCGGGCCAAAATGCCTTTTGCTAATAAATCAATGGTAACCCTGCTGGACTATAAGGATGATACAATCAAGTTCGTTATCGAAAACACGGACTTAAGGCAAGTTCATAGACTTTTCCCAGTATGCTTTGCTGACTGTGATGAACTAATACTGTCACAGGCCATGGAATATTAGAACAACTTCTGCAACAGTCACAGGACCAGTAGTATGAGCTCCCACAATAGCACTAGAATGTTTTGAGGGGTTCAAATCGTGGACAATATACCGTTGTGTGGTAATTGTTGCTAACAAACAAACACGAAAGCGGGAAAGAGGAATGGAGTAAACACTGTATGAGGGGAGAGGGAGATAGAGCAGAATGGAAAGAAGCCCATGAGTATTGAGGTAATTAAATTGGTAACCAAGGGAAACCGGAAATGTACTTATACCTACAGGTTGGGGTAAATGGATTCCATTCCTTTTCACCTGCCAATGACTCATGAGGACGTGTGTAGGATGAATTGAAGAACCCTTTCACCTCTTTTTAGTTCATTATGGAAAGGACGTAATTTGTAATTGTCATCACTGTATAAATAGATGTGGAAGATGCCAAAGATAAAAATAGATAAGTTATAGAAGAAGAGCATAAGACATAAATTATAGGAGAGGTTAAGTGAATAAGAACATAAGGTATATTTAATGCTATAATTGTATGCTAGCCGTAACATACGTTGAATATTACTAATTGTTAGTGTAATCATAATGCTTACAGTATGTACAGTATTATTAGTAACAATTTGTGTTGCTGCTTTTGCCGAATTTTATTTTTGTAATAGTGTTGCTAATGCATTGAGGCGGGTTCTTATTGCTGAAACCCCTACCTTGGCCATTGATTGGGTTCAGATTGAAGCAAATTCAACCGTTATGAGTGATGAGTTCATAGCTCATCGAATTGGATTGATTCCACTTACCTGCGACTACGTTATTCGAAACATGATACCTAATAGGGTGAGTTTGATTGGTTTGCTGTTAGTTATGCCATAGCTTTGAAATTACTACAAGGAATTATGTAATTACTTTTAACCCGCTTTTTCAACAGTACAATTCTAATAGGTAACTCCTTTAGGCTGTCAAGACTTATTTTTGTCAACAATGTTTAGATATTGGCTGTAGGAGCTATTAAAAGCGATCTCATTTAGATGAATCTTTACAGAATAGGTAATTGTGGTTGCAGAACTGTTGGTTTTTGTACAAATCTAACTGCTTTTCGATTCGGAGGTCCTCGCATCAAATGCAATCCTTCTAGCCGGACACGTCGAACCCTCTTGGCTATTGGATTTTTAGCCTGGTTTTGATGTTGGTTCCGAACGGTTTCGCCAAATAGGACAGCCGCACTTATCATCATACCAAAGTACAGAATCAAAAAGCTGGCGTATACATTAGCAAACTGTAGTGGTTTTTCCACAATAGTCTCCCTTTTGAATTTCGTGTTCAGTACAAACAAATCGTTTACGTCCTTTGAAGCTTGGGCCAAGGCCCGTGACCTCAGAGCCATAGTTTTTATGTAATGCTCCAAGTATACCCCAGCCAGACCCATCTCAAACTGTGTGAATGTTAGCTTATCTAGGGGATGTAGCAGGGGGGAAAATTTAGGAAGGACCCAAGAGGATCCTACAGGAGGAGTGACGTAGTCAGAAACGTAGAATTTATGGGCTAATTTCCAGTACCGGACGGCTGACATGTAATCGTAGTACGCTCTATAAATTATGCAGGTGAATTTCGGGGAGAAAGTCTGTAAGGTCAAAAAAAAATCCATCATCTTATCACATATGGCTTTCAGAAATTAATTTCCTCCATCCTAGATACATTACCTTATCCAAACAGCTATACTTGTCCATTGAAATTTCCATAGTTTCCCCAACTTTTCGAATGTAGGAGACTGGAGACTTTGTGATGAAAAGTAAAGCCACCCCTCCCAGTGATTTCAATCCCCAGGAGTAGTCAGAAGTAGACAGTTCATAGAATGTTGACGGAGGTGTTTTGATGATTGGAAACGTCAAGTAGGAGAATAACTTGCTCTTGTAAGCGCAAGTAGATACTATGATGAACATCCACCAGAAGGTTGTGTAGACTCTGGAGGGTGTTGTTCGGTAGTTGAAGGTCATCCCTTGTTCTAGCAGCGTTCCAATAGTAATGTAACACACTTTGACGAAAGATACCTTGTCTTTCGGAGGTCTCTTCGGTTTTTTGTTTGTCTCTATTACAACACCTTTATTTAGGAAGAATCGATAGGCCCCCACAGTTATGCATGTGGAAGCGCAGATTCCCAACCAAGAGAGCAATTCGAAAGGGTAAACAATCGCTTGCCATTCAAAAAAAGGTGAGGGTTTTGTAGATATCAGTACAAGAAATCCGTAGAATGCGGATACAGTGAAGTCAACAATTTCATGACGATCTGAACTTGTAGCTGCGTTTAGTCCTATATCTGCCCTTCCATAATATACCTCTCCAATGGTTCCAGTCCAAGTGCCGTTGGGGGTCTTGGAACCTGTTAACCCTTTGGAAGTGTTCTCCAGAACAATTGTAAAATTCAAAGTTTTTGCGAATGCCTTCAAAATGGTTCCTTGCATGCCTTCAATACGGAGCATATCTGGATTAGACAGTGATGGTAGTATCCCCACAAATGGCAATGCCATAGCTGCTGTTACTTTCATTTCTTTACCATTCAAGTTCGAAGTGACATCTGGGAAGATGTCTAGAAAATTTTTGAGGTCCTTGCCATCACGAAATAGTCTAGGATTTGCTTTGATCCCTGCGCTTCCACCCATACAAAAGTAACAGAAATTGTTAATTTTGAATGTTGTTTTGCTGTAAAATGATCGTCCGCTAGAGTCCACAATTTTGGTTCCAGTCTTATGGTCCCTGGCCTCAATCCAAGTTTTGTGCTCATAATTTTGAAGGGCTGGGTGAAGGAGGATACTCTTTGCCGTATCATGCTTAGTGTCTCCGTTTTCGAAATCATTTATAAATATGTACGTTTGATGAGCTTGGGCGTTTAGCTTTGGATGTTGGAATACTTTTGTAACGTCATTCAATTGTTTCACACTGTTAACAGCATCTTTGAGGAAAATTACGTAAAACAATATACATTGTTTTTGAAATCGAATCAGAGTTTGTCTGGAATTTAAGTTGAAATATTCGGATACCGTTTGTGCTGACGAGTTTCGCAAATTAACATCAATCGTCGGGATATTACTGCAAAAATTAGGCAATGCAATGTTAAATCGTAACTGTTGTAAGTATTTACTTTATAGCAATTAACCTAATTTGAGCTCAGAAAGTGTGTGGTTGAAAAAACACAATGCAATTATATATGTATACAGATTATACAGGTATATAAAATTGCCTGAAATGCTGGTTGAATCCAAGGTTGTTGTTTCGGAGTTGAATAATATAGCAATTGCTCATATGATTTTTGACGAGCCTCTTAATGAATGCTTTTATTCGCAATTGTTTCCGAATTTCAGCGTTGCACGTGTATTTTTCATCCACTTCGCAATTGTTGTTGTGAAGATCGGTATACTGAATCCTTGCAACCACCGGTAAGACAATGCAAAAATATACCAGGAGATTTGATGCTATTTGGTTTTTAAGTTTCATCATGCCAGAACACACGTATCTTAGCTGGAACGAGTCCAGCTATGAACTGAAATGAAATATTGTTCTTTCATGCAAGGTGTAAATAATAATGGTTTGGCAAAGCCACATGATGTCAAGAATGAACAACTCTCGCAAAAGAAAAACTCCTCATAAGGAGGCAACTACGTCAGTTACTGGAATTATTTTGAGATACGTCCTACAAATGTCGGATTAGATGTTTTCATCCAGTATTTGTCGCATTTAATGACAACGTCATAGCTTTTACTCATTGTCAGTGATACAAATCCTCATTGCTGATAAAAATCTATTTGGCAGATTCATGTCGGAAATGGATGTAACTTCTTTGCGAAAACATACATCACAAGGGTCGTGGATATCTATTTGCAGTGTAATTGCCTCGAATTATCCCATGAAATTGTTTTTGACAAGGAAAAGCAACCATAATAATAATTATAACTTCGGTGCCATGTTCCATACACGCCTAAAGAAAGTTCATGGAACTTGTTATGCTGAGAGCACGCATTTTTTATGTACAACATACATACGTGGATGAAATAAATTATCTAATCTACTAATCTTATTCCCTTAGGAGTGCGAATGCGATGACTTCTGTTCCAAATGCAGTGTGGAATTCACTATGGATGTGTCATTACGAAAAGAAGGGGCACTGAATGTCACCAGCGCGCATTTGATAAGCAGTCATCCCCAAGTTCTACCTGCCAATGCTAGAACCATCAAGAGAGACATTCCGAAAGACTCCGATTGCTTGTCTTTATTTGAGGAAAATTCTGGGGGTTTGAAGAAATTAAAAAGATTATTTTTAGCAGATGGAAAATTTGTCAAAATTTAATTATGACATTCTGATTTATAGATGTTCTGATTATGAAAATTCGTCAAGGATCTCAACTGAAACTGAGAGCATTTGCTACGAAGGGTATTGGAAAGGAACATGCCAAATGGATGGCAACTTCGGCTGTTGGATTTGAGTATGATCCTGACAATGCCTTGCGTCACACGCTGCTTCACAAGCCTGAAGAGTGGCCTAAGAGTGAATTTAGTGAATTGCTGGAAGACGGGGGTAAACTAGCTTCAAATTAGCCTCAAATGTTTATATTTTTAAATATACCATAATTTATCAATATAACTTGAAAGTTGTCACGCAAATTAAAAAATGTCTCATCCACAGAACAAGCCCCTTATGACTACATGAAAGAACCGAACAAGTTTTATTTCACTATTGAGTCAACAGGAGCACTCACACCAAGCAACGTCGTTCTCACTGGCATTGAATGTTTGCGGAGGAAACTTTCTGATATCCAGACTCATCTTTCATTCATGCAGTTGTGAATTCACACCTTCCTGTACTGCATTTCTATGGATTGTCTAGTACGGACAGAAAGAACATAAATAAAATCAGGTGTTACTAGAAACAAGCAGCAATGCAATTTGTACTTTTTTCGCACATTCTATGAGTTAGGAGAGTTAGATAGTACATACAAAATTCATCCTGGGCAATGCTCGAGGGCTGTTGTGGGGGAACGAAAATTAAAGAAAGCTTTTTAGTATTATTATTGAAGGTTCCTGATTACTTTGAAACATGTGCACAGTATGTACCAGTATTTATTCTTGAAAATGAAAGTTATTAAGGACTTCAACAGGCGTACATTTTGAGGTAACAAATAAAAATAAATAAATAGTAGTGGATTTGAAATAGAAAGGTTGGTTAACTTCGCTTCAAGTGATGAATGTCAATGCTTAATTTTAGGTATTTTTAGATGGCGAGCGGATACGGAACTTGGTCCGTGAAGGAACTTCATTACGATTTCCGAATTTCTTGCAATCATTCGTAGAACAATCCCAGAACCCTCTGAAATATGATAAATAATCATTCATTTGTATGTAATTAGTAACTATGTAATTCCTAACCTACGTGTATTGAACATGCATTTCATATTAAAATATATTTGAATTTTCGAAGTCCAGTTTATGACTGCAAGAACAATAGATATTTAAAATTGTGTACCTGCGACAAATGCAAACATTGCAGTCAATGCTCTTGATGTCCTCTTCATTTTGGCAGGGTTGACGCTCTGAAGTTTTTATGAAGAAAAGAATTATAGAGATTCCATAAAAATGAATTTTCAAGACATAAAATGAGCCTGTTTGTGTAAGTACATACCGGATGATTGTACTGTCTTAGGTGGTTTGGTTGTGGGAGGGCACTTGTGATCCGTGCATGACCTGAGAATCGAGGGTATTATTTTGTGCGATAACTAACATAGTAATTCAATGAATTATGAGAAACTTACCAAGAATTCATGTAGCATAAACAACTGTTACATTCCAAGTTTCTCACGTCGCCCTCATTGCAATCCTCTGTGTATAAAATAAAGAGGGTTTTCTCAGTTTATTTTTTCCCAGTTCAATGGAACTCATATTTACTTGTGCTTGTATAAAGGATTATTTGTATTCAAGCTCACCATCAATGTTAGGATTTTCTACTAAAGTCTCAGTTTTGTTCATGAAAGATCCATCAGTGTAGCTGGCTTTTTCTCTTAAAGTTAGAGCTATACAAGCTCGTTTGGTGCAAGCCCACTTCAGGCTCGGTGAGCAAATGCAGAGATTGCAATCAATGGATTTAGTTAAACCACTAAAAAAATGTAATCAAAATCGATCAAATATTGAAATAATTAGTGTTAATGTCAATTTAAATGCGTGTGCGTAATAATTTGCATAAAAAATGCGAATTCTAAAGCTGCATAATTTTACCCAGCATAACTAATAAATAATGAAGGAAATTTAGCACTCCTTGGAGTCAGGGGTGGAATAATAAAATTATTTTATCCCGGTCCCTGAGTCTTAAAATATATTTGTGGGTCTTTCCGTACGCAATTTTGTTGCCCTGGCCGGGCCAGGGGTGGGTTACGTTACCCCCGTAAATCCACCCCTGGTTGGAGTATCAGGTAAACAAATATTTGTTCCAAAATTTTCGTTTGAAAGATTTTAAGGCATTTTTCTAGGAAACGCAAAAGTTTTAAGTAACGGTAAAAGTGTGTGAGCAACATCTAATTAATCATCAGTATCCTCAATAATTCCCTGAAGCTCATAAGTAAGAACCAAGGTAATAAAGTTGAGGCCAATACCTCAACCAAAGCGCACTTACAGGACGGCAGACTCTCTGCGTATACTACAGGGGGTTTTTAGTGTTGACCCTATACTCTACACTATACCCACTGTTTTTGATGCAATTGCTATCTCATTATTATATTAAAGTTCATTTTCGCTTTGCCTTCGCAAGAAACGAAGGAATATCAATGAACTTGCCTACCTACACAGAAGAACAAGTCTGATCTCGAGCTTACCTGTAGCATTCAGGTTTAGGTGTAGTTGTGGTAGTAGTTGTAGTAGTAGGGATCGTAGTTGGACTTGACCCAATTACATCAGTTTCAGGTTCGGTAAGAATCGACTGCATACCTGAACCATGGCTTGGATTTTCTATTTCAACATAATCTGGATTTTTCAGCATGACTGTTTTCACTGCTTCATGTTCATTATAATAATCACAAGCACGTTTGGAACACAGGTACCTTCCGCCAATACAAATACATGTATTACAACGCTCCTGTCTTAAGTCGCCCTCCATACATTCTGGAGTTGCAGCTGTAGTTGTCGTCGTCGTTGATGTTGTTGTTGTTGTGGGTGCTGTTGTAGTTCTTGTTGTTGTGGGTGCTGCTGTCGTTCTTGTTGTTGTGGGTGCTGCTGTAGTTCTTGTTGTTGTGGGTGCTTCTGTAGTTCTTGTTGTTGTGGGTGCTTCTGTCGTTGTTGTTGTTGTGGGTGCTGTTGTCGTTGTTGTTACTGGTGCGGCTGTTGTTGTTGTCGTTGTTGTCGTCGTTGTTGGTGTTGTTGTAGTAGTCGTCTTCATTGTCGTCGTTGAAACAATCGCTTCCACAGCGTCCTCCTCTCCTTTTGAAACATTTGGAGTCCCAAAGTTCTGCAGTGACTCTACTACTCGTTGAACACTGTCAACAAATTTAGCCGCTTCTCCCTCATCAGGCAAAATTTCATCTACAGATTGGAAAAAAATAGTCTTTACAGGGTAATACTAACGTTAACCATACTCCGTAATATTGCATGCATTCTGTAGTCTACGTGCAGTACTTATTGCGGAGTTGCGGAGGTAGTTTTTCCTGTATTGAACTCTTACTTTTTGCTTCGGTTGGCTCTTCATGTTGCGTAAAGGTGTAACTCGTCGTCAGACCTGAAGAAACGGGTTCGTCCGACAGAATTCCATCTAAATTATGATTTGCAACAACGCCCATTTCTTCCATTTTCTCCACAGGAAATAAAGTCGTTGTCTCATCTTCCTGCTCTTCCGGGTCAGGTGAACTCGTAGTTACAATGTTTTCATTCAAACTCCCATCATCTTCCACCGAACTAGCTGTTACAGCGCTTTCTGTATTGACTTGATACAAATTACAGTCACATTACAAAATAATACACGAGTATCAACTAGCTTTGTTTCTTAGTAATATCAGTAATAGTATAGTAGATGTCTATATGTATATTCTAATTATGCGTGCCTTAAATGCGTACATAAAATATTGACATGTACAAGTGATAGTATTAATATAGATACTTCATTTCGATAGTTAACCACTTGTAATATCCATATGCAGTGATGTCTAAATCGCAAACAAATGTTCAAGACTTACCATCATCATTGGAGTCAATGGTTATACGATATTGAGTAGGTTTTGGGCTATACGTAGCAGATTCGGCAGACTCATTGTCAAGTTCGACGGAGTCTAAAGCTACACCCCGGTCTTGAGTCTTGTAGTATTGAAGTACCATTTTCAGAGCCTGGGCCTCATCCTGTGATGCCCCGAGAAAACGTGCTGAAAGAAGGAAAGTGAATATTCACATCTATGCGTAAATAAGAATCAATATTACAAACCCTGCAGTCTGCATAGCACGAAATTGGATACAAATTCCTCCTTTATTAAAATTCAGGAACCAACAGAAGGGCTTTCTGACTGTTTCGTGCTATTTTTTAAGCTTGAGGCCGGATCGGGGAAATTAAAGAGAAAGTATGCTATGAATGTTATTATATTTAGCGATTTTACGTCTAAACCACTTCTGGTACAACTTGCAAATACTAACCTTCTCCAGGTGGGCAAATTTGGAATATGGACAAAGAAAGACAGCACAACGTCAACCACAGAACCATTTTACAATGTGAAAGAATGTCCAACGCTTTTGAAATCTGCACGCCACGTAGTTATCAGTCTTCGAGAGCCGAATAATAAATGAGGATTTTCATCTTTGAATCCGCCAGATCTTGGCTGCTGGTTGCTCATCACAAAGTCTTCAGTTATGTATGACTTTAATAATGATGGTCGGACTAGTTTTGTAGCATATTGACCACATTTTTGCCCCATCATTCACTTCAAGTCAATTAGGAAAACCCGTTTTAGGCGAAGTCTCAAGAGATTCCCCATACATTGTTATAAACAGTGATGGTACTCTTTTGAGTCATCCCGTGCGTCGATGGCAGAGTAATGTGTTGATGATCCCCTGCAGTTCCTCATCTCAGGTAAGAGCATATATGCTATTCAATTCACTCTCAAAGTTGTGTACAGTACGATGAACGTTAAACAGCTCCACGAAAAGTAATCAGAAAATCAGCGCTAGCAAGAATTTGATTTATACATACCTGTTTGTAACACGTTAGCATCACCTTTTTCATGTTTATATTACTTAATTAAGTATTCTTAAATGTACTCTGCAGTTTGATCGGTGTTGTGTTGTGTATATACTTGCCATGGGCATGACTTCAATCGGCTGATAACCCTTGTAAATACGGTTGATTTATGTCCACTAGTCCACTGTACAGTACTCATAGGATTTGTATGAGACCCTCCACTGTTTTACAACCATTTCCCCAGTACTAAATACTTTCAGCTTTTAATGCATCAGCACCTTTATCTAATTGGATTAGGTTAGTAGTCTATCGATATCGGATGATGGCGAAATAATAATTATTGAGTTATTCATTTTTATATTCTACCATTTACGACTTACGAGTTAAATGTATGCCACTTGTAAGTCCCCTCTCTCTTTCTTTCTCTGAGTGTGAGACGTCAAGAATCTTCTCAAGATTTGATCTTACAATAGTGGATTTTCGTTGTAACTTTTACGGACTGGCTCTGTTGGTTACTTCAATATGCCATTCATCTCAGGATTCAAGAGGTTGAGATAAAATCATTGTTCCCGAGAATCTATAAGTATGCTTATACCCAAGTGAATCATTATTTTCTGACATATTGCACTTCATACATAAAATTAGCGGATGTGCTATGCTATAGTACTGCGAAGTCGTGCTTCAACCACGTGCATGCCTTTTTATGGTTTTCGATTTCCCAAGTGAGTGTTGTTATGAGTCAGAACTTGTGACTAGACCTGTGGCAGGGATCTGACATGTTATTTTATAAGGGTTTCTCCCATCACCCATTTTATCATCCATGGGTAATTATCTATAATATGGATATTTTTAAAAACAGTTTTGGGAGTTTATAATGACAATTCTCTCAGTATGAGTAAGACAAGATTTATAGCATTTAATTCTGTCGAGTTACATATGTACTCACTTAGTGTTTTCGGGGTGCTGTGCTGTTTTACATTGTATATACTTGTAATATACTTTTGTTTATTTTAAGCGAAATCTCACACTCTCACAACCAGAATTGCCTGAAAGCACAATTGCAATTGTAAGTAACTTCGTACAGCGTAAGTCCGATCATACATATTTGTTTACATTCAAGTTTAGATTTCACTGCGTGGGGGCATGCTGATACGCGTAACCTGATTTCTGCCGGTATTTGCCAATAATAGTTTCATGTCGACTCATACCGCTGCATACCACATGTACGCAAGATACCTCATCAATTTTAGCTTTCCAATCTTCACTTTTATTATTGTTTCATTATATATTCGGCCAAATAAGATAACTTAGGACTCAATCCAATTTTGCGTATGTCCGTCCTGTTTAGATGCCAGCATGAGTGAACGCAAACTATGCATCCAGGCAGTCAAAATGGCACACAGAGGGTAAAACAGGTAAGGAAACGCGAGATTAGTGAGGTTATGGTCACATAACCATACTAGAAAGTTTTGCTGACACCTTTGTTGGAATAGTGTATTTAAAGATACCTAAAAAGGAACTACCCTTGCGCTTTCGGGCTATACTTCTCTACAATATATATGTACATAACTGCTTAGGTAAGTACTGACATGCACACTTTTTCACTGAATTTTAATTTAATGTCAAGTTAGGAGAAACAGGTGCATTTATTTAGCTGGGTATCATCAGTGTAAAAATACATACAGAGTCGCACGACCAAAGGAATCATTTCACTTAAAGGCAGGCAAAACTCCTGCATCACATTATATTGAGTATGTCCTTGATTCCAAACACTATAGCATTTCACTGATTTCATATATCTACGTATGTACTCTTAATGTGGGTGTAAATCTTCTTGAGCTTTGGGCTTCACAGAATTTCATTTATGGGTGCATTTAGGATACCTTTGGAAAGTAAGTAACTATAGGGCAGTTGCTCACATACAGTATAGTTTTGCATAGTTACACACTTGAACTTGAGCAGACACTTGAGAACGCAAATAAGTATAGTTACACATAAAAACTATTCCAGTTTCAAATCTCCCACATATGAATACATAAATGACATTGATATTGATACTTCTGCTATAATCTACTACATTACTATATGTACCGATTTATAGTATTTATTAACAATATTACATAGGTATCTATACTACACCATATAAACGGCAGCACTGGGGCTAAAAAAAGATTTTATCGTCTTCATTTTCGGGCTTCTACATTTAAGGAAAAAGAATCTTAAGTCTACCCATTTCTCATTCGGATGTCACCCAAACTTGAATCTTTACATAAACAAAATGTCCATACATTGTTAAATTACATAAAATAATTCCATCCTTTGTCATTGCTATAGTGAGAAACGACTCCCAAATCTCTCTCACGAATAAAACAAATGAATCAAGCCATTGCAAAACCTTTAGTTAAGGTTTACTTCACAGCACAAAATTCCCTTTCGTGGATTCTCCTAAAAATTTTATACACCACACACACACACACACACACTCACACACAACACCTAAATCCTACAAACAAAATGTAAGGAGGCTGGCTATATGGTTCGTGTGTTTTCCTTTAAGAAATTATTCAAGTCCTGAATTTTACACAAAGCACGAAGTGAACGAGTGTCTCTTGATCTACCCAATTCCAACTTCCATCTGAAAAAGGAAATTACGAAATAGTGATTTAAATTTGTGTATAATCCCAAACAATAAAAAAATGCCCTTCTCTTACTTTTCTAAATAGCTCCTGTACTATTACAATAATTTTATAGTTGTGTTTCCCCCAAAAAAATATTGCCATTTGCCATTATTACCCCCCTAAATACGGAAGAAGAATATACATATTTGCTCTAACTATCAATTACTTAACTACCTTCAAAATATTTCCCAGCTCTTACACAAACCAAGTAATACAGTTCTACACTGTTCCAAGATTTTTTACCCTATTCCCGAACAAGAACGAGACAAATGCCCCCACTAATAACACACCACTACAATTTACCTCTCTAAAGCTTCATTTCTCGTTCTCATTGGAAATTGAAAAAAAAAATATTGGAACATCATCTCAGAAAAATAATATCCTTCCCCACTATTCTACACAATCTATTGTACATGATCCCCAGTGTCTGCCTCATCTGACATCATCCGTTAATTACTAGGTCTTCATAATTACATCCAATTTCCAGCAGTCCCAGTATACCCCATACTATCCTTTTTTTTGTCAGACACTATATATTTAATTACTTTAATGACCGCTCTACATTAACAATTATATCTATTTAGCATAATCTCCAAATACTAAACCGCCAGGGATAATTTCATATATTCATATTAATAAATCTGTGTATAAAGTCAGTTCATTATAAATTGTATCTCCTCCGTTTCTGACGTTTGTTAAAAACCTCTATATAAATTATCTACGCTTTTATTTGAATGGACAACTCAGAGGACTCGTATAGAGGAGTTATTACTGAATTAATTGATATACTTAAAAAAGTATACTTAACATAACAAGGCATATTTGCGAATCTTTTTGTGTGTACATACTAATTCAGAGGAACGAGCGTGTGTGTGTGTTTGCCGAAACCGGCCCAGGGAGTAAGGGATAAAAAGTTTGAGTAATAAGTTGTTCTTGGGTTGGAGTTCCGAGTGGTTGAAGCTGCAATTACTAAACATAGAGCCATTCCCAGTAACTGTCAAGTGTGGACTATAGGTGGCTGCGTGGTCTTTCATTTAAAATCAATAGCGAGACCTACGGAAGGAGGAAAGCTCAAGTTTGTGTTTCTTTTCTGGCAAGTCATGGCCGCACGAGGCATGGATTCGAAACTCTACGAAATTTTAGGGGTTGCTCGCGGCTCTTCTGAAAGTGAAATTAAAAGAGTAAGTTCAAAATTTAAAGCGTATTATTCTGTATTTTTAGTATTATTTTTGAATTGAGTGTAATTGAATGTATTTATTAACTGAAGGGAAAGACTTAAATCTGAAGAGGCACCGTTGTGTAATACTGGAGCCTCAATGCGTTTGGTTAGGCTCGAGAGTTACATTGATGATGAGTTTGTGTATATATATATATATGTGTGTGTAAAAAAAAGAGTGGTAATTAATCTGTAATTCCTAGTCTTGAGGTAGGATGGAAAGGTGAAATAAAGAATATTTTAATTTTTGTGATAGCCCGTGAAATGAAATTAGAAATGACAGGGAGTTAGGATTTAATTCTGTGATTTGCATTTGTCTTTGGATTGGAAGGATAATCATGGGAAACAGAGTTGGGAATTGTTTCAGACAAAGAGACTGGAGTGTGGTGGAGGAAGTATCAACAATTGGGAGTAGAAATCGTAGTTTATAGATTTGTTTATTGAGGATGAAAGAGGTTGTTGTTGGGAGAAGAAGTGTTTAGTGGAGGCATTAATAATGACATGATGTGAGTACGTGTGCAGGGATAAGGATTTGGATTTTTGTGGTAACTGGGAAGTTGGGTGCTGATGTAAAAAAAAAAGTATGGTGTATTTTGGGATCTGGTCCAAAGAATTTGTTGATTTGCATTTGGGTATTGATGGTATATTTGTACTTGGACTTGAAATGATTTTGTCATTTTTTTAAGTGTGTTTAGGGGGTGTCAGATGAGGAGGGATTTTTAGGGGGAGGGCTGCGAATGGCAATTATGAGACAAGGGAGAATTGAACTCTGTGGAAGATTGTAATGGGTTGGTTATTTAATTTTTAGGCCTACCATCGACTTGCTAAGGAATTTCACCCGGACAAGAACCCTGCAGCTGGAGACCGTTTTAAAGGTGAGGGGACTGATGGATTGGACTTGGTCATTTTTTTTTGGAGCCTTTTTGTGAATGAGTTGCATGGGAGATGGTTCTGAGAAGTTACAAATAGCTGAATGCAGTTCGTTGGCTGTAGGCGGTGGGGTTTCTTGAATGTGTTCTTGGCATGGGACAGTTATGTCATGTGAATTTATATTTTAGAGATCTCATATGCCTACGATGTGTTGTCGGATCCCAAGAAACGAGAAGTGTACGACCGTCACGGTTTGAAAGGTCTCCAAGAAGGGGGAGATCCTAGAGGAGATTTTGGTTTCGGTGGAGACATATTCTCCGATTTATTTGGCCAGCATGCAGGAATGTTCTTTGGAGGTGGTGGGGGTCACCGGAGACCACAGAAGGGAGAGGATATTGTCAAACCTTTGAAGTGAGTATATGTGAAGGCATATCATTTGTTTATATGCAGCTCATTTTTTTAAATCTTAATATTAATGATGACTTAATTTTAGGGTAACTTTAGAAGATTTGTACAATGGGAAGACTACTACGGTTACAGTAGAGCGCAAGGCCGTATGTAAGGTTTGCCAAGGGTAAGACGCTGTTTTATCGTAATACTGTCATTTTGTTGTAATTTCGAAGTAATGGCTAGCTCGGTGTTATGTATTAATAATGTTTGAACATAAATTCTAGTGCTGGAACTCCTAATGCCAGAGCTGCAAGACCTTGTACAGACTGTCGAGGGTCTGGAGTTAAAATGACCTATCGCCAATTAGGCCCTGGATTGGTACAGCAGATACACACAGTCTGTCCTAAATGTTCTGGAAATGGGACTGTTATTCCAGAGAAAGACAGGTGTAAGTCTTGTGATGGAAAAAAGATTCTGGTGGAAACAAAGGAGATCGAGATAAATGTGGACAAAGGTATGATCCATGGAATGAAAATTACACTGTCTGGCCAAGGAGATACGGAGGTAATGTTTTTACCATTGTTCTATAACTTAAAAAAAAATATTTAAAAAAATGTGGCCGTTCATTAATGATGCTGATTTTATTATTTTTCAGCAACCTGGTATTCAACCTGGAGATCTTATCTACGTGATTCAACAAGAGCAGCACTCACGATTTGAGAGAAGCGGAAATGACCTGATTATGAATCATACACTTTCGCTGACTGAAGCTCTATGTGGATTCCAACTGGTAGTTCCACAGTTGGATGGTCGTAATTTGGTCATTTCGTCTCCTCCTGGATACGTTGTGCCTTCTGGTGAGTATTTGTCTGTTACGATGTAATATTTAGTTGTGAATATATTTGAACGTTACAAATATTATTATACGTATGATGACGTCCGGGAGTTTCGCTAACTGGTTTAACCATTGAATAGATTCGATACAAGTTGTGGAAGATGAAGGGATGCCTAACTTTAAGCGCCCATTTGAAAAAGGTGACCTTCTTGTTAAGTTCAAGGTGGAATTCCCCCAGAATCATTTTACGGATGAGAAAACTCTAACGGTATGATTGATCAATTTTAAAAGGGCATATTACTTAATTGGAATATTTAAAGGGTAGTTTGATGACACATCTATTGCATTTACAGCGGTTAGAAGCATTACTTCCTCCGAGACCTGCTTTTGAAAAACCTCAAGGGGAACATGTAGAAGAGGCTGACTTAAACGATTATGAGCCAGAACAAAATTCTGCTACTCAAGACAGTGATGATGATGACGACTCGAGAGGTGGTCCCAGAGTAGGTTGTGCTCAACAATGAGAATTGTATTCTCTTAGAAGTCGATTTTGCAAGAAATTAGTAACTTTAACTAATATAACATCGGATTTGCAACAACTTAAAAACCACGCGACAAGATTTTATCCTTCTGTCTAAAAAAAGCAATTCCCATTATAATATACTTTAAATTAAAACTTATTCGAATTTGACCAAATTTCATTTCTGAGTAATGCAGTCCGTTGCTGTGCGACTTGTTTCCAATATAAACACATTTGGTGTGAAACATGTAAACTAGACAAAGTAGTTTATTTTTCGTTGGTAAATATGCGTTCGT
This sequence comes from Allacma fusca, assembly GCA_947179485.1. NCBI lineage: Eukaryota > Metazoa > Arthropoda > Collembola > Symphypleona > Sminthuridae > Allacma > Allacma fusca. Next base: position 19,378,071 of record OX359250.1, on the reverse strand, counting down.
TTAAACATGAAACTCTGATGGTTGATTTATTTCTTACACACAAGCGTATGTAGACAGTAGTGAAGCTCTAGCGTTACTAATTTTTACGATTAGTCTTACAAATATTTACATGTAGTAACGTTATCGGTTACTATTACACCATTTTGCGGAGTTTGAAACCCACAACGGGTTACTAATTTATGGGAATTTCTTACATTTTGGCACAGAAGCACTCACTCCGCATAGCAGTAAAGCTTACGCTATGCATGCTGTTCTAGTTTCTAACTATATCATGCTGAGGGGTTGGAGTCCTTGCCTGCATTTTATTGTTTTCATTTTTTCAATATATTTCCAGCATTATTTAACCTAAGAAGTGCGCAGTACGTCTGGTTTAATAATATTGTATAATAATAATTATTATTGAGTGTGATTTAAAATAAAATTATATACAGTTAATTTGTAGTTGTAATTTTGATCTACGAGAGACATTACATCGTCACGAAATGTCAGTATTCGTAGTACGCATTTCACTAATTTGGTGTTATAAACCGTAAATGCATAAAATAATTATTATTTGATGTTCTTATTAATTGATGGATACAACTACTTGGGGGAAAGTTATGCTCTCCGTTGTTGTTATGTGACGCGGAAGAAACGTTATCACTATCAATGTAATCAATTATTTGTAGCCAATCACTAAATGTACACATCTAACCAAATAATTTATGTTAGTTTTACATGTAGTTCTAGTTCGATTATCGATTTCTAAACTCATTTTAGTCGTATGAAGGTATTATTTTTTCCTGATACTGTAGTACGTAATTAGGTATAAGTTATACTATAATAGGAAACGCTCCTGCAGTTTCGGATACTTTGAAAGCGTTTCAAGGTACATTTGTATCTTTCATGGACAGCACGAAGTGGCAGGATTTAATTATTATAAAAAATAAAATAAAATTGGAATACTGGAATCAAGAGTCTGAAAACTTATTACAGCAAACCTGTTTGTATTCTACGAACTGTTGTATATTTTAGTTCATTGATTTAAAATTACTTCGTCTAATTACTGAAGTTACTTCTTCCTAATGCAATCAAGCATTTGCATGTTATTTATTAACATTAATGCAATCAAATCATGAGAGTAGGCAAGTAAGTGTGTGAAACTTTTATTTCATCATATTGTTATAAAATGACATAAATAATCAAACAAAAATAAGATAGCAACCGAATATATTTACAACCCAGCAAAACTCGCTTTTCTTAAAAATAAGTACACGTGGCTACACTTTAGTCTTCCTCATCATCATCCTCCTCTTCGTCGAACGAAAGAAGACTCGCATTTTTGACTTTCTTGGCTGTGACTTCTTTCCGTAATTTTTCTTTATCAGCTTCATTTGCAGGCCGCTTTGTTGGTTGTTTGTACATTATTCTTTTCGGTTCTTTACTGTGCTCCTCTGAAAACAAAAATTTATCTGCTAATCCACAACGGTGGTAACATTAACAAAACGGGTAAGGTTACACAAGACAGAAGCTGAATTGACACTAACACATCAAGCTTTTCTAGAATCTCATAAATTTTTACACCAGGTCGTACAGACCAAAGGCTGAGGTAAAAAATAAAACAGGAAGGTTGGGTACTCAATCCAATTTTGTCACCTTGCCAGCAAGGAGCACGAAGATGTCTCCTAATTACGGAAGTGATAATTTATGGCAACAGTTGTGGTTCCATAAAGCCTTACATTGACAGTCTCAATTTCGAAGCACGAGGTACAACACTAAAGTACGAGTACGCTCATTGTTTTACTTACACTCGAATTCGAACTTCAAAAAATATATTAAAATCTTCACGAAAACATGATTTTTAAAGTTCATTGTATGCTAATTTTTGTCTGCCTGGATAGGGTTCCTGGGAGGGATAGTCAAAAAATGGAGTACTTCAATTGACAAGGCCTCTCTATTATTAATGTCCAGTCTGCTTGCTCAGATCTTCTATGACAGCTCGTTCAAACTATACAGTATGGAGTTAAAGTTAAACAAAATAAGTCGTATCCAAATGACATACCTAAGACACCCAACTCTTCTGCTTGTTCTTGGGTAAGATCTCCAGACTTTAGAACGACCACAGTCGGTTTTTCGTCGTCTCGATCTTCCAAGTCATCTGGATCACAGTCAGGTAAATTCTCTCTCTAAAAAAGTAGATAAAACATATTCATGCTAAAAGACTCAAAAGACACTACATGATATTAATAATAAGGGATAATATCCTCCCGAAGATTAAAAGTAATACCCATGCAAATAAAAAAAATCCGTTAAACATAAATAATAGTACCTTAGTATCCACCGTTGGTCCTTCTTTGTACCCAATTTGCTCTTTTATTCTACGAAGAAACGCTGGCTCAGGTGGCTTTGCAAATGAAACTGCATTTTTCTTGCCCTTCTTGCTCATCTTTCGACGATTCTTCTTAAGGAATGGGTTCTCCTAACTGTAAAGACCAAAATTCGAATTTACATTACATTTCAAAACACATGAACCTCTACTACAAAAGATTTCACTAAAAAATAATCCTTCCAACATTATAACCATACACACATTACACACTAATGAATTTTAGTACCACAACAACAATTAATATTACACAATCACAATATCCACAATAACAACAAATCTAAAAAATATACAAAAAAATTCGAAAAAAGTTTTACTCATACCTGCTGAGTCTAACAATTGTTTTTTCTGACCCGATTAAAATACACACTTGATGGTATTTTATATTATTATTTATTATTTATTTACTGTCAAGCTGGGAATTAACTATTACTTGCAAAGGTATAATTTTAAAATTAGTTAGACATTGTAATCTTCAATCAACACTAATAATAACGCATTAAATTACAGATTCACTCACTTGTTGAAGACCAGTGTCAATATATTGTAGAAAGGAATTTTTGGTAAATAAACAATGATAATTAGTATTTTATGTGCTATTATTAATCGTCAATACACTTCGACACACTATTTTTGGGTGCTTCCGCGGTAATCGTTAAATTTATGTCAAAATTAATTTAACATGCTGTGTTTGTGTTACACAGTCAACATCAATAGTAGCACTACACCTGTGCTCGTGCCGCTTAATGTTCAAGTGTAGGAACCTATGACTGTGACAAGCATGGGCATGGGAGAGGATCTACCTCGTGGTAAGAGCGTGGGAATTTGGAAGCAGTGAGCATGGGGACTCCGGGCAGCGAATCTTACCCTGTTATTGTCACTTGTCATCTCCGGAGTTCATGTGATGACGTCACCTTCAGACAAAATAAATACAGTAAACTTATGCAATGCAGGACAGACGTGTCTCCCCAAATTGCAAACAATACAAGTATCTCAATTCCTGAATTTTAATCACTCATTGTCAGCTTCTCTACAAAAAAGATTTTAAAACAAAGAAATGAACAATAATTCATACATTTGGTTTGTATGACTCGCTACTGTATTGCTAATGAATGAAATGTCAACAACCCATTCGGATTCCTTCCCAGATTTTAAAACGATGAACGGATGAATTTGCAAATGTTTCCCACTTGCTCGGGATATATCCCCTCTGGATATTATCCCTCGAACACAGTCCTTGTGAACATATTGCCTAACTGAGTGGAGTTATTCCCTCGGATTGTTTGTATAAACACCAAAATAAATTATTAATTAAAAGCTCATTATGACAGCAACATTTAACTACAGCCCTCAAATAATTAATCTTATAATATATGGAGCTAAAATGTATGTTCAGTTGAATTTCATTTTGAATTTTCGCGCCAACTCTACGAGCCAATAAGAAAGCTGCATCGAATTTAAAAATTAGTACAAAAAATAAAAAAAGCATATTGTAAAAAAGTACAAAAAATAAAAAAGCACAAAAAAGCATATTGTAAAAAAGCACCAAAAAACATTGTAAAAAAGCACAGAAAATAAAAAAGCATCCTGGCTACTATTTTCAAATAGTGGACAGTCTTCGTCTTAGAGTAATGTGGATTTGAGATTCAATGTACGCACTCTAAATAAATTATTAACATTATTACAAATTTTAAAAAAAGTAAATTATTAAAGCATTATACAGTAGCAATGGCGGCGACATTGTCACGGGCAGCCATTCACCACCAAGACGGCCCACTCTTTCAAATTAGGAGAAAGAATTATTACTTTTAATTAAAAAATTAATTGTAGCAAGGGCGGGGAAATTGTCACGGGCAGCCATTCAAAAATTAGGAGTAACTCATGGTCAACTCTATGTAGCATTTTTTAGAGCGACTTCTCAATACAGTGTAAAAGTTTATGTCGACAAAACTGAGGATCACTGGGACCTACAGGGTGAATGGAATGGTACTTATAGAGTTAATTGTGTGGAGCCCGAAATATTATTTTGCAGAGCTACATATAGAAGGAAAGCTAAAGTAAAAATTGTCGACACTGAGCATCAAGGTAAAATACTTGATGACAGCAGGGGTCGGATTTTTGTGGGAAGACGGGAAGATTCTTCCCAGGGAAAAAATATATCCGCCGGATAATTACAGGGATAATCTCAAGGAGAGGGATTATTTTTTGCGAACAGCGATTCTAAAATTCGTTGATCTTTTTTTTCGCAGGGATTTTCAAATTCTTTGACGTGTTTCAGGGAAATTGGTTAGGCAAACGGATTTTTAGATTATTTGACCTTATTTGGCAGGGATTTGACGACTTGCAGAGAAATTATTTTTTCCAACAGGGATTTTGAAAATCGTTGACCTTTTTTCAGCAGGGATTGCTGAGGATTGCTCAGCAGGAATTTTAAATTGCTGAGGACTTCCCAACAGGGACATTTGAATCAGCAGGGAAATTCAGAAATAATCTTCCAGGGAGATTTCCAAAAACCCGACCCCTGGATGACAGAAATGAAACGTTTATAATAAATATTGTTTTAGGGAAATTTTTAATCGTTAAATTTACTGATTTGTAAATATGTATGCGGGACCAACTCTCAGCCGCGGTCTAGGGATCAAACATGGGAAACATGCGCAGGGCCTTAGTGTGAAGTTCCACAGTGCGCTCAACCATGCTTTTTTCACGTGTTTATCGATTTTTAGCATTTTAATTGGCTTTTATTCTGCTATCTATCTAGACTACTATCACGCAGGTTTTAATGTTACAACAAACCAAGACGTCAAGCAAGTCTCCCTGCGGAGCAGGGCTTTTTCTAGTTTGGTAATAACTGTCGGAATTTTATTTTAAAAAGAAACTGCGAGTGATTATGACTGCGTTTGCGGGTTTAAGAGTTGTTTTATGTAAACTCTTTTATTATTTCAAATTGTCTTCATTGAGTTACCCAAAGAGTAGAAGCAATCATTCACTTACAGCAGAAAATTTTATTTAATACATTTCAGGCACAATGTAACGTCTCCAAGTATAGCTAAATAGTTGCTCTTGAATGAAATAATGCAGACAATACTGAACGGCTTTTAGAGACTCTGTGTGGTTGTTATAAACTTGTGCGTCCTGAATGTGCATAGTATTTCATAGCGTATAACTAATGGAAATACTTTTCTTCTTCCTTTCGCCCAATACGTTTTGGTATTCCGTGTAGTAGTGTTTTTCTTCCATTCGCCAACTTTGCATGGAAGGGTGAGCTCGGGTGTGGAGGTTTTCGAAACGGAAAAAATGCCATCCTTTTTTGGAATTAGTTTCTGGTCTGGAAATTTACACAACGGTCTCCGACATTCCAAAATTTGATGGGAAATCTAATATCTTCCCAATCATAACCATTGATACTGTTCTGGAAGTACATGAATATTTCCCTATCATTTCCCCAGCAGGAATAGTGCTCGAAGTTCCATGAAGGAATGAAATACTTATACAATAGATCGGATAACATTTCTTACATGCAAACCAACGTTGTGGTTTATTGTGATAACTTTATGATTATTATATGAATAATTATTTTTTTGAATCTGAAGAAAAAGCAATAAGAACAAGAAATCCATTAATACAATTCTTTTTTGCAAAGTACCGTCTATAACAAGACACCTGTACGGAAATTCCTAACAAAACCGGCCTGGTTTTTTTGAAAAGATAACTCAAATTGAATCAGTTCGATTTTACGAGGTCCTTTAACAAATTCAATCTCCAATATTTCCATTTTTAAACATGATTTAATGTTTCTAAGAAGATTCTTGAAGCTTGTACAAAGCGAGAATGAAAGGAAACTATGCTACAGACCAAGGACCAATCAAATTTCTGTAATGCATTGTTTTGCATTTGAAAATAACCCTTCCACAAAGAGTCTCCATATGATCCGCAGTGTTTTCGCTCTGTTGGTATAGTGACGAACACTTCTGTATATATAAGAGGCAAATATTTTTGTGAGAGATTATTTCCAAGGAGGGAGGGGTTGTGGTCGGAGGGATTACATCCGGAGGGAATATATCCTGATTCCGTTTCCCAAGATAAAAACTCCGCCGTTTTTAGAATCTATCTTTGTTAGCCGTTAGAAAAATCAATTTCGCGGGATAAATTCTGAAAATACCATCCACAGTAACCCGTACTCGGCCTAATGTTTGTACTTTTAAAGAACCTGCTAACAGATTCTCTTTGAAACGGGGTAATCAAAAAATGATTACCACGCCTGCTTAAATGGGTTAGTGGGGTATAAAAATATCTTTCTATCACAACGCTGAAAGGTACAAGATCCGGCAGAATACTGCCGTGCCAAAGAACTTAATTTGCAAAGCTGGGTTGTAATTTTTATGGCGATAATTTACCAAAAAAAAAAAAAAATAAAGACAGAAAATGGATAGATGCCGCCACTTCTCTGTTGGAGCAATTCTTCAAAATATAAATTGATAATATGATTTCCAGAAGACAACAGAACGTTTTTAACTGGACATCTAATCGTCCCAAATACGTGATTCTTTACTGTATCATTTAAAATCAGTTGTACTACATAATGTATTATTAATAGGAAATATGTATGTAGCAAAAACGTTGAGAGAGTATCTCCGAATTAGCAACAGGTGAGCAGCTATACGGACTTCCTTAAAGCTACAACAAAACTTTCACTGCGCTGTGTACTTAAATGTTGCAGCGTCATCTGCTTGCAATAATACTTTCAGCATGTAAATTGGCACCTCAGTACATACTTCGCTTCAGAGCTATATAGTGTGAATCCAATTGTACTCCAAACAATGTGAGAAACCCTTGCGAATCCCATGGCTGTACGAACGTCTTGACTTCGATTTTCAGCTATGTTTGGTCATAATCCATAATCCATGTACAAAACTGCGACAATATGAAGAAGCCATTCTGGCTTCTACACGAAATTCTTGCTGCTTTTGGCTTGTGGACAATTGCAGAACTCTTTCCCTGGATTTTGGGAATGTCACTTTTGTTTAGTACGTAATGGTGAGCCCGGTGGGATTATTTGTCAATTCCCATCAACGGGTTTCTGTAATTATCAAATGAGGGTATCTTCGTCATCCGGACCTCCTCGTTCACCTCGCTTACGCGTTCCAGACCTTCCAGGCTTTTCTCCATGATCATCGTCTGGAGGAGTGACTTCTAACCTTTCTAGCATTTGTAGGCTGTACCGCTCCACAGATCCTGTTATATTGAAACAATTTTTAAAAAATCGAAACATTGTTTGGTGGAACTGGAAAAAACGGTTATGTATGTACGTTTCGTTCATTACCAAAACTTTCCCGGTACCCACATGTGCTGGAAGTTCTCGAGAATGAATTTTGGCTTTCACAGTCGGCCCCATTTTGAGGAGAAGTGGAGGTTTTCCTTTTCTTTGATCTGATCTTCAAAGATGCTTTCTGGGGTTTATCGCTTTTAGTCGAGTCTATCGACCTCTCATCATCCATCTGTTCCTTTCGTATAAGTTCATCTTTAGGTGATGGTGACGATGGAGAATCTGGTCGTTGATTTTCTTCTTCCATGTCAACGCTTGAAAACTACGGTAGGGAAGTTACAAAAAATTCAATGTATATGAAATTATAATAATTTTTAGAATTAAGGTTTGATGATAAAAATAACCTCTAAATTCCCTCTGCGACTTTTCCGAAACCTGAATGTTTTTCTACTCTGGAACTTCTGTCGTTGCAGCCTGTGCTGTTTTGGCACGTCTTCCTCAGCCGCATAGCTTGTCTCTTGTAATTCAGATCGTTCGGGGTGAAGCTCGAAGGTTTCTTCGCTCCTCTCTATATTTGACATGTAAATGTATCGTTTTAATCATCATGCTAACTTTATGGTCGTCAAGTACGACGGACTCATCATTCTAAAAAATGCATCATTAAATTTAAATTGTCACATTCATTCTTCCTCACGCTGGGAAATTTACCCGAAATTGATTATTTACATAAGTATATAAATTACATGGATTCAGAAAAAGAAAATATAAATATGAAAGAGAATGAACGAGAAGATAATAAGCTTATTCTGTAAAACTGTGAAATCATATTAAATAATGTCTCAAGGAAGTTTCAACGCTTTACGGAGCATACATAGAAGTATGTGTAGCAAAACAAGAGTCAAAAATACAGGTTACAAGTGCCGTTGACTTTACGTAATGGAAAACGCACACCGAATTCCAATCTGTGAGTTGTATTATGTTGCAATTTCGCACAGAGTAGGAATTCTTAGAGGTAATTTAAATATTCAATTTATACATCGAGACTCACTACAGTACTGCAGAAAAAATTACTGTGGTGTCATATCATACAACTGGACCAAATTTACTCAGTTATCTAGAGCTAAATGGGGGAATTAGTGATTTACTTTTACGTTGCAACAGCTTGCAGTTGCAGCGCAAAAAAAAAACTATAAATACGTGCTGTAATTAGTAGAATTGTGAGGTGACTGCAAGTGCGCGCGTACAGCAGTTATATGCATATGTTAGTTAGTGATGGTGAGACAAGACTATAATTAAATGGCAGATAAATAAGTGAGAGCTATGGATAGGAAATGTTAGACAAGATCTAGAGTCGAATTAATTTGAGGGTCTTCAATAACTTATTTTCGCATATTCATTGTATATTTAGCATAAGCTGAGATTAGTATATGTAATACATAGCTATAAGTAATAATACTAATTATTAGAGACAGGACAGACACAGACTATGGAAGAGTGACTTCAAAGTGTGAGCGTCAAAATATTTTTACAGCGTGATTTCACTAAATCAAGATTACCCTTGAGTGTTTAGTATATAAAATTTAGGATTGAAAAACAGTGCATGTAGAAAAGATTGGCTGAAAAATAGAGGTCATGAAACCAGTCACCTGGAACCAGTTGCCCATTAATTTCATGGCGATTGTGTTTTTACAGCTTTCTTTAGAGAGTAAATAAAGCACTATCCAAAGCTGCGTCCTTCTGCATGAAAATTTTAAATTTTTAGATTCATGTATTATTGTCCCTAATTGCCACTGACCCCCCGGACCTGCTTCTATTTTTATTACAGTTCCCATTATATGGTTGATTCCATTTAATTTAATTTTTTGCTATTAATGAAGGTTACGATATACTTAACTGGTTATAACGAAGTTAAAAATTCTTGCAGTTCATTGAGCAGAAATGATTATTATTTCTGAATATTTATAATAAATATCAGAATATCTATATATTTCTGGAATTGAAAATACGAATAATGGTAACACTGCATTGATTGAAGATTGAAGTAATGTTTACTTGGCAAAGTAAAGATGCGTTCCATTAGAGTCATAAACGTTAGATCCCAAATGAAAACGTAAATGAAATGAGACAACAAGACAGTTGATAGATAGAATAAAGATGAAAAGTGGTAGAAAAGAGAAGAGACCTTTAGCTTTGAGGATAGAGTTTTCAGGGATAGTGAATGGAGCATCGCCAGCAATGCTCACTCGTCTCATGAAGCGATCCACCATTCGACCTTTAACAAGTTGACACAGTTGACATGAAATTTTTCAGAGTATCGTACTCACAGGAACACAAACATGTAAAGCATTAGCTTGGATTAGTAGGTTTTTTTTAGGTTTAACGTATTCCTCTTCAAGTTTTTACCATGTTACATGGTATGACACACATCCTACACTTGGGAGAAATTTTGGACCCTGGACTTTTTGAACACCAAAATTATAAACAACTAAAGCTTTTACTTGTACCACTGGAGTCGAACTGACATGTAACAAAAGTGCACACATGGCTACAGAGGTGTACATATACAAATAATTTACAGTAACAAAAAGGAATCACATAAAAAGGTTCACACAGATTCAACGGAATTTGTTTGGATATTTATAAATGTAAAACATTCTACAAGCTGAAGCTTCATCATAACCCTGGGGTTTGAAAAAAGGGGAAAAAAGGGGTATCAATAATTTTGAACGATCCTTGATCAGTTATTTTAAATTTCAAAATATACCCATTCTTTATATCGATTCCAATGAGTTCACTTTGCACACAAGACCACAAACACAGTTTCATGGTAGAGCAAGACTCACGCTCTGCTCCGTCTTAGGATAAACTTACCTTGTGAACTTGGTTTGACCCTAACACTGGACTCTCGATTTAAACCCCTGTTAATTGTCGTCGTCGACCCTTTGCTCTCATCCGAGCCTCCGAATCTAGCTGCAAGCCCTGGAAACAGTTCTGAGAGAGATGGACGAGGTCGGCGGTTCTCACTTGACTCCAAGTTTAGATTCTTTTTGCTTATAATAGTTTCCTCTGTAAACAAAAATAAAAGGTTACAACCTCATCACAATGTCATCACACAGGTTAATAGGCAGCCAGGCAGGCGACTATTTGTTAGTAGACTAGTTCTAATGTCTAATCAGCTGCGTTTTCACAGAAACCTTTACGTGTTTCCAGCTCTTCCTTCAGTTGCTTCATTTGATGAGCTAAATCCACCAATAAGCTTCCCTTGCAACGGCCCAAAGTTATCGATCGTAATTTTTCTCGAATAGCAAATTGAAACCCCCTTTCTTGGTCATTGGAAGGTGTCTTCGCCATCTATTTACATAATATTCAGTGTGATATCCTGAACGAAATGTATTCAAAAACTTGAAATTCTCACTTACTTTCTGTGCAATTAATGGACAAAACATTGGGAAAATGGACGTCCGTACAGTTACTACAAATTCTAAGAAGTCCCACAACGGGGCGCCACCTTCGCCGCGGTGACCTAGTTCCTGAATTGCTCTAACCGTTCTTGGCCATTCGGAACTGAGTTCAGTGTCAAAGCAAACACAAAGGATTTTGAGACCTAATCATTTAAATGGTGTAAGTTTAGTACATTTTTTCATCTGCGGTATGAAAGGAAACTATAACAAAAAATGTGCTGCTTTTTATGACTATACACAGCCATGTACAGAAATACCTAAGAAAGCTATTTGGCACGTCGATAATTTCAATTTCCTTTCGGTCACACTTCCGGATCTGGTTGCTCCAGTCCCTACCCCACCTGTTCCCACCGAGGTGCTGTTGGCTTCCGAAGCACTTTTTATTCTTGGACCACCTGCATTCATGCTGTTCAGTATTACGTTGAGTATGTAAACGATGTCGGATTTCCTCATTTTTGGCACATCTATACACAAACACATACAGCACAAACAATATAAGATTAGCACAATCATTTTCCATTGAAAATATTTATTTTTTGGTATTTCTTTTACGAATTTTCTCTCCTAGACCTTTTCTTCCACTTCCAACGCGAAGACACATCGGAAGTAAAAGATTCATTAGAAGTACATCCGATTTGTCTTGAAGTGAAGGAACAGACGGTTGGATTCCGCAGGCTTGCTCCAAAGAGTATGTCTCCTGAAATATTACAAAAATGAGGGAAATATTTTTCTTTTTGGTTTGGCAATCTTATATTTATTATTGTTGTGTTATTTTTCAAAGCAAATGTAAGATTCTCCAATAATCTACCCCTAAAGCTCGGACTTGAAGCGCCAGTAGTCGAACCACTGTAGAACAGAAATGAGTAGGAGGGATTTTGCCTAGTAATGCTGCTCCAGCTGAACTCAGGCCTAATTCACTAGCTTGCCCTTCACCCATTAATAAACATTGGCAAGTCTGGATAAGTGATTTTAAGTGCTGCATGTGAACAATGTACGGATGACGCCATAGTGTTTGGTAGATGCCTTTAAGCAGTCCAGCTGCGGCCTCCCAATCCGTGTGCCTCTGGAAAATATCAATATTAAGAAGTAAATTTCAAAATGGTCTTCTACGCAGTTTAGATTAATGATAAAAAATTATTATTGCTTGGCCTTAAAAAGATTGGTTTGAAAACGAAGCTAAAAGAGATGTACCCGGATAGATGTCTTTTTGCAGATTTTAATAAACGTTTTGTCAACTCGGCGAAGGAATGCTATCAAGGCTGGCCTTGCACTTTCGTGAGCCCAGTCACCAAAAGGAAATACTTCAACCATATAACGCTGTAGCCCTCGACAGCCCATTGTAGCAGGGTCATATGGACTGACTTTTAGAAGGCTCATGGCAACTTCAGATAATCTCTGTAATAAAATTGAACCAAATTGTCAGGAGTGTTCTGTAAAAAGCGAAGACCTCAAAATCCATTGAGTATAAAACTTACCACATGACTTTTGCTATCCAACAACTCCACGGGTTTAGCATCAGCACCACCTTTCTTTGCGAGTTCCATCAGTCTTGCAAAACTTTTGGAGTAGAAATCGGACACTAATGATAGCAGAGTATCTCGAGGTCTTCTAAATTCATCTCGTATCACCTAATTGAGTTTTTAGAATTTTAACATCATAAACAATCGCCTTAACGATGAGCACTGTAATATTACAAACGTAATACGAAAAATGGAGTTACTTCTGAGTCCTGCATATCTCTGTCATAAGCACTTTTATTCCTTGAGTGGTCACTCATGTACTTTGAATGAGAGTCATCATCCGCGAATTCATATCCAGGAGTCATCAGTCCACCTTTGCTAGCATAATTTCGTTGGCTGGAACCTCTCATATCCGCCGCTTCGGACATTTGCGGACCGGAATAGTTCCTGAAACGATCATTCAATGAGTAAAATTCAGTGTATGTATTTGAATGTATTTTAAATATCCAAAGCTCGAGAAAAATTGTATTAAATAAATTACTTGGCTAGAGGTTCGCAGTTATTGACCAATGTCTTCAAGGCAACCGCAATATGATTAATGACATCTCGTTCGGTTTTTCCTTCAGTTTTGTTAGTTTGGATGTGGGTTAAATACGGAGGTAAAACAGCTTCTAAAATTGTCAACATTTGCTGACCTCTGAGAGAATCGGAGGCATACGCAACGACACATACACACATAGAAATGCAGTCTAAAACAGTGATCTCATCGGAGTCATCGTGGTAACAAAAGTCTAAAGGTCGCAAGGGCTGTGGTCCATGTATTAATTCGGTTATATGCAAAGGGTCAGGTGTTGGTGTTTCCAGGGAGAGGAGCAGACGAAACAAACATTTGGAGGGAACTCGCCTCGGATCTCCGTACTGAGCTTGTTCATCCGTATCCAGTAACGCCGCCAGAGCTCCAAACATTTGCAAAACGAATGGCTTCCGATGAAGCAAGTAGAATTCTTTGCAAGCAAACTCAACGGATCCGGTGACTAAAATAATTTTTTATATTATTTACAAAATTATATTATTTCTACTATGGTTGCATCTTACTATAGAAGTTACTCATTCTGAAAAAATTACCTAAAGGATTGCTTTGATGATTGCAGTAAGTCAGTAACAACGGAGGCATGACTAGTAAATAACCATTAGTAGAAAATATATTCTTGAACTGTTGTGCAGCATTTATAAACGCCGCAGTAACATATCGGATTATCGTAGCGTCCTCGGAATGTACCATTAAAGCACCTTTGTATAAACAAATCCGTGAATGAAAATGGGTTTCAGTTAATAAAATTTTCTTTTAGATATTGACAAGCTGAATGTATTACCACTTAAAACATTTATAAAAAGGTGAATATCTCCGGAATAAGCAAAATTTCCAGACATAGCTTCGAACATTCGGGTAATCAGTTTTGCCCACATAAACTTGTGAAGGACGTCCAGGCCCAGAAGTTCCTGTTCATTTTGAATTTTAAGAATTCCTACAGCTATTCGACCATATACTACGTATAATGCTTCACAGATAAATGTACAACTTTCATATTAATTTATGAATGCTTACTCTGCCCATCATTCCTCCTTTCGTGATATCCATGTCTGACTCTAGAGCTTTTCGGGGAAAGGAAGGTAATTTCATAAGCTCCTCATGAAGAAATACTACTCTTTGCATGACTTGATCAACGTTCTTCAATATTGCCCACGTTAGCGTCACTGTTAATGTACAATAGCATTATTTATTTTAAAGGAAGGACTGTAGGGGTCAATAGAGAGTATTGAAGTAGTTGTTTACCTTTGCCACTCTCCAAAAATTTCAAAATAAAAGCCTGCCGTTGCAAGGCATTATAAGCATGATCAGGAGCCATGTGAGCGAGACTAAGCTGGGGATGTTGCGATCGGGAGAAAAAGTAAAAATCTCGTACGTAAGCGTTGGGACTATGAATTTGGTCTAGAATATTTAAATAATTCAATTAAGGCACAATTTTTAGGCCAAATTAACCGTCAGTAAAAATAGTGAATTATATATAGTGAATTATAACTTGCGTGAATGTTAATAGAACTTACGAGTTTTATGATCTACAAGAAAATATTCTTTATGATGTTCCTCATCAATACTAAAAAAGTCTAACGATTCCCTTAAAATCTGAATAAACTGGGTGTCTTCTTGAACAGGGAATTGTGTCGGGATACCACCAGCTTCTGGTCCTATAAGAAATAATAAGTCCAGAAACCTTCAGCTTGAGTGTTTCAGTTCATTCATATTTCCATGCTTATAAATCCTTTAATTAACGTACCCATGGGACCATGAACAACAATTTTCTTGGCTGCAGGTACATTCGCTGTTAGCAAAATGGAAGCGTCACACTGTTCCTTTCGCAGAATTTGCTTTAAATCTTTAAACATTATTCCTTGCACACTATGGACCACCTATGAATATTTAAATACATATTTTGAAATCCTTTACAGAACATACTTTTACGTACCAGGACTTCTGAACCAGATGAAAGAAATTTAAATATAATCGGATTAAATATACTTTGCTAGCTATTTGTATTCACCCATTTCAATGAAAATCGGTACGAGGAGTATGTTAATGATCTTACAAAAATTATATGCCATCACTATCTTGCTTCTCAAATTTTACCCTTGTACCAATTTTCGATAAAACCGGTGAACAGCAGGTTAAGTTTAATTACGTAAAGGAAATAATCTTATAATTACCATCCAAAGGACAGATAGAGCTGATCCAATCATTTCGGAACTTGTATCTTGAGGAGATCGCGTATGAAACATAATAAACCCAATTATGTGATTGTAAAGTGAAAATGCTGCTTGTTGAGGAAGTCTTGGAACGAACATTATCAAATGACGCAAAACCTACATATTAAAAACATTATATTTACAAAAAGTCCTTACCTGGAAAAAACAGTTTTACATTTTTTTTACTTTTTTTGCTCATTTAATAAAAACAATCAACCTTGAACATAAGCTCATGTTTCCCACGGGTGAGCTTCTCCAAAATGTACCGCAGGAATAAAGAAGAATCCTCTACTAGGCAGTGCCACAAGACCTGGTACGCGACTTCGTAAACCGCATTTCCATCAAGCGTTACAGCAGGATCATCTAGAAGTTGAATGATATAGATCGCAGCGGAACATAAGGATGAAGGGAATAGTGTTACACCCTTGTGATGACTCGATTTACTAATGAGTAAACCTAGAAAAGCAACCCCAAATTATTCACGAATGAGTAAGAGTTTCTATAAAATAACCACAAAAATTGAAGCAATTAGAACTTCGTATACGCAAATATTGGTTTACTTGTTGATATTGGAGCATTCTCCATGTTTCCTTGATTGCCTTGACCTGCGGTGAGGTTAGTGGTCAGTCCTGTTCCCTGCTGTGCCGCCTGCTGTGTAGCCTACACACAATTGAACACAATTAACCAATGGTAATCAAAAATCCAGTAAATTTAATTTAAACGAATTACTTTACCTTTTCCTGATTTTGTGTCTCATCATCGGCCTCATCTTCACCAACGGAATGATGTGAGCCTTAAAAATTAAAAACATGAGCACTTGGTGAATTTACCTCCAATGTTGCAATGGTTTTAAAATTAACTTAATTTTATAATTCAAAGATAGTAATGCATTTGTATACTATTTTACACATACTTGGCTCATATGAGGCTAGTGATGTTATTGGAACTGTGGTTATGAGAAACTGCTCCCTTTCACATCGTTTCTTATCCTCCTCAGCTTGCAAAGCCATCTTTACCAATTCAGCTTGTTGCGTTTTTCTGGTTTTTGTCGCTGTCACTAAATAACGTCGGGAAACATGAGGCTTATCTTGATTTAGTGTAACTTCCTCAACTTTAGCCTTCGTTTGTGGTGTCCAGGGTGGGTCTACGACTGGAATGCATTCAACTCCGATTCTGTTAAATATTTCAAAGATGGTTCATAATTAATCTTCAAATACTACCCGGAAATTAATGTAAGTGGATTTAACGAATACATGATCTCGTACCTTGGCGAGGGCAGTGTGAATTCAATTCCAGGAGGAGGAGCCTTGAAGGTACTATTTTCTTCCATCCGAGGCCAAACTTGATGCCGACAACGCCAAAGGGTTTGAAACCTCAACAAAGCATTCATCCTCGTGGCTGGATTCGGATGTTCGAAATCAGCTTGCATTAAATTTTTTACTTGTTCGGGAGCCTTTATCCCGGCAAGAATAAACAGCGCTGCACAACCAGAGCTCACCTACACATACCAAATATAAATTTGACTTTGACATTTCCTTTCAAATAACTTTATCCCTATTTATTTGTCACATAAAAAGCTTGTACTTGAATATCTGGTTCAATAAGTAGTTCCCAGGTCGTGGGCAACAAGGACAGGAATTGATCTTCAGACAAGATAGACGCTGCTTTCATGAGTGTTGAGAACATTGAGTGAAAGCCACCTTGAACATGGTTTCTTATGTATTTAATGATGAGGGACTCCTCCGTCTTCTCCTTAGGTTCCTTACTAGCTCCAAGGTTCTCATTTGTTAAAGATGTTTTCTCCATACCCAAGTGAGTCATGTCAGAACTACCGATCCCGAATTCCTCACCGTATATCTTCCGCACAGCCTTAAGTAATCGGGAAACCCCTCGCATTAACCGGCGGGGACATTGGGGATGACAAAATCCTTGATGGATGCACCTACCAGCAAAAAAATATATCCAGGTATTTAATTACGTCTGCTAAGGAAAAATGAAATCGAAAGTAGTTTCCTTGTACAACAATTAATTTACCTGAAATTTAAAGTACCCAGGAACTCTATTATGGTATTCAACCACGGCATGTAGATACTGTCATCATCATTGATGTTATCCTCATTGCTCATCACTCCCGGGGATTCCTCTCCACTGTTTTGCTCGGACGTATCATCTGAAATCGAACTTACTTTCCTTTTTCCGCTTGTGAGCGAGTCAGAGCGCTTCATAGCTGAAATTCCAAATTAATTCCAAAACATTTGATACATACGAAAATAATAATGTAACATATAATCCAAAAGTAATAATATAGTAGTAATATAAATGAATATGTCAGAGACTCCGGTTCAGAGTTAATATTACAATGCTCACAATCGCCATCTTGATCTTTCTTTCCTGATCTCTGTAATTTGATGCTTCTCCTTCTAAAAGAAGAACCACCTCCTGGCGTCCCTCGACGAAGTAATAAAGGTCTAACCTTTTTTCCTTTTTTATCATCGTCTTCTGCATTATTCTGTGGATTTTATCAAAACACGCACATGTGTACAATTCAGGAGACAGGTCAGAATATCCCTCAATTTATGAAATTTAGAACAGTATAATCAAAGAAGTCTTCAGGATTAGAGCTTACAGCTTGAGCAGCTTGATGGGCTTTGTCTTTTTCATTGCTTTCATTCGACTCATTATCATTAAGTACAAAGCTGATTTTTCTCTCGCCTCCAGCTGGAGGGGCATGAGGATCTGAAATACTCTGAAGACTATGCGAGGCTTGGGATTGTCCCATGGACGAGAGGCCTATAAGTTTGAGACGTATTTTGACTTTAATTACAAAATGGATAGTGTTTAAACTGTTCATATTAAATGACAGTACCATAGCTCCACCGCCTTGTCCCTCCACCTCCACCTGTAGTCGGAGGCTTACTCTCCTTCTCCGTCGTCGTCATCTTACCAACCACTCCACTCTTCGGCAGTGACTGAAATGGACAAGTGCATTGCATGCCAAAATAAGCTTCCAACTTCTACGTTCAAACTTTCAAAACACCAAGAAAATGTACGAGCTACTCTCTAAAAATCTAACTAGTGGTTCTCTGCAATTTTACAGTACGCTATTGTAGCAAAGGCAAGATTGAATCCAAATGATATTCTAATAGCCAAAAGCTTGCTAAGATTGCAAATTTTGATAAAACTGTAGAATCATTAAAAATATTCGCACAAACTTCTATTTCAACATTATAAAAGGTGACGAAGTGTTGAAAACGTTAAAATCATCATATTTGACTGTAAGGAAATTACTTGGAAGTATTAATGTTTTCGTCAGATTGTATAATGCTTTCTCTAATTTTGACTCCTCTAATAATAATTGTAAGAAATTTTAATAAGTTGTGAATATGTAGTAAAATAAATAGATTTCTTTTGTATTAAAATAAATACAAAAATTGCGTACTTGGTAAGTTTCTCGCAGGAAGGCTGTAATTTCAAACAAGAGCATGCAAGCTAAGATCTGCAGGGCCATCGGGCAATCAAATCCATCAGTGATACTGGCTGTGAATGGAAATAGCCGAAATTGCGGTTTCAATACGTGAATCGACTCGTATACAACACATTCAGTCACATATCCGTAGTATTAAGCATTATAAATATTTCGGAGCAAAGTCACTCGAAGAGGTGGAAGCCAAAACTACATTTACAGTCACTTGGTTGGGCAGAGGCTGAAAACACTGTATTTAGCACCTTGATAATTTTGTACGTATATTTTCTTCCTTTATCAATCATTACCTTCATCCAAAAAATCCTCATCTTCATCCATCTGAGCCAGTTCCTTCTGCTTAGCCTCATCAGTCAGGTCCATTTCCGCTATTTTACTCCGATTCGACTTCATGTACTCCTCCAATCTCGAATTTATGGCCTGATAAGAATATCAATCACATTCACGTTTCCCATTCGTGAGCTTTGATGCTTGTATTGATTTTTTAGTAGTACCTCTCCCCACTGCTGAAACATTTTTCCAGCTGCCTTTTGTAGTCCATAGGATTTTGATCTTGTTCCAGTATTTTTATTGATCCCGGCACAAGAGGGTCGGAAGACAGGTAATTTCATCCAAAGAGGCCAATGACCACGGTTACAAGCATGGACGAGATAACAGCATTCGAGTATGATACATGCTCTAGCCGCTACTACAGTTTGAGGCTAACAACAGATTTTAATAACTTCAGCATTCTCTATTGCACGGGGTCATTATTTATTTTTCATAGTTATATTCACCAAGTCAAGAAGAGCGGCCATAAGATGCGCATCTGGTAATGAGCCGGGTAAGGTGATTTCTAAAAGAAATCCAAAGCGGAGAAGGCCATCACGTACCGTCGTCCGATTAACTAACCGCCTTTCCTTCAATACTACAAATTCACTGCTTTCTCCAACGACCTAAAAATTGTATTGAAATTTATTTGACTGCTTGCTAATATCATATAATTGTAAGATTTCCAGTAAGATGCTTACATTCTCATTATTGATATTCTCAAATGATCCACGCCTACTCAAGCCTCCAGCTGTTGTTTCATCATTCGTGGAATCTCTCTTGATTTTCATTCGTTTTAAACGTTCCTCCACACGACGCTTGGCTTTCTGCACGATAGTGGCTTGTCGCCTAGTACTTTTTGTAGTGGCTTCGGCCCCACCAGAGTCATCCATATCAAAATCAAAAGATTTATCCCCACCTGAACCTTTCGTAAGCCAGCTGACCAAACTTTTCTTCGGGGCTGAGATCTTCCGGTTGACAAGATCAAGCTCACTAGACTTAGGTGTTAACGTCGCATGTTTCCTTGTCAGCGTTCCGCTGGGACTTTCTCCAGTATTTTCGTTGTCTCCCATACTCTTTAAATTTTTAATTTAAATTGAGAATAGCGACTGTAGTTATTTATGATTTATAATTCCTCCTCGTTGTGAGATACATTTAACAAAAAGGATTTGTTATTCTCGTGAACTTACAGCACAAGTTGAGGAGGAGCTTTTCTTCTTAAAAAAACCTTTCTTGTTATTGTTTCCAGCACTAGGTGGACCCCGGTCAGTAGGCCCAGTCTCATCCATTACGTAAAAGTTCTGAGAGTCCTCTAGTTGTTGAGCACGTCTCACTACACGTGTGGTTTGATTTTGTGCTCCGTGATTTTTACTCCCTATCTCCGCCTAAGGAAACCACCATATTACATTCCCATTGGATTTCTTGGAAAGCCTGAGTCGTGGGAAAGAATTTACATTTTATTGATTTATTTTTAGATAATTTTATTACCGAGTCGATCAATGCCGATAGAGCAACTTTCCTAAATGTGTTTCCGTCATTTTCATAGATATAACAAATTAGCTGACGAACGTCACAGTAAAGTGCCTATAAATTTATGAGACAAAGATAAGTTTTCAATTTTTATTTCAATGACACCGAAAATGAAGTACCTCTAAACCTACAGGATTTTCCCGTTTACAGCTTTAATTATTTACCATGTTTTCTGAGCTTCGGAGTTCTTTGGACATGTTGACAAGGCGTGACACCAGTTTCTTAAAAACAGCTTTGAAAATGTGACATTCTACTTTACTGTGAGTATATTCCATCCCAGTTACATAACTTGCGTAGAAATCTTTTACTTTAGGATCTGCAACCAAGGTTGTTAATAATAATAAATTATAACTCGGCTCAAAAGATCTTTCAAAGGCAAATATCTACCTATACATACAAAGTCAGCCAAATTCAAGAGGGAACAATATATTATTTGGAACGAACCGGTCTTACTCAGGGGTGAGAGTAGTGTGGATGGATCAACACAAAATCCGCATAATGAGTGGAAAAAGTCCATAATAGTACTGATGTTTTGAAACATGATAAAATTCTGGTAGAAAGCAGCGAACTGTCGACGGAATTTTTGAGCCAATCGAAGCAAAAGATTATTTGCGTGGGATCGCACCGTGTCGGACTGATTACAACGCTGGGCTTCCCCACATCCGTGTATGCATCCCATGCAACTTATGACCCTACAATTAAACCACTAAATTGAAGTATAAACATAGAAACAGAAAGTAAATACAACCCAATTTGGTGAGTAAACATTCGCAATAATTTCGTAATAAACGGAAAGAGAAACTAAACACCAACCCAAACAAACTAAAAGAGAAAGTAAATATCAAATTACACTAGAATGAAAGAGACCACAAGCACTGCCTCCAGCATGCAACTCCTGATTAATCATTTCAGTCTCTTGAATACACTACCTCGTTAGAGAATCCAAAGATAAGGCAATATCCTCATCCTTCTCCACCTGATCCATGAGCAATTCCATAAGTTGTAGAACAACTTGGCATACACGTACTGATTTAGTGGCGATTTCCCTTGAGCAAACATGATGCAGTGCCTGTTGGATAGTAATTCGGGGCAATCAGACACACATCCTACACGACGATAAGGTACGTGGGTAATAACTAAGCCAAACGCTGGAAGTATTCCCAATTCCTCATATGAGCAGTCACGCGAGGCAACAGAGATGGACACAAAATTCCCGAATCTACAGGAACAATATACGCCCTGAACGAAAGGACTTACTTTGAAAACAACTTTGACGTTGATTTCTCCATTATGTTTGATATACTGAGATGTGCCGGGAGCCTCGGCAGCTTCACTAACGCTATAGGATATATTGGTGTCACTATGTGACCTAACGAGTTTTGGTCTAGATGTGGAATCACGTTTTTCTTGAACGAACTGGTGAAGGATCGAATTCAGCTGACTCTCCAACGAGCTCACTCGGCTACAATAAACCAGTGCAGATTAAGTACAAATATTATCATGATGGAGTTGGAGGGTCATTCTTAACAGTAGCGAGGTGGATATCGGCATAATGTATAATAGCAATTGATAAATCCAATTTCAAAAAAAAAAAAATTAGGGCAAAACGCAATGCTCGAGGTAGAAGCTTAGCAATAAATTACCGGTACATTCGGTCGGGAGATGGTGTTGGGGCTGGGGTGTGCTCCGTCACTGTAATGATCGGGTTGGGGAAAAAGTTCCTCTCCGGTTTCTTCTCTACGGAGTAGTTCGTAACTCCCACATATCTGTAATAGACGCATTTTAGTGAAATGTTCCAAAAGACTTACAAAATCATATCTACGATCGGCTTTGTGAATCCTATTAGTTTGCAACCAGAAGGTATCCAAAGATAGCATCTAAATAATCAATAGAAGATCCGATTAGTCTCGACTCTATGCCCAAAGTCGATTGCGGATCTTTGAAGGTACACAAATTAAATTTCTCATTTGTGGAAGTTACTGAAGTATATATAGCCTGTCAGTATCGATACTGCTGGGTGTCTGTATTGAACAGTGAAGGCTTGCTCATTTAATTTGTGGTTGCGTCTTATAGGATTCACATTCTACGTGTATCTATTATGTATGCACTAAAAATGCAACTCTATATGTATAATAGCGAAGGTTCAAAGCTGCTGTCCAGCTCAAAGTCAGCCTTGGTTTTGTAAATTGAATTTACTATCTGTTTTGGTTCTATAGTCTCTGTAATAAGTTTGAGACCACCAAAGTTTGAACCTCTTTCAAAACCAATTTCAGTTCTAGCTTGAAATCAAGTCCGAATAAGTAGCACTATAATAATTTTCTAGAACTATTTAAATCAACTTAAATCTTCTAGAAACTACGGAAAATCATCATGTAGAGCTCCAAGAGTCAAGAGTCAATGGTAAAACTAAAGTCTATGCAAGCGTACATATAGTTAATGTGGTCTATATATTTGTATTTCACACATAGAGAAGAAAATTAGGATAGACATAAAGTTACGTTGTTAAAGAAGCAATAGCGCAAACAAAACGGTTGGCTTTGAAAAATCATTGATGACAAAATATTAAAAATGTAAGAACTCACGAATGACAGTGAGGACTCCGGTGATATATTTTAATTGTTTGTAGAGGCAAAGAGTGCTTAAATATTTTTGCCGGGTACAACAAAAATATTATAGCTCAAATTTGTTCTCAAATGTTATATAGCCAACAACAAAGTCTTGGAATGCTTATGTCAATGAGATAATGAAGCTAAAAGACCAGTCATAATTCAACGCATGCCAAGTAACTGAGAGTAAAAAGTTGGAAACATACATCATGCAGGGAAGGGTATTCAGCTACTATTTCTAAAAAGGACCAACCGCAATTCAACGACTAACTTTAAAATGAACACAAAATTCTAAAAATGTTGGTTGAAAAATATTCATTCATATTGTGTTCATTTATATAATCATATAAAAGAAACAATTTTAAAAACGAGAATACATGTAAATTACGTAAATTGAACTCGAAAAAATTGGCAGTTTGATTTTTGAACTGAATTGCTTTCGTAAGTAGTACCTAATTTAATTTCAGTGACAGAGTAGGACTTGCAATAAGATTTCATGATTTATTTGTATCCTCGGATGGCATTGAGAAACTTACCCTGTCGGTGCTGCCAATTCATCAACTAGTAAACAGCTAAGAAAGGGACAGAAAAAGATCACAGTTCGAGAGATGATCACAGAGCAGAAACACGAGACAATGACACAATTCACAATTACATTCCATTGAGTTCAGATTTAATAAGTTTTTCAATATTGTGAAGATATCTGTCGACATTTTAAAATTGTCCATCTAACCCTCACTATGTTACACCTAAGAGCACTACAGATATTAAAAACTACGCAAGCACCCTTCTGATTCTCTAAGACTATAATTTATCTTACAAATACATTTGGAATTAAGATGAGGTCTCTGAGTTGACAAGGAAATTCACCACAATAGCTAACCTCAAGCTCGGCATGCTTTTCCCTTTGAAAAGATTCGACTCTCCGCCAAAGTAACTTTCTCCCATGGTCTCAACCTTTTTCTCCAATTCATTCATATGATCCAGAGCTGATTGAGGCCTTGGAAACTGCTCTGATTCTTGTTGCTGCTGTTCCTCCTGCAATTAATACAGGCATTCTTTAATTATTCCCCGTGTTTTAATATCAATATATGATGATAACAACTTCAAGTATCGTACTCATTTTGTTAATTATAGTTGACATATGCACTTACAGATAGATTCGCAACGGCTTTTTCTAAAGCACCAATTTTTTCTAGCATTTTTTCAGATTTTGAGAGTAATTTAGTTTCCACAAAAGTTTTCAAATCAAACATTGTGAGTTTCTTTTTCGACCCTTTCTCACTTCCACGGCGTTGGGAACCAGGTCGTTGGCGACGTTCCGAGGTTGGGGATGAGCACGCTGAAAATGAGAAGAATTGGCTACCATCCCCTTTCCCGCTACTTCGACCTTTTGTACTTGAAGTCGTTCGTAATTTACTTCTGTCTTTTTCAGCAATCAATCGAGCTCCGGCTAGTTCAGAAAGGTACGATGTCCGGGACTTCGGAGCAGGAAGGGAATTGCTCCGTTGTCGTTGTGCCTCATCTTTTTCGTTTTTCATTGCTTCCTTCAGCGAGGCAACTTCCTCGAGACTGAACATTTAGAACAGTGTAATCAGAACCCTGCGGGATCATTCTTATTTTACAATAATTATCTTATTACCGTTTTAGCAAATATGACACGGCCCAGAACACACCCTCCTCTTCCCAATGGGTAATGAACATGCATCGTAGGACGGCAACATCCATAAACGTTGCCAGTTTTTGATTTTGCCAGGTCGGCTGAGGTGGCGCTGCTGTTGATTTCACTGTTTTACCACCGATCTGACCCTGATTGACACTACCACTGGCCGGAGTTCTCCTTCCTATAGATGTTCTTGGGGAAGAATCCGTTCGGGGTCGGAATTCCGCGGACCTAAAATAATTTACAATGAATTTCCCCACAATAGCCCAGAGGCTCCATTGAAAATTTGAGAAAGAATAAGCAGGATTAGAAGGCAAAAAACTAAAGATCAAACATCTATATGGAATAGTGTATGTATGTATGTATCAATCTTTTACCACATAAGTAGGACAGCTTCCTGAATAATTCAGAGCATAATCGCATATGTACAGGTACATATCTTATTTAACAGAACTTTTTCCCTTGTAGATGAATCTAGGAGATACTTGAAAATCAGAAATGCTTACCCTTTCCTTTCCTTTGACTTTTCGGATGGAGATGTTTTTGAGGACTCGTTACTGGATTGACGGACGGACATCTACAAGTTGGAAAACATTATTAAATATTTATAGGATGGAGTTGAGTTGAGGGGCCTACAACAGCCACAGTCAAAAATTTACCTTGAATATCGTTCCCTCCCGAATTCCATCGGATTCAGGAATGGACCCGAGCCTAAAAATCATTACGTGCTCCTCATCGTTACTTGAAGACTCTTCTGGTATTGTCTCTGGAAAGGGTGCTCCACTGGTTCCAGAACCAGCTGGCAATGCTAGTTTCTCCAGCTATACAGCACATGTCCCAAAATGTTTACATACAACAAATATTACAAAGGATTTTTTTTATCGAGACAAGTTACTATGCACGTATCGTATTACATTTGGAAATGAGAATTTTGTAAATATTTGGGAACTTTATATCACCTCTTCTTCAAGGACGAGATTTGTGCTGTACTCAGTCTTTGCATGTTCAGGTGTTGGTGGTGGCGTGGATATTCCAGTTTCTATACCTCCTGCTTCTGTGAAGGATCTAGTTTCGGCTCCTTGAAATCCTTGTTTCACTGCAAAAAAAAAAATATTACAAAAATCCCAGAGAATAAAATTAGGTAAAAACCAAAATTTCTCAATACAGTCTGTTAAAACTGCATTGAATTAGTTTTTGATGTATTCCAAATAAATGTTGCTCACTTCCACCAACAAATACATCACCGAAAAGCTCTTTTTTGTTTTTCCGAACAAAGAAAGGATTAAGAGGTTGCTTTGGCTTGACAGGACAAGTAAAACACAAAGGATCGGGGCTTTTGTAACTCCACATGGCCGGCCATATTCGGTAGCCATTTTCAAGACGAAAGTTATTGAAATCGGAAGGCTTCAGTTGATTGCAAAGCGGTGCAAACAGGTACACAAATAGCTGGAGAATAATCGTGAGCATTTATTATGTGTTTTAGTCATTAACCACGGATTTCAACAAGTCTGGACGTTTGACACGCGAAGTAATTATGGATACATACTCAAGTGAGGGACTTGGGCAATTAGACTTGTTCTAGTGCTTACCGTCACAGCTGAAATAGGGAAAACATAATAAAATGGGCTGGATGGAATGATTCCTTTCTCAAAGTCTGCATCAGCACATTCTTCTGCACAGTCTAGCAAAATCCAGTGCAGTGTGTAGAGTAATTTGGTTTCGGATGATCCCAAGCCACTTTGTATTCCGCTTAGTTTTCTAGTGTACACCATAAATCTCTCTCATTTTGTTCTAATATTTACTATTATGACCATAAATAAACATTCACTGTAAAGTACTATGCTACAAGTAGTTATTATTAGTTGATGATAATAAATAATGAAGTAGGTAATTTGACGGTTACCGGTTTGTCAGTAATTGGGCTGTACAGTGCATTACATGAGGGAATGATGTTTGGATCATCCTCCATCTTGGAATCGATTTGATAGCTTCCGTCAAACTTGGGGAGAGTCCGAACAAAATATTTTGGACCAGCACCTTTTCAAGCGCCTGTATAAAACCAGTAGTGAAGATAGTGTTAGTTCAGAGGGTCATCATTATCCAATGTCACAATCACTACTTCGTGCATTTCGTCGCAAACAATCGATACAAAAATGTAGACTGTAATCCAAGATCAACTACGTATTGCGAAGATTTTAAAATGGAAATATCTACGGATTGCGAGACTGATATATTGCAGTATAAATCATGCAACCTGCGGGGTAATTCTAAAATATGGTCATTATTATTTGTGATATAGAAAACGTTACCTTGCAGGCCTCCCTTATTTCCTACACAATTCCATCCCGCAGAGACAGGCAAGGATAAAATCAATGAGATTGCAGTTAAAGATAAAAGTTATTACGGCCTTAATTCGTTAATAGTATTAATCAATAATTTGTTACAATTAAAATGTATCATATACAGGGGTACCAAACTACGGTATATCAAAAGGGACTGGGGTAGCTACAACGGTTTTCAAGTTCAGTGTCAAAAACCATAACATTCACTTAAGAGTATATAATTACACATGTCAATAGTCTACTCGTATCAAATTCGAAACTATCATAAAGGTGGAAGGTGGGGTGAACAAATTTCCATATCATAACAAGGTTAATGGGTAGAAAAGTAGTTACAAAAAACACACGGATCAAAATTCACATGTATTTGGAAAACTGGGAACTAAAAATGTAATAAAGTTTTTAGAGCATTTGGATCATATGAATGGGGACCAATCACGAAATTACAATGTTGGGAGTACAAATGGCATTGAATATAATTATATATAGCATCCATTAGAGATAGGAATCCAGCGACTACCACAATACCATTTAATAATTTGAAAGGGAAACAGCCGTGGTACAGCAGCACGACATTGCACGTAAGGAGCAGCTAACAAGAACGATATTCAAATTTGATCACAACTGGAATCTTCAAAATTCTATTGACAGTGCCAGTATTACATGTGACATGTGATGCATGTTTAAACCTCTAAAACTGAACAATAATTTTGGAACATTGTGCCGTGTATTATATTCTTGTTACTTGGTTCTGTGAGTAAAATTTGACAGTGTACTTCCGCTCTGTGCCACAGCATAAAATAGGAGTGTTTGTGGAGTGAACTAATGCTTATGATCTGTCTCTGTTTAAATCATGCTCCTTTTGCGGTTTTGGATCAGCAATTCCTAGTTGACAAGAAAGAGTCATAAAAAACATGGGAGGAAGCATTCCCAAAAATTTGGAAGGATGATACTAATCTAACTTTGTAGAAATTTCCAGACATGTCTTCTACTTCGTGAATCATTCAGTAGTTTGTGAAGGTAATTATTACTCCATAACCCCAAGGTTTTGTAACCTATGCTGTATCATTTGTTTAGGTTCAAAATTTGTGGAATGTTAAAAGTGACGCAAACTCTTCTAAAAATTTTCATCGTGGCGTAATCTCATGATTGAGAGATCATAAATCATATAATAGAGAAATAAAACATTGCATGCACCGAATGTATAGTAAAAACCCGTACAAAAAATGGTCAAAAATACTCTACAAGTCAAGAAAATTCGTCAAAAATTTCGGTACGTCATTCAAAAATAGCTGCAGTGTACAAAATTCCAGGGATTTGCATAATTAATACATAGCTTCAAAATGGGATTCGCTTAGGTGTTGAGGGATGGCTCACAAAATGTTTTATGGTACTTAAAACACTTCAGTTACCATCTACTTTTACGTTGACTACACTGGTGATGTGTTTTTTTGTGTACTGTGGTTACCAAAAGTACTGGTTGTATTAATGTAAGTATACTTATGGTCTCGCTATTGTATCTCTTGTTAAGTTGGAAAACAAGATTCTCAATAGAACTCAAGTTTTGTATCCTCTAGCATTTTGTACCACATCATGCAGAAATAAATTATGAAACGACTGCTCCACTGTTTGAGCTTCAGGTTATATAGTCATCAAAATTTCAAGCAATAATTAGCAAGTTCACAAAATGAGAGGTAGCATGCTCCTGTCGTGTTAGTCCTGTTGAGTTCCAGAATACCAGAAGCAAGGCAAGTGTTCTTTCGCCATCCAGCTGTATGTATATAGGGTTTAGCGTAGATTCCATGTGATATCCACGGTGACACACCAGAGAAATCAACAAGATAGCATTGTAACATGAACCCAGCCCGCATTTCCTACTGGTATGTGTAAATAATAAATTGATATTCTTCCCTAAAATGACATTTGTGTAGATGCATGAAGAGATTCACAATGTGAAATAATGTGAATGACAACATAAAAACAAATTTTTCTTCTTGCTATCATCACTGTATGAGCGGTGAAGTAGCAGATTTTGGTGTTTGGAAAATAGTGGTGGGGTCAATGTCAGTTTTTCCAGTATTTACTGGCTTAGTGTGACATCGTAGCGCATATGTACATAGAGGTATTGTGTGTATCCCAAATTCATTTTTCTACCCGTTTACGCATGAGCTTGCGGCGGAAATTCTCGTGAAGGTTTTGATTAAAAAATGATTGCACTGAACTAATCCGCCTCTCAGGACATTCGACTAATTGTAAGTGATTAAATGTTCGCTATTTAAAAGCTCCTAACCCGTGCATTCCCTATGCACCCATTCCGATTAGCAAAATCATTCCGATTTCTACATACAATTACAAATGTAAAGGGTCTAAACCAACAACTAGAAGAAATGCAAGCAAATGTATCTTTGGCAGCTGAGAAAACACAAACGGAAAATAAAAATGTCAATTGACCTTCCTGTTACTAGATACAAAAGAACCAAGAAACGTGACCGGAGGTGTATAAATATATAGCTGAAACTGAAAAAACTAATACATAAGCACCAAGCAGCAGACAAAAGTCAACCCTGTTGATCGGAAGATTCTCAAAGAGATTCACAAATAGGTTGGAAGCTTTAAGTGAGGAAATTGCTGCCAATAAAACTTGCGCTAGGGAGTGAGAGATAGATAGATAGATAGAGACAGAGAGAGAGAGAGAGAGAGAAAGAGAGAGCGTATGTGTATAGATAAAAATACAAGTTTTTATATACAATAACTAAAAATCAAATAGTGGGACTAGTGGTGGATAAACGGAAATCTAAATAAATAGATCTAAAAAGGTTTCTAAATATTTACAAGAAGGGAACAGTTATTGAAACTATTTTTATTATTTTAATCCTTACATGATGTGTTGTCGGGGACTGACAAAACTATGCACAGAGATAGAGATGAGAGAAGCGATACCATGAAATAGAAAACAGAGTTTTCAATATTAATTACTAGGTATAAATACAGTATTGTAAATTTTTTAGCTCACCATTTACCATCCGACGGTGCTTTTTCACCCATGCAAAATAATTAGTAGTAGTTACCATTTTAGTAGAGTACAAAAGCTCAAGTCTAGAAATGGCCTTAGTTGTTAAGTATATAGCTTCATAGTTGTTACTAAAAGTCAGTTAGTAGTGGTTAGTACTAAGATTTTTGAGTAGGTTAATCATTGCTGTGCTATGTAGCCGATAGATATCATTTAGCTAAAAAGCAATTTATTCTAAAGTCTCATTCCCTATTTCCTAAAGGGTCTTTCACCTCATCCCCCAGTGATGTCAGATCGAGGTAACCTTCTAGAGATGCAGTTAGCATTGAAATCAGTAAAACAGAGTGATCGTGTGTGCTGTAAAAAAGCAGTGCAGCTTCATTGTCCGTCAATAATTGTTCACTTCCCTCAAAATTCCAGTATATCGATGTCTGCATTTTTGGATCCACAATCCCACATGTACAGACTACGGCTGCACAGTGGCAGGGATAGTAAAAGACATTAATTTCTATATGCAAGCGTAAAAGAAGCTATAAAACCCGGAAAATACAAGTCCACTTGAGAAAGGAAATGTCAGAGGAATTTTGCTGAACCAGAGCAGAACTAGTGCTACCCACAGGTTAAATGATAAATGGGCGTAGTCTTTAATGGATATCTACCTCAAATGCATATCACACAGTATCAGGAATGGAAACCAACTCAGACGTCCCTCGCATCATCGTCTCTGAATAATCAAATCCGGAGATCAGCCACTCACCTACATCCTACTTATACATGGACTTAATGCGTTAGTCAATAATTTCCTTACGTTCATTATTACTCTATCCTAGAAAACATACTGGAACTTCCAGCCTGTAAGTTCTTTCCGTTCGACCTTTCTTACATGTCTAGCCGGGAACTGCATAATGCTAGTGATACAATTGTATGGAACCTCGAAACACATGAGAACATAAGATGCGAGTGTGTCTTGATACACGTATGCATCAATCGAGGCAGTCGATTGTTAAATGCCTATGTACATATTATTTTGCCCGTTCCGTACACACGTATGTATGTACAAAGATCATTCTGGCATTGGTTTGCTCTCCCTAAGGTTCTCCTGTGTGATAACTTCTTTTGCTAATTTTATTTCTAACGCTCATCCACCTCAGACACAGCAGAGCTACTATTATTCTATCATTAGTATTTCTCTTTGAATTACTACTCCCTATGGTGTATTTCCAGTTGCATGAGTAATTCAATACTCTAGCCTTCGAACAATATAATGTATAGAAGTAGATACACACTTGTTGAAAGGCTTCCTGAATAAATCAATGGAACCATGAGACCAATTTGAAAAATGAGTGTATTTCAACCTTCTCCAACATGTACAGTAGACATAACAATAATAACGTTAAAGTATTCAGATTATTGCCGGCCTTGGGAATGAGATTTAGGAACTGAGGCTATCCGAAATCAAAGAAGCTTTTTTACTGTTCAATTCGAAAATAATTGGAAATCAGCTAATTTTCCCTTCCGCAGTAACAATGTCGGCGGAGAACTTTACAGCGAATATTTTCTGCATTATTTATGATTGAGAGAGTAGCGTCTATCGAATGAATTCTAGTAATAATATATAATATTGTCAGATTTGTTTTTAAATTTGAGATCATTGAAAATTTTCCAAGAAATATAATTCTCTGAAAAGAAGATAAGGACAGCCTTACCACACATGTAGCTTCATGTAACTTGCCGAGCCGGGGTCGTATAAAGGGACAAGTTTGTCTCCAAAGAAAAGTTTGAATAGGAATTGGGACTGCAAATTCCTCGTCCTGGTGCTCGACCGGATCTTCAGGCGTCATCATTTGTTCCCTGATGTTTTCACGGTACTAATTTTTAGACATTTCTCCCTTTCTTGGAAGAAATCAACTTTTGCACTGTGTGCTCATACACACGTGTCGGAATTTCGCTGAGTGATTTATGACAATTTATGACAAGCATTTTTTCCCTCGTACTCCTCAATAGAACTAGCCCCAGCTAGCGCAGCGACAAAAGGAGAAAATGATAAAAATTCTCTTTGACTTTATGTATCCTATACACTCAGACTTGATTTGAACTCTTGCATTCAAGCCCGTAATAATTGAGATTAAGCACGCGAGGACACAAATATCTCACTCGCCTCTCTGGAAATTCCTTCATAAGTTCCAACCGCAGAGCCAGGCCCCGGCGAAAGAAGTCCAGCTTATAGGGAAAAAATGTGGAATTTCTAATTATTTTATCACCCCAAGAAAGTCTATTGTAGGGACTTGAAGGGTAGTTCTAATAATTCTCTCAGCACTTCATAACTTTGTTGGAACTTTATGTCTACTTTTGCGATTCCCGTTTTTACGATTCTATTATCCTCGCTGCTTTATTTCTAATGCAAATACTATAATATGTATTTATACTTTGGCAGGTACAAGTACCTTGTAGTTTCAGCCGAATTGGGTAAGTTCCTTCAACGTTGCCTGCTGTATTTGTCTGACTATGGATATTTAGGGTTATAATTTTATATGTATTTTCTATGTATATGTGTATTAGCACCACTGAATTTCAGGTTAGAGGATGGAGTTTTAAATAAATTGCACCATGAAGTCAGTAAATTATGAATTAGTTTAAAAAGTCATAGATTTATATCCTTTTGCACTCCACTTATGCACAGATTGTGTTTGGTTACGATACATTTAAGCCTGTCTGTTCGTTAGCACGGTTGTAGGATTGTAATTGTAGGGAATAAGCGTTATCATTTCAAAAATGTGAGAAATCCAACAGAGAGTTTCCCTTTCTATCACGAAAAAATAAATTTGTCACTAAATCACAACCTCAGGAAGAAAGTGCGGTGATGGGAACTAGCCAACAGGAACGTGTGGTATTGAAACAAATAAATAAGTATGTTTTTCACTGTGATATATTTTATCCTACCAATAGTAATTGCCCCTCAGGAAATTTATTAACACGATGGAAAACCCCGAAAAACTCGACAAGACTGACAGCTCGATTTTCCAAGGGCAGAGGAGGAGGCTTTGGTAAAAAGGAGTCAGGGATTCGTGTTCAAACGGGAATTTCTGAGGAAACACTCGTTTTTCTCTCCATCTCACAACCTCTTCTAACTGAGTACCTATCCATTTGTGTGTTCAGACTCCTACTTTCTACTGCTCAAAACCCTTGCGGTAAAACCTAATGAAAAGTCAGCTTGATCCTATGGAGAACCAACTGTCGTCCTCCCTCTCCCTCTCAACAATTTCAATTTCTTTGGAGTGTCAGAAGGTGTAACCTAATTAAGGGATACAGGTGGAAGGTACAGGCTATAGGCTCTATATCAGGGATTGGGATAATGTCTTCCTGCAACTGTTTGCTCCTAATGTGTTAAAAATGTATAAAATGTTCAACTTAGCAAATTGTATTTTACAGGTATTTCCTAGCTCGGGAATTTTATTGGAATGGATGAAAATGTGGAACGAAGAGAAAAATGGAAGCAACGGTAAATCCGTCATCGGGGAAGAGAGCATACAGAGCTCGGAAGTGCGCTTTGACCGAGAGAGCAGGGTTATGAGTGTCTGTGTATGAGAGTCGTGTGTTTGTATGTGAAGCAAGTGGGACACAAGAAGAATCTTCGGAGTTTAGTTGCTAGATCCCAAAGAGCCGTCGTAGAAGAATCGATTTTCTCCCTAAAGGTTGAATCCGAGAATGGATGGATGCTGTGCTTACGAACATGTCTGGACCATTGCTATTACTCGCTAGAATTTAACTCTTTCCACGTAGGTTTTCAAGGAGTATACTCAAAACAGATAGTGGTGGTTCAACCCATTTTACGTTTGGACTTTCTTTCTCATTTATGTAGAGTACAGTACGAGTAAACGTTTTTCCTAGATATATCTAGTAAAGCAGCTTACGAGAGGAATTGCTTCACCATAGGATAATCATATATCCTCCGTCGTCCAAAGTGTACAGTACCTCCCACCCCGTTAAATTTCCTCATAGTAGTTACCTCGTCGACCAGACGCACGTGAAAATGATGTTGGCATTAGTATCGATATTTTTTAACCGCACCGTAAAATGGTTCCAATTTACAGAAACACTTTATAAAATATTCATTTTTTTTTGTTGTGGAAACCCAATTTTAGGAAACTGAATACCATCCTGAAGGAACGCATTGTTCCTCCTTTGTGTAAAGGAACAATCGTTGCAGCCGTCTCAGTGAAAGCACACAATCCGTCGATATTTGATGAACAGCTTCTTTGTTTCCTAAGCATGTAATTAATGCATACGTATGTACATGGATATCTACATATGTGCGCATGCTGTAGTCCATGTAACAAGCGGTTGTTGACTTCCGCTGTGACTCCCAGCCCAATGTGATATAATAATCCGAATTTACTTTTCCAGCATCTATCTGTATGTCTCTCTGCAGGAGTCACTCCTGTATGTATATATGTGAGTTCCTATTTCCTACGTGTAATTATGCAGGTACACATAATATGAAAGCCCAGTTGTTGAAGCATACCATGACTTGAGGCAAACGATTTCTTGTGTTTATAATGTCGTGGAGGATACGAGCACCATTGATTTTTTCACTGATCACCCATATACCTTGTTCTGTTCTCACTCAAGGAAACTGTGAACGCATGTCGACAGCAAGAATTTTTTCCACAAGTGAGGCAACGATCCACACTTGATCAAAATGAGCAATTTCCTCAGGAATATTTTTTCACTCTTAGTGATTCATTTTTCCACCGAGTCGCGCAGTTCCCGAAGTGAGCTATGACCAATTATGGTGGGTAAATAATTAATTTTATCTTTCACATTCTCCAGTTTACTTTTTTCCCTGTCTGTCCTGCTGTGACTGTGCATTCGATACTCCACACGGCTGCAATTAATCTTTCTTCTTCTCCCCTGGAACCTGTCACGGCCAGATTTCGGTTGACTATATACATAAGTGCAATGTTCATTCATGTAAGGAGTTGACCAATGTGATGGCTGTTCGCGAGTCTATAAATTCGACCATGTATATAGAGAAGATTCCAATTTACTTTTAATGCTATCTTTTAATAATGGGTAAACAAAGCTACGAGAGGTACACCTATTTACGATATATTTGTAATACTGAAATACCTACACGAAGGTTTCATCCGAATTTACTGCAAAATGCTAGATGTACTGCCACAAATACTACGGCTCATGGTGCGGCCTTGTGTGCATGTGCAATTTTTTGTTTCTTGATGTGGGACAACTTGTACACAGGTTTTTTCGTTTATTCTAATTTTGACTTATTCCTGAAATTCCCAAGGTTTGTTCCACCTACTGTAGACACACACGTATAATTACATGACAGGAGAGACTCAGTCAGATTTTTGTGATATGAAGCATGCTCATATATTATTGTAAGCTAGAATACATGTACAGAAGGAAGGAACAACTGTAAACACTCTGTTTGTACAAGCTGGTGTCAGTTGAAATTCAATATGATTATTTCGTTCCGTTTCCCGGCATGTGTTACGTAGTAATAATTATTGTACAATAGTGGGTAAAATGAAGATAAAGAACAGTTTCATGATGTTGAGATTCCAATGCTCTTTATTTTGGCTGGTTCTTTTCCAACTTTCTCTGCCGTTGTTGTTATTACTTTTCTTTAATAGCCTTTCGGGCCATTTCTGTGCAGATGTATCGCACCATGCAGGAATATGGAGACAAACTAATTTACAAAACCAAACGGAAGGCAACAATAAGGAAGGAAATGTATATTTGAGTGTACGGAAGAAAGCAGTGGGACTTGAAAGAGCACACGAGAGGAAGTGTGAATCGATTTTCCGTAATAATAATTACTAATATCCTTCATCATTTGGTGTGTACTTAATTTGTAAGAATCTATTCCGTATGAATACTTGAGCCTGAATATGTGGATGGGGGACGCATAAGTACATGTTGAGTATGAATTTTTTAGCATTCCCCAAAGAGTTTTTCCCTGGTTCAATGGTATGTTTAAGAAATACAAGTTTATATTTGGTACACGTCTTCGATAGGATTCCTTTTGCAAGATTATACTATTATTAGAGGAAACTCCGTACGTTTTACGAGAGCTCCACTCATATATAGTTATGAATTACGACTGCTGTAAATTCTCCTGAGAGAAATGTTTGCGTAAAAAATTCAGTTGTTCTTTCCTCTCACAGTATGCTAATGTCAGCTTATGAAGAGTCATGATTCAGTGGAAAGAAAATTCTTGTACCGTGCTTAAGTTTCGTCACACATGCACGCAAGGAGACAGCTGGAGGGAATGGTAGGTATATTAAATACATTACATGCTCCATTAACTCCCTCCACCAGGTAGACTTTTACTTTGCCCTTATTGCGGCAGCCAAAAAAGCCAAATGTTCCGTGGCATGAATACTCAGAGATTTCCCAGTAAATCTGGGCTTCAAGATACAAATTAAAAAAAAAGGATTCGTACCAGGTGTCTTTATCCTAGATTTCCGCCCTTAAGTCTAAAATAAATTTCGGAATGGATTTACAAAAGAAACTGTAGAAACTCACAGGAACCAATCCTGTCACAAGTGACAATCTATCTACTTTATAATGTTTGTCGTGCAACCTTTAAATTCTATTTATTTACACAAGTAAAGAGTCAGTGTGAGCAACAAATGAAAGCTTTCTTGGGAGGATGTATCAAAGGACTTATTTTCAGGTTTTATTTCAGTTCAAGTTAACATGTTTAATATGGATGACTCAGGGTGAGAGAGCATGTTTCAATTAAAAATGCGTTATTGCTGGAGGGCTATTTTTGTAAAACTATCGATGTACATAAGATTAAGTTCAGGACAGTTGGAGAGTTTGAAACATATGTAAATTATAAATAAACAAACAAATCTTGGAGTCATTTTTTCAGCTGGGTCACTCCTTCTATGTTTTTACTAAATCCATAAAAAAGCACTTTCACAGAATATTATGAATTACTCTGTCCCGGTATTATTGACGTTGAAATGAGTTGATGACAAGGAAATGGTGACTGTAATTCAGACTTTTACTACCTCTGGTTTTATTTCTGTACTCCTGTTGACAATCCTCCAGTCAGAGGCAGAGCCACTGACCGACTTTTACGATGGGCCAGTTGTATTTCACTTACAGCTAAGATTCGCCTCAGATTTTGGCATGTTCAAATGTCTCGGTAATAATAATTATTACAAAAGTTTCCTACATTTCATCCTCAATTCCTTGAATATTGCAACTCATGGGCGTCTTTGAATGGTAATTATTACAGTTCCGGTCGTGCTGGTGACGCTCAGAGTATTCCAGCGGAGTAGATGATCTACAGTTACATATTATTACATACTGAAATGAGATTTCTAACACTACATATAAAGTGTTAAAATTCCGAGGGATCGCAAAAGAAAATAATATTTTAAAGCTAATAGGAGTTCTGACTTTAGTTCCATACCCCCACAGCACAACAGTGAGAGGGAACTTTGCAGCCCAAGTTTGTTTCCTCCTACATTCTTAATAAGGATTTGAGCAGAAAATACCTTGCTGAGCAGGGAGTAGTTGAGAAACTATAAAATTTTCTAACACCAGTTAGAGAAATCATTAATGACGTTTTCAGTAACATTTTAAGCTAAAGATTGTTTATTTGGGTGATGGTATTGGTGTGAAATAGATACTTTTTGGCTCCTACTATATACGTTGAGGATATTCAATGAGCGTACGTGCAAGTAAGTACAAGTAATAACTTTCTCCTCAATAATGCCTACAACATGGAGTGTACATGTTTTCAAAGGCCGGAAGGATTATGCAGGATAAGGGCAACATCTGGCGACACTATAGATTGAACGTTTGTTCCTGATATCTGCATTATTTAACCTTTTTTCAGCTAATGTCTTCTTGCTCTTTCCCAGATACTACTTCTGTGTAAGTAGGTTCACTCTAAAGCTACAATACATTACAGTCCACTCTCTTTAGAAAAGCCCCCTTATGGGAGCCAAAAGCGCTTAAAGAAGTGGCTCGCTCTTATCTCATTACAATGAAGGAGGGAAATTGTTGTGATAAGAGGGACTCCGTTCACTTATTTTTGTCCAGAGATACTGTACCTACAATGCTCTCAAAACTGGATTTCGTACAACAGCGACTTCCTTCCCATGTTACAAAGTCAAGGATGGAACTAAAGGGCCACTACACGTCCGTCTAAAATATCTACAGGTTACCGCCACTTGGATATGCAATATGTTACTCTGAAGATTAGAACGCCGACTGCCTCTTTGATTTTGGAATAAAAATCAATTCCCCTTACTCCGAGTTTAAGGATGAAAGCTCCCTAAATAAAAGGAAAAAGTAAAAAAAGGTGTGCACAAGAGCTGAACTATAGTTAATTAATAATTAATAAGTATACTTATTAATTTCTGTGGACAAATTCCAGTGCTCAAAATAGTACTTCCTTTAAAAAATTCCCTACACACAGATATTACATTTGCGCATTGCGTGTGCATTCTCATAGTTACAATATTTATCCCAAGTTTCATAAATGCAAAGTAAGCATCCGAATCTACTTGTAAGTCAGTCGTTAGGTGTAATGATGCAAATTCCTAGTAACTCACTAGAAGGAATAAGCCTGACATGCCGTTCAAAACACGGAGTTACACTACCAGACTCCCAGTGAGTGAGAATTGTATTTGCTACTGTTGGTTATGGGATTGGAGGGATACAGTCCCTGCAATATCCACTGGAGTATGTAGATATTGTAAGAACTTTGAGTAGATACTATAGTATTGCAAATATCAAAACCTTTTGCCGGCAGGGCAGAGACTGTCAAATATTAAAACCAGATAGCGTATATGTAAGTGTACGGAAAGGAAGACAACCCTTTTATTCGTACCAATGGAAGGAGCATGTGAAGTTATAAAACTTTTACAACTTAGTTTCTGCAATCCCGGAAGCTCTGGGATGGCTTTTATGAGTATATTTTCTCTGATTCGAAAATGTCTACGAACTGTGAGTACAATAGAGGCACTTGTGTGTAAATTTAGCGTAACTATAACTTAAAATCCTGAGAAAAAATTGGGAGATATACTTTATTGCTTATGCACACCAGTGGAACTTACAAGGAAATATCTGCTGGTCATTTCTGGTTTGTGTTCCATTTGAGCATCATTGAATGTTTGCTCAAGTTGCTATTGTGCAGGCAGACACTAACGCTTGCATAAATTGTGCACACCTCTTATCTGTTCCAGCCTGTGGTTTCCTATTCACAGAGTTAATTTTGTTTCACAAAGTAATCAAGACTATATGCAAAACGCATGGCATTACTTAGCTGATACAAACATGAAGCAGCAGTCCTAGGAGCTAAACCAGAGTCTGGGTTCCAGTGCAGATTGACAGGGACGTATTTTCTCTGAGCCCATCAATGCTTTCTAATGTATCCCAATTACTAATACTCGACACAGAAGTAAAAATATACCAATGTGCTAATTTATTTCCTTAAAAAAACTCGGGCGGGATATGGTACTCGTTATACCCGTTATTATGGCTACATGGTTATTAGTGAGCCACTCGAGTGAGTTCTCGGGCATTTTCTTTCCTCGTCGTGATGAAAACTTGACTCGGAGTTCATTTTTGTTTGAACTCGCCGACGTTACTACAGTATTTATGAGAGTACTTGAACACAAGTGTCGTTGTTTGATGGTACCTACTTTGGCTGACTCCGGAACGACTTTATTGCATTTTCTCCGATCTCTCTAGTAGTAGCACAGGCTTTAAATTTCCATGCCCGTCCATTCACATGTCTAATAGATTCTATAGCATTTCATGTGCGTATCTTCTCAAATTCTCAGAGTCGCCACTGCAGAATATCAAACACATGAGCTATTGTTTTCGGGGCTTAGCAGGATCTGGAGAACTGGATTTAATTACTCTTGGCGAGAAGATTGTGCATCGTAAAATTAATCCGTAAAGTTATACATATAATAAATAAATATAAAAGACCAAGTTGTCTCCTAATAAATGTTATTTCAAAATAGACGGAAAATGGTACAACAGCAGTGTCACATCCCAATTATTTAGCGTGCTAGGTAAATTAGCACCAGTGTAAAATGCTTAGAATTTGAACACTGAGCACTTAATAACTCTTCAGGAAAAATGTTTTTGGAGGAAACAGTGACTGAATTTTTATTTTTTGAGTTTGTTGCAACAAAAATATTCCAAGACTATGCATTCAGATTTCATGTTATAACCTGTTGACCCAGTCCGGTTATATAATAGAGGTGCGATGTCAGATGCGAACTAGATAGGAAACAGCCTGTTGAGATTGACAGGGATGTCAATTTCCAATTTTGTGATTACAATTAACGATTAACGATTACTTCGAAAACAAAATGAATTTATAATTACAATTAATGATTAATGGGCTTATAACTAATAATTAATAATTACGATTAACGATTACTTTAAAAATATTATTCGCTGATGATTACAATTAACGATTACTTTAGAAATAATTTTCACTGATGATTACAATTAACGATTACTTTAGAAATAATTTTCACTGATGATTACAATTAACGATTACTT
This sequence comes from Allacma fusca, assembly GCA_947179485.1. Lineage (NCBI taxonomy): Eukaryota > Metazoa > Arthropoda > Collembola > Symphypleona > Sminthuridae > Allacma > Allacma fusca. Next base: position 19,337,210 of record OX359250.1, on the reverse strand, counting down.
TAGAAATAATTTTCACTGATGATTACAATTAACGATTACTTTAAAAATAATTTTCATTGTTGATTACAATTAACGATTACTTTAGAAATAATTTTCACTGATGATTACAATTAACGATTACTTCGAAAATAATTTTCATTGATGATTACAATTAACGATTACTTTAAAAATAATTTTCATTGATGATTGCAATTAACGATTATTTTGAAAATTAATTAATTGAGGATTGCAATTAACGATTATCTTTTAACAAAATATTTAATTGTCGATTACAATTATTAATGTTTATTTTTTTAAACATTTAATTGTCGATTACAATTATTGTTAATTTTTTTAACATTTAATTGTCAATTACAATTATTGTTTATTTTTTTAACATTTGTTTGTCGATTACATTTATTGTTTATTTTTTTTAACATTTATTTGTCGATTATAATTATTAATGTTTATTTTTTTAAACATTTAATTGTCGATTACAATTATTGTTAATTTTTTTAACATTTAATTGTCAATTACAATTATTGTTAATATTGTTTTAACATTTAATTGTCGATTACAATTATTGTTAATTTTTTTTAACATTTAATTGTCGATTACAATTATTGTTAATTTTTTTAACATTTAATTGTCGATTACAATTATTGTTCAATCAATCAAGGCCTGTTCGGCCAGTTTATTGCATTTACTCGGGCTTACCCATAATGCATTACATAGATACAAATTTTTGAATGCATGAAATTAGGAAGAAGGCTAGTTGTTTACATAGATTCACGTCGGCGTTACAAATATTACGAAGGACTAGTCTCTTGAGATGTGTGAAAAGTACTTACAAGTAAACATTTTTTGGTGTCCCCTCCAGATTTTCGAAATTCCATCAAAATTAGTTTGCTCATACCCTGAGTGCAACTTTAAGTCATACCTGCCACCTGAAAAATCCTTCGTAGTTTTTTTTAAAAAAATGGCGCGAAGTCAATTTGTCTCGAAATTCAAATCTGAAAAATTTAAATGGCATTTAACATGGGAAATTACAAGTTTCCCGTACCCCGACCTTCAAAAAGTTGATTTTGTTTTGTCAAACGGTTTTTCGTACCTTAGTACTCTAATATTTTTCTGCCAACAATATAATCATCTATAAATGCGTATATTAACGACATTAAGGTTAGGAATTGACCATTGTAGGGTTAACAGTAACCAGTGCTGCAATTAGTTGGCCATTGTACATTTGTAACCAGACCCGAAAAACCGTTCATTCAATTTTTAGCTGAAAATGAATATTCGAAATACATAATTTTCAGAGGTGTGGAATATTTTGAAATATTGTATTTAAAATAATATTTGAAATACATTTCGTATGTTGTACTTGGTATTTTTATCACTGCAAATGTTTTAAGGTATTTTGTATTTGGTAATTTGTCAGGACCATAATCTATATTGTATTTTGTATTACGCATTTTGAAAATATATTAACGGCATGTTATTTTCTATATGTTTATGTTGTTACTTTTACCCACCCCGTATTTCAAATACAAATTACAATTTCAAAATACAACACTCTGGCCACTGTCCAGGTTGGCTGTAAAACATGCCCAAATAAGCATTTTCAAAGGTAAAATATCAATTTGAAACATTTTAATACCAATTCTATAAAATGTGTGACTGCTTTGTAGAACTTGCTTATTGAATATTCAATGCTTATTATACTCTAATGTGTGTTGGATATTCTGATTGGATATTAAATACAATTCAATGTGAGTGATATCAGTTTAGTTAAATTAATTCGCGACCGCCATAAATTACCCAGGTATTGCTATTCGTTTTAAGGAAAATTATTCTGTATCTAGGATGACTTTGATGTACACCAATGCAAGAATCTAAACTCTACTCATACCATAAGCTCACTTGCTTGAGCTTGGGGCTAACCGGGGTGATAGCAATCACGATATTTGGGATTGGCGAATATGGTCAAAGTAAAAGTTGGGCAGGGTACTGAAAAGTATAATCTTTATCATTGGAATCAAGTTGCTGGAATCCGGTTAAAAAAAATCGTACAATTAAAAAGGCATTAAATGAATTTTGACATGGTAATTTTTCGCTGACATAGATTGAAATAAATACAAACATTGAAATTTTCGTTTTTCTTCTAATAACACTTAAAAGTACTTCAGTAGTATTAAAAATTCTTTGCTGCTACTAGTTTTGTAGTAAAAAATTTCTTAATTAGGAATTTTCTTAGGCCATGTTTCTTTTATATTTTATTAAATTATTATTACATAAAATTCCTTTAAATATATTGAAATTTCACAATTTTTTAAAATTCAGGAAATATGATTCGAACGGTGGAACCCCTACAAAACTCCATACTCTACCCAACTTTTATTTTTACCATTTTCGGGAATTCCAAGCGGAAATCCCAAGTATCGTGATAGGCAGGCCTGGATTTCGGGGGTGGCCCACCCTGGCCCGGCCAGGGTAAAAAATTTATGGCCAGGGTAAAAAACATTACCCAGGCCCTCAGATTTCATGCGTAAAGGCCAATAAATCTATTTTGAGGGTTAAATGATTTTATTAATTCCCCCAGGTGATAGGTATCACCCTACTTAGCCCCAAGATCAAGCAAGTTATGCCCAGTGGAACTGTCCACAATGGGTTACAGCTGTTGCAAACATTATGCAAGAAAGTATGTTCCAAAATGGCAATTGATAAAATGAGTTCAAAATAATGTATTTCGAATATTCATTTTCAGCTAAACATTGAATGAACGGTTTTTCGGGTCTGGACAAAATCAACTTTTTGAAGGTAGGGGTACGTGAAACTTGTAATTTCCCATGTTAAATGCCATTTAAATTTTTCAGATTTGAATTTCGAGACAAATTGACTTCGCGCCAAATTTTTTTAAAAAACTACGAAGGATTTTTCAGGTGGCAGGTATGACTTAAAGTTGCACTCAGGGTATGAGCAAAATAATTTTGATGGAATTTCGAAAATCTGGAGGGGACACCAAAAAATGTTTACTTGTTAGTTCTAATATCACATAAGTACTTGCAGTCATACAGAATGTACTCAATGTCATAAAGTGTAGGTGGGCCACACAGCTAACAAAATTCTTCATTAAATATAATAGTTCATTCGATAGATTAGCCTACTGCTGTTGAGTCGAAACTGGCACAGTAGGGCTTTGAGTGACAATGGAATGTGGGTATTTAGATACTGCTTGCATTTATCATTTTAATAAGCTAACTTGTACAAAGGGTGAGACGAGGAGTTCAGGATTCTGTTCATGTCGTGTAAACTGCTCTGATCGTAAACAGAGTGTATTATATCCTTTATATTATCAGCCAGATACACCGGACACTGCTTAGTAAAAACTTCTTCGAACCCTAGACTGCTTAGAATTTTGGAGACGTCGCCAGCCCGATAATTGATGATTACAATTGATAATTGATTTTTGAAAACGGTAAATTGATGATTACAATTGACGATTGATTTTTGAAAAAGGTTAATTGATGATTACATTTGATGATTGATTTTTGAAAAAGGTTAATTGATGATTACAATTGATGATTGATTTTTGCAAAAAGGTTAATTGATGATTACAATTGATGATTGATTTTTGCAAAAAGGTTAATTGATGATTACAATTGATGATTGATTTTTGCAAAAAGGTTAATTGATGATTACAATTGATGATTATTTCAAAAAATCCAAGCTTACTAAATTAACGATTGATGATTAATAATTAGTAATCATTAATCGTTAATCATTAATCGTGATTATTAATCGTTGACATCCCTGGAGATTGATCATGAGGAAAACAGAGTTACCAACCTAGCATTCACTTTTTCAAACAGAAAATTATATATATAAATAATATAATATAAAAACAAAATTTAATATATTATTGTATATTATTGTTATGTATTACAATTGCACGTAGACGTGAGGTGAATATGCAATAGATAATTTTATCTTTTTAACTACTATGATCTTGCAATGGAATGTATTAAAGAGAACACTAAACATTGTTTTGATCCCTGAATTAAAACACCAACTTTATTCAAACGAATGTCCATATTTACCTGTGCATAATTTTATATTTTGCTACTTATGCGCTTAAATATCCTGTACGTTTGGACGATTATGCGTACTGTATAACTCTATGCGTTTAGAGGCCTATGCTTTTTGCCACTTATGTGTTTAGCTATGATAGTGAATATTGAATTGAATTTATTCAGGATTATTTTCGGGCAGCTCCCTAACACCTGTATTTGTTTACGATAAAGTTAATTCATCCCGGTGAATAACCTCATTCTAAAAGGTTTTAATTGCTGTACATAAAAAAATCATTTCAACCAAAACTTCGAAATCGTAGTCAGAATATTAGCAGGATTTAAATACCGATTTTTCGACCAAAATGTCAATATTCTTTATTCTTAGACAAAATCATCTCAGGCGCACGGGCTAATTGTGCTTTACTCGAGGAGATTTAATCTATTGTACTGGTTATTCAAATTCATACTCACTAGGATTCAAGATTTTTAAAAACTGAACTTTGAACCTAACTTGGTTTTCTAAAACCTGCAGTATCTTTTGACCCGACTGTCGCATCAAGATAGTTTACACGTAATTTAAAATCTGTTGAATTGCTCTACAAGAAAAATGGAAGTTTCAAAATTCTAGTCAAAACTGTGGGGGACCTATATAAATATGTACGTTCTGAAAAAAAATCCGTATTTTAGAAAACTAAATGTTGGCGGAACGGAGAACGGAGTAAACAGGTCACTTTGTGGCTTGTTTTACCATTTACCATGTTCATGTCTTTTATTTTCATATGCCGGCCTAAATGTACCATAATAGAACAGCAAGAACGACTGGCAGAGCTAGGAACAGCTTAAGCACAAGATCAAAGGCCCGTAACCTGAATGCATGAAGGGAAGAAAGTATCAAAAACGTATCTCAATACATAAACGGTACGGTTCAGGAAAAATTAACGAATTTTGTAAATATAGTTTTACTTGAATAGCTTCTTCCACCCGTCTTGGTAATGATCTGTTTCTTTTAAAACGTAGGCACGAATCCCACTAAGGTAATTCCATGTGTACTTGAGCCAGTCAATATCATGGACGTTGAAATTAAAAACACGCTTGTCCTGAGGACTTAAGGAGTCATATAACGCTTTGGTATTTTCATTCCTAATTGTCCACTTATTTGAAGTAAAGTACTCCAGGACGTCAATGTTTTTGCCAACTTTTTCATAGATAGGCTTGAACCTGCATTTCAACAAGTAACATTATCACGTTAATAAACTTTAATTTTCCAGTCAAAGCAACCATGTAATTATGGACAAGAGAAGGATAAAATTTAAAAGTAAAAAAAAAGAGAATTTACATTTTTTTTTGTCCCATGGCCCTAGCTACGACATCAAAGCATATGGCCGGAAGCCGATGGAAACAAAAGCAGCTCAGTGTGTAAATTGTTTTGTTAGTAATAAAATAAATGTACGGATACGTCACTGTCTTTCTGAAGGGATTCTCGTAAGAAAAGTTTTCAATAATGTGGGTAATAGCATTAAGATGCAACGGATTCTCATATGAGGTAAGGTTGTAAATCTGGAGCTCGGATCTATGTAACCAATATATAGTTATTTGATTTGTAACACTTTCATTTTACCTGCAAACCTGCAGGACACACTAGTATGGCAGTTGCCGATTCAAAAACATTCAACCTTTTGCTAGTTTTTGCACGCCGGCATGCAGCAGCCAGAATGAGGTTAACAACGTAGTCCACAGGTACTGTATCTAATCTGAACTCATCGTTAAAGTGTAATGCATGAATACAGCCTGTCATTATTCCGGCCAAGATACCTGACATTCCTGTGAAATTATCTACAAATCCTGGTATCGGGTCATTTGCCGCACCCGTTACTGTGATTTCCAACATAAAGGTGTAAGCTTAAGCATAATTTGAAAAGATGTAACCAGAAGTTAGTATCAGAATGAGACAATCAACTTACTTACGGCCGGTCGGACAATACACAAAGGAAGTTCTGTTTTCCATTGGTCCATTAATGCCTCCGAAAGTTGCTTCGAGTAGGTGTACGAATTCGGCTTGTCTTTCAAAAGGCTTTAAGAATAAATTAAATCCATTAAGGGTCCTTCAGGCATTAAAGATAATACAATAATTTCCAAAGCACAATTCAATCGTAAAACCTTGAGTGTAAGAATGAAATACTCATGAGGGATTATTATAGTAAAATAGGATGAGACTACTCCGAGTAGTGTAAATGACTCGCCAAAATTTTGTACACAATTTCTCGAAATGTGTTTTTGTCATTAATTAAAATAAGATTACTGCGAAAGGTTCGTGCATGGCACTTCTTCAGGCACAATCTGTACTGTTACATTACTCTTGCTTTAATTAGTGATCAAACACAAAATTTTGTACAAAATTTGAGCCCCTTCTTCTATTTCACGTAAATCCTTGTGTGCCAAAAACATTAAAATGCGTTACCTTGGGGAAATACAATCGAATAATTCGTCACTGAGATTGTCAAGCAAGTGTAGGGCGTCTTTTGGGTTTATTGCAACCGGATATATTTTTTCTTCAATAATCGACATCTCGCAGTTGGAAAAGGCGGTTGAAACATACACCAGTGCCTACAATACATAATAACCTGGGTATATACTGCATATTATGAGCGTCAGACCGGGCCTGCGGTCTGGTGGTGTAGTGAATCTGTAAGGTTGCAGAAGAGTCGGCTTTCGACTCTAGCTCACCCCAAAATAATTTCAGGTCATTTCTATCTTTCTCTATACACTATCGATATGCAGATGAGGTCTGGAGGCATGTTGCGCATTCTTGGAAGAGTATCAGCAGGAGTAGTGTGTGCCGTACACTGATAATGATTCGTAAGATGAATTGGTGTATTTGTATATACTTCGACTGCTGATATCTCGGATAAGATTGTGTCCGTGGCATGTCCCGTGTCTCCTCCCTTGTCTGCATATCCTCTGTCTCTACCTGTAGCTTCACATTTCACTCTCTCTCTCTATAGCTAAGTCTGCGTATGTGTGTGGTGATATACATGCTTGCAAGACTGCGGGGATGCTGCGTGTGACACCGGGTATGTGCTTTGAAACTGTATGTGCTAATGTATAGCGGACTGCACACGTAGCGGGGGCCTAGACCTCTACCTTCGGTTATTAGTCATATGATGACGAGGTTACATGCAGGCCTGTGGTTGAGTAAGTGTGGAATGGGCGGCCGCCCCACTTCACAGTACGCAGCTAATGGGCCAGAATGGCTCCAATTTGTAAATAAATTAAAAGAGAATAAAGGAGGTAAAGAAAACTCTGTAAGGCCTTAAGGGCAAGAAATCGGAGTATAAACCCCAAAAATAAAAATAAAAATATTATGAGCGTCGTCAGGAATTGATGAAAATCATCCTAGTTCTCGTTTCATTTAATGGGTACCCCATTATGTGTACGCGTACCTGGGTTCAATTCAATTGCAACAAGAACCATCTCTGCATATCCAATCGCCACGACGCCACGACAAAGCTCTAGGGTTCATTCTTTTATTACGTCATCACCAAAGGGGGGAGGGGGGTCTAGAAGAAATGACGATGACGAAGATAGGAGGGGGGAGGGTTTAATAGAAATGACGACAGTAACATCATCCGCGGGAAATTCAAATTAAAAAATTACTGAGGCTTACCAAAACCAAACGACTAAAAGCTAAAGCTGAAAGTGAGCTGCGTATATAGGCTACAGTCTATTCACACAGTAGTATTCATTGTATGAATGAAACGTATTGGATTCGACTTGTTTAGACTCCTATGTACATGTTTAGACTATATTAATACGAATCAAAACCGTACCACGTGATATTGTCACGGGTGTATCAGTGTTTACTAGGCATTGTACTAGGCATATCGGTCATTTTTTAAATATTGTTAATATCGTTATCGTTCATCCTAAAAATGACGATAACGATATCGAAGGACGATATAACGATATTTTTTATTTCAATTTGAAACGCATCGGTTAATAATATAAAATACAAAAATAATCGACCAACACTGGCGAAGTATTGATGATTAATTAAATACTGACGTTATTACTACTGTTCAAAACAAAAAGTGTCACAAAAATGCATTGTTCGGAAAATTATCAAAGAACTTTTCTTTTTACTGATCCCATTCGGAACACCGAGACTACAGTTGGTATTAATTGAATGAAAACTGGTACTGACAATGAGGATGTACATAAGGCAAACCAAGTTTATTTTAACCCCACTGACAGCATAAATGGTATTAATTTTTCTTAAACTGGTGAGAACAATAAGGAATCACGGTTCCACCAATTATGTTTTGGTTCCAGCAGAAACAAACTTGGTATTAATTACAGCAAAACTGGTTCTAACCAGCAAATCTTCTAATGAGCAAATCCCGTAAGTTAAAGTTGTTATAAATATATAAAAGATATTAATAATATATGTTGTTTTAACGTATATGTTTTTACATACGTATGTTTTGAGGAAACCAGGAATTTACATGGTATTATTATGAGCTGACTGACGTGATGTTTTGAATTAGTTAATATAAGTACATTAAAATGTTGGGGGTTAATCATTATTTGGGGAATTGAACCACGTATTACGATATGGAAACTGACCGATATATCGTTCAAAGTTTACGAGAATTATCGTTCAATTATCGTTTCCAAAAATGTACGATATGGACGATAATATCGTATGGCTATATCGGTATGCCAATGCCTAGTGTTTACTGATGACGCAATAAAAGGAGGAGGGGGGGTGTGAACTGTGGATGATGTACTTGATGATTTTCTAGTCAGGGGGGAGGGAGGCTAAAAATATGGCAAAATTTTGATGACGTAATAAAAGAATGAACCCCTACCAAATTCCAAACCAACATCACTAGGGGTTCATTCTTTTATTACGTCATCACCAAAGGGGGGAGGGGGACGAGAAGAAATGACGATGATGAAGGTAGGAGGGCGGGAGGGTTTAGTAAAAATGACGACAGTAACATCATCCGCGGGAAAATCAAATTTTTACTGAGCTTATTACTAAAAAACTAAAAGCTAAAGCATGAAAAAAGCTGAGTGATCTGCGTAGACTACAGTCTATTCACAGTACTATTAATTGTATGAGTGAAACGTACTGCATTCGACGTGTTTAGAGTTTAGACTCCTTCATATTAATACAAATCAAAACTGTTCCACGTGATATTGTCACCGGCAAAACATAAGCCACGGGTGTATCAGTGGTTACTGATGACGTAATAAAAGTAGGGGGAGGGGGTGTAAACAGTCGATGATGAACATGATGATTTTCTGGACAAGTGGGGAGGGGAGGGGGGTAAAAATATGGCACAATTTTGATGACGTAATAAAAGAATGATCCCTAACGTCACAACCAATCAACACACAGGCTACCAACCATCTCAGCCAACCACTCCTTCAACAGAAACCACCCTCAACTTGTGGATTTTGCAACGCCAACACCCATAGCCTACGACAATGCTTCTCCTTCGACAACTGGCTAAAATCAAAACAATCAATCGATCCAAATACCACTAATTACGACCCACATCAAATCAATCATATCAATACAGTATGCGATTCGAACAATGGTCAATACCCTTCAAGCCAGAATCAAAGCTGGCAATCGGGAAACTAAATAGCCTGGTGAAGAAGGGAAATCATCAGGTACTCAATTAGAGTCTGTTTTTTTCAATACGGTCATTCCCATATTGAAGCATTTTTTTGGACTATGTACATATTATGTACATAAATACATTTTTAATAGCGTAGATACTGCTGACAACAAAAATTATTGGCATACAGTCAACCAATCCCAAATTATTACAAAATATATTTGGGACTAGTTGTGCTGCGGCACGGTCCCAAAGAATGGAGCGTGATAGGGCCTTCTGTTTACCTCGAAGGCGCTGCGCGTGTATTGCGTTACAGAAGCCACCTCTCCTCGTCTACTTTAGCAAGCAAGCAATGTTTGCATGCTTGCTGTATGTACACACATGCAATCTACCCGTCACTTACGGCGTGAATGAACCCTTACGTATATATGTATACAAAATGCCCGTGTCGGTTTTTTTCTGTTTTCGCGGTGAGCACAACCTAATACGCGATTTTTTAAAATTTTCTTTCGTCGTTCATATGAAGCCTTACATTTTGAAGTAAAAAAATTATGCAGATTAGGTTGTGCTCACCGTGAAAAAAAATCCGTAATGAGCAAAAAATGCAATGTAATTTTTTTACAAAATCCGCTATAATTATCCCACGTTGTCCAAAAAAATCATGCAGCAACCTTAGGTTCCTATAACAATTAAAACACATGCAAAATAAAAATACTTGAGTTATTAAGGCTGGTAAAAATTATTGAAATTTTCGGGCTTTTTCGGGTTTCTGCCTTAGCAGTACGATTTTCCGACCGCATTTCATCCCGAAAATTGCTATGATGTACATGCACATTAAGTGGTATACATACAAATAATTAACGACTTGATGACTTTTTCGTTGTCCGTTTTCAAAAATACAGACTCATTAGTGAACTCGAAAGTCTCCCACCGTATCTAAAAATCAATAACATCTAAAACTCCGTTTATGAATTCTGGTAAAGTCAATCCAAAACCTATCCCTAATGTCAATTGTATTTGATAGTCCTCCCTCGTGGAAATTCAGCTATGCATATGTTGTGGTTGCTGATTGTGAGCGCAATGTCAATATGATGTGGATTGTGATGCTTGAGTTACGTTAGTATATTTATTTATAAGTTGCGTGAATTCACTCAGGCTGTAGGAAATCATGTGACTGACAATAAGTGTGAGAGTACAGAGTAACCGTTGCTGTCACTGTGAACTTTAGTCTATCAGGTTCATTTCCATGCAATGCGATCTTATGGAAAACTGAGCAGAGGTCATTTAGTATAAAAGCGAAAACCTGAAGATTGCCAGAGATGTAGGAAGAGAAAAAAATCATATGAGTCACCAACTAGAGTCCGAGTGCGTAGAACCTTGTATTGAGTCTCTGTGAAATTGTAGTTTCAACTGAATAAAAGCGATAGTTAACGAAATAATTATTTGTTCTTTTCAAAAGGGATTTTCCTATCTTAGTTCGTCGAGCCAATTTCTAATACTCCCACTCCCCCAAAAAAACGACATCGCCCACCCCAACGCTATCCCTCAATCCCAAAATGTTTTATAACTCTCCATGCACCCAATATTACCCCCGTTTCTTCCCACGACAAGGATCTGATCCACGACATCACCGATGTCATTCTACTACCAACCGAAGCATCACTAACTCACACTATACAAATACCCAACTACCCCTACCCTTTCTAGAAGATCTTCACCAACACGATCAAAATTCATACGTCACCCCACACAACGTTCAACAATACTAAACCAACGAAGAGATGGATTATTCACTCCTCGTTTCCCAATAATTCATCAGTCCTTCCCAAACATACAATTTCATGGAACTAGACAAACGGCAGAGATATAATCACCAATGTAAATACCATCATCAGGAAAACTCCAAGAAAATACTTTCAACAACGAAGACACGGTCAATAACCGTTACCCAGAAGACAGAAAAACCATTCCAATTTACCCCCACGAAAGAAGAAACCAGCGAATAAGAAAAACATGTTTTTTCAAAATTTTGTAAAACCTTCGCCGATTTTCGAAAAATAAAAATACCTTGTGCAGGCCATACTTGTTGCTACATATCTCTGAAAAATGAATACTGTCGGATAAATAGTACCGGAACAATCAACAAAACCGTAAAAAACCGATTTACACGTATCTCGGTTACACGCACAACCCGAGTAAACCAACGCTGTAGATCGGCTTAATCACTGGTCTGCCTAAGGATTACACTGCTAGTAGTCATTTTTAAATTTCAGGCCTTCAATGAATGCAGCTGTACTTTACTAACCTTGCCTCCTATTGACACCAATTCTTAACGTCGGACTTATGTTAAAAGATTTTTGAGAAAATGATTAGCCGGGAACAAACTTTTTTCATGTTTTTGGTTAAGGTGAGTCTAGTATTAAATAATTCGTCCCAATTGGCTATCCTTACACAATACAAGAATTGTTGAATAACCAATTCGCGAGAACACATTTCGTTCAGCAAGTTATTACTTTGAAGTAGTAGCATTTGAATTTCGTCAGTGTTTATTAAAACTAAATCCTAAATGACCTTAACTGATTTTTAAACAATTTTAAATAGTATACCCTTAACGCCTAGGGAAGATACAAAAAATGTCGGGCATTTTATAGAGACAATTTACAACTTGGACATTTTCAGCTGGGCCGCCAAATGACTTCAATTCTTCTTGAATTTTCAGTCGGCCAAACTTCCAGTACCCGAGTAATACCCGGGTACAAACAATAGGTACTCGGGTATGGGTACAGGTTTTGGGTACATTACGGGTACGGGTAAATTGTGGGTACAGGTACTACATTGTAGTTTCAAGTATGGGTACGGGTACTGAAATAATTTACGTGGGTACTCGGGTATGGGTATAGGTACATAATTTTTTCGTACCCGATATTCGGGTATGGGTACGGGTACACGGTTTCTGTACCCATTCCGAGCACTGATTGACAACGACGAGGAATTTAGGAAAATAACTTATTTAGGAAAACAACAACTTTCAATTCTGGACATATTAGATTTAAAGAATGCGTTTATTACTTTATTATGAGAATGTATTGAAGGATAGTCTTAAGGATTGACTCGAACTGAGGAGCTAACTACTCTAAAATAAAGTTGATCAATCTTGTTTTGTCATTCAAGCTGACCGGAAGTACTTATAATTACTCTTGGCCACAGTGCTCATACTCTGAGCTACACTTACCATCCCTCTACTATTTTCCCCCTCTTACAATATACTCTAATGTTAAATGATTTCCGGTCCAAATAGTCAACTTTCCAATAGTCACGTCACAACCTCTCTATTGTCCGGAACATTTTCAGTCCCGCAAAACATTTTCTCCATATAGTCTCACAATTTCCAAAAATCTTGCCGAAATGCCGTCTACATTACTAAATCAGCGAATTATATTCAATGCATAGCATGTTCACGTATTTTAATAGAAAAATGTGCATATTTTTGATAACTTTAATTCACAACTAAATTTAGAATTTCGATTCAAACTTGAATTTCGATTCAAACTTGAATTTCTATTCAAACTTGAATTTCTATTCAAACTTGAATTTCGATTCAAACTTGAATTTCTATTCAAACTTGAATTTCGATTCAAACTTGAATTTCGATTCAAACTTGAATTTCTATTCAAACTTGAATTTCGATTCAAACTTGAATTTCGATTCAAACTTGAATTTCTATTCAAACTTGAATTTCTATTCAAACTTGAATTTCTATTCAAACTTGAATTTCTATTCAAACTTGAATTTCTATTCAAACTTGAATTTCTATTCAAACTTGAATTTCTATTCAAACTTGAATTTCTATTCAAACTTGAATTTCTATTCAAACTTGAATTTCTATTCAAACTTGAATTTCTATTCAAACTTGAATTTCTATTCAAACTTGAATTTCTATTCAAACTTGAATTTCTATTCAAACTTGAATTTCTATTCAAACTTGAATTTCTATTCAAACTTGAATTTCTATTCAAACTTGAATTTCTATTCAAACTTGAATTTCTATTCAAACTTGAATTTCTATTCAAACTTGAATTTCTATTCAAACTTGAATTTCTATTCAAACTTGAATTTCTATTCAAACTTGAATTTCTATTCAAACTTGAATTTCTATTCAAACTTGAATTTCTATTCAAACTTGAATTTCTATTCAAACTTGAATTTCTATTCAAACTTGAATTTCTATTCAAACTTGAATTTCTATTCAAACTTGAATTTCTATTCAAACTTGAATTTCTATTCAAACTTGAATTTCTATTCAAACTTGAATTTCTATTCAAACTTGAATTTCTATTCAAACTTGAATTTCTATTCAAACTTGAATTTCTATTCAAACTTGAATTTCTATTCAAACTTGAATTTCTATTCAAACTTGAATTTCTATTCAAACTTGAATTTCTATTCAAACTTGAATTTCTATTCAAACTTGAATTTCTATTCAAACTTGAATTTCTATTCAAACTTGAATTTCTATTCAAACTTGAATTTCTATTCAAACTTGAATTTCTATTCAAACTTGAATTTCTATTCAAACTTGAATTTCTATTCAAACTTGAATTTCTATTCAAACTTGAATTTCTATTCAAACTTGAATTTCTATTCAAACTTGAATTTCTATTCAAACTTGAATTTCTATTCAAACTTGAATTTCTATTCAAACTTGAATTTCTATTCAAACTTGAATTTCTATTCAAACTTGAATTTCTATTCAAACTTGAATTTCTATTCAAACTTGAATTTCTATTCAAACTTGAATTTCTATTCAAACTTGAATTTCTATTCAAACTTGAATTTCTATTCAAACTTGAATTTCTATTCAAACTTGAATTTCTATTCAAACTTGAATTTCTATTCAAACTTGAATTTCTATTCAAACTTGAATTTCTATTCAAACTTGAATTTCTATTCAAACTTGAATTTCTATTCAAACTTGAATTTCTATTCAAACTTGAATTTCTATTCAAACTTGAATTTCTATTCAAACTTGAATTTCTATTCAAACTTGAATTTCTATTCAAACTTGAATTTCTATTCAAACTTGAATTTCTATTCAAACTTGAATTTCTATTCAAACTTGAATTTCTATTCAAACTTGAATTTCTATTCAAACTTGAATTTCTATTCAAACTTGAATTTCTATTCAAACTTGAATTTCTATTCAAACTTGAATTTCTATTCAAACTTGAATTTCTATTCAAACTTGAATTTCTATTCAAACTTGAATTTCTATTCAAACTTGAATTTCTATTCAAACTTGAATTTCTATTCAAACTTGAATTTCTATTCAAACTTGAATTTCTATTCAAACTTGAATTTCTATTCAAACTTGAATTTCTATTCAAACTTGAATTTCTATTCAAACTTGAATTTCTATTCAAACTTGAATTTCTATTCAAACTTGAATTTCTATTCAAACTTGAATTTCTATTCAAACTTGAATTTCTATTCAAACTTGAATTTCTATTCAAACTTGAATTTCTATTCAAACTTGAATTTCTATTCAAACTTGAATTTCTATTCAAACTTGAATTTCTATTCAAACTTGAATTTCTATTCAAACTTGAATTTCTATTCAAACTTGAATTTCTATTCAAACTTGAATTTCTATTCAAACTTGAATTTCTATTCAAACTTGAATTTCTATTCAAACTTGAATTTCTATTCAAACTTGAATTTCTATTCAAACTTGAATTTCTATTCAAACTTGAATTTCTATTCAAACTTGAATTTCTATTCAAACTTGAATTTCTATTCAAACTTGAATTTCTATTCAAACTTGAATTTCTATTCAAACTTGAATTTCTATTCAAACTTGAATTTCTATTCAAACTTGAATTTCTATTCAAACTTGAATTTCTATTCAAACTTGAATTTCTATTCAAACTTGAATTTCTATTCAAACTTGAATTTCTATTCAAACTTGAATTTCTATTCAAACTTGAATTTCTATTCAAACTTGAATTTCTATTCAAACTTGAATTTCTATTCAAACTTGAATTTCTATTCAAACTTGAATTTCTATTCAAACTTGAATTTCTATTCAAACTTGAATTTCTATTCAAACTTGAATTTCTATTCAAACTTGAATTTCTATTCAAACTTGAATTTCTATTCAAACTTGAATTTCTATTCAAACTTGAATTTCTATTCAAACTTGAATTTCTATTCAAACTTGAATTTCTATTCAAACTTGAATTTCTATTCAAACTTGAATTTCTATTCAAACTTGAATTTCTATTCAAACTTGAATTTCTATTCAAACTTGAATTTCTATTCAAACTTGAATTTCTATTCAAACTTGAATTTCTATTCAAACTTGAATTTCTATTCAAACTTGAATTTCTATTCAAACTTGAATTTCTATTCAAACTTGAATTTCTATTCAAACTTGAATTTCTATTCAAACTTGAATTTCTATTCAAACTTGAATTTCTATTCAAACTTGAATTTCTATTCAAACTTGAATTTCTATTCAAACTTGAATTTCTATTCAAACTTGAATTTCTATTCAAACTTGAATTTCTATTCAAACTTGAATTTCTATTCAAACTTGAATTTCTATTCAAACTTGAATTTCTATTCAAACTTGAATTTCTATTCAAACTTGAATTTCTATTCAAACTTGAATTTCTATTCAAACTTGAATTTCTATTCAAACTTGAATTTCTATTCAAACTTGAATTTCTATTCAAACTTGAATTTCTATTCAAACTTGAATTTCTATTCAAACTTGAATTTCTATTCAAACTTGAATTTCTATTCAAACTTGAATTTCTATTCAAACTTGAATTTCTATTCAAACTTGAATTTCTATTCAAACTTGAATTTCTATTCAAACTTGAATTTCTATTCAAACTTGAATTTCTATTCAAACTTGAATTTCTATTCAAACTTGAATTTCTATTCAAACTTGAATTTCTATTCAAACTTGAATTTCTATTCAAACTTGAATTTCTATTCAAACTTGAATTTCTATTCAAACTTGAATTTCTATTCAAACTTGAATTTCTATTCAAACTTGAATTTCTATTCAAACTTGAATTTCTATTCAAACTTGAATTTCTATTCAAACTTGAATTTCTATTCAAACTTGAATTTCTATTCAAACTTGAATTTCTATTCAAACTTGAATTTCTATTCAAACTTGAATTTCTATTCAAACTTGAATTTCTATTCAAACTTGAATTTCTATTCAAACTTGAATTTCTATTCAAACTTGAATTTCTATTCAAACTTGAATTTCTATTCAAACTTGAATTTCTATTCAAACTTGAATTTCTATTCAAACTTGAATTTCTATTCAAACTTGAATTTCTATTCAAACTTGAATTTCTATTCAAACTTGAATTTCTATTCAAACTTGAATTTCTATTCAAACTTGAATTTCTATTCAAACTTGAATTTCTATTCAAACTTGAATTTCTATTCAAACTTGAATTTCTATTCAAACTTGAATTTCTATTCAAACTTGAATTTCTATTCAAACTTGAATTTCTATTCAAACTTGAATTTCTATTCAAACTTGAATTTCTATTCAAACTTGAATTTCTATTCAAACTTGAATTTCTATTCAAACTTGAATTTCTATTCAAACTTGAATTTCTATTCAAACTTGAATTTCTATTCAAACTTGAATTTCTATTCAAACTTGAATTTCTATTCAAACTTGAATTTCTATTCAAACTTGAATTTCTATTCAAACTTGAATTTCTATTCAAACTTGAATTTCTATTCAAACTTGAATTTCTATTCAAACTTGAATTTCTATTCAAACTTGAATTTCTATTCAAACTTGAATTTCTATTCAAACTTGAATTTCTATTCAAACTTGAATTTCTATTCAAACTTGAATTTCTATTCAAACTTGAATTTCTATTCAAACTTGAATTTCTATTCAAACTTGAATTTCTATTCAAACTTGAATTTCTATTCAAACTTGAATTTCTATTCAAACTTGAATTTCTATTCAAACTTGAATTTCTATTCAAACTTGAATTTCTATTCAAACTTGAATTTCTATTCAAACTTGAATTTCTATTCAAACTTGAATTTCTATTCAAACTTGAATTTCTATTCAAACTTGAATTTCTATTCAAACTTGAATTTCTATTCAAACTTGAATTTCTATTCAAACTTGAATTTCTATTCAAACTTGAATTTCTATTCAAACTTGAATTTCTATTCAAACTTGAATTTCTATTCAAACTTGAATTTCTATTCAAACTTGAATTTCTATTCAAACTTGAATTTCTATTCAAACTTGAATTTCTATTCAAACTTGAATTTCTATTCAAACTTGAATTTCTATTCAAACTTGAATTTCTATTCAAACTTGAATTTCTATTCAAACTTGAATTTCTATTCAAACTTGAATTTCTATTCAAACTTGAATTTCTATTCAAACTTGAATTTCTATTCAAACTTGAATTTCTATTCAAACTTGAATTTCTATTCAAACTTGAATTTCTATTCAAACTTGAATTTCTATTCAAACTTGAATTTCTATTCAAACTTGAATTTCTATTCAAACTTGAATTTCTATTCAAACTTGAATTTCTATTCAAACTTGAATTTCTATTCAAACTTGAATTTCTATTCAAACTTGAATTTCTATTCAAACTTGAATTTCTATTCAAACTTGAATTTCTATTCAAACTTGAATTTCTATTCAAACTTGAATTTCTATTCAAACTTGAATTTCTATTCAAACTTGAATTTCTATTCAAACTTGAATTTCTATTCAAACTTGAATTTCTATTCAAACTTGAATTTCTATTCAAACTTGAATTTCTATTCAAACTTGAATTTCTATTCAAACTTGAATTTCTATTCAAACTTGAATTTCTATTCAAACTTGAATTTCTATTCAAACTTGAATTTCTATTCAAACTTGAATTTCTATTCAAACTTGAATTTCTATTCAAACTTGAATTTCTATTCAAACTTGAATTTCTATTCAAACTTGAATTTCTATTCAAACTTGAATTTCTATTCAAACTTGAATTTCTATTCAAACTTGAATTTCTATTCAAACTTGAATTTCTATTCAAACTTGAATTTCTATTCAAACTTGAATTTCTATTCAAACTTGAATTTCTATTCAAACTTGAATTTCTATTCAAACTTGAATTTCTATTCAAACTTGAATTTCTATTCAAACTTGAATTTCTATTCAAACTTGAATTTCTATTCAAACTTGAATTTCTATTCAAACTTGAATTTCTATTCAAACTTGAATTTCTATTCAAACTTGAATTTCTATTCAAACTTGAATTTCTATTCAAACTTGAATTTCTATTCAAACTTGAATTTCTATTCAAACTTGAATTTCTATTCAAACTTGAATTTCTATTCAAACTTGAATTTCTATTCAAACTTGAATTTCTATTCAAACTTGAATTTCTATTCAAACTTGAATTTCTATTCAAACTTGAATTTCTATTCAAACTTGAATTTCTATTCAAACTTGAATTTCTATTCAAACTTGAATTTCTATTCAAACTTGAATTTCTATTCAAACTTGAATTTCTATTCAAACTTGAATTTCTATTCAAACTTGAATTTCTATTCAAACTTGAATTTCTATTCAAACTTGAATTTCTATTCAAACTTGAATTTCTATTCAAACTTGAATTTCTATTCAAACTTGAATTTCTATTCAAACTTGAATTTCTATTCAAACTTGAATTTCTATTCAAACTTGAATTTCTATTCAAACTTGAATTTCTATTCAAACTTGAATTTCTATTCAAACTTGAATTTCTATTCAAACTTGAATTTCTATTCAAACTTGAATTTCTATTCAAACTTGAATTTCTATTCAAACTTGAATTTCTATTCAAACTTGAATTTCTATTCAAACTTGAATTTCTATTCAAACTTGAATTTCTATTCAAACTTGAATTTCTATTCAAACTTGAATTTCTATTCAAACTTGAATTTCTATTCAAACTTGAATTTCTATTCAAACTTGAATTTCTATTCAAACTTGAATTTCTATTCAAACTTGAATTTCTATTCAAACTTGAATTTCTATTCAAACTTGAATTTCTATTCAAACTTGAATTTCTATTCAAACTTGAATTTCTATTCAAACTTGAATTTCTATTCAAACTTGAATTTCTATTCAAACTTGAATTTCTATTCAAACTTGAATTTCTATTCAAACTTGAATTTCTATTCAAACTTGAATTTCTATTCAAACTTGAATTTCTATTCAAACTTGAATTTCTATTCAAACTTGAATTTCTATTCAAACTTGAATTTCTATTCAAACTTGAATTTCTATTCAAACTTGAATTTCTATTCAAACTTGAATTTCTATTCAAACTTGAATTTCTATTCAAACTTGAATTTCTATTCAAACTTGAATTTCTATTCAAACTTGAATTTCTATTCAAACTTGAATTTCTATTCAAACTTGAATTTCTATTCAAACTTGAATTTCTATTCAAACTTGAATTTCTATTCAAACTTGAATTTCTATTCAAACTTGAATTTCTATTCAAACTTGAATTTCTATTCAAACTTGAATTTCTATTCAAACTTGAATTTCTATTCAAACTTGAATTTCTATTCAAACTTGAATTTCTATTCAAACTTGAATTTCTATTCAAACTTGAATTTCTATTCAAACTTGAATTTCTATTCAAACTTGAATTTCTATTCAAACTTGAATTTCTATTCAAACTTGAATTTCTATTCAAACTTGAATTTCTATTCAAACTTGAATTTCTATTCAAACTTGAATTTCTATTCAAACTTGAATTTCTATTCAAACTTGAATTTCTATTCAAACTTGAATTTCTATTCAAACTTGAATTTCTATTCAAACTTGAATTTCTATTCAAACTTGAATTTCTATTCAAACTTGAATTTCTATTCAAACTTGAATTTCTATTCAAACTTGAATTTCTATTCAAACTTGAATTTCTATTCAAACTTGAATTTCTATTCAAACTTGAATTTCTATTCAAACTTGAATTTCTATTCAAACTTGAATTTCTATTCAAACTTGAATTTCTATTCAAACTTGAATTTCTATTCAAACTTGAATTTCTATTCAAACTTGAATTTCTATTCAAACTTGAATTTCTATTCAAACTTGAATTTCTATTCAAACTTGAATTTCTATTCAAACTTGAATTTCTATTCAAACTTGAATTTCTATTCAAACTTGAATTTCTATTCAAACTTGAATTTCTATTCAAACTTGAATTTCTATTCAAACTTGAATTTCTATTCAAACTTGAATTTCTATTCAAACTTGAATTTCTATTCAAACTTGAATTTCTATTCAAACTTGAATTTCTATTCAAACTTGAATTTCTATTCAAACTTGAATTTCTATTCAAACTTGAATTTCTATTCAAACTTGAATTTCTATTCAAACTTGAATTTCTATTCAAACTTGAATTTCTATTCAAACTTGAATTTCTATTCAAACTTGAATTTCTATTCAAACTTGAATTTCTATTCAAACTTGAATTTCTATTCAAACTTGAATTTCTATTCAAACTTGAATTTCTATTCAAACTTGAATTTCTATTCAAACTTGAATTTCTATTCAAACTTGAATTTCTATTCAAACTTGAATTTCTATTCAAACTTGAATTTCTATTCAAACTTGAATTTCTATTCAAACTTGAATTTCTATTCAAACTTGAATTTCTATTCAAACTTGAATTTCTATTCAAACTTGAATTTCTATTCAAACTTGAATTTCTATTCAAACTTGAATTTCTATTCAAACTTGAATTTCTATTCAAACTTGAATTTCTATTCAAACTTGAATTTCTATTCAAACTTGAATTTCTATTCAAACTTGAATTTCTATTCAAACTTGAATTTCTATTCAAACTTGAATTTCTATTCAAACTTGAATTTCTATTCAAACTTGAATTTCTATTCAAACTTGAATTTCTATTCAAACTTGAATTTCTATTCAAACTTGAATTTCTATTCAAACTTGAATTTCTATTCAAACTTGAATTTCTATTCAAACTTGAATTTCTATTCAAACTTGAATTTCTATTCAAACTTGAATTTCTATTCAAACTTGAATTTCTATTCAAACTTGAATTTCTATTCAAACTTGAATTTCTATTCAAACTTGAATTTCTATTCAAACTTGAATTTCTATTCAAACTTGAATTTCTATTCAAACTTGAATTTCTATTCAAACTTGAATTTCTATTCAAACTTGAATTTCTATTCAAACTTGAATTTCTATTCAAACTTGAATTTCTATTCAAACTTGAATTTCTATTCAAACTTGAATTTCTATTCAAACTTGAATTTCTATTCAAACTTGAATTTCTATTCAAACTTGAATTTCTATTCAAACTTGAATTTCTATTCAAACTTGAATTTCTATTCAAACTTGAATTTCTATTCAAACTTGAATTTCTATTCAAACTTGAATTTCTATTCAAACTTGAATTTCTATTCAAACTTGAATTTCTATTCAAACTTGAATTTCTATTCAAACTTGAATTTCTATTCAAACTTGAATTTCTATTCAAACTTGAATTTCTATTCAAACTTGAATTTCTATTCAAACTTGAATTTCTATTCAAACTTGAATTTCTATTCAAACTTGAATTTCTATTCAAACTTGAATTTCTATTCAAACTTGAATTTCTATTCAAACTTGAATTTCTATTCAAACTTGAATTTCTATTCAAACTTGAATTTCTATTCAAACTTGAATTTCTATTCAAACTTGAATTTCTATTCAAACTTGAATTTCTATTCAAACTTGAATTTCTATTCAAACTTGAATTTCTATTCAAACTTGAATTTCTATTCAAACTTGAATTTCTATTCAAACTTGAATTTCTATTCAAACTTGAATTTCTATTCAAACTTGAATTTCTATTCAAACTTGAATTTCTATTCAAACTTGAATTTCTATTCAAACTTGAATTTCTATTCAAACTTGAATTTCTATTCAAACTTGAATTTCTATTCAAACTTGAATTTCTATTCAAACTTGAATTTCTATTCAAACTTGAATTTCTATTCAAACTTGAATTTCTATTCAAACTTGAATTTCTATTCAAACTTGAATTTCTATTCAAACTTGAATTTCTATTCAAACTTGAATTTCTATTCAAACTTGAATTTCTATTCAAACTTGAATTTCTATTCAAACTTGAATTTCTATTCAAACTTGAATTTCTATTCAAACTTGAATTTCTATTCAAACTTGAATTTCTATTCAAACTTGAATTTCTATTCAAACTTGAATTTCTATTCAAACTTGAATTTCTATTCAAACTTGAATTTCTATTCAAACTTGAATTTCTATTCAAACTTGAATTTCTATTCAAACTTGAATTTCTATTCAAACTTGAATTTCTATTCAAACTTGAATTTCTATTCAAACTTGAATTTCTATTCAAACTTGAATTTCTATTCAAACTTGAATTTCTATTCAAACTTGAATTTCTATTCAAACTTGAATTTCTATTCAAACTTGAATTTCTATTCAAACTTGAATTTCTATTCAAACTTGAATTTCTATTCAAACTTGAATTTCTATTCAAACTTGAATTTCTATTCAAACTTGAATTTCTATTCAAACTTGAATTTCTATTCAAACTTGAATTTCTATTCAAACTTGAATTTCTATTCAAACTTGAATTTCTATTCAAACTTGAATTTCTATTCAAACTTGAATTTCTATTCAAACTTGAATTTCTATTCAAACTTGAATTTCTATTCAAACTTGAATTTCTATTCAAACTTGAATTTCTATTCAAACTTGAATTTCTATTCAAACTTGAATTTCTATTCAAACTTGAATTTCTATTCAAACTTGAATTTCTATTCAAACTTGAATTTCTATTCAAACTTGAATTTCTATTCAAACTTGAATTTCTATTCAAACTTGAATTTCTATTCAAACTTGAATTTCTATTCAAACTTGAATTTCTATTCAAACTTGAATTTCTATTCAAACTTGAATTTCTATTCATGAATTCCAATTTAGGTCAAAACTTCAATCTAATACAAACTTAATTCTGAATTCAAACCCACTCCGAATACAAACTTGATTCTGAATTCCAACTTTAACTTTAACAATTTACTATTTATGGTTGTAGATGGCTGTTGTAACTTACAACTACAATGACAAAATGCCTCGCTACAAAAATAGAGTATTTCAAATCTAGACATGGCAAAAGAAACAATTATCAGACCAATCATGGAGTATGGAGCATTTGCTTCGGTGGACGTCTCAATAAAGTCACATGTCTGGGAACTCTCAAAAAAGTGCACTACCTGGCTAGCATGGCTGATAGAAGCAGGCGCAGAGATCTTCTACTTCGACAGCAAAAGAATCATTATACAATGGATGTATACGATCAGGTAATGTGTATGAATGACATAAACATGTCCTGATTGAGATGATGAACCGTGTAACGCTTTATAAATCAGTGCCTGTCATGGGAACAGAAAAGTTGTCCCCGTTCCCATTCCCACAGTTCGGGTTTGGGTACAAGAACACAATTCCCAAATTGCACCCGAAATCTTGTGAACAAAAGTGCCGCACCCAGACTCGAAATTTTTAAAATTATCGCACCCAAACCCGTACTCAAAACCCTGGAACCCGCTCCCGTACCCGAAACGGAAGTTCATATATTCAAGGATAAAAGTTATACATTATATATACTTATTGTTTCATTTTTTGCTAACAATGGCTACACACAATTGCACTCATTCTATTTGTTATATTTCATTCTACGGGTATGCATTAACAGAAACGGGTTTTTGAGCATACCGTTCCCGATCCTGTTGGGTACAGATCCCATTCAGCCTGTATTGCACCCGTTCCCATATGCGTTCCTGTTCCCACATTTAATTGGAAAGGTTGGTTCCCAAACCTGTACCCACACTTTTGAAGTTTCACTGTCTAAAAATCCTTACACTGCACTGATTTGGGCAAATTTTGTTTGCATATGCATGACAGTGAAACTTATATTTAACGATTTATAGTAGGGTAGGGAAAGAGAGTTGGATTGTTAAAAATCTGTAAAGGACGCATGTCCATACGTCAATCCGTTGGAAAGATATAGCAAATGCAAGATTTTTTGATAATTTCATCCAGAAAATAATTTTCTGAGGTCAAACGGTTGACCCTGGGTCATGAAAAATGCCCAAAGGTGCATCTAGAATGCATGACCAATTTTTTGGGACACGTCCCATATCCGTATGTCATTCCGTTGTTCAGCTGTGGGACTCACAAGATTTTGTAGACGAACGGAAGGACGGAACAGACTCGTCTATAAGAAAGTTTCACTTTCTAAAACCCACAATTGGCACCATCAGGGGCAAACCTACCTGAAGACATTTCATTTCTTTTGCAATCTTCATAACTCTACTAGTTCCCCGAAGGTTAATATTCAAAGAAATTTTCAAGGGGTCGGTGAAATTCACTGTGGCAGCAGAATGAATTATAATGGAAATATGTTTTTTAAGAACTTCCACGTCTTCACTGCATATGCCCAGTTTTGGAATGGTAGCGTCCCCGGAAATTCCTACGACTTTTTCATTAAAGTTGGGCTGTAACTTTTTTAATTCCTGAAATATCTGCAGGAATAAATTTATATTTTAGTTTTCTTCAAGTGTGGTAATGAATGATAAGGAAACATTTCGCTACAATTTACTAACTGGTTCATTTAGTAGGTTTTGCAATCGAACAGCAGGACATTGTTTCCTTTTTTCCCGAATGAGTACATATATTTTTACGACTTCTGGGCAGCTTCTCAAAATCTTTTCAATGAGTGTTTTTCCAACGAAGCCGGTCCCTCCAGTAATGAGAATTGACTTCCCAGTAAAGAACTCGACGATTTCGGAACTTTCAGACTCCATTACCAATGACAATATTTTCTGATATGTCGGAATGAGAAAGTTCCAAGGAGTACTAACTTGATTCTAACTCGTACGATAAACCAGATTTTATTGTTATTAATAAATTGCAGTAATAAAGTGAATATTTGGTCATTATCATAAAAATATGAATACAAAACAATAAAGTAATAAGTAAGTAATTCAACCATCAATATCTGTGTGCCACAAAGAGCAAGACTCGGCTTGTTTGGGATATGTTAGTAAGGGAAAACATGAAGGTGGAATGATACAAACTTTCTATAAGGCATTTTCAAAAAATAATTGCTCTGTATGCAGTCTCTGCTGTCAGAATTGTGATAGAAAAGGAGGATTCGCGTAGGATGGCGTCAGCTACCGCCGTCAAAGTATGAGTTTTTTTCTCGAAATTTCAGAATTTTTTTCGAAAAAACAATCTGGGTCGATTTCAACCACATTGGCAATAACTATTAAGATTTACACGAGCAATATTCACAAAAAAATTCATTGAAATCGATTCAGTAGTTTTGGAGATAACCGTCATTTGACTTGAAGTCCAAAATTTCAATATTTTTTTCTCAAACACTATCCGGCCTATTTCAACCAAATACCAACTCAGCCTTACTTTTGACACAAGTTATATCCATAAAAAGTTTCATTGAAATCGGACTAGTAGTTTTTGAGTAATCGTGCGGAAGGAAACTCGGACGTACGGACAAGGCTATTTTACTATGGAGCTGACGCCACCCTAAAAACATGCAAACTACTAACAAGCAAAGTCTTCCGATGTGACCTTCAGAATTAAATGAAAATTGGTAGAATTGTAGGCACTACTAATAGTGTTCACACAAACCACAAACTTGATGCCATCCTCTGGGTTCGGGCAGTAGGACATTTGAAAGTTTGATTTTTTTTGAAAGTTTGCCAGGGGGAAGTTTGCCCTTCCTCGCTTGAATTTTTGCATGTTAAATCCCATAAGAAAAATCCATTTTCGCAACTCGAATAAAATCCCAACCAATGTTCACACATACTCGTTTCGAGCATGTGTCTGCACTTCAGTATACTTCATGCTTGAGTAACCATGATGTCTAGGGAGAGCAAATGTGAGCTGTAACCGACAAATTTATTAATTTTGACTAGTCGGTATTTAAAATCAGGAAATACGTAATTTTCAAATGTGCAGGACTAAGCGTAAAACATAGAATTTGGGATATAAAAAGTCAATAAATTTTGAAACAGTCCGGCAAATCGCAGAGTAAATTGTGTCAAGAAAAGGGTTTGTCGAGTTCAACTGTCAGTAATATTTACAAAAATCATAACCAGATTTTAGAAAATTATAATAAGGTTGATCCGAACTTAAAAAATGTTTGGGCATGTGTTTTACTAGTAGATTTACAGATTAATTTCTCAACTCTTAAATTACTAAACTAATAAGATAACACATATTTAGTGATTTTGCAATTTTTCATAAGTATGTGTTGTTACTACTTGTATAAATGCTTTCTTTATAGTGGGTTTGGCTGGCCTAAACACACTTAAACTTTTGTTTCTGCAGCCATTGGATTGTACTAAAAGTTTGATATTAGCAATATTCCCATTCAGTCTGGATTTTATTGAAAGTCCACCATATATACACACATTACACCCGATGGTGGACATTTATTTATTACTTACCCGGAATACAGAATATTCCTTTATAAACAAGGTATAGTTTTACATACTTTGTATTTCAAATCAGAGATGCGCAACCTTCGAAGGCTAGCCTTCCAAGAAGCCTTCCTTGAAGGCGGAAAGGTAACTTTCTTAACGTTGCAGAAGGAATGGAAGGATGGCGATACTTTTTCTTGAAGGCTGAAGGAAGCCTTCACAAAAACTAGTAATGAAGGATTGTGAAGGAAGGGTTCCTAAATGTTAGCCCTCTAAGACCGTGAAGGCTTCCAGGTACACGAAATATCTATAACGTGAAAGCATAGCATATGCAACGAAGGTTTGCTGCTAGCGCAACAAAACAGCCAATTCGTGAACTCACAGCTGACATTGTGTCTTCACTGCACTGAATCCTGCTGGTGCAAAACGTTTTTAAGCGGGTTGTAGGTTAAAATTGAAGGAAGGCTATTTTTAGATGAAGGCTGAAGGCAAAAATGAGTGCATGTTTTTTGGAAGGAAGGGTGAAGGAAGTCAGATTTTTTAGAGGGCTTCATTCTAGGACATGTTGAAGGGGAAATTTTTACTGAATTTTCGCCTTCGAAGGCTTGAAGGAAGGCTATTTCCTTTGCGCATCTCTGTTTCAAATTGAAACTTCTGATGCGGATGGGCAGGCAAATGTGCCTGAGAGAATTATTTATTGAGAATTTATTTATAAAGGAGTCCAGTATAATAGATTTTCTAATAATAGTATTAGTTCCCCACTACCATTTATGAACAACGTTTTTATATTAATAAATTATTAGTAATAATAAAATTGCAAATGAGAACGTCCTCTATTGAACTGTTGTAATTTGTAATGATCTCCTGTTTATGCATTGTGTAAATTAGCTTTGGTCGTAGTTAACTACCGGTTAATGTTTTTTTCTAAATCAACAATAAAACATTGTTTCACAATATTTTATTACTGTTCTCAGAATTTATCGAATTCTCAAGACACCATACTGTAGTTTCTTTCACAGTGGAAACCAAAGGTGGGCAAAAAAATTCCTATCCTAAATCCTACATACATTTTATAATTTACAAAGAGCATACAGAAATTTGTACAGAAATTTGTACAGAAATTTGTGCAAAAATTTGTACAGAAATTTGTACAAAAATTTGTACAAAACTTTGTACAGAAATTTAATCATACATATATGCAGCATATAAATTTTATGCATAAATATATGTACACGTGTCTATAAAAGCGTATTTTGAACGTTCTGAACGAGCATTTATAAAAATTAATGAAGCATGGCTTCGCGCGTGTGTATAGTTAATTAGTTAAGTTTAAAATTAAGAATTTCTAGTTTCGTAGGTTTTAGAGCTTCCTTCGGGTTTCCGAAATCCCGAAGTTCCGTGTTCGGAAACGGAACGGAACAATTTCGGAACATTCTTTTTGTTCCGTCATTGAATCGGGACAAAACCGGAACATGAGCACTTGTACCGATGATATTGGGACCGGGACAGTTCACAGCATCGGTACGAAAACTGTCACATAAAATTTATGTCATCGGAAAGCGGAATTGTTCTGTTCCGTTCCGTTCCGATACCGGTACAGTTAATGAAGTGTCCTCACTATTTTAAAATACAGAAAGGAATTATTTATAATCAAATATCAAACTTGAACATAAATATTGTTGTAGAAATATTACAGGTAGTGCAAATTGCATTTCATGTACATGTAATAAAAAATCCCGGGATGCTTAGGAACGGAACGGGTTCGGAACAGAAAAACCAGCATAATCCGGAACGGAACACAAACTGTGACGGAAACAAAAATTTACTTCTTTGTTCCGAACGATTTCATTTAAAATATTCCGATGTCCCGACAGTCGGAACGGAACCGGGAACAATATTATTTGTAGGTTTCGGAACGGAACGGAATTTTCTACGGAACAAAAATGTTGAACACATTGGAAGCTCTAGTAGGTTTCAGTCAAAACAAAACGCATAGAAATCGTTTGCGTTTTGCATTGCAGCAGGAAATAATAAATGCGAATATACACCAATAGACAGACCGTGCCAAGAAAATACACATAGAGCTCGCTGAACATTCACGGTGCATACATACCTATGTAAATCTCCCGGCCTTTTAAACATACATACTCGTACCTACAGTAGTACAGTATTCACAACATACATATATCATATATTTTTTAGTCGAAACATACAACCTACATATATTGCATACAAATATTCGGAAAATGTGCGAACGTACTAACGTACATAAAAAACTCCGTATATTTATGCATAAATACAGGATAAGTTCCCAGCTTATCCACTGATATACCAGTGGCTCTTTTGTTTTAGGTTCAGTTAGTTGCTGTTTCATTTTATTATGAGTGTATGCCGCAAATACTGGTAAATTGTTCTTTCTTTCACTCTTATTTACGAAGAACCAGTACTCTTCCCAATACAATTATTTTCATACTGGAAAATGAATTCATGTAATACTACAATCATAGTACCCTTTCGGCAATCCTACTTGTAATAGTGGAAACCTTTGCTTCCCAGTACGAATGAAATTAGAAGGAATTTTGTGATGAAAAATCAAATGCACTTCTCTATAATGACAAATTGAGAATCTCCCGGCGTTCTTTATTTTACTAATTTATCACTAACTTAAGAACATCATAAATAATATACCAGCATCACCAAAGGAAGTGTAGTATATACATATTATAACGCCAATAAAGACGTTTCTAGCTCCCCATCCACCCGAGACATAACTTGGGAGCAGTGCATCGCATGGGTACGGGTAGTACCTGAGTATTTGGGTACAGGTACAGGTCCGAAATGGGTACTCTGTTTAAGTACCCAAACTGAATGGGTACTTTATGGGTACTAACTATATGTACACAAATTTTGGGTACAAAACCGGGTGTTGGGTACAGGTACAAACTTGGAAGTGTTTGGGTTGTACCTGACAGGAACAGGTACAAGCTTCCAATATACCTGGACCTGATAAATTAGTACCTGAAAATCTGAGTACTTTTACGAATAGAAATCCATCTTACGAGGCATGTAGTGCAGTATGTGGCTCTCTCCGACCTAAAGATTTATTTTGCTATTCTGAGTGTTTTTCAGGAATGCATCGTAATTTTTGAAAAGCAAAAGTTTAAGCAATAGAGATGGTTAACCAACTTAGCACAACGTGCCAGCAATAAGTGCGTGTAATTACAAATTCCACTTGTGATTCAATCAAAATGAAGTTAAATGATATTGTGGTTATGGAGGATGACCTAGAAGTGGAAGATTTAATTGAAGATGGCGATACTTCAGATGTATAGAAGTTATAGTTCCATTAAGATGTCTAACTTTGCGAAAATTATGGCGACATGGCGAGGCAGAATTTTCTCTAGTTTCTAATTTCTGTGATGCAAATCATAGAATGTCATCATGTTGAGTCGTGTACAGTAATTCTTTTTAAAGTACCTGATTGGGTACAGGTACGCAGGAAAAATTTTCAGGTACAGGTCCATATATTGGGTATTTTTTGGGTACGGGTAAAATTCAGGTACAGGTACGCACTACTTGCAAAATAATCAGGTCCAGGTGCCAACATTTATTTAATGGGTACTTATAATCAGGTACGGGTGTGGGTACGAGTTTTGTCAGTACCCACTATTTGGGTCCAGGTCCAGGTACAGCATTTTTGTACCCATGCGATGCACTACTTGGGAGAACCCCAACCTACACCTCAGGGACTCCGGAACGTCCGACAAAGTGGGGGGACAGCATTTTTTAATTAGTTTTAGATTCTTTGCTAGTGACCATATACAAACGTATGCATGTAAATATAAGGTTACACATAATTTTTTGCTAGCTAATCATATAAACATGCAAATTATAGATCTAATTAAAAAAAATAGTTAGCTTTCACAAAAGACACAAATCTCATATATTAGAATCCTTTTCTTACTAATACTAGACACTAGCCAAATTTTATGGATTTCAAATACAGGTATCATAGATTCATTGCACTGATTGCTAACTAGCTACGGGAATCTGTTCTTTGATTTTTGGTCTGGTCAGGTCCAACCGTCCAAGAAAGATCTGTTCCACAATCTTGGTCCAAGGAACATTCTCCGATAGATTTACTTGTTAAGAAGTACATGGCTTGGTCCATCCGTTGGACCAGACCGAATGGGCCAAATTTTGAGGCGGTGAACTCTTTAAAGTAAATGTTTCTTCCAACAACGTATATTTAATCGTAATTATTAATATCGTGAAATACTCTTTTGGGTGAACGTTTCAAAACTCTGTTGCCTTCTTTTCAATAGTATCAGTGCACAAAAACCTATCGAGTTTATAATTTGCTCCGACCAAATTGTTCGTTATGCTTCTAATTCTAACACAGGAGTTGTATTAACTTTCTGGCCCGACATTTATTTATCTTTATTTATCCTAGATTTATTTGTCTGACATGAATTTTGAACAAAGTTCAAAGCAAAAATTTCAAATTGTTCAAACTTTTGATCCAGAAAATAGTTTTGGTATGAACATATCTGGTAAAGGGAGATCAAGTTGTTCGACACAAGTAGTGGGAAATAATATTCCAAATTTTAAAAGGTGAACAATATCAAAGAAGGATCGATTTCACAACTTAATTTTGGTAATTACTTACATAGATGAACCGATCTCCACAAGTAAGAATATACCAGGATATAAA
The DNA here is from genome assembly GCA_947179485.1 of Allacma fusca. NCBI lineage: Eukaryota > Metazoa > Arthropoda > Collembola > Symphypleona > Sminthuridae > Allacma > Allacma fusca. The sequence goes on along the minus strand of OX359250.1, from coordinate 19,305,258 downwards.
AGGTTTTCATGTTTTTAGAACTAATAGCAATTTCAATTTTTTTTTTTAAATTAATTCTTTATTCAGGATTCTTTTCGGGCTGAGCCCATATCATCCGTACATTGCAAGTTTTACGATGAACTCCTGAATAAAACACGCCAGCTGAACTAATAGCAATTTGTGCAGGATTTGAAAAAAATTGAAGCTTTATTGCAGTCTTGACATCAAAAAGTCCTGTCCAGGAAAAGGCTTGTTTGATTATTGAAAAGTGGGGAAGGGGAAGGGCAGTAGTATACCATGTCCCTCCCTGACGTTTTCTGGGAGGGACAATGTCCCCCCTGTCCCCCTTATTCCGGAGTGCCTGCTACACCTATTTGTAATACATGTAGTATTAAAAATACCACTAATTTACTTAATGAGTGAAATTAATTACATATTTTAAAAATAGATGATTATTCCTCTACCACGTGTTAGATAGTTATATACACGGTAGGCTATACAATTATTACATGTTACATATTTAAACTTCCCCTAGGAGTGCACTCCAGATCCCAAGTAGCACATGAAAACCTCAAAACGTAAAATATGAGTAAATATTTGGTAAAGTTGTTTGCGGTCAAATCATTTATCAAAATTTAACGTCAAATGTACATAATATGTTTAGTGCTAATAAAGCGTGAAATATATGATGTAAAATGTACGTTAATACATTTACCGACCACTTCATAACGGACACCATGCACATATTACCGACCACTTTAAGTGACGCCATATTGCTTGTTGTGACTGCACACACGTGTAGTGCTCAGTAATACAACTACCGGAATTCGAATCTCCAACATTGCATTAATTTCATCTTGATTTTATGGACTCTGTCATATTAAAGTTTTAAACGGATAGCTGCGAGCGGACTACAACGTACCCATAATAACTCCCTCTAATAAAATCAGACAAAAGGTGTTGAAAATTAAGGTAATTACGTTTTAGTATTTTGATTGCCTGAATATTCTATTCGTTTAATTGTTTGCTGTAATAATGGGAAAGCATAGTTCTCGCCATATACGCCGAATTGCTGCTAAGCATGTACGGGATTGCCTTCATTTAATTCAAGAGCAACCAGAATCTTCACAACAACATGGCATGTCAAGTGTATCATCACACCACCTTCAGATAGACTACTCTCAAAATGAAGAAACGACTAATTCATATACAAATAATGAAGAGAGTAACCACTTATATATCTCTCCTATATCAAGCACTGATGGTAAGACAAAAAAATCAAATTCTGCCTTGAAAATTCGACTACAAAAATGGGCTGTTGAAGAGCGTATTCCTCATAAGAGTTTGTCAAAATTATTAAAAATTCTGAAGATCAGTTTCAAAATTCCGGAAATTCCCACCGATGCAAGAACACTTTTAAAAACTCCGAGAACATCCAAAGTGCTTCAAATGAAACCAGGATATTATTTCCATTTTGGTTTAGAGGAAGGTATTCGAAGACAACTAGAAGGATTCTGTAAAAATTCGATTGGTATCATTCAATTTGATTTGAATGTTGATGGCCTACCAATAACCAAAAGCTCAAACAGCCAATTTTGGCCAATACAATGTCGACTTGTTCAAGCAAATGCAATTCCGTTTTTAGTAGGAATTTATCACGGCTTCAATAAACCGTTAAGCAGCAATGAATATTTAAAGCTTTTTGTCAATGAGTACTCTAGTTTGTTGCAAAATGGATTGCATTTTAATGGTGCCGTATTAAAGATAAAACTAAGAGCAATTATAGCAGATGCTCCTGCCAGGTCATTTATTACCAACACGGTAGGGCATACAGGATATTTTTCATGTAGCAAGTGTGATCAGAAGGGCATTTACTGTCAACGAAGAGTTGTCTGTTCTTCAAAAGTTGGCAATTTGCGAACCGATGAAGCAGTCAAGTTGTTGAAATATCCTGAATTTTATTCTGGGAACAGCGTGCTGGAGAAAATTTCAGTTGGATATGTGTCTCAAATCCCGTATGAGTATTTACATTTGGTTCTTCTTGGAGCGACGAAAAAAATGTTGAACTTATGGGCGCACAGTAAAAGTCTAAAAGGAAGATTGAGCAGACTTCAGTTAATTCAACTATCAAGTCATCTGACAGCACAACGCAAATTCGTTACTTCTGACTTTGCCAGAAAACCAAGAACACTGTCAGAATTAGCAAGATGGAAGTGCACGGAACTTAGATTGTTTTTGTTATATTTATCTCCAGTGGTTCTGAGAAAAATTCTGCCAAGTGAATATTATGACCACTTTATGTGTTTTCAGACTGCTATATTTATATTATGTCATTCGGAATTAATCTGTCAATACGCATCTTACGCTCAAACTCTTCTTGAATATTTTGTAGGTAATTTCCAAAAGTTTTATGGTTTTGAACAATTATCCTTCAACATACATGGTCTTCTTCATTTAGTTTCGGATTGTAAAACTTTTGGAACATTAGACGAATTTAGTGCATTCCCTTATGAAAATAATTTGCAGATGATCAAAAAGCTTATTCGAGGCCATTCAAACCCAGTGCAGCAAATTCACAGAAGACTTTCAGAAATTAATTCGTCTAAATCAAACGAAATATTTCAATGCCCTATTAAGCATCCATTATTTTTACCTGAACATCAAAAGTTAATCTTTAAAAATTTTGCATTAACTGTAAAAGTTCCAGATAATTTCTGCAAATTATATTGCGGAAAGGTTGTCGAAATAAAATCAATATCTATAAGTGACGGGGTTATAACTTTAAAAGGAAATCAATTTACAGAATTAATGGATTTGTTTCAACGCCCGTGTAAATCCAGTGACCTAGGAGTTATTAAATTTTCGCGACGCAAATACATACCTGTCAACTTTCCAGTTTCAATGATCAAATGTAAAGTAATGTCAGTTTACTACAAGTTTGATTATTTTGTGTGCATTCCAGTTCTACATTGTGTACCATGAACTACTGGGTGGTCGTTATAGATAGCGCTGACGGTGAAGAAGTTACAGCAGTACCCGAGCCATGGATAAACCAGAAAGAAAAGAAATGTTGGTGGCCAACAAAACTTTCTCCTCAGGCCATAAGCTCAGCTATAAATCGGGCAACCAAACCAATGGATGATTGGGTTGACTATGTCATTAAAAAGAAATATGGGCCGTATAGTAAGCATAGCCCTGGATTTAAAAGAATCAATATCCAGTTACTTTTTACATTCATTCCGTTTTGATTTTGTTTGCAGAAACTTGTATAGAGGCAAGACAAAAGTCTAATCGAGTGGTTGACGGAAGATCTGGAAATAGTATGGACGACTCTGATGCCCCCCGCAAAAGGAAGCAACCAATGAAGTTTACAGACTTTGTCGCGACGAAAGCAAAGCGAGCCAGCAATCCAATTGAAAGCGACCAACAGATTGAATCCGTTCCATTTCCGCCGCCTTTACCAAATATGCATCAAAAGCCTCACTTAGGAAGCAGTAATCAGAATGTGGACTCTAATTCAACTCCAGTAGCAACATCATCGAAGGATTCATCGACAACAAAAAGTTTCGCACCACCCTCGGGTTTGTACTCCGGTGATTAATTGTATTCTCTGGAATTAGTTTACATGCTATTTAAAAGTATTTCTGTGAACTTATAGAGTCCAACTTTGAAAAGCTGGTATTATCTGGAATTTCTGTACTCAAAGTCCGACTTCAAAACATAGAAGATTCTCAAACTTTGATTTTACAACAGCTGAGCACAATGCGAGGCAAAGTTGACAGCTCTGCAAAGAAAGGAAAAACATTGAAGCTTCCAGTTGAGTGCCTGGACGAATTAAAAACTCTTGAAACCAAGGTCGCATCAGATCCAGATGTTTATACTGAGCTGGTAAAATATGCAATACTTACAAGTTGCTTACTTTCTCTTGTAATAACATGTGTGCTTCAGTTTCTTGTAGCTCTTAAGGTGTCTCAAGTATTTATTAAAATATTGTATAGGTTAACATGTTCGAATGGCTCTTGGATACGGACATCCGGCAATCCACTTTTAAAATGCTGAGAAAACTTATGGATGATGTTGTGGCACAAAACTTAAATTGGAAGGGAAAGGGGAAAATACCGTTCCGATCCTTCGAGCTGTGTACAATGATTGTTGGTAATTGCATTTAAATATTAAATCATTGCACTAGCACTACAGAATCCCGTCAATACCATGTAATCTAAAGTAATAATGATTTTTTAGAAACTGTTAATTTTCGCTTTGGTAAAGTTAATGGGAACGTAACGGTTATAGAGCAAGCTGTGAAAGATTGGCTGAAAGCTGCTCCAACACGACTTAAAAGGTACGAACGGATGAAGCATTTTAAATTTTTATGTAGTAACTTTTATTTTAGCAGGTAAATCATTTGAGTTAATTTTAATAAAAATTAATATTTTGTAGTCATTCAAAGCAACCCAAGGAGAACCTGGGCGCCGAAAGAATTGATATGGCTACACGATCAGATTGTCACAGTGGCTCTGAATCTGACTGATGTTTATAGTTTGAAGCCTATACTAAAAATAAACATGTATTGAATGCTTTCCAGGTTCCTAAATTTTACGTTTGAATAAACTAAATGTTGCATACGAAAAGTTCATTTTTAGTACACGCAAGTTTATTAATTATGAGTTAATGAGGTATAAAAATTATTGCATACATTAGTGACTTTCCAAAATGCAGGCCATTTTTTTTCGCTAATTTGCCGTTAAGAAACTAACGTTGTTTTAACGACTCGAGTGCATGTAAAATTTTCGTCAAAGTATTAACGTTTCTTAGCCCGGACATTTGCACGTTTTTATTACCAGAAATTCACTAGAAATTTGCCGGCGCTTATCGTCAAGAAGGCGTAAAATTTCGGCAAACTCGCTTTCTTTAATACGTTATATTGGCGTAAATAATTGGGTTTTGTGCTGCTTGGGATGATGTCAAATCATCACATGATTTCCAATCCATCAAATTTGCTCAATGGTGAATTACACTACCTTAGACATTCTTCTTCAATTTTGCATAAAAATTTTTGGCGTGCGAAGTCCGCAGTTTAGTGTGTACATTAACCCTACATGTATATACAAAGACTACTAGGTCCATCATACTTGAGAGGCGCTCTACACTTTGTATTTTCCCATATCCTATAATGCCTACTTTTGAAGCGAGTGTTTTTGTCACCTATATTTTCCCTACTAGTAGGTTCTACATGTAGAGGAGGCGCCCACCTTTGCCTACATCAATTTTCCATTCATGTGAGACCGACAAATATTTTTGTCAATAGGTTGCTAGCAATGCACAGTAACTTAATTTAGCTGAATGAAGCGAACTCAACTACCACGTTTTTAGAAAGTGAAACTTTCTTATACATTTGTGTGATCCTCAAAATTAAAGTTACTGTTACTATATTGTGTAAAGTCTTCAGGGTTATACATACACGATTCGCATGAGTGATTGGTGAATGAATGATTGATTGATGGATGAATGAATGAATGAATGAATGAATGAATGAATGAATGAATGATTGATTGATTGATGAATGATTGTGGCTGTCTTAGACTGAATTAATGTTCAAGATATTAGATTTATGCGACGTACGAATTCCTAGAATATTAGCCAAAATTCATAGTTCAAATTTCTGTTGATTCAGTAACTATTAAGTCATTGGGAAAATTCCAATAATTATTTAATTTTCAGCAGGACCAGCATCATGCTAAACTTAATTATAAATGCTTACTTACTTTAATATTTACTTTACTTAAATATTATAAACTAGCGCGGCCTGCGGCCAACGACATCCATATGAAATACAGGTGGGATTCGGGCTTGACTTCAGGCCCGAACCCGGAAGAAACCCGAAAAAAGACTATAAGCCCGACCCGGTCCGCCAAACGGGCTAAATAGGTAATATTTAAACCGGTCCGTTTTATGCGCCTTAAATTTTATGAAACCCGAACCTTTAAAATCCCTGTCTCCAAAATTTTTTAAGACCCGAACCCGCTAAAAACCCGCACTTATTGGCATTTATTATTGGCACTGAAAATTTTCGGACATAAACCATCAAGAGAAAGGGATCATTTCAAAATGTTTAAGTATGTATACGTATTAAACGTAATGATCGATTCTTTAGCATGAATATGAATAGAATGCGACCTATCTGTTTCAACTCTATTCTTGTAGGATTGACAGGTCATTTGTAATTTCTGACCAGCCCTAAACCCGAACTAAAAATTAAATGCAGGCCCAAGCCCGATCTTAACCCGGTTTCATTTTTTTAGTGCAGCCCGAACCCGGTCGTAGCCCGACGTCAGTTTGTTTTTACCATCCGAACCCGGCCAAAAGCCAAAAACCCGGCCGGGTCAGGCTGAATCAAAAAGCCCGCTTCCGGGACCCACCTCTAATAGGAAACTAATAACTGCCGCAAACAATCTTCCGTACGTTTTATTATATTACAATAAAAACTACGTCTGAAATTCGTCAGTGGTCGAATTTTTGTAAATCTCCCTGCAAGATCGCTTTTAAATTTCCCCGCTGAATCTTAAGTTCCTGAAGGGAAGTCGTCAACGATTTCCAAAATCCTCCTTGAAAAAAAGTCAGCTTTTTTCGAGATTTCTGCGTACAAAACAATTTCCTCTAAAAGACGCCAATAATTCTGAAAATCTCTGTCAAAGGTTAACGAATTCAAAAAATCTCTGTTCACAAATTCCTTCCACATGCTAATTTTCTCTGCCAGAAATTGTTTTACCCTAAAAAGAAGCTTCCGCTCAGTGGTAGTGCTGTAATTTGCTCGTTTTGTTTTGTTTTGTTCTCTTCGGAAATGAACAAAAGTAAAACAATTTGAGTTTTCCCAGTCAACAATTGGCGAATTGTTGGAAATGGCCGTTGGGGCAACATTGGGCCAGCGTTGGCCCACAATTGCCAACGCTGGCCCGATGTTGCCCCAACGGCCATTTCCAACAAATCGCCAACTAGGCTCAAAGTTCAAATTGTTCCAAGACGAATAATTTTGAATGTTGGCGAAGTGTTGGCGAATGGTAATTGTTGACTGGGTTGTTATGTTTTTGGAACAATCCGTATTGTTCAAAAAAACAAACCATATTGTTTTGTTCTACCGATGTAGAAGATGTTAGAAATTTGTGAAATTGATTGTTGTATATTAGTAATAGAGCATATTGAAGTTGATTGGTGTTTTGGTCCGCGCACAAAGGACGTTAAAACCAAAAAACGGGCTTTAACTAATTTTAGGCGGATATGCTTTACAACTTTTATTTAATACACTCATTAAACCTTTGGTTGATAATTTCTAGGAGTGTAAGGCGTAATGTAATTCTATGCATCCACAAGACCTGAAATGACCGCGTAAATATACATAATATACCAACAAACGATTGTGGTGGGGTTTACCTAGTGCTACCGCTACGCATCGTTTTGGGTTCGCCCGATGCCTTGATTGAATTAATTACCTGTATTGTTTTTTTGGATTGCTTAGGCCTCTTTTATTTCTGCGTCTTCCTGCCAACTCACAGTCAGACTAGTTTCAACATTTTAGGATCAAATCAAGTTTATAATTTAACATCCAAGTCCTCCTTCTGCAGTTTATTAAAATCAACTAAACAAAATCGAATCTCAGCAGTGGAGGTGACGTTTGTCCAACTAAGTACTGGTGCCCAGCAGAAATTGCTCCCGTTTACAATATCCGATATACCCAAACATTTAATTATTTAATATCAGTACAGGTTATGGTCATAGCAGGTAACAATTAATTACTCCATTGACCTCAAGTAGGCATTCTAAGTTACACGTTGTTCAATAACTTTAGATTGGCCTTATACATCTTTAAATAGTGCAAACATTTTGTTGACCTTACTTAATCCCAGCGGTTCACACCATAAATGATAGGTATACATGTAAATAAAACCGTGCACTTCAATAGCTCTTAATGGTCATTATGATGTTATTTGAGATTCATTATAAAGTGTATGTAAGGTTATGGGTCTACCAATAACCCACAAAGGTCAAATTAAGGTCATGGGAATTCTTGTGACCCATCGAAAAATGAGATAATGAAACTCCTTGTAGCCCACTGAGATCAAATTAAGGTCATGGAATTTCTTGTGACCCACTGAGGTCAATTTGAGGTCATGGAACTTGTTGTAACTCACTGAGGTCAATTTGAGGTCATGGAACTTGTTTTAACTCACTGAGGTGAATTTGAGGCCTTGAAACTTTTTGTGACTCTCACTCAGGTCAATTTGAGGTCATGTTACTATTTGTGACTAACTCAGGTCAATTTGAGGTCATGTTACTTTTGGGCACTTTTTCAAACTCAAAGTTTGAAAAGGTTATTACCCACGTGGTTTGTTTGTTATAGTTTTATTTTATCTTATCGCGGTTTTGTTTTGTTCTAGTTTTGTTTTTTCGTAAACTGATTTTGTTTGTTTTGTTTTGTTCAAAAAACAAGAACTGAACAAAAGAACAAACAAAACGCGAACAATATTACAGCACTACTCAGTGGTCGCCATGGGTACAAAAAGTTTGTCCCCGTTCCGATCCCATTCCCAATGAATGGGTACTCCCCTTAAGTGTTCCCGTATCCGGACCCGTTCCCGCCATGGTGGGAACAGTATTTTTGGTACCCGTTCCCATGAATTTAATGAAAATGCGTACCCGGACCCGTCCCTGTTCCCGTACTCAGAAATTGAGAATGTTGTGGCCCCGTACCCACAGTCGGTATTCCCGGTCCTGTTCCCGCGTTGTCGGTATTGTATTTAAGTGTGATAAAAATTATTATCAGGATTTCTGTAACTACCAAACCCTTCGTTTTGCAGATAAAAACACGATATGTAGGGGAGACTTAACGCTCCCCCATAGGGAAACGTAACTCCGTAATAACTGATTGTTTATTTCTTCAGAGATTATATACCGAGTAAAGCAAATATCAACACTTTAAACTCCTACATAATGGAAAATGATGAAATATGAATGGAAGATAGATGTTTGTACTAATAAAATTGAATGTTGATGGGGGTTTCAAAATGGTACTTAATATTTAATATCGATTGCCGGCCCACAGATAATTATTCTGCATATAAAATATATATCTGAAAAATATACGCCAGCGAGGCTGTTTTTTTGAAAACGGCCACCCCTGTAGGTCACCATTTTATAAAACACTTAAATGGCCCATTAGATGCGTAATTGGATGAAAAAAAAACACCAGAATATTTTTTTCCTTAAATCCCAATGGGAAGGTCAAAAAACCGAAAAATACAACAATTTATTAGTCTTACCGATTAGAATATTAAAAAATGGGCTATCTAAAATATATTGTCCAAGTAACTACTACACTCATGATTTTTCCCCCGTCGTAAAATCAAAATTTCGAACTTTTTGAGAAAATCACATCCCCTTTTTAGAAATTTCGGCATTTTTTTGGCTGCCGGCAGACGCAAATATGCACTTTTTAAAAACTCGAAACTCAAGGGAAGCACAAAGATTACTATGTATTTTTTTTAAAGTGCATATTTGCGTCTGCCGGCAGTCAAATCGGGAAAAATCCGAAACGGGTAATTTATATACATATCTAGTTAAGGCGTTGTGCACATATTACCATGCACGCAGGGCTTGTATGTGTATTCATACAGCCAGCATGCAAGCATTGCTTGCTCACTGTATACAGAAAACCCTATCAAGCTCCATTCCTTGGGACCGTGCCGCAGATCAACTAGCCCCAAATTCTTTTTTTAGTAATTTGGGGTTGGTTGACTATAGCCAGTAATATTTGGCCTCAATATTACCCACACTATTTAAAATGTATGTATGTACATTATATGTACATACTAGTAAAAGCCCTGTGATTCACAGGGGAAATTCATTTCATATACATAGCTAGGTGGCAGCTTATCGTCAAAAAATCCAAAACTGCAATCGATTCATCGATTGCAACAAAAGCGAAGCCGGATTTCAAGGCAGCGAAGGTATTTTTTACGACCTTAGTGATTAACGAGTTAAAATCTAGTTCCTGTGGTTAACCCAGGTTTTCACGTCAATTCGAAGTTTTTTCGAAATTTCATAAAATTTTGAATATTGTGACGAGGAAGGTATTTTCGACGATTTTATTGATCAAGGAATTCTTTCGAGCTGTTAAATCAGAATTTTACGTAAATTCGGAATATTTTCGAAATTTCAGGAAATTTGGGCGGGAAAGGTATTTTCCACGACTTTTGTGATCAACGAATTCGTTTGTACTGTTAAATTAGATTTTTAAGTGAATTCGGGAAATTTTCAAAATTTTATGAAATTTCATGAAATTTTGAAAATTGAAAAAGTAAAGGCGTTATTCCCAAGTCCAGGACCCAATAGGTCTTTTGCCGCTGGTCCGGCGGTTGTATCTTGTCCCGTGCGGGAGCCTTTAGAAGGACAAAATCAAAAACGAGCAATTTTACAAAAGCGCTTCGCTTTAAAAATTATGGTACAACGCTCCAGCCCACTAAAGTTCTCAACCGAACTCAATATTTGGATATACACGTGGAATTTAACTTATTGCTTGATCAATTTAATACCAACATTGTTATAAAATATTACTGTTTCTTCACTGTATAGTGCTTCACCACTTAGTCGATCAGCACGTGGATCAGCTGATTAAATATGATTTTATCATAATTTGTATATATGTAGCTCAGTTGTGCCGCGATAATGTAACTGAAGGCTCAGACACTTGACGCACTGATTATTTAAAATAGAGAAAATGAAAGGAATTCATATTAGCTCAACACTTTTCTCTTGCTTTGGTTACTAAAGTCCATGGTTCCTACAAATCAATCCTTACTTCCTAATGATATTTTTAGGGGATATAAAGATCAAATGTATTGATGTTAAGGTTTGTAATTAAAAAATAGTGAGCAAATAACTTCAGCAATACAAATTCTGATAATTTTTCTGACGTTAAATATAAAAAGTGTTGCAATTGTAAAATACACTTGAAAGGGGTTACTGCCGGGACTTACTTTACAAAGCTACCCTAAACAGAAACAGGCTGTTAGCGATAGGCCAAAATTACAGGAGAAAATTCTGAAAAAAAAATCTGAAAAATTCTTCAAACTCTATAAATAGTGCATGACACAAGTTTCTCTCGCGCTCTCAAGCACTTCCGTTTTTTTCATTGTACATAACACTAGACCGGAAAGCCAGCAACATTGCTGGCAAAATATGGCGAGGGCAGCAAATAATATGTTTGCTTGAGTTCATTTGATGTTATAATTTTGTTGGCTCATAGTGAATACGATTCCAAAATTTATGATTGATGAAAGTTTGATCAATTATAATATTTCCGGGTACACACAATTAACTGTGTACATACCATTGCCTTCACCCTGTATCCGGCCTTGATCCTCATTATATTCCACAAATACTTTTACATTTTCTTGAAAATTGGCTCTGGCAATACTGCATACACCTGACCATGAGTAAACACAGGTTTTGTTAACCAAATGCTTACTTTACAAAAACTTTGATCCTGCGATTTATTTATGGTCATGGAGAAGCTTAACTTGACTGGAAATTGTCTCCTTTGTAAGACAAATGGGTATTCTGCTAAGTTAGAACTGTGGTAAAATTACCCGAAAATCTAACCAAAATCTCCATCCCAGGGATTTCACGAAATTTTGGTCAATTTTGTCCTTCTTCTGAATTATTTTGATCCCGAAAATTCGTGAAATGCCTGCAATGGATATGTGTTGGTGAAAAAACTATCAACACATCTCAATTGCAGGCATTTACATATACAATTTATACAATAATAATAGAATAATATATATACAATATACATACACATCATCTTCTTAAGAAATTTTAAACTCACAATAATTCAAAGCACGAAATAAGACAATTTGGTGAAAAACTTGCCAACAAAAACCAGGAACTGTGAGAGAGCTAGTGAGAGTGCGGAGTTGGACATGGTTTCACATTGGGAATGCACACCGACTTCACCGTGAATTTCCAATACGAAGCCATTCCCAAGCGAGATCCTCATTCAATGACGTACAGTCAACTCTTGCTATAAAGGATGCTCAAGGGACCGGCAAAATTTGTCCCTTATAAACATGACGAGCAGCATAGCCACCGCCTGTGTCGGTGGAAGCATGCTATGTATAGTAAATGTAATGGGAGAGGACCAGTGCTCGGCACGGGTACGAAAAATCGGTACCCGTACCCGTATCCGTACCTGAAGTGCGGGTATTTCAATAACTGGTATCTATACCCGTACCCATACCCGAGTATCCGGGTACAAATTTTTCGTACCCGTACCCGCAATGTAATCTCAATCCATATACCTGTACCCGTATTGTACCCGTACCCGAAAAATACTCGAAAATTGTACCCATACTCGGGTATCTCAGTTTCGTACCCGTACTCGTACCCGGGTACTTTATCCAGATTTGTTTTAATGTAATACATAGTACGTTATATGTAATAATGTATGACACCTGAGTGGGTAATTTTGACTAGCTAGAGAGGTATTTGACATTGTCAATTTTTATTGAAGAGTAGAAAACTATAAGCGTTTTTGATTTAATTAGAAGTAAAATTATCCCCATTTGATTGTTTATGGGCTGATGGGCGAAGTATTTTATAGCACCCAGTCCATGTACAGTCTATGTACATGCATTTTTGGCTTGGGACTTGGCTACTCGATTTTTCACTTTTTGATTTATTCGGCCTTTTACATTAATTTTCTCATCTCAGTAGTTCTGTGTACATGTAACTCATTAATATCTTGTTACAAATATCCGCCTTTTCCTAATCAACTACCAATTACAAAAAATATATTGCCATCCAACTCATCGGAACTCTAATTTTTAAATTGTATTCATTGTGGCTAATGAAGTATCATGTGCATACGTGTCAATCAGACTATTTATGCAATTAGTGACAAAATACTACATTATGAAGACGTTTTGTATAAAATTTCGTTGAATCCTATTCTCCACTTCTATTTTGATATTATTCCTCGTCTGTTTATTAATTATTCCTCCTAAAACATGTTTCCATAAAAATATATATTATAGATATAAATATATATTTTAGCAACACAGTCTGAAATACAGTTACTGCATGTTGTAAGGTTAAAAGGGTATTAACAATAAGCTATATGTATTCAGAATTACTAAAAATACCGACAGAATTTTCCAACGGAAGTTCCATTATTTTCATAAATATCATCAAAATGTCTCAAATCTCAACATATCCAAATACTCGGGTACAATGGTCGCGGGTACGGGTAAATGACACCATTATACCCGTACCCGGTGGGTATATACCCATTTTGAAATCCTTGTACCCGTACCCATACCCGTATCCGTACCCGAGATTTTGAGCCGACCAAAGTGTACCCGGGTAGTACCCGGAATTGTTCGGGTACACAAAATCCGTACCCGGGTAGTACCCATACCCGTACCCATACCCGTTTACCCGAGTATTACCCATACCCGTGCCGAGCACTGGAGAGGACGCGGAGCGGCAATTCTAGCTAAAGCCAAAGCGTTCTGCGTTGCGTGGCTTGTGCTTGTACATTGCATTACTTATAGCAAAAGCGCTTTATGGCATTGTGTACTCGCAAAAAAAGTGCGCGTAGGAGAGAGCGAAGATTTAAACTGTCTCTCTCATCCTCATCTTCAAATTATAGTATTTAGATCCCTTAAGAGCAGTGTTAAACATTGTGTAAATGTGAATCGGGACTTCAAATCCCAATCCCTTAGTGGGAGTTCACTACTGTACAGTCCGCTTTACAGTGAACGGTACGGTATACTGTTAAAGAACCATTGTGGCGAGGATAGGCGTATAACCGTTCTGTGTTGCTACTTTACTTGGCTCGCCTCATTGTCAGTTAGTTCGCTTCAGTTATGTCACGTGGGGCGTTATGCGCGGAACTTCAAATATATCATGACGACGGGCCGGGCCACTCTTTCAAATTAGTAAAGAGTTAGATTACATAATTTTCACAAGAGTGCTGACCGAAGATGAGCGCTCTACTTCATACATTAGCCAATGAATCAGTAGAATGAATGAAGTACGTCTACATCCTTAAACGAATGTAAAGCAGAGTAATGAGGAAATGTCACAAGTCACAACCAACACACTCGTACTGTATAGTACATTCTTTCAATTCCATTTGCTTTTCCCAATAAGAATCTCACTTATGTGTACAAATTTCAGTCATTAATTTTCTCTTAACAAATTCTTCAGTACTGTAACCGAACGTAGTTTTTCTCATTACCAGTCTTAATTTAATCCAAATTTGATGATTTATGTTTAATGTTTATAATAATTATGATTTAACTCTTTTAAGTGATAATCCAAAATTGCATAAGATTGCGAGCTTCCAGTAGGCTGCAAGCAGTTGGTATATAGCCTAGAAGCACCGCGAGCTGAGCGAAGCTCTTGGTAGTTTTTTGGGGGACCATATTATAATAAATTATAATATAAATATAAATTGGTAACATTATTACCTACAATTTAAGTTAATTGTCGAGGTTCCGTGGATCATAGGTTTAAACTTATTCAGTGTTAAAGATTGAGCCACACAGGAGAGGATAAATATTCTGTGCTCACTGTATACCACCGACTTGCTTTTGTAAGGCCGCGAAAGTTTAAATCAACTGACAGGAAGTGGTCAATAATAATAAAGGATTGCAAAAAAATGCTTCACTATGGGAATGGCTGTTTTGAAAAACACAGACTCCAGCACGGGTTAGTTTCCCTTTGTTAGTCTTATTTGAAAAAAACATTAACTCGCGCAATCAATTCTTCAGGGGTTACACTTGCAGCAAAAGCACAAACTAATAATAATTTTAATATTTATTATATTAACTTGTAGAACTATTCTAGAAAATACCGCAATTGTACTGAAACAGGAGTTCTATCCTTATTATCTTTAATGCAAGAATGTGTGTAAAAATTTCAGGTAAAGACGAATATAATGGAATGTAGTAATTGAATTAGTCCATAAATAAAGCACTATCAAGTCTTGCAACATCAATTTTGTGTGTTTTAGGAAGTGGTAATAGTACCAACTCGAACCCGGGAACAAATGGTGTCTGAACGGGATCACGCGTAGGCTGTACCCGTTCCCGATGGGAGCGGAAACAAAATGAAGATCTCGATTCCTGTTCCCAGTGGTCGTGTCCACTTGGGTGTATTCCTGTTCCCGTCCCCGTTCCTGTACTCGTTCCGCTTCCCATGTAAGCAGGTGCTACTCGTTCCCGTGACACCACTGCTTCCGCTCCTCCCACACAAACCGCCCGCTGTTTACTTTTTAAGGATCTCATATACGTTGATCGTTTGATAAAACTAGTAAAAGCCCTGTGCTTCACAGGGGCAAGTACTTGAGTGAGAATTGTGAGAGTACACTAACGTAAGACCTACCGTAAATGTCCACAGACCCCATATCAAGGCCTTTCGAGAAGGCTTAATGTTAGTAGCTCGCTTCAATGTGAACTATTAATTGTAACAATTCGTTTCACAAAGCTAGTTGACATTGCTGACACGTGCTGAATAAATATGATTTTTATTAATTTTATTATAATTTGTATATAGCTCAATTGTACCGTAATAATGTAACTGAAGTCCCCGAAATTGGACGCACTGATTATATAAATTAATAGCTAAAAAAGCTAAAACAGAAGTTGCTTTTGCGCCCTCAAAAGTTAAAAACAAGTTTTCTGGTTGGATTTGTCAAAGGAATCAATATTCTGTTACTCAAAATGATGAAAACGCTTGAAACGACGAAAAGCAACGCTACGATATGTGTATAGTTTGTAGTCACCATAAAGTAGCCGAGTAGCAAAACTATCTTATTTTTATGCAATCCCACAATATGCTGCATTTATTATTCATTGATTACACAATTATTGCAATTCCAGGAAATCAGAAATTCTCACATGTTGAAAATACTAAGGCGGCATTTCGTATTTTAGAATATTAGGAATGCATAAAGTTAGATCAAACCGTATTCTGAAACAAAGGTATGGTGCTTCTACTCGGCTACTTTATGGTGACTATAAATATATCGTAGCGTTGCTTTTCGTCGTTTCAAGCGTTTTCATCATGTTGCGTAACAGGATATTGATTCCTTTGACAAATCCAACCAGAAAACTTGTTTTTAACTTTTGAGGGCGCAGAAGCAACTTCTGTTTTAACTTTTTTAGCTATTAATTTATTTCCAACTTTTTGATTCAAAAGCACAGATTAGAATCGTATCCAATGCTAAGGGGAAAAATGATTTTCACGTCCAGTAATGTTAACAACACAGGAAAACAAATTATTTATTGCAACCATCAACAATATTAAACTAAAATATTCCTTAAGCTCTGGATATCTTCCATTACATGCCTGTTGGTTAGCATTAGTTGTTCAATATCAGTTGCGTATCCCGACCCCGACTGTGCTTTCAGTTTGAGGGAATTATTATGGCTTGCTTAGATTGCAGGTGTCCGTTTGAAATCACCTTCGTTCATCCTTCAGAAGGGGAACCGTTTCCAATTACCCGTTCCTTCATTGTTCAGTAAAATGAAGCCTTCTGAATATTTACCCATCCTTCGCCCTTCCTTCATTCAAATCCTACTATAATCCTTCTTTCAGACTTCAAAAATATTTAAATACCCTTCATGCGTTACCTTCCTTCCATGTTCATTCAACACAAGTCACAAAATCAGAGCTTTAAAATTCAAACTGCTTACCGCTGAAAAACTAATAATAGCTTACAATTAACTATAATTATTATTGCAGATGCAGAGTATCAGTATTACTTAATGTAAAGTGAAGGGAATAGAATGCTTACATGCTCCGGGTATCACGCTGCCATTGTGAGATAAGTTTTTCTAGAATAACATTAAGTAGGTCCGCCAGAAAAAAGTTTTTCAGTGGAGTAACAGTGTACGTATGTATATATAATACGGTGTACGTATATGTACATGTACTGTAGTTACGGAAGGATTTTATCTAAAATATAGGAAATGGGATTACTAGTTCCAACGGCGTTCGAAGGCTGTAAAATTAACATGCTCCTTCGCATTCGATTATTCCTGCAAAGAGCAGAGGCCTTCGTGCAGCCTTCGTTTCCTTTCCAGCCTTCCTTCCGCTTTTCCTCCTTCCAGTTTTTATTAATTTTAATATTTATTGTTCAGAAAGTTAAAAATGTCGTTGACAATGATTGTTAAGGAAAACTATATTTAAGGGCTGATCCCTTAAAGATCACAGTACCAAATTTTTATACTAAGGTCCTAGTTACTAAAGGCACCCTCCTGAAAAATTGCATGTAGTTCCAAGGGATGGAACGCACTTTTCTAGCTCGCAATGCTAAATGAACGGAGGCCATGGATATTTTTTATGAAATTGGGACCAATTTTTGTTTATTTTTGCAAAGGAATGCCAAACCTTAAGGGATATGCGATTGTAAAAATTCAAGGAGATTCGCCTTGCATTCCCATTGACTTTAAGCCTTTGACATTCCAAGTACGATTTTTGGTTCAAGAGTTATCTGAGAAAGTCACTTTTTGAGGTAGGGGTAAAAGCATATAGGTTGCTTTTTTTAGGGGACAAACCTGGGCACGTACACAGACCTGGGCACATCTCCTTTAAAAGCAACTTCTTAAAAACTGGTTCAACTCCGTTATGACTTATGACTCCATGATTGCAGACATGTCCAGCCTTCAATGAAGGCTTTATTGAAGGGGGAATATCAATTTTCCAGAGAGTTGGGAAGGGAAGGCTGAATTAATTCGGGAAGGCTGAAGAAAGTTTTCCTAGTATTAACAGAAAACGGAAGGCGAAGGAAGGAAGTATGTAAAGTAGCCCTCTGCTACTTACAATTAGAAGGCTTCGCGCATTCAATGAACTACAATGGATAATATGCGCAATGAAACTTACTTCATTGCTTCTGATTTCAATAAACGAACTCAACTGAGTAAATTGTATCGCTTATTTTCAGGTGTTTTACCAGCAAAAGGGTTGTTTAAACGCATTGCTATGGTATTTCGTGTTATGAAGGCTGAATAGGAAGGAAGGCTGATTTTTTTTGAAGGCTGAAGGCTGGATGCATTAAATTAATAAGTAAAATAGGACTGAAGGAAGGAAAAATATTTTGAAGGCTTCCTTTAATAGAAGGATGAAGGAGTGCGTTTTTTCAAAAAATTACCTTCGAAGGTTTGAAGGAAGGCAATTTTATTTGGACATCGCTGCATGATTGTGCTAAACGAAATGAGTAAAAGTGAAGGGCCTACTTGTCAAGTCGTCAAGTGGACCATTTTATGTATATTTACTTTACTTAAATATTATAAATACCTACTTTCAGGGCTGGATTTACGGGGTTTCCCACCCTGGCCCGGCCAGGGTAAAAAAAATAATTTAAGACCTTAGATTGCATGCGTAAAGGCCAAAAAATCTATTTTTAGAGTTCCGGCCAGGGTAAAAATTGTTTTATTAATCCACCCCTGCTTACTTTAATATTTACTTAAAAATCATAAATTCTTTAATATTTAATTAAAAATCATAAATACTTTAATATTTACTTAAAAATCATAAATACTTTAATATTTACTTAAAAATCATAAATACTTTAATATTTACTTAAAAATCATAAATACTTTAATATTTACTTAAAAATCATAAATACTAATATTTACTTAAAAATCATAAATACTTTAATATTTACTTAAAAATCATAAATACTTTAATATTTACTTAAAAATCATAAATACTTACTATAATATTTACTTAAATATCATAAATACTTTAATATTTACTTAAAAATCATAAATACTTACTATAATATTTATTTAAAAATCATAAATACTTACTATAATATTTACTTAAAAATCATAAATACTTACTATAATATTTACTTAAAAATCATAAATACTTACTTTAATATTTACTTAAAAATCATAAATACTTACTATAATATTTACTTAAATATCATAAATACTTACTTTAATATTTACTTAAATATCATAAATACTTACTTTAATATTTACTTAAATATCATAAATACTTTAATATTTACTTAAATATCATAAATACTTACTTTAATATTTACTTAAATGTCATAAATACTTACTTTAATATTTACTTAAATATCATAAATACTTACTTTAATATTTACTTAAATATCATAAATACTTACTTTAATATTTACTTAAATATCATAAATACTTACTTTAATATTTACTTAAATATCATAAATACTTACTTTAATATTTACTTAAATATCATAAATACTTACTTTAATATTTACTTAAATATCATACTTCCTTTAATATTTACTTAAATATCATAAATACTTACTATAATATTTACTTAAATATCATAAATACTTACTATAATATTTACTTAAATATCATAAATACTTACTTTAATGTTTGCTTTACTTAAATATTATAAATACTTACTTTAATGTTTGCTTTACTTAAATATTATAAATACATACTTTAATGTTTGCTTTACTTAAATATTATAAATACATACTTTAATGTTTGCTTTACTTAAATATTATAAATACTTACTTTAATGTTTGCTTTACTTAAATATTATAAATACTTACTTTAATGTTTGCTTTACTTAAATATTATAAATACTTACTTTAATGTTTGCTTTACTTAAATATTATAAATACTTACTTTAATGTTTGCTTTACTTAAATATTATAAATACTTACTTTAATGTTTGCTTTACTTAAATATTATAAATACTTACTTTAATGTTTGCTTTACTTAAATATTATAAATACTTACTTTAATGTTTGCTTTACTTAAATATTATAAATACTTACTTTAATGTTTGCTTTACGTAAATATTATAAATAATATTTAACTATTATTTATGAATTCACTCAGTTAAATACTTAGCATTCTTGATTTTTGATTTCATACGGGTTACTAGTACTATAAGATACTTAATTTACTGCTATCCTTACTAATGGGGGAAAACGGTTTTAAATTTGTTGCTTCCCTTATGAGAAACCCCTAAAATAATTAGTGGTTGTAAAATGAAATAAATGAATACACATAACCTTCCCAAGGCATTATAACCACTGGGTTTGGAGTCCAATCCCGGATTCAAATCTTTAAAAATCCTTAAGTCCAGACGGATCGTTCCGGCGTCCCGGCGTTCACACCTGTATTTGGGTGCATATCGGAACTCGCGACTTAAATCCAACTCTAAATTAGGGTTCTGCAATTGGGTTAAAGTCATCAGGATAAAATTTGGATTCGGGTTCAAATCGGAGTGGAGATTTATATCCAAATTTGAATCCAAATCCAAATTCCGATTCGAATAGGAAACGGAATTCATATTTGAATTAAGATTCGAATCGGATTTGAATGCAGAACCCGATTTGAGTCGGTGTTCAAATTTTAATACAATTCAAATGTGAATTCATATCTCAAATCCGGGTTTTTGCTTCAAGGCCGGTTCTGAATTCATACATAAATTTGATAAAATACGATACGAACCCGAATCTAGATTTCAACACCGGCGCGATTCCAGATCCCGATTTGTGTCGAAATTCAAATTTAGTCCAAAAATGATTTGGATTCAAAACCAGATCGAGATTCATATCTAAATTTTAACCCAAATCCGGATTTCTAATTGAATCAAAAACTAAATTCAAATTTGAATTACGACTCGAATCGGCTCAAATCAGGTTCTTAATTAATACCCAATTTATACCATGAGTTCAAATCAGTGCTCGGCACGGGTACGAAAAATCGGTACCCGTACCCGTACCCGCAATGTTATCTCAATACATGTACCTGTACCCGCATTGTACCCGTACCCGAAAATACTCGAAAATTGTACCCATACTCGGGTATCTCAGTGTCGTACCCGTACTCGCACCCGGGTACTTTATCCAGATTATGTTTTAATGTAATACATATTACGTTATATGTAATAATGTATGACACCTGAGTGGGTAATTTTGACTAGCTAGAGAGGTATTTGACATTATATATTTTATTGAAGAGTAGAGCGTTTTTGATTAGAAGTAAAATTATCCCCATTTGATTGTTTATGGGCTGATGGGCGAAGTATTTTATAGCACCCAGTCCATATGTACATGCATTTTTGGCTTGGGACTTGGCGACTCGATTTTTCACTTCTTGATTTATTCGGCCTTTTACATTAATGTTCTCATCTCAGTAGCTCTGTGTACATGTAACTCATTAATAGCTTGTTACAAATATCCGCCTTTTCCTAATCAACTACCAATTACAAAAAATATCTTGCCATCCAACTCATCGGAACTCTAATTTTTAAATTGTATTCATTGTGGCTAATGAAGTATCATGTGCATACGTGTCAATCAGACTATTTATGCAATTAGTAACAAATTACTACATTATGAAGACGTTTTGTATAAAATTTCGTTGAAACCTATTCTCCACTTCTATTTTGATATTATTCATCATCTGTTTATTAATTATTCTTCCTAAAACCTGTTTCCATAAAAATATATATTATAGATATAAATATATATTTTAGCAACAGTCTGAAATACAGTTACTGCATATTGTAAGGTTAAAAGGGTATTAACAATAAGCTATATGTATTCAGAATTACTAAAAACACCGACAGAATTTTCCAACGGAAGTTCCATTATTTTCATAAAATTCATCAAAATGTATCAAATCTCAACATATCCAAATACTCGGGTACAATGGTCGCGGGTACGGGTAAATGACACCATTATACCCGTACCCGGTGGGTATATACCCATTTTGAAATCCTTGTACCCGTACCCATACCCGTATCCGTACCCTAAATTTTGAGCCGACCAAAGTGTACCCGGGTAGTACCCGGAATTGTTCAGGTACACAAAATCCGTACCCGGGTAGTACCCATACCCGTACCCATACCCGTTTACCCGAGTATTACCCATACCCGTGCCGAGCACTGGTTCAAATCCTCCTGATTATGTGTTCAAATCATCCTGATTTTGAGTTAAAATCCTCCTGATTATGTGTTCAAATCATCCTGATTTTGAGTTCAAATCCTCCTGATTTTGAGTTCAAATCGTAATTTGGGCAGAGGTAGATATTTGCATTCAAAACGGCAGCTTTATTCAAATCAGGTTCGGTATTTATTTTGGGTTCGGGATTCAAGTCCTGATATTTCATATCGAGATCTGAATTCGGACGGGAATTTTGCTCGAATTATCCTTCAAAAATTTCATTTATACTCCTATATATTTTACTTGTTGTACTTCTTACGTTGTATTACGTTAACTCCGTTGAAAATAATGTTAGGCTACGTACTTACATTACTTTTGTGTTGTTACATATATGTTGTGAGGATGTGGTTTCGGGTTTTTAGTTAAATGTAGTATGTAATTATGAAAATTAACATTATGTGCGCTTTGCTGAAAAAATGACAATTTTAAAAGGTAGCAAGTAAGTAAAATTGACTTGCATGTTTTGGGATCTAATTATAGGCTACATGGACGGATCTTTGGGTGGAAGTCTGAAGGAGGGTTGAATTTGTTTAATTATTGACGGAAGACAAATAAATTTTAAGGCTTCATTCTTTGCTAGGAAGGAGGATGACATTAAAAATTGTCATCCGATAGACCGAAAGCTTGGAAGGCGACTTGATTTGGACAATTCTGGAAGGACTGGCAATGAAACAAGGCCAAAGTCCTATCTCTCTTCAATTACTTACACCAGAATGTCGGGGGAATGTGAGACGTTTGCTCGTTCCTCGTGTAAGTAAGTACCTACTACTATTTGTAGTGCATAAATGAATTAAATCGTACTCGTCGTGACGTGTAAAGCGAACCGACCATTATTCTGAAATTTTATTCTTGCTGCTTAATTGCATCCCAACTTTAAAATACAATAGTCCATTGTCAACTAGTAGCAGTCGTCTACACGTAAATATTGTATGTTTACACGAACAATTTGTTTTGGTACTAATAAAGCGAGTAGCTACTACAAAAAAGCCTTTTTAGAAGGGAGTCCCTTTGTCAGAGCATCAAAACAGCAATGACCCATCGAGATTTCATGCTCACATTGGGTGGGAAATTCAAAGGTAGTGCCTTCAGCACACGTGCTTTTATTTCCGCTCGCAAAAGCAAGTAATTAATTTGTTTTTGCTAAGAAAGCAGTCACGAATTTATAGTCAATCATTTAGTCAATACACGGTGTTTAGGAGTATTTCTTTAATTTTTTGTTTATGTACCTTCTTACAATTATCTAGGAGTTGGGTAATTGATAATAATTATTAATAGTGATAGTGTCCCGCCTAATCTTAAAATATCGTGCGGCTAATTTAATCATATCTCGATTATGATAGCATTTGTGACTTCAAAAGTTTAACTGTCGAGTGAATTTGAAGTAGTCGTTTTGGTAAAGACTGAACGAGACAATGTCATTAAATCCAATTTGGGCTAGAGCCAGCAAGCGGAAGTATTTCGTTAGGAATAGATTGTGTGGACAATTATACAAGTGTATTCACTCCCCAGACGTAACAACAACCTCAATTGATAAACCCATTGTTTTTGACAGCCCGTTCCCGGTAAATACTGAAAAAGTAGGGAGGGATAAATTGATTAGGAAGGAAGCAGAGGCCAAAGTGGTGAAGAATGTTTGTAACATCCAGATGATCTCAGATGAGCTTCATAAGCAAATCTTTCCGAATGTGTCGAGGACAGCTAATCTCGATGTCAGGAAACTGTCTTCCGTGAAACAGCATCTGGAGTCTCATCATTTGTGGGGACAGTCTGTGAGCACAGCACCTGAAATAAATATTCCATTGCCACTTTTGGAGGGAGATAATATTGACAGTCACTTCCGAGAAATAGCGGAAAAACAAACTCGAGTTTATAGAAATGGTTTGGAGAAGATTGTTAAAGGTATTCCGGCGAAGCCATCTAACTGGGTTTTCCGGGTATGCAGGTTTTAAATATTGGTACATTAATTTTTGCTGGGTCAGTTGTATTTGGGGAGTATAATTATTGTAAGGAAGGGTGGTGAGGTTAATTAGAATAATTGAAATGGTGGTTAATATATGTTAATCTTTTACTTCCAGGAGGGTTGGACGAAATACTCCGAGAATATTGAGCCACAGGCTGTACCATATCCTGAAGGGGATGCGTTTGTATTTGATATAGAAGTTTGTCAGGATACTGGACAAGTTCCTACTCTGGCTGTTGCAGTTTCACCAGATGCATGGTAAGTTTACTTGGGATGAAGTGTGAAGTTTATTTTTTTTTGGAAGATTTTGTTTTGGATACGGTTTTATTTTTTGTTGATATATATGTAATTTGTTGTCAACAGGTATTCTTGGTGCTCAACGACACTAGTCGATGGATTGGATAGAAGTGCGGATTCACCAATAAGATTGGAGGAGCTAATTCCATTCGATACGTGCAAAAGTAATCATTAATGTCAATAGTTTCCACTTTTAGAAGTGTCGTTATTTTTATCTTATAATTTAATTTTGATTCTGTGATTGAAGGTGAGGGCCCTGAGACATCCAAATTTTGGAAACCGAAAATAATTATTGGTCACAATGTTTGTTACGATCGTGCTCGTATTAAAGAACAGTATTTCTTACAGGTAAATAATGTAACTGGAGAATTTATTTGTAGCGGTTCCTGCCAAATAAAATTTATCTAGATAGAATTGAATAATTTTTTTAATGTACAGGACACGAAAACAAGATTTTTAGATACGATGTCCATGCATATCGCGGTAAGTGGGATCACCAGCTTTCAGCGCGCTCTCAAGTTAACTGCTAAGAAGAACGCCAATAACGACCAGGCGGATCCATCTAGAGATATTACAGCTTTCGAATGGAATGAAACAAGCTCTTTAAATAACTTGAAAGATGTATACCAGGTGTGTCTTTGCTTCGTTACTTATCATCACTTTCTGTAAGGTATATGACATGTAATTTTGTTTCTGAAGCTTTACTGCAAAGGCTCTGAAATTCAAAAGGAAGAACGTAACATCTTTGTTACGGGAAAAATACCAGAAATACGAAGAAATTTTCAAAGTCTAGCAAGCTATTGCGCAAGGGATGTTGAAGCTACCCATGAAATTCTCGTAAAGTTACTACCATTATTTGTAGAAAGGTATAGCTTATATGGTTACATCATTTATAAATATAAATATTTTTTGAGTGTGTATATATATAAATATTTGTTCATAATGTATAGTTAAATAAATATTTGTTAATAATGTATAGTTAAATAAATATTTTTTATTAATGTGTAGTTAAATAAATATTTTTTATTAATGTGTAGTTAAATAAATATTTGTTAACAATGTATATAGTTATATAATGTTTTTTTGACATTTAATGCGGGATTAGTCTTGATAATTTGTGCTTTTTTTACATGTAGATTCCCTCACCCTGTAACATTCGCAGGAACTCTTGAAATGGGAACAACATACTTGCCAATTAATGAGAGTTGGACAAAATATATTCAAAACTCAGATAAGAAGTTTGACGATATGCAGAAAGAAGTTAAAAGCATACTAATGCAGAAAGCAAAAGAGGCTCTAAGCCTGTTAGATGGGGAAAGGTAAGCTTGGTGTGTACCAAAAGTTTAACGAATACGTAATTTGGAATTTTCAGTTTCTCTATTAACTTCGCAGGTACAAAAACGATCCCTGGCTGTGGGATTTGGATTGGAAAATACCTCGTGAGCAGCGAAATAAAAACTCTAAATTAACCGAAATACCGGCGGGTTCTCCTAAGTGGTACCGAAGTTTGTTTTATAAGGTCGGTGGGGGTGAACGTAACTTCTTGATTTTTAGGATATCCGGAACTCTGTAAGTTGATTTTCAGTTTTTTTGTTCATCCCTAGGTTGGAGAAGAGGACTATCAACCTGGGCCAGCTAAAATAAGCACCGCTATGAGAGTAGTGCCAAAACTTTTACGGTTGTGCTGGTTTGGATGTCCACTGTATCACTCGAAAACTGGAGGATGGGGTTTCTTAGTTAAAAAGGTTGAGTCTGCAAACCTCCAAGGTGTTCGTTATAACGATCCTGGATGTAGCGAGACATTAGGAGGGACTGAAGAAAATATAGTTGTTTCCCAGTTTCCTTACAAGTAAAATTGGT
This sequence comes from Allacma fusca, assembly GCA_947179485.1. Classification (NCBI taxonomy): domain Eukaryota; kingdom Metazoa; phylum Arthropoda; class Collembola; order Symphypleona; family Sminthuridae; genus Allacma; species Allacma fusca. The sequence continues at coordinate 19,279,132 of OX359250.1, read as the reverse complement.
ACTCACATAATTTTTGAGTTTATTTATATTCTCACTATTTCTGACCTTCGCCTCTTATTTGTCCAAGCAGACAGTGGGAGGCCATTTGGGATAACAATCGAAAGATTTTGGAAAAGAAATATGACCTAGGTAGATCCGCAAACACGGTAAAGAAAGCCGGTGCTGAAATGAAAGATAAAAGTGCTGAATTAGTTCAAGATCTGCGAGATTTTGTGAAAGGCCTGGATGCACTAACCACACTTGGACTGTAAGTAAAATAGTTTCTACAGTAAATTGTCCCTTTGATTTGCATTAAATGGCCACTCTTCTTTACAGGCGAACATCTATAAGTAAGAAAAGTCGTAGTGATTTAACAGCCTCAGCACCCCATCCTCTGTGTGAATTTAGGCCCTTACCTCATAAAGTAACACACTCAAGTCCATTTCTATGGAGTGTTACTATAAGCACTTGTTTTTTCCAAATAAATTCTAAAAAATAATGGATTGTTGCAGGACGGTGGTAGTTATAGAGTTGGTAATCCGTTAGCCAAAGATTTTCTGAACAAGATTGAAGATAACATTCTAACCTCAGCAGATGGAGGAGATGTAGCTAACAAAGTCGTAACGTAAGACAATATTTACTGGGGTTATGCGTAAGTAGTTGTGCAAGTTAAATGATCAGACATGCTGATTTTGTGATTGTTACAAGTGTATGTCAGGTACACACCCTTGTAATACCATAAGTATACCTGCATTCTGTTGTTCATCAGTGCGAGTAAAATGCTCACGTATTGGAGGAATAACCGTGACAGGATTAGAGGACAAATTGCGGTTTGGTTGAAGACAAGAGAATCCAGTAAATCAAGGATCCAAGATGATTCTACCACTAGTGGTACCGTTGGCGCCATATTACCCCAGGTATATCTTTAAAGGAGAATATTCTCACATACTAGTACCTTGCATCCCTGCTTTAAATGTCAAGACTAGCATCAATATAAGTATTAATAATCCCAATTATTTGTTAAAGGTTGTTGTATCTGGAACATTGACCAGGCGCGCTGTAGAACCTACATGGATGACAGCCTCAAACGCTTACATAGATAGAGTAGGCTCAGAACTAAAGGGATTCGTTCAAGCCCCTGACGGTTACCATTTTGTTGGAGCTGATGTTGATTCTCAAGAATTGTGGATCGCGTCTGTAATTGGAGATTCTAATTTTGCTGCGGTACATGGCTGCACTGCGATAGGTTGGATGACTTTGCAGGTAAAACGAGTTCTCACGATTTATAATTGATATTTTTTACATACGATTCTATTCGGGAGATTTCAATTGTTTCTTTTTATTCAGGGAAACAAAAGCGCAGGTACTGACATGCATTCCAAAACTGCATCTCTGATAGGTATAGACCGAGATCAGGCTAAGGTTTTGAATTATGGTCGCATATATGGGGCTGGAGTTCGTTTCGCAGAAAGATTGTTGTTGCAGTTCAACCCAAAAATGTCTCCAGAGAATGCAAGAACTAAATCTCGTGCAATGTACTCGATGACAAAGGTTGATTATGTTATATCTCTGTACTGTTGTGGTAATATTTCCATGCTGGTAGAATAGAATTTATTATTGCTCCAGTTTGATAAAATTAGGGTCAACACAAGTATCTACTTAACACTGCTGGACAAGAATTAGCTCAAAATGTTGACCGTTTTCGCGAAAAAGCTGGAGAGCCATTAACCCGACAAGAATTGAATTACCTCTTACGAAATCTTCAACATCCACAAAATGTACGAATATGAATACTGACGTAATTTATGCCTACTGTCTGACCTTTTTAAACGCTAATGTGTTTTCGAAATAGGAATATATGGATCTTGTTGACAAAATTATTTGGGATGGAGGAACTGAGTCTCACATGTTCAACCGGCTAGAAGAGATTGCCCAGCACGAGACCCCTGAGACACCAATTTTGCATTGTCAAATTAGTCGGTCTCTTGTTCCTGCCACTGTCCAAGAGGATGTTAGACTTTGCATTCTAAATATTAGTTATTTTATATAATAATAAATATATGTACTACATATTTCAGATCGTTTTTTCTTGTAGTTCATGACAAGTCGTGTGAACTGGGTTGTTCAGAGTTCAGCTGTTGATTACCTCCACCTCATGCTAACAAGTATGCGCTGGCTTTTTGAGAAATATAATATTGATGGCCGATTCGCAATTAGCGTACATGACGAGGTAATTGAAACTGTTTGGATCACCCAGAATGTGTAAATTCTGAAAATTCTTATATTTTTCAAAATAATTTATGCAGGTTCGGTACTTAGTGGCATCTAAGGATAAATACAGAGCTGCACTGGCACTCCAAATTACTAATCTGTTTACCCGTGCCATGTGCTCACACCAGTTGGGTATGAATGACCTTCCTCAGGTAATTAATGACAGTTAAAAATTTCTCCCGAAACTGTAACTTAAGATTGGTCTTGGATCTACACTAATACAAACTATCGTATCAGTCTGTCGCATTCTTTAGTTGTGTTGACATTGACAAAGTACTACGAAAAGAAGTCACTCAAGACTGCAAAACACCGTCTAATCCTGATGGCTTGTGGAAGGGACATGGTATTCCTAATGGAGAAGCTTTAAACATTTACGAATTGCTGAAAAAGACTGGAAGCACTTTAAAACACGAGGAGTATTAAAGTAAAAATTATATAGATAAGATGATTTGGTTTGATTTAATTATAATACACGATTACCAGCCCGCATTAACGTAAAGTACCATAGAAGTTGGGTAAGTAATAATATATAATTTTTTATTCGAAAAGCAACAGATATTAGCTGTCCAGACAGGTTTATATTATACGAGAAAGACGTATAATTCAGAGATTAATTAATTTTTCCTAGAATTACTGAAACATGATTAAACCTTCATGATTTCACTTTTACTGGCCTTGCCAGTCAAATTATTGTGTAAGTTCAATTATTTATAACGAAATTGATAGATATATGAACATAACAATGCATTAGTATCCGTACATTTATCAATCCTAAGCTGTTTCCAACAGGCATCACATCCTACAGGTTCTTTTACAAATTGAGGTGATGAAAGTTGTTGATGAATGCAAAGTCTATCACACGTTGCTTCGAATTGCTATTGGATTTCAAGGCACCTATTGAAAATTTTGTTAAGCCTGTATTTCTTGGAATCTTCAATGCTGTGCCCTCGTCAAAGTGTTTCAAATTAAACATGTTACTGTGCAAGGACAGATAACGCATCAAAGCTACCATCCAGCCACCATGGGTAACAATCAAAACATTTTCATGCGTTTCTTGATTCTCGTCAACAAGCTTGCAGAGGTCCTGTATAATTTTCGTTGTAATTTCAAGACCTGTCACAATTAATTTAAAAAATCAAGTTAATTCATTGATGTTTTCTTACACATATGAAGCCCTGAACCCGGGTCTGCACGTCGGAAAAAGTTTCGCCACCTGCTGGAGTAAAGTTATGAAACTGTAGACCTAATTTTTTTGCTTCTTCATGAACATCAGGAACGTATTTGCCTTCAGCGTCTCCAAAGCCCTGGAACAAGCATGTAAAATATTTATCAAACATAAACTGCTACTGATTTACACAACTAGAATATAATTGATTACCAACCCTTTCGCAAAGTCGCTTATCTACTGCTATTTCGACAGGATTTTCTGAAAAAGAAAGTATTATCCTGGCTGTGTGGTGAGCACGCTGCAAATTGGAAGCAAACGCTCGCGTATACTTCTCATTGGATAAATGCTTGCCCAAAGTTTCAGCCTGTGGACGGAACAAGTGCATGAATAATAACAATCAAAACTTCAACCGAAACTGGCGGTTTTCGCTGAATTCAATCATTAATACCTGCTTAATTCCAGTTTCTGAAAGAGGAGTGTCAGTGTGACCTTGAATCAGCCGTTTGGCATTCATAGGGGTCTCACCACTAAAATCATATAATTTAATTAAAATTTAATAAACGGGTACAACTTAATTTAACGTACTAGAGTGAATCCAAACAAATCTGGTCTGGTATGTTAATAGTTGAAGGATTCTAACTTTAATATGACTTACTGCCTCACAAGTGTAACCGTGAACTGGCGATTCATGATCCCGTCACAAATCGACCCTGCTTCAGTTCCAATGATTTGCCAAAGCAGTTTCAGTTTGACCCACTACTTGTGACTTACTGAATTTTGAACGTTCCGTACAGCTTGGCGAAATAATTCTTATTTGAGGATTGGCACAACACAACTGTACTGTGACGACTCACAATTCACTTAGACTTGAACGGCACTGTTCTGACCTGCGAATATAACAAATAGTGTTGTTTGTAACTTTTTTCAAAGTTTGGGAGATAACATCAAATGTTACTACGACATCCCGAAACTTAAGATTCATGTGTGTGAGAAGACAGTTCCTTTATATTCTATAGCTGATTCAATTTTAAGTTCCCCTAACACTTATTAATGCATCCGTACCACTAAAAGTCAGCTCCAGAAAACCAAACCTGCAAAATATGATAAAGAGCGTAAGCTTAGTGAAAGAACGTGTATGGACAATACCTTTACGGTACATATGTATGCATACCTTTAAAAGCATACACCTTGTATCGATTTTAGAAGCTGGTCAATAAAAATTTAAGGTAGTTGCAATTTGCAATAATTCTCAACTTCTTTTATTAATACTTACTATTATTAGAACACCCTTTATCACGTACAACATTACTACATCAGGACCTCTTGATCATTTGAGGGTCTAGCCCTAGTAAACTCTTAAAGCGGATACTCATAATAATGTAGATATATAGATACATCGTTTTGTCGTTTCCTAACAACTGTAGAGTCAACAGCAGCAGCTACATACTTAAAATAAATAAATACCACTGCTCTGAACAACAGATGCAGCTTTTAAAAATGTCATCTCTATCTACAATGGGCTTACAATAGTAGTTTCGAATATCAACCAAAATCTGAAATACAGGTACAGGAATATTCCGTCGCTATATATTTGTACTAATGGAAATTCTTGTGTATACATAATATCAATTCCAGCCGAACGAAGATTCAATAGACTATTCTCACAAGAAGAAAATAGCATATATGACTATTTTTTTTCAACAAGTTTATTTTCGTCTATTTCGACTTTCTGACTTTTTATGAACGAAAGGAACACGGTCCATAAAAAGGAGAATGCAGCAGTGAAGGGAACACGGTTCCGTTCCTTCATGAAGGCGAAGTTAACTGTTTGAATGATTGGCCATATGCAAGCACCGGTCTGTAAAGTTCAAATAAACTTAAAACAGTAAAACGGGCGACAGTTGTACAATAGTATGTATATTTTTGGGACCTTAACTCAGCTATACCTTCCACGTTGGCAAAAACTTCTGATCCCATTCACATTTAATATGACTCCATGACTGCCCCTCCAGCAAACCCATTCTAAATCATAATATTATTCAAGTTAAATGTTGTCTACAATTTCCAGCTTCAGGGAAATTAACATGACACAAGACCATAATCATAACAAGTTCCTACCCAGCTAAGAACGCTGTTACAGCATACGGGGAGTAGGTGATTTGCTCAAGTAATGCCTGTTGTCAGTAAAGATATCAATGAGTGACTGCCACAAACGTATAACTTAATAAATAAGCAACACCTATAAGTTAAATAACCTTTTTAATCCCAACTCTCAACGATGCTCCTCCCGGGATAAGTCTGCTACTTATGCGTACCCAAATGTAAAGACTTGGGGCAAAAAAGAATGTGCCTAAGACACCAAATCTAAGAACTTGTTTCAGATCAATTTCTTTTTTTCCAGTTAAATACTGCTCCGTTACATTTGCCATAGGCCAGAGGCAAGCGTATGTCACCATTCCCCTTGAAATCGGATACTTTACTGTCCACGCTCTCACAACTTGCAGACTCATCTTTCCTCACGCAATTCTCAAACCTGCACCTGCTCCTCTAATTCACAATTTACTATATTGAAGAATTATTTCCGCACCGTCCGAACCAAAGGGCCAGCCTCCGGATGCCACCGTCAACAATAGTAGTTATAAACTATGGTAGCTATATGATCAGCACGCATCATAACCCGTAACCGATTTCCTCCGTATCACAATTGACACCGGCCAAAGTCTGCTCCGTTTTGTCGCAAATTAAACTAAAATATTTACCACAGTTTTAAATAATAGCATTTATGCAATAATTCATGACTACTGTACAACAACTACTGAGTATATTTTGTTTAAATTATTTCCCAACCCAAAGATCTAAGCTAGGAAATTACCTCTTCCAAACGTATCACACCAGAATCTCGAATTTCCTCCGATATATGATTACTTTAAGCCCACAACTTAATGATTTCAAACGACATGATCACTAAATTAAATACTTGTTTAATGTTAAAACCAGTCAAAATATCAACTCACCTTTGTAGTTACACATTCGACTTCGGTTTTCGCTAGATTTATAGTTATCTGTCTTGACTCTTGACTTGACTGTCCTTCAAAGTTGAATAAGCCTTCTTCACTTTTCTAGTTAAATTTACAATTTAATTACATGATAAGATAAATGCTTGCATATGTCAAGTACGTACAATTAGTTACTATTAAGATTCTACATGCCTAAAAACCTTTACAGAACATACATTTTTGAATACAGGTATAATGAGCATGTACATTGCCTTACATTACTTCAACTATGACCTTTTATATTATTCTCACAGAAACATTTTTCAATCAAACAATTCTGATTTTTTATTGTTACCCTAAAGGCTCCCTATTGACCCAAATAATTATACAAACTACAAATATTTTGCCTCACATAATTTTGTGGTTCTATAATGTTCTGCCTCAAATAACTTATTTACAATTCAAAATGTTTCCTAACAAATAATTTCAGGGAACAAAAGTTTTTACACAAATCATCTAAAAAAAAGGAGCTCCCAATTTTTTTTAGAAGCTCAAAACGTTGTTTTCACACAGGGTCAAAAAATTACCTTTCAAATAAATTTTAAGAGTTCAAAATATTTTTTCTCAAACGGAGTCAAAAAGATTCCTCTCAAATAATTTTAGTTAAAGTTCAAAACGCTCGCTCCAAAGATTTAAATTGCCTCAAAGAATTAGTAAAAAAATTATCTTAGCTCAGGAATATATCTCAAAAATATTAAGGCTAAAATTATTACCACCTGGAATAAATTTGGTTGAAAAAATAAGGATATAGGTGAAACCCGTCGGTGGGAATTTCCTTGGGCGATGTATCACATATAGAGAGACCCAATTAAGGAAATTGGCCTACACAATTTTTGAAGGACTTTCACGAAAAAAGAATTATAATTATTACAAACGTCTGTAATAAAGATATTTTTGATAATTCTCAAAAAATATTTACTAGAATATTTAATTCTAATCACGACTCAATTACATATAAGACTAGAAAGGTAATAATTTATTAGACTAAATATTACTTTGAACTTGAACGACTATTTTGAGTGTTCCAAGTTCCAATAATTCCAAGACCCAGTGCTCCTATCCCTACATGCACACGTACATGTGTGGTTTACCAGATTTAGCACTATATAGGTTCAGAGCCTGTATGTACATAGTATATGAAACACGTGAGGAGTTCAAGCATACCGCTTCTTAATAAGGTGTAGTAGTTGTAAATGTACATACACGATATTTTAGAATGTCTCCGAGCTACATTTGAGAATTAATTTTTGCAATAATTTCGTAACCCATTTTTTGAAGGAGGTTCCACAAACTGTTATTAATTTTATATTTAAATGCAGATATTAAATTATTATATATTAAAATCCCAAGTATTTATCCATTTGCCCGAATGAAGATCTACACTGCCATATTATTTTGTGCAACTCACTTGATCTCCCGCAGTGGTTTAGGAAAAAGTTCAGAAATTATTGACTTACCTGAAGATCAAATTCCGTTCTATTTTAGTAATTATCCAGATGAAGCCCAGGATTGCTTAGAGAGTCCCAGTTGTGCTTACAAGGTAATATATATGGACTGTGAGAGTCTTTCAAATGTGGCACTCATCAAATGTAAAAACTATTAAATGTGGTGATTCAATGTGTACTTTATATAACGGCGTGTTAATTAGAGATACTGTCACTTGAGAAATAATATTGAAAGAGATTTCTGTGTAGTTATATTATATAGTTGAAGTTGTTATATGTGTTATAGTAGCATTGCCTAACTGAGCTAACCCCTATGCAATTCAAAACTAATACCGTAGTACTTAAATGCTGTTCCAGGAATCGTAAGTTGTTCTCATATTTGAAAATTTTGTTGTCTGCTGGTCACGACTGTGAAGATAAAGATTGTTTGTAAACTTTTAGTGTTTAATGATGGTGGGAGTCCGAGTTTTGGTTTTGTTAGTTTGGGATGGTTGTTTGTTGTGGTTGTGTTTTGGAGTTTGATAATTATGTTGATATTGTTTTTTTTTATTGTAGGGCTTTGATACTGTTGGTTTGGAGATGTGAGGAGCTGTGGATGAAGATGGGATTTAACTGATTTATTCTTGATTGATATTAGGTCCATGCTGGCAGGGATGTTTGTTGGGGATATGAAGAGGGATGTCATTTGGAGCCGAAGTCGTACTCCCATCCGAAATGCGATGACGATCATAAAGGATGGGTGAAGAGCAAGGAGGAGCAAATTGAAACTTTTTATAAGCAAGGAGACTTTGGGTTTGTCAAGAATGTGAGGAATAGTTTCAGTTTGCTGTGCGAGCCAACTTTTCAGGTGGGTTAATATTGTGGTGGAATCAAGGGGTGCTTTTTTGATTGAGGGATTACAGAAACTGTTGGAATTTCTATAGTAGCTTGGGTAATTATTGATTGGGTTGATGTTTGTGCAGGAGGATTCTTCCCTGGAATGCTCCGATAGCATGACTTTCTGTCGGGCCAGAAATATTATGATTGATTTTACTGACCTGGAAAAGAGAACTAAGCCTGTCATGTATGACACGGATGTTCTCAAGGCAGGACAAATCGGAGGGCACTGTAAACTTTTGAAAGATAATTTTAAGAAAGCAGTCGGACCTATGGGCTCGCTCCAGTCTTGGACACCTGAAATTCAAAACTTTGTAGAGTTAAATACGAGACCCTTGGAGCCCAATTCAGGTCTTTGTGATCAAGTCGTGACTAGACCAACTATAATTATGAAAATTGATGCAAGTAAGTAGGGAATCATGATGAAGCCGTAATTATATTATTAGCTAGTATTTACATGTTGATTCCAATTTACAATCTGTTTTGAACATTATTTTCAGCTGTCAGCTATTACCATCATTTTTGCGACTTCGTTAATCTGTGAGTTGTTTGAGATATAATTTTGTTACCGGCTGTAGTGTATGGGACGCTTTATAAAATATTGAATCTCTAGGTACATGTCTCTTCACGTTAATTCAACTTCAAATATGAAAAATCCGTTCTCCAAGGATGTGAACATTATGATTTGGCGTACTTACGAGTATCAGTCAAATTTTGGAGTAGCATTCCGTGCATTTACCAACCACCGCCTGCTATCACTTAATGATTTTAGTGGAAAAAAAGTTTGCTTTAAGAATGCTGTTTTTCCATTGTTACCCAGAATGATATTTGGATTGTATTACAATACTCCTTTGGTATGAATTTGTAAAACTGATTTCAATAGTACGTATGCACGTAATTGTTTTATAGTTACTTTACTGTTTTAATTTTTACAGATATGGGGATGTAGAAATAGTGGTTTATTCCACGCTTTTTCGAAGTTTATGTTACATCGACTCAAAATCAAAGCAAGACCTGTTCCTACTTTGTCAAAATTAAATGTTACGTTTATTAGTAGGCAAACAAGATATAGAAAAGTATTAAATGAAGATATTTTACTCCAAGAACTGAGAAAGAATCAAGATTTAAATGTAATCAAGGTAAGAATTCCTGTTGCACGGAGGTCCTAATCTTCATTGTGGAACCGCGGTGTTGGTTCTAATCACATACGCTGTTTTGATTGTGTGTTGTAAACTTTCAATTATAGATCGGTCATTAAAAAATAATAACGGTACCGGGGATTTAATGCGGGATTAACAATGTCTAGTTATTTAGTTTATCTAGTCTGATTTTGCAGTGGATGTGTAGATAATATAAATTTTGATGTACAGGCTGATTTTACGTGGTCAACTCCATTTGCCAAGCAACTAGAAGTAATTCAAAATACAGACATCCTCATAGGAATGCATGGTGCTGGTCTTACACATTTGTTATTCCTTCCAGATTGGGCAGCAGTATTCGAATTGTATGTTTATTTACACTGAATTTTTAAGTTTTTCGTACATTAAATAAATGTGTAGTGAAGTAGAGGTAATAATGGTGTTAAACGATTTAGATCGTAGCATTTAAGCATATAACTGATAAATTCGTGTTTATATAGATACAATTGCGAAGACGAACATTGTTATGCCGACTTAGCCCGCCTTCGAGGTGTTAAATACATAACTTGGGAAAAACCCGACAAATTGGAAGAAAAGGGTGCAGATCCATCCATGAATGGTTCACATGCAAAGCACACTAACTACATATTTGACGTTAAGGAGTTTGTACGGTTAGTACGTAGAGGTATTAAACATGTGAAAGCGGAAGTTAACAAACTACGAGGTGGTGCTGGTCACGATGAACTTTGATATTTATTTATTTACATTTGCCTGGATATATGTGAATATTGACACATGTAATAGTTGTAAAGGTGTGGGTAAGGTTTAATCTAAACAATAATTGCTACATCACTCATGATGTGAGTGGAAATTATTGGACATAATACAGTTTTATTTCTAAGTAACTACTTTTATGTAGGCATATTGATAACAGCTTGAAATGTTTTCCCAAGCTAATATTCATTCCATTTAATTTAATGACTGTTTTGTAAGTTGTTTTACAAACTTGATTTCAATCAAGAATAAGCCTCAATGCTCAAGTAAGACTCCGAATAATTTTCAAGTATTATTGAATATTTAATTTGAGAAATATGCGCTTTTCTAAAACTGTATAAGACTTCAACACTTTCGTGTAATGCATTTAAGTTCCATATTTTGTTTTATTACCATATTGTATGTGAACTTAACTCCAAGCTTGAATACTCATTGTGACTTGTACCTTTTTAGGTTTAGTGTGACATGACACACTTAAGTTACAAAATACAATGAGCGGTTAATCAACTGCGATTCTAGATTTTGTGTACTAGAAAAAGACATTAAAACATGGCAGTTTACAGTATTATCGTAATTTTATTACTTAATTGAAAATAAATGTTTGTACTTACAACTTTCTCGCGAACAAGATGCTTACGTAGCAGAAATAATTAAATTTTGAACATCAATAAGCATATTACCTTGTTTAAACTTAATTGTCACTGCTTGATAATGTCATAATATAGTAACAGTTAGTAGTAATACAATGGTAACGGGCTCATACAGTAGTTTAGACAAGGCTAGGGAAGGAGATGCTTAGTCTATATACCTCTTCTCGAGTCTCAAGTTGATAAATAGTCACCGTTCATTCAGTCAATGCTAGGAAGGAATAGAGAACGGTGTTCAATGCGGTGAAAGCTCGCGCTTTCACTCGTCGGAAAAAGAAATCAATGAAAGCATGATTTATATTCACCGCACCAGGGCTACAGAAAGTTCCGTTCGGTTCAGTAGCAGAGGCACGAAAGTTGAATGCTCAAAACCCAAACAAGTAACATAATTTTCTCTCTGTGTCACTCGCTCGTGTACCATCGCAACGAGAATTTATTTTCCGCCGGTACCCGACAATGACGTCAAAAATAATAACCATTTTAATGATACTTGTCACTGCACGACTACTGTCATCACACTGTTCAAGGGGTAGATACAGTGTAATTCCCAGACGACATTCTCAAACGCAATGAGAAGGTTCGGATAATTTAGGTAACGAGACAGTTTCAAACTAATAAGTGAAAGTGGAGATATTTACCTACGAGAATCTGTAGGTATTGGGAAGTATCTATTTCCGACAAGCAATTTCAACGCAGAATGAGTTACCAGTACGAAGTCATGTTAGTAGTTTATTTCGTTTCACGTTTTGCTACCATGAGGGTATAAATATGTATATCTATTGCTATTTATTAAGAATGATGTCGTTTTCTTCAACCTTGCGTTTATCTATTATTTGGTAACATTGCTTGTAAAAACTGATAATATGTGGGAACCGGACTCTTGCTATTCATCCAACGGGTTTAATAAATCACGTGAATTATTTTGTAAACAATTCCAGACCTCACCAGAAGTTAAAAGTGAAGTAACTTGAACATGGAACACAAGCAGCAAGATAGGAAGCAATCTCGTTTTTATCAAATAAATGTAGTGAAGGCCTGCACACACTTAGGTTTCACTTGAAATCCATCTTGAAATCTTATTGTCAAGTGGAAGGAACTCGGAACCATGGGGTTTTTCCTTCAATTAAGACTATTACTATGGAAGAACTTTACCTTAAAGCGACGAAAGCCGGTAAGCGCAAGTTAAAAAAAATTTAATGCAAAGAAGTAACTTGGAAAAAGTTTTGATACACTCCGATCATATTTTTCCTTAGGTTGTTTTGATGTTCGAGCTGATCATACCCTTGGTACTCTTCATCATTTTGGTTGGCATCCGGAGCAAACAACCAGCCGTAGCATATTCTTCGCGTATGTAACAGATTCGTTTGAATGTGTTTATGGTTGCCTAAAAGGAATGATTTGTGTTTTAACTTCAAGTGACATTATGTTTACGTAAACATTAATCTTTTATTTGCAGAACATTTTCCAGTTTGGCCGTTACCAAGTGCCGGTTTGATCTCTGTAATGCAGGCGTTTTGTGACAAAGGCGAGACGGATCAATATGGATTTTATAAAAATATGAATGCGACGTGAGTTTCTTGGATTTATGACATGGTGGCTAAACATATTGAGTACATTGTCCGCGTTTTCTTGGAAGGGTGCTTTTATGGATAATTAATTCGCGTTTTTTCAGAGTTACGGATTTCTTGTCGCAACTGAATTCCGTCGCTGAAAATAACAACTTCTTTCAGCCGAAGTTTACTTTAGACGAATTAAATGAAATTCCAAGAATTTACAAAAGCATTGTTGAGGACCCTATTAGCTTGAAGGAGGCTTTTTATTCCGATAACTTTGGTGAGTCAATATTGGGCTGTACCTATTGCAGTTGGGCAGAATTAATAAACAATTTTTGTTTTCAGATATGAGACCAAAGAATCTCATCAATGATGTGGACAAAATTGAACGATTTTTAGTAAAAAACTTGTCTTTTGATGCTGAAAGCACACATCATGTATTGCATAGCGTTTCAGTCAACAAAACTGAATTTTATTCATTCGTTTTCAAAAGTCCGTCTTTGTTGGAAACCTTTCCTTTACTCGCTTCCGGTGAAAATGCAAAGCTCTTTGCAGGGTTGGTTGATAGTATGAACGCAAGAACACCAGGAAATGCTCATTTAGTTCCAGGAAATAACCAGGCTGAATTCATGAAAAGGAAGCTTTCTGTGACGAATCCTTTGAACCTGCAGCTTCCCAATATGGTCTCTGAGGTATCATCTGGTTTGTTAAATTCTGACAAGATAGGAATTTTCGAATTATTTTTACATCAGAACCCTGGCCATCGTGTTTTGGACATGCTTAGTGGAAACTTTAACTTTACCTACGACGAGAGCTTAAATGTATTGCAGGTAAACATTTGGATAATAATTTCAATCGATTCTTATGAACCTTGGAAATATACTTCAAACATTAGGAATATAAACGATGGTATATCTTGTTGATCTTTTTTTCAGGATGTCATATTGAATACTTTTGTGATAAACGCTGTTACTTGCGTACGAAGAATGCCGAAAGACTTCCCCTTAGTGACTTGTAACCCTGAAAATCCAAAGCATAAAAATGTCCAGGAAATATGTCAGAGGAGCATACAGCAGTTTGTTTCACGGTTCTGTGAGCTGAATATCGTCGAAAGAAAACAGCTTCATGATGTCCTGGTCAAGGAAGTCAATACGACATTAGTCAAGCGTAAAACCGTGAGTTCAATTCAAAACCATTAATATATATTGAGCTTGTTGGATAAGCATTAACACGATAAAACAATTATGGTTTCCTATTTTCAGGGAGAATCTTGGAATCACGAAAGCATGTTTTCAAAAGTGGAAAAGCTAGCGAAGGACATCAATACTTTCATCTTGTTCAAAAAAACTATTAGAACCATGGCCAACCTGTCACTGTCATTGCCTCATGATTATTGTGGGACTGATCACGGAGCTAATAATGTCTCTGTCGTGAATGAATTTACGGAAACAGGGGCAAAACTGGATTTGGCTGGGGCGGAAAGTATAATGCAAAATCGTATGGTAGGTGGTGACAAAACCAATGGATCTTCCGAACCGTCTAGCGTGAACAAAAAGCCGGTATACCCTTGTTTTTATTAAGTGTAAGTAATTACATCAATCAATTGTTACAAGTTGTAGAATTAAGAATTTCTGAAACCTTTCAGAATCTACCCTATGCATTACTGAAAATTTGGAAGGCTATGCAGAAGACTGTGTGTGGAAAAGTATTCGAATTTATCGGTAATTTTTGCCCACGTAAACTTTTGCTATTGAGTCTCGTAAAATAAATATCAACACTAGTGTTACCACAGTTAATAAACTTTTATGAGAACTAATCGGCATGAAAGAACTGCTCTTCGGAAAGAAAATAATTATTAACTAAATGAATCTATTTTTTCAGAGGAGGAAGTCCACTCATTGAAAGATATGGGTATATCGAAGAGTCAATTGGAGAAATTAGAACTTCTCATCCACGTTCTCTATAACAATCCAAAGGTTCTGTACACACCTACAGGAACTCATGCTGACCTCGTTATCCAGAAGGTATTATTTATTCGTTATGACAAACTACGCGTTGGAAACTACATTAGAAAATATGTATATACATTTTTTTAAATTTAATTCAAGGCCAATGAAACGTTCGTTTTATTTGATAAAATCAATCAATATGCCAAGCGAATTCATGATGTTGGGGCAGAAATCAAGGAGTTTTTGAACTCGGAAAAAACCATGAAAAATTTAGTGAAATTAAAGGAAATTCAATACGATATTGTGCAATCTCCAATGTACTCCATGCTGTTTGCTCAACCGGCAATACAAGGTATATATTTGAATAATTGTTTTGCCTGTGGATTTTTATTTCTATCCGTTATATTTTGTATACCCGTATGCTATTATTCTCGAATTAATGTATCACTCATCATTTGACTCGTTCTTAGAGTTTTTGGCCGACCCAGACATAACAACTAAGGTAAACATATTCGTAAATCACGCCATACCTTACGTCAAGATATACCAAATTAAAAATACTGTCTCTTGTATGCAATAGGAGAACTTCTTGCAAGAAATTGGCACCATTATGATGGCTGCGTGTAGTTGGCAAGAGTTGATGAAAGGCTTAACATTCAACATATTTAAAGGATTCCGTACCGAGGATGAAATGTTGGCTTACTTTAAAAACAAGGCTTACTTCGACAACATTACAGTGCTTGCAGGTATGGGCATGTTTCCCCGTGTTTACATTTCGTTCAAGTTGGAGGTGTTTACATTTTAAAGTGTTTACAAACTGTTCTAATATTGAGGTGTTTACAAACGGCACTAATGACTTTTTTGTAAACACTGTTTACTGTTTGAATCTATTGACAAGAGCACTACATTCTTCCTTTAAACATAATTCTGATTCCTCTCATGCAATTGTGTTTACAGGCATCGTCTTCCACATGAACAACGACGGATCGTTACCAAACCACATGATTTATAAAATCCGTCAAAATGCTTCTTTAACTATTGATACAAAGAGAATAAGGAATCGATTTTGGTTCCCCGGACCTAGAGTATGGGGCTATAATTATTACTACTTTGGCTTTGTGTGGGTCCAGGTTCGTATAGTTTGAACACCTCTCATCATCATACCGTGTAATATTCTTTTGTTCAACAACTTTTGAATCATTTTTCTTCATGTAATTTACATCAGTTCAACGAAATATTAAAGTTTTAATTTTGACGTGATTAGATTTAAAATTAGAATGATATTGACTTGCACGAAGTGAAATGATTGCAGTTGTAAACACTGTTGCACGAATAGGATATAGGATAAGTAAATGTGTTTGCAATTGTAAGCACTTGATTATTGTGGGGGAAACTGAAATACTGCTTACATTTGTAAACACTAAAAAATCAAATGTAATTAAATCGGGAAATTACAGGACATTTTGGAGAGAGCCATGGTTAGTTTATATGCGGAAAGGGATGTCACTGGTCCGGGAACTTATTTGCAACAATTTCCGTACCCATGCTATATCCGAGATACTTTCCTGTTCATGATTCAACATGTAATGCCGCTGTGTTTAACAATATCATGGGTGTACTCTGTAGCTATTCTCGTCCAACACATAGTCTATGAAAAGGAGCAAAGGCTAAAAGAGGTAATTGTATAATTGCACGCATATCCATTACAAATTATAATTTGTAAAATGTTTATCGAGTTGTCACTTGTACATTACAGGTGATGAAAATGATGGGTTTAAAGAACGGTGTACTATGGATAGCGTGGTTTTTAACATCATTTTCTCAAATGACTGTCACGATCGGGATTCTCACATTGGTCCTTAGATACGGGAAAGTCTTGACGTATAGCAACCCATGGATTGTATTTTTAACACTGGAAGTTTTTTCAATCGCCATCATTATGTTCTCGTAAGTTATTCTAATTTTAGTATGACAGAGCTTTGAAGCTAATTAAAAAAATAAAGCGTACTGCAATACACAATTTAAAATGATTTATTGTATTGACAACATTACTGTTTATTTTTTCAGATTCCTCGTGAGTTCTGTTTTCTCAAAAGCTAAATTGGCTGCTGCTTGTGCCGGAATTATTTACTTCATGTCCTACGTCCCTTACATGTACATTGCGGTGAAAGAGGAGTCTGCAAACGAAATTGTTCCAGCCTGGGTCAAAGCTATGGCTGTTAGGACGATTTTACTTTCTTTATATCGAATAGTGTTATTGTTTTGATACAAGTAAATTACCTATACATGTTCTCGTTAATACAATTTTAATTTTACTACTCAGAGCCTACTCGCGCCTACAGCGTTCGGACTCGGAGCAAAATACTTTGCATTCTACGAAGAAATAGGAACGGGAATGCAATGGGACAACATTAATAAATCCCCAGCTGAATTTGATACTTATAATTTAGGAGCAGTATTATTTATGCTTGGGGTGGATGCTCTTTGGTACGGTGTCTTGTTCTGGTACATAGAAAATATTCATCCAGGTAAATGATTTACTGGAATCTAAAAGCTTTTGGCAATACTCGTTGTAGTTGTGTGTTGCATTGTATATAAATGTTATATTTTTTTGTAATATATTTATATATATTACATTTATAGGACCATTTGGGCTTCCACGACCATGGTATTTCCCCCTTCAAAAATCATACTGGCTGGATTCCCGCAGGGACGAAGTTCCTGGAAGTCCTGTAATGAAAACTACGAAGAATCGCTCCGTTGTAATGGAGTACCTAACCTCCGTATTTGTAACGAAATCTGCCACCATGACTGGAATCGAGCAAGAGTTGCCCTCCAATGAAAACACGCAGAGTTTTAACCAACTTTACGAACCAGAACCAGATAACTTAGCATTAGGGGTTTCTATAGGTGGTCTCAGTAAACGATACAAGGGGTCTAGGAAATATGCTTTGAAGGATCTGAATCTCAATTTGCATGAAGGGCAAATTACAGCTCTTCTTGGGCATAACGGAGCTGGAAAAACAACAACAATGTAAGAATAAATAATCTTATGGTATTTTGTATTCCAGTTAATTTATTTATGTCGTGGACCGCGCTCTTTAATTTACAGGTCTATCCTTACGGGTCTCTTTCCTCCCACGTCGGGGTATGCCCTGATCTACGGCCGAGACATTAGGGTTCACATGGATTTAATTCGAAGATCTTTAGGAATGTGTCCGCAGCATAACGTACTATTTGATGACTTGACGTTAGAGGAGCACATGTGGTTTTATTCAAGGTTAAAAGGGGAAGGCACCACGGATTTTGACACTGAAACTAATAAACTTATTGTGGATCTCAAAATACCAAATAAAAGGCACCACAAAGTGTCAACTCTTTCTGGTGGAATGAAGAGGAAACTTTCAGTTGCTATTGCTTTCGTGGGTGGAAGTAAAACTGTAATTTTAGATGAGCCAACTGCCGGAGTAGACCCTTATGCAAGGAGAGCTATTTGGGATCTTATTATCAAATATAAAAAAGGTAAATTGTAATATAACCGGGATTTTAGATCATTTTTCCCTTTTTATCAAGTAATTTCTCATATTAATGTTTATTATGACCTAACTCTTGAATTAGGTCGAACAATTTTACTATCCACTCACCACATGGATGAAGCTGATATTTTAGGAGATAAAATAGCTATTATGGACTCCGGCAAAATAAAATGTTGTGGATCCCCATTATACTTGAAAAATCATCTTGGTGAAGGATATCATCTTTTCATTGTGAAAACTTTGAATGAGGAAGAGACGTAAATATACTTGAATTTTGACTGTCAGTATTAATGAGGCAAAAGTAATTGTATAATATAAAACTACCTTCAGATTTGTCAATTCGTGTAAATTAATTGCAGGTCCATATCGTCTAGATGCTCAGAACGGGAAGTGACATTGGCTATAACCAGGCTAGTTCCTACAGCTAGACTTGTAAACGAGTCAAAGCATGAACTACACTATGTTCTTCCTCTCAAAGAGCTCCGGCGTGGGAATTTCGTACCTCTCTTCCACTTTCTAAGCGCGTCTAAAGACCAGCTATTCATCAGCAGTTTTGGTGTCAAAAATACGACTCTTGAGGAAATTTTTATTAATGTAATTTCCGAGCGTCGAAATTCGGACACCTCGTCAGATAAACTCTTACCTACTGCACTAACGGGATCTTTGGGTGAGCACTCAAGACACGGATCTTTGAGTACTGTTGCTGCCCTTCATTCAAGGCAATTATCACTGAATGTGCTACCGTATGCTGGGAAACAGCATTCAAGGCAAAACTCTGCGGATGTGTTTTCACCCAAGATGAAACACACTCACATGCGACAGAACTCTGCTGATATACACATGGTAAAACGAAGACCAACCCATGTGAGACAAAACTCTGCGGATACCCATATTTTATTGCGGAACTCTATTGATGCTACTGGAATCAAGTTTCAGCAGTCTCATTCCAGACAGTCTTCAGATGCTAAGGAAATGAGTACCATTCCTATGCTATCGCGCAGACAGCATAGTCATGACTCTCACTTTCCTCTCGCAAATCATCCCTCAAAAGGAACACCTTTAAGTCCGGAATTCGAAAGGGAATTGAAAAAACGCTTAGCAACTATGAATGTCATAACTTTACCAGAAAATGGAAACACGGAATCATTCCCTCCAGAAACTTTGAAACGCGGTGAAGTTACTCTCACCGATGTTCTATCGGACAATGTCACCAAACTGGAGATTTTGGATTCCAAAGAAAACATCTGTATTTACGAAAGCGAAATAAAACCTAAGGACGCATTGCAGAAGTCTGACCTTCCAAAGTACAAGTCTCTGCCTAACCCAGCTCCATCAAAAGACGGCCATCGTAGCATTCCCTTAAAATCAAAACGTAACAATAAAAGAGATGAGGATATCGCACAAATTGAGTTGACACACCTTCTTAGCACAACACAAGGTGGGCCGGAAATATGCGAACAATTCGAAACGGAGTACACTAAAGAAAAGTACTTGCTACTTCAGCAATTTTGGGCTCTTATCTGCAAACGATATTTGTTCACAAGCAAGAATATTGAAGGAATATTTTCTCAGGTAGGGTATAATTTTCTTCTGAAAAATCTGAGTAAACTACTATTTTATTCCCACTTATACATTGTTTTGAAACAATGTGTTAATATTACTATCTTATATTTGTATGGATGCTATCTGTATAGTAGACCATTTGCTAAAAAAACTTGTGTTCAACATGTATAAATCCAGATTCTGTTGCCAGCGTTTTTTGTATCTGTGGCCATGTCAGTTGCTTTGACAGCACCGATCATTGAAGAACTTAATGAGCTGATACTGTCTCCATCTCAGTTCCACAATCTAAGCTCTCTGAAAGAAAATTTCATCCCTTTTTCTAACAATAAGTTGGATTTAGCTGAGAAAAAGTAAGAATCATGTGTTATTGAATCTATATATTTTTTAAATGAACAGTAGAATATTATAAAAATAAAATAATAATAAAGATTGTATTCCAGGTAAATTAAATATTTGTACAAGTAGTGCTAAATCGTTATTTTTATTTTAATATTGTATTTTTCCAGCGTCTACGACACCGCTGACTCCAATCGAATATCTGCAACCTTACTTTTACCATCTGGTGTTGGAGCTACTTGTATTCTCAAGTAACCTTAATTTATTTTAAATATTATATCAGTACCTGGAATCAGAATATACCTGGAATCAACGATTTTAAATATTTAGTACATCTTAAACTCTGTTTAATGATTTTAGAGATCCTTTTGTCTATGGTGAATTATTAAAGGGGAATGCTGGAACACATAGCTTTAAGGTGGAAAAGGGGGATTTCGATTCTTTATGCGGAGGTTTTTTTACCAATGCGAAAAACTTTTCCCGGTTAGATCTCCATGCTGCAGAGAATCAAATCAAACCGTCATTTTCTTCACGTGAACGGTACCTAATAGCTCAAATGATGAAAGCTGTTAACTAATTGTGATCTTTTATTCTAAATGCGAATTCGAATTTTTCAGGAAATATCCAATATGCACCTGTAACGATGATAACACCGGATTTGTGTGTCCTTCTTATGGTTACTCAGAGCCAGAATTTATTAATCTTGTGAGTAGCGACACACTAATTGACATTAGTGGCCAGAATGAGTCACAGTATTACTTGCATACCACTGACAAGTTTAGGTATTTTTTAACCTGATTTACAACAGTTTTATTATTGCAATTCTTCATCAGTATCTACATAGTATTGAAATATATTTGAAATATAAATGTTTGAGATAAAGTTCAAAGTTTGTATTTTTAGAACATCCCGTTATGGTGGTTTAAGCTTTGGACTCATCAATACTCTGGTTCCGCCTGAATTTGGAGAAAGTTCCCCTAGTGCATTTCGCAAGGTCGCAGTACGACACGCTGCCAAAATTTGGTTTAATAATCAAGGCTTTCATTCCATTCCGATATTTGTGAATGCCATGAATAATGCAATACTGCGAGCAAATATACCTCCTGAAAAGGGAACGCCTGCGGCTTACGGTAATTTTTATTTCGTTCCTAGTTATAGACGAAACTGATGAATCGTGGCAGTGGAAATCTAAATTGCGTGCTCTGCTTTGCACTTAATTCATGCTCAAGTATTACCTTTTTACGTATTGTTTTTCAGGAATTACCGTAATAAACCACCCCTTTCCCAATTCTCAGACGATTTTTTCTCAGGATGAGATACTTCAAGGAAACGAAGTTTTGATTTCGATTTTCATCATTGTGGCCATGAGTTTTGTTCCCGCAAGCTTCGTTCTATTTCTCGTTTACGAGAGGTCTAGTAAAGCAAAGCATTTGCAAATAATCAGTGGTGTACACCGTATTGTGTACTGGGTTGCTAATTACATCTGGGATATTGTGAGTTTGCAGTAATTTTATTGTCTGTTGTTAACGAACTAACAACCAACGAATTTCTTAGCACTTTTTGTTTCAACATTTTGCTGTTTTGATTTCCAGCTCAACTACACTGTTCCCGCAGCTTTTTGCATTTTAATTCTTTTGATCTTTGATGTTCCGGCCTATACATCTAAACAAAATTTCCCTGCTGTTGTATCTTTGTTTCTAATGTATGGGTAAGTGCTGTAGTTTTACTCTTGTTGAATAAGCGCATTGTGACATTTACATCTTCTAGTCCCAGGTATTTACATACGCTTACTTGTTTTTGTAACTCAGATGGTCCGTCACTCCTGTTATGTATCCGGCTTCGTTTATATTCAAAGATCCAAGCTCAGCGTATATAAGCCTAATTGTTGGAAACTTATTTGTGGGAATTACCTGCATCGTCACTTCCTTTCTTCTAGAAGTCTTTTCATATGACGAGGTAATTGATCGTCAGAATTGTAAATCAGCATTTAGCATTTAGATAACGATTTTAAGTGATTTTATTACGACTTGCAGATGCTTGGTGAAGTCCATAATGTGTTGAAAACTCTGTTCCTATTATTTCCAAACTATTGTTTGGGAAGGGGACTGATGGAAATAGCATTTAACGAATATTATAATCAGTTTCTACTTAATACTGGTACGGATATGATTAACCATTTTAGGCATTGTTATCAAATTTTATAAACCTGTTTTAATTTCTTGTATTTGCCCTTTAGGTCAGTACCATAAGGTAAAGTCGCCATTTGCGTGGGACATTATCAGTAGAAATCTTATTGCTATGGCAGCTACCGGCGCTACTTTTTTCATCATAACGTTATTATGTGAGTACAATTTCTTCAGGAAACCGAGGTAATTATAGTACAGAAAATAATTAATGAAAGTGAAAAGCTAGGCTGAAGCTAAAAACTGCATAACATATGACTATCTTTTGGTTTGCTTTAGAGCTTACAAAAAATTTATTGGATCACATAATTTCGAAGATGAGGACGAAGATGTTTTTAATGAAAAAAAGCGGGTGGCCAGAGGTTCTGTAATCGAAGACATTTTGAGTGTTCAAGGATTGACAAAGGTATACCATACAAGGAAAACTGGTAAACAGCTAGTTGTTGATCAATTATCATGGGGAGTTCCTCCAGGTGAATGCTTCGGACTACTTGGTGTAAATGGTGCCGGTGAGTATCAATAAGAGTTATAGCATAGCATACTTCAGAATAGTTTAAAAATGAGTTGGTAACTGGAAACGTTTTCCTAACAATTTGCAGGAAAAAGTACCACCTTCAAAATGCTGACGGGAGATACTCCAATAACTAAGGGTGATGCCTTCATCAATGGGTATAGCGTGAAAAGTGAACTTTATTCGGCTTTTCAATACATTGGCTACTGTCCCCAATTCGATGCACTGTACGATGAGCTAACTGCAAGAGAGCATTTAAATCTGTATGCTACGTAAGTTGAAGTTCGTCAATTAAAGTGAACTGAATAGTTATGTTGTACGCCACAACTCCTAGTTTTCTAGCAGTATGTTTGATGCCTAATATTTATAAATGATTAAATATCTAAAGTAGCGTTTTTTGTTGAATAATAACAGTCTACGAGGTGTAATGAAAAAATCAAGATCAGATGTGGTTGACTGGGCCCTAACAAAATTGGATTTGCTTCAATATGCGGACCGACCCGTTGGAACGTACAGTGGTGGAAATAAACGAAAACTGTCCACTGCCATAGCGCTTATAGGCGGACCAGCCTTGATATTTTTGGTACCTAATTATTCATTTTACATTATTATGTGACTTGTGGTTGTTCTGGTGGCATTGCATGCTAGTTGTACTCGAAATTTCACTAAGAAACCCAAAACTCCAATTATGTTTTTAATGGATGCAGTAATACAGTTATTCTTTTGAATTCGGTATTACAGGATGAGCCCACAACTGGAATGGACCCATATTCCAAGCGATTTCTTTGGGATTTTATTCTGACGTTGGTAAAGGAAGGGAAATCTATTGTTTTCACATCCCATTCCATGGAAGAATGCGAAATGCTATGCACGCGTTTGGCTATTATGGTAAGTTGTACAACTCTAGTGATATTTAATACTTTTACTAGCAGTTGTTGAATCAACTAGTACGTACCAGTACTACTACTTACAATTGTTTGATTTCGACAGGTTAATGGGCATTTCAAATGCCTGGGCAGTACCCAACACTTGAAAAACAAGTAAGAATTAAACCTGTAAATTGCTGTTACTGTTGTAACCTGAGAGTATTGATTGTTGAAAATATGTTTATTTCTAAGGTTTGGTGACGGCTATTCCATTAAGATTAAGTGCCTTGAAATTGATACTACTAACGTGGAAGCTTACATGAAGAAAAACTTCCCTTTTGCAGTCTTGGCGGTAAGATCTTATGTTCACACTCATTGTATGATCTGTGTATCCTGTATTCTTTTATTATTAACTAATACTTTCAGGAAAAGCACTACAACTGTTTACACTACGAGCTTAGCTCACAGTATGTATTTCTGGACGATGTGTTCAGCAAAATGGAAGTTGCAATGAAGCAAGTTTTTATTCGGGACTATTCGGTCTCACAGAACACACTGGACAACGTAAGTGAAATTACGTGGGCAAAACTATGTTTGTATTTATATTTATTGATGGTGTGTGGAAATCACGAAATGCATTTTCTCTGTGCAGGTTTTCATTAACTTTGTGAAAGATCAGAATGACCAGTTTGAAATGCCGCAAGCATCATTAGCTGAACCCGAGATGTCATCAGATGATGATTTCAACGATGCTATTTTAGAAAATTCTCGTGATTCTAGTCGACACAGTGACATTGACACGCTCCGAGTAAATTAACTTTTGGGTGGCAATTAATTAATTTACCTAAATGGTAATGATCGTGTAAAATGTGTTACTACAGGTAATTTTTCCTTTTTTCAGAATGGGAACGGTGAGCTTCTCCCTGACATTGTTCCGTAGTCTGAAACTCCAACTCACTCTTTCACACCAACCACCTTTAACCAGCCTTAATAATCACCTTGTAGGTGTCTTTTTTGTTTAGTGAATTGACGGCTATAAATTCATTTCGCATACATTGTACATGTAATTTTTTTGTCCGTGATTCTAGTCAATGTCTAATGCTGCTTACTTTAATATATTTTGTATCTCAGATATCTAAGATCTAAATACTTTTCTTATTGTTCCTGTTTTACAAATATTTCACATGTTAGTATTTTTTTATCGGTTGCTTTAAGTAATAGCTTTAAGGAACAAACACAAGATGCACAACATAACATGAATTTGTTGCGTAATCGTAAGTGTTTTCCTATTTGTTTCGATGTGACACGAGCTATAAGATGATCATTTTTGTAAGGCATGACTTTATTTTTTTACGTTTCACTTTTGTGATTTTTTTGTTTCCTTTATAACGTTTATACTGATTATTTTCACCTGTATTTAGGCATATAAATATTAATAATTATATTATATAATTATACAGCAACTTACCTTAGATTCCCAGCATATTTTATCCAGATGAGCAACGCACTGCTTAATTCAAAAGTTAAAGCAAAATATTATGAAGCTGATGTCGTAACTTATGACTGATTGTGAGTTGACAATAGTTTACAATGGGACATTCTAAGTATTATTTGGTTCTCTAATTTGTTAGTATTATTGATTTCATACTGACAATGTTTTACCGAGCACATTGAGGATCCGGTCCTCCTACGCGAGTGTATATGAATTAAAAGGTTTCTTTCAGCACTCTCGTGTTACGTAACCCCGATTTCAATTCGCATTTGTAATATGCAACTGGCAGATGGTATCTATGTACATATGAACTAAGGACCAAAATTCGTGTAGCATACGTCAATATGTTCACAGCGAGATTTCGGTTTATTTGTCTCAAACAGTTGAATCTTTTGAGCTATATTAAGCACATGATTTCAATAATTTCATGTTTTCTAATATATGATCATAATATTATGGTAATAATTTCCTCGATCCTACAACTAAAAACATTATAACTGAGGCTCCGGCTGTGCAGTTGGTTTCGTAGTTATATTTTGGAGGTCATCTAATGATTTTTTGGCAGCATGAGATAAATCATCCATGGATTTTTTAGCAGTTTCAGTAATTTCGCCTAGTGATTTTTTCGTATTATTTAAGATTTCCTCTGTATTCTTTACCGCATGAGAGGAAAATTCATTTATCTCATCATTAATTTTCTTTAAAACCCACTCCATAGCTTGACGACCCTACAAGAACAAAGTACAACAATACGTTATAAATAAATTAAATCACTTATTGTGTGTAAATGCTAGCTACAAAACGTTACATTTAACCAGTGGCTTAGTTCCGAAGACAATCTAAAGGAACATACCTTCTTAGCATTTGAAGAAATTGTGTTAGTTAACAAAGTCTCCATGTAACTACTTAGTGGAACACCCTCGACCATAACAACAGCCTCTTGCCTTAGTCGAGTTTTCTGGTCCGGGTAGTTGGGACAAGCTTGGTACCACAAGGTCTCATCTACAGCTATATATTTGCAGAATGTAATCTGAAAAATACAAAACATCGAATGATGTTAATCCGCGGTACATTTGTATCCACATACGCACATCATGGAGACAGACAGTGCATTCATACTCTAACTGTATTCGTAATACACCAACCACTGCCCCCTTCCCCTTCCATTTACATACATGTTTTGCTTCAAAAATATACATATCCCTGTACTAAACACTACAATACAGTAAAGTTCGCTAAAGAAACTTACATTTCGAGTCCTTAAAACCATCGTTTTGCTTTTGATATCAACTTCGGATTTCTCATTTGCATACATTACATTCGGAGATCCCATGATCTACAATCCAAAAATCATACATTGTACAACACTTCCCAACACTCACCACAAATCCCAAGAACTTCTTGTATTTACATAAACAAACTATTCAATAAATAATCCACCTATCTAACAAGCAAATCTTACCGTTGATACCCAGGACGGTAATCCCCATCTTGAACTAATGAGGCGATGTGTATGCAAAATTCCTTGTTCCACCTTCCTGTCCAAAACGTCAATAGCAGTGACTGATGGATTCATAGGATTGGGATATTTACGCCATGCAGCCTGGGCCACCTTCTCCCACGGATGACTGTTAAAAATCAACAAATTTTAAATCAATTAAAATCAACAATCTAACTACTCTACCCCCAAAAACAATAATTTCCCCACAATTCCACCAAAGCTCCAATATCTCCCCGAATCCTTATCATCTACACAACCCTTTGAATTTCAATTTTAAAAAAATCTTAAAAACCCTTACTCAAAAATGTAATCCGAATTCCAGAACTTCATTATTTCGAATCGTATGTTCCGTATAAAGGTGCAGCTCAAATTTGTACTCACAAAAAAGAGAAAGTGTGCTCTACAGGGTTATAAGTAATAGTAAGTAAGTACTCAATTACAGACACACACACACGTTACTCAAAGTGTAAATGTGTTGAGAGACAATTAACTGGAATATTTAAATCAGTTTCCACCAGGGATAACTATATATAATATCGCTGAGGAAGTAGTACCTAAATTAAATTAATACACTCCTTTAATAATACTGCACCAGAAGATGACTGACTAAAAAAAAATTCTTAAAACTTTCCGTTCCGCGTATAGTTTTAAGACAGGAAATACAAATCACATGGATATTTGTTAGGAAGTAATCTTCAACTTTTAGAAATTGAACCCTGAAACTAGAACAACAACAACAATTTCAATGGAGAATTTCTAATCCAAATATAAACAAATACTTCCAGATTAAACTCAAATAATTCCACTGCAAAAATATTCAGGATATTAGCAATTGGAACTGGAAACTGGAACTAATACAACAAAAAAAAAGGGAGAGACTACTGCAGAGACATACAAGCACATCACCGTCCACAGCAGCGCTTGCGGCACGAAAGGAACGACTGCAGAGTTAATTGTGTCTTTTGACTTTGAGCCCCCTTCTTTCTCCCTATACGCGAAAGCATGCATGCTTGTGTGTAATATGCTCCCCAATATGTTCCGCCTTCCCTTACGCAACCAGCCACGCTCCAAGCGTCATACATATAAGCACACATTCTGACGGCTTCTGTGAGTGCTTTTTAAAAGGCAAAGCAAATACTTAGGCAGCTTTATCCTAAAACTCCTGCGTGTCTCTACATAAGTATATTATGTCCATGCAATTTTAAAAACTTCAGTTTAAAACTACACATATATGCTCTCATAATATTCCACATTACTATTTGTACATCTAAATGCTAAACATATAATGTCTAGCTGCATTAAACCCTAATTTATATATTTTATAATGCGGTGTGTGCACTCTCTCGCCATGTGATCAGTGCTGTACGTATTTGTAGGGGCGAAGTGAGACATTGTGAAACAGTAAAGATCATTATTGTGGATGCTGGGGATCTTGCTTGTGCGTTCGTATAGATAGGAGCTGGAAATGACACTGATGGAACTCTACTTTTGAAAGTTAGAGGGAATTAAAAAATTGAGAAGGTTTAAGGACATTAAGGAGTATTCTTTATGGAGGAAATAAGGTCATCCGTTCGACCTCAGAAAATTAATACGAAACATTATTAAATTTTAATCCCCATCACAAATCCATGGAAATATGTTTTTGCAAAGAAAAGGGCGTAGAACTTGTGCCACGTACCGTCAGAACATTGTTTATGTTAAGTTTTGCTATGGAGGGGTAATTATTAGTAAATAGCTAGCTGTCGCAGGCGAAGTTAGCGTTTGATTTCCGTCTTTAAATTTCTTGAAATTAATTTTCTTTAAATTTTAGAATGCCATGGGGTATATACGATTTTTATTGAAAGTTCCATTAGTGAACTTGGAGTGTAAACAGTAAATGACAGTCCTGATCGACGTTACGCCACAATTGAACACTGCGCCTCTTAGTGAATAAATGTTAGTGCTAATCGCCGGTGATTTTTTTAATGTGTGTAGGTTACACGTTTATGTAATGTGAATATCTACACGTGCTGTTAAAATATAGGCAAGTATGTAGTAGTAAGTGGTATGTATGCTTTTGTAGGTAATAAAAGGTAATAGACTAGGATAGGATGGCAGAATCCGTGTGGGAAGGATGGGAAAAAGTTGGAACAATGTGACGAGAAGTGCAACAAGTACAAGGTACAAGGCTACAAGGACTTTATCACGGTGACGTTCAATGCTATCAGTGCGATAGTCTCGTGTCTCTAGGATACTTATACGTCATTCAAAAAAATTGCATGTACATACTTCTTCAAGACTCTAGTTTTAGTTATTAATAGAATCTAATATGGAGCTGTAGAGTAGAGCAAGAGCAAGATTGTCTTCTGCTGACAGTTCCGGAGCCTGAGTTTGCGAATGTTGTATATGTGCTACACTTATTATGTTTCATCCTGCTTTTGATTGGCGTCCCTTTATTTTATTGTACAAATAAAAAAAATATTCCACGCTTGCCCCTAATTTCAATGAATTGAATTAATGGGGCAAGTGCCAGGTTTTTTAGTTCACGGTTATTCAGTGGGTTTTTTATACTCACTTTTTAAAAACACACTTTGAATGGGACTTTTGAGGAGAGATGGTTTGCCGACTATTAACATTTGACAGATAAAATTGTCCGGCAAAAGTTGTTGACACGGTTCTAAAATCTGTATGCCGAGGGGTTACTACATTATGACATGAGGATGATGATCTTTAGCTTACTCAATAAAATTTGTATATTTACAACTGTTTTTTAATTTCCGTCGGGCAAAGATCACACAAATATTGATCATCCCTGCAGATGCCGGCGGCGTCATCCCCAAGTTTATCAAGGGGCCCATGAGGCCTGAAACCACCAGCACTAGGACGCTGAGCTCGCACCCCTTTCAAGTAAATGTTAAAGGTCCCCAGATGTGTACCCCGCCAAGTACTGCTGCTTACTTTGTCATGTAACTGGATAAAAATCATTTGATAGAGAATTTCAATCCCAACTTAAATAATTCGGATAAAAGTTCCCCTGCCACTATTACCTTATGCCGAGGACCAGGTCCAAAACTGTGGTGCTTCGCTACCCTTGGACCCGTTATTTTGAAATTGCCTGTCATGCACCGGACGGGAGGTTTGTTGGCGTAATATAACCCTGGACCAGGAATATTTGGGTCAATATCAGTAAGGACCATTTTTCTTGTGCAACCAGAGTTGTTAAAGCCCATATCGACAATCCTCCTCGGATCCCACCACTCCCTCCTTGCTTTCACAGCTTTACAAGGAGGGTTTGTGTCGTAAATTGGTCCTGGAGAATCCTAAAAGAGTAGGAAATTAGAAGAGGCTCACGGATGTTCCTTAATTTCAGTACTTTGCAAAATATTTGGGACTTACTGGATATTTCGGTGGGGGTCCGTGGTAGGGGTAAGTGGACCTTTTCCGCGGTCGCATATTTCGCCATTTCCTTGGTTCATCATCTGATCCACCAGGACAGGTGTCGTATTTCTTTTCTGGACGGGCATCCGCTGATGTCAAAAATCCTAATTTAGGGTTACAGAGGGCAGGTATGTTACACTTGCATTCACACCAGAGTAAATCCGTGAAACTGGGAATGTCGTAGTCGGCAGGGCTTGGACGATTGAAGAATTCTTCAATTAACCTTGGCTCATAGAACCGTTCTTGCGTACAGTTAAATGGGGGTGGTTCAGGTGGAAAAGTGAAATAACTTGGATTTCTGGGATATACCGGAGGATCTAAATCATCGGGGGTAAGGACGACTTTGAAGTAGTCTAGAGGACTCGGAGTAATAAATTTGTTGTCGTATCCCAGCCGCTAAGTTTTAAAGAACATAAATGCCAAATCTCAGACTTACATGACTCATTTACTTCACCCAGTATCTTCATCATTAATTAATTATTACCGATGAGACTCACCGGAACTGTAGATTTAAATGGGGCGGAAACTGCTTTAGGGCTCATGGAGTCTAAGCCCCCTCTGACATAGTGATCAAACGGACTCGGGTATATCTGCGCAATGAATAGTAAAATGTTTGTCTATATACGTCAAAGTAGTTCAAATTATCGTGTGTATATAGCTGCGAACATCGAATGAGGATTACAGTTTTAGAGGTTTTGCACACGATGAAATCAAATAACCGGTATGTGCTCCACTCGGGACAGTCACTTTTACTGAGGAAAATTCCGCCATTACGGTTTAAATCTCTTGGGATAGTAAAATCAGCTGGACCAAATCCCGGAGAAATTTTAAACAATGGGGGCCTGCCCTTGCTATGAGAGAAATCAACAATTCTTGGGTTTTGAGATCGGGAAGTCCGAATCTGTTATAATGCATAATAGTATGGCGAATTTTTTTTCAAATATTTCTTCAATTTCCAGAAATAAAGCATGGTTTTAAATCGAAAGCCGAAAAAAAGGCTTTACATTCAATGTGTTGTAAATTGGTCCGGGAATTTTTGCTCCCCAATTTTTATTCCTGACAGGATACGTTCTTCCATCCAGACCGGAGATGAACGTTCGAAGTTCCAAGGGATGGAATACACTGGGGCAATTTGTGGATTTATACTTTTTGTAGGGCACACGCCACTGCAAAGCAATATTTAGGAGTTAGTTCTTACAAGATTTTGAAAGAGTGAGGTTGATTTTTTTGAATGAATCAGTACAAATTTGCTAGCAAGCAGTACCCTTTTACTGGTCATATCCTGACATTCTTCCACAAGGGCTATCCAGGGGTCGCGCACTTTATAAGCTGGCCCTGGTCCACAACTCCAGTACTGTCCATGTGGAAAGCGGTGGCGACCTCTCATTATTGGAGAGCCCTATTTGAAGAAAGCATCGATAATAAATTGAAATTGCGGCTACAAACTAATTAATTTACTTAAAGAGAGATAATAAGACAGCTCAACTAACAGAGGCATAACGTGGTTGAATATATGGCAAGTATTCACTAGGGCTGGGGTATCCATTGGGCGTAACAACTCTTCGAATTCCCGTGGTATTGAAAGGCGCAACGTTTTCTGCAGAGAAATATTAAAGTCCTAATGGTAATTATGATACACATTTAGGTTACTGTCCCTACAAAACTTTATGAAGGTTTTGAATAATTTTGCAACCTGGTACACATGGTCGGCAAGAAACAGGCTTTACGTAATAGGTAGCTGGCCCGATAGTCGGTGGTGTGTCATTTGGCGGCGGCAGTCCAGGTCGACATGCCGTGGAGTACATTGTCAGAGAACCAGGTGTGCCGAACATTTTTAATAAGCTGTCTCCGTTTCAGTTTTGTAAATTTCAAAAAACAAATTTTGCAACTAATTTAACAAAAAATTGTACCCGTATTACAAAATCAGTAGTTACATATTATGACATGACTCTAATTCTAGTGACCCTTACAGTGGATTTCGAAAAGAAAACTTTATTTGCTCAATTGCTCAATGTTGGTGGTGTATGTCAAAAGTGTCTGAGATTCATGTTTCAGTATAAAATGATTGATTAAGTTTATTTTTTTCTATTACACCTTTTAAGGTAACTAAAGAGCAAACAATGATTAAATAAAATTTCAGGCCGTTTAATGGGTACAAGGTAAAGAGGTATAGGGATTGAAACTAAAGTAAGGAATTGTGACATTAAAAAACTGCTCTCAATGTGATATTCTTTTAATACAAAATGGCATGCTCTATCAGCCTATCGCCTAGCTTGATGTTGAAACGTATGAAAACAATTCCGGGGGAAAAAATATATGAAAAATGCCTAATAATTATTATCGCTATTAGTAGAAACTTCATAACAAGCTTCGGGAATTATTTTGAATTCTTTTATTTTTTAAATGTTTTTTTTGTGAACACGCGATCAAATGATCATTGTTTGAGGCATGGCGTTTATTACCGTAATCCAAACCCCAAGAATTGGGCTTCAGGCATCAAAAGCTGTTGAACAATAAAATTGTTATTATGTGAGTAACATTTTGACAATTTTAATTAACAACTGCAGAAGTACCACAGCTCAAAAAGCTACCAAAGTGTTACAACCTACAACAACTACAGTTCTTTTCGCTAACCTTGAGAAAAATAAATGCGTATTTGATAAATTACATATTTTTACATATTTATCTTTTAAAGTAGCTTTTTGTGGCTTTGCCTTCTTCTAATAGCGTATTGCATGTATTACATTACAATTTAAATATTTAGTCTCAATTTTGTGTTTATCAACTGACTGTGAGTGTGGGTACTCCAATGAATTTATCGCGGTTCTCACGTTTTTTTTATCTTAGATTAAGTACGTATGTATATGCAGTATAAATAATAATCTATATGGGTAGATTTGAAGGGTTAAACGATTGGATTGGCATTAGTATGTAAATTATTAAAGTTTTTAATTTCACAATGGGTTGAAAGTGCACATAAATATATACATATATATTATTATATGCGTGGAATTTCGAGCATGTTGAGAATTACTGAGTAATTTGAGGTTACACAGTCAATGAAGTGTGTTGATCAAGGTTAAGAGGCGAAGTGAATGGACTTTGCATGATACTGTTGGATAGGATGTCCATTGATTATGCTCGGCTCAAGCGAAATAAACTAGAAGTTGCTTGTTGAAGTTCTGCAGTAGCATTCTCCAGTTAACAAGTACATACTGCAATTTGAAGATTAATCATTGGAAAAAGGGTAGGATAGTAGGATTATAGGGTTGCATGCTTTAACTTTGAAACGTTTCAATGATAATAGCCACTAATTGTAAGTAGTATGATCCTTCCCATACCCAGGAATATATTTATTATGTCTCACATGTCCTCGTGAAATGTAATGCACTCAACGCAATGTCAAATGTCATCTACTATCTCAAATGTTTCAATTTTCCCCAATATCCTGTACACACATGTGTGATTTTGCGAGAGGATATTCTTCCAAATTTTGTATAGATAATTATTAAATATTAAAAACTCGCAAGCCAGCATCTATGGCACGTGGAACTTTAACGTATGCGTTAATTCATGCACGAATGTCTGCACTGTACTGGTATACGAAATACCATTTACTCAAGTATAATAATAATTAAAGGAGCGCATTTACAATTCCAATGTCAGCGATACCAGTTCTATCCGATAGACAATAAAGCATACTTAAATAGTGAACGTCATTCCTCATGTCAATGAATTTTTTCGTGCATTGTATCGACACATGCATAACTGTGCGTTGTTTTGGCTTGCATTTCTTAGTGCTCCTCACATTCTGATGAAATCTATGAGAGTAATTTCCCATTTAATATACAACAGGATACAAAACCACATAATAACACTATAAAATTGTGAAATAATAACGCACACATTTGTAAACTACAGCCCCAGAAAATCATTCGAATGAAAATAATTTAAAAACACTACTTTCTCCTGCAAAACAATAGATGCAATTTGATCCTCATTTGTACCGGTGGAGACCAATTACTTAATTATTCCAATTCCGTATGAGTGCATTAATCCTGCCCCTTTCTCATTTCTGTAAGGAAATACGGTTTAGGAATGTCTAAAATTAAACTTCATGTAAATATGAAATAAATAGCTTTCTTTTATTACCCCTCCCGCATTCCGATTCCGAGTATCCCAACACACCAGTATAACCTTTCACTTGCATAGTTCTGTAACCTATTTATTTATCCCAGATTAACACCATTCTTTTCATAATCGTGGTTTGTAATTTTTTTTACCAAATCACTGACCTGACTTCGAATTTCTATCTGGTAGCTTTAATTTTAAAACAATTCTCTACCTGCACAAAAATCCCCAGCAGAGTTGACAGCATTTGATTCTCAAAATCCGTAACGTTGTTCCTGCTTCCCACAATCCATTAAAATTCGAATTATTTTAGATACATCATCGTTATTAGCCGGTAGTAGTAGCAGCAGAGTCCAAAACTTCAACCAAACTGTCCTTGTATCTTCTATCAGTTGCTCCCCACAAGCTCTGAACAAATGTCGAGTATGAAGAACAAAAATCAGACCAGAGTATCAAAATGCTCGTGTTTCTCAGGGTCGGGGGGGGGGCAATTAAATGCTTTTTTTAAGAACGTCTCACAGTACCCCAGGAAAAATTGGACAAAATGAAAAATCATTAATTATATTTCTGCCAAACAAGAGAGAAGAGTCGAATGTATGATCATTTATATGGGGAAACAGAATTTTATTAATTATCACTGGTATTGAATTGAGTCTTATCCGTCCGTAGGTAATGGCATAGGAAAGGTAACAGTAACAGTAACAGGTAATGGTAATTTGGCCGGGCATGTCGCATAGCAGGGGCTTGGGGCACTTTGAGACAAAAATATCCATAGAGTAATACAAAGGGGACTCCAAGGCGCCAATACAAACTAGGAGGGAAACCTCAGTGTGTATCTATCTGCAATGCATTCTAATGCATTTACTGTTAATTCAGTCCGCCACGATCCATTGTATTGGATTTTCCCAGTCGCTCTTTCCTTCGTCAAGCTCAATATTGACCCCCGAACTGGACCACATTTTTTCCTCACAGTATCCACCTGTCCACTGATCCCAATTAAATAAACATGCCAAAAGTCATATACCAGCATTCTAGATTAAATTGAAGAGATTGGGAAGAGACGAGTAAACAACTGTGATAATTTTTTTTCGAATCTTTCCCTCTGCTTCGACCTAAATATTATTTGTAGGGTAAAGTTCTACAATGCTGAGACAGGAGTTAGTTGATAGTTTAAATTTTTTGAAATATCACCCCAATGAATTATATTGATCTTTCTCAATTTTCGAGAATTTTTAGTACAAATAATTACACTTCCACTCTTGTAGTAACTTCTGGACTCTGGAAAGTACTCAATAATTGGATTGGTTTCATGAAGCACTGACCTCAAGGTATAAGACTCAGTCATGGACTTTGATTTAGAAAGGAGTTACAAAAAAATTGAAATCAGCTACAATGGGTACAAAAAGGTGGTCCTTCAGTGGGAGAGTGCCTTTATCAAGACGGAAGGACGGAAACCTGAGAA
This sequence comes from Allacma fusca, assembly GCA_947179485.1. Classification (NCBI taxonomy): domain Eukaryota; kingdom Metazoa; phylum Arthropoda; class Collembola; order Symphypleona; family Sminthuridae; genus Allacma; species Allacma fusca. The sequence goes on along the minus strand of OX359250.1, from coordinate 19,243,277 downwards.
GGTATGCTGGGGGAATTGTCATTTGGTTCGGAGTAGCACATTAATTTTGTTGGATTACGTATCCCACAAAAAATCGCTGAATTATTATGTAATTTGTACTTTAAAGATGGACTTACGACAAGCGCCGAAGAACATCAAGCATTCTTATGACAAGTATTGCAAATACAAAAAGGTTCTGGCTACATTGAGTGAGCAGATGCGAAAGGACGGGAGATATAAGAAAGTCAAAGAAGACAATTCAACGACCCCTCAGAAAATATTCCGGTCAATTACGTCTGTAAAACCTTACGATCCTGTACCGCTGGCGGAAAAGGCTTCGAAAAGAGGGAGAAGTACACCTCAGTCAAAAGTGACTTTCACGAAGAACCTGTCAAAGAAACTATTCCTCATGCAGCCTTCGTCTAGTCAGGGGAAGAAAAAAGTCAGTGAAAGTCAGAGTCAGAATGTTTTTCTTTCTGAGGAAGGATCCGGGAAGGATTCATTCCGTGAAACACTTGATATGAGCGCGGCTGAGAGTGTTAGTCAGTGTCCGGATTGGAGTTTCACTTCAAATCAAACAAACTTGGATGAATCTAGTTCATTTGAGTTGGAATCCATCAATTTGGGCAATAGTTCTTTTGGATGTGAAGACGATGTTCAAGTTTCGGATAAATTGTATTCAAATTTTTTGGAGCAGTATGCACCACCCATTGGATCAAGTGATTCGTCCCTTCGAGGAACTCCTACCTTAGGTGTGGAAATAAGTAAATCTAAGCCGCCTTCTCTGAACGATTACAATATATCTTCAAATGATGGAAGCTCGTTAACTAGTAACTCAGAACTGAATACTATTGCTGAAGAAGTTCGACAATGTTTTGACATTTTAAATTCTACCGGTCCGGAAGATACTTCAGATGAACTTTATTTCCCATTTTCGTCATTTGTTAATAAGGCAGCTATTCCAATGGATGATGGTAAGAAGAAGGAACAGTTCACTTGTAGTAATATTCCCAAGAATCTTCTATCTACAAGCGATCAACCTGAGGAACTACCCACGAGCTCGAAAGCAGTTACAGAGGACAGGCACAATAAAGAAAATAAACAAATTAAAACAACGTCGCCAGCAAAAAGGAAATTTTCCTTTGCCTTCTCGCCTAGTCCAGAGAAGCAGCAGAAGAAGAAATTTTTCAAAACTGACAGGAAGACCACACAGAGAAATATAAGTTTGAACTCCTGCCGACCAGAAATACCTGATCCACCACCAACTCGAAAGTCAACAAGACTATGTACTCAAACTTCGCCTGTAGATCAAAATATGCAGGAGACTTTGGATTCTTGCAGCAATACCTCAACAGCGTTTGAGCTAGAGGACGACGAGATAAAACAGTCAAACCCTAAGAAAAAGGGAGCAGTTCGTAGGAGAATTCAAATACCTAATTCTTGTAAAAGCGGATCTGAAAGTAGTTCTGACACTCCGAGAAACACAGTACCTGATACAATTGCTGTCGTCGATGCCTTTGATTCTTTGACACGAGCGGATGACTCTCATAAACAGTCTAGGAAGTCGAAGCGAATGCCAAGAAAACAAGCGTAAGTCAAAGTGTTTACATCTTGTCCTCCCTGTTTCGTTCGTTAAAAAATTTTCAATAGGTAATAGTCTAACTGATTAATACTGTATGTGACTGAAACGAGTTTGTGATAAAAACAGGAAACCGAAGAAAACGAAAGGTATAAATGACAATTACGTTTCAATCGATGTTACCAAAAAGGTTTTTGTTCGCCGTAAAAAAGGGATGACTGGCCAGAAAATGAAGCGTTTGGACTGGAAGAAAAAGAAATCACTTGCTGGGCGTGAAACGAAACTGAAATCTTTAACATGTACGAAATGTGGAGATATTGGGCACTACGCCAGATTTTGTATCAAAGGTTAGATATATGTAAAAGTTTTCAATAACAGTTTCGTCTTTCTCATTTTTCAATTTTCAATTACAAATAAAATTAATTATTTGTAGGCAAAGTTATTATAGACGATCAGCCTGTCGAAGAAGTAGATGATAGTCCTTGGCCAACGTTGGAGGAAGCAACGCGTATGGTTTGGAGTAAATCTGCTCGAGAGTCGCAGGAAACTCGAACTGTTATTTACTCCCAAAAAGACGCAGATGTTTCAGATAATGCTGTAAGTGATACTAGTGAGGCTCAGACTACGGACGCTATATCTTCAACATTCTCCAGCGTGTATTCGCTAGTTAATCCAAACGCTAAGACGACAGATCCATACTTCAATGAAGATAGTGGCATTGAAGTTGAAGGTACCAAAAATACGTTTAACATCGGTGAATGCAATCAACAAATTGTCCTTCCCAAAAATTTCTCCTTAATTTATTAATATGAATTCATTATAGGAAATCTTGAAGATGAAGTCGAGAAGAGTCTTAAATTATTTGGTTACAAGGATTTTCGAGCCGGTCAGAAAGAAGCCATAGTACGGGTACTTAAAGGGGAGTCTACACTTTTGATGTTATCTACCGGTTCCGGAAAAAGTTTATGCTATCAGCTCCCAGCACATTTGTACTCCAAAAAATACCCTGGCACCTTGACAATCTGCGTTTCGCCTCTTGTTTCTTTGATGGAGGACCAGGTGAACGTTGTTGTGTATTTATACTATTTTGTACGTAATGCTTTTCCTCCGTTATGTCTCCGGTTTGTGTCTAACGTACGTGACAATTTCAGGTTGAAGGAATGCCCGCGTTTTTAAAAGCAGCTTGCTTGCATTATAACATGACTGATAAAAAGAAAGACGTAGTAATTCAAAGCGTGAAAGCTCATAAAGTTCAAATTCTTCTCGTCTCTCCTGAAGCTTTATGTGGTGGACTATTTGGACTTTTCCGAAATATCGAGGAATTACCACCAATTGGGTTTGCCTGTATAGACGAAGTTCATTGTGTATCTGAATGGTCGCATAATTTCAGACCATCGTACCTTCAAGTTTGCAAGGTTTGTAATCCAGAATTCCAGTGATAGAATAATGATTAAGGTGGAGTAGGCTACACTTATGTGTACTCCTACAAGGCGACAGCTCATGTTGCATAATGTAAATTTGTAGAACTGTGTTAAATATGAATTCAGTTCGTAGATCGTTCTGATGATTGTTTGCCTACAATAGATTCTACGGGAGAAATTAAACATCAAAACGTTACTGGGACTAACAGCTACTGCAACCACACAGACATGTATAGGGATTTGTGATCATCTCCAAGTTGATCCAGCAAGCATTATTCGGGGGGAAATCATACCGAATAATCTCAACCTTAGTGTTTCCAGGGACACTGAGCGAGATGTAGCACTTGTTCGACTTTTAAATGGCGAGAGGTTCAGGAATTGTGATTCTATCATAATATATTGTACCAGGCGTGATGAATGCAACAGAATTGCTGAAGTTGTACGCACTCACGTTAAAGTAAGTTTATTGCGTCGTTATACGATAAAGATATTTTTCAATTACAGTTAAGGTTAACCAAAGCTAATGTTATAACTCCAGGTAAATCCTAAATTTGAAGCAATAACGAAACGAGGCAAATCACGCGTGTCTAATAATTGTGAGCCTTACCATGCTGGCTTAACAGCAGGGAGACGAAGTACTATTCAAAAACAGTTTATGCAAGGTAGTTTCATTATTCAAAGAATTTTTTCATCAGATATGTCTCATAGCTTTATAGATGTTACATATCGACGCTGAGGAGGCAAAATGGTCTCCATGCGCATGCTTTTGTAACTTAGCTGCTTTAGACCATTTTGCCTCTTCAGTGGCAATATGCGTGTGCATGTAATCTACTTATAACAGCAAATGATAATGTAATTTTTAATGTCGAATTCTTCACAGGAAGCATACGAATTGTTGTGGCTACAATCGCTTTTGGTATGGGCATCAATAAAAGTGACATTCGCTCTGTAATACACTACAATTTGCCCTCCACGTTCGAATCATACGTCCAAGAGATTGGCAGATCAGGGAGAGACGGTTTGGAAGCAAACTGTCATTTATTTCTCGATAATGTTAAGGTAAGTTTTTAAACAAGAGGAAGTATCATACTCTTATAACCAATTTCAACTATGTTATGATTGTTGTTGGTTCCAGGGGAGAGATATCTGTGAGTTAAAGCGGCACATTTTTGCGAATTCCGTCGATCGGGTCACCGTTCGAAAGCTTATAAAGCTGATATTCAGGGCATGCAAATGTAAACGGGTTGAAAAAATAAATTCTCAAGGAATAGAATCGTCTTCACCAGGAACTTCCACCCGCTGTCCAGGTCACGAAGTCTCATTTAGTGTAAGTAAAACAGTGGAGGAATTAGATCTTCCTGAAGAGAACATCGAAACTCTATTGTGCCATTTAGAGGTTGATAAACAGCGCAAATGGATCGATATGCTCCCTAAAACCTATGAAATTTGCAAAATTCATTCTTATGGTGGTTCGAAACTTCTGAAAGCCATGGCTCTCAAGGTATAGTCAAAATTAGTCAGAGGATATCAGGACATTAACTGTAGCAGCTAGAATCTAGTTTTGACTTTATTGCAGAGCCCTCCCTTAGCAGTTGCAATCGCGCTGGAAAAGGAGAAAAAGGCCTTTAAGGATGATGATGTATACCTTGAGTTTAATATTATTGAAGCGGCTGCAAATGTGGGATGGAACAGTGCCGTCGTTCGACGCGAGCTGAAAAGTTTGGAATGGATTGGAAGCGAGTTTAACTCCCAAGGTGAAAGTTGTGGAGTAACTCATAATTTTTGCCAGTGGCATAATAAATGAATTTCTTCAATAATGGATTTTGTAAAACAGGTAAACCAACTAAATTCAGAAAATCTGGACTTATGGTCGAATTCAACGAGTTAGCTTTTCGTTGTAACGCACCTGGAAATCTGAATGATAAAGAATATGACCTTGTGTTTAATTCATTGTGCGAATTTACTGCGGGCCAAGAAAGGCGACAATTGTACCAGCTACAGAATGTATACCAATCTATGAATAGGTGAGTCTTTATTGTTTTGTTAATACATGTCCTTGTACAATATCGCAAGTTAAGTCTTAACTTGTTCGCGAACCCTTGTTTGTATTTAGTGTATCTACACCAACAATCGAAGATGCGTGTGACGATTTTGTGGTACAAAGTAGTGACGCTTTAAAGTCGTATATAAACGAGTACTTTCACCGAGATAACTCCGGAGTACCACCGGGTTGGAAACCTGTAAGTACTACGTTTGTTTTACATTTATTGCGTAATCGCTGAAGTTTGTTGGAAAAAATATTTGATATTTAATTACAGTCTCAACAAGGGCTAGAAAAGGAAGACGACATTCGCCGCGAGGTCAGGAATTTAATATTGAACTATAAAGACACAAAATTCACTGGCAGGTCCGTAGCCAAAATATTTCAAGGTATTAACAGCCCTTGTTTTCCTGCCATTGATTGGTGTCGAAACAGAACTTTTTGGAGGAGGTTCTTAGATGTGGATTTTCATATTATAACAAAAATTGCCAGCGAAGAGATCATCACGTATGGTTGACATTTGTAACCTAATTAAGTGCCCTTGTTCTTTCGTTTCTATTAGCTGCCTACATTATACAAGACATTATACGTAGCTTATTTATTATTCAAATTCAAGCGTACCATATGTATCCCTCTGTGTGATATGTTCATATGAATGCATACTTACATTTAAAGAAATGTGATCCTACTTTTTTTAGTATATTTTAAATGCAAGTGATTTTAATAACCATTACAAAATGAATTGTTGACTAACGGTAAGCTGATATCTTAGCTTCGAGTGTATTATTTTGTTTTATTTTTCCGTTCGAACCAGTTAGTGTAATTACATCGGATATCGAAACCAATAAAATACTTTGTGAATATTTCACTTATTACCGCATGTGTGTAGTATAACTTTTGTATTGCTGTAATTTATTTATTTGCAATAAATCAAAGTCTAACGTTGACTTCTTAACGATATTTATTTTGTCTTCACTTATGTCATGTGTATTAGGGATAATATATTACGAAAATGCCATGATAAAATCAAAAGAAATCACACCGTACAGAATGAGTCCGTTGAAAGGGCAGCTTCAACTTCAAATATCTGTAAAATATTCTTTGTGACTTTAATTACATACAAAATATAAGTACAAATAATATTCTTTATAGATATATGTATGTGTAAGTAACTATATTTGCGCCTGTTAATTGACGACAGTGCAAATTAAGCCATGTATTTAAAGAAAGTAATGTAATGCTTTGGAAAGCTTACACTTTAACTTAATACCATTAAAGTGCCATTCAGCTAATATATTTTAATTTAGCATTAATTATTTTTTTGGATTAGACTGGCCGGCTGGGGACAAATAATCTGATGAATGCATTCAAGTGTAACTGAATACAGATACTCTCAAGTAGATGTTAAGTAAAACACCACAGAAAGTTTTCACTTGGCCCTGTCACCAGACCATAAGCAAATATCATCAATCGTGGGGATCATAGATGAGCTATACGCAAATAAATAAATGACCAGTCACGCCTTTTTTAGCGATTGGGGCAAAAAATATACTCGCAATAGAAAATTCAAATGCAACACAAATAAGTACTATAGTAAATGAGCGGTAAGGAAGTTGTAAACATTTCTGTTATATAAGATCCTTTTTTACTTTAAACAGCACAGCACTCGAGACGCTTTTGAACACAAGGAATATTTTTGTTGCATGAGAAAAGTAACCATAAAATTTTAATAGCTAGGCGTGCCGCAGTTTTGTGCAACTTTTAAGCTAGCATTAACTAAATTATCAAGGCTTAAGTCTAATTTCTTCCATCTCCCTTGCTTTCACTTTCGTTCGGTACCGGAAACAACGTGAGCTCAATGGTCACCAAAGAGGTAAAGACAATAATTGTCGGGAGGAGCGGGATGCGGTAAACGTCGCGGCATTCGGTATTTCTGGATCGCCAAAGCTTCCAGCATTCCAACCATGCAGCTCTTTCTCTTCCTGCATATACAATTTTCTTGTCATTATATTTATACAAAAAAAAATTCAAAATTATTTTTTTATTAACAATTTATAGTCGCGGTACAATTCACAGTTGAGTCTTCTGAATTCGGGATTGTCCACAGCTTAACTACTTGTACAGTCAACTGCAAGTAATTTTGCAATATCCTATTTGACACTTGCCTTGCGGGTACGTATACACATTTGTTCTGCACTGTGTAACTATACTTACTTACTACAAATTGTAAGGCTGTAAGTTCTGTAAGGAGAAAATTCAACATTGACAAAGAAATGACGGAAATTCTTAACAAAATTATAAACTCTTTTAGAGCTGCCTTGACTTGAGCTTCTGGAAGATGCTGGCTGGACAAATATATTTGGATTACAATGCGACCACTCCAGTTGCACCGGAGGTAATATCTGCCATTACGGCAAGTCTAAGGGACAATTGGGGAAATCCAAGCTCCACATATTCACATGGAACGAAAGCTAAGAAAGCTGTGGAAGAAAGTCGAAAGCAGATTTCCAGACTCATAAATGCAGAGCCTGAAGACATTATTTTTACCTCTGGAGGGACAGAAGTAAAATAAAATAATTTTTGTAGAAACAATGAGAAGTCAGTTTTGGTAGCGTTGTATTAATCTCAGTACGTACTAAATATTTTTCTTACAGGCTAATAAAATGGCCATTGAATCTGTAGTTAACTCCAGCGACCGACGTGGGAAGGCCTTACCTCATGTGATCACGTCCAGAATTGAGCACTGCTCCGTGTTTAAAGTACTTCTAGATTTGGCCAGTCGACAAAATATAGGTCATTACTTGTTCTTTTCTTTTTATTTTACCTTAAACTCAAACACCATCAGTTGTAAGGGGGAGAAGGGAAGGGAAACTTTTATTCATGAGCCTTCGACTTTAACAACTATTGTGATATTTCAGACCTGTCGATAGCTCCTATCAACCAGAAATCGGGGGCTGTGGATGCAGACACTGTTTTAGGATTTATTCGGGGAGAGACCAAATTAATTACTATAATGCATGCAAATAATGAGACTGGTGTCATAATGCCGGTAGCAGAGATCGGTAAAAAGTTGGAAATCATCAATGCCAACAGGGGGCGACAGAATCTCCCCCAGATTTTCTTCCACACTGATGCCGCTCAAACAATAGGAAAAATCAGTGTAGATGTCAAGGAACTCCATGTTGACTACTTGACCATTGTAGGTCATAAGGTAAGAATTAAAACAGAGGATGTGAAATACTCTCTTACAATTAGCTTTAATAGTACGTTACTTCCTTGATCCTAAAACACATTTGATTATGTATTACATTCTAATCGTTTTATTTGGTGATCAGTTCTATGGACCTCGTATCGGAGCATTGTACGCCCGTGGAGCGGGTAAAGTAACCCCAATCACTCCGGCATTTCTTGGTGGAGGTCAAGAGCGAAATTTTAGATCCGGAACAGAGAACACATGTAAGTTACATCTCATAGCTAAATGAAAGTTAACATCCGAATATTTTTGTCTCTATTACATTGCTCTGACAGATTTCGACTAGTTTTTAATTGTTAAATTCAGCAGAAATCACTTGTAACTTGATGATGTTTCTTATAAGGTATGATAGAGGGATTGGGAGTAGCTGCAGATCTGGTTTGTGCTAACTTTGTCAGCTTTACAGAGCATATGTTAGAGGTGAAGAAAAAGCTCCAATTAGATTTGCAGGTTAGTACATACGAAATCACTACGATTTAATCAATCCCATACGTACGTGTAAAAGGGTTACTTCGGATTTAAACTATATTTGAAAAAAAAAATTATTATAGAAAAACATCCCAGGCATTCAGATCAATTTTGAGAATTCTTCAAGTTTACCAAATACGCTGAGCGTGGCAGTTCCTGTGGGATTAACCGGAGCTAAAGTTTTGGAAAGATGTGGAGATAAGATCTGTGCTAGTCTTGGAGCCGCTTGTCACTCTTCCCAGCAGGAGCTGGATAGCTCAAGTACTTGTTGTACAGATTTCCATGCAATGTCATGTCTTCACATTATTCAGCTCAAAAAATGATAATCAAGGATTTTCATTAAATCCATATATTTTCTCCTACAGCTGTACTAACTTTCTCGGGTCTCACGAGCGAGCAAGCCAAGCGAACCATTCGTTTAAGTGTCGGACGTGACACTTCTTTGGATGATATCGAATCCGCTGTGCGGTGCATTGCCTCCGCCTGTACCGACTTAAATTGATTTGACAATATCAGATATTGTCGGAATGTATTTCGATATACAACAATTCTATTACCAGGAACAAGAACCTCTCAGTTTATTCTTAATTTTATTCCTTTATTTTAAATTCATCCCAAAATGTCAGGGACATTGGATTCATTTACATATGATCTTATGACGCCTTATTGTTAGTATTGGTGATATAATTATACGAGTAATTTAATTTGGATTTAAATTATGAATAACCCTAAAATTACCGGGCCAATGGAAAAAAGTGATGACACCATTTCTGTGATGAGATTTGCAGGTGCTTTTCTACATTTAACTACCAGCTCAGGGTGTTTATAACTATATAGGCAAGGATTTTTGCGACTTCTTGACGCTCCTTAAAGTTTGTAGCAATAACTTGTCATAATTAATAATTTGTTCCAAAAGGAAATAAGTAATAAAGAATTTTCATTTTGGATCTACCATTCAAGTTTGTTTCCGGCATGATGTAATGCAAGATCCCTACAACCTTGCTACTATTCCCTTTCACTCCACTATATGCTACACTCCTCGTCTTACATATGCATATGACATACTAACAAGATTAGGAAAGGTTAACACAAGACTTCCTACAACTTTGAAGGTGAGGACGTAAATTACAGTGCTGGGAATCAAATGGCTATTACAACTTTTGGTTTAGGAATACACAAAAAAATTTACAAATGCTACGCTACGGAAATTATAATTTTCCTGATCTGTATTTAATTGAGGCCATCTAAAATCAAAGTAAATACAAACACTAAAAATATAAAAACCATAAATCATTGACCACACTCTCATTACTGGGATTCCAAATAGCTCTAAGCTCTAACTATCATTGTAAAGGATTCCTAAGTTCAATTTACTATAATAAATTGACATTGAAGCTACACGGTAACGAATAGAGGTGAGAGCAGATTTGGTGCAGAGCAGAGGCGAATGAATGGATGAGGTCACTTCGAGACTCGCTCTCACAAGGTAAGATTTTGGGATGGTACAAGCCGGTTCAAACAAAGCATAGCACACGTTTTAGTGCTCACCTAGTATGTTTCAAAACTCATGTAACTCGAGTGCATTTTGCCCCGTTCTCCTAGGACACGTCACCAAAGTTTCAAAATTTAAAACGATACCACAGGTGGGTACCTGTCTTTTCAAAAAATGTTAATGTTAAATCCCATAAGGATTTTGGGTTTTTGAAAGTCGATGAAATTTTGATTTTCGCTATTTCAATGAAATTCAAGTTTTTACGTACACATTTATAAATCCTTCAACAAAATTCCCCAAAAAGTAATCCCTCCATCATGACGCATCTGTATTTATGTTGTCGATACGATATATTCACTCCATATTTAACCACTTGTACATACGCATAAACTGGATTATTGAGTGTTGCCCTATGATGTACTTACATATCGTCGGCTAAACTTCCTAACCGGCTATAATTTAAAATGCCTAAAATGAAAACCGGCTATAGCGCTCCCGCTACATACTCTAAAGTGAAACCCGGCCATAATTCCCCTTTGCAGTATATCATATAAGTGGAGTGGAGTTCACCTCCACTACCCCACAATTCCCCTCCACTTCCAGTCCACTTCAAAACCACTTCCCTTTACTTCCCTCCACTACCCGCCACTACCGTCCACTACACTCCACTACCCTCCACTACCCTCCACTACCCTCCACTACCCTCCACTACCCTCCACTTCCCCTTCACTGCCATCCCAACTTCTCTGCACTTCCCCTCCACTTCCCCTTAACTTCCCCTTCAAATACATAACCCCTCCACTTCCCCTTCAAATACATAACCCCTCCACTTCCCCTTTAAATACATAACCCCTCCACTTCCCCTTTAAATACATAATTTTGATGACGACTACATTTAAATATTTTTAACAAAAAATCATAAATTTTATAGACAATTCAAAACTTGGGGCTTATGTAGCAATTTTTGGGTCGACTTTGAAAATTGAATTTAACAGCCCAAGTAAGTAAACCTAGGAGTCAAAAATGTGACAATGCAAAAATAGATAACAGTTATTTAGTCTTTGTTTATTACATTTTTGCAAAAATGTGTTTGTACGCTAAATGATTAGGTACAAACGAATTCTTACACCAAAATGAATAAAAAATAATTATTATATTTTCCATAAAGTTGTCTGTTTCAACTTGTAACGTACAGCTTTGTGATTTAGTAAGCAAAGTTAGTAGATCCATAGCTAAAGCTACATATTGAAACAATTCTCGCGAACATTGCAAAAATTCCTGCCTTTGGCTGAATATACCCAAATACCAAACGTGCCATAGATGCCTAAAATACCATCAAATGAAAATTCCGAAAATGCCAGGCCAATTTGGACAGTGATAAAGCCCGAAAATGTCAAGGCATTTTTAATTTCTCTAGCGTGCATATGTACAACCTCCATAATTTGCCCCCCCCCATAAAAATATCATCAAATTTTCTCCAAATTTAATCCCATCAAGGATTCATTGGGGAGGGAAACACAAATATAAATTTGGAGGGATTACCTGTCGAGAAAATTTGACGATATTTGTGTATGGGAAGGCTATCTATACAGGCTGTACATATGCACATCAGAGATAAGCAAACTATGCTGGAGGGATTCATTGAGGAGGAAATCATTAGTGCACATGTTGGAGGGATTTCTTTTCAATAAAATGTGCCGACATTTGCGTGAGGGGATAATTATTAATGTTCTACTTACATATGTACACCATAGGGCAATCTCAATAGTCCAGTTTACGCGTATGTATAGTCGATTAAATATGGAGTGAACATATCATATCGACAACATGCATACAGATGCGCCATGATGGAGGGATTACTTTTTGGGGAATTTTGTTGAAGGATATATAAATGTGTACGTAAAAACTTGAATTTCATTGAAATAGCGAAAATCAAAATTTCATCGACTTTCAAAAACTCAAAATCCTTATGGGATTTAACATTAACATTTTTTGAAAAGACAGGTACCCACCTGTGGTATCGTTTTAAATTTTGAAACTTTGGTGACGTGTCCTAGGAGAACGGGGCAAAATGCACTCGAGTTACATGAGTTTTGAAACATACTAGGTGAGCACTAAAACGTGTGCTATGCTTTGTTTGAATCGGCTTGTACCATCCCAAAATCTTACCTTGTCAGACAATAAAGATCATTTGAGGTTCCTTTTGACGCACGTCAAAGCATCGGCCCAAGTTCCAGTCGGCTGAAATATCAAATGAATGGCCAACTGAACAAATCATTTCATTCAATCATGATTTTATTCATGTGTCAATATTCTTCTTCCTGACTAATTCAGTGCAGCAAAGACTTTTAGGACATTTTGGTAATTCCTTCGGAATCTGTATAGGTTTCCGTGAAGAGCCATTGAAATTGTATGCGCACCATTATTAATTTTGTTAGTCCACTAAGCTTTTAGTTTTATTGTGAATCTAATTTACGTACTAGTTGGCAATAGTACTATAATTTTTGGTATAAAGAAAAATAGTATTTATTATTTTTTACTATGATAAATTATTATTGTTAATGTTGCACATTGTAATTCATACATATTTTTATTGATTTTGGAACTTACAGGATGACTTTCAGCCACAAGGCAACGTTCATCCGCTCTACTATTCTGGATGAGACCCCTTCAGTTTTTAGTCCACAGAATATCGTACGAATTGAGAATGAATTTTTTTCCTGATTTCCCAAAATTTGTTTCCTAGAATTGTTCCAACCTATGGGGGATTTCGGAGAACTGCTTGAAAGCATAATGAAATTACCTAAAGCTGGGCTCCAAAATATATTGGGAAAAATTGGTTACAAAACAATATCCTATTGCGAGTCTGAAATACGTTAAATATCCTGACTTTGCTTCTCGTCACGTCTACGATCATTCTCAATGATTGACTAACGTCAATTGACTTAATGAAAATCTGAAAAGCATTTATGGGAGAATCACATTGTTCTTTCAGGGATTATAGGGGGAGGTGAATTGGTGGTAGACTGTACACATTTAAAGCTTGAAGACAAATGTGCACACATATACGTTTTAGAGCAGTAAAATTTTACTAACCTAACAATTTTAGCTAAAGTTTATGAATTGCTTTCTATTTATTTATTATTGCAGCTTTTTAAGCAGCAATAAAAAAAAAGTTTGTTGTTTTGATCTCGTTTGTCGTTGTTAGGTCCTGAGGAAGTAATTTTTGACCTGAAATATGACATTAGGCTCAAATGACTCCCCTGGAAATTCACTACAAGCGCAGCATTTTGAAATAATTTATGAATGACAGATCATCGTTGAAAAATGTCAAGGTCAGAAACTCGCCATTTCCGCATTTTTGCTCCTGAAGATGAATTTCCCCAACCTTGCTCTCTGTTCTGACAGGTCATGTCCACAATATTCAACGTAGGGATCTGTTTTACAGTTCCTCGGAAAGCTCATGAAATTTCCTACGAATGAGCGTAAAAATAAATTGTCAAAAAATCTCGACTTTGCTTCAAGTTCTTGAGGATTATGACCGCAATTTTTGACCTAGATCAATGAAACAAATTTTAGAAAATCAGGAAAAGAATTTGCTTCAAAATGGGAGAATCAAATATTCTGTGTGGCCCCTTCGATGGACTAGGGGCAGGGGGAAATAAAAATGATATGTTACACCATGAACATGCATGAACATGCACTTGTCACTTGGCTGTAAACATTTATAATCACCCAACACCTTCACATCTCCAACGGTTTCCGTTCTATGGGTACGTAACGTAACACACGCTTTTCCGATGCTAAACGAACATTGTGTTCAAGGTCAAAATTAATAATGTACCATTATTAATTTGTGCCTGTTAACATCTAGTTCTACATTTTAGTATTCTTTAAAATTTATTCGAAAGTATATCATTTACTGTGGGCTTCATTAATCTGCAAACGATTTGGGTTTGTGATATTGGTGGTTGTGATACTGGAGGTTACATAATTCTGTATTCTGTAAGGATGTATATAAAGAAGATGATTGATCGTTTGCAAAATACAAAAATAATTTCTACTAGTAGTTTGAACTGTTTTGTTTTAAAATTCTTGAAATTTCCTTGGCTGCTTTGAGATGTAATAAATAATAACCCCTAACGCGTTCGCAACTACATGTTTCATTCCCTTCAAAAGAAATGAGCCTGCTATATAGCTGTATACCTACTTTTGTATCCCTTTATCACCCGCAATAGAATCCTCCACATTTATCCCAGACGGATCCCATCTTTGCTTCCTCGACCTCTAGCTCCATAAGGGACCCAATTCACAACACAATTTATACCGGTGGTTTTTACAGCTAATTTTGTTCTAACTTTCACAAAATTTATTTCCCTGACCTGAAACTAACGTTCCTGAAAAACTGTTTATTCCATTTTGTTTTCGGAAGAATAATTTACCTGGTATTGTCTAAAGTGATCCCCGATTTAGACATGCTTAATTATTTTATTTTTTCGGCGTCCTAAATACATCAAAGTTTAAGAGTAGGTGGGGTGGCTCTTAGCGTTTAAATTCCTTTGCCAGCATTATTTAGCCCAGGAACATTAAAATCAAATTTTTACTCAATATTTTTCAAGAGAGTATTTCAAACATTAATTATTGTTTTTAAATAAAATACTGGAAATATCTCCTTAATCCTATCTACGGGTCAAACATGGGGTGTACGGAGAGGACAGTTTCCATATTCCATGCAAGTACCCCTGTTGCATGTATAACAAGAAGCCGTGTACGTCTACAGAATTATCCAAGTAGTCGACTCAGAAGGATATAGCCCGCAAAGCGGGCTTTATTTCCTACTCGTGTCTTATGCACGCCTTCACTGTCACTGGCTACGGCTATACTATACGGTCTGCCCGACAGACAGGAAAGGAAGTTAGTTTAATGAGAAGTGTAAGGACGTACCTGCGAGATGGGATTCTAGTTCGGAGTTATAGTGGATTGAATCTAAAGAACTTGAATCCGACTGAATTTAGAGTTTTGTGTAACTTGGAAATAATTAAGATTCGGAAGTATATTACAGTAAATTATATAAATGTGCTAGAATATTGTGAACAGTAGTCATTTAACTATTAATTAAGGTAAATAAGCTAATTGTGCTGCGCATATTTATATTGTGAGTGTGTGTGTGTGTGTGTGTGGAAAAGTCAATGTGTGGGACCCACGGTGAAGTGAGCATAGCCAAAACCTATTATTTCGAAACGTCAGCAATTCCGATTTGAAGTAATATTTAAACTGGTGGATCGTACTTCATGTATAGCTGGATGATACTCATTTGAGTGGGGTGTTGACGGAGATAATAATAAGTAATAATTCAAGAAGAAATAAAAAATATCAGTCAGAAATATAAATCCTATTTTGTTCCAAGGACTCAGCATACCTGCCCTGATTGGTTTCATACCATTGAAGTCTCAGTGTTGGGATTAAAAATACGATAATTTAGTTAAGGAAGATGTTCACCGAATTGTTTAAAAGAACTGTGAGTATTGATTTGTAGAAGTTTGATTTGGGTTGGACAAAGTGCGTTCTGTCTAGTCTGTTTTTGAGTGCAATAACTTATTGTAATTTAAGTTGATGTTGCAAGGGACAGGAAGGAGGAAGAAGGGATATTTTTTGAAAATAGAATTAAGATGAATGTCGAGTTGAATGTACTAATCAACTGGAAAATATTCCCAATAATAGTCATCATTGCTTGATCGTCGGATCGGTGCAAGTTCAAGTCGTTTTGGGGGAAGTTAGTGCTTTGGGAGTTTAAATTTGTGTTCTGTAGTTTGAAGATATGCTGATCTAGTTTTGGGGTGATCGTGGGACTACTTAAAAAATAGAAGTGGGAATGCAGTGGTTGGATTGTGACGACCTGCATCGAGTCATTTGAGAAACAATAGAGGTTTTGGGTTACAATGGCCAAAATTGACAACCTTGCGAAAGTCTTGGTTCATGACACGTTCCGACCCCGAGTCGCTGTGTTGTGCTCACCCTCGGCTCAGGCCTTGTGCGAGAAAAATAATTTGCAGTTCACGCAGCTAATTCAACCTTTTTGTTCACTAACGACTGATTGTAAGTTGAATGATATGATTTATTTGAGAGTTATTTTTGTAGGGTAAAGTTTTGTGTGGATGAAATTAATTTTTGCTGTTGGATTTTTATGATTCAGTAAGTTGGCAAGAACCTTATGGTCAATATATTGCCCCTCGAGGATTATGCATTCATCCGGTGGATTTGTCGACTTGGAAGCCCCCGGATAATGATTCGCAGAAGAATCGTCGAATCTTGGGAAATATTGTTGGCCAGAGTTTACCTCCATTCCCGGGAATAACTGAAGATCCAAGTGACCAAGTGTTTCAAAAACTTCACTTGAACGGACGATCATATAATTACTCATTACAAGTTCCACAGCTGACTCCTTGGTTCGAGTCTTGGAGGGAAACTTTCCTGAAATTTTATTCGGAGCAGCAGCAAAGCCAGCATGAGTTCTTAAACCAGTTTGTGGCCTGCGTTTTGGTAATTGCAGCGTATGAAATCAAGAGCCCAGAAGATGTAAGTAATATTTTAGGAAAACTCAGCAAACTTCAGCTTCAACATCAGCAGGAATGGTCCCACACTTGGTTTTTCCCAGCTGCAACGTTGAAATTTTACCTCATTCTACATGACAATGCTAACGACAATATCACTAAGTACTTACAGAATTGAATGCTAAAATCTTTCTCATTTACTTACGTAATTTTGATGTCGTAATTTGAAGGTATTTTTGGAATATTAATGTAATAATATTTCTTGTTATGTTACTTCTTGTAGTTCTGAAGGGTGCTACCAAAGCCTAAGAACTACTTACGGAGGGAATTTTTGCTATATGCTTCGAATTAATAGTGCTGGATTAGAAAGTGATGAAGAAATAGTCAGTGACGTATGGTCACCTTATATACAGAAAGAGAATCAGATTGTAAGTAGTGCATTTGGAAACTGATGTTCGCAAACTTCGAATCATCATTGAAATCCTATATTCTACTTGAATGGTATCTGATTTAACAGAGAAGGGACATCCTTAACTCAGAAACATTGACAGTGTTTGAAGACATCGAGCCAGTTAATGTTGATGAACCCTTTCATCCTTTAAGTCCTGCGTCGGAATATCCGCCATCTATTCCTCCCGCTAATGGGGAATTTTCGGCGAACAATAATGAAAACTTCCTTATTCGTGGGAAATGTTTCACTCAAAAAGATATGCAGAATGTGCAAATAGCTGTCAATGAGTTTATTGGCAAATCCTTGCTTCCTTATGTTGAACGACAAGCCAAAGTTATGCATGAATCCGTGAGTGATTTCATAATTTCAGTATGAATTAAAAGCATGAGTTTATCTTTGGAATATAAACTATGTGAATAAGACAATGTAGGAACAAGTTTTTATGTTCTGTGGTATGATAGATATTAAATCGACGTGGTGTCAGCAAGTCATTCTTTAGTGCGACAAAGCGTTTATTTGGTACGGGAGCGAAGACAGCAAGTTCCATTGTGTAAGTAAAATCTTCTTGAATGAGTATTTATTGTGCTTCCAGAAGCCGAGTTGGATTTACCTGAAATTTTGTTTCAGGTATGCACTGGAATCCCCGGAAATGATAACCAGAAAATTAGCAGATTTATACTTTTTATTTGGACATTACGACGGGGCTTACCAACTATACCACCAAATTAAAAAAGACTTCCAAGCTGATGCTGCGTGGGTATATTATGCAAGTTCAATAGAGCTGGCTGCTTTGTCTCATTTCATGATGACTCAGTCAGATCCTCCTATGGCCGTTACTAGATCATTTCCAGTGCACTACATAAATGAAGCTATCAGTCACTACAATGATCTCTGCAGGTATTACTCAATTACGTTTGTCTTGCTATTGTGATTATTTAATAATCGATTTTATGAGAATTCTAAGGTTACATTTGAAATACCCAGAATGCCAGAGGCTGCTCATAGATGTGCCATAATCTTTTGCGAATGTTTGAAACATATGGGAAATTTTGGTGAAGCCGCTGCAATATTTATACGCATGACTTCAGAAGACTGCGACCTTCGTTCAGCCCTAATGCTTGAACAAGCTGCATACACCTTCATAAAATTGAATTCACCACGGAAATATGCCCTACATAGTGTGCTCGCTGGTATGTCAGCTAGATTCGATTCAATATAACCACGAACTGTGTCCCTCCTGAAATGTTAGGAATTTTTTTATTTTGTCTTCGTGAAAAATACATTGCACATTTAATTGGAAATTATATCGTAGGTCATCGCTATGCCAAAGCTGGATTAAGATCGCACTCCCTAAATTGCTACCTCCAAGCTTTCCAAATATATGGAGGTCGAGGTTGGAAATTCGCGGAAGATCATGTCCAATTTACTATTGCGAGGCACCAGGCTTCCCTACAAATATACAAGGGATTGATGGAAAGATTACTATCACTCTTAAAGACCCCAACACTTCAGTCAGCTGCCCAGATTCAGATGTTCTACAAAGAGTTCATATCAGCGGCAGGAGTGCGTTTTAAATGCTTACATTGAAATTTCGCAGGTATTATATTGACGATTCTTCTTTTTTATCGTGGAATACAAAACGTTGTTTATTATTTTCAGAAACTATTTGAGGTAGATAGAACTCCTCGAGAAAATGTTATACCAAACGTTCGGTCTTCAGGGATTCGCATTGTGATCGCATCCACGGGTCTTCCTACTGGAGAAATTTTAAATTATCAGCTTGATCCAGACTCTGTAGAGGTTTCACAGTAAGTGGTGTAAATTAACACTGTTTTTATGTTAAGTTTTAAAACAGTGGGTTGAAATAGAATTAAAAAAAATTGTGGCATTTATCATTTTTAGTTGGGATAGCTTAGAAGAACAAGTTTTAAAGGAATCAATCGATCCATCTGTGATAATGTTCAGGCCTTCTAGACTAATATTTGATGCTAGAACTGATAACACAGTTCATCCAAACGTTCCTTGTAATGGTAAGCCATTTTAGAGAGAAGCAGTACTTTTAGAAAGTCAGAAAAAATTTTGGAATTATTGTATGGATTAAAGTTGTCCTTTGTTAATGTAATTTAGCTGTGAAACAATGATTTTCTTTTATGATTCTTACAGAAACATTTTATGTGGAAATACCTTTTTATAATCCTCTTAGCACCGAAGTAAGTTTAAGACGGATAGCTTTAAAATTCGATGATACTGAAGCAGTAGAATCTTCAGTTGTGGATTCAATGACGTTACAGTCTGAGGAAATTAAAACCGTAAGTTTAATAATCTGTTGATTTACAATCGAGTAATAATTATTATAGAGAGAATCCAATAAGTTTTCTTATTGTTGGTATTTTTACAGTTGCGGTTTGGAGCATCTAGTTCAGTCAGAGGAATGATCTCGTTCGATTATGTTTCCTATGAATTAGAGCTGGGCTCGGTGTGCGTTCCGTTCGTGCAAAAAATTATTCTGAAAGGACCTAGGTTAAACTCAACAAAGGAGGAACGAAGCGGTATTGTTTATGCAAAGGATCTTCGCAATAAGATTAATGTAGTTGGGAAAATGCCTTTGCTTCAGGTAATTCAATTTTCAAATACATGTCTACATAAAACGCTGCTCTTTTGTATTACAATGTAAAATTGTTTCCGAATTTCCCGTCCGTGCCTTTTATCACATTTGTTTTTGAAATTAAATTGTTACTGTAGGCCGAAGTAGAGAATCTTCCTCCGGCGCTGTATCATTCGCAGTGTACTGACTTCAATCTGGTACTGACGGACAAGACTAGCGATACTACTCAGAAGCTCAGAGTATCCAGAGTTGTTTTAGCCAGTGAAAACATGAATAGTTGCCTGGAAATACGCCCTTCCGTAGCTTCCGGATCTACAGGGGATTTAGTTTTGGAATCCGTTCAAAAGAATTATTGTCCATTTGCTGTTACATTTGATGGATCATCGTCCATCAGAATCCCGTGCCTTTACAAAGTACCTCCCTTGGGTGATGTGGCTACTCTCAACATGTTAATACTATATGAAATAAAACCGGAAAATGAAGATCCGGTGGTGTTTTCAGCCTTCGGCACAGTCATATACAGAGTGATTAAAATTTCCATCAAGATTCCTCTTTTAACGTCGCTTAGATTCGACCACTCTTTCCTTAAAAAAGCGGATATCCTCACAGCAATTAATCTTCTGCGGATTCAAAATCTATCCAAGGTAATTTTATAATTAAATAAAAATAAAAACAGTTTTTGTTACAATCCACTTAAATGTTATTTCAGGGGAGAACTGTGGTCATTGAAGGAATCACATTCGACACCGATGCTATTACAATAGAAGAGAAGACTTGGCAAAGCAGCTCGAACAAGGATTATTCCACCCTAACACTAGAACCTGCACAGTCTTGCAATGTTATTTTCCGAACCAAGTTAGCAACAAATAACTTTCAGTCGACTGATAACCAGGATTTTATTTTATGTGTCGACTGGAAAATTTTACAAGAGCCCCTTCAAGATAATAGTGCAAATGTTAGTGGTACCACTGTTAAAGGTTTCCATCGCCTGAATATTCAGAGAGCTGACATCTTGTGCAACCGAGATCAATCACCGATTTTATTCCAACTAAGACATTTATCACGAAATAAGCATGACTTTAATCGCATCCCGTGTTTTATTTTCCCGGTGGAGTTGGAATTTAATTGTCAAAAGTCAGGAAGATTTATTGTGAAGATTGAAAACGACTTAAAAAGAACTATAGAGTAAGTTTTTAAGACTTTTCAAACTGTTATTAAAAGCGTAAGCTTTAGGAATAATTACCTTTAACTTAATTTTATTCAACAGGCCTGACACGCAAAGCTTACATACGGCATCTTCTCAAGCGGTTTATTTTATTGGGAAAACCAGTTGGACAATAAATGCTGAGGCTCTTCGTAGCGAAAAACTAATCTACAACGTAGCTTTAACTAGACCCGGAATCTACAACATTGCTCCTACTGTTTCAGTGAAAACTCCGGAGGACGGAATCCATCAAACGTTTGAACTCCATAGCCCATTTATTATAGATCAAGAATAACTGTTTAATATTTCATACGCCTTGTATTTCACCTTTTAGAATGAACTCCTTTGGTCAACGGTCGTAACATTTTTTTTAGAATAGTAACTGCATTACTGTGGATATTAGTCTTAATCGTTTTCCCATCATTCCATGTTCTATGTTGCTGCACTGAACCAAAATGTTCTATTAAACTTTCTTCTGTTGAAATATGACTAATCTCATTAGTTAATCATTCGGTGCTTCATAATTAGACCGGGTCTAAAAAGTCATCCGCACACATATCCATATAAGTGGCACGTCTATTACAAACAATGACACTAGTAAACACCCCACAACTGATTGTACTTTCAAGTTTTCTGCCGATCCTTCAATGGGTATAAACGCCATACCAATGCTTGTGAATGATTACACATCACATTAATTATCTAATAATTATCAAAGATTACATACAATTTGCACCTTTATTTCCGTGCTACAAGCAAAGAAAGTAACTTTAGTACAACTTTAAATCATGCATCATACACACTAACATATCTGCAATGCAGGACAAGCGTCATTTTAAAATGAGATAATTGCCAAAACTAGCGATTTCGACTGGAATTTGCTTTAACACATCGATAACATCTTATCACAAGATATACATTACAATTATCCCTTATATAGGCAACCGTTATATAATGAGATATACCTTTATTGTACACAGTGTCCCACATCCAAAAGGTGTTTCATTGACGTAGGTTGAGGTCAAAATCCTCCAGAACATGAAGCAAAGTAGAGATTTTTGGAGGATTGTCGCTTGTTAAAAGTATTTTAAGACATTTTTTTAGTAAATTTCCTGTGGATGCATTTGAGCCTAGTAACATCACCTTCATAGCGCAAAAATTCCGATCTCAGGGTCTAAAAATGTATGACAAAGTTTATGAACTATTTTAAAAAGTTGCTATGAAAATAAACTTTTTCCTGTTGCGAATGTCCACGAAAAAATGGCAAAATCGAAAGCTCGCCTTTTCTGCATCTTTGCTCCTGAAGATGAATTCCCCCAACCTTGCTTTCTGCTCTTACTGGTCAAGTCCACAAAACTCAACTTACGAATCTGTGTAATAGCTCCCCGAAAGCCCATAAAATTTCCTACAACCGAACGTCAAAATAAATTTCAGAAAAAATTCACCTGTGAGCAAAAATGTGTAATGGCGACAATCATAAAAAAATCTCGACTTTGCTTCACGTTGTTGACGATTGTGACGGCAATTTTTGACTTACATCAATTTTTTAAAAACTGAACAATCTGGAAAAGAATTCAAAATGAGGGTTATACATATTTGTGTCATTCACTTAAATGGACTAGGGGGAGAGAAATAGAATTAGATAGACACCCTGTAGATTACTGCTTACTCAATCAGAATGCATTTTTTCGTCGAAATCCGAAAATTCTGAAAATCTTGTTCAATTTAGCATGCAAAAGTTCAGCTAAGACTAGAGCTGGTGACTGCGGCAGATGCCCGACCCACCCTTAATCCAATATTGCAGGTTTTAAAATTTACCTTGTCCTCACAATTTCATACTCGTACTTTCAATACGCCCGAAAATATTTCCCGAGCCGCCCGTTAATATTTAAGCTGAACTAATGCCCACAGGCAAGAGCAACTAAATTTATAAAACCAGTACTTACACTTTACATTCTAAAATTGTGAGACAAGGCCTATGAATGGTTTTAAAGAGTTGAAGCATCGGTAGATTATCAATTATATAAAACTCAATTGAATCCCTTCAAAATTTGCTATAGCCACAAAAAAGAAATATCTAAAATTTCACCTTTTCAGCACCTTTCTCCTATCTCGTGAAACTTAATTTCCTCAAAGTGTACTTGCTGATGTCTCTCTTACCACAAATCTTAACGTATGGACTGATTTAATAGTTTCCTGTATAGCCCATAAATTTTACTAAAAACTACCGACTAAACAAATAGTTTGAGTAGAATTTTTGGGTGGGAATATGCAATTTTAAACTTTCCATTTCTCTTAAAAAATCCAGACTTTGTCCCACTCTTTTTGACGCTGTGTTCACAATTTTTAACGGATAATTTTGATCCGATTTAGAAAATTCTGAAAAAGGATTGGCTAAAATTTGGCATCCATTTATGGGGTAGGAAGAGAGATATAATCGTTTTCTGGTATCTTGTAGATACTTCCCAAATTTTTGGTGTTTTGGGATTATCACTGGTAAACTCCTCAATATTGAACAAATATCTTGATGTAGAAATTTTGTCAAAGGAGTGAATTTTTAGTGCAAGATATTTCAAATGTAAAGGAATGCAATTAACCCAAAGTTTAAATGTAGCTGTAAATTAGTTAGTTATAAATAATTACTTTTAATCGTCTAACAGTAAACGCACAGTCGTCTAAATGCATAAGGTATCTAAACGTATTACAGTATAAGTAATCCATTCATGTTTCTATTTGGGGTTTCCTTATTGTCGCCGTCTCCGGGTTTATCTGTACATTTACTTTTACACAAGGAAGAACCCATTGTAACAATTGTTTTAAGGGGCAAAGCGCGTCAAAAAGTCCCTACCGTAGATGAAGGGGTTTCTCCATGACTGGCAGTCAGGATGTAAGCATAGGTTTAGAATATTTTGTAATACATATTTCGAAGCTCATGTGGTTATAGAAAATTTTATGGGTTTTCCGAGGACCTATTGCACATGTCTCTACGCTGATTGTGAGAATTGTTGGCTTGACCCATAAAAACGGAGAGCAAGGTTGAGGGGGGTTTCTGACTTTCTCATTTTTTCATGGACGGTGTCTCGTTCCTGAAAATATTTCCAGACACTGTACTTGTACCAAATTTCAAGGGGATTCATTTGAGACTAGTGTCATCTTCCCAAGTCAAGAATTCCGGCATCAGAACTGAAAATCTCATACAAATTTATTTTTCAAAACACTTGATTGAACACGCTTCAATACTTTTACCACTTACAGTTGATTTTCGCTTTTTTCGCTGTTTATAGAGAACAGAGTTGGTCACTCAGGAGTGGACACTGCAGTAATGCAAGAATTAAATTTTTAAAATTTGTTTTTCGATTTCTGAAGCTGATTTACGATTTTTTGATCAATGCCGGTTTCAATGGTGGTTTCAATGCTGGTCACAATATTCAAATGCGTGAAGCAAATTCGAATTTTATTGAGGATTTTAGACATTTTTTTAAATGTTTTGTTCCCGTCAAAATGTTTCATCGAATTTCGACCCCTGATTTGTAGAAAATTTTACGGCCTCTACAGAAAGCTACCTCGCAGGTCGCTAGTTTGAGAATTGGTGGTATAAACCCTAAATAGGAGTGGGACTGTTCCGGAATGTTCCAGGATTTCTTGTAATGGTCTGGTCCTTGAGCCTGGACCAGACCATTTGATCTGTTCTCAGTGTAGGACCAGGACCATAAGGTCTTTTAGACATTAGGACCGGAACCATCTGGTCCGTACAAATTGCTGGAACAGGAACATATGTTCTGTTCCTCTAAATAACTCGGACCAGACCGGAACAGACCAGACTAGACCACTAGGACCAAATAGGTTCATCATACGATCACAAATCACAACATGCAAGCATTTGACAAATTAGATAATGTTTTGAATAATTTATTTGATTATTTGAAAAAAAGTAAAATTGCCAGCAAAATGATAATGAACGAACCTCTGAAAATTGTAGTAATAATTATTATATTAATAGAAACTATTAATAATTAGTAAATCTAGTATTAATAATCAATAAATATATTACTAATAATTTATTTATTTATTATTGTTAATATTATGTATATTAATAATTACAATTTCGGATATTTTTTTATTTTTACAACAGGAATTTTTACAAATGTCTTCCTTACTAACCAATACTAAATATTAACGTCTCGCGGACACAATGAATGATTCTGGATAGAAGAATGTTCTCCACGACACGTCGAGAAATCTCCTTTGTTTTTCACCCAGCTTGTATCGTATCGTCTCTCGATCGTATCATGCTGTACAATCTAGCAATGCTATTCTATTCGCGGGAATTGGAAATACTTGAATGGTCATCTATCGATTCTGGTCCGACCATTTGAAATGTATGCTGGAACGTTCCAAATGGTCTGCGCCAAACAAAGGACCAAACAGTCTGTTCCTTGAGCTGGACCAGGTTTAATTGGTCTATCAAGGTTCTTGGACCAGATACATTTGGTCCTTTCGTAACCTGGGAACAGACCGGAACAGACCATGGAACAGACCAGAACAGACCAAAATTTCTGGTCCGGACCAGAACAGTCCCATTCCTAACCCTAAAACCGCAAAAAGATTGAGGAAATTCTGTTCTGGAAAGTGCGGAATTTCTTATCACGTCAATTTTCTTAGAGAGTCTGGCGTTCCTAAAAATATTTTAGAACGCTGTTTGTGCTTGTAGTAAATCTCATGGATATTAACTTGAGTCTAATATTATCGTCCTAAGTCATACATTGCGGTGTCAAGGCCTAAAATGTGACCGTATACAGCGAAACTAAATCCCCTTATTTACAAATTTATTTAATTTAATTTTACAAGTCCCAACCTCTTTTCAAGATATTTTAGAGCCCGTGGAAATATTACGCATCTTGAGCAGACACAATTGTGGTTGACTTGGGACCCATGACACCTTCTGTACATAACTACAAAGTTAGAAATGTTCCAATACTGACATTTCGTTATGTTTGAAAATTACAGCGCAGCGGTAGGAATTGGTCGATATTATCTCATTGCCCCTACATAACTAAGGTCTTCCCTGCAAAATCGTTTCTACAAAAAAAATCATACACTGTCACTACCAATAAGTAACAAATAAGAAATAATTCTGAACGTCAAAAATTGAAACAGAATGCTAAAACTCGAACAAAAATTATTTCAAAATATATGAAAACTTCAAATCAATCAATTATTAACGGTATCCGTAACACGCTTAATTGCCGTCATTATCAAGAATAACCGCATTTTCTCCCTAAATATAGTACCGTACCAATAGTGAGTAATAATAATTCATATTATAGCAACAATACGGGTGGAAGTCAAATATACACAGTAACCACAACAAACAAAAATTGGGACAGTCAAAATAAAAGTGATCCAAGCTTTAAATAAACCCGAACCTTTTAGATTTTGTGTACCGTTGTGCGTACTTACTACAATATCAAAAAGTACATATTTATTCATGTTGGCACAGAACCCTCCATACAACTAGACATAGCACAAGCTATGATTTTAGCCTTAAGTTCCACAAAGTACCATAACCAGGTTTACGAAAATGTCAAAAGGTCAACCTATTTTTTTCGACAAGGTATATCATATCCTTCCTCCCTAGCCCGAATAAGCGAGGACGATGCAAAATGTTTTATTCCCCCATTTTGTGGCCAATTATATTCCAGATTTGTCAAAATTTGTTTCATTGACCCAGCACAAAAATTGAGGTCATAATCGTCAAGAATTTGAAGCATAGTCATTACTTTTTTTTTTACAAATTCTGAATAAATTGTTTTTTATAGCAAACATTTTCCTAAAACTTCCTTTGATGCTCATTTGTAGGAAATTTCGGGGAACTACACCACATGTTCCTATGTTGAGAATTATGTGCATGACTTGTCAAATGATTCATAATTCTGTCTCACAATTTTAAGTCTGAGACCGCAATTTTTGACCTAAGATGATATCAGACTCCGCAAGAAATTTGCTAAAAACACACCGTTTTGAAACATTTTGTGTAATGGATAGACCGTTCATAAAAAATGACATTATCAGACTTTCATAGTCAGAGAACCTAGCAGGGGGTCTAAACACAGTGCGCCCACTGTACAAGTATGTATTGTGTCATATTATATTTAGAGCGAAGTTCTTGTCCTCAGCTCCAGATATTTACAACTTCCAGGAAGGAGTGACATGATCGATGCAATTTATATACTTTACAGAATCTTGTCGTCGGTGACCTCTGTCCTTGTTCGGAGAATTATCAGTTTCAGGGAAGTTCACATTGGTGAAAGTGATTAGGAGTGAGTCACGACGACTGAAGGTGAAGACAACCTACATACAATTTTTCCAGCCGTTGTGTATGTCCACGTCTAGGCTTCTCCACAACTTTTTAACTCTCCACCAATGATGGGCAAATATATCACCTCTCCTACATTCAGCCTACATATTAATTTAATCGTTGAACCTATATACAGCCGATAAGCAGGCAAATATATGTATGTGTCAAGCCATAAATAATGTACAGGCTTTTCCACGGAGGCTCCCTGCCTACATGCCTATATAGGCAGAAGTATACAAACATAGCCTCGGCTACATACTTCAACAAATAAATCCCCAGCCTATTGCAATGACATACATACTAACAATACAACTGTATTCCTGATTTTATTTTTGAAGTCTGTCTTATTTTGAGAAATATTCTTAAACCATACTTATTATATACGAGCAGTATTTGGTCAACCGGCCTTTTGCCTCAAGTACAATAACAGATAAGCAGACAACTTTATACCTGAACTTATCTTCCGTATTTATTTGATGTTATTACAACAAAATAATTTGGAGCGTTAAACAAATTATTTCGTGCTACTCCAATCCGTAACGAAATACCAAGGCCAAAGCTAGCGGAGCCTACATATTGAGTAGTCCTTCTGTGAATTCAACCCTACTTTTGCCGACAGAACAGAGCCAACAGAATTACTGATCCTACCCAATAATCCCTGAAATTTCATACATTTCTAAAGGCAGCCTAATATAAGTGAGGCGCTCATCTTTGCTCCCCGGCACTCTGCACGCAGGATTTATGCATACATTAAGCTTTCCCAGGGCCCGGGTAACGGGCCTACCCCTTATACTTAATAGCGTTGTATCAATAATCCCCATCAATTGCCAGTGGAACCCACGAACGGTCGTAGCTGCAATGTCAAAAATTTGCTAACTTCATGGTGACCTTACAATATTTGAAAGCTAGTCTTTTTGCTATCAGATATAGCAAGGTCACCAGTCATCACATAATACGTTTTTTCATTGAAGATGAGAAGAGATCAATGAAAATTAAAAAAATTATCATACGCTTTATTATTATACACAATTTTTCTCTTTAACCCCGGATTCGGGAGACAGCTCCCGAGGTCAATGACCTCACTATGCCCAAAGGAACTTGTGATTGTGACCGGATTCCTTATATGCATAATTTCCAGTAGGTTTGACGAGGGTCGTCCCATCGGGTAGACAATAAATACCTGAATTAGCTCCACGCAATGAGCAAATCAGAGTCACCATTCAAGACAAATCACAGAGCTGTCCAAAATACATTTTGTATTTTGAAAGGATGATAGTATATTGTATTTTCTATTTACTACGCTTTGAAAGACTTCATTACACATTTCATTCTATAATTTTAAAAAAAATGCAATAATTCCTTCCTATTAGTTTTTTAGGCGTACACTAGAACAGAATGAATCATTGACCTTTTTTGAAGGCGATCGGGTCATCCTTCTAACTCCAGAAAATTATGAGGGGTCACGTATAAACACACACACAAATACATATGTACAGCAGTAAGCTGAAGCTAAAGCCATCTATTGCCTTTGTTCTTTATATTCAATTGCATTTCCCATCAACTGATAGCTGTCACAGGAGCTTCTACAAGCTTTATTTAATTTCCAATTAATAATTTATTCTTGAATAATAAAATAACCTTAAATATCAAGCCCACTTCACAGGCCTTCAGTCTAACATTATACGTCAACCAAAAGAGCGCCCGCTCTTTTGGTCCTTCCCAGAGCCCGTTCTAGGAAGGATCCCGGGCCTTAGAGGCCTTAGAAGGTCAAAGATACGAGCGGGAGAATTTAAATCTCCACGCATATATGTCAAGTCTACGTTCTTAATCATTAGGATCGTTCCTTATGGGATACAGGTGGTATTGCCTGGTGCCAGTGAACGTGGAGGGCGCGGAGTTTAAAATTGTACAAACAACGATATAATTACTGTACGCTATGCTATGCTATACGTTCTATACAGGGCTGCTTGTGCTTGTATATATGGACTGCGGGCTACTCCGTTCCGTTCCGTGTACTAGTGAAGAAGGTTTGAATTTGGCCCTATTGTATTGGGCAACAGAGGGTGGAAGGAGAGATGAGCGTTGCAGCGGCACCAGACGGTCCTTCGGGGAACTCGGAGCATAACTAGGCCAGAATCCATCTTAGGTGCTTAAAAAGTCAAGCAAAAGCCGAACGAAACCTGAAAGGAAGCAGCACGGCAGCAAGCCCATGAACGAACCAACGAGTCCATATAACCCGTAGTAGTATTTATACAGAGTTTCTCCGATTGTGTGTGTGTGTGTGTACTCTGCTAGATTATCCGCTCGGCAGTAAAAAGTGCTAGGAATCCCTCGTAGTCCCTCAGTGTTGAAATAAAATAAGAAAGAACGCAGCCGGTGACATTGCGTTCTTTACTGATTCTCAACACCAAAAGTGGAAATCAGTTAGGACTAAAATTTTCAAAAAGTTTACAACTATCTCATCCCGTTAGAAACAGAATGCCTCTTCCGAGTCGGGCTCGTGTTTATGCCGACGTCAATTCCCATAAGCCAAGAGACTACTGGGACTACGAATCTTATGTTGTTGAATGGGGGTAAGTAATTTTTTTTATTTTTATTATTATTTTTTTTTTTTTGAACCTAACACTTAATGGAAAGTCAAATTCGGGGGGAGATGTATTTAGGGGGGTTGGAGGATTGACGGGAAGAGGGATACTGGGAAGTGATGGAGGGGTTGTCGAATTTTTGAAGTTGTTGAGGAAAACGTTGATCGGGCCTGATGCTCAGATCGAATGCTAGTCCTAAGGCTATATGAGGAGAGGTCATTGGAGAAAAGATGTGGATAGGGCTCGGTCGAGGGTTCAAAGAACAAGTGATTGATTGGGGAGGGATGGTGGAGATAACATTTTGGGAAGAGTGAGTGGAATGAATTGTGGGAATTTGAATTCGGGAGACGGGAGTTGACAGGGGGGTTATGAACTTTGAGGGGAAATGGAGGTACATATTGGATGACAATGGTGTTGAGAAAGTGGCTTTGGGAGTGTTCGTGGGGGTTGGAGAAGGAAAGTTGGGTGTGTGGGGGGGGGAGTAGGATCGGGAATTGGGAAAGATTGTTAATTTTTTGAATGTTTATAATTTCAGACAGCAAGATGACTATCAACTGTCCCGAAAGTTGGGCCGGGGAAAATACAGTGAGGTGTTTGAAGCCTACAACGTGGCCACGACAAATGAGAAGTGTGTGGTAAAAATTTTGAAACCAGTTAAGAAGAAGAAGATCAAACGAGAGATTAAAATCCTGGAAAACCTCCGCGGGGGGACGAATATAATTACATTGGAGGCTGTTGTGAAAGATCCTATATCGCGGACTCCAGCTCTCATTTTCGAGTATGTGAATAATACTGATTTCAAGCAGCTGTATCAAACCCTCAATGACATGGACATTCGGTACTATCTGTATGAGTTACTCAAGGTAATTAATACAAGTATTGAAGTAGCTTAGGTATGTCAAAAAATATATTGGTATGGTTTGGGAGGGGGTGTGGAAGCTTCTCTGGAATGTAGTATGTTATGTTATTAGACTCGTTTCTTTTAATGTGGGCCTGATTTGAAGGAACGTGGTGTGGACGAGGTCATAAATTTGTTATAAATTCTCTAATTGGATTTTCTGTAGGCTTTGGATTATTGTCACAGTATGGGCATTATGCACCGGGATGTGAAACCGCACAATGTGATGATAGATCATGAGAACAGAAAGTTGCGTTTAATTGATTGGGGTCTTGCTGAGTTCTATCACCCCGGACAAGAATACAATGTCCGTGTTGCTTCACGGTACTTCAAGGGGCCGGAACTTCTTGTTGACTACCAGGTTTGTTTTATTTTCAAATTATACAGAAACGTGCCAGTGTTTCGTGATGAGTTTATCTGGATAGTCAATTACTTCTTTGTTCATAGATGTATGACTACTCACTGGATATGTGGTCCTTGGGGTGTATGCTCGCCAGTATGATTTTCCGAAAAGAGCCATTCTTTCATGGTCACGATAATTATGACCAACTCGTGCGAATTGCAAAAGTAAGTTGCCATTTTTTATGCATTCACTATTTTAGAATGTAGAATCTAGACCTGTAGTAGTGCTAAATGTTGTGGTATTAGAGATTTGTTGGTACGTCCGTGGTAATTTTAATGTGTTCGATTCTTCTTCGTTTGCTTCAGAGAAGAGTAGAATAGGGGAGTAAACATATTATTCTTTATGAAGCCAAAATAATTTTGTTGGGTGAAACAACATTTCAAATTATTCATTTACGAGGTCAATGTGGAATTTACTACGTCCATATATAATATTCTAATTTAGTTATATTTAAGTGATTATTTTCAGTATTGACCCAAATTGTTCGTAAAAATGGATTACTATGTAAGAAGTAAGAATATAATGGTCCAGCAATGACCTTTAGTTTTGGATTAATGGCAACCAGGGTTGAACATTTGTGGTTATGTACTGTTTACTTATCTTTAATTTTTGTTGTTTGCAGGTTTTAGGTACTGAGGAATTGTACGAATACTTAGACAAATATCAAATTGAACTAGATCCCAGGTTTAATGACATTTTAGGAAGGTAAGATTGACGATTTTTACTTCATTTATTTTATCGGTACATAGCTCAGCAAGGTTTGAAGTGCTTGGAAGGACAATGTGAAAGATGTTGTTAATTAATAACTTTGCTTTCGCGCACTAACATTAAATGTCGTGAACAACTGGGTAAGTACAAGTATGTATTGTGGGAACATTTACGTTTGTGTTCTCAGATGCTGTATAAGTTGGCAGTTGGATATATAGTATTTCAGTGGTGAAAGTCAGCAAATGTTAGCTTCCCACTATTGTAGTCCATATCTGAATGAAACAAATCAGGCGAAAGTCAAGGTTTTAAGAGATTGGGGGATAAGGGGAATCTGTGCAAACCGGAGTAGAGTACTCCCCAACGTTTATCGAAACAGTAACCACTGATTTCACCGTGGTGGTAGCGATATAGGAGTAAGGTTGTTTTTCCTGTACACGTATCAAAGCTAGAACCGTGGTCGATTTTACATGAATAGGTCTAGTTGTTGATTCTTGATACTCCTTGTACTAAATAGTACCGACAGTTGCTATCGATTTATCTGTTATCCCAACAAGACATCAATCAGCTTCACGTCTTACCACTATACTAAACAGGTCGTACTATGCATGTTCTTTAAGTTCTGGATTATTATGTTACTACAGACATTCCCGAAAACGATGGGAGCGCTTTGTTCACAGTGAAAACCAGCATTTGGTTTCTCAAGAGGCACTGGATTTCTTGGATAAACTCCTCCGGTATGATCACAAGGAACGACTCACGGCTCGCGAAGCCATGGACCACCCCTATTTTTGTAAGTGTTAGTTTCACTCCGTTGTAGTAAATACGCTGTTGATTTAGTACGAGGATGTAAGATGTGATTGACCAGCGTGTATTAATCTTTAAATCGGTCTTGTCGCTGGGAATATGACCTTTGTTTTATTGCCATGGTCATTGTTTTTACACCACCTAACCTTAAACATTTCCTTGACCGAGTTACGTATATTACGTATAGTATATGTAAATCTTCTGCTACCAGTGTAATGTATTTTGATTAATGAATACCGTTGAAGGGCTTTCAGCCTTGGATGAACTTTATCCAAAAGAAAAGTATTTTGGTTTCTGTTGGTATTAAGACGAATTTGGTTTGAAAGTGCAATTCTTTGCATGTTATCGATCAATTATGTAGTTCATACACACGTGTAGGTCCAATCCAGTTCAGGCTGTCTGCTTAAAATTAGGCAAACAGCCTAGAAGTGCCCTGTGCATGCGTGAAGAAATTAAAGTGTGTGCACGGCTATTGAATCGTTGTCTAGGTTTTCTAGCAATAGTAATGGTTGCAAGTAATTACTTCCTCACTTTTAACTACAATCAGATGGAATGCAATATAATGAAACGTCGCTATGCTGGAAACTGGAATATACTGTCACTGATGTAATTTGTATTTGTGCTTTTTAGATCCAATAGTGAAAGAGCAAGGCGGTAGCATACAACAACCTCCCCACAATTCAAGTTTCGTGATTGGTGATCACTAAATTAACTTTCGAATATTTCTTCATTTATCAGTTATAAAGAAACGTGAAGACCAGCGAGGGAGATATTCAGAAATAATACTAAGGCTAAGTCTAAAACTAATTGTAAACTTCCCATTGAAATCTACACAACCCTCCAAAAGGCTTTTTTAAAATATAGTTTAAGAGTAATAACACCTGTCTGAGTCTTTTAAATCCCAGAATAATCATTCATGCCTCAATAAAAATTAAGACAAGTGTCCATCCCATTGACGATACATAGAAGTTTGTATTCGTTACGTGTATGTGTAAGCATAATATAACTTAAAATACGTTAATTTTTGAAATCTTTACTTCTTGATGAACGCTGAATTTTATTACTGGGTAACTCGACTACGCAAAAATGGTGAAATATAAATATTCATGTTAATACTATTAATACAAAGTGTTCACAGTAAGAGCAGTAATTAAATTATTTCTCTTGGTCGCTTTTTTGTTTTTGTTGAGTTTTGCCTTAATGTTCTTAATATTAAATTTATGTGAGTTTGTACATATTATGGTGGTAAATGTACACGTATCACTGACTTGTGAAATAATTTAATTCATATGTCCAAAGCGTTTTCCCTGAGTTGAGGCATTTTTTGTACTCAAGACAGTGAGTGCTTGTTGACGAAAATCCACATCAAGAAGTAAAGTCTGAATAATAAAAACTTTCAATCTATTATCCAATGGGAGGAACCGAGCTCTGTTAGATAAAGTGTGATGGTATAAACGGAAAGCCTTTTGATGAGTAAATTCAAATTGCTATCATTATTTATTTCTTACAAAAAAAATTTTGCGTTACGTATTGAATCAATCAGATTTTCAGCAGTATAAAATAATTCTTCATAAACATCAGCAAAAATTACGTTTAAAAATGTTTGTACTTTGGTTATATGGTATGATCTTGTGCGATGGGTACTGTGTACATGAAGCATTGATCTGTTATAGTGTTTTGTCGGAAAAAAACATTTCAGTTGAAGGAAAAGGAAATACTTAAAATTTATTCGTAATAATTGGCTGTATTTTGTACGATGATTAAATCGATCCCCATGTACAAGGAAGCCCCTTTGCTTTTTGTTTATTCAGTTGTGAATTTTATTATATTTTAAATCTTAAATCAGTCCGTCTCGTATTTGTCTTCATTTTTACTTTCCTATATGCGTATACCTACATGCGATTTTCAACATTCGATTGTTCTGAATACTGAAAGAACCTATTTAAATGGTGGTTAACAGATGAACAACAAACGTGACTTCAAGTGTGATTTATATCACTCTTAAACATAAATCTTTTAAAATAATCTTAAGTGCGGGAATTCGCAGTGAGAAGTTTATTATTACAATAGATGAAGTTTCAAATCCAGATGAGTTGGTGAACTTTACTGTGGAATTACTGTATGCATTGAAAGGAGTATAAATTTTCATACCTTTTATCGATTCAGTATAAATAAAACAATTAATTAACATTTTAGAACTTAAAATAAATCACAGGAATTATTGTATTTTATTTTGTAGAATTGAACATTATTCCTATTTAGAATTTTCACGTTTAGGCGTGGTGTAGATGTTTGGAGGTTTTTCATGAAGTTGGACAGGTTCACATTTGCCAGTACTTAATGTGCTGTAAAATGCAGTGTATGTGCTAAGAAGTAAATCATCGTGTCGGACCCATGTAGTTAATTTCCTGCATCCGCTTCGGTGCAGTTTACCTTGATGGATAGACTTTTTTGTTCCCCATAAGCAGCATTTAAAAGTGTCTCTACACGAAATATCAATAACTGCTGTTGCTAATAAGATAATTATTAATGTAATATTCGAAAATCTTTTCCACATTACTCGGAAATGAAATAATTGATTACGTGAGCTCAAAAATTGTCTGTTAAGAATTTAGGCGGTTTAATTAACCATTTTTCTTCATTTGTTAAATAACGAATTGCAACCAGATTTCAGTTGCGAATATTATGAAACTGAAATACTCTTGCTGATGAGGT
This sequence comes from Allacma fusca, assembly GCA_947179485.1. Classification (NCBI taxonomy): domain Eukaryota; kingdom Metazoa; phylum Arthropoda; class Collembola; order Symphypleona; family Sminthuridae; genus Allacma; species Allacma fusca. Next base: position 19,207,762 of record OX359250.1, on the reverse strand, counting down.
TATATTAGGCAACAAAAAAAGCTAGCACCTACTATCACTTGTATTGTAATCTTTTTGGAAGGAGTTATGTCTGCAGATTTCATACTTAAAAATTATTTTATGATTTATCATTAAGGCATTGATGGCCTTTACGAAAACACATTTGTGAAAATTTTAACCGTTGGACACGGAACTTTAGGGTATTATATACATGCATTTCCTTGAGCGTTTCATTATGTTCTTAAATTAATTGAGGTAGCAAGAACATAAAGAATAAATTATCTCTGTCGAGCTACAATCGTTTACAGTGCTAAAATTTTGTCCGACTGTTCTCAAGCAAAACCTTTGTTCAAGTGTTCGGTTATCGAAATAAAATTTGAGGAATTTAATGAAGGTATCAAGCAATTTTTACCTAATGATTCTATTTTTATTAAGGGTCTATTTACTTTTAATCTAGATTTTAGAATTGAATATATAGTATAAAAAAGAAAAATATTTTCGATATAGTTGAATGAGTGTGTAATCTTTAGACTCGTAGGTACACAAAAGTTAACGTATAGTTTATTATTTTGTCTTGTTATTGACCCTGACCTGATCAAAATAGCCGTTGTGATTCAATTGACACACGTGATGGATGTTTTCAGCCGACGTTCTATGTTTACTAATCATGAAATGGCGAAGTTGTAAAAAATAAATCACAAATCTAACTCTTTATAAGCAGTGAGAAATAAATGGGTACTGTTACTGTACATTAGGTATGTCTGCTGAGAATTGTTTCATTACAAAAATAATTACTACTCAATTTGGAATTACTTAGCTTGCGACATACTTACACGATGACAAATCTTCGTTCATAGTCTCTTCTTATCAGTGTTATCACTTCCGACAATGCTAAAATTTACCTCATTGACATGCTACTAACACTGCCTCCCTCGCATCGGAATATAATCTGTATCGAAGTGATTACAGCTCCGTTGAAAATTATGTCGTGGGAAAATGTGAATTAACAGCAATTATTTATCTTCATATGCCAGTTCTCAGTAAAAATAACCATTTGGGTAATTAAGACTACATACGCACGTTTTACCAGATGCTATAATGTTTGTCGTTCAAATATCATTTTACATACCGTCGTATGGGGAACTGCCAGAGTGACGGATGTGATGTGACCCAACATATGTATTGATCGGTCTCTTCAATCATGCTGACTTAATTACTACGTTTTGTTGACTTTGTCCTCTTACATGCGTCAAATGTACATAGTGCAAATATTAGGGGGTGAATGCCAGGATTGCCAAGCGCTAATAGCTAACCTAACAATAAGATCAAGTTGTAGCACCAGGCCGCATGGTCACGTTTATTATCAGCCACTGCTACCAACTGCTCCAAGATTTGTTTGTAGGCTTGGCACGTTGTAACATCTAACATTCATATGAACATACATCTACAGTTATACTTACGTACACTGTCTACAGATTTTCACCATTTCAGATGTCATTTTCGTAATTCGACCGCTGACGGGGCAAATCTCAATGATGTGATTTAGTCATGTGTCGATTAAATTTAATTACTCAGAAGCGCTTGAACTTCATTTTCTCGTTTTAATATTCCTGCGCAGTTATTAAATCTACCATGACATGGAAATTGCACATCATATTCACGTTACAACCGCGAGGCTATTACTTATTCATTAAGTCTATAAATTATAGACTGTAATACACCTCTATTATTGTTTTATGGAACAGCCTATTGCCTGTACCCTGTAGTGTTATTTATTTATCTATATTAAATAGTACTGATTGTGCTTGCTTTTATGCCGACTACTGGAAGAAAAATTATCGATTTAAAATTACAGCCCACATTGAAAACCGAATTAATTGCTTCTGTACCTTTCCTAAATATGCTTGACTGATCGTGATAAACACGATTTCTTGTATACATATGTATCCTACACATATTTACATACATACATATGTTGAGTGAAAATGAAAGGGAAGAATGGAATTGATGAACGTCCAGGGAGAAGTTTCTACTGTATTGTGTGCGTAGGAAGATAGGCCGTCCCTAAAAGACTCGACCCTTTTCATATTTATTTGTAAGTATAGAAATTGAACTGGAGAGACATTGAAAGCATTTTAGTACGCTTGAAGAAAGACTCCGCTCGTTCAATAATAATAAATAGTATAATTTGTTATGAGGAGCAAGCTGGATTTCCTGCGTTATAAACAATACACAATGCTTGAATTGTAGGCATAGAGGACATATACAATATTCCATGGAACACCTTTTACCTAAGGACAGATCCCTGGGGTCTGTATGAAATCATTTATCTAAGGGCCTAGTATTTTTCCATAGTTTTTCTGCACAAGGGAAATATTTGGTAGGTATAAAGTCAGCGATTATAATTTTAAAACTTTAGAGGACTTGATTTTACTCAAGTACAAAACTTCTTCACCGGTAGGGTTTTTTGTTTCTGAGCCAGCCGTTGTTTGCATTCAACCAAATTGAATATTTATGACCTCCTGTCTCAGTTTCTTAAGCTACAGCTTCAGAAAACAGAATCTTAGCGTTTCCCTTCGCGGCATCTCCTCCTTTTGCTATTACATTCTGCTCTGGTAAAGTTAAAGCAAGTATTTGTAGCCAGCAGTGTTAGTTCCAAGGCTTAGGGATTGGATTTGAGTATACTGTAGAGAGAAGGTTGACTGGAGGAGAGAATCACGTAACTTTCACTTTCCCGTCCCGTCGTATCTCTCTGCATGTTCAGTGCTTCAATTTATGGTGAAGCAGGAAGAAATACCTACACGCAATGCGAACTCTCTATTCCTGTAATTATAACTTCAAGTGTGTTATTTTAACTTCTATTATTTCCTTCAACTTCACACTCCGGCATGTATCTTGACAAGAGGTCATTCTGTAAGGGTGCGATTCCCTACCATGGTACTAGCTTTACAGACTTCACACAATATATGTACACTTAATTACATACATTGTATTTATTTTCGACCCTACGACTTCATAAAAATTCAAATTACATGAGTACACCAATGTTTTAATTATTTTCGAATCAGATGGTCCGGAAAAACTCATAATTCAACTGGTTTTTACCTTACTGTTCTCATGAAATCAGGCTCTGGCTTGGTTTGAGGAATGTTTGTGGAAAAATGGTTTTTCACAAACATGACCAACAATGCCTGAGAAACCTTTGAGATCCCAAGCATTTATTCTGTGACTCTGACATTTTATTTTCAGATATCAGGTTTCACGTGTAAAACAAAATATTTTTATAAATAAGGAATTGCCACCTGACAAATAATAGCTTTAATGAACAACATCCAGTCGGGTGTTCACTGCTGGCGGTTAAAGGCTAAACACATATGTCTACTCAGCTATTGTCAGCTACATTCACACATGCAAATATTGATATCTATTTCTAATTGCTCTAAATGAATGTTATTAAGCGAGGGGGGAATTTCCTTGTGAAAACAAGCTATTTTTGGAACTATTATAGTTGAGCAAACCATTGTAATTATGTGTTATCACTAATGCTGGACATGTTCATTAGAAATTGTTTTTCTCATAGGGGGAGAGTACCGATAATTTCAAATCTGGGGCTTTGGCCTGTCTTTTTTTTAAACATGTTATTGATCGGATGAGTAACATTTTTGTAATGCGTACCTCGCCAGGGTGCACATTATTTTGCTGAGTGACCATTTACCTTTCGTTATGTATATTGTCTATAGCTGCTCAAATTCATTTATCTTCTCGCAATTTCGGCCAAAGTCGTTACAAAGGCAACGACTTGTTGACGCCATTCGCAATGATAAGACCATGAGAGTGACTCTTGTCAAAGTAAATTCTTTGAATCAGTATATATTAGCACGTATTATTACTGCTATATTTGCGTCTAGTGGAGCCACAAGATAGATTTTTGTAATGTTTACCAGCTGCCGGCCTGCACTGTAACGTCTGGACTTTATGGCATGCAAAGAAATACTAAGTACCCATGTAAGTAGACTCTCATAATATTTTGCAAATCTAATAGGGGCTATGAAAGAAGTAAGCCCCTACGAAATCAGCTTAAGTCTCGTTATTTTGAAATATGTAATTATCTATTCACAGCTTTCTACTTGAATTAATACCCGAATTGCTTCTGTAGCTATTAGTATGGATCCTTCAGAGGAAAGGGGAAGTTTATCAGAACAGACGTTTGAATGTTTTTCACGTGCATACTAGTCAAATGCACAAAACAGACAGTATATAATCTATAGTACTTTCCTTTTCCCGACTTTCCTACTCATTGGTTAGGATGCAAAGCTGTGTCAAGAATGCTTTGAACTATGCGCGAAGTCAGAGTATTGTAATTAATTGCATTCCAAATACTCAAAGGCAATAACGTCTGTGAGTAAAACAATAATTAAAATGTTCCTTGGTGATCCATTCCATGGGCTGACAATCGGGACAAGGAGATGCGGCAATATTTCCTTGTAGTAAGTCACATTTAGTCAATGTGTTTGGGGCATAATTATTCAGCAGTCATACATACATTTTGCACTTCAATGCAAGCCCATATGTCTGTATTTTGTTGGAATGGCGGCGTGGGGCGAATTCCCCTGACTTCCTTACATAATATGTAATTGGAGGAGTGTATTGTACACTTCATTGCTGCCGCTACCGATTTCGGAAATTCCATTTATGGCTTCTATGTAATAGTTTGCGAAGTATATCAAGTTTCAGTATTTTGCGTGTGGGATTTTGTTCACTCTGGTTTTCGTTCATCTAAGTTTCAATGATGATGAATTAGAAAAACAAATAAGGTTTGAGATAATTTACATTTTTGTGTGCTGCTAAAAGCTAGGGAACGATCACGTTACTTTGCATGATGATGTGATTACCAATATTTTCATATCGTTGATATTATCAACTTCCATAAATTTCAAGATTAGCTCCGACTCTGTATTCCCTTGGTTTACAAACTGTATACTTACCTTATTTGCCTAGATAATACATTATGCACTCACTCTGGGCCCTTTGATACTTATTTGCAATATATGTAGCTTCTTCCTGAATTGTGTGGAAAGTATTCGAACATGATACCAGAGGTTTCCATATTTTAAATGACCAGGTTGTTTATCATTTATCATTTCCGGGGTTTTAAAATCGATAGTGACTGCGGCTGAGCCCAGTTATAAAACCTGACAATACACGCTGCTAACTGTTGATGTAAAAATAGGAGAGATATATGACCTTCGCTTGAATCCATAAGTACCGCAGGGATTTAGCTTATTAGGAATCAAACCCGACTACCTTTTTCGATTGTTGAGAGCTACTGTATTTGCTGGGGTTATGTGGGTCCACTTTCTCTCGTGGGAACGCCTGAGTGGGATGTGCAATTGTTGTAAGTGCAAGTTCAAGTTCAGACTGTCTTGTTACTATTATGTTGCTACGACGAAAACAAAATGTCACAATAACAATAATGACATCTAACACAATACTAAACACTGGATTCAGTTGTACATAATTGTCAGTGACATTGACGCTAGTTGCTCCTATGTAAGCACATGTAGTCATTTCCTTGTTTTCAAATAATTTCAATAAATCTGAACTGGATTTTTTTGTTATTGCAATTTGCCCAGTTGTTAGTGTGACATACATAAGTTGCTCTGCTTACACTAATCATTGAACGACAATGTAACACAGTCAGAAGGACCATCGCATATCGGTAGTAAAAGGAAATGGAAAAATTTTCTCAGGGTTGAGCTTATAATCATGTATCCACTTAAATTTTCGCGTCTCATGCCGTATTTCACGATTTTATAACCCAATTTCATTGATTAGCATATTTTATCTGTCTTGGAACATATACATAGACTGGGACAACCTTAGATAATCCGGTTCTCCCCTCTTCATTGTAATAATAAATAGAGCTTTTAGTGCTATAGTAGCATTTGGAAAAATTTTTCCTCCATACTTTGTATCTCATCATGACACTACAGAAAGGCAGTAATAGATGACACGTTGCTTGTAGCCTATATTTATTGTGAAACACTAAGTTCTCCTTGGTACATGTTCTTTAAGCCTGACAACTCATCGAGCAACATCTTCAATTTACGATTAGCCAGATTATTTTTCATAAAAAATCTTTTCAGAGTATAAACGTCGTAAAGTTTTTTTTTTGTAAAAATGCTGATGATGATATCGTATATCGTGTCAGTTGAGCATAATCAGTCTCCACTTACGTATTGAGTAACGTCGGGTAAGCAGGACTGCCGTATATATGTTAGAGGAATGCTCGGTATTGTAAGTGTGTACTTATCATCTTTTTTTTTTTAAAAATCCAATCCGTTCATCCTTCCGTTTGTTTGTCTGTCTTGTTGTGTTTCAATAAAAACTTGTAAGTTGCCTCACCGATGAATGTGCGATAAATACTGGTCCACCCTTGACGAGGAAAAAGTCGCTAGGGCCAGAAGTAGCAGTACCCTTTAAAAGGGACCATAAAAAAATCTACCAGAAACAATGAGTTCCAGTTCCAATGAAAGAAAACTAGATCAGGGTCCCACAGAACTACATTTTTGTTTCCACACCACACTTTTCCGCCTGCACCGAGCACCGTCTCTGCTCATCTTACAAGCTCCACAAATGTTTTACAACAATGAGCAATTTATTCATTTAAACTTCCATTTCCAGCGAGATGTGCGCTCTGGGTGCTTTATTATGAATGATACTGTGGTTGTCCGTAATGCATTTACCAAATAGGCATGACGAAAGTATTTGGAAATTAATACTCAGTCCCGTTTGTGCATGTAATCCGGTCCCTCAAAAGATTCATAACCTTTGCCGACCAGCATCCTTCTGTAGTCAGGGATGTTACCAAGACCCCAAAAGAACCAGGATAATAATAATGCTGGTATGTGTGAACCTGGGGAAGGTAGGGATCTTAGGAAGGTGCTGGTTGACATTGAGTCAGCATTCTTCACAGCACGGTAGGTCGTATTCCCTAGCAAGTGGCCAAAAATGTAGGAACAGATTTTATATTTCTAGCGCGGAGTTAGGCAAAATACAGACACGTAAAAATTTCTTGGAGCAATCATCCAAGAATTCCCGTTGCTTTAAGAACTATGCTTTAATGATATACAAGGATTGTAGTCCTGGAGAGAAGACCTTCGACTTCCAGAAACATTACGACGAAAAATAAAAATACGAACCCCGTATGAATACCCTAGGTTTGAGTCCAGATTCTGTACAACTCTGTAGAGTTGAACCATTCAATCAGTACTCATACGCTGTTTACGTTTACATCTCCAGGGTATTTCATGTACCTAATAGGTATATACACTGCATGGCTTTAAATGTTGAAAGTGTCTGTACAGTAGACACTTGAGATATTGGACAGGAATTCTTTTCCCCTCAGATTCTAAATAACCGTACATAGAGCAATATAAGCTCGTAAAATTTTTCTTTCAGCAGCTCGAGATACACAGTACAGTTATAGTACTCCCCAGTATTGTTAGAATCTTCCATTCAACGACGGACAATTAAACTGCAAAATTTCCTACTAAATGGTAATTTGACTAATGGTAGTTACAAGGAGTGGTCCTAGTTCCAGTGACCATTACCTCCTGACAAATACTTTGTTTACTATTTTCCCATTGTACAGCTTCAGCTCGGCCAGGCTGTATAGAGTCCAATTACAACACAACAAGTTTACATGCTTACACATTATTTTGAACCTCAGGGTGAAGGAAATATCCTTGTTTTCTTTCCTATCATCTGTAATATAAGAGATTCTTGTTTTAACCTCCGTCTGAGACAAGGAACTTAGAAAGTTAAAATTGGAGGATTGAGCCCCACATTCATCCCAGCTTATTTCAAACCGACTATCTCTTATACAGATACTGCCGACTCCTAAGGAAAGGAATTGAGGGAGTAGAAGTTACATTTGCATAAAATGATGGTATAGGTTGATAAATTTGGGTACGAATGTGGAACAGATTGCAGCTACCGAGTTCTCATCGGGCTGATTGGAATATAAATGGGTTCACTTTACAAAGAGTGTAATTGGGTAGTTCTAACAATTAGTATATTATTAACTTGATGAAATATCTAAATCAGCCACCGCCTTGGAAGTTTTGATTCAACATAAGACATTTCCTTATAAAGATACCTAATTGTACGTACATTCTCACAGACTTTAGAGGGATGCTCAATGCTGCACCTCTCTCATGTTAACCAACTGTTGAAAAAAAAAATATACGAAGGAAATAACTTTGGCTCAAACAACGAAATCAAAGTATTTCTCTAATTTTACTGCTACGTAGGGCATACTATACTCAGACCTATAAATTGCTGGATATCAAGGAAACACTGTGAAATTTAGATAAAGGAAACAACTCCTCATTGAGGAGACCTTATATTGCAATTGTAAATACACAGGACATTTCTGTTTACAACCGATGGCTAATCTTATGACATATACTTTTGATGAACCGAACCCTTGGAGGAAATGAGCCTTTCATGTTTTTAGAATCTACACCTACCCTTCTGTTGGGATTTGCAGGCAGTGTAGAAGGTCCAAACCTTTATACATCAGACTTCAAAAGAATATAGCAACTCTGGGGTTTGGGTGGAGTGTGAAAGCTGGAAAACTTGCAGCATGCTCTCTCCTTCCGATGGTTCACGTGGAGAGGTTTCCATTGTGAAGTTTTAAGTACATAGACCGTTTTGTAACCAACCTCCAATTCCTTGCAGGAACTGTACACAGCAAGGCTATTCAGCAGCAGCGGTGTGTGCCTTATCTCTGCAAAACTTTTTATTATAGGAGGACTCAAGATGACCTCAAAGAGATGAGAATGACATCGACTCCATACCCCGTCCACGTCCTGCTTACGTCTAATCACTCAGTGAACGCTCGCCTAATTATGTCCGATAATAAAAACTCCATCAAAATAGATAACTTATTTGGGATTGTAAATGCGCTGTCATAGGAGACTCATTTTAAAATGACGTGCAATTTCATTATAAAAATTGAGTCTTTTAACACTAGTATTTGTTCAAGCATTCAGAGACTTCTATGGCTCACATTTTACGTTATGTGGGGGTGCGGGAAGAAAAATAATTCAACTCTTTTCCCCTTCGATGGGGGTTCAGTTATCAAGCTGGAAATGAGAGGAAAAAGCTACCAGGTGTTGGGACTCCTCACTCGTTTTTGTGGAAGAAGGAACGTATTCGTATCTCACAGAGCCTTTCAATAGATTTCACGTTCATCAACTCGGTCTTCTCATGACCGTATATGTGTCGCGTGGATTGCTGATAAACAGGCTATTGCGCCCCTTCTAGGTATGTTTACATCGAGAGTCCGCTACCCTATGTATGTAAATATCTGTATATACCCTATCATCCATAAATCTGTACATAGAGCTCATTGTGCCTTGATGTGGGTTGAAAGCTTGAGCCTTCATGGCTTTTAATAATAATGGCACATTGAAAATCATCAAAAGTATATAGTTCCGTCAACCCAGCGTCAATGAGCTTTCAAAGCCCAAATCTTCTAGTTCATATTTACGGTTACTACTGGGAGCTAGAGAGTATTTTCAACTTTGTCGTAATCGGACGGGTACAATGCTAGGGATATGGATGGAGCGTACACTTAAAGGTATACGTACACATAACCAAGCATACTATTTCTGCAGTTAGGGATAATTTAGCTCAAGTACACACATAATGCAGAGAGCCCTGAGCACAGAGAAAGAAGGGTCAGTGCCGCAATGCTGCCACACATTGGGGCAAGGAGGTCCTATATAGTACATAAGGGCTTGTGCAAGTTTGTTTTTAGTTTGCGTGCAAGTATCTCTTCAAGAGAAAACTCACTTCACCATCCACGAGGTCCCACTTCTGAGTTTACATAAGTTCCTAAGGTTGGACATTATACTACTAAAAGTAAGGAGCGAGCTCTCATATGGAAGGTTTGAAAATACATACAACACAACCACTGAAATTTCTGAAGTCACTCGAGCTCCGGAGAATATCTCAGTATGTATGTGGATAAATGTATGTATGTATGTATGTAGGTATAGTGTAGTTCATAATTTTAGATTGGATTAAAGCTACCAGAGGTTTCGGGCAGGAGGTACTTAACTTATACAGTGTGCGTATAAGAGTGTAGTCGGTCAGGTCCTATGTACACGGAGCGTTCTAGAAGCCGATTACTTTTCGTAGTGCTAACTTCCAATCGCTTTGTGCTATAGGCCAGGTGTTACTTGGCGTTTTTGTGATGCGAAGAAAAATGGAAAAATTGCCATGCAGCATCCGTTCAGCTGTCTCCTGCCAAGTATTTGAATCTCATTTTCTCTTTTGATTCTGTACCTATATCACCATGCATGCCCTCATGCATAGGAGTCTTCGGTCTTCAATATGAGGCAGATTGCTAGGCACTCAATTACTTTTCAGGGGTAATCAGGATTTGAGCATGGATGTATCCATGTGCACTTTAAGATTATAAATTAAAAGTGTTAATAAGCTCAGTGAACGCGATTGAGTTCATTTTAATAAATATGTACATTTATCAGTAGTTCCTGACTTTTACTAGACAGTTCCCTTAGATATCAAACAAACAATGTGTCCGTGTATATAAGCTTTCACGTTTTTTTTTGTGAACCTCCACACATATGTTTATTCAAGTTAGTTTCAAGTGGGGCTAACATGCATCTCATCCCTTATGTTATTCCTTTCACAATGTACCATAAATTCGTTAAATCCATCGAACAGTAAATATAAACGGAAATCCATGGATTGGTTATCAATCAAATTGGAGGTACGTAGATCAGAAATACTGGATTGTGTAACTATTATTTGTAGAATCATTTTTTTTGTAAATGTCTCAAGCTGGGTAACTAAAGCTCCGTAGCTTTCCTTCAATGAAATCGTATTTGAGGGGAAATTACATCAATGGAATCTCAGAAATAGGAAAATAGTATGTTTTGAGACTTATTCCTAGCACAAGTTAGTATAATCTGACATTACGGTTCGAAGAAATTTTATTACACAGGAATCATACTGTTTTAATTTTGAAAGAACCGAATGCACAAACTTTTTAGTGCACACACCGTGTATGATAGTGATGTATCTAATCGGTACTGAAAATTCAAAATGAGAAGGTACACAAGCAAGTTTTAACTGGGAAATGTATCCATCTTTTGGTTGACATATCGTTAGCCTATGCCCTCCTCATTGCGGGTCTGTATCCGTCTAGATAAGAAGTTAAATCAGGGATTACCATTGCTCAGCAAACATTGATACGTTCAAGTTGTAGGTTGGTACTTCCAACTCCAATCCCTCAGTATATAGATACATGAAACTAAAAATAAAATCTTGTCTCACAATTCCCATTCTAGTAAAGGTTTACCTTTTCATAAAGAAGGCTCTCATTGTAGCTCCACTGCTAAAAAAAAAGCGTCTATTGCACAATAATTATTAGATTTAAATACCAACACCTTTTCCCAAGACGACTTGCGGGAACCCCTAGAAGGAACATCACTTGGATCAGGAAATCACTGGGAGGGAATTAAAGAAAAGGAATGGATCGGCAAAGGCCAATAAATTCCTGTACATCCGTAAAGGATAATTAAATTCAACTATTATGTAAATACTTGTTTATTGTTCGGCATCTTTAAGAAAGTAATAGTTGATGCGGTACAAATATGCAAGAACAATCCAGTACTTAAGAATCTTAATGTACATTTGCTATGAATATGACATATGGAACCCAAAACCTTTCTCGTACCTTCGACCCTGGACACCCAAGGGAACATTTAGTTATTGATGTTGAGGAAATTAAACTTGAATCAAAATTAATTAGTCCGGCAATTACTAAACGTGTGTATTCCTTTCGGCGAGGGGATACTCACGTAGATTTTCCCCTCATCAGACATATACATATATGTACATACATATATCACAATACTGAATTTAATTTTGATTAACATATTTCTCTGCCACTTACAGGTACATACATACTAAAACATAGTGTTCATAAACGTAGGAGGTTCGTTTAAAACATCAAACATTGTATGACTGATAATAAATCTAGTGAGATAAATGACTTCGATCGAACGTTGTCTTTGGGTCATATGTCAAAGAAATTCTTGCACCAGGACGTATACTTACATGCACAAAAGTGTGTGCACTCGCTCTGCACAAACATATGATTGTTGTGGCAAGTTTTTATCCATAATCATCACTACTATTTATAACTGAATGAATTGTTAATTATACTAAAAAATGTCTTTCATGTTCTCATTACAAGAACTAGTGCAGACAGACGATAACATCTTTTACTTGATATAAAGGGGCTTACATAAATTTCCTCTGGCTTTCCTGCTCTTAAGTAAGTTAATGTAATAAACTTTACTGAGTTCATCTCATATATCTATACGGGCAGTTCCTCATGTGTACCATAGATAATCCTGGGGTATGTATGTACAAGTATGGGAGGGCTGACTTGGTCTGAAGTTTGTGTCTATGTCATGGCAGTTCACGGCTCATTATACTCAGATCATTTTGAGTCGTAATGCGCATAAAACTCCAGATTGTACCATTTTTTCCAATCCATTTTCCGCATTCTGAATGCAGTTGTCAAAACCACAAATGCATAAATAAATGGCTTCGCGTCAGGAATTATTTCCCTTTCCTGGTAAACAAGCAAAAAAAAAAGTTTATTGGAACGGTATGTGCTTTTTAATAGGTACAATTGCGCACGACATGCTTTCCACCCAAGTACTACTACACATGGGGACATGCAAAAATCCTCTGAAGTTCCTAGAAAAACGATTTCATTCAAGCAGCATTGAAACTATACTATAAATATTTAGCAAGACAAGTAAGCATCTTGTTTCATCCAGTAGAGCAATTCTAATCGATGCTCATAATATGCTCAGTGAAGGGAGCACATTAGTATTCACATTTTTCCCCGTATGTGTGATAACATTTGCTTCTATAGAACATGAGAATGAGAACTATGAGAAAATGCAACTTGGGAAATTAAATTGTATCAGATTGAAAGGGTCTAGAGAAATCTAAAGGGTAATGGTTCAAGAGATCATGTCCTTTTTTCCTTTAGCTGGTTTCAGCTGAACGGGAGACAGATGCATTGCATTGCATTATCTGAGGTCGGGTGGTCAGCATTATAATAGAAATATATTTTTCCACTGACATCCAGTTACGTCGTAACTTACAAGTTCCAAAGGATGTGTGCATTTTTTCCCTCAGAAGACGTATATGAGTCCGCTAGAGTTTCGAATATACAAGGAAACCTGGAATAGAGAATAAGTCAATTCAATGATTCCAGTCAGGTAACCGGTTTGAGAGGGTGGGAATCCGAAGATTGTGTAAGAAAACAGCAGATGTTCTTCAAGCTCGTGTCTGTCGCGTGCACAAGCTGATGAAGGAGTTGAGAAACTTTTTGGTCAAGTTTGGTATATATGTAGATACTATATGTACCTCCATACGTAACAATCATCTGCCTATTTATTTCACCAACTAGTGTAACTCGCAAACTGTGGAGGTACGCATAAACCACTAATTTAATGGTAATGTAGCAGTAAAATAATTTACCGAACCCTTATTCCAAACACCAGTGATTCCCTGTGTGTGTGACTTTCTGAATATTAAGGGAGGATGTTAAATTATGTAAAATACCCTCATCGAAACCTCTTTCTTGCTCAAAACCCCTTTCATCCTAATCTCGTCACTTGGGTCTGATCCCGCTGGACATAGGCTGACAACCCTAGCATCTGCTCTTGGTTCCTTCACGAACTCGTGCTACATTCTCGTTCATCATCCTTACTTATATACGCCAGAGAAGTTGTCGAAATGCTATCAACTTTCCATATATTTTCATAGGGAGTACCTCAAAAGACTACGTGGAATTCAAATGTAATCTATTTCATTAATAACAAAATAAGGGAACAAAAACAACAGCACAATGCAGCCACTGGATATGATAGTGTTCGTAAAGGAGCTTGAGCAGACGTTCAATGGCAAGCCGCAGACGTATGTGTAGACAGGTGTTACCAAGTCCATGGAAAAAAAAACGAGAGTTGATGTTAAGCAAGACGAAATGACCAATTCTTGATTTAAGAACAGTTTGCCATGGACCACCTGTCTTCAGAGACAAAATCAATTGGCTCCTTCTTGACTGAAAAAAAAAATTAAGAATTTATTTCGCAATTCGCGAGAAATGTACATATGGGCACACGAAATCCACCGGGGTAATTTTTTCTTAGATGATAATACTCAGGCTATATTATTACACTATGAAGAAATCGGCAGATGCAAGCGGATATTCCCAGTTTCCGAGTGGAAGCCTTCAAATGTACGCATGATTTGTAATTGCCTCTTATATTGCATGTGAATCTATCTTTTCAGCTTCACAAAAACCTTTTGACAGCGCGAGTTTCTTTTTGTAGCAATATGAACAAGAAAAAATGCTAATTTACTGGAAATCTACATCCAACTGTGGTTTTTAATGTAAAAACGACATTTTTTCTTCACCTTGCCAGCTGCCTTTTCCGTCATTGTTCATTTTACTAAATTGTATCTTGTTTTTAATGACATTGTAAAAACTACATGACTTCCACCAAAAATTATTTTCATAGTTAAGGTACCTACTGGAAACCCTCCTCTCCTACTGTATATGCATGCCAAATCTGAATTAGTTAATTCCTTTACTTTTAGTTTGATTTTAGTCTGTACAAAAAAAAACCAGTTTTCAAAGAATTCGTCGAGTCCGTGGAGCTTCCTGTAGAAAACGTTTTTGCTCCAACTTCCATTAATATTTAGATAAATGATGAGGGGATACTCTACAGTATAGCTACCTACTCTACCGCTGGGTATTTATTTCTACCTCTTCCCAACCAATTTAACATACAAACTAATGATTTCAGTCTATTCACATACATTTCAACATCTCATGGTTTAATGCGTAAATAATTATCATATTTGAACAACATATGGAGCCATGGTGAGTAGTAGTAGAATCATCTTGTATATTATTCAGCATACAGAATAGAATGCTTTCAGGCTGCTGGAGAGTTCACTGATAAATGATACATAATTGGTTGAACGAATTATGCATGCATACATCTTGAAGGAAGGCATATGTTTCCGGTGCAGTGCCATGACGAGTATGAGAACATACTTCATGGTAGTACCCGCAGAACGATCAGAAACCAGAAAGCAAGTCAGTAATAATTGCACAGACAAAAACATATGTACTGTTAGAATGAGGCCCCCCTCATATATAAGCAAAGACACGTATGTCTCTCAAAAATGCTCAACTCTACTTGACATGTCATGATAGTATCACTATATTCTGCACACAATTCGTCGTCATCACGGCTTTCGTATGGGCTAAGACTCAGGCATGGGAGCATTTCCGCAGAATTACCTTCGTATCTAGGTATTTGATCAAGGTGATTTTCTGGTACAGAACACAATGTTGTTATTACCAAATAAATTGTGTGGCTGGGTGTATCGAACAGGGGAACACAGTTCGAGCTGATACGATTCTGATAACAATTAGAAGCATGTTAATAAGCAACTGCATCACTATATGATTGCGGGTCAGAACCAGCTTTTAATGTCTTTTAGCATGTTTTAGAGCCCCAGTAAGGGAAAAAAAATTTGTGCCTACAAGGGAAATCCGATGATCGGACAAAATCCTGACTCGTCTACCCTCTCCACGGTATTTATGCAACCTGTGAGTTTGCACGTCCTACAAATTCTTTAACTGACTTCCTCACTGGAAATACGATATGGTCTGGTGCAAACAGTGATATGAGATAGAAGTATCAGATGCAATTAGATAGTAATTGTTACTTTAGCTACATACTTGAGGTATGAAGAGCTGGAGCTGGTAGAACCATTTGGGAAGAGTCAAGTGAGTACATTCTGTCGTATATGTACTAAAGGCTTTGAAAACTGACCGTACCCTGTATGACAGTTGCGACAGGAGTTGACGTTGACACCACACACTTGGTTTCAAAGTTCCGACAGTATATAACCTCATATCCCGAGCCACTTGTACATACAGTGGAGGGGAAATTATGAGCTGTTGATTCATAGGGAATTTGCATTTGCTGGCTCCGACAGGTCGAGTGTGGCTGGATTATTATTGTTGGCAAATATTAGCAAAAACTCTAGAGATAAATATTTGTCAATAGTTTAAGTTGCAAGTTCGATGGGTATGCTAACTTTGATTATCAGCGATTTAGAGCAGTACACTTTAAGTACACAATGATACAGTACAGTTGTATCACAGCTGTATGGGCCCAGGGGTACTCAATCACATGTAGACTGAGTGAGTGTGTACTGTAAATAAGTACATAGAAAGGATCGGATGGCCGGAGCCATAAGTAACTTGAGGAGAATATGAGAAAAATGTTTGTGTGTGCGTATACTTACTGCATCTACTTACTTACATGCGAAAGAAAAAGAAAGGTCACGCCGCACCTTTTCCATGAGAGCACTGCTTGCACCAGAACTACGTCATATCCTTCCTGGACTAGTTTGGGATACGAAAAGTGCCCAGGGAAAAAATGATTTCAGGATATGAGAGGTAAACGATTCAGGCCCTTTTAGTAATTCCTGCCCTGCATGATCATCAGTGCATACACGGTAATTGTGTACATGTCATGTTATTGCTCATTTTTTTTTATTTTCCGGTCTGTCCAGATTATACACATATGTAACTAATGGCCAGATATTTAGAGACTCTTCCGACAAAAAAAAATACACCATGCACCTTCGACCTAGTTAGAATTCAGCGGAAAGTTCCTCCAACATTAATCTTACGGCCATAGTATCAATCAAGTTAATTTCTTCCAATTGATAAAACCAGACAGAAATACTCTCGGCATTGTGGCAAGCACTGGTCAAAGTCAAAACTATCACTGTGAAGCATTATTAAAGAGTTTACTCAAGCTTTGACTCTCCAAAGTAATTTTGAGGGGCAAAGAGGAACGCATAATTCTTAGACAGACAATAATTTTCCTTGACTTTTTTTTTGTTGTTGTGTGAAACCTACGTATATAATGTGTACTTTTACCTTCTGACGGATTGAGGCTATGTACCTTAATCACATTTTTGATTATCATTCTTTGATGAACATTTTACTTTAATTTGCAGTCCAGCATTTCATCTGCTCACCACATACTAGGTTACGTGCTTCCATATTACGAAACGATACTTTACACGCTCTGGGTGTACAAACACATGTGTGTGCTGTGTCTGCGAACATGCAGAGGTGGGAAAGGGAAAAGCATTAATGCTACAAAAATCTGGTCTGGAATGAAACAATTCCAAACGTGCTGCAAGAAAGAAGTGGACCTCGTATCCGTTCCAAGTTACACCTGGATATCCGAAAAACTGGTCAGTCACGATATCAGTGATTCATCCCGTATACGCATCACTAAATCAATTCCAGTCTAACTTGAATGCAATGGTTATGTCGAGTGTCGAGGTCCACTAACAATTACATATATATGTATTCAATTATGATACTTGTGGCAGATGGAGAGTCTTTTCTTCCCCGCCCCATATAGATAGATACATATAACTTTCGTACTTATTCCTCCATCCTGACCCCGTAGACATATTCACCCGGAGCGGGTAGATCGGTTTTAGTATTTTCCTCCTGAATGAATTCCAAGTATTCCTGTCCATAATTGTACAGCTCACCCAAGCCTACCATTGAGGCTTAAGGACTGTCATTTACCCTTGAGTATATACATAGATACATATACCAGCAACCACCTCCTTCCGTTTTCCCAGCGGATAGATTATGCCAGTGGGAAGAAAAGACCACGAGGAGTGAGTGAAGCACAAATGCATTTGTACATGCAAGTATACATACGTAAGTACATCCTCAAGAGTCAGAGACGTAAGAGGTAAAGGACTTGAGTTTTTCCAATATCACCCTCCATAATATCATCCGCTCATAAGGACGCTCTCAGTATTTATACTCCATATTTACAGTCCGTATTAATGCCGAAATTCTCAAATCAGAAATTGTACATACCATATGTAGCGAGCAAACATCATAGCTGGAAATAATGGATTGAATCGCTCAATATGCACCAATTTCTCATACTTGTGCTAAGACTCAATACTAATAACAACGACAACAAGTTCCATACCTTGAGTACTTGGAAAGTTCGTAAGCCACATGTTACACTCAGTTTCACCACTTCAGCATAGACACACACACATGTACAATAAAATCTCCCTTAATCTCCATATGCACTTCCATAAGTATCTACTCCTCAAAACCGTCCTACACGACTGCCAGTAACTCCCAAAAGCAATCACAACATAAAGTCTGTATGCAACTCAGAAGCCCCAGCCCTATAGCCCTCTACCAACAAGTGTCTACTCCCAGAAGTTATCTTTACCCACATAGAAATTTACCTACTGCTGCAATTTGTTAATCTGTTTCATGTTATTTCAAAATTTAGAAAACAAAATTCCATCCCTGTCAACATTTCTTAAGAGCCTGATAAACTCAACTCCCCTTGTTTTTCCTCCACTGGAGGAACTCCAACAACAACCACAAAAGTCCAGAATCATTCCCATATCAACCTTCAAAGCTACACCTCAACCCATGGCCATAATTTCACCTCTACATTTCCATCTTATCCGACTTCCTATTCTGCCCACACAGAAATCCCCTCAGCTCCGCTCCTGGAAATTGCACTCTATAATATGCAAACAACAATCTTACCAAACAGCCATTGCCATTGCCACTGCCATTGCCACTACCACTACCATTTGCCATTTGCCCTATACAAACACCCTATATATAACCCATGCATACCATAAATTTGCAAACTCCATGCAAATCTCATATATGCTAAGGGCACACAGCAGCCCCAGCAGCTCCCAGCCTTAAAGGCTAACATCCACAGTCCCGTCTTAAAAATTCCCAATGGTTCCTAAATTTGTTTAAAAAGTCTCTTTTTTCTCACTCAGCCCTCATCTTACGCACAGTAGGGAATTTATGGAAGACCCCAATTATGAAAGTGTACCAGAAAAAAAAAGTTTACCATGCCAGAGAAGAGCCTGTCTCTGTACGACTCAAAAAACTTGGGGCTGTTTTGTCCCTCTATATTATGTTTTATGATATGTACCTACGGGCCAGGGAATTATTCGTATGCGTATTATTTTTGTAATATGGTACGTTCCAAATATTATGGAACAGACTCGAGATCGAGAGACACAGTAGAGCCAGTAGAGCCTTACCCTATATACATACCATATATATATACACATCTCTGGTACAGATTAGGACTTGGTAACACACACACACACACACACACACACACACACACACACACACGGTACAGAGAAAAAGTGCCTGGTATGAAAGTATGAGGTTTGGAGAGTATGGATGGAGCTACTATATATCCATGTATTCCAATCCATCTGCTGGAGCAGAGCATGACGGTGTGTGTGTTGTGTGTGTGTGTGTGTGTATGTATGAGTGTGTGTGCCTGTGTGTGTGTATGTGCTTGTGTGTGTGTGTGTCTGTGAGCGAGGACTGTGTGTGGAGTTGTGGAGAGCTTATAGACAAGACTTGAGTGAGGTTTCACCTTCAGTCTGCAAGTTGTCGTTCTGGTGTGTGGTGGTGTACAGCTCGGAGTCAAATAGTACTTGACTATATTTTCATTTCCAATTTTATGTGTGTTTCTTGTTATTGTGAATAACCTACAACTACTGTAGGAGAGAGACAAGTTGTTTGTAGTAGTAGTTAAAAAAAGAGCTGCTACTATGATTGGAAGGGAAGCAGGACGTAAGGACAATTTGTGATTCATTTCTTCTTTCATTCCAGGGTTGTTGTTGTTAAATGTGTCGTCTCTTGTCTCCTTCATTCCTTCGGTTGTTATGAGTGAGTCCACAATTTTGATTCTGTCCACTCACACAAGTGTCCAAAGTATTACAACTGACTAAATAATATTTACTAGTGTCTATCTGTATATTTATATATACACGGGACACGCGTAATAAATGCTAAGACATCTTCAGCTCCGTTCTTCTCACGACTTCTGTTCTCCTTAAAAAAAAAAAAAAATTAAAAGTTTCCCAAACTGGAACTTTTGAATCCCTGTTGTGTTTGACGCTGTGACTTTAAAATTATACCAGAGATTGGGAATAATAAAGGTGCACGGAAAAAAATGATTCCTCTCGTCGGAAGCTCTTCTGGTGGAGGAAACCGCCGTGGCGGAAAGCAAGAAGTTTTCGGCTCTCAGAAAGTCGACAAATCATCCGCGACACCTTACTCGGATGCAACTCAGGTCAGACATTCAAATAGGGACTTTATCGGGATCCCACTGTCAGTAGCTTTAAGTTATGGTAAATTTTGTATAGTTTTGTGGGAAATTATGTGAGCCCTTGGGAAGTTAGTTCATAGTTGGAGATTTGTGGAGAGTAGTGGGAGTGAGTTAGTTGTGTTGTGGGGAGTAGGAATGGAATTGTAGTGAATTATTTGGTTATGATGTTGTAATGTATTAGTTGTAATGTATTCCTTGGGATGTATTAGTTGTGGTAAGAGTGGGATTGCTAATTTTGGTGAGGAAGTTGAGCCCTGTGTCCAGTGGACATGATGGGACGGTTGTCACTCAGGAGGGGTGAATGCGAATGGATCGGACTGAATGGGGTTTAAAATTCCAGAGCTAGGAATGAATTTGAATTGTGCGTTCTGACCGTAGTCATATCTATGATAATTACTTGTGTACTGTATTATAATTATTAGGTTTGATGCCGTGAGTGGAATCTGACACTCAACACTTTGTCACTTAAGTAGCTTAGCGTAATTATGCAGAACGGAAACTTCTAAATCGGATTATATAGCCTTTAGAGGGAAAAATTCTAAGAGGCGGATTCTTCGAGAGAGAGAGAGAGAGAGAGAGAGAGAGATCGTTATTTAAAGAATTGATTATATGAAGATATATATTATGTGCATACTTTACTCTGTGTATATAGTGTGGTATGGATGATGATGGTGATGCTGTGGGCTCTGTATTATGTTGTGAGATGGGGGAAAAACTCAAGGCGTGCACGCGTATATGTGCTGAAGCTTTGGTTTAACGTTTAACTTTGTAACGGGCAAAGTATCCATTACCTTGTAATAATTGTGAGTGGATGGAAAGCGTGGTTTTCAGTCTTTTTAGATATTAAGAGTCATTATTATAGTGTGGCAAGGAATAAGGAACCTTCAATGATTTTGATTTTGTTCTGATCTGTTTTTTTTTTTAGTGGGATCCTATTTTTTTTTTCACGATGGTATTTCGATGTCCTCAGTGGAGGCATGATGCGAATCTTTATTATCTTGACATATTATTTCGAATCTTTAATAAATCAAGCGTGCGGAATTGCTAATGTGAGAATATGACTAAAGTATTGTAGTAATGTGGTGTTTAGTCGTATTCGACACATTCGAGTAGAATTTTCGATGGTGCTTATTTCAAGTATTTTTTTTTTCCAAGTTGCTCGTTGACTAAATTGTACTTGAGTGTATGCTTGTGATCTGCATAATCTGAATTTACGATAAGGGAAAAAAAAATCTGAAGGTGAATTATTACTTATCTAGGAAGTGGTGCACAAGCTTTGGAAATAAGGTTGTTGAAAGCTCAGCTCTCTTTGCAAGATGTAGACTTCTTTTGTAGCTATATAGCATGAGAGAGCTCTAACGCTCAAGTTTTGTCCAGTACTCTTCCTTTCCTTCTCGTCCAATCGAGATTTCTTTTTTTTTTGCACAGTTTGGTTTCTTACTAGAGAGTTTAAACAGTGTCTATGTCAGCAATGAACCTCACCTGATTCATTGCAACCTTGATTGAGAGTTGGGTTCTGGCCTCTGTGCCCCCATGGCTTAATTGAGGAATCATCAACCAGTGTCCCATAAATAATCTATTTTCGAGTGATGTTTTTTTGATGTCCAGTTTGTGGTTGTTGGCAAGACTGCAATAATAATTATTGTTTTGAGCATATTTAAAAATTCAATTAGGAGAGTACTCAGGCTCGACAGGGAACATGTTTGCATTGAGTTCGTTTTGGCAGAGTAGTTTTCCAATACTAGGTTATTTGGCAAGTTCTTTCTATACAAATGAGTTTTGGAGTTAGATTTGTAGATAGCATTTGCGCTGGATGACTGTGTACAGTAAAGGGGTAATTGATTAGTAATTAGTTGTTGAATTCTTAACATGTGGTTGCATTTTTCATTGGGAAGTGCATTTATTGGTAATGGTCCACTGAGATTTATCAATGTATAGTATTGCATAGGAATATAGAGGAGAGATGCTAATAAATGCTTACTATGTAGAATGGAATGGTTCCTAAGACTTTAATAAACTTGTGTGTATGTGTATGTGTACGTACAATTTATTGGAGTTGCTGGGAGCTTATAGGAGTTGAATCATTTAGCATGGAAAAAAGCAAGAATGCTCGTGTGAAGTTTAAATTGAAGCTGAGTGTCGTAAGCTGTACGTAGGTATCCAAGGAGACTCATTGTCAGAGTTCAGCAGACTTGAAACGTGGTAGGGGAAATATTATCCGTGTTGTTGTATGTTTTTTTTTTTACTAATGGTATTACATGGGTATAGGTACAATTATTAAAAAAGGCGTCGCACATGCTATGCCTCTCGGATACAATTATAATGCTAGTATATATGCTGGGTATTAAAAGTGGACTGTGGAGTATGTTATTTGGATGTCTGGATGCCTGTGTGAGTCTGTACGTATAAAGTTTAAGTATATACAGAGAAGTGATGCAAATGTTGAATTGCTGAGTTGAGTCTAACAATAAGCACATTGTGCAGTTAACGTCAAGGTCTCGACAGTCAGCCTATAGGTTACCATGTATATACATTGAAAGTAAAAATCGCACCCTAACAAAGTTTTAAACTACATGAGAGTCAGGTTTCCTTTTCTATACTTTCTGAATCTTGTCAGTGCTCCAAGGAATCAATGAAGTAATAGTATATAGATAGTATAGGGGATTTTGAGCAAACTGAAGTAATCGACTTCACCATCGTGTAAATTATTTTGGAGCAATTTGGTCAAGATTTGTTGAGGGAATGATAACAAAAAAAAAAAACCTTTTTTTCTACATGTTGTACCGATCAGAAATAGGATGTTTTTATGCAGTAGGCTTGACGTTTGAATAGGTGCTGTAAGTAATTACAGTAAATATTAATTACGATCGACAGATGATTTAATGCAAAATGTGGTGCAAGGCAGGCCATGCTGCTTGGCAGTGGTTGAGTTTATTCGCCCGCCATCCGCTCGAGGCGCTGCTCTTATGTATGTCTTCACAACTTCACGAATTGCTGATTTCTTTTGATCATTAATAATAATTGTTAATTGTACAAGTGCAAGGTTAAGTATTATGATGGGAGTATTAAAAAAAATGACAATGCTTCAGTGCCTCAAAACGGACAAAAAAAATGAGGTGATGGTTGAATATAACTCGTATAAACTCTATTAGGGAGCGGTTGGGGAAATGTAGGAAAAACTTTTGAGTTTCTTCTAGTACAATTAGATACAGAAAGAAAAGGGTATAGAAAAGAAGGTGATAAGAAAGGAAAGGAGAAAAAGGTTTTAAAAAAAATGGAGAGTTAAGATGATATTGTAATTTACAGACAAAAAAGCACCCACCTAACCATATCAAGCGGCCAATGAATGCTTTCATGGTCTGGTCTCAAATAGAACGAAGAAAGATTTGTGAAAAGAGTCCCGACACTCACAATGCAGAAATTTCAAAGCAGTTGGGTATGCAATGGAGGAAGCTCTCTGAGGAAGAACGAAAGCCATACATTGAAGAGGCTGAAAGACTTAGAATTCTCCATTCTCAAGAATATCCAGACTACAAGTATAGGCCAAAGAAACGGGCTAAAAGTGGCTCGTCTGACAACTCTTTCTCACCCTCTCCGGCTAAAACACCAAAGAAAGTCATGGATCGGTCTCAAGGAAAAAGTCATGGGTCTACTTCAATGACCAGCAATGTGGGAACCCCGAAAAAGAAGGGTTCAACACCGAGAAAATCCAATACAAAACTTCCTCTTCCATGTCAGTCACCTGGAATTTCTAGTACTTTCGAAACTCCCAAAAAACAAACTATGAGCAATAAGAACTTCAGCAATAGATTCAGCATTAGCTCACCTGGTTCACCTCCTTGCAACCGAATTTCAGTGGTCACATCCACAATCACAACACCGCCTGATGCCTCGCATTTCAATACGAGGCTTACCATTGACCGACAGTTCAAAAAGAGCATCAAGCAAAACGGAGATAGTATTACTCATCTGACCCTTCCTCTGGCCAAAGTTCCTGCATCTCCTTCATCGCTCACTCCTGATTCACCTGAAAGTGCATCAATGTATGAAGAAGAGTCGTCCATGTCCTCAACCTCAACTGCTGCTGGTCAGACTCAGAATGCCATCGGCATCAAGGGAACTATCCCGGATACATCTCGTAGGAGCCTTCATGCAGGTACAGTGCCAGACAGTTCGTATTTGTAATTGTATAATTTAATGTAACTATATGTAAGGATAGGGAACTTCCTGAAAGGGAAACACGGAGAGGCAAGCTGCATGCAGTACTTTTTATGCAATTTGCATTGTAGGCAAATGGATACAGGATGTTGATGTACAGTCTGAGCGTACTGGCAAAGTTTTTATAACTAGATTCAGGGTTTTGGGGTAAAGCGAGGTGAAAGGAACAAAATATTGCCAACAATAGAAATTGCGAAGAATAATAGCTGCATTGATTGATTGATGACATGCTATTGTGTTGTCTCACATCTGGTATCACATCTTTTACTTGTGTATTGTATTTGTGCAGTGTTATGAGATATTGTTAGTTGCGTATATTGTTATTTTTAATATGTGTTGATGAGTTTTGAACGACCGTAAAGACTTTATGACATTATTTGGTTGCTGTTTTATTGTATTTAGTTCTTGAGGCTATCCCTGGTTTACAAAAGTTGGTAGCAGTGGAGGATATTATTCCAGGAAGCCCGGATATGCCTATGTACGCTTCACCGGTCATCCACGATTCAGTTCGGGTCAAGGTAGAGCAAGTGGCGACCTTGGAGGATGATGATATCTTCTCGGGTGTCTCACACTCAGAGAATGGCTTAGATGGGATGGGCTCTCTAGATGATCTGTTTCAACTTCCCACCGATGACTTCAAAATTGAACCAATTTCGGATGAAGATGTTGGATTGGACTTACCCGACGATGCTATTGTAGATCCATGCATAACCGAGGATCCCATGGATCCTTGGCGCTCCATTCAATGGGACCAGCCTATCACCAGCGTCAGTCTGGATTTCAATTTCTCGACTACCAGTAATCTCGATTCAAACTTATATCTTTAAATGAGAAAGTTTTGCTAAAGTTTATTGATAATATAATATATATTGATTACGCATTCGCAACACACATGGAACACGTTTGAAGGTTTGATGAACTTTTTAAAGTTATACACTTAAATATGCAATGAGACCTTTTTTCATTGTCATTGTTAGATTGATTATTCTTTTCATTATTTGTAAAAGCTTTTTTCTATTCTGGCTGCATCGTAACAGATGGTTAGTCGAACATTTCTTTACAAAGTTGGAATAATATTATAAAAACTGTAAGTTTTTGTTTTAGCATATTCAAAACCATTTTTAGTATTTAGTTAATTACATATTTATACATACATAGTAACTACTTTTAATGCTACTACTATATATACATACTGCTACCAGTAATAATTAGTAGATTAACTCGTAGTTTTCCGAAACACATTCGCAATTAATTTTTTAAGATAACTACATATAAAGTATATTGCGAAAAGAGAATAGAAATGAAGTACCTTTAATAGTTGTGGTGCGTAATTTTCCAAGTTGCAGTATTTAGTTGAACTGTATGTCTCCCTTCAGAGTATAAATATTACTGTACAACATCATAACTTACATACATGTATGAGAAAATTTTGTTATAATCATTTGCGAAACAGTCGTACCATTATAATAACTTTATTTAATACATTAGTATAAAAATACCCTTGCTGTGGAAGTTTAACCTATTTAACATCTTTTTTGAAGACCTATAGCAGTGATTCAAGAGTATCTCATTCAAATCTGAATTCCGCACAAATGATTAATATTCCCATGGATTCAGCAAGAGTGCATGCATACCGAATACGGATGCAAGCTCATTTATAGTGATGTAGCAGAAATAATCACCAAGTAATAAAACATGATTCCCATAGCTTAGGCCGTTGACATATAAAGTGAGTGTATTTGCAATATCTTGAATATGGCAACTACCAATGTGTGCAAGCATTTTTAAATTGAAACCATATGATTTTTGTGCCTAGCATGCTATAAGCTCTGGTTCGTTGCCCTGAAAAACTAATTATCGTTATCAGTGTATTATTGACTTTGCAGAGTTATAACTTTGTCGTCAGTCCGTTTGTCAAGTTTAGAGTAGTTTATGTTGCTGTAGTTTGATTATTTTATATAAGATTCAATGTACTTATACGAAATTTCCTCATTGATGATACGAGTGTGGAAGGAAATGCGGGGAGTTAAGCAGTTTGTGGAGTGAAGTGTGCTGCTTGTTAATCAGATGTATGGAAATTTTGTCGTGCATAATGTCCTTGTGGATACATTACATACAATTCCATGGTAACACTGAAGTTCATGAGGTATTTTGAGGCATATTTTGATGTTATACTGCTTAAAAATTCCACTTCCAGTTAGAACTTATGATGGGTCTATATTCTAAATCCCCCAATGCCTGTATACCTAATACATACATTCGATTGTTTTAAACTAATTTCCTATGAGTGTACGATTCTGTAGCTCTAATTAAATTAGTTGTTGAATAAATAATACTCTATTGCTCTTAATAACAATAGCGCACTTATTGCTTACGTATTCGTGGATGTAAATTCCATGGTTGGCAGTAGATTGCTTTGATATTTGGCTAAGACAACTTCAATATTAAGTTCATTTGAATGGGGTGGTTTTCGCGTTGTTCCCTCCTGGTTTCAGCTCTGGTTTCTGGAATTAGTTAAGTTCTTTTCAACTTACTTATGTTGATCTTCATCCCTATTATTTGGTTGACCTTTTTGTTAAATCAACACTTAAAGTCAGATTTTTATATGGTTTGTTTTTATCTTCGTAACTTGAAAGAGCTTACGTGTACGTATGTATAACCAAGCAACTCTTCTTGCTCATATTGATATATCAGTATAGTTGTATCATTGTGACTAATCAAAAAAATAATTGGAAGCTATATATGAGCGTTGCAAAATGCAAATAGTATCTTAGAGTGTACTTTTATGGTAAAGTAAAGTTTAAGGATGTTTTGTCTCGTGTTAATGGACTCTCACGTGTTTGCGTTGACAAAGAAGCAAAGAGTGATTTTCATGATCACGAAGCCTGAAAGTCATTCCTTGGTACATTACGCATATCTACCCTTGCTTACTGCTGTCTTTCCAATGGTAATCCTTGAGTAGTATTCATTCCCCTCTTCTGATCACTAAGCACTTTGGAAAGAAACATTATTTAGTAACAGTTGTCGGTGAACCTATACCGGTTTCTAAATGTTCAAAAGAAAACTGTGATGAACCATTCATTATTTTTTTTTCAAAAATGCTTGGTTAAATAAAATTAACTGATGGAGCTCGACTGTGACTGTTTTTGAAGGAGGGTTCAATTAATATTTGACAAACTTGAAAATAATTGAAATTCCAGGAAATTTGAAGACATAGATTTTGTATTTGCCTTTCCATAATTATGCTAATATT
Organism: Allacma fusca; assembly: GCA_947179485.1. Taxonomy (NCBI): domain Eukaryota; kingdom Metazoa; phylum Arthropoda; class Collembola; order Symphypleona; family Sminthuridae; genus Allacma; species Allacma fusca. Next base: position 19,179,934 of record OX359250.1, on the reverse strand, counting down.
CAACAGTCCTTGAGTTCTTTTCACCGTCAGATATGTTGCTAATTAGGAATTGATAGAAAAGTCTGAGCTCCAGAACTGGAATAAGAATCGATCTATTGAGAAATAGGAAATTAAAGGAATGCGTTTAAACGGATCCAAATGGTTGGGTATCTAAAATTTAGAATATATAGCAAAATGCAAAAGATTCGGAAAGTGAAGTTTTCTGACACTTTATTGGGAAATGTAAATTTTATCTTCCAAAGGAAAGGAACCATACCTACCACCTTTTGGTTTCAAGAATGACTGCATATATATTTTCTGTACTATGAAAATGGCCTAAGATGTGAATTAAAGTGTGAATATCGTTGGATAAGGCCAGGTCTGTAAAATGTTCCCTCCTCAGCATATATATATAATATGTACAAGAGCAAACAAGGTGAAAGATGCATTAATGCATAACTAAGTAAATAAAAAGTCGTAGCAAAGGAAAATAGCTAGTTATGTATGATTGAATATTGAATAGCGCTCCAAGTCATTCACATTCACATCACTTCACCTTGAATTGAGTCGTAGCAGGAGCAAAGCAGCATAGAGAAGAGGATTTACTCGCATTCACAACATTCATACACGCATTACTTGCATACATATTTCGGCATGCTTACAAACTACACTACATACTCGCACGAATATCCACCTAAAACCGCAGTTATAAATAATTATGGATCAAGTTTAAAGGAGAAAAACTCTTTTTTGCTTACCTACCTACTACAGCTGAAACTCCCATGTAGCTATTTATTTTAACGGCATATGTATATGTGTACTATCTGCTCGCTACGATATTTTGAGAGTTGGCTGAATATATATATATATATACATATATATATGATTTCAGGCGGTCTGATGATGAAGTATGGTCTCCAGGTACATATTTACTGTGACTATGCTTCAAAGTTTCCCGAAGCTTGGCTAAAGACTACTCACCCTAATATAAATACGCTTATTCATCTCATATGCATCCTAGTTACATGTTAAATGATGGTTTGCACTGTTTGCAGCTGTAGATGTAATACTGGGATATGATGTAGGTACATCATATATAAACAAGATATATTTTTATGACGACTATGGTCGCTCAATGTTTGCAGATTTAATACTTTAGTGTGTATGAACATATATAGATACACATATTGCTTATGTAAGCTATATTGTGAGAGTGTATAGGTACATAGATGAGAGGAGGATTTTTATAATATTGTACAAAGCTATTTTATGATTAACACTGAGTGAGGACAATGCTTCATGATGATAAAACATGGATTCGATCCTTGTCTTTTGTTGGCAAAAGAAAGAATCCCCGAACGTTGTCACTGCATGGTAGCAAACCAAATCTACGCTTTCATATGATTATGATCCTGCAAAATTGCATTTATGGTCGTAATTTACCAAGCTTCACTTGAGTTATGCTCAAGTTAATTTCACGAAACTAAATTTTGTGACGTCAGGCTAATTTATAACAAACTGGTTTTCCAAAATCGTCATGTGTTGTAGGGGAGTTGGTTGTCTCGGAGGTGTACGCTTATTATATAGATAAAATTACATACATTATATACACACTATTCTCATAAAAATGCATTTTATGAATTTAGGTTAGACAAGAGTTTTTATATAGAGTTAGTAAGTTAACTTTTTTTTTGTTATTGAATGGTATCAAAGTATCAATCATGTGTTGATTTTTAGTATTGATTTGACACGGTTTGGAAATTTTGCATGTATTTGTGTGTGTGTGTGTGTAGAATCTAGCATAACACAATTAGCCGTTTCAAGTTGGTATGAGGGTTCTGGTTATAACTACACCACCGGTTTTTCCAATGTCTGTTGATCCTAGTTGGAACATCGTCATGGGAAACTGTTGTCGTGTGTTGCTATCAGAAGCCCACAATGGACGGCGTCGGATAAACAGTGTTGTATTTTAAAGTACAGGCATAAAATATATGTTAGTCGAATACATGAGTTTTTTAGAAAAGTTAATGCAAAACTTATTGCAACTTTCAGGTAACTCCTGTTTTACTACTAATTTATGAAGTGTACATAACTAGAATTTTGTACTCTCGTGAATGAAGTTTTGTAAGAAACCCCCAGGTTAAGTTTTCAAGTATGACTTGTATTCTCATTCTTGTATCTAGCTACAGTGGATTTAATCATCTACCCAAAATACATCTGTGCTCTATCTTTGAGTTTATTTTCAACTCATGTCTAGGCAGTTTAGTTGGGGTCTGAAACAGCCTCCTTTGAATATTTCATGAATTTTTACTTGAGTGTACTGGTAACGCCTGCAGTTACCGTATGAGAGTGAAATGAAATGATTTGTAGACACACCATATATAATGAATGATGAGAGTGAGACTGCTTAGCATTTTAGGAAGAAATACTGCTGAAGCTTAGGACGTTTGAGCTTTTCATTAAACTATATATTATAGGTATATATATATATATATGCATTTTCATGACTGCTATAATGCATGGTGGAGGGTTTTTCATGCTCTTAAGGTGATTGATTTAGAGATAGGATTTATCTGTTTTTTTGCAAGGTTTGTCAGCCTTCAAATGTGGTGAGCGGGGGATTGAAGGCATATTAGTAGTGGAGGTATGGAGGCAAAATTACAATATTGGTCCACATATCGTTGTACATGTAGGTAGTACATGTAGGGTTAGTAATAATTACCATTATAGGAGAAAAAGTACATAATTTAATTTTGTTATTTACAAGAGCTCATGACAAGACCGAGGTGAATAGAGTTACTGAAAAATTGTACCTTTTTGCACATTATCAATTACTACTGAAGGAATATTTCCAGGATGAATGCGTTTACAGTTTAATTTAAGGAAAAGTGCGTGTATTTATGTAACTATATTTGCTGTTAGTGTTAAGGGAAGTATAGAGATCCAGCATATGACTATATGTACCTATCGTAGAGAAAGGGTGTAAATATCAAGCAAACAAACTTATTATTACAGTATATGGTTTATAGGAGCACTGAAGTAGGAAGTACCTTACTAGTTGATAAAACAAAAAAATCATTGGAACAGAGGCAGTTTGTGTTGTCAGGTTTTGGCAAGGGTATGCAGAATTTATGACAGAGGTTTGTCTATAGATTTTAGCCTGCCAAGAGAATAAGTATAAGGTGTAAGTACGTATGAGTGTTGGCCTGCATAGTTTCGTGGAAGCTGTTTGGATATCAATTCAGGACTGCAGAGTTTTGTTTCTTATTATTAAAACTCCTTATAGTATCTACTTGCAGACGAAACGATGGAATGCATACGTAAGTAGCTTTTGATGAGAGCTCGCGAACAGTTTGCCTTGAATTTTGTTGCGAGTCTTGAGCATTTCCGCAATAAATGAAGAAGAGATTTATATACACTCACCTAATCTACCTCATGGCTTGACTTGATTGTAAGTATAATAACGAACGTACAGTATAAGGCTATTATTGCTATTACCATTATCTGCACCGTGTGAATGTTGGTTATAATATACATTTATTGCTTATGGAAAAACTTGCAGTGGGAAATCATACACTTAAAAATGGTTACTTCTTTATGTTTTAATTGTTAAGCTCAAAATGGATTTCCATTTGAAAACAAAACATTTTCGTTGAATACCTTAGATCTTGCATTGGATGTTGAATACGACCATCTTTTCGAGATGTCGTACTGTTATTCGGATAAGGAGGGACCATAGACTTTATCATTATTAACGCATATTACAAATGTGAATTTATTCACACTTTTTAAACGTTTATTGATGACGTGTAGCTTAAATGTCTCCTGCTTCACATATCTTTCCTTGTTGAAATTATTTTGTTTTTACTTGTGTATAGAGTCAAAATGCTGTTGAATCCGCTTGATTGATATAATTATTGCAACCATTTTTACATTATTTGTAGAGTATAGGAGTAAATGGAACTGTTGCTAGCCGTATGTCAACAATTTCTCGAGCTCGGACATTCTGGCTATTTTCGACTGTGCTTAATACTTGGATGCTTATTGTTAGTATACATCAAGGACCATGGTTCACGAGAGCTGTGAGATCCTCCCTGTTTACAACATTACAACAGTTTCTGCATGTCAGTGGGTTAGAGAGCGGGGCAGGAAGGGAGGGTGACTGCTGTTTAGATGTGTGTTGATTTTAGAGTAATTTTTGTACACTATTTTTGGGGACTTCCTCTCTACACTTACGAATAAGGTTTAGTATAAGGGTTCTGGGATTCGTATTACTCCTTCACTATTCTGACTTAAGAGTGTGTTTAATTTTATTTTGGAATTCATGGAAGTGTAAAGCGAGTCCTGTCGATCAAGCCAGACACAATGCATTTAGCCGCTCTGTAGAGATAAACATCAAAATTATATTTGGGTGGGTTTATCCAGTTTTTTCTCACGGGCAGGGGTTGTAGTGTAGTATATTAGTTTAGATAGCACGTATGTAGGTTGTTTCTAGGTATACAGTAATTTAATTTAATTGATTCATTTGTTTTTCCTAGTGGTAAAGGTATAATAGGATATTTGTGTAAAATAGTAGGATTTACTATCTTGATACTTTGTGGGAAGGTATAGTGGAGTAGATGTGAGCATTGACATGTAAGTTTTGTGTGCTTCTAGCTTTTTTGTTATATATTTGTGTAGTACCATTTATTTACATTTACTTACATATATGCATTAATTACAGTAGGTTGTAAATAATCGGAGTTTCGGAGAGACTGGTTGTAAGTTTGAGGTGGTGTGTTGTGTAAAGTAGGAGAGTATAGTTTACAGATGAAGACGTATAAACACGATGAAACGGACTGTACGTACAGAAGTATTAATATTTTCAGGTCAATTTTATTGAAGAATTTTTATTTTGCCTTGATTGGTACCAGTGCGCTTAAAATCTATATTTATTAGTCTTGAACGGCAGTCAGTGTTTTTGGAGAATGTTTTCAAGTTTATTTATATCAATCGGATTGTACATTTCACCTGTAGCATGCAAAGTAGTTTTAAATTAGTTACAATATCGTCTTCAAGGGGATTGGTTTTATTTCCAAAAGACATCGTATCGTCGTACCCTCGTCTCGGTACAGTATATATAAATATAAGTGCATACATTTTTATCGTCGTCGAATCGGTGTTGGTTTTTGGCAATAGTAATGGAAAATGATTGTCCTAAATCAATTTTTTTTATTTTGATTGATTGAAATAATATTCAGAATAATATTATTCAAGTCTTGGAGAGAAATATTTTCAAGGTGCTCTAATTTTCAAAGTGACATTGTTTTTGGCATTTCAGTGGAACAAATTTTTATTTTACTAAACATGGCATACATATTGCATCAATATTTTTAATGTTTAGTTTTGAACGGGTGTTTATAATACATATATAATTTACTCCGCACGCAATTTTTTCACAAACGAAGGTTTAATAACTTTAACACAATATATGACTACTATTACTTTCATACTGTAGCCGTCGTTGGTCTTACTTTTATTCGAATTCTAAGGATAATATGCAAGTTTTTTTTATTGTAATTAATAGTGATTGTCAAGGAATCTGCCTTGACAGTCTTGGAGTTTCTGTCTCTGTATTTGTCATGATCATTTCAAAGACATCGCATGGATAATTACTGTGAGTGTGCATTGAAATTATCATATGTAGTAATTAAGGGCGACAAAATAATAGTAAATTGAAACCACAAAGGAACATACGTTACTATAACAATATGCATTAATTCAGGCTTATGTTCAAGTCATCCGCATAGTGAAAGGTTATTTTATAAACAAACAGTATTGATTCTCCACTGAACACTATTATAGTGAAATGGCGTGACGACAACGAATATTACATTTCCTTGTTGGCTGTACGACACCTGTGCTCTTTTATTCATCGTGTTTTTTTTTATTTCCTTTTATAAAAATATATTCTTGGGACTTGAACTTGAACCAATATCTAAGTCACATTCACAAATAAATCCAAGGATGCCTAACCATAAATACTAATCGATAGCTGTACTTAAGCACATATGTCTCATTAGCATGTCGTGTCATGTTGGTACTTATTAAAATATTCATTGTTACTATTGTTACCTTTTATTTCGTTTCATTTACTGCGAATACGGTGTGTTTCCTGTAGCAATGATGATGAACACATATCCTAAGTAAGAAATTATGTGTAATTTCTTTCGCACGTTGTCCACACGTTATGTATATAGTTTTATCCTGAGTCTTCACCTGCTCTATGTAATGATTTTGAATCGACGCTCAAGCGCTTGTTATACATACTTGACGTGTCCCAACGTCAACTTTAATAAGATGTTTTGTGGTTTCTTTGTACACTACATATTTTGGATTTGTAAGAATGATTTCTTGCCTAATCACGTCTAAAAAGTGTTTTTCAATACTATAATGTACTTTTTGAATATGAATTTTAACTTGTGAATTACAATAATTACATTTAAGCATTGGACTGTAATGTATTTTGCTTGTGTTTATTGCTGCACCTCTCGAGTGTCTGCAGATCTTGCGTCAGATTTTGACATGATTTGATGCAGTGTGTTAAACTGTGTAATCTGAAAGTGTAAAGACATTTTTGGTTTCTTCCCGTAGCAATATGTTATGGTTTTATACAAATGAATTCCAAGTTTTCATGTTTAATCCTGAGGATTTTCAATCCCCCTTTATTTTTAACTATACTTAAGGGATCATACAAAAGCGACACACTATGTAAAGTATAGTTGCTATATATTCAAGAAAAAACAAAGTGAACGCAAACCAACAAAGCATAGACAACTAATATATATACATATATATATATATATTATATATATATCATACATTATATATCGTATTTACTTAAACCTACTATAAAGCCATTAGTATATTAAGATGTGAGTACTATTAATTCAAAATCACAAAAATATTATGTATGAGATATCTATCAATCTGCGTATATATCCGTATGAAGAAAACGACAGGAATAAAAATAAAAGTTTTTTTGTTCTGCCAAGAATTCGGTCTGTGGTGTAATTACCTCATGGGACACTCTCCCGTCATATACATACTTTATTCCATTCCAAATCATTTATAAAGAAAGGTTCATTCCAGGTTGGGAACGTTGCGGCTGGAACCCTCATTTAGTATAGTTTTCTTTCACATTTAGCTTTCCAAGCCTTTAGGCACTCAAGTGACGGAAAAGCACGGCCCCTGTAGTTCTCGTCTATAACGCCTGAAATATTTTTTCAAAGGGCCGAAATGATTTTTGTCAGTGTGGGACAAGAGGGTCTGACTCGAAGCTCCGGAGTCTGTAGAGCCGTGAATGGGCATTGTAATTACAATTGTGATTTTTATATACTTTCATCAAAAGTCCTATTTTTTGTTATGTAGATACACTTCTTTCATTTCAAAATCCTCTCACTCCAGCCATTGTGAGCATACATACATGGAAATGGAAGAGGGTTCAAAACTTCCAAGCATCCGTGAGGTACGCTCGAAGTGACGCCAAAGTAATTTATGCAGTGTTAATAAGATTCTGTTATGTGTCGAAGGAACTTTAAATGTTTTCTATTTCCATTAATGATTTCTGATGGTCCCGAGTCTCCTATTTTTATAAACCACAACAAGACTACATGGCATTTACATTTTGATTGAAGAAACGACTCTTCTATTTGGAATTAACTAATAATTCTCTTGTGCATATACACACTCAATAAGAAGGGGGAACGCTGAGCATTTCTAACCACCATCGATCCAAATGCCCTAATACAACAGAAGAGTGATTTCCTACATGGAGTTTTTTTTATACCTCACAGGCTGTTGTGTACTAAAAGCATCGTGAACACATGTTACCAGCTCCTGACCACCTACATCCTCTCTTCTAATTTGTTATTTTCAGTGCAGCCTCATCACAACAGGCTTGACACACACCATGCAACTTGCGTCCCATTTGGTGCTAATAATACTTATAATACTACTTAAGAGTCTCGAACATAGGAGGTATGTATCTCTGGGGATGTGGATGAGTAACTATCGTCAATGAGGCAGTTCCCTTTGAAAAGTCAGGGAAATTTCTTGGGAACATGCACCAATAGATTGTATATCTATATATAGATATATATAGATATAGGGAATGCACATCAGTACCTCACTGGGCTGTTACATGTGGAAGCTTACAATAGAGACTAACGGTGTAAATGGTATCATAGGACTTGTGAAAAGAATATATATCTTTATGGATCTTGCACAATTGTTCAAACTTACCTGTAAAGATTTTAACACAGAATTAGTAAGAAACAACTGTACCAGGTATGTATTTTGAGAGAAGCGTCGTTGATTTTATTAACATTTCAGAGATGAATGTCAGACTCCCCTTGTGTGAATCATGTGGAATGGGGAACGGGGTAGACGAGGCGAGATACAAAAAATTATCCTTGAGACAGATTTTACGATTAAAGTAATAGAGGTCGAGTCATTAAATGTCGTTTCTAACACTCCAGCGTGTATTGTTAGCAATGGTTATGTTTCCATCAGGTGAGGCTATATAGTCATATTTACGTCTGTCTTGACTTTACAGATGTCTGTGCTGGAGTAAATACTTACTACTACATCCGTCATTTCCAAGATTTTCACGCCTTTCAGGAATCTGTAGATACTCCATCCTGTGAGAATCTTACAGTCAGATCGGTTTGCTCCTGTTGACTCGATTTGTATATATAATATCAGTCCTCTGGGAATTTCCGAACCGAACCAAAAACAAACATCTATACACTTACTAAATTAAATCCGGCCAGGCCTTGGCGCTGTCCTAGTTGGAGTCCCAGGAAGCACTCCTTCAATTATTCCTCCTGTTCATAAAAAAGGGAAATCAAGGCGTAAGCAAGAGTACACACGTAGTAAGTGTTTATATTGGATTACAGTAAGTAAGTGTTGTTGCCATAGTAATTTACTGATGCGCTCATCTCGAAGCCACCAGTGAGCGTTAGTCTGTAGTAATCGTTAAGATTAAAACTGTAATTAAAGTAACGTGACATTTGTGATGTTAGCAGAACGACGGATTGCAAGGGCAAGTACTTTCTAATTATTGTGAAGCTTTGACTAGACAGTCGGACTCGAGCATGCTCCAAGCTTCAGCTCTAAAGTAGGTCTAGTGAAATTAAGTAACGTAGGCAAATAAGGCAGGGATTTTTATGTACTGTGTCTCTCTGTGTGGATTACGCTATAAAATACATACTGGAAATTACTGTGACGCTCCATATGTGACTCTGAGTATAGAGTCCTGCATCCCGCCGTCGACTGAGTCCCTTACACAGGGACGTATGTACATATGTACTTCAGCATTGGACTTTCGAGATCGCGAAAAAATTGCGTTGTAACATGCATCACCAGCGAAATACTAGACAGTACTCGGGAAACTCGAAACTCAATAACAATTGACAATTATATAGCACATTACGGGTATCAAGTTTAATGGCTTATCTTCCAATACCAGTTAAATGGCTGGCTATAGCCCTGTATGATTATATGCATGCCCAGTGCCCATCCTACCAGTTGTTCCTCATATGGAATTTTAAAAAGTTTCTGGAAGCAAAGCTATCATCAGTTATTTTATGCGAGGGAGGATTAGAGGATCCGATTATTTAAAAGTCCGTTTCGTATCTGTCTGAAGGACAAGTCTACCTATTTTCAGACCGTATGGACTTTTAGGCCTATCTCTCTCTCTCTCTCTCTCTCTCTCTCTCTCTCTCTCCCTCCATCTCTCTCTGTGTGTAGAGGAGTCATAGCTAAAAATATATACCTATATGTAGATACACATGCATCCAGCAGTAAAATGTTACCTTATGGGAAAACCGTAAAAACTGAATGAAATTGCAAATACTAAAGGGTATGTTGTGCTGTCGGCGGTAGGCTTTTATTGTTTGCTCGTGTAGTGTGTCTCACCTTGTTCCGTGGAACTCTTGAGTGGATTCCTTATTGCTATACCTGTAACAAGTTGTAATTCTTACTACTCATTTTGATGTGTGCCAGTAGTTGTAGGAGGGTAGTTCCCGTTCACAGTTACACACAAAGAATGTCTTCCCAGACGAGGAAAGGAAAGACGAAAAACAACCGAGAATAACAAGACCATAACAAAATCGTATAATGGATAATTGATCATTTCTTCCCAAGTCTCACCGTATCATTTAAACGCCCATTACGTAAAAAGTCAATTAAAATTTGCGCAAAACAGTTTTCTACCTTATGTATCTCTCGGTAGTAAAAAACACTTTAGCCACGCTGAATGGGTCCAACCAACAGAAAGTAATAACGAAATTCTTGTGATTCCCCCCTCCCCCCCCTCCTCCACACTTCCATTTAGTGTATATCTGTGGAAGATGACTATTTACATTTATACCCATAATCCACCTTGCAGATGCAGACTTCTCATATATACTATACTTGTTAACTACGATATTTATTGTAAGACCAGACGGAAAAAACATTATGTAATTTTCACACATACTCCCATAAATCATACGCTTACTTGTTTTTCAATTTAGTGTCTCTTAAAACTTATTTTTGTTTTCTATTTCAATGTAAACAAGTCAGTCCCGTCAACCTCATTTCTCTTGATAGCGGTAAATCCTCATTCCCTTGGAAGGAGTAAAGACCAATGGCGGAGAGTACACCTCAGTTTCATTTACAAGGGGGGCATGAAAACAATGGACCGAAAACTTTTCCAATGAACAGGACAATTAATTCATTACGATGGGGAAAAATATCTTGTGTGAGTACTTGGGATGTTTATGCTTGCTTATGACTAAAACTCTTCTTTGGAGCAACAAACAACATGAAACTTTAACATCTATTTTCTTGGTCTTGTTTCCGGCCCTTTATGTTTCCTCTTAACCTCGTCTGCAATCTTAATTAATTTTTGTTCTTTATTTGGAAAGACGATGAGAAATTAAATCCAGACATGCCACCTTTACTAGTTACTAGTGATCCAGCCATTTGATCTCGAAATGCTTTTCTAATACACATATTGTATACTCACCCAGTGGAGTTGGAGTGGTACATGAGAGGTCTTCCTCCGTTATAGTAGAGACTGAAGCATTTCTGTTCCATGGTCAAAATTCAAGATCTGTGGTGAGCTACTCGATGCGAAGCAAGAAGCCCTAGTGGTGGTATTAATTCATGATTACTCTGTAAAGCCATAATTTATTAGACATCCCTTGATGCTCCACGAAGTTACTCCATACTTCTGACCATGCTTTAATGTCATCAGGAAAAAATTGGGAAAAATGAAAAGAAACTTGAATCTTTGATTGGTAACATAAGTGAAAGGGCTGGATAATATTTTCTTGGAAAAAAAAAATCCCCTGATTTCTTTAATTTCTTACGCGGCTGAGTTCTGTAGCATTGGAATTAGATTCCAACTCTGTGAGGATGGCCTGTAAAAAACCATTAATTTGTTGAAGCAAAAGCCACAGATTAGCCTTTTGGTACTGCAATTTTCTTGCCATCACGTCTTATTAAAATTTACGTTTGGAATACTAATGACACCCTTCACTCGTTCAAATATAGTTTGGCGTCTCAACTTCAACTAGTCCTATATGGTTCTATTTCCTCCGTACAATATAAGTATAAGATAGTATGTATACGGATGTAATAGGTAACTCCGTGGCTTCGTGGTTGCAGATTCACTTGACTCGACAGGAATTTCCTTGGACGTACCTATCGATATCCATACTTGTGCAGACGTTATCGATTCTTACCTAATAACCGACAAACTCATAAAAGTAATCGACGGAAAAACAAATGAGTTTCCTGTGTCTGACTCCAACCTTCACCTCTATCTTTTGCAGAGAATGTGCTCGCGGAGTGTGCAGTGTGTGTGCAGTACACTACTACAACCTTTCGTAAAATTGACTAGTTCGGAACAAACGAAGCATTTTAGGGAAAAAAACAAAGGAGAAATTGTCTACGTTCTGATGATCTTGTATGAGTCTGAAGAGCGCGGAGTTCTTGTCGAGATAGGAAAATATATATTTAAATTACCTGGTCATAGATGTTTTTATTACCCCCAGCTGAATTCCAACGGATCATTTAGACAATGCAAGATCTATTTGAAAGGAACTTCTCCAAAGTATGAAGTTGAGGACCGCAATGGGCTATGTATTCTTCTCAGCTGAAAACATTTTCGTCATCTATCCCCTCCAATCACATGCATGATTTACGGGACGATCGAGGCCGGGTAAATTCTGTCATTGACATTCTTAACTTACGCCTTCATGGTTACTAGCCCAGAGTATAAAATCTGCATTTATGTACGAGTACTTCGACCACGTCCATGCTGGTTATAAAGGATCATATAAGGTATATGTTTCTGGAGGGACTCTTTAAATAACGTTTATTAAAGGAATGGGATTGAACGTGAAGGCATTTAAATATATATATATATATAATTATATATATATATATATATCTGTTCCATACTACTGCATGTATGATGCAATAGAAGTCCCTCACTTACAACTTTACACATGTATCCTGATCAATTCATTTTGGAATATTCATCACACTCACGTCTTTCTAAAGTAAAACGTCAAATAAAAGAGAATTCAAGAAATGAGACGGCACTTTTTGTCCCACACATACATAAACACCATATTCCTATAACTTGACTTCTCAGACACCACACCATACCCGTACCCTGCCCTGAGTGTGTACATACACTTATCTTCCTACATTTCTTTTTGAGACCTGAAAAGGTCTATATTGCCTTTTACTCTTTATTGATGGTCCATTCTCTTTCATCGTGGTTTTTATTTCATTTTTTTTACGCCTTACCTCTTCTTAGAAACTCGGTCTTCTAAATGTCTATCTTCCACCCCCGTTTATTTTCAGTTTTGAGCTTCGTAAAACCTTTCAATCTCTGACTAACTAACTTGAGGATGCATCTATCCACGACGTATAAAACGTATCCGGAGGACTCCGGCATTACATCATGGAGCAATAAGCCGTAGATGTTCCCCCGTCAGAGTCGTATAACTCATACCCACACTGTTGTTAAATAACCCAAACCTTTAAATTGTGCTGGTTAAAAAAAAACCCAGGGCTCATCTCACACTGTACGACTGCAATGAATCGAATAGAATGAAAAATTTCCCTTGAAACTTCAGCCCTTCCAAGTACAGTTCAGTTACATCATTACCCCAGATTGGTTTGGTAGCGTCAGCAAAAATTATCCCATTAGAGGAATTTAGATGTGAATTAAATTTCGGGAAGATATTAAAAGCTGGGGAGAGTAAATTTTTCATCAAAACTTACTTTGGAGTCGTGAGAACCTCCGAATCATACCTTCATCAACAAAAGAGTAGTTACTCCTCGTCGTCCCAATTTATTTGCATTACTTGCTGTCTTCGTTGGAGCAGATCCTTAGCTGGGCGTGAACTCTTGTACAATTGAATCGGACTTACACCCGTCAGGAGAAAGGACATGGAGGGAGATAAATCTGGAAGCATTACTCTGTGAATTGCTCCAAGGTGCTACACCCTAGTCTTTATTTGAAGACTGTTCGGAAAATTATTGGGATATAGATTGATCAGGATATGTGGCACGTTCAGGATCTCTCTCTCTCCTACATATGAAGTCTCCCTACTGACATGGAAAATAAGGGATATGAAGGTTATATGTATATCTACGGAGGGCATAATACAGCAAAGCCGGGACTTGAGATACCATGTGTACAATTCACTTAAGTATTCGAAGGTTCAGATTTTACAGTCTTTTTGTGAGACAATCCTTGAAGAGCCCAGCCTGCCTACTGCCGGGCCTACTTGCTTTGCTAGCTGGTCTCACCAGAATGTAATGGTAACAACACTGTTGTTAGCATAAGGAAAAGGCAGGAGCACGTTGCATTGCAGTAGCCCACCCATGGGAAAAATTCCTGAAGAAGAAACTTGATGAGATGCTGAATCACAAAAAGTCTTTACGAAAAGGAACGGAGGGGAAACCAAATAACCCTTCAAGTGGTCGGTATACATGGGGTAGCAGTAGTACTATGGAGAAGCTACGACTACTTACTATATAGGAGTATTGTTGGAGCAGTCGAGTGCACCAGTGTTTTTCGGCTTTGCCAAGGCACACAAAAAATCCTATGTAATATTGCATGCATATACTCAAACCATAATAAGAAAGACAAGGAGAAACCATAACCTGTAATAACCCTTTCCTGGACTTGCGAGGCTCAACAGTACTTTTTTTTGACTTGAGTAACAACTAAGTTAGAAATTCTACCTAATCTAGAGCTCCGGGTTGATGGAGAGTATATATGGACTGTGAGGATCTACCCCGTTGGAAGTGCATTCATTGGATGGGATCACATTGGACAAACCAGGTTTTACGAGGATTTGAGTGTACAGAAATTATGTAATACTGTAAATGTACGGAAAATTCAAAGCAGCTTCGAGCTCTTGAAGATTTCATATGTATGTATGGAAGAGCTACCACGTTGGAATTGAACGTGGTTCCACGAACTGGAGAGGTACGCCACAGCACAAGGTTGGGTTAGTCAACAGAATTTGTGTGGAATAGAGGATGGACGGTAGAAAAACTCATGTTATAATGTATGGAATGAAATTCTGTTGGAAACAAAAAAAGAAACAAGGCAAAGAAGACCCTTTCTCATTTTGGTTATGTATTTTATTGGTAGATGTTATGCATATATGTACAGACGTGAAGAGGGAGAGAGAGAGAGAGGCAGTTCGTCCGTCTCAACTCACATCATCAAATTAGACACGTTTATAAGGATTCAAAAACCTCCAATGCTATATAATTTATGTGCTTGTACACATTCTTGTTACTGGAGATGCAGCTCCATGCATAGGATCACGTATATGATGATGACCATGGCATACCGGATGAAATCGATTTACTGATTTCGTAATTTCTAATTTAGAATTCTAAATTTATTCCACATCTCCGTTATTCAACCCCAGTTCCAGCCTGCCAGGGGATTCTCAATCCTTTCCAGTCATCCCAGCACAGAGCCTTTCACTACACTCTCCACACTCCCAGAGCTAGAGCTCAGTGCTGTATATGTGTGTAAGTAGGGCTGTAGGAATTACTCGATTAACTATCAACCGTTTTTCGATTCCTCAAATAAATAATAGTAAAAATGACATCCTCCTCAACTCCACTAAAATAAAAGCTGACTCTTCGGAGCTAGTTCACGTCCATTTGGGCATTCGACTACACTCCATGGAAACTTTTCTCAAGGAACAAAAAAAAACTACATATCTCACACTGTGACTGTGGAGATTGGAGATCCCGTCCGAATTGAGCTGCTAATAAAAATAATTCACAACTATACCCCCGTCTTATATTGACATGGATTTTATTTTTGAGACCCTATCCAAAGAGAATATTATGTAGAACCAAGGAGTCATAATGGTCCAGTAGTGGTAGTAGTAATACAGGGAAATATATGAATGGGAAATGTACATAAAACCCACGCGTCGCGCATACCAAATCACTTTTTCCTTTTATCAGAAAATTCTAAAGCTCCTCCGTACCTTCCATTCAGAGATAATAATAATGTGTGGACTTGAGCTTTACCATTTTTTTTTATATTCTTTTCATTATTTTCTAGAAAGGTCTTGGAGCTACCTGCACCAAGCTCTACTATTCCGAGCCATCTAAATGTGCCTTGTGTGTATCTATACATATGTACATATCTACCGTAATGTATTGTCACATTGGACAGTGTCGTGTTGTAAGTAGGCCTGTTCTCCTCACAAAAATACTGAATATACTTGATTTTTAATCTGCTTTGGGAAGGGATTTAAACTATAATATTTTTACTGCCCGTAGTTTTCGATACATCCCTCTGAATTAACTCTGACTGTAGGTAGGACACGGGAGGGTTTCACGAGAGCAGTCTACATGATAAATGTCCGAGTTATTCACGTACTTCAGATGTGGCGAGAACGTGACGCTGACTCCGTCTGAGGGTAAGTATAGTGACGGGAGCACCAAGTCCCCATCAAATACATGTAGTAATCAACCATATATGTCTGTATGTCTGTACGGACCAACACGGGGAAGGCAGAACTCCTGGGTAAATAGTAGCATTCATAAAGCACAATGTATTTAAATCCTCTTGTTGTTCCTTCTTCATATTCCTGTTTGACTGATGTGCGGATTCCTATTCTTATATTCCTCAACTTGATGTGAGCAACGTATGTCCATACCATCGTATGCGTCATAGGAGCATACACACACGTACTGTCATAGGTACTGCACGTCCACATGTATACGTAGATAAATCTATGTTGCAGGCACATGTGTATAATTACATACACATCCTATAAGTAAGTATCTGTACGAAAGTGAATCCAAACCGTCATGCTAGGAGACGACCAGATACGATGATGCGTGTTTGCCAGGGAGCTTGGTTAAAAAAAAAGGTGGAGAAAGTTAAGATTCAGTTCTGAAGGTATATCTTTTGTACAGAGAGGCATAAATACACCATAATTCCAGGATCATAATGACTGAATGGGTGATTGAGCGCTGCTGGACTCTCGACCCAAGCCAAGCTCCCACCTTCTACTGTCACATGGAGTACGTGAAGATCATTTAACGGGGTAGGGAAAAATGGGTAGACACACCAGGTCTGACAGTCGTCCTCCTTGTGTTATATGGTGCAAAGTCAACTGAACCGAAGAAGCCAGTGAACGATGAAAAGAAATGTCTGAAGATCTTAAGAAACTTTTTTGAGTGATAAGAATAATCTCCCATACAGCTTGACTGAGGTTAATAGTTTGTAGTATTCATTATTTCCATAAAGCTTTACAAAATGTACAAATAATACAGCAGGTATTTATGTGCCCACGCCGTGTCTTCTCCTTCCCTTTCATTCCAACAGTTTGTTCCACATATGTTTTCCCCCTCCATGGGAACAAATCCCTACATGCTTATGACGTGTTCTCAATGTCAAGGGCTCATCACCCATTTATCTCCAGTATTTACGATTGGACTTTTAACTTTATTTAATTATTGTGAGATATATATATATATATATATTCAGGGAAATGGGGGACTTCTCTACTTAGCAGTGTAGTTCCAGGGGTACTGCTGGTTCATACGCAGGGTCTAATTTATCGTATCCTCCATAGTTTTGGTGACAGCTAATACAACTACGGGCTCTTATGTCAGAGAATGGTTTCATGTCCTATCTCCTGACTCTTAAAAGAAAGCTCTTTAAAAAGGGGTAGTTTAAAAGTCAAAATCTTTTCATTCCTATTTCCTTTTGAAATCCTCCACACTGAAGCCTACTACTACACCGCTATTATCTTTAAAATGTACGAAGATATACAGATATCTACATTTTTCCTCTTACTCAACCCTCTGCCCTATACAATTATATTGTATTCACCTTCACTCCCATATGTTACTCCCAGAGTTAGAATCCAACTCAGACTCAACACCGGCAATGAATTGAGTGTGTGTGTGTGTAGCAAAAATAGATATTCCAACTTTTCAAAAGTACCGGAGCTAGTAATAAAGATAAACCTTTTTATTATCAATGGCATTGGAATATACGGAGCTGAACACCAGATTTATAGTCTTGAGTGAGTTTTTAATTTGTTCAATGAACTATGATTTAATTGTCTTGGTTATTTTTTTTTTGCTCTAGAGAATTGTTTGCGACGATGACTCATATTCATCAAGTAGAAGTTCATTGCATGGCGTGGAGTGAGGTCAAAACTTTTAACGTGCGAGTCTCAACTCTTTTTTTTTTATTAGTACCTATATATGTATGTATGTATCTATTCCAAAGCGAGTAAGTTCCACAGGGAGTATGAGTCCATGTAGAAAGGGTAGGAATGGAAATTCCTAATAATTTCAAATATCTGTTCTCATGAATTTCACAACGGAAAATAAAAACAGAATTCCGAGTGCATTACATGCATTGTTATTCTCAAAGGGCATGGAAGAATACTGTTTACACTGAACTTCATACTTGAGTGGGATGGGGGAATCAGATCTAAATGCGATTGGGAAAAGAAGTTGGGAGTTTAATCAAAATCAGTTCCATCAACTTTTCTACTCTGAAAGGGTAATAGATCAGGTTTAAGTTACTGGCAAACTATGATGGAAACTAACTCGGAATAGTTCTTGGAACTGCTTTTTCAAATTCTTGCACAACTCCCTCAACTTTCTACTTCTGACGGTAGGTCCCTTAAAACCCATAAGATAAATACATGCCAATTAGAAGGATTTCATGAGAATTCCATGGGTTTTGCGGGGAATGATCCGAGCTGGATTTGTCCGTCAGCGGGTATTGTGTGAGGGTGTTGGTTGGGAAGTTTTCAAGAAATAGAGTCTTGTTACATTTTTGTTTGGTAATTGGTGTGTATAAACAGAGCGTTGTTACTCTCCTTGCCCTACTCAGAATTGTTTCACTGAACTGATTTCCTTTTCCTTATTCCTGGAGCTCCTGCTCCTGCTCCTGGGTCTATTGCTATTACAGGGCTGGAAGGAGAGAAACAATCCTGCTGGACCGGCTTTCATCCTCTTGTATATTCAAGTGCAAGCTCCTGGATTCGTTATCAGCGTTAACGATCAGCTCTTTCTGAAGGGGGCACTTGGGACTTTAAAGGTTCAAACTTTTAAGCCTTAATGAGATAATCACACACTCCGCCGGAATGAAAGAACCTTTTATGTTTCCGTGACTATTTATTTACATTCCTTACCCCCGTCGTATATAGCTACAAGTTGAAATTTATTTTACATCAACCGTACACACATCGACATTCATTAAACAAAGTGAAAACATTCAGAAGATCTTCTTCTCCTTGAACCAGCTCTCGGAAACCATGCCTCTACACTCTGACATGAGGGTAAAAGTACGGAGCGACACTTTCGACAAAAAAATGGAGTAAGGTGTCAAGTCACCGATTTCTGGGCCTGGCAAGGTTAGTTCTCTCTCCATATTTCGTGATAAGGTTCATATGTTATGGAAAGAGCCCCTTTGGAGTTTCACTCAACTTGCCAACCAAGTCAGAGCCACTTGTAATGGATGACCCTCAAGTGATGGGAACTTGCTCGTAAAGAATATACAATGCACGGCATAACTACAAAAACTATCCCATATGTAGATGTAGTGTGGTAGTGTTGGGCTCTGGTTGTATGAGACTCTGGCCTATAGCTATATTTGTAAGAGTGTTATTCCCGAACCACCTTAAATATAGCCATACATAGCTTCTGTGTAATGAAGGAACGCTCCTCGCCTATCACGTTTATATTACATTAGCGTATTACACATTATATCTAGACAATTATTGGGGTTGGGATGGTCGAGGGCAACTACTTTTATGTACGGTATTTTTTGGACCAATTTCCTGCGTGGACCCCATCTGTTACCATAGGCGTATTTACGTAAGTAGACATATCCCCTCTACTTACCACTCCGTCTCTCCTATCTGTTATAGTCCGTTCCATGACACACATATCTATATCTGAGATCTTTTTGGCTCTGTAATTTATATCAATAGCCTTGCACGTTTTTTTTTTCTTCTGCCTCTGCCTCTACAGACAAGCAAACGCTTCATTGCCTCATCCGGAACTACTCATCTTTTCTTTAATTGCTACCTAAGACAAATTGAGTCGGAAAATTTTTTCGAACACCCAACAAATTCCTCTTACGCAGAGTCAATCAACAAGTTAGACTTGTACTATTCTCTCCAGAGATCCAACTCAAGTAAATTGTTTCTTGTGGCCAGCAACAACTGTCGTCTTGAATCTCCTACTATCCAAAGCTCCTATGGAGCTATGCCAATTGTCAAAAAAATAAATGAACTTGGTCCGTAAATTATTGTTCAAATAGTACATATTTCATTGTCCAGCATATGTGTTGTCCTTCTGCTCAAATGCCAAGTAGACATTTTCCTCTAGCATTGTTTGATTTGAATAAATTATTACACTGATAAAAATTTTAAATTAAATAGAATACCATGTCTCTTTGGACTGGCGTCAAAGGTGTGAATAAATAAGTTCCGTCAAAAGGATATACATACATGTGCCACTGGAATCAGAAAGTAAATGATTACCATTTTCGCAACACCTCTCACTGGATTTGCATGTAAACCTTCTGGACTATGTTGACTGTACTCCTGTTGCAATGGGTTGCTCAATATTGGATCAAATTCTAAGGGTGTCATTGCCAGGGAACCTTCGATATATTGTGGGTTCGAAGTCCGGACCCTATTTTGAAAGACTATCTTGCCCCATTTGTTCAGAAATAGTTTGTTGCACTGTCCTTTGTACGTCGGTATATTTAGCCTGGTGGATGTCGAAGTTCAAATTGTGTTTTTGCATCCATAAAATAATAAAAGGGTAGGGAATTGAGTAATGTTTACAGTTTCAACTCCTCTGGGTCTCTGTGCTAGCACTCACAATGCAACTAGTCACTGGAAATTTCTCAATAGGAACGAGGGCACTAGAGAGGGTATTTGGAAATATACATACGTGCAGTGACAATTTCAGCGATATTTTTGCAAACACACAGATGAATGTCTACGCTTGGGTTTTGCGATGACGACATATGAATTAGATCTGGGAGGACAGTTAAAATTTCTATTGCTGGCTTTATTGTGCCTCATTTTTTTTGTATGTACATAGAAGGTTCCTTTGTATGCGTGCATACATGTGTGTGTGTGTGTGTGTATTTAATGGGCACGGCGAAGATCCCTTTAAGAACTATAGAAGTGCCTGGTGCTAGGTTTTCGAAGGCGAGGATTGTGGTTCTCTGCATGGATGGTTCCCTTCCTTTCACATTCACATCTGGCAGGCCTTCCTTCCCTTTTACTCGGTTTTCACAAAACGCTCGCCTTATTTTTCCCATCCGACACTACTGCACAACCTATGGCCCACATTGTATACACATGCAAATAATACGATTTTGTAAGAATACCCACTCAGTCAGCTACAGATGTACAGTAGTGTTCATATATAACTATACCTAAAATATAAAATTATATAATTATATATATATATAGCATTATTGTACTCCATCCCCGACTGTGGAATAGAACAGAGTATAAGTACTTGTATACAAACAGTCCTGTAAACTCCGCTGGTTCTTGTACACTAAACCTCACTACAAGGTTGCACGCGTGGTGCATGAGAATACTTAACCGTGCATTTATATTCATAGAGGGAAACATTTTGCGCCGTTTAATTCGTTTAGTCCCAGAGTGGTTATTTCTGCTCTATAATATGGTCCTGCACTTAATGGAGTTGATTCTAATAGGCATTAAATTAGAATGCTGAATTTGTGTAAATGTTATCTGTAGATACCTATAGGTAACTGGCTTTAATTAAATTACTACTTAAGATGGGAAACGACCCTCTCGTTACTTTTTCTCACACTCATCCCGACCAAGGGGTCATCTCCTCCGTCCGTATTAAATTCCGCACCCCAAACTATCATTCACATACACTCAGAAGCTCCACGTCTCTACTACACAGTACGTACGGAAACAGTACAACAGCATTTTGCTGAGAGAGTATCATCATGCAATTTTAATGTTCTCCGCATATGTAAATCCAAAAGAGATAAGAGAAACATATCTCTCCGGTCCTGTGCTTTTGCGTATGTGTGCAACTGGTTATTTCATGAGTAGCTGGACAAGTAGCACGGAGCATGTGGTAAGTAATGAGAAACATGAGAAAAACTAGTATGTGTAGCGGTACCAGGAATTTGTTTTTTCACAAGAAATGAAATTCTGCAAGTGGTACTTCATGGTGTAGGGACTGCATTCATACACACACACACACCAGGAGAAATTTTGAAGTAACTTCCGCACCTCATGTACTCAAAGAACCGAATCCAAAAGTGGCAGAATGTGAATGACAGGCAGGAGTAACGGAAATGTTTAAAAAACGTTACGAATCCAAGCAAGGTGTTGGAACATACCGGATGTCGTATTTCTGTTATTTCCCTCCCTCACCCTCCAGCCCCTAAAATTGACAACTGGAAATATTAAGTAATGAGAATTAATTAACGGTGAATATTGAACTGATGGTTTTAATACCGAGTTGTAATATATGTGTAGATACTACATGAGATGACTCAAGTTATTTCCATCCAAAGATACATTCATGCAGGGAAGTCCTCCTACGAGAAAATTCGTTAAAAGCAGCAAAAGCGTGCTGTGTTCCGAGCTAGTACACATTTTTTCTCTGACTTGCACGGAACAACACTTTTTAAGTCCTGAGATGCGTTTATAAAAAGACCACAGGACTTGTAAAAACTTGTTCAAGTAATTAAAAGGTGAGCTCAGCTGAGAAGCACAAGTCGATCACGGAACAAGTAAAACTATATATATGATTGTACTACTGCACGCAGACGAGGAGGAGACTATCTACATACGACATCTGAGTGCATATACTAAAACACGTAACACTTTATGTATCTCCTCCCTTCATGTTTAAAGATACATTACTTAGAGTAGGAGCAGTGTAGAGCAGTAATAGGATATGCATGCGCATTTTTTTTGTCCCTGTATATTTTTATTACTATATCAAAACTTATAACGTACGAAATGCTTTTGTGCATGGGCTGAGTAATTGACTACTGCTGTATTTTCGAGCTACTTACTACTTAAAATTCATATCATCAGTCCGAGAGAGTAAAGTAGTATCAAGCATCCGCTCAATCCGCTGTATCTATGAGCCTAGCTGTTTGTGACGGCTATTTGTACCACAAATGAAGACAGTTGAAGTAGGTCTGTAAAAAATGAACAGATTTGGATCGAAACTTTACCCACAAGTTTTTTTCCCCTTCCTTCATTATGTCAGTAACACAAGAGTTATAATATGATTGGAGGTAAGTTAAGTCAAATAATCAAGGAGTTTTCCTTGAACAATTTTATTTCCAGATTTAAAGTCATTCTGCGAAAGAAAAGTGGATACCTGCGGATCATGACGAGGGCTTGAGAGTGTACAGTGTGCGTGAAGCAAAGCCTGACAAGATGCATAGTTTAGAAAATAAAAATGAGAACTATTAGTACAGTAAAGTCATGCAGTTATCACAAAGGTTCCATTCGTTGCACCCCTACTACAGCCTTGTAGTCCGAACCGTGATCATGGTTACATGGTAGTTCTTCAGCGTCAATTGTAAATCAGGCTTATGTGTAGACCCAGAGAGATATTTAATTTTATACATCCATTTGACATGTAGTTTTTACTTTTCACACCGTGCTCTGCATATATGTGGAGTAGTGCTCCTTGAGCGTACAAAGTCCTCAGAGCTAAGACTACAGTAGTACACTATGAGAGACGTGCTTTACAGTGAGCCCATACAGAATGTCCTGTACTCTCTGACTGGGAGAGAACAGAAGGGGAAAAAAAAATCCTGCAAAAAATCCTGAAAAAAGAAGGACACACATGACACCACAATTTGTAACTAACTCTCTGAAAGCTACTTAAACGAATTGTGAGTAAGTATAGATTAACTTCACTTGTAAGGATAACAAACAAGTTCTAAAAAATACTTGCAAGTTACAACTGACTACGTATAAACATCAAGTCACTTTTTTCTCCTCACAGACTGCTGGTGCATACACAAGTCAGAGTATTATTCAGATTAAGTATGTAACCAAGACATTTTCTTCATCCCCTCATATGTTGAATCCGTATGAAGTAATGTATAGCCAAGCTGGGGGTTTAAATGAGGTCAAAGGAAGACGAACGAAAGCTGTTCCAACCTTTTTTATCCTTCATGTCCGCTAAAAACATAAATACGTGTCCATTTCACATCAACACTTTGTCCTTTTCTTTTCTATCCTGACAATGACAAAGATTTGACAGTCTCTGTACTAAACTTCTTTAGACTTAAGAAGGACCTATCTTCTCTGGGCTCTGGCACATTGTGACCCAAATCATCCAGTCATTTGGTGACAGTGATTATATAAATACGACTGAAATTTCATTGCCATTCACACTTCCTATTCTTAGCTTGGAGTAGTCTCAAATATGCTCAATGTTTCAGGTCTGGGATGAAACCACGTCGTAAAAATTACCCACTTCGGCAATCAATTACTCCTCGATGAAAATACTGTATCTATAATCGTTAACCTTATTGAGGTTCCGGTATGTTAGCACACTTCAGACCTGAAGTCATAACTGTAGCCAAAGTTAGCAACAGGAGAGGTAAGTCAATAAATTCCACGGTAATTTAATAACAGATAGCAACTTTTTATTTTGAGGGAGAACAACAAGGAATTTATGGAGCCAACAATTACGGTAAAAATTGTCTCCCCATCTAAAATCCTACCACTTCTGTGTCTCTGACTCTGACTCCATTGACAGTCAAGACCGTCGAGGAAACGTGTGGCTAATTCAAGTTGAAGGATTCAAATTTCAAGTTGAAGGGTTTCCATGTGCATGTTTCAAGTACGAATGTGTTTGAATGACTAGTTTTTTATTACGGTAAAGGGCATAAAATTCTATTTGATTAATATGATTTGCTGATTGAAGTGATAGTAAAAGTGGATTGTAATGTTCTTTCGTATGTGTTGATCAGGTCAAGAAAAGATAGTTCCTGCGAAGGTATTTTGAGAGATTGTCCCTCTGAACGCTGGGAGTGTGCATATGGGCTGTTGTTGTAGGAGTGGTACAAGGGCAATGGGTAATGTGTAGTGAGGATATGCAAGGGAATGCATTCTGCAAAAACAAATTCGTCATTAGAACATTTAAAGGAAATATATGCATTCCTGGGAGAATGTTTATTAATCAAGTGTAATGGCTCAAAAATTAGCATTTGACAAAAATGTCCAGCCTTTCCATTTCATATTATTTTATATGGCAGCAACTTTAGCATATATAATTAGATATGTGAATGGAACAGAGCTCACGTAGAAAACTTTCAAGTCCTTCCTTATATTCCGACAGCATCTGCCTTGGCAAAGATCATGAATATTTTATGTCAGTGTCTAAATACGCTCCCAATAGTTTACTGACTGAGCCTCTCTCTCTCTCTCTCTCTGCGTGGAAATGAAGGAACGTTGCAATAATTAAGTAATGGGCATTGCTTTAAGACTGCAGCATGAGTAATGATTGAAAACACGATTGTTGTATTAGCTAAATATGATGCTCATGCAATATGTTAATATTGTCTGGATGAGGCTAAAAAACAAAACTTGTTTTTGACAATCTGGAAGTGGTTTTGGAAGAGGCAAAGTTCCTAGTTTATTTAAAGCCAATGGCTAAGCTGCAAATCACACCTCTGACTATATAGTCGCAACACGAATAACATTGTATCCGGAAGTTCCAAAGGAGGTGATCAAAGAGGAATTGTTTGGAGTGTATCACACACTGACCATATGGCTCCTCTTTCCACTGACCAGCTCCACTGCATTTAATTACACACGAATACATACTTGATGACCCTGGGATTTTGAATACCAAATCAATTCACGCTCATGCAAGCAAAGGTCACTTCCTTTGATGGAAAAATGAAATACCACTAAATAAAAGAGATTATGGGATAAGACAGGAAAAAGCAACAATTAATTTTAATACTCAATGCAGTAATTTTCCAAGTTTTTCATCTTCGTTGGAATTTTAGTTCCCTCTCTAATTACATTATTTTTCGGATGAATACGTACAGGTAATGTTGAGTGCTCCGTGGGAAATTATTGAATAACTTCCATTCCTTGTGGTTCCGTCCCCACCACACTAGTATTGCTCTCGTTGAGCTACACTCGGGATTTTTACTCGTCCAAACTTGTCCAATTAATTGTTCTTACAAAAGCGTCTGAATATGAACAACAAAAATTTTACAATTTCCTTTTGATTGTTGACGACTTAAGTGCTATCTCAAAAATTCTAGTTACAAAATACTACACAGCCTAGTAATTTAATATTTGTAGTTGAAGGCATGAAAGTAATGACTAGCTCAATCATCTCTCTCGAAGATATAGGAAGAGGTTTCTTCTCTTTGAAGGACATTGGACAGTTTAACTCATGAGTGTGTTTGTGTCTGTGTGTGTGTGAGTTTTCTTATAGCGGGAATGTCTCTGTTTGGTTACACTCTGCGGGAATATCTCTGGTAGTGATAGTTGTCAATGTGGGAGAGGGCCCATAGGACACCATGCGTCTCCTCACTTATGAGTAACTCTGTTATAGATAGATAGATATATGGAGGAGCATAAAAGGGAATTATGATTTCTGCATGAAAAATATTCTTAGGAGGATTGTGGAGTCTAAGTAATTATACATATTTACAAACACTCGACTTGAGAATGCTGCATACATTAGAGTATTGACGTGAGGTAAATAAAACCTTCTAGCATGTTCCTTTAAGGGTGATGGATGTGGGAAGCTGATAGTCCTTGTTATAAGATTATGTATAGGTTGAATCTGCGGTCTTCACAGAAATATTCGAGGAAAATGTTAAATTAGCCATAACTTATCCAGCTATAGTGTAAATATATCAAGTTTTTTTCCTATATTATTTACGGAGAGGAAGTGAGGGAAAAAAACGGAAAATTCCCAGTTATGAACTAAAAAACCTTGGTACATAATGCTATAGGTGCTCTCTGCTTAAGAATTATTTGGCTTCTCGTCTCTATGGTTCAAGTGGAGGATATTTGGCTCTGACTCTCGACCATCTCAAAGAGCATCAGTACACTGGGCCGATATGCCTTCAGTTATGGCAAGCATGCACACCACGTGATGATATGGTACTTTTTCTCCAAAGCATTAAGTTACGTTCCAGGTAGTACCTTTAAAATTAAAAAAATCCATGTGATGTGACTTTGAGAGTACGTGGACGTCAGGCAACACATTAAATTATGAAGAAGTCATGGAAGTCTATTGTGTTTATTATTACATGAAAACTTAAGAAATCTTGGCGAGATAGATACAAATGCAAGTTTTTAAATGCCAACTCCTTCCACTGCCATTGCATTCCCCTATGTGTATGTAATTGTCCATGTACAGGTACATGGAAATGCACTGCCAACGTGAAGCTCCACAATCCAAGGAGTATAGTTTGGTGTGCTAGCAATTTCCATGGATTTCTGTCCCAAGACCTATGTCTCTCAGGCAATGCATGACCATAAGAAAAGCTTCATCACAGATGAAGGAGTAATAAAAATAAAACTATGGGTAGTCAAAGAATGATATTATTGTGTAATGACTCTCTACACCCACTACTTTCACATGAACCAGCCTTTGAGTCATTACAAGGGTCTGTCTGCGTTGCTACTCCTGCTGCTGGGGCTTTTATAGAAGAGCAGGCTAATTCAGATTGTGTCGACTGAACTTGATTTGGATAAGTTTACTTATTGCTATAATTTGAACGAGGTGAGCTGTACTGGCTATAAATGTTCTTCATATGTGGGATATCTTTCCTTGGTCGAGAAGAATTAACAACTTCAGCCATACAGTAGACTAGGGTAAACTTTACATAACGTATCTATGTCTGGGCATGCAGGATAATAATAAAAAGGTAGTGTAGCGATGGTGATAATCAATAAACACCTTGAACTCGTCTCATCATCTGGTGCGGCGGTGAGTTTCACTCACTCACTGAAGAAGGCTCAAAAACCTGAGGATGTGGAATTGTCTGCTGTCTCACTCTTCTCTCTCTCTCTCTCTCTCTCTCTCGCTCTTTTGTAGGGATTCATGAATTTACAAGGCCAAGGACTAAGCCACAGGCTGGAAAAGGGAAAAACGCAAACGAAAATCCAATGCTCATATGGGTAATAGACATATTCCCAGCAAAATGCATACTCGAGTCATACTTACCTACATTTAACATTTAACTATTCTTTTATTACTGTAGTTCCACATAATCTATCCTTTTCCTTTGCGCTACATAGCCAGAGTCCTCATCCTTATAAGTAACTCCTTGCTATATCTATCTCTCTTATCCTCTCTTAGGCTGAGAGTCTTAGCTGACTACAGGGCTCGCTCCTTGTTATGCACTTGGGGAGAGAGAACCAGGGTAAGGATACACGTGTATAATAAAAATACATGCATGACATCAAATACTTGTACTTGTACACATGGGCTATAGCAAGTTGTTCATCAAACACTAAATGCATTTATTCAAGTACATGCACATGCCTTTAAGTACAAGGCATGGGAGAGTGTTGAAAGTATACACATGACGGGGTCTGCCGAGGCCTGAGAAGAGCTGGGACTGATGCTCCTCTGGAGCTTTATAAAGAGGAAGTATGCATATTCATTAGGCTTGAGTGAGTGTCTATATCTAATGCCAAGACAATTCACACACAGGGAATCTCTGTCCTGTGTGGACTCTGTATGTATAAATTTAAATAGTCAAGGAAGGAGCACTGGTTGTAAAAGTAAGCACAAGATAAGTAATAAAAGACATAAGCTCCTCCAAAGTGCATACACGCCTCACAGCAACAGCAATAGCAATAGCAATAGCAACAGCAGCAGCAGCATTGAACGTGTATGCATGGAAGGGTATAGCCCATATAATAAAACGAACAATCCTCTTACCTTTTACCGCCCGTACACACTATATGACATAATTTGAGTCCAATGTTATGAGTTATGACTTATGAGTCTTACCCAAGAAGTCTGTGCAGGTATAGCAAGTGTGTTGTTGTTGGTCTGGAGGTTACTTCTCATTACAGATATGGGGAAGATAAACATGTGCATATATAGCCCAGTAGTGTGTCTCTACTCCCTACATATGTATATCTCCTATGGGAGGATGTATGTATGTACATACCCCGCCGCAACCATAATATGACCTTAAATGAAGAACAATATGCGGACAACTTATAAGGAAAGTGGTTCGTATAGCTAGTTAAGATACGCAACCATTTATCAAGCTAGTAATGGCGAGCAGCACACATCATGAAGAATTGTATCTTCACAATTGGATCTGCTGTTGATTCTGCTGTGTATTTTGTGCGGAATAAAAAATTATGTCACGACTCTATGGAACGAATATTATTCTTGTATATGGAAGGTAGGGAGAGAAAAAAAAACAAAATCTTTACAATGCATTCTCCTCTATTTATTTGCCTTTTGAATTGAAATACCTCGAAGGAAAAGATTCAGGATATTAACGAGTGCATTATAATAGCTCAGAAGAAATCACTCTGTGACGCTCTCCAATCTTCACAAGGATTTTTTAAAAGTTTCATCAACTCTTGTTAAAAGTTCTTTTTTTAAAGGCCAAAAACTATCTCATTTTCGGTTTCACTTTTATCCCTTCATCCTATATGTATTTATCTTTTGCCCTTATCCTTTTACTGGGATGCATGTATGTATGTACATATGTAGCTATGGAGCATCAATGGATTTACAAGTTTATGCTCAGTGCTTGCGGGTGGATTTAAATATCATTATCCCGATACTCTTATCTGCCACTAATCATGGCCAGTTTTAGTCTATGGAGGGCTCTAAAAGGAAGCTCATCGTCTCTACTCACAAAAGGGAACCTACATGTATAAATAATTTCTGGAGTATATCCTCTGGATAGTTATACAGTATACTCCAAAGTCGAGGTTACATTATCCACAATTATTGTATTACCGATTAATCAAATGTGTGAATCCGAGATGTTACTAACAGAGTTGGAATTGTGTTACGGGTCCATTCTTCTCCTCCACGTTTGAGGCCTACAGTGGGTTAGTATTATAAGGGAGTAGTGAAATCACGACGTGCGTAGTATGAACCTGATTAAAATCTTGACTTTTAAAATCCTCATTGTATTGATGAGGTGAGGGGTTTGAAATGTGTGTTTGATTTGTGGGAGCCATACTTTGTATGATCCAAGTCTATGCTAACAAACAATCCAGTAAGAATCTAGACAGGTAAATAAGGGATAAATATTTTTATACTCTTATCAATATAATAATAATTGTTAGAGGGTTTTCGTCCAAGACGAAGAGGAACATCTCTCCAGTCCATAATAACAATGTAGCAAGGAGTTATCAACTGAGTTTACAGTTATCAAATAAAACATACAATTGGTTATCCAGCGAAAGTAGAGAGAGAGAGAGAGAGGGAGGGCAAAAAAAAGCACTCAGATTAAAAACTGAGACTGTGTACATACACAACCTCAAGTAATACATTATATTATAAATATATTTCAATATTTTAAGCTATATCCGCATGTACCACCACGTCCAATGAATTATGTAAAGTTTGTGTGTAAGTTTTTCTGGACATGTATATGACGAATAAGAGAAGGGAAGAATTATTAATAGTCCATACACTGATAACTTTCAATGGTCTTTCAAGAAGCGGAACTTTTTTCCCCCCTTGATCCATTGACAGCTTAAAAATTCTTAAGTTTATAGCAGTCCTCAACATTCTATGAGTGAATTCAATACACTATTTTTTCCTCTACCTTTATAGACATTCAGAAGATCCAAGTGAGCTACTTTTCCTGAATTAATTACAACACATACACATCTCACGTATAGATAGATACTTATACGTGAATATTCGGGATATTGAAATGGAAAGGTTGTAAAAATCAAGATTGTTGAGTGTATATTTGTATTGAGAATCCCAACTTGAATCCTTGGTTGTACCCAGGATCTAATTGTAAATCCACACTTGGAACCTTGGCCGTACCTAGCATCTAATTGTATCATTGAGTACTGTATAAGTATAGGAAAGGGAATGAAAAGAATACCATTTTTTGTCCTCACAAATTGTCTTGAAATGAAATACCCAAGTATTTTTCTCAGTGAATACATTGATAAACACGGCTTCAGTTTTTTTTACAAAATCCTCACTCAAAAGCATATTTTCCAAATCGGCCTAGAAAACTCTTTCAGTAGAATGTTTACTTGCTCAACTTGTTTTCTGTATTTACTACCAATGGAATTTTTTCCAGGGGATGTATCTCTGTTGACATCAGGATCACAGCAAACATTCATCCTGTAGTATTTTTTTGTACGTCTGAAAAACTTCGAGAATGACACCGTTATTTGAGAAATGTTTATGAGAAATGCTGAGACGTTTGCACACGAGGGAACAGAAGTTATCGTCATAAATGCGGATGTCTCAATCCTTCCAGATAATTGCAGATAAGGAAGTGCTAGGTGAGAAGGTGGACATTTCAAACGTTGGGAAAACAAGGAGTAGAACCTTACTAATTAGCACGGTATCTCCGCCCAAGTTGTTGATTGAGAAGAAATACGAATAATGATGTGACTGGAACTGGTACGGATCATTTTTTATAGCCAATGAGGTATTAAGATTTGAAATGTGTGAATCCTCAATGCATACATTGAATGAGTCATTTTCCCTGATGTGTGAGTCCGATTGCCCCAAACGGCTTTCTTACCAGAGACTTGAGAGAGCAAATGGCTTGTTTCCCTGTAGCTGTAAATACTTGGAAAGGGAGAGAGAGAGAGACAAAATTGTAGATAAAGTGGGTGAGAATTCTTGAGACAGTCACGTTGCCCTTCCTCACATTATTACAACATCAATGTATTTATGCATCTTTCCCGTAAGATAATGTCTAGTCGTCGACTTAGTGCTACTTATTTTTATTTTACACCGATATGCAGTACATTTACATGGAACGCTTGTCTACGGACATAGGCAGATCTAGTCGGATCTCACCCAGCTCATGTAAATGCATCGTGGTGCACTTATCGTTAGTTAGAACCATCTTCCTACAATTTTTATTCCGTCTACAACAGATTTTATACGTACTTCATACCTCCCCGGCATTCTGCAAGACCGACGTACATACATACATACGTCTGTTATGTTATGAGTTCTCTCCTTCAAAGTCCCGCAAATGCTCGTCATCAGCCTTACCGAAAAAGGCTGGAGGTTTTCCATCCTTGGAAAAAATTTCAGTTCCAATGTGTTCCAATGTACCTACGCAGTTTGTCCGCTCTGTGTTACTTGTCAGACTGAAATGGTAGTTGCACATGGAGTAGTGGCAATATAATGGCAGGAGAGGAGAACGGAGGACTCCGTGTTTTTTAAACAATATGACTTTTTACAATGAGGATGAGCATGTGAGAATTTTTATGTGCGGAGGGCCGTGGAACCATATAAGATGTAATGTTATTATATGTAATATGTAGTAAAAATAAAAATGCATCTGCTCACTGGAGAAAGAATTGATCCCCTTTTGATGGAGGATGGTGTGCCGAAGTAGCAGCCGCCGACCCTCGATCCTTTTGCCATCAAAGCGTTGATAATAATAATAATGCGTCTGTGAGTGAGAGAGAGAGAGAGAGAGAGACGGAGTGCGAGAGGGAGAGAGCTCTGACATTATATTCTTCAGTTTAGCTCCACACTGCCTGTGGAGTGTGTGTATGCATACGTATCATTTTATTTATTTTTATTTTCCCGAAAGAGCTTTTATGCTCTCACCGAACTTCGAAGTCATCCAACGAACCAGCGAGCGATAGATTGACACATTGTATTTACCACCACCACCAAATTAGATTGAATCTCTCAATCGTATTCAAGGCCCTTGGTTTTTCAGTTATCCAACGTAGTCATCATCATGAGAGGAGAGAGAGAGAGAGAGAGAGAGAAAGAGAGAGAGAGAGAGGCATGTTGCCCATATATAATCTCCTTGCATTGAATGCACCGTCAACCAGTCTCGAAAATCATCATCTCTCGTGGAAAAATTTCATTGTCAAGGAACTCTTATTACTACAAGTTCACATGTGGCAATTAAACTGCATAGAATACAATTCTATTTTATTATCATCCCTGTCCATGATGATGATAAACGCAATGGAGATACTAATTCATTTTGAATTTGAACAATGCTCAGCTTCCCTGTCTGTTTCCTTCATTTAAATTAGTCTACACTTTTCCAACAAACAAATTTATTTCCATTTCCCCATATTTTATTAAGCTCATCATGCTTTTTGCCCTTTATCTCTGGCTTTTATTTGCACTCCTACTTTATGAGAGAAACTATTTCATTTCCAGGTATAAATTATTCCGTTTTAAAATTACTGTTCAATTCCCTGTCCAAACCCACGATTCATTCACTTTTATATTTTACTACGTCCTTTTTACAATGACGTTTTAGAATTATTAAAGCTTTCTCAAATGAGCTTCTAGAATAATGACTTAGAGTGATGGTTCCTCCAACTCCGGCTGGCTTCAGCTCACATGGTCTTTTTCATAACCCTGTTGTTCTATGTATGTAAGTATGTATCTATATGTACAGAGTCTCACGGAGAGTATAGTTGCTTTTACAGCCCAAATATATACCTACAGCAACATTTTTACTCGAACCTTAAAAAGAATTGAAGTTATGACCAAGTGAGAAGCCATGGGTCACTTTCAGTTTCAGTACATCATATCCTGAGGGAAACATTTGTCTACAGAGAAATTGTGCTTTGTACTATTTTAATTAGGCATTTTATCTGGTCTTTCCACAGCTAATTATGTTTTGAGAATTAGTTGTCATTTGTTATTACCAATGCCGCGTTCGCGTATATACCCCTCACGTTTTTTTTTATTGTGGGCCTGTGAGCCTGTGATGCCCACGGTGTTGGTTGCACAGATTGCAAGGTTAAATCCTTTAAAAATGTAAGCTCCACATACAATAAGCACAATTAAAATCCCTCTAAACTGCTTCAGTTAATTCGAAAAATATAACTATTGCAATTTTGTATTTATGCTGTGATAGTTGTAAGGGAAATTATGTGACGTTTATGACGAGATTTTGTGGTGACTAATTGCCTCATGGTTTCTCGCTTGTACATGCTTTTGTTACTTGCTCTGTTTGCGAATACCTTTCAGGAGGATATTACATCTTTTATGCAACGTGCAAGTACACTCATGCATACTAACAATATTCCTCTCGTCAGTGAATGTGATTGTGCGTGTAAGAGTCAGTACACGCTCAACAGGAATGAGACTAGACGAGATCGAAAACTTGAATCGCTCATTTTTTTTTTGTTTACTCCTTGCAAAACAAAAGTAGTTCAAGGAATTCGAAGCCACTATTTTTGAGATTATTCCATAAATAATCAATAACATGTGAAAATCCCAATTTATTTTCTTTGAAAAGTTTTGTCATTTTACTTCAATCAACTAATCAAAAACTTAACTTTGGCTGCAGTTTAAAACGCTCAGGCTCAAAGTTTGGCCTCTGCGATTCCACTAAATTTCTAGCTGATTACGTATGCAAGAAGTGGCACACAATCAGGACAGTCAGTTGTGAAAACAAAAATCCAAATATCTTCAGCTACAGCTATCAAGCGTATGATGGAGGCTTAAATTGTGTATGTGCATACATCAGTATGTACATATTTAAGTATCAATGGATAATATCTCACGCTCTGCAGTACGAATCTGCTGTTGAGGCAAGATTTACAAACGCTTCAGAGCTGACATGCTACGCTATGCTTATGAAGAATTGAGTGTAGAAATCCAACATGAAAATGTAGAGGAGCAGTTGACGAACAAATGTAAAATGAATCAAAGCCCAAACCCAAGGAACTGATACGATAATTGACGAATTCCTCAAAAGTACATATCTGCCCAACTTCGAGAGCAGAATGTGGTCTGAAATGCAAAGCTGTCAGCAAAAGCGACAGATAAGGTCAGCTCAAATAAGAAATGGTGGAAATTGATGAGAAAAAGCAAGGAGAAAAAAAAGGATGAACGGTGACCACGACGCCGAGCAGAAGAGAAAAAATTAGTTTTAATTTAAATTTGGAAGGGGAATTTCAGAGCTATTAGAGGCAGTCCAGCCACATGGTGCAGATAAATCTAGAAGGAAATTAAAATGTCCCAAAAACCTTAACCACGCATTACCAAATGCAATGGATTGAGAAAGTTGAAAACGGCGTATAACCTGCCATAAGACAAAATAAATGCCAAGCCTGAATTTCAACCAGGCATCCAAGGCCGAAGGACCCTTAACGATTGAAAAGTAAAATGTTCCTGTATTAAGCATTTCCATAGGGCCCTAATGTTCTACACCCTTTAAAAAGGAGGCTTAAGTACACCCTACACACATGCTTAGTATCTACACATGTACACCAGGGGAAAAGGCACATCTCTATTTATTCTTTTCACATACGACCATGCAACTAACTACCACGACATAAACATAGGAAAACATGCCACCCGTGACTGTAACTCGTTGCCCGTAATCTCAACTTACAGCTAACCATAATAATTCACATTTGGACAGCAGAACCAGCACCGTCACTGCGCTTTACATTAGACCTGTGAAACGATGAGAAAATTGTGAAAAAACGGAACTCATTCATCCTATTTTGTAATAAACCAAGCAGTGGTAGTTCTAGTGCTAGTCGGGTAAGAAAGGAAAATCTATACGAGCAAGCCCGAGAGTGAGAGAGAGAGCTTTTTGGATCAACCAGCCACAAATTACTCCGTATACTTTACCTATTATACTGAAAAACTCGAAAGATGACAAAACAGCCGGAGAAAGACTAAAAACTCAAATGGCTTGTTCGCCCGTCTTATGACCATAGTAAATATCTTACGCCTGTATCTGTCATGTATACGATGACATGTTTACATATGTATGGAACGAACTAATCCAGCATGTAATACATATGTACATACGTGAGTATCACACAAACCCTGTCTTTCAATAACCAGCACGTACATATGTAAATACCTACATATTAGGCTACCCATGTTCCATGTCTCGCTCCTTGTCATACATATATATATATCCAACGCGAATGTAACGGTAAAAAAAAGGCCAGGGTATTTGAGATTGCGAAACTCATATGATGTAATAAAGGAGATGAAGGAAGCAGCCTTGCTTGTAACCCACGTGTATATATACCCCTATCCTATCAGCTAGTAGTCAAATGCAAATCCAGTAGGAATAACATTTTCGGTTTTACAATTTCTATCCTGCAGAGTAAGACTTCCATGCTTAAGACTCGTTCAGATTTTTTTTTCCACCACTCATCCATTGACTGCTGAATCCAAGAAGGAAATCCAGGTTAAGGACTCCCAGGCTAAGGATTTTAATTGCAAGGATGAGACGGCTATTCCGAGTGTGCTGAAGCTATCTATAGCAAGTTTTACTTAGAAACTGATAACCATTTATGGGCATGTGCTTTAATGATGCGAGCACTAGGGAATTCCTATTGTTAGCCAGAAACTGAAGAGCACTACAGCCTCCGGCTCTTCAGAATGAGTCTATCCACTTGAGATTTAGAAGTTCCAAGAATGAGGAAAAAATGTAAGTGGTTAACTATAGAAATATTTAACTTTGCTGGAATCTGCGAGGTTCCGATAGAGTTACATACATATGTACATACAAGCACACATGGTGGCTGTAATTTGACGTGTAAAAAGAAGTTCTGTTATGTTTTCTTTCTTGAAAAAAGAAAAAAGTTTGAAAGAAAACAGGCGGTGCGTTTCACTTTTCATATATACTTACGTATTATTAGATTTGACTGGAGAGTCATTTGAGGAAGAAAATGTTTTAGTTCTTATGGAAGGTTAAGGTATCTTCGGGACGAGTATGTGCCTTTATGGGAGAGCAGAGTAGCTCTGCGTCTATTTACTGTGGTGTAGGTCAAGTTTAACTTGTCTTGTACAGTATTCCTCCCAAGTCACTACAGCGTTCAGAGTATAATTGAATGTCACGGAGTGTGCACCAAGAATTTGTTTCAAGCCGGGCTAGGACCAGTGGTCGTATGGTTTCCTCTCCGGAGAGAGAGAGAGAGAGAGAGAGAGAGAGAGAGAGAGAGAGAGAGAGAGGAAAAGTTTCCTTCCAACCTAAGAAATAAAAGAGTATGTATTTGAGTGTAAGTTGGACGCGAGCGGACGATGGTGGTAAGTACACGCAGTCAGCATAGAAATTAGAATGAAAACTATTGAACCCTAAAAAGGAGAAGAGGATACATGAGCGTTTCCAGTGAAACTGGAGACTTTGTCCATGTTGGGTAAGTGATGAATGTACGTGGACCTCCTTCCTGACTCGTATGAACGAGACGAGAAAAACTTTCCTTGAATTTTTACCAAGGGCTGGACCCTTCCAGAATCCTTAATGAAACACAGATTATGTACTCTGTGACTGGTCGGTAAGCTAAAATCAGATAGATAGGTTCAAGATTAGGGATACAAGAGAACCTTCACTCATGTACTACACCATAAACATGAAATCCCTTCACCATTTACTCCGCACCAGAGCTCCAACACGGACAAAAAAACCAGTCAGTACGTCACACATTCTTCCCTTTAATTCATGCCAAGGTTTCCTTTAAAAACAATCGGTGAGTGGGACTTCACCTCAGAAAAAATTTAGGACTTCCTTTTTAAAAAAAATCCTTCTTCCCTCATTCAGAGCCCGAATTCCTTCATTAGAACCGCAATGGAACTTTGCATTTACTCTATAATTAGATAGTGAATTATTATCTTGTAATTTATACAAGTAATAATTTCTACATCGTAAACCGCGTCAAAAATTACAGCCTCTCCACGTATGTACGCCTGAAATTCCACCACCCAATAATAATAATTCCAACAGGATTTTGCTAACCCACGTTGCCTCACTCCTTCCAGCCTCTCAGCACTAACGTTACCCGTTCTTCCTTTCAAGTTTTCATACGCTCCTCATTTTCATGCTATATATGCCAAGTCGGTGCCCTAATTTCTCTCTCAGGATTTACCCAAGGGAGAGCTGCGTCGCTGACATCCTCAACATAAAAACTGGATGTTAAAGAGTAAATAACACAAAGCTACCTGTAAAAGCAGGACAAAAACTTTTGTAGTAAACATACTCCAACAAAAAAAAAATGTAGAAAAATCTCACACATGTAGTAGTTACGCTTCTAATAGTAGTTTTTCTACAAATTGGAAGGCGAAAGGAGTGTACGCTATTTCCGATGAAATTACGGATAATTTCCAAGACGTGTAAATACTGTATATCACGGCGCTGAAAGAGTGTAATGGAATTTATGGAAGGAAATAAAATAAAATCTCTTCCAGTTTTATCAATTAGCGGAAATATAGGAGAAGCTGAGGATATTGCATAAATACGAGAGGGTTACAGGAGAAAATTAAATTATGTGGGGTCATGGAGTCAAAATAAGGAATACAATGTGCGGGAAAGTTCCCTAGTAAATAGAAAAGGTAACTGGAGATACTTTCCGTTAATAAAATTTTCCTCGGGATCAAGATACCCTCTGCCTGCATGTAATGTTGACGGAGATCGATCCCTATCGTCATATTTTACAGCTAACAGTAAGGTAGATCAAGTCGGAAACTGGTAAGAGAAGTTGAGTTTTCTTCCTTGGTATCAACAATCAGTTAATTTGAACATAGTCCTTGTCAGCAAGGAGGGAGTAATAGCAGCTGCAATGTACTTATAACGATGGTAGTTACCTATATTTCGATTCGAATCATGCGTGTGTGTGCTAAGAATCACAAATGAGGCTCCCATTAAAATGTACCAAAAGGGACGAGAGGTCCGAGAGCAGGATCAAACAAGACCTTAGAGAAATATTTTTTGGACGTGTCAAGTCGAAAACTCACACCGCTAATCGAAAGTGTTAAAACCTTTCGATTACTCCATGAACTTACATTGTAACCTTCCAGAAACAAACGGTCGAGGAGACTCTCTAACTTGCATACTAACAGGTTCCAGGTTCCAGCTCTGTTTCCAGTGCTCAACCCTGTAACTGAATTAGAGTCATACTTATATGTAAAGTCATATGTAGATACATATACACTTAAAATTTATCACAGGCTCATATTATTGTTGTTACTTTCAATAGTTTTTTTTCTCTTTTTGTGAGACTATATCCCCATATGTATCTGTACTCAGAGGTACTATAGATACACAAGTAAGCCCAAAATCTAATTCCCGTTCTGCAGTCATCCAGCACTGCCAGAGCTACAAGGAGAGCAACTGCAAGAAGGTTATATAGAGTTGAATGAAATTCTGTGAGAAACTATGTATAGTCAAAGGTGCGCGTATGTATGTACTCATGTGCCTGTGTTTCCCATCTGAGAGCCTTTTATAGTTGATTGAATTTCATTAGGAGATAATGCAAGTACCCTAGGGAAGGTGACCTGACCCAAATCTTCTTCTGTGCCTGGCCTGTTGTTATATAAGTACACATATACATCTGTATAAGCTATGGCTTTGGGTGCGGTTGAAACATTAGAAACCATTTAAAAGCAGAACCCAGCCCGAATCAGAACGAAATAGAATACAACTCGACCCGTCCCACGCATCATCGTCAGTCATCATGCTTAACTAGAATCTACAACTGTGTGAAACATCAATTCTCTCGAGGGCGATCTCAAATTAGTTGACTATAATAATTTATCTCTGATTGAGCCTTGCTCATAGCTAATCAAAACTTCCAGCCCCACAAAACTATACAAGTCCTCTCCTTGCTGGGCTTTTATTCATTCAAGAGAGAGGGGATGGAGTTCAGGGATAGCTACAGAAAATATTATTGTTATTACTTCCATTGCACTCCTATAAGTGTAGAGTCTGGTGGAGGAGCAAACTTGAATAGATTTTATTATTTATTACCAGAATTCAACCAGAAAATCTACTTTTCTCTGTAATTTTTCTTCAACCACATTTTTCCTTCCTTTCATTACCATTTTGGACTCCGACCTATACATACATACATACAATCCCCTCTTGCCAGCAATTCAACCGTTTATGAATTGATTTAATGTTGGATTTATTTAGAGTCTTGAGCAATAGTACACGGCCGAGGAGCATTGCACTATAGAGCTATTTTCCGAAGAGGTATCCCACATTAAAGGTGTGTGTGTGTAGAAGGACGGAGCTCGTACACGGGGAAAGAGATATTTACAGGGAGGAAATATATGATAACAGCTTACACTGCATGACTCCGCGGAGCATTTAAGTGGCAATTGAAGAAGCTTAAAGTATTTAAGCGGAAATCAAATGAGAGTTTAAAAGCCAAAAGTTAAAAAACTTTTTAAAGGCCAGCCCATAAAGTTTAACTGCGCAGTGCTAAATGGATTTGTTTGTTCAGCAATCATTCCAGCGTAAATGCGAGCAACGAATTAAAGATGAGAAAAAAAAACATGGAGGGAAAAGGTGCGAAATTTTTCAAGCGTGAACTCAAAGTCAGCCTGAAGAATAGAGAGTTAATAACAAAATTGCAAAAGCTTCTTGGCACAGCCCCACGTACACTATTACCCCTCTCTGTCTCTCTCTCTCTCTCTCTCAAGTACAAAACACTGCTGGATGCATGTGAATTCAAATGAGAAATTAGTCTTTTGTGGTTCCAAGTCCTTACTTAATTCTCAGGTTTTGTAACATCGTTAACTCTTACCCAAAGCCGTTAAAAACCCTAACGAGTCCGCTAATATTAACTTGATCCTCACCCTTGCAACAACAAACAATTTCAAGTATCATTCTCTCAAAATAACTAAATATAAACTTCTAAATAAGCTTCCATTCAAGGAACATACATACACACACACACACACATGCACAAGTCGTCCCAGACACACACACGTGCATAAAGCCCAACAAATACAATGAAGTGACGGTGAAGAAATGTCCCTTGAAAGTCAATATCTACAGTGTTGTGGTTTATTTGGCCAAAGCGTCACTAACAATATAAGTGAGTAGCCTTATAAATGAATGAATTCCCAACTGCATGCATAAGTCTATATGGAAGGAAATGAACTGAAATATCTCTCCGCATATTGAATTTTCTCTGAGCGCTTGAGTCGTGTCCAAATTATTGTTTTCCAATTACGATCGAATATGTGGGTGGCTTGAGGAACTTTAGAAAAAGTCGATGCTAAAAGTGTGAGAAATTTTTATGACCTAATCCACAATCGTGATTCAGAGAATTCCACAGCGGTTGTTCCAAAAGCAGACGCATATAATGCAGTATAACGAGTCCCGGCATGAGCAAACGACAACCCAGTCCCTGCATATTAACAGGGAGCCCACACGATGAGAGAATTTTCATTTATCAATCTATGAAAACCAACCACATCATCCTCTCTTGTTTTACGATGGGAACTTGACGCCTTGCCTTATTGTCATTCCAGCGTGTCTCTCATCCTTCATATTTACTTGCTTTGATTTATCCGTATGCACTGTACCAGGAGGGTTGACGTATGCACGTACATATCTCCTCCACAGATATGTACTAAGCCCGTGTTTACTTTTGACAAGACATTCAAATGCTCTTCGGATAGGACATTTTATAAATGTTGGCGAACATTTACATGGAAGGAGATGGTCGCTGGGGCTTAATCCATGCACCCCCATACATGAAGGTGATGACAAGACGAACGTATGTATATCTCCGTTGTATGCAGATACAGGCGGTGATTATGAAGACCGTAATAGTTTGTTATTATGGAATGATAATGTCGACGACGGAACTATGAAACCAGAACCAGACTATTGTCCTAAGTCTAATGTGCTGACTTCTGTGTGACACGGTTCATTTATTCCACCGCCGTCCTTTGATTTCGATTTTGCGTATCAATTTCCACAGGAAGGAGTCAATGTCGTCTCCAACAACGTTTCCAGTTTCACCAAGCTTCTCATTAGTAAGTGTTAACTCTTTGGAGATACTTCCCATGCTAAAACCAGCCGAGGCTGTATACTTACAGTAGTAGCTCAGTGTACAACACTAAATATAAACAGTATAGTTTTAAATATATACGTAGGATATATACCCCATGCTCTCATTTGTCTTCCTCATGACCAGTATACAAAGAATCGTTTAATGGTCATGAGACTCTAATAATATTTATTAATATGCCTTTATTACTTTTTATAGCAACTTAATTCTATACAGGACCATTATCATCGCTGCTCTTGGGAAGTTATGGGTCGTAACTTAGGACCAAACACATAGCACCTCTCTATACACACGGGGCTGCCAATGCAGTAATTACTTGAGGACATTTCTACAGTAATGGAGATAATTCCCCATCTTGGACCCAGTCCAATACATCCAATACAGAAATCTACAAGTATTAAGTATGCATTAAGGATCCCTATAAATTTTACGTAACCAGTTATAAAGGTTTTTCGTATGTAATGCGTTATGTATGCAAGGATAAGGCAGTAATTGTACTATATAGGATTCCGTTCAACATAATATGTACAGAGAAGACTGTATCGTAACATGCTCATAACGCCTGAGTTATTGTACCATTTGATCCAATCCAAGAGTTAGGAGTTCCACGGGCATGCACATTCTGTATGTAGGCCTGAGTTTGTAAAAGATAAATAAACAGGTTGTAGAAATGTACATATATATTATAAATAATTCCTTTGTCAAATAAGTGCACATAAATATGACAAGTATTTAAACTTGAAGATCTAGGAAAAGTGAATTGATTGGATGTAAAAGTAAAAGTTAGTATCTCAGAGAATTATAATTGCTGACATGTAATGATGAAGCTTCATGCCATTAAGCGACCATGTAAATATAATTTCAAGAATGAACGTGAGCGGGCAATAATGGAAATACTGACATTCCTTTGAATTTGAAAACACACAAACCTTGGACACTTTTTTTTTTACTACAATAGTCCAATGGAGGGCTTCATATAGTAGAGCAATTATCCCTCATTTTATTTATCTTAATTTCCCTTTTAACATAAATTGTGTGGCATTAAACGAGAGTGGAGGGTGAGATCAGATAAGTGTGAAAAAGGAGGATATTTTGAATGCAATTAATGCACTCATGGGATGTGGAAGAGCCCACCATTTTTCCCTCTATCTTTATGGATAACCTCTAGAGATTGTAATAATTGGTTTTTCTTTAATGAAAATTCCGTTTCTCAAGTATCATCATAACATTTAGTTTGGGACAGACACGTACAGGGTATAGGAATCTTTATGAGGGGATAAACCGGTACTGATTTAAACCGAGGCTTCTGGATACCAGTCCGGGATATATTTTTATAAGGTAGATATATATATCCCCCGACGTACAAACTGATTACCTGACGACCCTTCCTCGAATACGTGTAACCTCCACCAAAGGAAATAAAAATTCGGAGAATCGGGAGTTTACTCAATCCAATATTACCAATTAAAGTTTAAGATACACCATTTAAAAAACAAAGATCAAAGAGGAGTTCATTAAGCTGCCAGGCATTACAGCCAATAAAGTTTCCTTTTCGTGCAGGCTGAGACAGTGCTGCTGATTCCTTCCATCCCAATAGTACCATACTCCTATGTATCTACAGACAGATACATAATGACTGCCTCAGAAAAGAATTACGTTCATATGTCAAGTTGACTTTCCTCCCTCGTTCATTTAGATCCTTGTTTCTCCAATGTGTTTTTGTCAGCTCGTACATATATCTTTCTATACTTTGGAGGGTGTAGAGAAAAAACCACGGAGTATGGATTCTTATTGCTCGGAAATATTTCTCTACACCATATTTCGTCTGTAGTAGTATAGTATGGCGTGGAAAATTTGTTGTGAGGCTGTAATCAAGCTATAAACAAGGTAGGCTGGATATTTTCAGGAGGTGGAGGTGTGATATATGGATAAGGATTAAGGGCAATCTTGTATTCTTGAACGATAATCTCTCGGTTCCAGCTCATAACAGTCTGCTGTGAGTGTAACGTATTTTGAGCCACTCCAATCCAAAGGCACTGTTCTTTAAATATCATCATGACCGCGGCAGCACAGTATGTTCCAGTTCATTGAAAGTCACTCTCTGGGAAATACAATACCTTCATTTATACCTT
Organism: Allacma fusca; assembly: GCA_947179485.1. Lineage (NCBI taxonomy): Eukaryota > Metazoa > Arthropoda > Collembola > Symphypleona > Sminthuridae > Allacma > Allacma fusca. The sequence goes on along the minus strand of OX359250.1, from coordinate 19,136,214 downwards.
AAAAAAGTCTTGTTAAACAATATTACACTTTAGAATGTAATATAGGAGTCATGCAGTACGAGCTTAATTGTTTGCTAACACTTCCATTACAGCATTGGGTTGGGGGTATGAATGCATGCCATATATGTAAATCTTACGCTCAATAATATGTGAATCATAATGATCTACACAGACATTATTCCTTATGTACATACAACATTTTACCTCACCTTCGGAGTCTTGTGTACATAAAGCACACAGACTCACAGAAGTGCGGATAAGACTCACTGCAGACAAGAAAAAGCTGAAGGTATGACTTGGGTCCGGACTTAACATATAGAGGTAGGTAGGTCCATGTACCTATGTACTTGGGCTGGAATGAAAAATGCACGGTTAGTCACTCATTGTCAGTACAAATGTTGCCTGCGTCCGGCCTAATACTCCCTGACTGGCAGGAATTATTAATTTTCTATGCAGTCTCTAATGCCAGTAAAAAACACGGGATTTTTTTATCATCCCAGGGACTTTTTTCATTTTCAGGCAGCCCAGCGGGCACTTGTCTTTGACCCAATAAGTAACCTTGGAGTTCTTTCACCTAATTCTAGAAAAATAAGAAGGCGGATATCTGGACCTGAAGCTCAATGTAAGTCATAATTTGTCGAGTTAGGATCCTACTTACTTCTTGGCCTGCCTACAGTCCTGCATCAATCAATGTACTCTATTATGTGAAGTCCAGCCCAAAATCTACGGACGTGGACAGGAAACTCACTTTTATGGAACATGATCACTCACACTACGCACTGCATCGTTAATTATATTCTGAAAATCCTAATGAGACCATGAAAAATCGTTCTAATCCCGTAGGTTACGTGTATCACAGGACATATAGTCATACAAGACCATAGCTACTGAAGCATATAAGCAACTGGTTTCAATCACATATGTAGAGACTCAGTGCCCATGTATGTATCTATATGTAGGCATACAAAAAAAAAAAGCTGGAAAATCTCTCAGGAGGAAAGTATTACCAACGGAGATAAAAATGATACACTCACACAAAAATAAACTTGCTCCAGCAATTTGAACATGTACCATCGAAAGTTGCAACTCCAATTTAAACTTGTTTGTTTATGGAGCATGTAGGAAGTGGAAAAAATATTTCCCTATTTTTTTTATATCAATTTTGTAGTCTCTCAGATGGTCTGGACTGAGGTGGTAGTGTGCAATTAACTGACTCCTTTTCATGTTACTTTTCCCTCACACACGCGCTTCACAATTTCGCATCATCAGAGAGAATTGAAGGAAAAATATGAACTACCTCAGCAATTATGTAGTGACTAGCCGACTGTGAGCGAGTAACAGTTCAAGTCTAGGTCAAAAGGTTTGCAGAATGAGAAGAGGCAATGTTTTGACTCTTGAAATCTGCATTTGAGCATATGGTTAATACATAATTATATATTAGCTACATGTGCTCAGCTAAGAGGCAGAAAGGAGTATATATGCAAGACATTTTAAGACAAATGAGTATCTGCGGGATTTCGAGTCAGGAAAGGTGAACATCAACATTATTTTAGTGAATGAAGATGGTCTTCTACGGCTTCTTCCAAATATTCTAGACATTCACTTTTGCAATTAGTTTTTTCTAAGATGTTCTCTCCTGCTTCGTACCCGACGTTACGATACACGAAGGACAATATTTTGTCTATGAAATGTATCCCATGGAGACTGCACAGTGCTTATTATATACTATATATGTATAGTCCGTGGGATAAGTCCATATAATAAGTGTGTACGTGCATATGGTACCTAATGCAGCAACCCTATAAATTATTAGGTTATGAATCGCTGAAATAAAAATTTTCTGCTAACTCAGAGCACAATCAGAGACGTATAAGTTGACCACGCTTAGTTCATTATTAGGCCTAATTAATTATAATTTGTACAAACGTATACGCATTGATTTGTGAGATAATCTCTCCTGACTATGGTACTCACATCTAGGAAAGAAGTATATCCAGTATTATCTAATAGGAAAAATATGTGGAAGGAAAAGTTGCCCAAATTGCTATGTTCCTTCACATTGGGATAAAATGCTCTTTTAATTTATGATACGCGAGTAAAACGCTCTCCATGCGTATCTCTGCCTGCTTGGCACAATTCTTTTGGCATTGTAAATTTGACTCAATAATCAAAGTAAAATTTGCAAATTTAGTTCATAATGGTGGAATCAACAAGTAGAAATCTTGTTGTTGATTATGATCGCTGAAAGAGAGGGAAAAAAAATTGTATTTAAGGGATAGACAGAAAAATACTTTGCCCTTGCAAAACCAACTGGCTTGTTGAATTAGCTGCAGGTAGAATTGTTCCAACTTCAATCTCCTCAACGTCTGACTAGGAAAGATATACACGGTTGTACACAAACACTCTTAGAGCATAATAAAATCACTTAAGGTAATAATAATCACGAAACTTCTAGGGTTGGTTGGTTGGGACAAAAAAAATTTTTTTGATGACGGTTAATTTCAAAGTTGCTCGCTACAACTTTGTCATACAGCCTCCCTGTAAAATGGGCACCTAGGGATGTGTGTGAGTGGTCTCGAATTTTTTCCGTATGCAGTTCTTGTCTATTTCCTATCAAGTATATTATGAGGGACAGTTAAGATGGCAATCCTGCTCCACAGAAAAAAAAAGTCTGAGTTAAAATAGCTTGAAATGTCATAGAAATGATTGGATCATGCAATAATGAGGTTCCACGTACTTTTCTGTAGTTAATAGACGTACTAAACGATTTTACATAAAATTGCTGGACAAGGAGTATAATAATATCAAAGTAGCTACTTTCAAGCAATTAAATAATCATATTCTGGTTTCAGGTGAGTCATGTAATTCAATGAAAAATAATGCAAGACGAAATCTCTATGATGAGTGTTGAGTGATGGGAGTTGGAAAGGCTCAAGAAAAAAATTCAAAGTAATAAATTGATAGCAGTTGGTTGTCTAATAATTACCAAGATTTTTTGTCAAATAATTTTTCCTCTGACTTAATACTCCCAGTTTAACGATAGTCTTCTTCTTTACTTGTGAGCTTATCTGTATCTTCTCAGGAGTTAAACCCATTCAGAGGTATGTGTGGAGCACATACCATTTGTACAATGCCTGTCTTTTCATCTATATGTATATGGTAAAGTGTAGCCCTACGAGACAACACACTGGGTACAGGATGAACGACGATTCCCAACTTCCAACCAGCTTATTGCATTGGGTTCAAGGATAGTTCCAAGCGTACAAATTATACAAGATCATGACAAAAACAATAAAGTGAAGCGCAGTAAACCAATGTAATGAATTTTTCTCCCGACGAGGTACCACAAATCAATGAATTCCCATTTTACAGTATATTTTACCCACTAATTCATGTAAAAGAAACCCATTCAGTTCACGGAGCTCAGAATGGAACAATCGAACCATCTTTAAGCATAAAAGCCCCATTTTGCACATTTTCTCTCCAAATCTCAGCTGTCATGAAAAATATGACCTTCTACGGTGCACTTAACATTTACCTTCTTCTAGTCTCCACATCACTCCATATAGTGTAACAAAGTATGTAGAGGCGGCAGTGGCATGAGCAAGAGATCTGTAGATTTTGGCAGTGTGATAATCTCAACGTGCCCCAACACGTTCTCTCCCCCTCTTGCTCAATCCTGTTTTCCATTTCCTTATAGTCAACCGTGCAAATTTCGAGCTACAAGTTTATGATCATAATTCCACCATTTTATTAGCTCCCAACTTGTTGCTGGTCAGGAAAGGCTACAATTTAGCAATTTAGACACAATCAACTGCAAATATTACTGTCAACGCTAATGTCTGGCCTCGAGAGTAACACGATTTCCTTTAAAAAATGTCATTTTACGGCTAAAATTAAATGTAAGCAGAAACATTCCCACTGCAATCTACAGTCAATAGTCGCTACATTGGAGTTCCTTCTTTTTTTAAAAAAATAAATGCACCTCTCAAAAAATTAACCTCTTTTTATAAGATTCTTCCAGCAAAAATTTAATGCCGTGACCAGGATTCGAACCTGGGTTACTGCGGCCACAACGCAGGGTCCTAACCACTAGACGATCACGGCTCAGTTGTGGAGGGGAGGAAATTATCTCAACTAGATTATACTGTGCTGCTTTAGCCATGCGTATATACACATTGCTTCAATAGCTGGAATTGTACCAGAAGTTCTCCTTCAGGTCCACGGTCCACCTCAAGAGGAGAACCTCAGCTAAAAAAAAAAGTAAGGCAGGGAATGACTCCTCCAAAGGTTTGATTTTCTAATATCCATTCCCGTCATTGCAGTTCACGGTCTTTTGAGAGTGTAGCTAAAGATAGAGCACGGAATATACTTTAATGCACATCTTGCTCTGGTATGTTTGTGTTGATTTCTCCAAGTCTGATAATCCACTGCTGCAAGAAGGAGGAGAGGAAAAAGGATGAAAAAAAAAGAAGGACGATCAATTTCTTTATCATTTAATTTTTTGTGCGTTTGCTTTTTTGCCGGTGGCCAGATTACAATTTATGTCTAATCTCACGCTTCTTTAGGTCTTCGTTAGGACTTTCGGCACAACTCCTATCACAGAATGAAACCAGCCTCATATGGTAAATATATATGCGGCCATAAACTATAAATTACACAGTCCGCTAAAATTCAATTAGAAGCTTGTTTGTAAGCATTATTTTTGACTGAAGACCTGAGGAGGCCCTGGTCCATGTATTGATTGAAAGTACATATATTTAATATAGTGCCATTTATCACTGAGGCCTGTTCCCCCCTTCTCAAAAAAAACGTGTTCTCTCACGTATCACATAGGGACGTTACACTCATGCACAGAAAGGCGTGCGAATATTCGCCAACGCATCATTCCTGGTAATTAGTTATTATTTAATAATTTAATCTCTCATTTCTAGTTCGTGGATATGTAATTAAACAATCTAATTAAGTTCCAGGGATTCATAGGAGATAAGTATCAAGGGGCTCTCAGAACCCACTCACAGTAAGAAACCCCGGTCAAGAGCAACTCACTCGCTCCTCACTGTATCCTCAGACATAGAGCGTACATATATACATAGTCACTCCACACGTTTTTCTACATCCACGTAATAAGAAGAGGGTCCAAAGTAAAGCTCTGAGCGTATACGTGAAGGCATAGAGACGAGGCTGAAATCAGAGGATCATCATGAGCTCACCAGCGGCTAGAAGTTTCCTCTACTTTGCCTACGGTAGCAACCTTTGGTCTGAGAGGATCCGCTTAAACAATAGGAGTGCAATCATGAAATCAGTTGGACTTCTTAGAGTAAGTTACTGGACATTTTAATGGATATAGGTATTTAATGAGAAAGCGTGCAATGTATGTTATGGCTTGGACAGATTTCCAGAAATTAATAAGGAGATAGGTCTAAAGTACTTGGATAGCACTGGACGTATGTAAACATAAATATGCTCCCTCGAGTGAGTAAATGTGAGGAGGGTTAAGGCTAGGAAGAAAAATTGAGCATCTTTGGGTTGACGAATAGGAGAGAAAAATGTGTGCGCACATTAGTACACAAAATAATGAATGCCATAATGAACATTAGAATTTATTGGAATCCTGCAGATGTCCAGGGTTGCTTCTTACTTACACACGGAATTAGCAGACGATGTGTCTACAAAAATTTCAGCGCCCTTATGTAAACAGGATGAGATTCCATTAATTTTTCCTTGAAAAATATGACCGAACATGGTATGTAATGGGCTCCATTGGTTGAGCGTGTAGAAATATCTGGATTCCTTATTGTACGACTTCATATGGTATCAGGAATTTAAGCATTACTTCTGCATCACGAGTTGAGATTAATGCTGTGGTTGAAGCCAGGTTTGGTACTGAAAGATTTCGTATGGTTAGATTCGGTATATTGAGGTTTTGGTGAGGTTGGGCCTATAGTCAGATTTGCTGATGCATGTGTAAGAGCTGTAAGAGATGACGCTAAGGAATAGATAGTGCAAATAAATAATGTAATAGTTAATTGATTGGGTCACGTTTTCATGCTCAATATTTGCCCAGGGCTACCGATTAGAATTTGCCTTCATGAGTAAGAGATGGAAAGGGGCTGCGGCGAATATTTACCCGGATCCCCAATCCCATGTGTACGGTGTTTTGTGGGAGCTAAATCTCGAAGACCAGGAGTCTCTGGATGAGTAAGTCCCGGAAATAGTATTTGGTTACAGATGTTAAAACCTTCGTGTGTGCAAACCTCGGAGGCAGGATGATTGGAGTGGTTCACGAATATCAAAATTGTAATTGAATTGTAATTGAATGTTCCAGGCAGGAAGGAGTCAGTTCTGGAATTTATGAGCGGATCTCTGTCACCGCAGAAGTAGAGGGGAAGCTGGTTAGTTGCCAAGCGTACAAGGTGACGGAATCCAGAAGGGAAAATGCGATTGCAACTCATGGTGGCGCTTTACTCCCATCGGCAGTTTACAAGAATGTAATTATCCGAGGAGCCAAGGAGAACAAATTACCCAACGAATATATTCAGTTTTTAGAAAATATAGCTGATAATGGGTACGATGGGGAAGTTGAAGTAAATTTACCATTAGCAGCGCAGTAACCATTGAAGGTGACACTTTTAATAAACAAGGAACTTGCACTTGTACATGTCATTTCTGCTTGAATGTCCAAACTACCTTAAGGTATAACAATGTAACAATTAGATATGACTAATACATTGCCAACTCTGAGAAGCTGTAAATACGAGTTATTTATCGATGTTTGCATTCGAGAGTTTTCTTTTTTCTTTCTCCGTGCATTTGATATTCAAGGTAGCCTGATAGTTGGGTTCAACTTTGTAAGAAATCACTTCGCAAGTTTCACGAGCAACTCTTTTTTCCACTTCAGGCTGTTCTAGTGCCATTTCGAGCGCAACGCTCAGATCTAGATTGTCCAGAATTGCACGAGGTACCTTCACTGAACAAATTTGGTTTCCAAATACTTCACAAATTAACTCAAGGTTATAGTTGGGGTCAATGTGAGGGAACTTTTGGCACCAGATTTCCTTTTCCTGCAATACAGTAAGTTTTCATTTGAAGGTGTGATACTCTCATGCTTATCTTACAATCCAAATAATACTTACTAAAACGTTTGAGAAAACAATGGGGCACATACAAATATGTGACAAAACCAGTTAACTATAATCAGAAACCCAATGCGACGATAGTATGATGTCGCATAAGCCTAACGTTTATTAATACTTTTTTTACTGCAAATTCCATGTATGTAGCTATACTTGAAATTATCAGAAAACTACTAAAGACGTAGTATTCTTTACTATGCATACTTAATATATTATATACTAGTAGCAAAAAAAAGCTTAACTTAGTGACTAAAAAATAAGCGGAAGGAAAGAAGTTTCATCTAATGAGCTCTACATATATCACTCACCAAATCGAATTCATTTTCGGTGAAACTTGCCACGTCACGGAATGACTGCCACATATGTGCACTAAACGCAGGCATAATCGGGTACATGCAAATGATCGCTGTCCCTAGAGTTCGTTCATACTGAATGCTGTTCTTGATCCTGGGTTTTGGAACTTTCTGTAGAAAAACAAAAAATAGTATTTTTAAATACATGAAATTTGCCTACTCATTATAAAGACAAATTCTTAATACACACGAATAGCTTCTGGCAATAGTTTGGAGGTGTTCGCATGTATTTGTTGCGACGCAATCTACACAGTATTAATTATGAGCTGAATCATAAAATTCAGAGGGACTTCCACGAAAATTTAATATTCTATAAGTACTCCCGTTGATATATATATATACTTGTAAACATATGAGCAGATATATAAAAATATCCTTAATTACCACAGTTTCAGATGTACAAATAAACTTACGAAGAGGTAATTGATGACTCCCTGTAATCGAGAAACGACAATGCTTATCTGGTATGTTTTTTCATAATTATGGATAATCTGCCTGAGGTAGTAATTTCTTTTATCAAAAATTGAATCTTCACACTGCTTCCAGTCATCATCATCTTCAATAACGTACTCGGTCTTCTCTTTGTAGTAAGTGAACTCCCTGATCGTTTGCCAGAGTTTGGCTTGGAATTTGAGGTACGCAGGAAATTCTGGAAAAACCAAAAAACAGCTGTTCGAAAAAACATTACTAGATGAGTATAAAAATTGCAGATGATTGGTTATCTTGATAATTCAAATAAAAACTTGCCAGAAGATGGCCATTTTCTGTATGACGTAGGAGCAACAGCTGCCATGCTTAGAAGCCTTGTCGTGTCTACTCCATACTCTTGAATAATTAGCTCCGGGTCTATTCCATTGTTTTTAGACTTGGACATTTTCTCCCACTTCTTCGTCACAAACAATCCCGTTTCTTTGTCGACTAATCTCTTATTCCCTATTAATCCCATGAACAAAGACACAGTTAGTGTTTTAAATATAAAAAAATAAAAGTGTTAGAGGGCCCATACTTTCTTCCACTTGATCGCCCGAAATATACCGTCCAGTTCTAGAGACTTTATAGGTTTCTCCCATTACCACCCCGACGGGTACAAGATTTTGGAAAGGTTCGTGGATACTAGTTAGTCCTAGCTTTTCCAGGAAATATGTCATGAACCGGGCGTAGTACAAGTGGAGGGTTGCTGTAAAATTAATCGGTATTGATATAAAATATTTTCGCTTCCACCGCAAGCTAGTAAATATCTTCTTGTATACATTAACTATCAGTAGTTTGCATTAATTTTGTTACCGTGTTCTTTTCCACCAACGTAAATGTCAACAGGAAGGTAGGGCTTGATTCGTTTAGGGTCGAAAATAGCATTATCGTTGTTTACATCAAGGTAACGGAAAAAGTACCACGACGAATCAAAAAAGGTGTCCAGAGTATCTGTTTCTGCGCTGACATTAGATGAACCACAGTAGTAGCATCTCAAAGAGCTTAAATCACTATTTTTATTGAAGGGAAGGTGGGAAGTGTCCACAGCGGAAGGTTTTCCACAGTCGTTACAATTAATTGCCGGAATTGGTGTACCCCATTTCCTTTGTCTCGAAACTAACCAATCCCGAAGTTTCAAACTTGCGGAATGAAAAATAAAAGGATGAGTGTGTTCGGGATGAAACGTTCCGATTAACTGTTGAAACGAGCAAGATTATACAAGATTAGATCCTAGGGTAACTGGTAACGGTGATGCTCAGTTACCCAGAACCATACCCTTAGGAATACGAACCTTTCTATTTTGACAAACTTTCCTAATTTCAATCATCTGGTGGTCATTAACGGCGATCTCTGGATATACGTTTTCGTTCAATATTTCATCTATCCTGCAGTCTGCAGATTCCGGCACAATTGGCATATCAGGCCCACCACTAAAAACTGGCAAGTTTATTCCCGTAGCTGGATTCAAAACCATGAAATTCATCTGCTTTAAACCGTTGGGATACGTCTGGAACACATGGTCATCATTCTTTGCAAGGTAATGATCAGGTTGAATTATAACAAATTGAGCATGTCGCAGAGGCTCGGGAGAGGTGAACCAGATACGAAGACTTTCATCCAGGGAACTGTCATCGCTGAGAACTTTGCAATCACTAAAAAACCCATGCATTGACCCCAACCAATGCTTCTGGAGTTCTATAACATCCCTCCATCCATCTTTAAGAAAACTAGACTCAAGTCCACTAGCTAATCTCTGTCCGTAAACTGCTGTCCGGACGAACCACTGAGACAGTAATTTCTTTTCTACCACCGCACCCGAACGCCATGAACGCATGTCGTCATCAACTTGTTCTTCAGCAAGTACTGTCTTATCCACAGGATCCCAGTAAACATACGCCTAAAAAACGACAGCCCATCAGCAAAATTCATTAACTGTAATAACTGTTTTGATCTTCTGAAAATTTTCATACCCGCTTTTTATAAGCTAAACCTTCGTTCCACAATTTCACGAAGAGCCACTGTGTCCACTTGTAATACGAGACGTCACAAGTGGCTAATTCCCTACTCCAGTCAAAACAACACCCCATATCAATAATTTGCTTTCTCATAGCAGCAATATTGTCCCTTGTCCAACTTTCCGGCTCCACACCTCTATCCCGTGCAGCATTTTCAGCCGGCAGACCAAAAGCATCCCAACCCATCGGATGTATTACCTGAAAAATCCATCAATTCATAATAAATTCTTAGCCACATCCCAGAAATTCAAATATATATGAATATTGAATATTACTACCTCATAACCTCGCATTCTATAAAACCTAGCAATGATATCACCCACAGTATACACGCGTACGTGCCCCAAGTGCAAGCGACCTGATGGATAAGGGAACATGGACAAGACGTAAGCATGTTTCCCGTTGACGTGTTGACAAGTTTCCGGCGCCTCCGCACCATAAACATGAGGTCCCCATTTTGCCTCAATTGACTTTTTTATTTCTGTAGTGAGAGCGTCCCCCTTGAAATATAAACGAAAACAAAAACCCGACTTATTAAATATTTGTACTGACTTTACAATTACTACTAGGTATTATTATAAATCATTAACCAATATTATAAATCATTAACCAAGCAATTTTATAAATCTTTTTTCCCAATGCAATCAATTTAATTTAAATTCAAAATTAATCTTACCAAAACATATTGTTTGGCAGTGGATGTGGTGCGGATAAATGTTCCATTAAACAGTCTTGATTGGATTGTTGAAAGCGTTTTGGGATTAAAAATATGATTTTTGAGATGCATCTTGATTAATGTATGACAAATTTAATTATTGCTATGAAACGATAATGTCGAAAGAGCTATACTTTGAAAAGGTTTTTGAGTCTTGAATGCAATCTGAAACATTCTGTTATTCAGTAGCTGAGCCTGTTTGATTACGATTGTTTATATTTAAACAACAGATTCAACATTGCTCCAAAATGTATTAATAATCTAGGATTATTACAGCCTGTGTTGAAATCGTGACATTTTTCAGGATCCAAACGACTTAATGTAATTACTTAACGTTCGTTGGGTGGCAACTTTATCTTCCCCACTTTTATCCTGTGTTGATTCCCCCACCTGCTTTTATTTTTGTACCGACTTCAGAAATCAAAAGGAAGCCTCTTCGCGCCTTGCAATGGACAAACACATGTTAAACCTCCGAGAAGACAAAACCTTATCCTTGGGTGCAACTTCCGTGCATTGCCCCTTGAAATAAAATACATTTCCCTGGCAGATATTAAATTCTTGTAAGTCATGTTCGGTTTTGTTTTAGGTGACGGAGTTTCTTAAATTAAATTGAAATCAATCAAAATGAAATACTCCTTGATGACAGGTATCAGCAGAATTTCGAAATGGTAGTCGAAAATTCATTTATTCTATCCATTCATCTACATTTATAACCGGCACTGAAACATACAGCACCCGGACTTTGTTACATTACTTCCCTTTATACAAAGTACTAATTAAGCAAGTTAATTAGGTATCTAAAACACATCTAATTCAATTCAAACAGCGAAAAAGTTATTGAAGGTTGACTGATTACTGCAGCGCGTAATCCTTGGGATAATCAAACAGCTTGGGATACTTCTCAATTTCTTCTTTAGTGTAATCATCTATAGACTTCGGAACAGTTCTCAGTCCAGGAATCTGATCTGTTACATTCTGCATAATTTTTTCGGGGACATTCTCATCAGGATAAATATGGAGTCTCGCTATGTTCGGTCGTCGGTTTAAATTAACCCCAAGTTTTGTATAAACAGCTTTTTGTATTATCTATAAAAAAAGCAAATTGAATTCATTTAAAATTCTAGCAATAACAACTGACAGCCGTACAGTCACTAAACTTCAAGTATCTACTACCATTGTAGGGTCCTTCTTGTGCAACTCCCAAGCTTTCGTCCATGTAGCTCCTCCAGGGTATCCCGTATGATGGAAATAAACTCTGTAAAACCACTCATCCGCTCTCAGAGCGATCTCTTTGCTGTTTATAACTACGACGTGATCTCCACAGTCAACATCTGCAAACAAAAAATCAATCTCTTGTCAACTTTCATAATTTTAATCAGGGGTGGATTAATAAAATAATTTTTACCCTGGCCCTAACACTCAAAATAGATTTGTGGGCCTTTACACATGCAATCTGAGGGCCTTGGTCAAAATTGTTTTTACCCTGGCCCTAAATTTTTTACCCTGGCTGGGCCAGGGTGGGCCACGCCGTAAATCCACCCCTAATTTTAATCTCTTAAAGACACTATAAAAATCTATATAATTTAAAATTTGTGGAACAACTCTAGTTTACCGGCGGAAGACGGATTTAGTTAAAAATTGCTACGCAGACACATTTTGAGGTGTAGATGAAGGTTGCGAACGAGTTTTTTCCAGACGCTTCTCGTTTCAGAGATATAAAAGATGATATGATCAGTGTTCTAAAATTAAAAACCTAACCTAACCAAAAATAGAAAAGCTTGGAAATGCTTTAATCAGTGAAAAAGGCATTAACAGGTAAACGTTGTGATCAGTGCTCAGTTTGCAGTGGAATCATAACATTAGTCTTCGTACTCTTGACATTTGACCTTCCGTATCTCGGAAACAAGAAACATCCGAAAAAAATCTTTCACAACTTTAATCCACACCTCAAAAAGTGTGTGTGCAATAATTGTTTTCAAAATCGGTGTTCCGCCAGTAAACTGTAGTCATACCAAATTTCCACCACACCATCACATTAAATTAAATCTCATTCATTTAAATGCCCACTTACGCGACCCTCCGTGAATCGGCTTGTGAGCTCCTTTCAAATATTTAGCAATAATTGGAGCTGCCTTGTATGGATCTTGCCATTTCGCATCAAACAACCACCATGATCTGCTGAATGTTAACCATTGCTAAAAATTAAAAAATTCACTTAAATTCCAATTCAATTATTTCAAATCTATACGACTATTTAAGCACATGTACACACTACGTGTATAATTTCAGGTTAATAGTAAATAATGAAACCGACTAACCTGAACTCTTTTGGAACCCATACTTCTACAACCTCGTTTATTATTATTTCATTTATTGAATACTGCAATCTTAACTTCTATTATAAATTCATTTTTACAAGTACAACAATCTTCAGTATAAATACAAATTAATTATTTTGAGTTAGTTCAAACAAATTGTAATCTTCCTTGCAAAAGTCTCCTTCCGTACAACTTTAGAAACTGCACAGTGGCACACGGCACACACACACACACACTATTTAGTGTAGGAAGTATTTGAATAACGAATACGTTACCGCTGTATTCAGCAGCTAATTCGTTTCCTGAGTGACGCTAGATGGCGCTAAGAATGCTATTCTCCAAGCAGAGGTAGCTGGGAGTAAGCATGTACTAGCAGCAACTCATTCAAAGTATCACAGTGCCCCACCCAGATTTCTAAAAAAACTGGAAAAACAAGCCAGCATGAAATCTTTCTTGGAATTCGTCCATGAAGAGGAAAAATATTACGGATGCATTTCGATTAAAAGCCAAATGAACTGCAAGAAGTTACATTTAAAGCAAAATGATCTGTTTGCAGTTAGACTAAAAGCAAAAAAAAAAATTACTTGTTTTTCAAATTTGTCCTCATTAAAAATGTAGGATGTTTTAGCATGTAATAATTTTGGTGAGAATATAAATGAAACTGCGTGTAGATTATTTTCGTTTTAATTGAAAATGTTACTTCATTTTGTCACTTCTCCGATGAGATTTAGGAAAAAGAGTGTGAAATGTACACGAGGCTGACGTCTGAATGATACATAATCACATGCCTTTAACCTATCTTGTGTCTCATGTCGTCTCTACAAAATAACAACTTAGCTGAATATTATGCTAAGTCTCATAGCTAAATACTATGCTAAGTTTCATAGCCGAATACTATGCTAAGTCTCATAGCTAAACTATGGTAAGTCTCATAGCTAAACTATGGTAAGTCTCATAGCTGAATATTATGCTAAGTCTCATAGCTAAATACTATGCTAAGTCTCAGCCAATTATATTTGGCAATTAAATTAAGTGTTAATGCCTTTTTTGATTTAAAAAAAATAAAACAAGTATACTGAGTACTAGATAGTGCGAAAGTATGAGACAGCATTAATTTTACCATGGGACTTAGCATTGGTTTTACCAAGGGACTTAGCATTGGTTTTACCATGGGACTTAGCATTGGTTTTACCAAGGGACTTAGCATTGGTTTTACCATGGGACTTAGCATTGGTTTTACCAAGGGACTTAGCATTGGTTTTACCATGGGACTTAGCATTGGTTTTACCAAGGGACTTAGCATTGGTTTTACCATGGGACTTAGCATTGGTTTTACCAAGGGACTTAGCATTGGTTTTACCATGGGACTTAGCATTGGTTTTACCAAGGGACTTAGCATTGGTTTTACCATGGGACTTAGCATTGGTTTTACCATGGGACTTAGCATTGGTTTTACCAAGGGACTTAGCATTGGTTTTACCATGGGACTTAGCATTGGTTTTACTATAGGACTTAGCATTGGTTTTATCATGGCATATTATCATGACGTCCGGTGGCAGTTCGTTATGTGGCAGTTGGCATTGTGGCAGTTGTTACCAACCAAGTATTTATGGAGGGGGCAAAAAATAATTGTGGCAGTTGTGCTTGGCTTGTGGCAGTTCGCCGGGTGGCAGCTGTGATTTTGGCAGTTGTGAAGGTGGCAGTACGCCGGACACGTGTCCACAGTGGCCCGACGGGGCTCTACGGGAATCCACGACCAGGGTCATGTCAACAATTTTGTCTGTTCACCGGAGGTGGGACATATGCTCTAAAGTAGTTCCTCACTTCACACTTATTTTTATCTTATTATTATATAGTACACCTCTCAAAAGCTAATACCTCTCATATGGTACGGTGCTCGAGCACAACGAGTACATGTAACGTTAATTACCCATATTAAACGAGCTAATTGTAAGAAAGTACAGTACTCAGAGAAGCCCCAGAGGAGCAGCTATTCCAAGCTCGGAATGTGAACGACAGTTAATATTGACACTTATATACAATTAGCGCTCCCATAAATTATCATTTTTGACTCTCCGTACATTATTTTCACCGTGGGCTTCAAACTCAACGATGCATCTATAACGCTCATTATTGTAAAAGTTCTATAAAAACAAACATGCGTATGTAGCTGACGTGCCCTGGAATCGTTACAGTAAAGTTCAAGAAATGGGTTTTGTAAGGAAGTTTTTTTTTCAAAAATGCAATTAAATTTGACTGATGGAAGCTACCCATAATATTAAAATGACATAATCTATTACTATGTCTAGTGCCAACGTTTTTGACACTAAGATTGACACTCTCTTTATAAGAAACAAACTCTCCCGAAAGAAACAAAAATAAGCTCTTATAATGACTTTCTTTAATCAGGAGAGAAATTAGAATTATGGTGAAAGGGAATTTATCCCAATTCTTTGCCCCTGTAGAGATGAAGCTTTATGCTCTTACTTATAAGGGAGACCCTGGTAACGAGAGAATACTGTATTGCCAGAGGGTGAGAATTATCAGACGTGAAAAGAGTTAGGGTTTCGCCATATGAATGATTACATTTTCCTTTCGGTTTTAGAGGGCAACCTAATCTCATTTCTTGAGAAATATAAGAAAATGCTTAACATGTCTTGGATGAAAGTATTTCAAAGTCATTTTACACTCATTTTAACTTCCGTTAAAATTACCGGGAAGTTGGAGCTGCCTGGATTCAGCTCTTTTGGAAGTTCGGGTACTTGTGTTTTCCTACGATCTCCTATAATGATCATTACAAGCCTTCACCACATTACCAAAGATTAATGTTAGTAGTAATAATAAATAATTAGTCTAACATTTAAGACATGTTCGAGTAAAAAGGTGTTTTGTATAAAGTTTCACTTAAAATCTTTGATGAATGAATGTACAGCCCAAAGGGGTATGAAACTCCATGTCATAAGGACGAGTTAAAACTTCGGGTAATGTCGAGTTTGCATTTGAATTTCCTATTTCCCCGAGTAAAAAGTTCACGGAAAATGTTAATTAAATTTAAAGTCCTACAAGTTATACGACATTTCCGGGATGCAGTGCAGTGATGCGATAGAGAGGAAAACTTGTGTCAACAAAAGATGTAACTACGTTTATTCAAAATGGTCTCATTCTCTCGACACAGATACAATGTCGTACAACAAGTTTCGTGCGTTCAACACGAGACTTTCAATATCTGTTACAAGCATTTTAAAAAATCTTGAGGGACATAATATACTGTCCTACATCCCAGTTGTAATTTCCAATCTACCTCCTGAGATTAGCGTGGCTACGTATGCTGAAGATGTTACATATGCTGTAAAAAGAAGATGAATTTGTTTTAAAAAATGCAGCGCAAGTGAATTAAAATCACCTCCAAAGGATGTGGTTTTTTATTCCTTGTATTTATTATTGTACCTGCCAAAAATTTGGATGCTAAGACTTAGAAACCCGACATAACGGAATCTTGAATGATGTCTCTGACACAGACATTGAAACATGAGGGGAAAAAACCATGACCCTCATTTTTGCTCAGGTTAATGTAATGTAAAGTTTAAACCATATAACTGTCCGTAATCGAAGGGATTTAATTTTTACTCTGTGTACACTGGATCAGTCGGCTAGATCCATTTTATTAAGTATGTTTCCTTTTGCTCACTGGGATGTGTCATGCATATTTTATCATGTAATTTAGTTCATTCTTGACACTAATTAAATTAGCACTCGCCACCGGCATTTATTTGAATGAAAATGAACCTGGACGTAGGTAGTCAGATTTATATAAAAAGGAAAGATCAACCGAGAAGTTCATCAGTTCATTCTGTCAATAGCTCAACATATCAACTCGTACATTAGCCCGCTGAAATGAAGTTTGTTCACACTGTCGCATTGGTAGCTACCATTTTGTCCATTCTACTGGCAAAAACGTTTGCAACGGATATTGAGTACGAGGATCTTGAAGATTATCAACAACGGAACATATCCAGGGATGGAAGACGTGAGTTATTTTTCTTATACTGTATTTGTTCAAATTTGAGCCTGTACTTAAATTTTACAATAATTTTGGAATTTTTAGTTTTTCCATTTGTGGCGGTTGTTCGTTTCGGAGATGAAACTTGCACAACTACAACAAATGGATTGACCATGACTGGATCATGCCGTACTCAGTAAGTTCTTACATATGTGATAAAAGCTTCCCTTGGAAATTTTGTTCCTTTAATTAGGAGTGCACTGTTGGTTTGTTTATTCTGTATTGTAAGAAACATGTATACTTATGTATTGCAGGAAGCAGTGTGAAGAACAGGATGGGACTGTAATTTCTGGATCCACTTGTGGAGGAGGCTATGGTGTATGCTGCACTTGTAAGAACTCTAAATGAATTAAAAATATCCCGGAATTTCTGAGAATTCTGAAATCATCCAATTTTAAATGAAAGAAAGTGTCTTGTATAAATTGATGAAAATAATTTTTTCAGTTCGACTATCTTGTCCGTCAAGCTCCTCAGGAAATAATATAGTGACAGTGAGATCTTCTGGGACTCACATTGTTAGCTCAAATTCATTGAGTATGAGTACGCCCACCCCTTGTCAAATTAACTTTCAACGGGTAATTCACTGAGGATACGTTTGTTTTGTAAGAGCATAAGTTTTAAGTTTTAAATGACGATTCATGTCCGTATGTTTTTTTTTTCAGCCAAGCAAAGACATCTGCGAAGTTCGTTTGGATTTTATCAATTTCAATATAGCTGGCCCGAATGAGGTTGGAGACTGTAATCGTGCTAGTTTGACGGTGATGGCAGATAATTTACAGGAGTTTATCACCTGTGGCTCCAATACTGGACAACACCGTGAGTTTTTGCAGGGTCATCTGTATCCTTATTGTAGATTTACGATAAGCTTTAAAAGTAAGGGTCTAGGTGCAGGCAGAGATTTCATTGCAGAGTATTCGTTTATTAGTGTATCTGGATTACGGCCAATCTGACCTTGTGAGTGTAAATATTAACCCAAATACCGACAACAACCCGGCACCTGTGTTTGATTTGCAAGCTACATACATTCGTTGCAACAACTGCACGGGCTCAGGAAAATCCAAGAGTAAAAAGAAGTCTGGAGGGAAAAAGAAGAACAGTGGCAGTAGTGATGCCGCTACATCGTTAATTCAAGATGATCCTGGTATGGCTCCAAAAATATGTTTGTAAAGTAGATACATAAATGAGTCAATGTAGTACATTAGAAATAATTTATATACAATCATTCAAACGAAAATTCGATTCACGTAATTAGCTCCACTGGGCTGTGACCAGTACTACACAGGCACATCGGGTCAAGTTCGGAGTTTCAATTACATGTCAACCTCAACTGACCCAAATGCACAAAACCAAATCAACACCGAGATGTATATGGTCTGTGTCAAGACACCACCAGGTTCAAAAAAGATCGTCGTAAGTTCACTCATTGTATGGAAATATTTTATAGTATCGAGTATCGGGGCATTTAATAGACATATTTTTGTTTTACTTTTAAACCTGAATTTAACGAGCTTCGATTACACATGATTCATTTACCTGCAAAATTATTAGCGTATTAACTCCTTGATCTTTATTCGCAGTGGTCACCGTGCCCCGGAGAAACAAACCCCTTTGACATTACAGGAGGCGATTCAACCGGGAAGACCGGGTCTGATTGTCAAACCGACTATATTGACATTCCTGGCTCCCCTCAGGGAAGATATTGCGGGGGGTCATTCCCTGACAGTGTCATCAGTAAGAATCCTTTTGATAAGCTCCGTAATTAACTTTTATGGCCTTCAATACACTACTAAATTTAGTATTGAGCTGTCAACACCGTACTCACGTTTCATTAATTTCCAGCTTAATGTCAGTTCTCTGAAAATGTTTCCTGATTCTGATATACTCATAAAATCCAGATCACTAGAGTTTTGATTTTTGTATTTCAAACACCTGATTTTCGAGGTAAATATAGGGAATGGATTTGTTCTCAGAATGATGGAAACAATTGATCATATCTTCCAAAAATTCTCTGAACTCTCTCAATTCTTTAGGTAGTGCCAGACCTTTCCAGATGTATGTCTACTTCAATGGGGAGGAAATTCCTGGAGTAAACAACATGATTAATCCCACGACTGGGTGTCCGATTGGATTTGATTGCGTAGACCAGTACGGTACTCCTATTATTCCTAACCAAGGAAGCCCACCCAATGATCCATCTGCGATTCTTCCTTGTCAAACACCTGCAGCTGACGCACTCGGTGAGCAGTGTGCTCTTAATCCGGGTTTGATTGATTTTGTTGACACTAGCAACAACGGATTTTGCTTACAGTACACAATTATGTAAATGTTTTTGTATCCATTTATGTAATTACTTCTCCTCACATTTTATACCGGCATTGATAATGCTGAATGTAAGATATTGGGTGCCCAAAAACAGATTTTTGCAAGTATGCAAATATTTATTTATTTATAGCAATTTTAATAAAGGAATGATTATTTTTTAATACTTTCAAAACCATAACCAGAACTGAATTATTTTGCTAGTACGTTAGAGCATTGGTGCATGCACATTCCAGCATTCCCTTGAAATGGAAAACCTGCCTCACAGTCCGCCATGAGTGTTTTCAATCATTTAATTTTTAGCGTGAAAACCTATCGCAAAAAGATCCCTTTGATTTCAACTGAACCCAGTTGAAAAGTCCATTATTGCAAATTGTACCAACAAATTAAACAAAAATCGAGCAGGCAACTACTTGAGTGAGCAATTCCAATCATCATTATTGTAAAAAAGGTAACCATTTACATATTTTTCTTCATCGATTCCTATTTTTTCCATATCTTCTAATTCCACTTCAGTAGACAGTTACCAGGCCAACGGGCATGAAGTCTCGTGTTGAAGTCGGGAGAATGAGAACATTTTGAATAAACGTAGTTACATCTTTTGTTGACATAAGTTTTCCTCTCTATCGCATCACTGCACTGCATCCCGGAAATGTCGTACAACTTTACATTGAATTTACATTTTCCCTTACCTTTTTACTCGAGCAAATGGCAAATTCAAATGCAAACTAGAAATTACCCCAAGTTTTAACTCGTTCTCATGACACGGAATCCCATACTTCTTTGTGGTGTAAATTCATTCAAGATTTTTAATTGGAACGTTAGTAATAAAAAAAACATAACCTTAGGAGATAATGTTGATTTATTTGCGTTACATTATGAAAACAATTTAATCTTCTTTTTACTGTACACGAAACATACGTGGCATTCCAGCAACGATAATCCCAACGCATAAATTGCAAATTGCAACAGCGATGTGGGAGATGGTATGTGCCCCTCAAGATTTTATAGAATGCTTTTGTAACTTCTTGTAAGACATTATTTTGCCCGCAAGCTTGGGATTTTTTGTATTGAAAGAGAATTGCCTACTATAAAAGGTCAGCTCAGATATTTGAGCTCGGAGAGCAATCTTATGCTGGACTGATGCTCAATACGATTCTCCACAAGCCATAAAGCTTTTTTAGATTCCATCAAGTCAGCCATGAATAAGCTTGTAAGGTGACAGGTGTTGTGAGAAGCTATTGTGAAAAACATCATATTACTTCTCCTCCTACGACATTCATCGTGGGTTGTTTTCAGATCTATAAGTATTTCTCACGAGTTTACTCATGAGAAACATATTTTTAGTTTAAATCCCACTGGAGTATTTTTGAGGAAATCCGTTATGACGCTAAATCTAAATTCCTATAAACTCTTGGTGGGTTAATACCATTTTTGCGGAGATGTCCTGAAGATTAATAGTTTCGAATCTTCCAACTCGAACTAGATCGTAAGTTACTGCAAATTGTGTTGCAACTTGTTTTCTACGTAAAATGACAAAAATGTCCATTGCAATTATATTTTAATATAATTATATTTAATATTGCCAATCGGTATACAGTCTAAAAATTCGGTCATAATTACTTTGCCTTCTATCTATGGCAAAAATAAAGTTTACATTTGTAGCTCAAGCCTCAAAAGACATTTTAAATTTATTCTTAAAATTATTAAAGTGACAGTTATTATCGAGTGTCAATTAAAATGATACAAATGCAATTAGATCTCTGAAACCAAATATAAATTGAATTATTATTGTTACTTTCCGAGGAAAGAAAAATGAACCATCTACGAAAATTTCCTACCCTTAAATTGTGTATTGCCTTTAAGGAAAGTGAGAGCGGATCATTTTGTTGTTGTTGCCCATTTCTGCAGCTCCGATGTGTCTCTACATTTATTTCAGGGGCTGCATGGACGGCTTATACTCTTGTTACTTGGCGCTAGGCCATAGAAAATAAAATAATTGGTTAACTAAAGGCGAATTGTTATGCTGTTTTGTTCGCGTAAAGGATTTGGAGATGCTCTAATTGGCTTCTTAACTGGAGGGGATGTATTAGAGCATCTGTGCTCATTAATAAATATGAGCTTATGCTCATTGTTCGGTACATAAAACGTTTCAGGGAGAGGATATTAAAGGGGATATGTACATTGCACTGCAGTATCGTACTTACATGATGGAAATAATGCGTAAGGTGAGATCAAAACCACAAACAGTTAGTACATCTGGTACTCATTAAATTAATTCATCACCACAGGCAAGGAGGTTTCTGAAAAAAAAATTACCGTTCACACCTAAGACGGCACATGTCTGTTCGAGTGTCATCTCACTAATCCAATCTCAATAGCTTAATGTTGTGGACTCCAGCATGTGATTCTGGTGTGAAATTCGAGACACGTAAAAATGGCTCCTTTTATTCGCTTACGTAAAAAAAAGTTATCTTGTCGAGTTCTGTCGTCCAAAGTTGACTTGTTCCCCCACTCAAAAAAACATTCTGAAGTGAGACAGAACTCAGCTGAAAGTTCCTAGAATAATTATTCTCTATATAAATTCAGTTCAGAGTGCGTATATTGTACTGAAAATAGAAAACAGGGATGAAGTGCCATGAATAAAACTCTCACAGTGACTCAAGTTTCCCACTTTCCCAGCAAGTTTTTTTTCCGTGGAGCTCGGGTCATTTCCGGAGGTAAATCCTACTTTACTTGATATATTTTTTTAATACTAGAGTAAGAGTTCCACAAGAAAGGACCGGATTCCTCCTGCCATGATTGAATCCAAAACTGTAAATTTTGTTTTTGCAAAAATAAATAGAGATATTTACTCCCAGAGATGTTTCAGAACTACTGAAAGTCTTATTGTGTCACGTACCATTTACTTTAACCAGCTGCTTTTGAAAGTCAATGTGAAATACGGCTTAACCTGGATTCTGCAGAAAGTCAAGTAGGTATCTTTTAAAGGAGAACTAGTACAAACTGTGCAGATGAAGACTTTCACATTTCAGGAAATCCGCATTATTTGTACATTACACGGACAAAGTTTTGAATATTTTCAGAATTAAACTGAGCTGGGTGTAGCAATGCTATGCACTTTGACATAATTCTCCATCACAAGTGATGTTGACTTGGCTTTGTCAAACTTCCTGCTTTGTTACATGAGCAGTTGAATTCTCTCAAGACTCAACTTCTTCCCTGTACAAACCATCACCAATCCAGTGGAAAGAAGTGCACTTCAAAGTTCTTGCTTTCCAACTTTTTGTGTACAAATAAATTTTCGAATCGTTTTTGATCCCAGTGTAGTTTTTCCAGAACTTTTGGATGGAGTGCAAGTTGCAATTTCGTTTGTACTGGTTGCAAAAGGGACTGTTAAAATTCTGTTAAAAAAATAATTCTGAATACAAAATTCAGAAATTACCAACCATCTCTGGTTCTCATAGAGAACCGCATTTACTTACCATTTAAAAGTTTCTACAGTAAAGTTGTGTTAGGATTACGGATTATTTTGCTAGAGGCCAATTCCCAGCCTCATTAAGGATTTTCTTGTGAATCCTAGGATTTTCCCTCAAGAGCAAACGTAGTTGGACGGATGACGAATCTTATGATTGGACTTTTTGTCTCCCCACTAGTTGATAAAAAGACAAGTTCTGTTTGGGGAAATGACACGGAGTGGTCAGACTTTTTGCGAAAATGTAATTTGTGTCCTGACAATAAACCCTTTGTCAATCAAGGATTATCCGGGTGGAGGGACAATTTACAACATATCCTGTTCGCTTCTACGATAATGTCTAATTTCCCGTCCTTCCATCGCCTCAATGACTAGAAGTCACGTCGAGTGATTCCAATGGAATGAATATATGCCCATTTGAAATCTTAACCTCAGAGAACATACATGACTTTCCACATATTTGCGTCTGAATATTCCAAATGGTGTTACACGCTTAGTGATCATGACACCAAACCACTTTCTTTACCGGTCGTTCCCCAAATAAAGTATTGAGAGGAAAAGGCGACAAAGACGAGTGAAAGTAGATGGGGAAGTAAAAAGAAAGTTGAAAGGAGTATAGATTGTGCGATGAAGCAGAGAACCCCAAATGTTGTGAAGTTTTTGGATAAAAGTATAAGAAAAGCTTTCACTTCATTGCATCTCTCTCTCTCTCTCTGACCTTTTTTATGTGGTCTAAACCACTTACTTCTCAATGGACAGGGTATCTATACGTGGGGGGAGGGGGCTATATATAGCAAAAATGAGTCTGTACAAATCCTTTGTAGTCCCTTCTAAAAAGAAGTTTCATTTTCCCCCACTCATTTTGTACATACACGGACTGCCCCATCTGTTCTGTCTGACTTGAGATGTGCGTTCGTACTTGGCTTTAATCGATGATCTTTTCTATAATGGCATCAATTTTATAGTGAACGCATATCTGATATGCGCACCTTTCAGGAGTGTAGTCTCTTTCATATTCCAGTGGTCAAACTTGTACCTTTCTTCTTTGCACACTGTGAGGAAAGGATTTTATGTAGTAAATTTTGCGTTCTGCTCTGGTAGAAGCATAACCTATAGCCTTTCATCTTTTACGTTTTAGTTCATCCTCCTCCTTTTCTTATGTATAGAGTGGTGGGTTGAAGACACACTCTCTGGGTTTCACTCTGAGAGTAGATACATCTATAGATACAAAAAAAAACATTTGGGAGAAACTATAGGGAAGATATTTACATGGGAGGATATAATGTCTGGAGTATGACGAATTAGCCATTGCGGATGACATCCGTGATCACGGGAGTCCGGAAGCCTGTTACATTGCTGCTGTCACTAGAACTGCGGATGCAATTCTTTATAACGATTTTCTAAAGAAAGTTCTGGGGGAAAAAGCAGAAGGAGAATAAAGGCCATTGTCATCATTTTGGACCGGTCTAATTTGGATAATTGGAAGTAGGGATTCCAAAAATGTCATCTTCAGTTCTCTGGAGTAGATGATTTTGATTATTAAATTTCCCAATTTCTTTCATCCTCAAACTCTGGAAGGAAGCAACTACGGGGAAAAGAAGGGATCATTGACGAGAAAATAAAGAAGAGGTATGTATGGAGAGTGAGGGAAATGAGAGGAAGAGTCATTTTCGGATATTTTTTTCACATGTAAAAAATCCTCGCTCTTGAAATCAGCACCCCTACTTTGTTTACATTGAAATCAGAGTCTTTACTTTCGCACTAACTCTGTCAGACTAAGTATCACAAGGGGTTCAGTGATAGCTCCAGTGACTTGTTAAAACGTATGTACACATTGAAGGGCTTAAATTGAATTTCATACTACTCCAGTGTAAATGGATCTTATGAGAGTGATTATTTCAGCGTTTCGAAGCACTCTGAAAATTGCTCCGTTGCATCCCAACCATCCCGAATGTATGTTGTCCTTTCCCCTGTAAATGGGGCGAGAGAGTTCCTTCCTCTATTCAATTAGGTGTTGGATTTAACAAGGAACAGTACCGTTTGTACTATAGCAAGTCCTGTACCTACTTGTTACAAGGATGTTTTACTCGTGTTATCATTTTGTAACCATATGTTTGTAAACAGCCGGGAATGTTTGTCTTCGTTCTCTCAAACTTTCAACTGGGAGGTGACGCCTATTCTTACTAATTTGATCGTTTCATTTTCCTCTCCTGTAGTTCATAGTCAGTGGACCTTGAAAAGTAATCTTTTTAAAAAAACCATTACTCAGAAATTTTATTCACTTAAATTAAGTGTGCAGTTGCTCAGTTACAAACTAAACTTGACATAATCGCATTTGGGAAATAGTCGAGGACCGAAATACGGATTTCATACCTTCATTCCACTAATATGTTAGTATAATGGTATTTTGTTTTGAAAATGTGAAAAAAATGATATTATGAAGAGTGTATGGAGTCTTCTTTAATGTAGATACTCCGCACATCTTACACGTCTTGCCTTACACGAGTGCAATTGTACTTAGTGACATTTAGGGATCCTCATGGGATCAAAAATAGTGAATTTGTTTCATTTTTGTGCTACTGTCGTAGTACATCTTTAATTTTCAACTGTACTTTTAATCATGTAATAGAAGTACGTCCATTTACTTAAGAACACACTTCACTTAAGAATTATATAGTAGTAGGGAAATAATGTTATTAGAAATAATTGCATAGTTTTGAAATAAATACATACAAAATAGTTAAATAATTGGATCCTGTAGAATAGTACACAGTCATTTTTAATTGCTGGTAATGTATAAAAAAAACCCACAAATTGAAACCCGTCGTCCAATTTTATAGAGCCTTTTAATCTTATGTACTGTGCATTTGGCAAGTAACATTCCCTTCCGAGCACCTGCACTGAAGAGGAGCAGAAGTTGTAATGATAAATAATGTACTTGCGTTTTATTTGGGCCGAGTGGAATTAAGTGAAACACGAAAAGTTATGGACCTTTTATGTTAATGACTGTATACATGGATTGCATCCTTGAGATTTGATGGGAATGATTGAAGAAAGTTGAACGGATGCAACCCATCCTTATTATTAAAAGGAAACCCAAGATTCCACTGGACAAACCCTGGATTTGGTTCTTCATTTGTCAACCTATGATTAGAGGAAATGAAGCCGTCATCCGAGTCTCCGTGTGTACCTTCAAGGAAAGAGGGAAAGTTAGTTGTTGACGGGATGCAGTGTAGCATTGAATTTATACAGCACTCATGTCCTCACCAACATTTCCTGTATTGATTTTCACTTATCTCTCTCCTACCGTCTTCAAAACTTTCGTTTTGAAGAGTGAACATAAAAATTGGAGACGTTCTGAATTATATTAGTTCAGACCTTCCCTGTACCTTTTTTTTTTACTACTGTCAATTTTATTTCTTCTCTCAGTATTTGCAGAAAAACTGGAAATAATGCAACCAGCATAGTTCTCAAGTGTACATAATGAACGTAGGAGTATCAAGATTAATGCTCTCATAGAGCTACCTCTGAGATTCTTTTTTTCCATTCCCATCTGCTGACAACTCCAAAGCCCACATAGGAATTAAGTATTCAATCTAAATTTCAACTTAGAAAACTCCATGCGCCGCGCTTATGACACTAGATTGGCAAAACTTTAACCCAAAAACTTTCTCGTCATTTCTTACTTTTAGATACACGTTAGTCTCCAAGCCCACTATTGAAGAAATAAATGGATTTAATTGCTTTTACAATCCAATTTCATTACTTTCCGGACTAATAATATCTGATTTACCAAGTTCAAAGAGTACGGTAATAATACAACTTTGGAGTCTTCTTGCTAAGATTTTACTGACAAAAGAATAATTATATGTACATATGTACCTGAAAACTGAACCCGTCAACAAACTCTTCTGGGCCTTTGTTACTATCATTTCTGATGAGTTGCTTTTTTTTATGTGAAGTCCTATGTACATGACCCATGTACACCAGACTCACAAAAGAATTTTAAATGTTTTTTAAATCCTCTTCACTTTGAGAATTTACTACTGCTGCCCTACTCTCTGCAAGCTGGCGCAACACTAACTAACCTATAAGCCTTCATAGCTTTTGCACGGGAGTGTTTATATAGGGCAAAAGTAAACGCTCAAGAGAAGAAATGTGATATGAGGTTCTTGAGTTTTGCCCTTAAATCGCACTCGGCTCCCAAAGCAAGGACTATTTTTTTATGGAAACTTAGTATCCTTAGGTATATAGTTTCAAAAGGGATCCCACGCTTGCGTGCCCTCACAAGCACCTAAGAATTTGGATAAAAAAAGACATTGTTAAAGAATAACAACGTCGACTAATTAATGGAACTATTAGGGGAACACAAATTCCCCTTATAACAGGACTAACGAGCATAGTAATGTGCACATTGATTAAATTCTTTTTCCACAGAAATATTCCAGGACGACAACATTACAGCAATCTCGAGGTTCACAAAGATACCAAGTCTCTCAAGGCAGACAACAACTTTTGGTAGTAAAGATTGAGACTCTTATTTATGCCTCAGATAGGCACTTTGTCTATTGAATCTTTGGCAACGTGTAGGTTTTATATTTGAATGGTTTCACGTATCTACAGTAAGTACATATCTGTAGTACTACTACATCTAGCATGACATTAGACCCAGTCTGCATGATTCTAAAAGATTCTAAAAGAACATAACGGAAGATTTACGCAATGCAAGGAACGTGGAAAAAGTAACGGAGAGTAGTTCTAATGGAATTTCTAACTTTGGCTCGGACATTTCATATTTTTCAAGAGATTTCGAGGATGGAAGGGACGGGAGCTCGTATTTTTCCTAGCTTTTTTGGTGAGGCGGGGAGGGGAAGGAAATGAAATATCTGGTGCTCGGGAGATGCACCAACTGGTGCGATTTCCTAATAATCAGAGCACTCGCGTAAGACTTTGATTTGGGATTATAAGTGAGTCTCCGGGATGAATATAAATGACTGGATTTTATATGCAACAGAGGAGCTCTGAACGGAAATGGAACTTCTCTCTGTCGTTTTAGATCGTACAGTTATGGTTCATTGAGCAGAAAATTTCTTAGGGAGAAAAAATTCACTTTTATTTGTCCACCCTGAGGCAGCTTCAGAGAGCTACACTGATAGCGACCCCTGTTCATAGGAGATCTAGTCCTTGAGTTAGCTTTGAGTTTTGCATTCTTTACTTTAAGCTTTAACAAGCAACGGGGACGTGATTATCTGTTTGAAGCGTCTATTTCAGACGTCTATTCAGTCTATTTCAGACATTTTAACCATCCTCCTTCATTTACTTCCTCATCCTCGATTGACGGGAGGATGTTTCTATACTTTAGTATTCATTTAAGGAAGAGTCAACTGTTTGGAGTTCTAAATTCAAAAACCGAATTTGAGTTGGAGCTCGCATACAAAAACTTGGACTAATTGCGAGTCTAGTACCAAGATTTTCAATATAGCTACGGACACACTATTTTATATGAAACATATCTTCTCCCTCAAGCTTCTGTGGAAGAGTTACGAAGTCTAGAACTAACAACAAGGTTAGGATTTACTTAATCCTTCCTATGTTTTTGTTTGAACTATATATATTTCAACGGCTTTGGATGTTCCTGCGAATTCAGCTTCGATGGACACCTTTAAGTTTTGCTTGCTAAATATTTTATTCGAATATCTGATGGAGTAGGATGAAAGTTACACAAGTGATTGGCAGCTAATCCTCGAAGTTTGTAGGGACTTTAAAACCCCGCTGTAAATACAACTCTGACTGATGTTGGAATAAAAACACGGAGACAATTTAATAAATTGAAAAAATATTTTACGGAAACGCTACAATTTTCCATATTTTCAACTCCTCGGGATTTTTATGATAACAAAATTGCTCACAATCAGCTGTAAGGGGTATGTTTTGCAATGTCAAAGCAATTAATTAAGAATTCACTTGTAATATTTGGCCAGTAAAGCGATTATTAAGGATTTATTTGTAGGTTGGGATATGACATGAGGTTATATGTATCTACTGGTTTACACGTATCTACATATGTATTGTCATGGTCGAGCCCTTTGGTGCTTACCATTACCCTGTTAACTAAAATTACAATTTTAATTATTTAAGTTTTAATTTTAATAATTGCTAATGATAGTAGTGCTGATCTCTCTGTAATGGAGATAATTGTTAAGGTTCACTCACTTTAATTTCGAACAGAGCTGGTGAATCGACCTTTGCTCTCAATTCTCCGCTACTTTTATTCTCTGAATAAATTCAAAGTAACTCCGACTATACTTTTCTCCTTTTCCCTTATTTTGTTTTCTTAACTTTTGTGTCAATATGCAGGAGCATAAATATAAACTATTCATGTCAAAGATCTTAGGGAAAGTATGGAATGGCTCCTGTAAATCCACTACAAACAAGTTCAATTGAAGTTTCCTTCTGCATTAATTTCAACTGCAATTAGGAGGCAGCACCGCAGAATGCAATCACAGAAATTATTTATGACAGGACATGTGTGGAATTAAAGTACTGTAATTACATAAACACAATAAATAGTACACTCAACAATGTTTAATATTTACCTCAAATAGTGCAAAGCGTTCAGCCCTTGTTGCCTTGGAGCGAACTACTTCAAAAAAATCACTGGTTCTCTGAAGATCCTTCAAACAATATTCACTGGTAAGGCACATAAAAGTGGCGTGCCAGGGCAAACTGAGTGTTTTAACGTTTAATTTAATTAAAACGCTGACATCAATTTTAACTGTTGCTTTTGAAATGTTGTTGTGTTGTGTGGATTGAAGGTTGTTCTTTGACAAATAGTTGGAATAAGGTTACGCAAACCTGAGTGCTTTTTGTAGCTGACGTTACCATTGTACGATTGTACTATAGTGTGATACTATAGACTGAGATTGAGTAGGGTTTGACTTACTTTGACACTAGAAAAGGGCTTATGACAATAGGTTAGGTCTCAACAAATAAATAATGCGAAATAAAGCCCAGCCTGATAGTAAATTAGGATTTTTACTCTGTAACAATTTTTAACAATGGAAATAATTTATTAGCATAAAAAAATTGAGTTTAATTTTAAATTGGAGTAAAATCAGAGGACGCAGCCACCTGTGCACATCTTCGGATAAATATCAAATGTCTCCGGTTTTACGATAATCAGCTGTATTTACACAATTCGTCTGAGCTATAGCCCAACTCACTGCTACAGCTTTGGATTTGTAGTAATTGTCGGAGGCCAAATAATGACTAAAAGGTTTTTTTACGGGAAGGTCAAAATTAGTGCAGCTTTATCACTGCTTTCAAGAGTTCAGAATCCTTCTGTTACTTGGACCTTCCTGTGCATCCTTACTGCTAATTTACTGGGATTTTCTATTTTTACAACATACAAGGGAATTATTGTTCTTCAATTTAAAATTTGTGTAATTTTGGCACAAATCGTTCCATGTCTATAGCTACAGCTTTCCTTGAAAATGTTCAAAATTATGCAGACATTTACTTTACAGTAAATTCTTGCTTTGAGACTGTAAAGATGTAGTTCCTACGAAAAGCAAAATAATCTTGAAGTGATTTTTAAAAAATTGATGCATTCAGTAGCCGTTTTGCTTTTAGGATTAATTTCATCTAGTTCAATTTGCTTCCATTCCACCAATGGTATAGTCTAATCGTTTGGCCTCTTAATTACTCAATTTGGGATATATTCAATATTCATGAGACCAGAGCAATCCCTGTTGTAAATTAAAATCCCAAACGATGTTGTCATTATTCACAAGTTTAGTAAACGAATACTACTCCTAGCGAGAAAAAAAAGTACATGAATTAATCACAACTGGGTATATTTATTTTAATAAAAAAAAGACTGGGAACAGTGTCCTGTGTCAATATTTATTTACTGGGGTCTACAGTATTAAAAAAAATTCCAGTCAGTGCGCATCAGCAGGAAGCATTCCAGCCTTACGTAAAGGTAGAGGGAACAATTTCTTCTTGTAGTTCCTTCACTGAAGTATCGTGTATTAAGAACTGAATTACCCGTTCCATAATGAAATGGCTCCCACCCATATTTACCTAATTGGGAATATTATGTTTGATTTATTGTGAGGAGCGGATCCGTACTTTATTTTTGTCGAGTCAGCTTTGCTGGCGTGGTTTGAAAACTCCAGCCTTTCAGGATAAAGACGTCTAATCTATCTACAGTCATGAGGCGGAAAGGGGTAAATAATTCCATGTAACAAATAATAAGCGGGCACGATTCATGGAGAGAGATTCCAAATATTAGGAACTTCAGGAGCTCTTATGCAAGCAAGGAATCCTAGATGTTGTTCGGAATATTCACCATGTAAATTAAATTTAAATTAGAAAGAGCTCAGGCAATGGAAGAATTTGCAATATTTTGTAACCATAACATCCGGGAATGATAACACAAGTTGTGGGGGAGTGCTATACAGATAAGTCAAATTCATTTATTGAAGTACATACATAGCTTCGAGTAAACGTTTTTCCTTTGAAAGATCTTCCCAGCATCGGAAATGAAGTATCCAAGGGACCGAAAATTTTGTGGAGACAAGTAAGACAGAGATGAAGTTGAACACCCGACAATATTTGAGCTCCGTTGGAATTTACATGGAAAAAGTAAGGACGCCCTTATTTCAGAAGTGTGTGAGGAGGCTAGAGGAAAGCTCTCAAAACATTTTTACGATCTCCACTGACAGAAGTGAAATCGATCAGGGAGCAGAAAATATAAGGAGTAACATGAGAGGTTGTTGTCTGGTGTGCTATCTAAATTTTAAAAAACATTCTAGAGAATATTCTTCTACAAGTTTACCCTTGTTTGGCTCTTTTGAACATTTTCCAACAGACTCAGTTTGACACGAGCAATAGTAATCATGAAAATGATATGCGTCAACATTATTTTTAGGATTATGGACTATTGTCTCGTCCCTCTCAACAATATTTGTTTAGTATCTTTGTCCCCATATGTTTTAAAGACGCCTTCGTAAATTCACAACTGTGTGTCATCATATTACGTGCCCTGCAATAAGTAATGTTTGTATAGTAAAGTATTTGTATTGTTATAAATAGTGTATCTTTTGAAATATGAAATCTGAACCTGGCTGAATTAGTATCTTGGACTAAAAATAGAATTCCAAGAGATCTTCAAGCTATTTGTGAGAGAAATTATTCCGAATAATTTATTGTTTGCTGTGTGGGACTATTATAAAATATCCAGGATTAAAGGCACTGACATCACGGGGTTACTACTATTTTTCTGGGCCACATAGCAAATTTCATTGCAAATATTTTAGAGCGAAACTTAAAACAACTTAACTTGTCTGTAGACTTGCCAAGTCCGACTTGGACACCAGCTTGCAAACAAAATTTATATTAAATTAGAAAATACATCCCAGCATATATTTCTTTCATAGTTTACGACAAAATAATTTTGTATCATTGTATCTCCCTGATACTAAACTTGGCTTTAAAGGCTTCATTCGACATTAAAATCTGAATTTATTGAGGACAGAAAATTTGCCGTAGTTTCTGTTTTACTTTGAAATGTCATCTGTCATTACTTACAGAATAACTATCTTAATTCACTTTGCAGTTCCTCTCTGGTTTTAAACATCTTTGAGCTGGTTCCTTTTTAACTGGCTATGATCAAACCAATGTAGTAATAACATTGTAGTGCTTTGTACTAGGGTTTAGTAAATTATACTTCACACAAAAATCCAGCAACGTTTGAACTTGGAAGAAAATTTAATTTTTGTGGCTGAGTATTCCCCCAAGTACAGATAGTAATAACTTTTTCCAGTGAAATTCATTTATAAAATAATAAATTAATTTCAAATGTATGTATTTGGAATATTATGTAACTGGTATCATGATGACTGTGTTTACTATTTCTCGTTCTTGGATTTATTTCAACTTGAAGCCGGTAATCAAAGTTGAGTGATTGAGTTACACGAATGCAATTAGAAGCAGTCAAAATGGATTTTACCTTTGACGCAATCAAATTAATAAACGACTACAGGCGCTCAACTTCGTTTAAGAACTGTATGGATTTTAGAACTTTTGGGTCCTTGATCCAATTAGTATCAAACTCACTTTCCCTGGAAATGTGTGCCTGCAAAATATCTTTTTAACTTAAAGCGCAAAATCCTACATCCCTTTTTGACCCTTTTTAAAATCAAAGGTAATGACTATTTACAAAGATGGAAAGAAATAATTCGTTCACTTTTACCTCAACGATATTTGTCTTACAACGCCAATAGCCATCACTTGTGATCATTTTGTTTTTAAAACAAACTACAAATTAGTCCCCTCTCGGGTAACTTTAATTCAAATCTTACATCTCACCGACTCCAGAAATTTTCAGATGATTCTGAATAATTTGAGAATGTCTTATAAAAATAACTACAAAAAGAACCTACTGTTGCCTTGTCAGGGAAGATTTTTCAAACTTTTCAAAATTGTGATCCTGGAGAATGGAGCTATAAAAGGGAGTACTTACAAACATAGATGCATATGCATGCCTGACAATGAGTGATACACTTGGAAGAGTGTATCTGGTATTTAGGACCGACATCATTTGTAGTAAACGTAAGGAAGCAATCAAAGGGATTACTTTTTACTCCGTGGTCCAGAATGAGACTAGCTGGAGTAGACGGGTCTTGAAAATTGGACAACTGGGAAAACCTTGTAAATGTAATCATTAATGTTTGTGTTCGTCTACAGCATTGTTGCTGTCCAATGTACACAGGAAAAAGAGAGAGAGAGAGAGAGAGAGAGGATGGTTAAACAATCTCATCACAGAGTAAGTTACGTATTGTAACATATCTCTTCCCTCACAGAAATCTCCTTTAGTTGTGTACCTTCCAAAATGATCAAAAGCTTTCATGAGCGGGATTAATAGAACTTCTTAGAAAGCTAAAGATCAGATTCGTTCCCTCTCAATTTCAAAAGGTTTCATGTATACCGCTTAAATAAGAAATAATTGAGACATCAATACTACAACGTCTAGGAATTAAACTGAAGATAATTGCTTTATGGACTGACAAATTGTCACAGAATGATCCCTTGAAAATTTGTGTACACCCCACAACAATGAACTATTAAAACGACGTCAACACATGCGAGCCTAATTAAACTTGATCATAACTATAGAGAGTATTTAAATGCTAAAAAATATAAATGTATGTATTATCAACCAATAAGAGACGCGTCGACGCACGCACTTCATTGTAAATGATTAGAAATAATTGTAGCGTCCCATTCCAGCAAAAAATATCAAAGGAAGTTAAGTTTTTTTTTTCCTGGGGAATGTTTCCTTTGATTGTCCCTCCCGTTTTTTTTATCGCTTTCGTAGATTTAGTAAGTAGTCCTAATGCAGTGTACTTAAGAAATTAGAGTATATTGCCTTTGCGAGCGACAAAGCCGCTTTCTTTGCAGCTCCTCTTCTATGAGACTTAATGTTTTTTTTTCTTCTGGAGACGACTTGAGTCAAGTATTTTTCCAATGCCTCCCACCACAACCGCCGACTCAACGATCATGAGGAGCGGAGGGTTCCAGAGCTTAATTTTCTAATGTAACTTTGTAATTTTAATGGTACTTGTTATTGTTAATTCAGGAAGTAGGAATCTTTTCCTGGAGTTTTCTAAAGCTCTGTGGTCGCTTTTGGCGTAGATTCCTCTCTCACTCTCTCTCATTATTACACCGCATTTCTACGCTTTTGGAAATTGCATTACAAGTCAAAAACCTTTTTGCTCAAGAAACTGTCACACGAAAATCTCCTTACATCTTCAAAGATGCAGGGCTCTGGTGGGAGTACTTTTTCTTTGAGAAGCTTACAAGACAAAAGAGGAAATACTGGCTCTTGCTTTGCTATGGATATGGATATGTAAATGTAGGAAGGATGTGAAGGCTTACAGAACATTTTTACTGGGAATGTTATTTATTTAACATGCACATAGAATATGTACTTATTAAATAACACTTGGGATGAAAATGCCATCTCCCTAATGAATATTCATCCCCGTCCTATGAAACGGGAATTGCCACTCACACCGTCCCCTGAGAATTCTTGTTTTCTTCGAAATTAGTCCTGAACCTTGAAATGGGAACTTGTCCTATTTCTCTAAATCCATGGTGTAAGAGCGGCTTTAGTATTTTATTGTTACTTCTAATAATTGGAGACAGTGTATAATCTTGAAGAAGGCCAATCCTTCCGTGAGCATACAAGGCATACTAATTTTTAGTACGGAAACAATTATTATAATTTCCATTCCTCTAACATAATTACGCCTCTAGTAGTATCCCCCACCAACCTGTGTTCTGACGGTAAGTGTAATTTGTGGACTTTGATCCACTCACAGAGTATGAACACTAATCGCATTAGGTCTATTCCCTTCCTCAGCTTTAACAACACAGAGATTGAATGCTCACTGTAATGCCTTGCGTGCAGCGTATTAATTATATTGCTTCACAAAAGATCAACAGAGGTTGCGTTGCGGTACTCGTCTCCTGTTAATGTACAGGAGAGGATCTTGTAGAGTTCATCATGGTCAGAGTACACAATAGGAATCAAATGAGAGGATTTCACAGGTATTTTACACAACCGCGACTGCCCAACAGAAAATAGAAATTCTACGAACATTTGATAGAAGGGAAGTTCCTTTTTTTTATCAAGTGCATTATTTCAAATCTGGCTTGTGACACTCTAAATTACTCA
Organism: Allacma fusca; assembly: GCA_947179485.1. Classification (NCBI taxonomy): domain Eukaryota; kingdom Metazoa; phylum Arthropoda; class Collembola; order Symphypleona; family Sminthuridae; genus Allacma; species Allacma fusca. Next base: position 19,100,607 of record OX359250.1, on the reverse strand, counting down.
TAAATACCTGGTAGTTCTACAGAATAATAATTACGTACTATACCGCGATTCTTTTAACAGAATCTATCTCCATTGGTTTTATTCCTCACCCAACTTGAAGGTTAGCCTCAATACTTGAAATTGTACTATTCATTTTTTTAAATTAGTGCATTTTTTTAAATTAGCATTTAGTGAATTTTTTTAAATCTGGTGAATCCTCATGTGTTGAGGGTATTGAGAGTTGACATGAAAGAAGAAGACACAGTGCTCCAACATTGGGACTTGATGACCATTAAGGATTGCTGTCCAGTCATTCCTTGGCTCGGAAAGCCTTTTCGTTAGTGGAGGCTTCACGGTAACGGAAGTTTTTTAATATTTGAAAGAGAGTCCCTATAGCCTTTATATTGCTACATTTTACATGAGGATTAAATCGTGATTAGTTGCTGGAAGCTCTGCATTAAGAAAATCTCTGTAATAGAGTATTTTGGGCTTGTGTCTTAAATGAAATCAAATACCTACTCTATACTCTTCTGAAAAGGAGTGCAGGTCGGTTCAAAGATGGAAATCCTTGTTCTAGTAATTGCAAGGGCAGGATTGTGAGAAAAGCTTTTGTCCATATTTGATGTGTAGTTTTCATTCAGGAAGAGTCACATATCTACGACAAGTGTGTTTTTCCACTGGAAGTATAGGGCTAGGAGATCCTTCTGATGCTCTTCTCCTCGTCCGTCCCAAAAAATACTCAAGGTATATGGATCCTCGACTCTGTGAACTGAGTGGAAGAGTAGGATCTGAGAGACTGAGTCTGAGATACGTGAACCACGTTGCGTGGCTGCGTCCGCGTCCTCATGGTCCATGTTTTTGTAGTGTATAATTTCCCTTTCTTTTCCTTCAGCTTTTCCATTCGAATCTGTGACGCTGAATGCAAGTTTCGTGTCTGAGAGTAAGCCCCGCTCGGGTGACACGTCTACCTTCAGTAGTGTGGGAGTAGTAGCACACATTTTCTTCCTGATCCGCTCACATATCTTATAGTTTACTCCTAGTGAACAAGTGCGTGATCAAAACGATTCTTGATTTTTGTTCCTCTTCTGAGAAAAAATATCTCCTTTGAGAACTTCCTCCCTCATCTTGAGACACATCAATTTTTGAGGCCATCCGTCATTCTAAGCACATCCTCGTTCCTGTTGGACATCCAGTCATTCTGGTGAGAGTGTAAGTTATCTTTAATTTACGACCGGAGTCTCTCCTCCAACTTTGTCGCATTTAACATCGAACTTGAAAAATGACTTCCGATTCCTGTCCTCTAAGATCCATCAGGGGAACATTTCTTTTTCCTCATTAAGTTTGATGAATGGAATTGCATTACCGTTTTGCGTTCTCCATCAATGAGTCATATCCTCACAAGGTATAGTGACTATATACTCCGTCGTTGTGGATTTTCAAAACCACAGCAAAATTATGGCATCATCTGTCTTTGCAAAATGCATTAGTATCCGTCCGAACCTCCTAACTTCCCAGTTAATATTTCCACACTTCTCTCCATGCGTGCAATCCTATTAAAAATCCCGTACGATTTATTGATTCTTCGTAGATCCTTGTGTTTTTAAACCCTTCGAACAGTTTCTATTCTTTTTATTAGTGTTTCATCATTTTTCTCATATTTCCACTTTTTCCACATATTTTTATTGTTGCAGGCTGTCAGTTCGTCTAAAATTTATTTCACAAGCCCTCAAAAACCCTTTTTGCATGTAAAGCTTCAGAGTTGACGTGCTCAACAGATTTTTGCAGGAGCTGTCAAATCATTTACAGAATTTAATAATTATAATTAATTACTCATAAAATTATTTTTGAGGGGAAAAATCCTACCTCAGAATTTTACTGGATTTCCCTGAAATTTAGTAAAACTAATCCAATAAATCAAATAAATGCTTCACTTAGTACTTAAAGTTCAAAGGTTGTTTTACTTAATTATGTGGAGCTTTGAAGTGCACTTTAGACACGAATGCAATAAATAAATCAAACTCGTGTCACTTATTCTGAGCACTAACTACCGCACACTTGTGCACACCTCCGGAGTTCACGGAGAGGAAAAAGCTTGTGGACGTAACCCCTTTTATTATTATCTACTTACCACGTAAACTTTTAAAGCGCTTTACTTCCCTACACTCTTGGAAGGATGCTCAAGTGGCAAAGCTCCACTTAATATTTCAATATTTGACAACAACCTTAAAATAATTGCAAGATTTTTAGGAAGACGTTCCCTGTAAAATTCTTCCTTTCAACTCCGTTTCGTTTTTATTTCTGTCATCTAACAGCTTATTGGTCGGGCGGCAGTGTTTCCAGCCTTGGAAATAAATGTTTTACTGCTGAAGATAAAACCCCTCATTAGTTACATTCTAAGTATCATTTCTGGAAGATTTGCCCCAAAATCTAAATATTTATAGGAATTTTTTTGAGCACTTCCAGGAGATCTGTTTGTGCCTGAAAAACTGAGAAATATAACTAGATTAGGCATTAAAATGAGTCCCCTTTGACTTTATATCTCTTCCCCTTTGGTACTACAAAGATTTGCCTTTCCGTGAAAGAACATTTTATTGAGTTATTCATTCTCTCTATGTAGGTACTAATATATACTAAATTATTCATAAAGTTTTGAAACAAACATAACATTGTCGTTGTAGTATTGCTACTTTATTATTCTTTTGATTGTCTTCCTATACGGTTATACAGGGGTATTAATTTTTGCTGGATAAATGCGCAGCATCGTATTAGATTCGTAGGCTTATTCTGAGAATTTTATTTTCATTGTTATTTGTAAAAGTAGTTCGTATAAATTCTTTTGAAAGCTCTTGCCAAGCCTATGCAGAAATCTCCATTCCAATAATACGTAGGGAAATAGCGTTAAATTCCTAGAAACTTTACCCGGCGGTTACAGGTTACACAAACAATCCTCATTCACAGTTGTCCAATCCAATTCTGGTATGAGCAGTCCATAATATAATGAATTACACTGTTATAAAATAGCCATTAGCTCATACTTAATATTATTATGCATTTGTAGGGTTCCTCATCGTGAGAGTAGAAACTTGGAATGGGAATTTATTTCGCAATAATACACATGTGAGCATAAGTTCAGGGTCATATTTGGAATAAAAAAATCCCTGTTCCTCATCTCTGTTGAATATTTAAAAAAAATTGTGGATGATTGTTTGAAGAGGCCGTGAATGGAAGAAACAGACTTTGATAGGTGTGTTAGACTGATTATGAGTTCCTCTCCTTGAGTGATTTTTTGAATTGAGGAGATGACGGTTTTGAGGAATCAAACTCAGTTTTCCTCCTTGAAGGAATGAGTGACAGTGCAAAGTACAGATACTGGGAGTGGAACCAAAATTAGTCTTCGTAATCGAAGTTGATGGACGTGAAGCTCTTAAGCTCCTGATTAATAATAGCAGCTGAGTAAGTAAGATAAGCTGGGCTTGGGAGGGATGGAATATTCTGACACAATCCTTTTTTCTCTAATAAAAGTATCTATCTAAATATAGACCATTTATTTACTATTTATTTAATTAATTAAGGTTAAGGATACTGAGATAACTTGATTGAAAGCTCCTTAAATTCCTTAGAAATATTATTTGTCTCACATGAAAATACCATGGGGCACTATCATTGGTCGGAGCTGACTTAAAAAAACATTAAATTTGATTAGAGCTCATAAACCCATGTAGGTAAACTTCCAGGATTACACTCATTAACATATGTAATTACGTGTAGAGTCATATTAAAAATAGTGTTCACGACTCTGGGAATGAACATTATTAAATAATTTTCCTAAAAACTAGTCACGCACGTTAAGACTCATTGTTGTGGAAGGAGATAGTTTTATTACAATCTACGCACTTTATTGTGGGGTTAATTGATGCTACACGTAATAGCACTTTAGTCCTGCTAATTTTTTAGATTAAATTATCTTCATGGCATTAATTCATTCTGAGACTTTGCAAGTTACGTAATGTTAGTCCTTGAATGGTGGCTCGAGCTCCATTGAAAGTAATTTCTTGTCTTCCTTCAAGCGTATTTGGTGTTCCAGTTATAATTTCTAGAGTTCTAGATAAATTTATTTTAGAATGAGAAATAAACCTATAGCCCAAAGCATCAGCTTTCCATTAAAGATTCCAATTTAATTAGTTAGGTCGGTGACAAGAAAGCCTTGGAGAGAATTTGAAGTCTGTAAATTACTTCTATGTGTAGGAAACCTGAAATCCCTGAGCGTGACCAATTGAAACTGTGGGGATGTGTCAGAAACGGCGTGATTCCAGGAAGTGACACATTCATTTTGACTGTTGTTCCTCGAGTACATTTTGAATATGCGGGAACAAATGTTGAATATGTGAGATCTCATAAAATTCAATTTATTTTGTGAGTTTTCATTTTTTGAAAGTACTTTCAACGCCGCTCTGGGAGAGGGGAGACTAGGAACAAATAACAGAAATTTTGCAATGATGGGAAGATAGGACAGGAAAACGTGTGGTTGAAGTAGGAGCGTAAAGTTGCATTATCAATTTGTTCCACGGAGGAAAAATTGGTATTTATGAGACAGATGATGAAGAGGTACGTAAACAAATAGGATGCAGAAAACCCTTTTGCACACACACACACACACACACACACACACACACACACACACACATACACAAACACATTACATACACACTCTGTCTCCTTTTCCTCCGACAAAAACCCCCGGACAAGGGAAGGGAATGCGAGTGCGTTATCACAGTTGGGGACACACAACTGGGTCCAAATTCATTTTCGACGCTAAAATATGAGCGTGTCTGTCCTTGTACATCTGCTGGCTCTGACTTGCTCAAGTACTTACAAAACACTTTTCACCGCCTTAAAATATCATATTATTATAGGATAGATACATATATTTACGTATGTTATATTACATGTATTTACATAGGGTGTACTCCGAAGGAATTTTTTGAATTTCGTAAGTTACGAGACTGTCATTCATCATACATGTATACATATGTACATACACTGTAGGTGCATACATGCTCACTCTCACTGACGCATGAAATTATGTACGGAACATGATCGGACACAAATGTGCCAAAAAACCTGCCTGTCTCTCATCTCGTACAGAATGACATAAACATGCATTGAGTTATAACAAGTCAGGAATCTCACCATGGGAGACTTCAAACATGCTAATTCCTTTTCTCTCAAAGCAACAAGCAAAATCAATAGGATACAAGCTAAAGCATCATCACAACCCACGAGCGTCCGAGTGATATTATTACGCTCACCGTAAAATCAACAGTTTTGATTCTGATATGAAACCTTTATGACGCACATTGTTTTTTCCACTAAAAGCCTATAGAGGTATTTTTCCATTATATTTTGACTACTATTATCGTGCTGAAGCCTGATTCCAGTTTTTATAGTCCCTAGAGGATTTTGCAAAAAAGTGCTCTAGAAAAAGTTTATCATTCTAATTGAACTTTGAATTTTTTAAATGGGAATGCGTCAGAAAATTCTGGGAAATATACAACAAACTTTCCTCTTCCTTCGGAGGGTAGGAAACTTGATGATAATTTGTTGATGATCAAGTTTAATAAGAACTTAAACAAACTTTAGGAGTGACAAGTGCAGGACTTGGAGTAATGAAAACTTATGTGTGTATAATTCTTCCCCAATATTTTCGACTGATCATCCGCTCTTCCGGCACAAATGTGTAGCGTCTTCTTGCTGGAGGTGTGGTTGGAGAAGGTAATTCTCTAAAAGATCCTCATTTCAGGAAGAGGAAAGTTTAAAGGGCTGTGAAGTGTGAAATTACCAACAGATTCGCAAGTTAAGGAGGTGCAGGTCATGTGCACACCTCATTCTGAGCTTCTGAGCTGACTGGTCGAGATTGCGTTTTTCGAAGGAACGAGTTTGGAACTGAGGACAGGTGATAGCTGGAGGTTTCCCATGAGAAAGGAAATTATTATAACGATCAGAGCCGCCATCGAGTATATATATGACTCGGCAAAAGGTTACAAGATTAACCATATCAGCCAAGATCACCCTTTCAATCCTCCCAGATATCTTCAAAAACGTCGTGGGATGAGCTCAATGTCTCATATGTTTATGTGTGTGTGTGTGTGTGTGTGTGGGAGCGCATGATAGCGAAGTGTATAAATTTAAGAGATAGAGACTTAACTGTTCCTGCTCCGTTGGGCTCAAACTGCTCAAAAACTTGGTCCCTGAAGAAATACCAAGCTCGTTTAATTGTGCCGTCCCCGAGGCTTTACAACAGAAGTGATGGAGAGAAAAGGATGTGTGAAGTCTCATTGTGAAAGTGAACGAGCCACTTTCCTTCGATCTGCCAGTCTTTGGAGAATTTGATGGAATCATGCGGGTTTGAGAGAGAGAGAGAGAGAGAGGCTATATGCAGTTATGTAATTCCAATAAAATAAAAGTGCCCAGTGGATATTTCCCAAGTACCTATAATATTTAATGGGCGAACTATTATTGCTTGAAAGGCTCTATTTTCAAAAACATCCCATTTGTTTGACTCTTCCGCGCCTTCCCCGTAACCTGTCAACCTTGACGTGTTTGATGAGAGTTTTCCAGCAGGGATCAAATGGTAGTTGACTAGGGAAAGTTGGACAAAAATAGCTGGGATAAACAAAATTGTAATAAAAAATTGTTGAGGAAAAAAAAATTGTGCTGGAAAATGATAAATTCAAGGAGAAGGCAGGACCAAAGGGAACGGAACCTTGTTGCAAAGAACAGGAAAGCATAAAAGGAATGTCGCGTCTTTCCCTTCTTACTTTCTCCTTTCCGTCGGGAAGGCTTCTGTCACACTCTGCACGTACCATTTGGGTAGCTTCAGTTAACAATGCTCCCGGGCTATGGAACACACACTCTTACATATATGCTCCTACACCCTGTCACCCAACCACATATGTATGTATCTACTACATGTGTACCTACTTTCTTTTTTTTCCCACTAAAGATTCTATATAAAGACTGGTTGCCCATTTAATATCATGTTTGCATATTATAAATACATAGATATGTATAATTAAGGTTACCTAGTGACACGAGCTCTTTTTTGCAGAACATGACAAATTCATGTTTACGCACACATCAGGCTCGGTCTGTGTGAATGCAGATAGGGTATATGAATGCACACATAATATTTTTGCAATGTTAAGGGAAGTCTCACTTTCCTCAGGAGAAACTTGAGGCTGGGTTGGGGAAAGCGGTGCCCCAGTGGAGATGGCTTTCATGGCAACGTACTTTGTGGAATACAGAGAGGGAGGATTGATGCCTTTTGGTTACTATATGATTTTATACGTAACCACAACCGCCCCTCCTGTCTTCAGAGGCCGGAGGAGCCAGCTGAAGATGAGCGGAATACCCGGAGCTCATAGGGTTCACACTCACCAGAAGTGTATACAGCTTAGAAAATAGCTTGTTGTTATTGCCCAGCCTCTTCACTCTGCTCCGGGACTTTTCCCCAGTGCAGTAGTATATAGGCTCGGAAGGTTTTTGCCTCCAGTCCCACATTCTTCTCCCTGGCCTTATCATCATGCTGCTAGGATCTTGCAATTATTCTGTCCTACGTTATTTTGATAGGTCTGTCTACAGTGTTAGGAGCAACCTGGTATTTTGTATATTTTTTCCCTTGTTGACGCAGGAAACAATAAACAATAGGAACATTTCGAGCTGAAAAAAAAGAGACTTTCTCCTTACATAAACCCTTGCATTTCTTTTCATTGCCCCTGGATGCCCCGTCTACAGGGATGTACGATCAGGACAACAAAAAAGTAGAAACAGGAGCTCAAGTCTCCCTGTAAGGTGCCCCATTGTTCCTCCTGTCGTATCTTTTGTTCTTCTTCCTTCGCCGAATATTTATGAACCACGTTATGGAGAAAGAACGACTCCTGGATCACCATTATTGGAAACAATGGGGGAGAGGAGAAATCATAACTTTTTTCTGTTTTAATAAGGATTTGGCAGGGTCTTGGGACTCACATTTTAGTAAAATGAATACAACGTATCTGCAGCAACGACTACTACAAGCTTTCTGCAGTCAACTTTGTTACCGTAAAATCCAAATCTGGGAGACAGGTTTTTGACATCTGAAATTGGCGCATGTTACGTTTTTTCATAAAGTATCCTTAGAACGCATTAGTTACTTTTTAACCTGCTGTTTGTAACTTTTACGGTGAAAACTGAAACAATTAGTTAGTAACTAGGCGTAACTTTCGGCAAAACTTTTAGAGTGATTGATTCAACGAAATTGAATACTGATGGTATCATGTCCGAAAGGGTGTCTCTTGTTTCGAGCTGTACGGATAGATAGATACATATATGTATGTGTGTGCAATGTAATAGTGCACGTCCTTGTAGCTGGATTTAATTATTACATTCGAAAAGAGCGGATGAACATACATTTCAGGCGTAGAGACGTAGAGACAGTGTAAGTGCCCCGTAGATAAAAATATGTCCTGGCTTTAATAGTCAACACCCTTTGCCACTAGAGGTTTAGAAGGTATATAAGACTGTGCATTCGTGTCTCAAACAGAGTCACGTAATGATACCACAGTAGTGAATCGTGTTCACTCTATTTCTATCCACCCGGCTCAAGTCCTCAGAGTAAATTGGATGGGACTTCTCCAAGTGGACCAAAATATAATTTCTCATGTTTTATTATGCTTTACAAACTCCGTCAACTTTTCCCTCTGCTCATATTGGTGAAGATTAATAAATACGGTTGACATAAAATACCCCTCTTTCTTACCCATTTATGAAGAATGGGATGAGAGTGTGCATAATAAGCACTTCAGCATTCATAATTATTACAAGAACATTATTCCGGCATTTGCAGTCCGGAGTGCAAGAAGTTTGAGGAAAGTTTCCCGAAATAAACTTTTAATCTGTATGCATGAGTTTAAGTTTTACTTAATAATTATTCCATGAGTGCCCATCCTTTTTATTTTGTTTGATCTTTCTTCATTCAAAATTAAGCGTTGGATAGGTTTCATTAGAAACCGGACTTTTCTTTTTACAAGGAGCAAAAAATAAATTGAGGTAAGTTTCAAAGGAAAAGCATTGAAGAACTTTCTTCAAAAAGATCTATCTTGAACCAAGTAGAATTTGAGTAGTTAGGACGAGCCTAATTAAGGCTCTTACAACCATTATATTTTCCCCACATTAGACATGAAAAATGAAAGCAAAGCCTTCTAACAGTTCCAGAGCTTCATCTTAACGTCAACGTCTAATGGTCATCATTATCACAAACTTAAAAATAGAGCATTAAATTTTTTTGGAATACCTAATTCAAATCATAAATCACCTTCCTGCACAAGTGATCACGAACACATATGGGGATATGTATTTCTGTACGTTGTGAGTAACAGTAACTTTTATTACATTAGTGCAGAATTACATAGTGATTAGTACTTCTATCCACATACTTTGAAAAAAGCAGAGGAGAAAGCTTTAATGTGATGAAGAGTGAAGTAAATTTAAAAGTGGTAATGAAAGTCACTCGATATTGGAGATAGCAGGAGCAGACTGTGGAACTGTATTTATTGCTGGAAGTGAAATTCCTACCGATTCGATCCTTCCATTTTAGTTTGCCTTCCTCTCTCTCTCTCTCTCTCTCTCTCTCTCTCTCTCTCTCTCTCTCTCTCTCTCTTAAAATAAGAGCATTCCCTTCAGAAGAGATAAACTACCCAGATTTCAAGTAGTCTGCAGAGCATGTGAACAAGTTCAGATGGGATTCGAGAAAGATTGTGAATGTATTTCGTGCTTATTGTGTTGTATTTCACAGGAGTCCAGACAGCACCGAAAGGGAAAAGGGAAATCAAGTTACTGCTGATTGAGGAGGCCAGTGAAAGTCTTCCCCTCCCTTGTCCACATTGTATCTTGGAGACAGCAGTATTGCAGTAGTCTGCAGTAACATGTGCAGGTCAAGGAGACTGTAATGAAAACATCTGCAATATTAAAAGGCGACCCAAAATGTCATGCACTTCCGTACTAAGCAACAGAGGGAAATTTGGCCATGGGAAATCCTAAATAGCTCCCAGGTTGATACCAATAAACTCCTAATGAAAATCTACCTCACAAGTTGACCACCGTTGCACAAGAGATTTCCAGGGCGTGACAGTGTTTATAAAATCTGTGCAAACCTTGAAACTACATTTGGTCAGGAAAAACTCATTCCGAGAACACCAATTTACGGATGTATAAACACGTTGAACAGTTCCATTGAAGAGAAATAAGTAGAGTGTATATGTAGAGGATAAAACTTTATTTCAGATGGCTCAGAGAAGTTGGAGATTAAATCCTGTGCAAGTGTGATTTGTTCATGGTATTGACATTTGCTTACTTTTGAGTATTACACTACAGAGTTGACTTAAGTCCCGAGAGAGTTTCCAACCCATCAGCTAAATCGGAGTCATGAGTTTGATCGTGGGAAATAGCTCATTTGACAACAGGTTACCTGAAGGTAGACCCCTCAATAGTTCCAGCAATACCACTGACAACTCCACAGTCACGGGTCGTAATGAAAGCCTCGCAAATGTGGAGATCGCGGTTCTATCAATAATCCTGATACTTGCTGTGGTGGGGAATGGGGTCATGCTCTTGGCACTACGTCGACAACTCCAGTACCGTCCAATGTCACGTATGTACTTCTTCATGCTGAACTTAAGTGTGGCGGATCTGCTAGTGGCATTTGGAAACATCTTGCCACAACTAGCCTGGGATATCACATTTAGATTCAAAGGACCTGACATCCTCTGCCGAGCTGTCAAATTCCTTCAGGTGTTCGTCCTCTATTTGTCAACATATGTGCTGACTTCCATGGCAGTGGACCGGTACCTGGTCGTTTGCCACCATTCATTCTCCAGAAATCATTACGGAGGTCTCAAAGGACCCAAAATTCTCATAATCACATCCTGGATCATCTCTTTCATCTTTGCCAGTCCTCAGGCGTTTATTTTCTCGCTTCACGAATTACAAGTAAGTCTCTCTCTCTCTCTCCACTATAATCACTACTCCTTTACTACTACTACTCCTCTGAAACTTTCTGAAGGGACTTGAGTATAAATCCATACAAATCCTAAAAGCGTGTATGAAACTCATGTTCTCTGCTTACTTCAACACGCTTATAATGGGAATGTGCGTTCAATTATGAAAGTTCATGCTCAGGGAACAATAATGTGCACAAAAGTGCAGGATGGCCGCAAAGTTTTTGACGACACTCTATAGCCAAATAGGTTGACACGGGGTGTCAAACGGGAACAAGTTTTTAGAAGTTATTTAAGTGCTCCATCGTGAGTATTCATGCAGTCGAGGGCGCCAGAGTCATTCCAATGAATATGACTCCTCTGGAGATCCTGACATCCGGGTCTTATCGTGGTTACCCCTTCGTGTGAATTCTCAAAGACAGTAGGTATTTAATACTGTCGATAAAGCAGAGTGAACTTAGTTTGTAATACTTATAGTTTAACATTAACTACATTAGTTAGCATTATTGCTAACATTCTAAATTAAAAAGAATTTACATTCAACACTTGAATTACGAAAATAAATGTTTTTAAACAAACCTGGCCAGTATACGGCTTTAACGACGGAAACTATCATGACATATGTACGTACACACCTCAGTACAGAATTGCTAGACATGGTTCCAGAAAAGTCCGCCGCCTATCTGAACTTCCGTCTAAGGGGGAGACAATCCTGCAGATAAGAGCTCCAATTAATATTTAATTACCCCCAGTCCGGTGTTCCAAGAAAAGGTAGAAACGCAGTCCGGCAGATTAACTGTACGACCTTAGAAATCAAGTTTGTCTAGACTTGAGAAAAGTAGCTACTTAACATGGTCATGCAGAGGCTGTGATCTGTAAACATTCCTACTGTAAATTCTTCTGGAATAAAAAATTGCTAATTCTGAAATCCTTGAGCAATTCCAACTTTACTGTCCACTTGTCATCCCTCCAGTGACACCAGAATTAGTTTGAGAAGGAAGTTTTAGAAAATCTAGAAAACAATTCTTTAATAGCTAGGCGAAGTATACAGCGCATGAGTCACACCTTGATGTGCGCTAGAGGGGGCAGATTACAGCCTGCCCTGTAGAATTTTTCGAAAGAATCAATGCTCGAAAAAAAATCAGCTATCTTGGAATTGTTTATGAGAGTTGCACTTCGGAATTGTATGTACTTCATGAATGTATTCTAAGTTAATAATCCGTGAACTTCCAAGGTTACCGAGATGTGGTTATTGGAGCGGAAGAAACGTGTTTACTGAAGACTTCATTCCAAAAAGCTTTGATGCCAAAAGGAACACTATAAGAAATTTTTTATGAAGAAAGGTTTCCAAGAGATTTATCGTAAGAACTTACACGGAGCTTTCAGACTCTTCCAAGCCTGATCATAGTCGTCTGAATCTCCAGGTGTTATCTTTTTTTTGTAGAAGAAAAATATGCATCTAAAGTTGACAACTCACTGTGTCAAGGGAACTTTCAGAACAAATTCCCACCAAAGTAGTAAACACATCCCGGACAATGGAAGACAAATAACTCTGGAGAAAATCCCTTGAATTCTGGGTTGATTTATGTGAGGATTGTTCCAAAGATCACATTTATTGTGATAATAAAATGCTTTAATGCCCTCACCTTCCAACGACATCTTTCACACCCAGCTCCCCCTCACCAACATGTTTCCGTTCTGCCGATCATTATTTCTATCAACATGACTCGATGTCAACGTGTTTTCAGATAAGAAATTTAGCTCTAATGAAATGTGAATTCGTGTCGGAAGATAGCTCATGCATTATGGTAGATATGTACTCTGTGATCAGTGAGAGTCAACTGGAGAAAGTCTTGATATGTTTCCACCAGATATATTTTTTATTCTCTCCAATTTCTCCACTTTACGGATGATAGTCATATATAGTGAGAGAAAAAGCTTCAATGGTATAAAAGTCACATGGTGAGAACAGTTTTGCAGAATCTTCCCCTGTCATACAGGGAGAACCCTGTTTGCAGTCCAGTGTGCAAGGAAGCACGTATGTAGAAGATAATGGGAATTGTGTGTTGGAGGCAGGGAACCGAATCGGGAAAATAATCTTTCCCAGGTAACAAGGCAACCTCAACTCCCTCACTGTAAGCGTACACCTAACTAGTGTGGGAGTAAAATGTGTGCCCAGCTCAAACGCAAATAGCTCGTAACATGACAATTTACATCCAAGTACAAATTTGCTCAGTCAGTGTACCATTTGACTCTGGGGAAGATTCATTGCTAACAATCCATTTTCAACCTAAACGAATCGACATTTAATTCACCTCTAAACACATCTCACCACAATTGAGAACTGACTGGAGATGTGGAAATTGTTCTGTACAAGTAATTACTTTCTCGGGACTTGAAAGGACGTGTCAACGTGGAATGAATATCAATTTTTATCCTCATAACTTTGAATACAATGATTATTTCAGAGAGATGTCCCACAAATTTTCAAGCACGAATTATTTTAACGTCATTGACTATGGGGAAAGATGACTCCAAGCTGGAGAGCTGACTATGATGAAGCGTTTTTTTCCTGCCACCGGCAGATCCATGTATAATTTCCCACATTGCTTCCGGATACTCTTTCTGCCTGTAATGATCAGATAACCGAATTCGCTGAAGAATCAGCCATCTCACATTGTAATTGAGGTTGCAGTTTGGGATGTACGTATGTGTATGTGTGGTCACAGTTACCCCTTAACTTCATCCCGTTAGATACATACGTATATTCTTCAGACGGCTCCACACTGAGTGAGAGGAGGATTTTTTTCCAATGGTTACTGAGAATCACAGGAGATAAGTTGAGATAGAACCGCACTGGAATTTCATGATAATGACGATCGTCTACTAAACCCTACTCAATGAGCCATGCTTGTGGACTGGTTCCAGGAACAAATTAGCTTTTGATGCATTATGCAGGCGCAGACGGTTGAATTCTATTGAGACTTGAGACATGTCACGTACATACTTCACATCACTCAACTTAATTCAGAGGAAGTCCGACAGTAGGCCCGAGATCGTATGTAAATATTTAGACCGTCCCTTTGATTCCCTACCTTCTAGCATCTTAACTGAGCCGTTAATAATGGGCTCGAAAGAAAATGATTCCTTGTATGAAGTGCCTTCATAAAATCTAATGTAAAAGATATTATTACATTTGGAAATGTAAAGATTATGCAGAGCTGCAATGTCTCAAACTTTTCGTATTTTCAAACATGGAATTTACAGTCAGGTACATAAAGATACAGGTACTTATAATTCATACAAGTCTGGCTCAAAGGACCAAGTCCCAGCACATCCATAATCCTCAGTTTTTCTTTGATTATATCAATTATGTGGATCTAATTATACGAAAACTTCTTCAACTGTTTCCTCAAGATATATTTAAGAGCATAATTTGGGAATTATATTTTGAATCCAGTAAACAAATAGGATCGCTGAAGCTTTTAGATTTAACTTATACCCGAGATGCCTTGACTTCCTCCTCCCCTCTAAAAAGGATCGAATTGATACTCGTCTCCCAAGGCCTGCTAGATAAACTGTACCAGGCCATTCAGTTAGGCAGGAGCATGAGCAACTCCTGGAATTGTAATCCATGAGCTGGAGACAATTATTGTGGATGAATGTTCAGCTAGACAGGGGGAACATGGCATGGACAAACACGTCCTGTAATCCTCACGGATCCTTTCGTTCTTGGATATGTCAACACAAATAGAAAACTTTAAGAGACTTTTAAGAGAATTGGCCGCCAGCTCGAGTTAGAGCCTACTTTTCAATTGGGATGTAACTTTCTATTCAAGTAAAAAATATATCTGAGTAAAAAATATTTTCATCTCATGAAAAAAAAATACAATAGTGAATCCATTACCTACATATGTTTTGAGTTTTAAATTCGTACACAAATATGTTCAAATTTGGAGTGACAGAGTGATATCCCTCCATAGGATTTGAGCCGAACATCACATATTGATGCGTAATTGTGTGTTTCTTTTTGTGCGTATAAAAATCAATATAGTATTCTTTACAGGCAGTGAGGCAGTAGTAGCTTCAAGCAGTGTCCTTAATCTGTTGTTACTAGATTTGATGTTGAAAAATCAGAGGAAAACTTATACGTTTGAGTTAAAGTAATGATTCAGAAGCCCGTTGTCGTAAAAACTTTTGCATGGTCTTAGGATAATATAAATTGTACTAAATAGAACCGGGAGAGTCATGTCATTTGTAAATCCTCCAGGGGTGTATAGTTATTGCTAAAAGTTTTTAACATGCAGAGAGTGGAGTGGTGCATGATTTTTACAATCCCTCTAAGCTACAGATGTATCTACGTCTGTGTAAGTAAACACACGTAAGACTTTCAAAGGATTGTAGTAAATCAAAGGAAGGGTCCAAAGTTCCTTCCAGGATTGAGATATGAAGCTAGCATTTTTGCAAATCTGGATAAGGAATTCGTAGAAAGATAATTTTTTTTGGTGTAAATACCTTCCATGTTTGTTTTTCAGGATGGAGTTATCGATTGCTGGGTGACATTCATTGAGCCATGGGGTGCTCGAGCGTACGTAACCTGGTTTGTAGTCTCAGTATTTGTACTGCCTTTACTCGTCATTGGGGCAAGTTATGGAGCAATTTGCATTAAGGTAGTCAGTTTTAGTCTCCCGAGTGAGTCCAGGGATTCAAAGAGCAAAGCCCAGAACAAGAAAAAGTATTCTCTCTCATCCTCCTCGGATCATCGGAGAGGAGAACACGAGCCAGAGCATGTTGAGGATGCTCCTCTTCAAAAGGTAGTCAATTTTTTGTTGTTCTAACAATTTTCAATTGGTTTGGGTGAAACTTCAAAAGGTATAAAGTTTATTATTTGGCAAATCTAATAAAAGTACAACTCTCTCATGTAAATTGCTGATCCCTCACGCAGAGGATGTTAATTTATACCGTCAAAATATATTTTCCAGCATTTAAACCTCGTCATCCCTGGCGAACCATTATATTAGCTTTCTATCTGAATAATATTCGGAATTAATTTCAAAAGATCAAGTTCCTTGGAATTCCTTTTTGTAACACAAAACATAAGTTTTTAGGGCAACCATTTATACACAGGCTAGTTCAATTTTGTACAACAAAAAGGGTTTAGGTAGGAACTGAGGCCAGAAATTCAAATCACGTTGTATTGTTGGGGAAAGTATTTGTATTTATATGAAGAGTAAGTTTAAACCAGAAATTTACGATCAGAGAAATCCATTAAAATTGATTGCTTTTCAGCTCATAAATACAAGAAATTTCTATGAAAGCCCCGTTCACGTATTATACTTTAAGGTTAGAAAGCTCGAACTCATTCCAGCTTTTGATGGGAATACAGAACTTGGGATAATTTGATCCCACACTTTTTTTTAGCATAAACTCGTATTAAATTCAAGTATAGATTTGAGCTTTGGCAGTAACAACAGTGTACAGTATAGTGATCCAACTTTGGCAGGTGAAGGACGGGTAACTTGAACTTTGATAGCAAATTTTGATTCCTTTTCCAGATGTCAGCGGAACGAGGGGCTTTACGACGTCAAATCAGCCAAGCTAAGATCAAGACTTTGAAGCTAACTTTGGTTGTAGTAATTTGCTTTTTCGTCTGCTGGGCTCCATTCTGCATCACTCAACTAATTATGGTGTACGGACCCAGCACTTCAGGTAACAACATGCTGAATTAATTGAAGCCTCAATAATTATTCATAAGTTCATTTTTCACAGTCAATTTTTACTTGGATGTACATACGCTTTGACAAGCAATGTCTGGGTCCACGCTCGGACCCAGGCTATAAGTTGAATTCATTTGAATTCAATTTGGAAGCATTCATTTTGGAAGCATTCATTTGTAAAGCCGTTGTTGATCTAAAATAAAATTCAGTCAATTTTGACTAACGAGCAGGCCGCTTTCTCTTTCCTATTTACCACTTTCAATGTATATTTGATTTAGTAACAGAAATTTCAATTAAGTTTCTCAATTTTATTAGAAATGTTTCCCATCCGTATTTTAAAGGCCATGGGTTAATTAACTTTTGATGGCTTGCAGCTTCTGGAACCCAACCTGTCACCGTCATCTTCCTTTTGCTGGCATCGCTGAATGCTTGTACAAATCCTTGGATCTACCTGGCTTTCAGCGAGTCTCTCTTCAACCAACTGAGAGTAAGTTACAGTCCCTCCTTTCTTCCGCTGCTGGAAGGAATAGAGGGAACAGATGTTTTAGCTCTTCCATTGTGCAAACCCAATTGACTGATGTTGTTGACTTTAGTGATGATGTTCGGATTTTGAATAGTGGAGCTCGTTTAGGATTCCGTAATGCTCCTCAAATGGTAGAGTTACCAGTGGAATTTAAAGTCAGGTTGTGCCCTTACGGCGACGAGGGCTGTAAAGAATTTATAAATCCTCTTACACCCAAGGATACTCAAGTATAAGCTTAGTTAGTCAAATATAAGCAGGGGCTACATATGGGCATTGGGCTAATACAATGAATTATGTTTCGCATTATAAAATCTCAATGCCTATACTCGTTGTCTCAAATTGGGTAACTGCCTCTGGAAATCCGCGGGATTCTCAGTGGATTCCTCCCTGATTGTCCATTCCATGTTTGTATGAAACCAGGAGCAGACTATTACGCTGGCCCATGCAGCCATACTTGGGACATGTGGGTATTGCACATTCCGACTCCGGGAAATAGTGGAATACTAACATGAGGTTGTTTCTCCCATCATGTAGGTTTGTCTTGGCTTCGGGATCGGAAGAGGGTCAGACGAGGAGAGTATAGGAGATGAGCATGAGGCACCCGACCCGAAAAAGAAACAAAAAATTGAGCATATTGACATCGCAAGAGCCCAGCAACCAATGAGGAAAGGACGTTCATCTATTGATCACGATAGCGGACCAGATGATAGAATTCAACCTGAAACAAAATCCGATATACTCTGAAGTGTGTCTCAGTTTCTGATGCACTTTTATTCCGTACTTCGTATATTCCCTATTACTTCTCTCCGTTGTTTGTTACTTGTTACTACTCCTGAACTTCTTCACTCAGGCCGTAATTCAGTATGGAGACAGTCTAAGCGGGATTGCTCATCATTTATCAAGTTTAACAGTTCAATCTGAATCCATTGAATTACGCCGGGGAACCTCGGCAATGCTACCCATTGACATGTCATTTTACAAGGTGGAGCGGCACTTGAAACCCTGTCCTTGTGCACACTCATATTACTACAATCGTGTAATTCAACATTGTTTATTTCTTTCTGTTCAAAGTTCTACTGTACACATCTGGAGGCAAGAAATGGCAAATGACTATGTGTGAGAGAGAGAGGGGGGTTGATTGAGACTCCTTATACGTATCGTAATGTTCTCTCCCAAGTGGAATGAACCACAAGTCAACGAGCTTGGAATATTAATCTAAATGTTGATGCTATGTAGTTATTAAATATTCAACGCTTGCAACCATGTTCTTGTTAATCTTGTAGAGACAAACGTTCAAAATCCTCTGTAATATCATTTAAAAGATAAAAAATTACTTATCGTCCAATCTTGCCAACTTGCTGAAATGCATCTGGTTTTAATCTGGTGTAGTTGTTGTAAACTCCTATCGTACGAATGATTTGACTTTGTTATGACTTCAATGTCTCTCTATATATAATTATTACAGATGCTGTTTTCTACTCACACAGATAGATATTCCTGGCACTGTACTACACTCTCTCCTACAATTATTATTGTAATCCTTAACGAGTATTCTCAACCGAAGTAATTACACGGAGATCTGGGAAGTTCACCCTAGAACCCCTACTATACGTATATATATCTATGTATATATGTATCTATACTGTAGGAGTTCTGAGTAGTTCCAAATTGAAATAATTTATATCATTTCTACCTCATATGGTATAACTTTATGTTGGTTTATTTCATTACAAAGCATATTGTTACATATAATACTAAATACTATTACACATGTATACGCTTCCTTGTATTTACACTAACTGTATGACACTCATCTACATAGTTACGTTTTGAATTAATAACTTAAGTTGAGAAAGCATTATCACAGCTAATTACTGTTCTCTGGACTCACACTGTTTCACAGTTATGGGATGTACATCTATATTTTAGAATCTCGTGGTGAATAAATGTTACTTATGACTACCATTGGATATAAAGTTGGAAGTATTAGTTTGTAAGAGTTATCATAGCAGAAACCAGTTCAAGGCAGTTGGTTTGTAAATTGATTTCCCATTCCAAAGAGACGTGAGAGTATCTTAACAAAAATAACTTTTTTATAAAAAAAAACTACTGATAGTAGAACAGGATTTAGTGAATATTTTCTATTGAGAATACAATACCTCCCTCAAGGGCAAATATAACTATAAATTATAGTGTCTCTAAAACTGTTGTCCGTATATCTACCTATATATAATTATATATAATAATTATATAGTTGTACTCTTTACAAGAGCTGAACTCTTGATTGTTGTTTGCATGCCTAAAATGTCTCAAAATAAAAGTGACGTGTTATATATTTAGAAAACATCTTATTTATAATTATATATATATATACATACACAGTCACAAATGACTATGACATACTTCTACACATCTCAACTTACTAGAACGGATGTTCCTCTAGGACAATGTCAGTCACTGCAGAGATCGTTGGTGGATAAATGCAAGGAATCCCGTAAGTTGACAATGGGTGATTTTAATTATGGAGACGGTAAGTCTATACGAGAAATGTAACATACTAATAAATATAATCTTCGTAAATGTGGATCCCCCTCGGAAAGCTAGATATTTACAAATGGGAGTGGGATATTGGATGGGGATAAGTGCGAATGGGAATAAAATAGCTCATGAGACACAATGAGAGGTAGTGGGTATATAAAATCCAGGAAAATGAGTAATTTGCCGTTCATGAATAATAGTCTGATTATCTCCCTCATGTGTAATTACTACCCTTGAAACTGTACGGTTCTAGTAGTGTATGATGCCACCCTTGGACAGAGTAACTCCGCCGGTACATTCCAACCCCTTCTACAAGAAAGGTAACAATATAAGCTTGTGATTTTCATACGGTACCAGAAGCTTTTATTACTGTCACACACAGCGGACTCTGTACACTTACGTTTGAAAATGTGCATGTGTATGCACATTGCTGGGAGGAAGAAAAAAAAAGATCGTAAATACACCAATAGTACTGGTGACGGTGAAGTGAGGAAAAAACGCTCAAACAAATGAATAGCTTGACGATTAGGACTTGACAGTACAATACAAGGAACAGCTACTGATTTCAGATACGCATAATATTTTGAATTGTGTGCAAAGCGTAGAACAACCAGCATGAGCTTAATGAGAGCCACAATATTGTTATTAAGTGGAGACGGCTGACTCTTTATGCTCACACCATCCCAGCAATAGACCCGACACTTTTAGTTTGAATACTTGAGACTAATATTGCCTATATCATATGTATGGGTAGGTCTAACCATGGGATTTTATTTGCAAGGTCTCTCTCTCTCTCTCTTTCTCTCTCTCTCTCTCTCTCTCTCTCTCTCTCACTCTAAGCCCCATACAAAACCTTCGGATGGATCCAATCATACTATCCATACAGGGAATTTTCTACCGAGTTAACTTTCTTATAGAAAAAGGGCAGTCAACTAGAACTCGAATTCAATTCCGCTTCTCATCATACACTCTATTCAAAGATGCAACCGCAATAACCTCCTCACAATCCGTGACTTTCCTCCCCAAGAAGCAAGAAAGCGTATGCAAATCTTAGAGTGGCCCGCTATGAAAATTAGCATAATTATAGCTGTAGTTTGAATTTGAGCAAAATTACATCAAATCCTATACTTTTCATATACTCACACACACTAAGAAAGTACACAAGGATGGGCTGCTTCCAATAGACTTCCAACTGAATGCGTACTCATATGATTTGGAGGTCCCAAAATTTCCAATGTACATACATATGTAAGTCCAGCCACTCAAAGACTAGCCAAGTGGAGGAGTCTTTTATGGGAGAGTTTGTAGTATAACTTCAGTTGTGGAACGTAGAACTTCTAATATTACAGCTTTTAATGGAGTACTAACACATTAAATTAACTTTATTGCTCCGGTGGTCTTAGTGTATATAGTGCGTAGCTCAATTATGAGGCTTTACTCGCTACAAAACGTCTTCCTGTAATGACTCCACACTGTATATGCATGAGATGTCGTAAAACAAAGTTTAGAAACTATGTATTGGGAGAGACTCTGAGACTTTGTGTGTGCACTACATACGTAAATAAAGGTTTCCGCTCTCGCCTTCTAATTGAAATAAGCAATTATTCCCTACATGCTAAATAGCAATTTACTAACAATTTATTACTCCACAAATAGTTTCAAATCTTTTTGGCAACTATGGACAAAAACGAATTACAGGGAAGTTAACTTTAGTTGAAGGTAAGTACGGTCTCAAATTAACATACTTACATATATAGGGAGGGTGTCTGTTCTGTGTGGTAATTTAGGAAAGTGTTGCTCCCTTTATTTTAAAAGAGGAGGAAGACACAGCGTGATTATATGGAGTGCTGATTTTTTCTGGAGCAAAGAAAAAGACTAATTTCTAGGTTTTGCAATTATTATTATCGTGCTCTTGCTAGTCTTCATCTTGGTCTTAGATCTGCATGCAGCTGTGAAGTCGTATCTCAAAATTTGATGATTTAAGGGACCTTGCTTAAAAATCCGGAGCAATTCAATCAGCACACCTTTCGTTCCCAATATTTGTCTTGGCAGACTCGTAGCATACATTCTATTGTGTACACATAACTAACTCTGATTTTATATCCTGGGCAAAGTGATCAACTTGATACTTTACAGTTTGGGACTTGAATTGACGTCAAAGTTTGAGTAAATTATTACTGTTATACACTAGCAATGGCAATGCTGGGGCCTTATATCATTCCAAAAGATCCACCTACAAATTCTTTTTTCCAAAGTTGTTTTTTTTTCACTTTGGGTGTGGTGTGGTCAGAGTGTTAATCAGAATTTTTAAAAATATATAAGATCTTATAAAAACTCATGAGGTGCATTCATCAATCTAGCCCTTTACCATGCTCTGATTCAGCACTGATTTAATGGATGAAGTCATTCCGAGTATCACAATGACTGATCTAGTACACATGTCATAGAGGAATGAGTCCCCTTCCAGTAAGTTCATGTTAAACAAGCGGAGTTAAATCCGAAGGAAGTGTCCATTAAATTTAATAACCTCATAAAATATGTAGGTAATACCCAATAAACTGGCAATGAGGTAGCCATGACCAGAAATCCAGTAAAAATTGATTTGAACTCATTCTCATGGTTTTGCTAGTATATACAGTAAAAGGTAAGTTTTGCTACGAAAAAAAAATTAAGTTGTTTTACTTCTCATCTATTGAAGCACTGAAAGAGATACAACAGTGACGACCTTCACCCTTTCTCCCAGAGTTCAGTATACTGGTATACCAAGAAAAACGAAAAAAAAAATTCATGATAGTGATTGAATGGATATGCAAACTGTGACGGGAAGATTTTCTTCCCTTCATATTTTTCATCTTCCTTCACTGCCTACTGCAATTTTCCTATTGTCAAGACTCATCTCGCAAATGTTTACTATTCACCAAAATCTTGCCGCAAGATGTTTGTTTGTATCTCCACAATATGGTTTCTAACGGGTGCCTTGTTCAAAGGAGACTGAATGCTTCAGAGAAGGACACAATGTGTTTACTCGTTGTAGTCAGCCCTTTGTAGCCATGGTAAATATGAAACTTCCACAAGTCAGTATTTCTACAGACATTCATCAAAAAATGTGAAGATTTCAGTGATGCAGCTATTTTTGTAAAGGCAGGGAGAATCTGATGGGACGAGATATTTCTGACAGGAGTCTCTCTCTCTCTCTCTCTCCTGAAAAACCAACTGAGTCTCACTCCATCCGGTAAGAATAGTCACGAACACTTACATACATAGAGTGTATGCAGTATATCCCATAACGGAAAAATATGTGTCTGGTTTAGAATTTACAAATTACCAATCCATTGGTATCCTACGCACTTATGAGCACCACAGAGTAGTCTCCCAACAAGTGCAGGAAATAGGAAATTGCTATCGTGTTATCGTCTCTATCACAGGAAAAAAACTTGTACTCTCGAGTAAACCGTACTGAAGCTACCGGTAAGTTGGAGTTTAGTCTGCAATCATTTCAGCAAAAAGCTGTACTTGTACGAGCAAATGTATCATGTATCAGAGATCCCAGTCGAAGCAAGTAAGTATTGGGGATATGTATCAGTCTGGTCCAGGAATTTCCCTAATGGCCTGATCCGTTCTGAGGTAATAAGACGAAACCACAAAGTCTTATTCATAAATTGGTTCAAAACCTTGTGGTCCATCGGATATGTGGCAAAATAATATAATACGGCTACATTCAGCCGGACCATAGACCATGGGTAATAGGTAGAATTTGTATGCGTATAACATACATAATATATACAGTACGTGCATATGTACATTTATTGGGCGCATTAAAACTGAAGGATGGTAGAATTACATATGTATACATGTATACTAGTAGATACCTCAATGTAAGTACTATGTGTATGGTCTCATTCACAGGAAGAACCAGTTCAAGCCAGAGCAATAGGTTTCTGTATTGTATGTCCTTCGGAATGGTAGGAATGCAATGATTAGAACTGGTCTGACTTTCGGACCAGTTCCTCTAATAACAGAACAAACATATCAGATTAATGTCTATTTGATCCGGACCGGATCAGGGGCATTACTATTACTAGCTCCTGTCTTGGGTGTAAAAGGTGTAAGTAGTAATTTCCTTGGAAATGATATCTGTATTTATGCGTGGGAAACTGAGTAAACTGTCACATTTGCGTAAATTTAATTAAACGTATACTAGAATGAGAGTGATGGAGGGAAGACTTTTAGTGAAAATAAAATATAGCGGCAGATTCTGTCCCTAAGGGCTTCTTTAATGGGAAGACTTTTCATCTCAGACTCCTTTCCTTCAAAACATGGACTTTATAACTACATAGCCTCACCTTGAACTGAAGTGCCATATGTGAGTAAACGTTCCGTACATTTGAGAGTACGTGATACTAATTACTACCTATTATTTGCTTTGAGGATCGATTCATGTCACAGTATTCCCTACCTCAACCAGTTTCGAGAAAGTTAATTACCATTTATACCTTCCAGAGGTTTAGCATCCCAGGATCTCTTTACGACGACCAACGACGACCACACTGCCAGTTACGCTTCAAATACTTTGTAAATCCTTGGAAAAACTTTGTACCTACACATTGTTTCTTGTGTAGTGAACAAAATTGCATATGTTCTATTTGGTGTAAGTTCTTACTGCAGCCCACAAATAACCAAAACCATAGAGAATAGTGAGGATGAAGGCAGTGCCAAGATGACAAGTAACAAGTCAGACCTGGGGAGAATTTATAATGAAATTAACACCATCCACACAGAGTAAGTACATATGCACGGCCGTCCCTCCTTATGAACACATTCCCTTGAGAGGCTTCGGAATCATGATTTTTCAACTCAAGCTCATACATAAAGGTGCATTACCTTCCTGTGAATTTGCATTCATCTGGTGGAACCGAAAAATTAAAGCAGGGACAAAAATTACTATTGATTTATTCTCCCACACTTTCTGCCTGAAATTTCCATACTCAAACCTTTAATTCAGCAGAGTATTTTTTTTTATGAACAGTGCTAAAACACACCACAACAACAACCCAAGAGTTTATTAGTAGTACAGAAAAATTGCAAGGAGGTGTAAATTAGCATGTATTTTTCTCAATTCCTCCGACACTATGCAAGTGCAATAAAATGTCCAGTACTTAAAAAAAAACCTACACCCAACTGTTATCTTGTGGGATATTCTACTCCATAAGAAACGTCGGTTAATTGTCTGCGACAGTCAGTCAGCACACGCGTTGTTATAAAATACGTCCTTTAAAGTATACACTCAGTGCTAGGGTATATATAGTTGAGTGATTGTGCATGTTGTTTTTTCTGTAGTTCATGTACGAGAACAATAATAGGAAATCCTGATAAATGGGGAGGGGGAAGTTACATATGGATATTTTACATGACTGTAGTCTTTGCATTAATTATTCCTGTAGATAGATACCCAGTCATTCATAATAGAGAAATGTGAAGTATTGTTGTTTCCCTTGTGGAGTTTAAGTACAGTTGTGGTCTTCTGAACTGCACTGCTTTACTGTGTGTGTGTGTGTGTGTGTGTGTGTGTGTGTATATGTATGTATATAGTACGAAGAGGAGATGAGGCACAGAGAGTTGGTTCGCACATGATGACATATGCACATACCCACATCATCCCATCCATAAGATTACACAAGACGAAGACGAGATGGAAGTCCAAGGAATGAAGCACCTCATGCGTATCTCCCCACTACTACTGGCACCTGAGTCTAATTCCTCTAGATTAGCACAACCAGTCTTGACTGTGTCTTCATCAGACTGCCTTTTATACCCGTGCGATTAAGACAGCATCAAATTACCGTGTTCCTATAATTTTTGTGGAAAAAACATCTATCTTTGTAACTCCTTTCGTTGTTCGGTTCCGGACATATTAGAACGTTTATTTTCCTTTTCGAGTCATCAAAGCCCCCTTGTAATTTTGTCCAGAAAAATCTTCCCTTCCAATTCCGTTACTGATACTACCAAGGACGGAGGAGATTATTTTGAAACGCGGAGTTATTGACAATTAGGAATTTGTCCTTCATGTGTGGGAGGAATTTCAGAGGTCCGCATCTACAATATTAAGGCTGGGATGCCTGAGGATAGTTGAAGAAACCCGGGAAAGTTACAGAGGGACTCCTGAAGGTATTACAATTTAGCGAACACATCTTCAAGCATTAGAATTCTAATGTGAGCACGGGTTTTATTATCTCCAATTTACAAGGGACTTATCTCAGTAGAGCCTGGAGGAGATTTGAGTGTGAAATAGAGTTCCATATATAGCTATTACATAGTTTTGTGAATAAATATATAGCGGAGGCTAATAGAATTCGGGATGGAATTCCAACGCTCAAGTCTCCCACGAATGCTTGTTCCAACACTTGTGAATGTTAATAATCCCTATTCAAGCGGGCCTTTATTCTTTTCAAGAAAAACAGGTCCTATGATTGAACTGGGTGAATTAATTATGCCGTGTTTCCATAAGCATCCATCCGAGCCCTACTAATCTTATCTTGTTATGGCAAGATGACTGTGCAGCTCCCCTATAGCCAACATCTATATATAATTATTTTAGGACTCTGTGCAAACTCGTGTTATCTTGAGTTTCTTTTCACACCTTAAATTCATTAGAGCAGAGCTTCCATGCTGTGCTCAGGATTACTTCAACATGAATTGTGTCACAACACCCCTTCCGACACTCATTCTTAAATTAGGCTGTAGGTGTGAAGGCATAGCAGGTACCAGAAAATGTCACGTTTTCCGAAATAACTGTAGGAGAGGGCAATGTGATCCATTTTATGCACAATATGATGTGATACTTTCATTGAGCATCGTCGTATTCTTACGCACAAGTCATAAAGGGTAATTGTAGGGTTAACAAATCTCCTTCACATGTCAGGAGTATAGTTCCTAATCTCTAATAATTCTCATTCTTGAATCTGTCACAGATGTGACTTGCAAAATGTCCGTCGCCCGATGTCAAGGTGAGGAGCTCATCCAGTAATGCACATACATATGTATCTATGTATCCAAGTGTATACATACGTGCACACAAGCTTGAATCAACACTCCCCATAGTACAGGCTCATCTCAAAGAAAAAATATTTTTTGCATAGCTTCTTTCCTGATTTATATGTACATAAGTACAAACACAATTATTAAGTAATTTTTTTACTTGAATATAATTTATGAAGAAATTTCAAGCTTCAAATGTATGTAACTGTAAATTAATTCCTGGAAGCAGAGTTTAAGAGCTTCTCAGCTTATATGTACTTTGAAAGCGAAATTGATGTGACATCATATAGTATGTACATTTCATGAGGCTCAAGAGAGTTGGAGATACATACTTCAAAAATGTCCCGATAAAAATAAATAATACGAGTCAGTCAAGGAAATTAACGACTCTCCTTTGCATTACTTCATCCCCTGGGAAAATGCATATTTATTTAGGCACTTATCTTGGCAGCACAGTTATCAAGTTAAAGGGTTATACAACCTCTGGTAGTTCCTTGAGCCCTCCACAAATATCAGTGGACGGAGAGAAATAAGGAATAAATAGTGCAGAGGTCTTGAGGCGACTTGTGACCACTACTCCAACAAGAGGAGACCAAGTAAATGAGCCAGGACCATTAGTAAGAGTTTCCATATGTATTAATGTACCTTGGAAAAGAAAGGATTTACGACGGAGGATTTAATGAATATAAAACAATAAGCGAGTCTCATAACAGGAGTTGTAACAAGACACAGGCTTACAGTTCCTGACTGATGAAAGTAACCTCAGAGTCCCATTTGAGGAAGGAACAGGGTTCTACTCCTCATAATTTAACCACTACCGTTTAAGCACTTGATAGTAAGCTGGAAATATTTGGATAATACCGTCTTCAAATCCCATGTGCATTGTTACACCACGACACACCTTTGCTTATACAACAGTCAAAAAAAATATATATATAGATACATACATATAATTATCTATAGATACACATACTGCCCATCCTCTAATCCCAATCCCGTTCAGTTTACTCAGTCCATCTATATACAACATTGAAGCCGAATATTCCCTTCGTTCCGTTGTGTCTTCAGTTAGGGAAAAATATGGGATTGTCATATCGAAAGTTCCACGTACATTCGTTATTTTTATTCGTTTACATTATTCAAATACTGACATATGCATTACTCACAGAGGTAAAGAGAGGATTCCGAACATGATCTTCCCTATTCTTAGGGATCATATTAAATAACCCATTGTGTACTATCGAGTTGAGTATTCAACGACGATTCCTTAGGTAAGAGCAAAGGCAAATATATGACTGCTTGTGTCCGCTATGCTGAAGCCACTAATGGGACGTACATGGAGCGGGTTGAGGTAATAAATGTAAGTATAGTCCATTTCCTTTCCCCTGATTGAACTTCCGTGGAAACAAAACAGAATTGGACGACCTTTCATTTTTTGCAAACTTCATTTCTATCTCCTTATATTAATGAACGCATAGATACTTATATATGATGGGCTCGACCTCCGCTCTTCTCTGCATTGATAGATTGCATAAACTTGGAGCATTGACTGGTACACTCTGTCAAACTGTGTATAGCATAGACGTGCATGAAGGAGAGGACTCAGCGTATACTCACCATTAACACACTCACACAAGGTGCATAGATTTTTTTTTGCTCATACAAACACACATGTATAATTATATGAGGCTGTCGGAGTCAGGAGCATACTGTCAGAGTTGTAGTGGCACTGCTGACAGTGCCTGTGTGTACGGAGGTATCCTGTAGGTAGGGTTGTAGGTAAATTCTTGGGAATTTTTTGACCATGCTAAACGATGGGAATGCATAAGGTGATCATTTAGTTACGCCACCGTTTGAACAAGGAGACGATGGGAAAGTATGTAGATTGATGCCGGTCTGAAGAGAGGCACATATCGAGGGGATTTGCCATTGTTATTCATGTGTGCAAATAATTTAACGTCTACGTATAAGTGCGAGTGAAGCGATACTTTTACGGTCGTTCCATCCCGTACAGTCATCACACGACCGTTGGATTTCACCGGAATAATAGACCGCTAAACGAGAACATTTCCACTTTAATTTGATTAGTTTCTTTAACAGGACTTGTATGACTCTGAAAGTGACGATACAATCTGAGCACACATGCAAGGGGCCATGCTACTTCCTTTTCTTAATCCTGATCTCCACTGAGGTAATAGGTTCAAGGCATCTCACCCATTAATCCTCATAACAATTTCAGGGGAAACGTGGCGGGAAATCTGAGGAGGGAAAAATTTTTATACATGGGAATCTTTCTTACCTCCCTATATAGATATTACTTACGATTCCCTCTCCTGAGACCCTATGAGATAGGGGCATATATAAAGCAGGATATGATGAGGATGCAGATTGAAAATTCCTAGCACAAATATTAACAGGATAAAAATTTAATTTGTTTCCTTGAACTTCCACAGGAGCATTTCACTACCTTAAACGCTACAAAGGAGGAACGACGCAGGGATCTCCACTCGCTCCTACAGAATTTCAAACCCTACAGATGAATGACCAAGGAAATAATAACTGAGACTAAACTGGGGAATTTGTGAATCCCTTGTTACACTCCAGTGTGTGCTTCGTTGTGGTGACTTGAAGTTCAAAAGTTGTTATTATCTACGGAGTTATCTCCTCCGTACCTTTGTACAAATACCTCTGGTAGAGGTTTCCTCAAGTGCGAGATAGAATTGGATGTGGTCAGAAGTTTGAATTCCCCGACTTGAGTTCCGAGCAAGAAAATTGTTTCCTGTTTTTCAATAATCCTCATCTTCTCCAAAAGTACGGATCACAGAAGACTGGAGCAATTACAACGGACCCGCCCCATACTCATTCTAACCCCCTGAACATAACATGCTATCCTCATCGGTTTTAAAGGTATGCTGTCTAAATTCTTAAGTTTTTCTAGACTCGAGAAAATCCTCGTCGTATGTCCTCTTTAATTAGTTACAAAAGAATTTGTGGTTCTACAAGGAAGTCCTGTAATGAAAGTGTCCTTCCACTCAACCAACGAGAGTGAAAGAATAAGAGAGAGAGAGAGAGAGAGAGAGAGAGAGAGAGAGAGAGAGATACAGAGTCGAGTCTGTTTTTAAACCAGAAAACGTGACATGTGTGGAAGAGACTTGCATTTGCTCAAAACATGAAATATGAACCAAGTCAATTGCAAGGATGGTTCTCTGGTAGCTGAGGAAAAATAAGACGATTTACTTCCAACAAAAGAATTGAATGCAAAACAGCTTACGCAAGCACGACAATGGAAAAGCTGATCTTCCAAGGAAATATCATGCAGGGGTGCTTTTAATTTTAAATGGGATTTATTTCAAAAAAATCAACTGCCTCTTTAAATGTAGATACTTTGTTTAGATGTAGTATATCCCTAATTTTTTTCCTCTAAAATTGAAAGGAAAAACAGAAGATAGTTGAGAAGACGGCAAGAAAATGAGAAGCATAAATGAGCAAATTGAACAAATGCTTGAGAAAATTAATTTTGTTTCCTTCTCACAACCAACATGCGACACTCGGGTGTCTATTTTGCTCACATTCTTCCATCGCTTGCACTTGATGATATGCAGAAATAGACTTTTCCCACGTTACTTTCATCTCAAATTAAATACCAGCTTTTCTTTCTGTGAGACCTCTGAGAAAGAAGAGTCCAAGGAGAACCGGTAATGGGAAATTATTTTTTTTTTCAACTCCAAAAACGTTTGACGTTAAAAAAAGACCAAGAAAAACTGGGGAAATTTACGTAGCATGTCAGCATCAGAAATAAAGATAAAGTTGAGCCGGCAGGAATTTTAGGAACAACTCACAATTTCCCCAGCGTCGTACCATAAAAATTGACGTAATAATTTCAACATATTTACTTTTTTATTATACCCCCCACAAATTTTCGGGGTTCAAAGGTTCCCTTGTGGCTGTGTTGCAAGTTCGATGTAAAAAAAAAACAGGACGTCTCTTAATCATTGTAACATGTCTACATACTACTAGGGATATGGTGGTTGTTACATGATGAAATGTTGCCAGTAATTTAACATAAAAATTCTACACGAGCTCTGTGTACAAAGTCATTTCATTTAAACATCAGGGGTTGAAAAAGTGGAAGATGAAATTGTCCGGAATAATTATTCTGGACTTCACTGATGATAAAGAGATGAAGATTCATTTCTTCCTATTATCACTTAGTACAATGAAATTTTGAAGGGGAGCTATTTTGAAGTCACTATGGTGTTATTTTATAATTTTTTTAAAAGGATCTTCTGCCGTTGGCAAGGCAAATGGAACTACTCATTTGAGTAATTGGTGACACTTGAAGAAAATATATTTGATAAAGCTCTGTTCCATTAATTACAGGTGTCTGTTCTGACTACCCTCATCTGGTGCCTGCTGTCAGCTGCGGAGGCCGCTCTTTTAGGAGGAAATTGTAAACAGAACAGTGATTGTAATGCAAAGCTATCAGAATGCAACGTTCATCATGAGATCTGTACTTGTAAACCGTACTCGGTTGAGGCCAACTCCACAACATGCTTACCTGGTAAATAATTAAATCATCCTTGTACTTTGTTCAGGTTTTGTGTTATCCCACACAATTGTAGAGATATACCTCTACTTCAATCAATTCTTTCCTTCCTCCCTGCCGTGCACCCAGTCTGCGCTTTCAAGTCTCAATTCTCTATAGCATATGTCACACTTGGGCTCTACAAATCCCGTCCGAATTCCATGACGAGAAGAAAAAGGAAAAATCATTTATTTTTGTAGTAATAGAAAGAGCAGAGTCTTTTGCAATGGACTACAGAGATTCCATAGAAATAGAACTAGAAACAAGTAAATTACTTCTCCTTAAATGCACACTCATACATATACCAGCAGGCTCAGGATAATGCTAAGTTCCAACGACTGGCACTCGAGAGATCCCTTTAATGACAACTCCACTCCATCAAGGTTTAAATGCACAGAAAGTACACAGACAACATTTACAAAACTAATGACGTGATTTTACCAGCACTAAAATAACCATTGTTTACGTCAAATTGCTCCCCCTCAACAATACGAGACTTTGAGTGCGAGTGCTATTATGCCCAGCCAACTTTCGGAGGAGTGGTGGTGGGCGAAGTAATTATTGGTAAAGCCCATAGGATTAGTGTTTTACTTTTTACACGATTCCCCTTCACATTTGCTAAAAGTAATACTACAATCAGCTCACAGGTCTCTCACTCACTACAGTCTCATTGCAAGCCTCCTGTAGAAATGATACAACTAATTACTCCTCTTCCTCCAACAGAAGGGCTATCATTGATTTCGTATTTATTGTCTTTCTTTTTTCAACAACATCACCTTCTCTACCTACTCACTTGTTACGGCATTTTAACCCATATATCTTATATAGGTATACTAAATGTGACTGAGTTACCAGTTACCACACTAGAACTGTTAAGCTCTGGCTCTGGGGTTATTCATTCAATCCTACGACTACGATACTTAAAGGAGTATTGTTCTGAAAGCGTCAATTGACAAAAGCGCCTGTATTTTAAAATTACAAGTAATTACACATAAGTCCTGTACTCCGAGAGGGCTTCGGAAGAAACGTTGGGCTAATAGTAGTGTAACAAGTCCGGAGGGAAATCCTGGACTACAACGACTACACTCCATACATGTCCCTATGTATTTGTACGATTGCCATCAGACCCCCCGACATATTTGTCGATAATAGACAAACTTCTCAGTTGTTTTAGTCCGTGAGAGACTATACTCTGCTGAAGAGACAAATGCGACTACTGTCCTGAGTAATGATACTCTATCAGAAGTGGATTCTGTAGTTACAGCCTCAAATCTCCAGCTTTCTACACAAAAGAGAATGACCATGAAAAGAGCAGTTCATCACGCTGTCATGCACCGGAGTGAAATAGATGTGATGCCTGACCTCGACTTAAGAATATAATCCTCTTTTTCGCCTATCTTATGCTACAAGTAGCTCAAAGTTTTTTTTTTTTTCCCCTGAAAGCTTTCTTCACTACATGCTGTTCCTTCCTCCTCCGTCTCAAAAGCCGTCTCGGCTGAGGGTACGGAAACACATTGGTAATCCTCCTGGTATCCTTTGAGGTGTACTGATCGGATGAGTCTCATCCCAAACGTGGAGCTGTAACGTCAAAAATAATATCGATTCTTACACAATTATTACCGCATAATAAGAGTCCTTTCTACAGATACTAGGAGAGCGACTCAGGATAGTAACATAATCTTTCTCATATTTAGAAACATTACATGGATCTGTAGATATACATCATTGGAAGGTAGCCTGGCTTCAGTCTGTGCTTCTGAAGAAAGCGCTTTTGGGGGGAAAAAAATCCCACCAAATTATTCCCCTTCAGAAAGTAGCAATCTTTTACTTTTGTTTTACACAGACACATTGTATGCCCTGTGCTGAACCATCGTCGGGATACAGACGGACGATCCATGGAGTAAAAGTATCCGCAAATCGTTACATTTACGCTTGAACACAATAGAATAAGAGATTGGTGGTGAGTGAGTATTGGCTTGAGAAGTGCTTTCCAACTATTGTCTAAACTTGTGACATTGTGAGGAGGGTTTTGTGCTCGGGAATGAGATATATTGACGGGGTATTTTGAGCCATTGTAGTTTGAGAAATGGCCATAACTCACTGGGAAGCAGTCCCTGTCGCTAACACATAATAAAAAAAAGCGCATCTTTTCATGTTTTTTTTCCCCTATTGTGTGTAAAAGCTTCCAATGACAATAAATTCAAGTCAGCTCTTGGTCGTTTTCATGAGGAAGGGAAAATGTTTTTCTCCCCGATAATAAGATTCTTCTTAAAAGGTTTACAACAGGGGATAATTAGTTTTTAAAGGAGTGTTTACCACAGGGCACGTGTACACAATCCGCAAGGATGTGTGGCTATTAAATTTTTAGGGGGATGTTTCCTAACAACCTGAGACATTGTAGGGAAGAAGCTGAGGAGGAAGGACGTGCATTGGGGTATTGAGCTATAAGGACTTGAAGACTCATCTGATAGATTGTTATGGCAGACAGTTGAGTCAGTAAAAGTGCAAAGTGCACGATTTGAGACTCATGGAAATGACAAGGTTGAGTTGAGACTGTGTTTAAAGAATCGATGCGGAAGGAATTGTCTCTTTGCGTGCTCACTTAAGCATCTTGTGAGTTTAAGAAGGGAGGACTACTACGTGGGATAATTTATGTATACGTATGCATGTTTGAGTGTGTCTTGTGTGTTTGTGTGTGTGTGTGTGTGTTTACCAAACCCGGAATTCTAGAGGGATGAGAATTATTAAGTGAACGTAGATGGTCTGGCACTACTCAATATGCATGTTTGTGAGCACATGTAGTAGTAGTAGTAGTGCCGATTCCGTAAAGATGTTTTTCTCCCATTTAATTTCCCTTGTGTTATTCACCTTCATTGTTTGAAAAGGGAAAAAAAACTAAAACAAGACATTGTTAACGAGGGAATGAATCAGAGATCATCTTCACCGTTTCTGAGTTCAGCCGCAGAAAATTATCGGTAATTTAATGCCCCACTTACAAATACTGTTTGTATCTTTAGGATGGATGTGGGGATGGTAATTCCCAGGAAATATATTCCCCCTGCTGGGATAGCTCCATGTGTGTGTGAGAGAGAGAGAGAGAGGGAATTGTGGGAGTAGGATCCGTTGATTAATCCTCAAGTCTCGTTTCACAGACTCACAGACCTCTTGAATACACTACCTTGTCTCCATTTACGTGTGACACTACATTGTATGTGGTAGGATTTTGTAATGCATGTTTTTTTTTACTTCTTCTGGGTTGAGGAACATTCGGAGATGGTGAAGATGCACATTGTGGAATTTGTGATTCTTTGAGCCACCCACTGTTGACTCAATAGGATGTTCTGGAGCACATTATGTGAGCAAAATTGCTAAAATGGTTCTTTTCATTTCAGCACCTTTGTCAAAGAGAATTCCATTTAGGGCTGAGAGGTCCCTCTATATAATATTTTCATAAGAGCACAATGAGGCAAGTCAGCATGTGCCGACTCCTCATCCCAGAACATCTTTATTAATTTCAGCCAAAGATATTCGAACGGGTGTGCCTACCCTATTTCCTCCCTACATTAAATATATGCTCAAAAATACCAATCATTTCCTAAAATGAAAACCTCCCACTTGGCCCACCGACACATTTAGCCATAGCTTTGGGAACTACTACTAAAAAATTATTTAATCCCAGGATTCAAGTCCTCATTTTTCCATTCCACCCTCGCACAACAATCCACAATTATTTTACTCTTGCACTCTTTCCAATGGTCCAGAGTTTTCAGGCCTATGTTTCACTATGGCTTATTTTCTACACTGAAAACATTATTCTCTCCAAACCCACTACTCCTCCTTTTGTCGTGAAAGTAACAATGACCTTCCCATTTGAGTCTTCAGTTAAATTGAGAATAATTTTAAATGACAGCTGTTGCATAATTATATTGACAACATTCAAAATATGTTGCATTTAGTTTTCTAAGCCCCTGCCTGCTGTTACTATAGTTTCAAAGAGGTTATGGATTTTACATACGCAAAAATTTGAAGCTACTGGGCAAGAACATATTTTTGAATAGATTTCTGGAAGTATTTAAAAATTAGAGCATTTGTAGGGTAAGTGCACACCTTTGGCGCTTCTATTTCTGGAAGGTCGAATTTTTTTGGAGCATATTGGAGGTAACAGAGATTGAGTCGTAAGAGAGATTGCTAGTCGTACAAGAGGTAAAGGTTGAGACTGATATTTCGTTTTTTTTTCACCTCAAGTCCGTGCTCTGGTTCGAGGACACTACTTGGAAATGCATGTCAGAGAACTGTACTGACGACGAGAGGAATTGATAGGTGGCATAAAAATAAGCCATAAATTACTTTTGTGGTTCTCGTAGATAGAAGTCATTAAATACCATGTCCTTTGCTCTTCAACCATGAATTTTACAATTAAAAAGTAGTTTCGGGGATTTCATTTGTGTCTTACCTATTGGAACGGTCGGAGTAGCTCCAAGGTACAGAACGCTCATGTGTGTCCTCGGGAATCAAATCACATCATACATTTGTTATGCTATCAAAACCCTTTCCTGTTACTCCATGCCATTCAAGTATATTCAGTTATCTTAAAATTTTTCACTCACAGATCTTAACGGTTGTTAAGGAATCCCAGCGACAATCATCAAGATTAAAAAGTACAAAAAAAAATATTAATGAATAATAACACGTCACCCTTTCAATTGCAAAAACATACTTAACTATATAGTTTACTCGTGAGTGGTAACAAAAGGCGAGACGGTTTTTTTTAGTGGGGAGAATTTCCATTAATCTGAAGTACGCATAATCATTGTGGATGAAAATATGTCACCACAAATTGAGGAAATTCCAGGACACTGAGGCAGGACTTATAAATAAACAAACCGGACAGAATGACTTGCTTAATGAGAGTCCCAGAGACGTCGTATCACTTTTACAATGGAGGCAGTCGGGACTTTACTCATCTTAATTGAATTTTAGGATTATTCAGCATTTTACTCAAAGCCATTAGCCGTCAGGGCTCTTCAGGTATTTCTAATTTCCAAGATATCATGTACACTTCAAAGGTACAGAGTGGCAGACATCTCCTTCCCGTAACGACAGTATTAGCTCGTAGAACCAATGGTACAAAAATACCTGATATCCCCATTATGTATCGCTTACATTTGCTTGTTCTTTTCTAAGAATCAGATAAAACTGCTTGTATAAATATGAACTTCTGTAGGAATTTTCGAATATATCGACTGTAACAGACTGAGGTATTTAGGAATATTTTTTCCTGGAGAAGAAACAATTCTAGCTAATTTTTTGTAATTAACATTCACATAGGAAATACTTCCCAATAAGAATGTGTCTGTCTCCTTTAAATTTTTGTTAAAAACAAAAAAGTCTTGTATTGAAATTGAGTGGGGCAGTAACCCAAAATGTGGAATATTCAAAGGTGGAATTTATTAGAGAAACGGGGAAATTTGCAATGGAACATTTAAATATAGCTCATTGATTGTCGAATGGGCTGAATGAAGGGCGTAAAATATTTTGAGGCACACTGAGCACATTTCCATTACTGGTTTGAATTGACACCATAAATGCGGAAAATACTATTTAAAGATGTAATTGCACTAGTAATTACTTTTCTTTCCCAACACAGGAATAATATTTCACGGGGGAAGACAACATAATTCATTAGTTTTTTCCATTGAATTTTTTCATCGTGAAACCATTGACAACAGCATATTAAAACAAGCTTGTTTTGTAATTTCACTCGATATATGGCTTAACTTCATCCGTAAAAACACAAGCAAACGTATAAGTATACACACTTTTGCTGAAATATGAATGGGCAAAAACTTTTGAGTATGATTGCTGCACACAATTTACTACTTACGTAATTATTGTGCGATTCCATTGTTTCCTCCCTCCCAGTAAATTGCATATTTATAACTTCCTAAAGCGGCCCCAACGCTCGCCGAGGATTAATCGTTCACATTTTGGGGGATGATAAAAAAAACCTTTGTTTTTTTTTACTATGCACGTATCAAGATACGTAATACTACGTTACTTGTTGAATGAGGTAGGGAGGATCGGAAAAATAAAAATACAAGCTTTAATGGAACAACCAACAAGATCCTAATTAATTGAAACTGTAGTAGTTCTCTGAAGTAAGACTAATAGCTTTCGAAAACTAGACCATTAATTGTTCATTCATGTATTCATTGGATAGATTTTCAAGTCTGTGATAATACATTCCATTAGTTTTCACACTGTCGTTACATAAGCTGCTTCCAAATATACATTAAATGATGTGCTGAGGCGGTAAATTAAAAAAGTATGCTTGAAACTTGAAATGGATCAATAATACGATATGCTTGTTCTTGTACAAGGACTTAATGCATAATTAATTCAGTTCACAGCATGGAGTTCGCACCTCTATTTGAAAACCCAATTTCAGGGATAATAATCAGAACTGGGAGGGAGTTCAAAGAGGTAGGGAAGTGATAACGGTGTGATGAGCCTAGTGCATGTAATACAAATACTTACACAAGGTCTTGATGTTTTTAAAACCAATTTAATGTTTTTCAGTTTCTACGTTGGAAGTTTCCGAACGTATCTCATGTCCTCAGGACTGAATTCCCATCCTTTTGCAACTTCATTCGGTTCAGTAGTATGGATCAAGCTCCTATGAGGGCATTACGAAAGTATACTTTGATTAAAAATAAATGTCCTTGGAACTAACAATTTAGAATGTGCAGAGACAAAAATTAGTACTAGAGAAATATAATGTTGTTTTTGGGGAGGAAATAGGAGAAATTAAAATAATTTCCAATGATGTCTACTAAATTGATGGTTTTGTCTATTGACGGTCTAAATTGATAGGGAGTATGTACCATTGGAATAAATACTGGAAATTGTTGGAGTCTTCCTAAAAAGGTAATGTAGTCAGAGCCACAGTTGATTGAACGTATATACTCATTGGAAATTGGAGACTCACGTTATGGAAGTTGGTTTAGTTACAAACGCTGGGTTTTCAAAGTGTGGTTTTTATGAGCCCAAATAATACATAATACACGTGCTATTGTGTGCACGTCCCAATTTCCTTCTGGGAAGAAGCCTTTTTCGTATGTGACTCAAAGTCTTGACTTCAAAGTTTTGCAAGGTTTTGGCATCCTCAATTATATTAAAATAATTTAGAAGTTCTATTTATTTTGACAGAGTCCGAAACGCTACCGAAGGACATGCAATTTTTCAGTGAATTTTTTTTTATGGGTGTGAAGGAACGTCAGTTCCTGAGAATTTTTTATACTCTTTTTAGGATGGAAAGTACGACCTGAGGAAGTGAGTGTGTATGACAATTTGTTAAACATTGTGTTCACATGAAAGTGATAAACACCATGTAAGTCTTTATTTTTACTGCCCATAGCTCTCAAGTGTCTGAATTTACCAAGTTTATTAGCCCCATGAAAACCACAAATGTTGAGGTGGTATTTAATTTACCAGGCATTATGACTCCTTTGTAATGATGTGGATGGTCGTCGTAGGTTATAATTTGCGAAATTTTATGACGCTATTTTGACTGCATGTATGTGCTCAAGAAAGAGGAATAGACCCTGGCATTGTCTCAGTAAAAATTTCCAGTTGATTTTGAAGATTTGGAAATAAATCCCAAGGCATAAATACTCTTTGTACTCACAAATATTTAAGAGTTTTCATACACTCAGATGTTATGTGTGCTCTTCCCTGAAAAATTGGGAATACTAGGTACATAAAATTTTTACATTCAAATGGTGTACCATTAGTTGGGATTGAGCTGGAAGGACAGTTATCCTAGATTGAAGATAATCCCAGGGGGCAAGGAAAGAATAAAATGTATTTTTTATCATTTCAGGGTCACTTCTTGGATTTTCTTGCGAAACTGATGCACAATGTCGGATAAAAGTTCCTACCAGCGGATGTGTCAACGGAGTTTGTGCTTGTGGGGATGGATATGTGGCTTACAGACGGCATACATGTTTGGCACGTAAGAGATTTGACTACCTATAAAGAATACTCTCTAAGGATGAAAGTGTTCGTTCGTATATGAAACAAGGTTCATAAATTTTCGAGGATTCTACCCGTAAATTGAATTTTTAGTATACTTCCTTTTTTTTTTGAAATTGTTCCCCACTATTTACGAGTGAGGAATCCTAACAGATCCGGGTATTGATAGAAGTACCATTGATTAAGATTGATGGTTTTTGGGAGAAGCCCGACTTCTAAATTGAACACCGGCCGTTTGTTTCGTTTACAAGAGTTTTGCTCAAAATTGTAAGTGTTTCAATACCGGGGATCGATTCAATTTAATTGCTTTTTCCAGGTTGTTTCAACCAAAAGATTTATTTTTGGAGGATTCACGTGCAGAGAAAATTTCCGGAAATCAATCATATCAATTGACTTTATTTCTCATATCTCCTTCACTGGCATTGAATCTCTTTGCGGAGTTTCTGCTAATATCAGGCCTACACCTATGTTTAGCATTTCACAACAGGAGAATAATAACAATAGGAGCTTTATAGTGAAGCCAAGTCCCTACAATGGCCTATCTCTAAATTAACTCCTTAAAAAAGGGAATGTATAGAGTCTGGAATCATTTTTGTTCTCGTACCACGAAAAGCTTCTATACAGTCCCTTGGTATTTATTTGTTACTTTTTTTTTTGGAGAGTAGAGAGTTGGAATTTGGAAGAGTACCAATCATTTCAGTCCTAGTAAGTTGCTCCTGTTTCCTCAGAGATTTTAGACCGGAGCCTGCTCTCCCCATTAGAGTCATGTCTTATCAAAAGGGAAGGATCTTTGAAAGTAATTTCAACTTGTTGAGATTAAGAAGGCCTCGTGATTAAAAGGCGTGCGGGAGTAAAGTCGAGTGTAAAGTGAGTATGCTGAACCTTGGTCAAATTAAAACCTCATAGCATGTAAATACTCACGACACTCCTCATGAAAGGGAGATAAACTTGCCAGGGGAAACTAATTATTGCGTACTGTATGTCCCACAAAGTTGACTTCAGTCTTGTTAATTAACAAGAATTACTCATAACAAATTCCTCCAGCCCCTCTCTAGGGTTAGCAGAATTAGCTTCCCATGGACTTTCAATAATAAAATAATTTAGTGCTACAAAGTTCCTTCCAGTGTAGCCCTTCCCTCACAATCAGACGGAAATCCGACTGAAGTCATCTAAAGGGTATATATATATATAATTATATAATTATATTATAAATGCATTTCATCTCCTTGAATTAGATACGCACCCTAAGTTTCTCATTCCCCAAGAACTCAAGAATTCCCATGAAGACTCTCAGCATAGGCCGGCCGCCTATACAAATATCCTATAGTAGGAGAGAAATGCTGAAGTAGCATTCATCAAAATTGCTATCCAATTTAGTAGCAATAAATCTCTAATTTATAACTTCGGGATTGTTCCCAGTCTCTGAGGGACTTTCCCTACCACTCATTTATTGAGAGTCATAAGAGCTGAAAGGACTTCCAACTCCCATTGATCGGCTCACGTATTAATAAATAACTTACTTCTGGGACTAATTCCCATTCAATTCCTAGGCATTTCTTGTCGGTGATTTCAAAATGAATGACATTCCTCTGTGGGTTTCCGATTTTTTGAAAAGTAGGGGTTAGATATCGACGGGGAAAAATAATTGTATTTTCTAATTAGCCTCAATCTTCAATCTCATTTGAATTAATAGATTCCTTTACAAATCATATGCCAGCTATCCGTCCAAAGAATTTGTGATTCGATTATTTTTTTGTATTAGGCCCGCTCTTACAATTAATATAAAAAAGGAAGGGTCTGGTTGAAACTTATAATTAGCAATAAATTAAGCTAATTACGTTACATCCTCTAAAATAAAATACCTCTAGTGAGAAGTTGTATGGTTGGATGATAAATAAATATCTACTGGTTTAGCGTTTAGCCTACATTATTGCT
This sequence comes from Allacma fusca, assembly GCA_947179485.1. Taxonomy (NCBI): domain Eukaryota; kingdom Metazoa; phylum Arthropoda; class Collembola; order Symphypleona; family Sminthuridae; genus Allacma; species Allacma fusca. The sequence continues at coordinate 19,059,228 of OX359250.1, read as the reverse complement.
ACATGCAACTTTTATAATTGGAAATAAATTCAGAGGTTTCGTTTTTGTAACGCTTGCAGCATCCAAGTTGGGAGACGTCTGCTTTGAGAATGAACAGTGTACCCTCGCGGATAAAGCCAGTTACTGCAAATTCGTTGTGCCTAAAGTGTTCGGCAGATGCCAATGCCAAGTCGGGAAGGAATTTAGCGACATCATGCATAAATGCGTCGGAACCAATACACGTGAGTTATCCTCCTTTTTTACCCTTACTCTTATTACTAATGCTACTGCTGGGATTCTATTTTATTTCATTTTTTCGGATGATGACCTGGTAAAGCGTCCGTATTCGGTAGAAAAAGACAAAAGCGACTGTAAATCTCACAGTATTTAAAATTACAGCGTCCTTACTCACTGCAAACAAAAAAATTTGTCAATTTACCCCATCATGATTATCGAGATATTGTAGGATTCAAATTTTGTGAGTCATGTTTATGACATGAGTGGGGATTTTGAGTAAATTGTTTTCTATGAATTCTGTGACATTATATTACATTGATGGATTAATCTTGACAGCCACACTAAACTAAAGTGAGGCCTAGGACACGCTGTCAGTTACAGAGCTGAAGGTGTGGCATGTCAAATAATACTGGGATAACTGAAGTAAATTACCTTAATTTACTGTGCGTGCTTAATAATAAATATACCAAAGGCGGACATGTCACTTCCAGTGTGACACTGACTTGCCAATCATAATTACGGCCTTGTAGTCAGCAGTAGGTATTCGGCTTTCTCAGGAAAAGTACATAGTTATTGGGAGACGTACTTTCACTCCGACTTTAGTGTGTACTTTCCCCAATTCCTGTAAAAATCAAGATGGGAATATCCAAACGACATCAAATAGACCACGGTGATTACCCTCCATGGCTCGTATTAAGGATGAGCGCTGACGCCAGTTGTGCGTCCTCAGGGCCATATGTAAATATTACAGGTTCTGGAGGAACATCAAGGGGAAGTTGACATGATCAGATGATCACCGACCAACTTTGATGTGAATCCTGAATAGCGGTAATAATGACGACAATTTCTGAAAAATGTAGCCCATGAATTGGTTTCCCTGCCGAGGAACGAACTATTATAATCCGTATTCTCAAATATCTTGTTACTTCACTTACTGTTCTTACACTTCCTCAGAGTTGGTAATGGCTGGGATCTATCGGGCTTATTTCCGATGATGACGACAACAAAAACGTTGGTTACCCAAGTGGCTTAGTAATTATATATACGCAACTTTTTTTTTTGTTCTAACACAAAGCTTCTCCTCTTATACGGAATAGGAGCATGGGCTGGTGACCACTTAAGTCATTACGATGTAAAATGTATGCAATGAATAGAACTTTTTCTTGGAAGACTGTAACTTGAGAGATGTACCCCTGAAAATGCCTTGGTTACGTCCGCTATTGATTGTAACTCTGGTATTATTAAGTATCTACCCAAAAAAAAAATTTTTTTCCCCCGTATAAAATATCAAAGAGATTATTTTAGTTACTGCACGACGAGTTTCTATTACTAAGTCCATGTACAAGATGAGATATCATATTGAGATGCAAGATCATTATAAGCTGACGCTCTCGTTAGGCTATTGATTTCCCGATGCATTTTATTATGTTCCACCGGTTGCGTATGTGGTCATTGCAATTCCCCGTATATTTTCCTTTAATTCCCTGAAACAACGCCTTCAGTATGGTTCCAGCCCCCGAAAAGCCTCTCGAGAACCTTTCCTCAGGCAGACCTCGGATGATGACAGATTCTCGCATGCTTAACTTTGGTATGCAAAAGATATGAGGAGTCGTGCCCAAAGTTACAATAAGGTTAGGGAATCATTTTATTACTGGGAATTTACGTCCACGGATGAATTTCCACGGTAAATATTTGTGGCATTCAGAATTCGATTAGATATTCAATAGGCTATGCTAAAATAGAATTCATTCAGCCCAGGACGTTCTTACCTGAAAGAGACTCTGAGGCAGGATTCTAAAATTTAATTCGGATGGATTTCAAAGTAATGCCACTAAAATAGGGATTTTCCTTTGAAATGACCTTGTTTTTTGAATAAAATAAATGTAAGTACCTATGTATGTACATATAGTTTGGATTGGATTTTCATGTACGTAAGTAACTAACTTCATCCGGGTGCAATCAGACAGTGTAGTCTTTAGATGCTTTTTGTTTGCTCGCTCATTAAATACGAGCAAGGAACATATCGTCGCTGAAGAGGCAAAATGGAATACATGCATTTTGGATTAAAATCAAAATGGTCTACAAGCAGTTTTACTAAATGCAAAATGGAATAGATGCATCAAGTTTTAAAAGCAAAATGGAATAAGTGCAATTTCGTCTAAAAGCAAAATGGTCTACATACATTATGAAAGTATACACGCATGTAGACCATTTTGCTTTTAGTGAAAACTGCATGTAGTTCATTTTGCTTTCAGGAAAGCTTGCAACTATTCCGTTTTGCCTTTAAGGAAAAAGGCATGTAGACCATTTTGCTTCTATTCGAAATTGCACTTAGTCCATTTTGCCTCTTCAGCGACGATATGTATCATCTTGCCCCAGCGACTTGTTTACCTTGTTTGTGTAAGATTGTGTGGTATTCATTTCCTTCCCTTTGTCCTTTGAGGATCTCTCTGGAGGGCTTCCTAAACCAATCCACTCCTCCAACATGACTATATTGCTAGCTCAGATTTCAGCATTGCCATTGACTCCCGATACCTTATTGATTTGATGATTGCCTAAACCCCTAGCAAAATAATTCCCGAATGAATTCGGCTCAAATATCAGATCCTCAAGGCAAATTGAGAAGTTAACTTTAGGAAATGGGCTTTATGGATGCAGAGCGGAAGTAACGCATGCAAATCGTATATTTGAGTCCTCTCTGTACTGTAGCATTTAGTATCCAGTAGCGTGAAGATGAAAGGGGAGTTGCAGAGCTCAGCATAAATTTCAAGAAAATTGCAATGTTAAGGAAATGTTGACCACAAGGTATGGCTTTTGTTACGTCCGTGTAACAATATCGGAATCGTGTATGATACTCAAACATGAAGGCTCCCTGATCATTCTGTCATTTGACAGTTACATGGAGCACTTTGTCTTGACGGGGATTTGAGGGAGAAAAAATGCTGACAAGATCGTAGTGTCGACTCGCCATGTCATGTGTCACTTTCTCAGAACTGAAAGAAGTGGTTTTTTTTTTGGGAGAGTAAAGATTTCTGATGCTGCATTTTTTTGACAGCAACATACTTTTATGAGCTAACCAGAGGTCATTATTGAGTCACAAAAGCAAGTTCCTTGAACTAACCTATAAATATATGTAAAATCAATGGTTTTATAATCAATAGAAATATTCAGTTGTTATTTCTCTGGTCTGACATCAAAGTAAGAGTTTATACTTTTCCGCAGGGGAGGAGGGGGGGGGGTGAAAGAAACTCATTTATTTATTTGCTCTCTCCCAGTGTTCCAAGCAATGATTGAGTATCCATACACTATGGGATCAACATCTATGTATACATTGCACATCCGTACCTTCACTTGTTTTCACCGAAAACACTTGCATCTAGGAATTAGGTTTCCTTTGATAGTAGGAAAAGCAATTTTATAAAAAATTGAACTTTCGTAATGTGAGAATAGTAATGTGTTCCGGAGCTTTGTGCTTTTACGTGACCTGAGGGTTCCTCCAGACTTCTCAATAAGTGAGGGGCATATGTAGATGTGGGTACATGCTTAAAAGCTCCATTCCGACGGAAGCCTTGTTTACTTTTTCCTGGTTAAACCCGAGTTTTATACAGGATTCAGTTGTAAGTTTAAACGGGATGCAGAGTATTCGAAAGTCTTAATTAATCGCCGACTAACGTTAAGTTTGAACGCTACTTTTAGTCGGGGCATGTTCCAAATAGTTTCATGTATTTCCTGTATAGTGTTGTAGTCTTTGATCTTGAAATTCTTTCGGGCTCTGATGTGGTTCCTAACTCTTAAAGAGTTGAATCAAATCCCACATCTCTAAAAAGCACTCAGGCAGGGCTGTACTCCTTAGAGCGTAAACATTTTTACGACGTGTTACACAGTATTATCTCTCGTAAGTAATTATATGTAATTATACATATGTGGAATCTATGTTTGGGATTTATTTGCACAATTTTAAAATCCAGCCCCTTACTTTTGATGTGTACAAATAGAAATACCAGTGGTTTGAGATAGTCCCTCGATGTAACCTAAGGTCTCACTTATTGTCACAAATAGTGGTACGCGTAAGATGCGGAAATGAGCCAGAGAAATGAGATGAAAAGTGTCAGTTATTTGCAAATGTGAGGATGCGCTTGTACAGGAGTGCCATATTATAAATCAGAACTGGAGCGTGTGAGTTGCAGCAGGTCGTAGTGGGGGAGAAATTTACTGTGGCATGGAAAATAGGAGAGAGAGAGAGAGAGAGAGAGAGAAAGAGAGAGAGAGAGAGAGAGAGAGAGAGAGAGAGAGAGAGAGAGAGAGAGAAAGCGTTCTAAATTGTAGAAGTTTATTGCTGTAGTTGAAGGGGGAGTCGTCGTAGCTCAAGTGATATACATATGCATTAGGAAGTGGATCTCCCCTCCCGATGAATTCAAGTATACACAGGGTGTGATAAGATAATGAAGGTTCTTAAGACTTAGGAATGGATTTATGGTTTTTAGGAATCGGTGAGAGTTGTCACGAGGATGCGGACTGCTCCATGGCGAATGCTTACTGTCATCGTAAATTGGAAGGGAATTCCGTATGTACATGTGATATTGCCTACACACCTTCAAGTGACCGGAGTCGGTGCTTACCCACATACAGAGGCTTATTGTCACCCGCGTCACTCGGCTACCCTTGTCATGCTCACCTCCAGTGTCAACTCGCAGATCCCAATTCGATTTGTAGTCACGGGATTTGTGACTGTGTTACTTCCCGGAACTCAATGTGCAGTGCTAAGAATACTGGATGTCCAAAACATACATTCCAGGTTTGTAATCCAATTGAGAATTCTCAAAGTTAAAAAAATATATATTAACATTCCAGCGAGGGTTCTTGGGAGTGGGGTGAGTATGATGCCAATTCCAAAACTTTTTCAAAGGGACAGTTTCCCATTTCCCTTGAGATTTCAATCACATAAGATACAATAATGTCATTCTGGAAGCAAAATTCCACTTATTATTCAATTTCCACCTAGACATTCATTGTCATCTGTTTCCATAACCAAATACCAGAAGTCCTCCAAAATCCAAGGCTAGAAACTAAAAGCATAACTGGAAACGGTTGAATTTAATCTTGAATGTAGTCGAGACTAGAGACACATATCCCCCCAAAAACATTCAGTTTCAGAAACCTTATGTCCTTCCCCTAGCTTTACTATATCTACCGCATGCATAACATCCTATTGAAGCTTGACTACATCACATTTACAAATGCCTAGGAACAGAAAAACAATTATTAAAATGAAATGAAATTTCGCAGTGCGAGTCAGATGGAAAATGCATCAGCTGGTTCTTCGTCTGTGACTCGAAAAAGGACTGTGCGGATGGATCCGATGAAATTTGCAATTATGAGTCCTCAGAATGCCCACCACAAGCTTTCCAGTGTGATTTGAAGCCTTTCTACTCCAACACTACGGGGAAGGTCCGAGATGATGTGAGGAAGGGAGTTAAATGCATTTCCAGATCCCGAGTCTGTGATGGGCACAAGGACTGCCCGGGAGGTAGAGGATTAACAATGGCTTTTTTTTTCCCATACAAAAGAATAGAAAAGACATTGAAGGAGAGCTGTACTAATTAGAAGTTGGCTAAAAAAAAGGAGCTTTATAAAAAAAAACTAATTCCTATCATCATTGCAGGATCAGATGAGTACGGCTGTACGGGAAGAGACACGTGCCCTCCAGGAACCTTCCAATGTGCAACCACAAAGGAGTGCCTACCTGAATTTCGGTTCTGTAACGCCATTGCGGACTGTAAGGATATGTCCGATGAGTCGGAGAAAAAATGTAGAGTCGAATTCCAGCCCTCTGAATTTTGTCCATTTCGATGTGATAATGGACTGTGTCGCTCATCCGCTGTCGTATGCTCGGGTGTCGACGGCTGTGGGGATAATTCCGACGAAAAAAATTGCCAAGTTTGCCGTAAGTCGTCTGTCGTGGATAAAGTTATTTAAGATTGAATTCCCAGTGTATTTTTTTGGTTCATGGAAGAGCCATTGAGCCCCTAGCTTTTTTGTAACTGTCTCATTGCTTCCCTCTGTTCCCTCTGTCAATTACCACTCGTCAGGGCTGGGACCATAAAATTCCATTGCATAATCAATTTTGAATATCCGTTATCAAATCTGGAGATATACATAGCTAGGACGGCTAAGTATTAATTTAACTTGGATTTGACTGAGGGAGAGGGGGAAGGCGGGAAGGAGTTTCACGCGTCGGGTTTCTTTTTGCCAATTGCTTTTGTTGTGTACTTGACGCTCAATCCAATTGAGGCTTTTCGTCAGGGCTTTATGTAAATTGGCTGCAAGTCTTTCCCAGGCGGGTTCTCTTGTGGTCGTCAGCTTTTGTTACCTATGTCCAAAATGTAATCACATAACAGAGTCACATTTACAAGTCAAGGGGAGGATATGCAGGACGCGTGTGCTCTGCCTTGGGTGCTCGGTAGGGATCGCGGAAGACAGGATTTATTTCAAGCCTTTCGGAATCTGCAATTTTCTTGTTGGAATTAAACTTGAGAATTTCTGTCTGCTCTCCATGTCAAGAGATTTAGGAATGTAAATTATTCTCAGCAGCTTCCCTTGAAATCACAGTGTCAACTTTCTTCGTGGTGGAAACCTTATGAGACCCAAAGTACTCAGCAAATCCCCAAAGATGACAAGTTGTGTAAAGTAACTAAGTAATAAGAGTCATGATGGATTGAGTCTGAAGTTCACTCTCGTTAGTTTCTCTGTAACTTTTCAAGATGCTGGATCTGAAAGTCATCAAGGTACGAACTCGGCGTGACTCATTTCTAAAGCAACTATAACTACAAATTTAACACACAATAGTGTCCTCTCAAAAAAAAATAATAAATTCAGTTACGCAATATTTGCAGAGGAATTCCAACCTTTCAGACTTCCCGTCGGACCTTTTCTAGCTCGGGAAATCTTGTTCAAGCTTTAGACTATTCCCTGTATCTCTGGCTATATAGTACTTGTATGTAGATATATGTATTTATGTATGTATGTACTTATACCTCAATTGGAATGGTTTGAAAAAACCCTGTTGTACCATTTTCAGCAGGTGCATATGTCCAAAGTTGTACTTGGGCATGATTCTTAACACGGGCGGACGGGTGAAAAGTTGAACGATCCCTGGAAAGATTTCACCACACTTTTCAAACACCATTCCAGGAAGTTTAATTCCAGACTGTTGTGGTATTTTTATTTGTCAAAAAGGTTTCCAGGTCTTGTATTATTTACAAGCACAGCAGTACTCACACTACCTCGATTAACACAACCAATAACTCGTGTTCAAACAACATGATTTCCTCCTGGGGTTATGCTAATCAAAGTCACATATGGACTGTAATGATGGAATACATTTAATTAGCAGAGCAGTACAATAGGAAATGAAAATGAGGGAAACAAACTCAACGGAATGATATTGCTGGGTAAAACTACTGCCTCCTGCAAATACATATGAATCCTTTCCTGTCGTGAGTTGAATTTCTTACTGGAAATGTTTATTGCATGAAATACTACACCACAGACATACTACTTAAGGTTGCCCTTCTTTCCCGTTGAGTTCAAACCGAATTCTGAAACCCCGGTCTTCATCTTCTGTTCACCTACTTGACTTAATTTTGAAGCTGTTCTCCTTCTAAATTCTAATACTTACAAGTTGACGGGGGAAAGATCTCAACGGAGATTTATAAAACATGTTGCGTAATGCAACACCATTAGCCAGTAAGAGAGACAGAGAGAGAGAACATTGTATAATTGTATTTTAAAACAAACAATACAGTGATGACGTATGTACATAAGAATTCATTAAAGCTTTGATTTGAACCCATTTAAGATGGTAATTAAAACGTTACGAAATATTTTGCATGACCTTCACATGTTTCCAATGTTGTAATCTTAGCCTCTTTGGTAGTTTCAATCTACGTTTCGATACCTCTCTGAAATTTTTAATTTTCCTAGGAAGGTGTAATGCTCCTCGAGTATCCACTCTACCAATGCTGAGGTGTTAAAATATCCTTATGTATCTACACGATAATTAATATCTAATACTGGAATTATTGCTGTAAATATTTATTTCAGACTACGGAGAAATAAGCACTGTAAAGCTATTATTCTGTTGTAATATTAGAAATTTTAACATATAAGTTTAAAATTATGTTTTTATTTTTCTGTTGAATCCCTATAGGGGAAAGCTTGAACTGGAAATGAACCGTACAAAAGAATTCTCTGGAGTTTGTAGCGTCTTTATAAATTGAGAATTTCAGGTGCCATAGAATTGTAAATTTCAATTGTTCGTATCATTTCATTCGTACAAACGCTGGATTTTTGTACCTCCGGAAGGTCCTCCTAGACTTTCTCATTAGAGAATTGTAAAACATGAGTTCATCAATCAAATACAATGACAGTTAAGGTAGTAAAAGTTCCAGGAAAAATTAGATTTGAATAGGGTGGAGTAAATTGAGGAGACTGTATTCTCAGAAAAGACGTGGAATCTGGAAGTTCCTACAATCCTAAGATGATTGCATGGGAAGCATCGTACCCAATTAACATTTGTAGGTATTGCAGTTCATTTAATTCCTCGGAGGGGAGGATTTGCATGGAAGTGTTTCATTCTGACAGGAGCCAGTTTCATGAAGGACTGGATAAAAAAGGGAACGGTGTTAGGATTGTCTTCATTTATGTAGATTATAAATTCAATTTAGTCTTACGTAACAAGATCAGGGGATCGAATTCCTTCCGCTCTCTATTATGTAAAGAACCTAAATTGTAACCTGCTGGGAAAAACTCCCAGAGAAGATTCTCATGGTTCTGTCACTGGTCCTGAACTTTTGTCACACTTGCAATCGAATGGTGACAAATCTTTTGAAAAATTTGAGCAAGTTTAGATATCTTAGACTTATTTTTGCGACTGTGGCAGAAAATCTTTCATGGCTGAGCTCCCTTTTAACTCTCTCGCCCATGTACCTATCTATGTACACGTGAGGTGTGAAGAGATGAAAATTAATTTCATCCCAGTAAGCATTTTGAATCCTCGTTCTCCGTATTGAAGGAGACAGAGAAACTTTTAGGGAAAGTAATGTTGAGGGAATAAGCGGAGCGGATGAAGGATTTTATAGGTTTTAACAGTGGGTCATTTTATGTACCTACCCTTAATAATTTAAATTACCTCCATCTACTAACTTTTGCGAGAGAGAATTTGTCGTGAAAATTTAAGAGCGTTAGTTCTTTCAGATCTAAATGCCATCTTGATTGCAAGACCCATTACAGCTTTTCCAGTTCATTGCAGATAGAATTTTTTCCCCCGTCAGAACTTCCAGCCGTAGGGTATCACCGCATCATCATCATTTACAACAAGTATGGAAGAAGTCTTGTAATGTCGTTAAAGTCAAGTTGATGAAATAGAAAAGTTTTTCATTGCTACTTTCTGAACGCATTGTACTTTTCCTCCTCCTTCATATAATTTCTTTCCCTTTACCTTCACAAAATAAGTTTATACTCTGGAATTATTCGTGCTATACATAACGTAATTATATATCTACATACAAATGTTATTGGTCCACACAGCTGTCTTCAAGGACTTGCTTTGAAAGTGCGTGTGTAGTAAGTCTGACTTCTATCTGTAAGTACATGTTGCTTATTTAGCAACACTCTTACAAATTAAATTCTTTCATGTTGGAATCCCCCGTGAAAAAACATCAACATAGATTTTTCAAGGGCGAATGTCCTCTAAACAACAAAACATATTGAAATCATAGAGCGTTAGTTGTTAAAAGTTTACTAATTGAATTACCAAATTATAAAAGCACTTGATGCAAATGTCCTCTCTACAAAAGTACTGCAGCGTAAACACATTGTGAAATCCTACGTTCACCGTACCTTTCATCTGTTTGTATTACCCCGTAACATTTTCTGATTTCTTGAAATGGAAAGGACCGCTCAGAAATACTTCAGTTGACGTTTCAATCAGACCTTTGCATCCTTTCCTTTTTCCTTTCTCTGGTTAACAAGTTTTCTCACAAGAAAATATATACAGCTGTGCTTGCTTATTTATAATAATGGAAATGCTATTTACATGATTAGCTTCTAGCAGATTAAATCCTGCTCAGCTTTTACAATGTGGATTTCCGAGTACTCTTGCTATAAGAGCCTCCCTTGTAGCGTAGTTTCTCTATGAGCAAAATATTTCGGGCAGGTTCTAATCTTCCGTGTTAATTTGTCTTTCGTATAAAAGCCGGATTTTGTAAGAGTCAAACTTTGTTACTGTTAAGGTTGCTCTTACAAGGTGAGGGCACTGTATTAACAACGACGTTTGTGTAATGCAAAGGGGAATTTCAAAGGAATATTCCCTTCAGAGTCTATTGAATCAGGGAAAGTTGTTGAGGAACTAAAAGTACATATAAATAGTTGAGTTGATATTTTTTTTTAGAAAATGTTCTAATTTGTTTTTCAGGCTGTCCTAGGGGAGTGCCAATGACTTATAAGAAGCACAAGAAGGTACTGTAGACCGGGATGCTTGACTGTGAAATTGTGCAACTTCATCAAAACAAACGCACTGGGGAAAAGTTGGGATGAAGCTGGGAAGATCCTTTTCCCCGAAAAAAAAAATCTATCTTAGTTCTCCAGGAATTCCTAAGGGAACTTATGTTGTACCACAGGATGAAAAGTCTGGTTTATTTCAGTATCGTCGTCTTCTTACTTGCACATCATTCAATTCCGAATTTTTTAGCAACTTTACTACTCCGACTCTACATGATTATGACTTTTGGTGTGAATGTGCTCGCCATACAATATTGTAGTGGGGTTTGAAATTATACGTCACTCATGTTTACTCTGTTGTTGAATGATTGTTATTTTTGTTTTGTATTATAAAAGTATTTGTTTGTGTTTTTGAATTTGTGCTTTGGAAAGTGTGACTGTTCATTTTTTGTAATTATTACTATTGTTTTAATTTTTTTTTTAAGATAGCAAATGAGTACTCTCCATTCAAATGATCTACACTGATGTAGTTTATTTCATAACTGTACTATATAAACAATTGTTTTTACCTCCTGAGAAGTATCAATATTGTGATAATACTTATCTCGTGCGTGTTGATGTGAAGTTGGACAAATGGAAAGTCTATGGATTATGTAATTTACTATACAAATGTACAAATGCGGTTGTAAAAATAGTGCGCCAACGTTCATATACATACATACATACTTTTGAAATGTGTAAACAATAAAAGTTGAATTTCTATGAAGTCAAGTCCTCTTCCGAGTTGAGTCTTCCCTTTTTTGTAAATTGATTTATAATGTTGGCAGAGTGGTTTTTTTTTCTGGGATTTCCTTTGGGTAGATTATTTTATTTAAAAGGTTCCAGAGATGCTGGGCCTTTGTTCTGGATTTGAACTCAAGGTTATTATAATCCGATTGAGTCAAAAATAAATGAGTCGCTATTTCCATGGACGTATTTGTTTTTTGAAGAGGAAAACAATTTTTCTGCCTGCTTATGCTTCCTTCCGGCATATTTTTCCCCCCAGAACTCTGCACAATGCTGATAAAGCCGGGAACCATGTCTGTGACGTTTTGCGTCCCTCCAGACGCACAAGCAAGGAACGCGATTTTATTTATTACTTTTAATCAAGAAACAATTTAGTGCGTCTATCGTCTCCCAGCCGTTTTTCTTGCATACAAAGGATTCGATTTCCTCAGCGGATCTCTTCTCCCAACTTCGTACACACACTTAAGTTTAATGCTAAGAGCAATATGTTCTGGTGCTGTAGGCTCTCAAAAATCAACACGATGGGATTTCTTGTAGTTCTATGGAGCCACGCCAGACATCCAATGCATCATCATATACATATGTACGTACATACATATCAAGTGCTTGGCTGCAAACCAGAGTTAGTCCATTTCTTCTCAATTGGCAAGAAACTATAAATATAACAATTGTCCGGGCTTTACAGTCCTACACAATTCACTTAACCTACTGCCTGCTACTAATCTATACAGCACAATTTTAAATTTCCTTATAAATTTGATTCAAACTGAAAATAGTTAGATTGTATAACCCTTATTTTTGTTGTTGCAAATTTTCTGAAATTGTTTCTCGTCTTTGTTATTCCTTTAGAATTGGGAAGGCTGAATGTTCGTTTTGTATCCGGGCTCCGCCCTCATCTTCCCTTAAATTATAGTGTTATTTGTATCAATGTATTCATGCTTTCGAGTAATGCTCATTGACGTACATCTGTATGCACGATGACCACACACATGCATATTTATTTATGGTTCTGAGTACATAAACCCTATGTGAATCACTGAGGCAATGACATTTATGTACGGAACTTACAGCTCTGTATGGGATGTTTCCACGTAAATTCTCCAGTTCAAATCTCCAGCCAAGGATTTTTCGAAACAGTTTGAGTAAATTCTCAAAAGTGGTAAACTTTGAGACAACTGAGCTGGAAGGAAATCATTCTCACTACAGAAACGTCTTCACCAGAATGACTCTAGGTAACGAACGTGTTTGGAGTATGGCATGAGGAAGTATTGAAGGGAAAAATAACTCGATATTTTTTTTTCCACACTATACTCTACCCCCACCTAATCTCTATTCTTGGGAACCGCGAGCAAACATTGCCCCACAAAAGATCCACTGTCCTGAATACACCAAGGGATCCCGCTTCCCAGGAAACTACCTCCTTCCTAACATTTCCTTCCAGGATATTTATCAGGGGGGAATTCGGTCGGATTGGGAGGAATATGGCAGGAGGGATACATATGTCCAGAGTGAATGGAAAGGGCAGGGGCTGTGATGTAACCGGGAGCTGAGTAACAATTAAGCCGGAGGGCAAATACGGTTATAATGCTCTCGTTTACTCATTTATTTGATGATACGCATAAAACAGTCATATAGAGGCCAAGTAGTGTAGTAGTTCTCAGGGTTGTTGTGTTGTGTAGGAATGTTTGGGGAAACTTTCAGTTGTAATAATTATTTGTAGGAATTGTGCTTGTCCTTGCTAATGGGGCTACTCCGACTTGAGTTTTAGTAAATAAAAATTCCATGGAAAGAGCTTGTTTTCATAAGTTATCATGGAGCAGTGCTGGTAAATTGTGTCAGTTAGTCCTTAACTTATGTGCATATCGTTATTTATTTACAGTCAGTTTATTTACAGTTATTTATCCCACACCACAATCACATTCCTGAAACCAAGACTGAAAGGAAGGAGATGAGGGCATAATGAGCTACTACGACTTCTACAGATTTCATTTGTCACACGATCAAAATGTATCCAAGCAATTGACAGATGCTTCCATGAGTTCTTGGAAACTGATCGGAGAAAGTTCGCCCAACCAACGGGAACTGCATCATTGAAAAATAAAGGAAAAAATCCTCTCCCGTCACTTCCCTGTGTCCATACAATCTATCATCTTTTCTCAGCCAATACTCCAGGGATAAGAGCTTCATTTTTAGATATGTCACATTGATTCACCTAGACCCACTGTTACACTTTGCCATATGTTTTTAAATATATCTATTTATTGTTGCAAAAACATAATCTACTAATTCATATTTCCCCGATAATTTACAAAGGCTCTTTTAATCAGGATCAGTTGTGTTTTTCCTTTTGTTCTGTCTGCATTGAGAGGCTTTTTATATTTTTGGAGTCTGCCCTTGCCATCCGAGAGTACCTTGGAAAGAACCATGATTCAATTAAATGTACAAATCCGAAATTAAGCGTAATTCCAGCAAAGCTGTCAGTACTCAAACAATCCCCCAGCTTTGAAGGGATTGGAGAGAGTGATTGTTAACTGAAGCATTACCAGACATGAAGCTTCAGACTCAAGAGTGAAGAGTATTCTGTAAAGATATGCATATTAGATAAAATTTATTCAGTCTTCATTGGCCTTTCCGCGTGTCCGTGTATGTATAGGAAAACACATTGTTTAGTATGAATTTCATCATCATAACTTGATGTATGAAGATAGGTTCTTGGAAATCCGATGAAACAAAAACATTTCGATGTTCCCCACGTATTGAATACATCGTCAGAGTTAATTCTCTCAGTGGGCAAAAAAAAATGTGTAGAAATGTATCCCCAGTAGATTTCTTCAGTCAGAGTCAGTCAGTATGTAGTAGTGGTCGGACCAATTCAATTCAGAATTGGAAATTTTCGATTCGATTCGATTCGATTCAATTCGATTCAGTAGTATTTCGATTCGATTTGCAGCCAAGCCAAATCGAATGATTCGATTTGGGTATTGAACTGAATCGAATCATATCTTGTGAATTGCAATTCAAACAATTCAGCAAAACCGCTTCGGCTGCGCACGGGTACTTTTTTTCCGTATATTCAAAGTCCAAATATTACGTTTAGCACAACGTTTGCTATTTTAGCATAGCTTTTACTATACCCTTTATAATATGTATACGACACTCCATAGTAACATAAGGAAAATTTTGTACTTTCCCACTTGAATCGTTCGATTTACGATTCAATTCGATTCACTGAGTGAATTGAATCGAATTGAATTGCTTTGTGGCAAATTGAATCGAAAATCGGTTTTTCGATTCAATTCAGGCTTCAAATTGAATCAAATTGAAAAATTCGAATCAAATTGAATCGATCCGACCACTAGTATGTAGTGAACTCAAGGATAGCGGCTTTTTTCATTCTGGGTGATTTTTGCGCCATATCGACGAGAAACTTCATGTTCAAAGATTGTCTGTGAATCATCTTGATGTGCCATGATAGCAAAGAAACTTTTCGTTTTTGTCTGGTAACTAATGACTCTCTAATAAGAACCATATCAAGGGACTTGGCAAATCTCAACTTCCAAGTCCCCCTTCTTTGATGAGAGAGAGAGAGAGAGAGAGATGAGAGAAATTCCAATGACTGTTCTCTACTCACCTGATACAATGGTAGCCTTTGAAAGTGCCCTCATCACCACTGGAAACCAAATGAACGCAAGCACAGAGCCACTGCAAAGTTTTTGGTCTTTACTCAAACATCATCCGCATGTTAATTGCAGGAGGATTAGATGATGTTATTTAAGTCTCAAACCCTCCAATTCCAGGTGGATTCAGGATATTTCCCTTTTTAGCTTGAGGTTATAAATTTGTGATGTTAATCACAAATTCAGTGAACCTTTCCTTTGAGGTCTCTACATATGTATATACAGACATGTACGTAGCTCTGTATGCACGCTATTAAAATGTATCCGGCATGAAGGAAGGCAATGGTAAAACAGAGATTGGGAGGATTTCGGAGTAGTAAGGATGATACAGTCCATGCTGTTACATGATACTAGTAACATACAAAAGCTTTTCCATCCGAAATCCCGCTTCCATGTAAATTCTCCCGAGTATCTGAAATTATCAATAGATATACTAATGCAGACTGACAAGTTATCACCAAAATATGTTTACAATCTCAGGTATAGACTCAAAAGCAACAAGGTGAATGAAATGACAGCACATGCTAGGATTTGACTACAGGAAAATATTGAAAGATTGGATTCACAGGAGAACATTCTTGCTACAAGTATATACAGATACTCCTGTTTGAACAAATGTGTAAATATAGTACGGGTTATAATTTGACTATAGTTGAAATAGGTTTGACAACAACAAGGAACCGTCCTCCAACATATAGTTGAGGGACGGATAGAACATATCTGGAACGAGCTCTCCAACTATTAATCGACCGCTGGGGAACTGGAAGAGCCGAGACAGAATAAAGAAACAAAATTACACATAAATCATGTTCAGAGCAAGTCCTCATACATATTCATAGAATGTTGTTCTTTTCAGAGCCAATCGGTCGTAATTATTTGTATATTGGATGAATCCTGTCACTCCAGGTCTTTCATATGAAGCGTACCTCAATCTAAAACTTCCTGGACTGGTTAATAATTTCTTGTGAAGAAGTTTCACTCATCAAACTACTAATTGCAAGTGGCGGAAAAATCATTTCTGGAAACAATTTACATACTGAACGTGTAATTCACAATCAGGAGAAGTACTGGAAACGCATATTTATGTGTTGTTTACTAAATTAAGGGCTTTACAAACAGTAGGAGAGCAGTTGTGTCAAGTTGTAATGTTTTAAATATTAACGGTGCTCCATGAACTAAAAGTTCATTACACATTTCTGTGTGTCATAATAGAAAAAACTGAGCGGGCACGCATTGAAAGCTCCAATTTTAGTGTCTACATCCCCTGTTTAGACTCAGTTCGAACGTTACATCCACCATGTCATATAAGACAAGTGAAATATGAATTTAGTAAGGTGCTTTAGTGTCAAGAACACACTTTAGAGGGGTAGGATATATGTAGTACTTGCGTTTGCTGTAGTTCTGTCATTAAATTGATCTAATTTATTACATTCATTGTTCTGAATCTAATATCTCAGACCATGTTTGCTCCAATATGGACTGTCAATTCCGGGAAGAGCATATAGTTACTGAGAGTGTAACCTTAGTGGAGGGCTGATTCATTTACGTACGACTCACTCCATTTGTAACCATCCAATTTCCTCAAGTACAAAGTGTAAGGGAGCCGAGTTTATTGAATCTCATCAAAGTACATAAGCCACATTTAGTGATGTGAACTCACCTGTAATGCAAATGTCAGTACTCTCATTGTCAATAACTGGAATGGTTACAACATCACTGTGTGCTGTTTCATCACAAACAAAACTTCCATTAATTTTTTTTCACGCTCCTGGCTCAAGCTTCCATAGAACCTGACACACATGGCGGCGTCCTAAGCAACAATCCACTGTTGAGAGTATAATGCTAATGCTAGTACAAAGTAGTAATAATATTCTGTAATGGGATCTCAACAGGCACAATCCCCCACTAATAATAATGCAGGAGCGGAATTCACTCATGGACTACTCAGACATTGGTAAAATAAAAACAATTCCACACAAGCCCACATCACCCATGAGAAACCAGTCCAAGTGAAATTGTAAATGTCATTTTTTGCTTCCACCTTTTTGTCTGGAATAAGAAACGTAAATTGCTGGCTCAGCTCCCAGAGAACAGGTAAGTGTGGAACTGTCCATTTCAGAATGGGATCTCCAAAGCGGATGTGTGAAATCTGTGTGGAAATTTTATTGTCTGCCAAGTTCCTACGTTAGGAGTTCCATTTCATTAATTAGTCCTAAACAAATAAACAACAAGTGAATATTTCGTCTATCTTGCCAAATCTCTAACTTTAACTTCCCACCCGTACAATTACACGTGTTCTACAAGTCCGTAACGAATCAGGTCCACAGTAAATGTACCGATAAATTATATCCAAGCGCTCTGAGCGACCCTTTTAGTTAAATACCGTACCTTCAAAAGCTATTCAATTGAATAGCTTTTGCCCCTTGCAGAAAATACTATTTGTAAATTGGAATTTTTTAAAAAATGTAGGAACCACCGGAACCACTCTTTCTATAGTATGTACGTTCTGATTTGACAAAACCCCAGTGATCCAATAAAAACGAGTTATTCGTTACGCACAAAGGTACGAGAAAAGTGATCTCTGGAGATTCCAGAGGTATAGAATAGGAACGCAGAACAAAACTGAATTTGTGTTTACAAACGAAAGGTATCTTCAGGGACTGAGGTCTTCCTCGTCGACCAATTTGTGAGTGAAAGTGAGTCGAAAATTAATTTCTACTGTGACTATGTATTTCTCTATGTCTCTAAATGCACTTACATTGTCACAGTGCCGCATCCATGTAGTGTAGCTTCCAGCGACCAGTACCTTCCCAAAAGAATCCCCCAAAAAAATGCTCCAAAGGAAACAATAGTTGAACTCAGACTTACCTCAATTGAAGAGGCAGTCCAAAAAGGGGAATGGAAGTGGAGATGTTAGAAAAAGCCAGCTTTGTACTATTTACAAAAATGAATTCTGCCATAATCGTTAGAAAAATAACGCTTACTGTTGGCAGAGCCTCTTTATACAGTCCTACCCTATGAACTGTTGTTGCTCGAGGCAGAAGAGCCTATAGTTTTGACGTCCTGTAAAAGTACTTAATGCTCAATTGGATCTGAGTGTATTTATACATGTATTCCCTTGGAGTCTGGGTGATAAGACCCTCTGTAGCCCTCCTAACAGTTAAACTTACAGTGAATTAGTGAAGAAAGTATATCCAGCACAATAACTACAGTTCTGGGGAGAGACCCAGTCCTACAGAATCTTACAGAAGAGTGAAAGCGGAGCTAGAGCATTCAGTCTAAATGACAGTTTACTTACCATTCATGTAAGACAATCTTTATGTTTTATGGGTAAAGCCCGGGCTAAGTACCAGTTTCAAGCTAAGTCAACAGCGTCATTTCATTCACCTTGAGCAAATGAATTTTTCTTGTTTTCCTGGCGCCTTCGCGGATATCACTTTCCCACCTTATGCAAATATATTTCCTATTTAAGTATATAGTTACCAGTGTGGATTATGCACTTGGAGTATGTCCATAATATTGAACCCGCCTGGAACCTATTTTTTCTGGGCAAAATACTAAAAATGTTAAATAGACGCTAATTCACACTTAAAGGAAACCTTCCGGATAATACTTTCCTCTTGGTTTTAAAAATAAATTCTAGATTCCACACACAATCGACTCTCAAGACGGACGTGGGATATATGGACTAGGTTTTTTTTTTTCTCTCTCTCTCTCTCTCTCGCTCTCTGAAAAATCGAATTACTAGCAGTGAGGAGAGAAAATACCCTTACAGTGCACTGTACATACGTACATCCTTTGGACAGATGAATCTTCTATAAACCGGACGAAATGTCAAGGGGTATTTGGACGGGATGAATTGGTTGGGTTGCGCGTGAAAGCTCAGCGATTGGCAGCATAATGTGAGACAGTGTATATGCAGTTCCTTCCACATGCCCGCCTAAGACAAGGGAGAAATATTGTGAACTAAACCCCAAATCACAGTGGGATACGCAACCAGGCTCACACAGCCAGGCACAGAGGAAAACCCGTTTGCGTCCCTGGCTCGAACATCAGTTGCCCAAAGTGTGTCTTCGTAGCATGATAACGCTCCAGTAGGAAAACTACCTTCACAGAAGTACACCCTCCAAACATGCATCGGGGAGCTTGGATCTGTACAGTCCCTCGTAATTGAGGCGAATCATTAGCAAACAACCTTCCGGGATCATTACTCAATCTCTTTGCATCACCTGGCAATTTGGAAGTACCTATCAGTCCTCCCAGCGTTACATGTTAGCATACAAGAAACTACATTTAAGCAAGCGTGTCAGTGACAGAAAGATATTATTCAACTGGAAATAGTTACACACAGGGATATTTAGAACAAGTTCTGAGAAATTTTAGACACTTACATATTATAATAGCAGAGCTGGACTCCTGAATGCTTAATCTCAAGGCAATACGGCAATTGTGAGTTGGGAGCAAAAAAGTGTATGCATGTGATAGTGTGTGTGTGTGTGTGTGTGTCTGTGTATGTGTTTGTGTGAATGTGGGAAACAATTTCGAAACAGAAGAATAACTTTGGCGGTCGTTGTTACACTGCTAATCGGATCGTATTGGAACAAAGGCTATAATACAGCTGAGGATAATAATGTGCTTCGATTGCAGTGGCGGCTACAAGGAAATGAAGGCAAAGGGGGGTATGTACTCCTGCTTGACAGACTGTTCACCGATAGAGCCTTGAAAATTATCCAAGAAAATGTAGAAAGACTGTTTGGAAGCTTAAAAAATTGAATTAACCTGTTACTATCAAATAGACAAGGCTTGGAGCAAATGGCGGAACAAGGAAGAACATTCCTACAATTGCAGTCTCTACAAGTCAAGTGCACCTTTTAATCCCACAGGAAAAAAAAAACTTGGGGGAAAAACTTGTTTTCCAGCTCAAAAACCATTTTGTAACCACTCCCCATTTTAATTCCCAAATTGCGTCTCATTGTTTAAAGTTAATTTCCGAAGAGATAAAACAATTACGAATCCTCAGACTGAAATTCACCCAGTTCCCAGTAATCCCATTATACCCATGTATCTGATTGGAAGTGCGTGTACCACACAAGTAGCACATGCAGTCCCGAAGAACTTAAAAAGTTGTAACAACCTGAGAATCCCATTCGAATTACATTGACATCGGACAAAGTTGGGAACGACAAGCTGTCTTGATTGTGAAAAAATCCCAAAATACAATATCGAATTTCAGCCCTGCGATGTGTGTTGTTGTTGATTCCAGATGCGTTCAATTTTTAAATCCTTTTCCATTGGAAATAATCACGCTAAATCCCTTGACGCTGCCTCTGGCAAGGAATTTTTCTGAAGCTCCTACGAGAAAGGAGAATGGTGTGAGATAGAGATAGATAGGGGAAAAAATTCTATATGGAAATGGTCTTTCGTCCTCCTGTGAGACGAATCCCGTTAATGAAGCTTGGTTGACTTCTGAAACGTCCGAGCGTCTTTCTTTCATACTTTTTGGGGACTGTGAAAGTGAAGTCAAACTGTTGTTGTTTTCTCCAAAACCCTATAAACATAAACTTAGGAATCGGAATATGACAGTAAAAATAAATATTCCGGATAATACAAAAACTTGAAAAGTTTCAATGCTATATAAACTTTTAGCTCAAAAGTGAAAACATGTTCCATCAGCTCTCAACCCATTTGCATGAGAGGGCTACATAGTAGAAGGCCGCCAGGTATTGCTAAATCTTGGGATATTAAATCAAAAAAAGCAGGAAAAAGCACTTTATTTTATTTCCATGTGGGTGTGTTTATGCCCGTAATAAGTGATACCGTGAAAGATTATTATCATTTTTCGCAGTAAACAAATATTCCACAGTCGTCAAAAATTAAAGGAAGGAAACTCCTCCGAAAAAAAAACCATAGATTGAGGAAAGGATTTAAAACAAATAAAATGGAAATCAGTGAGACTTTTACGGAGGACTATACAATATACTACGGGAATGACTCTCTCAACTACTTCTCCGCGAATGATTCCCTCGGTTCTGGGAATACGACGAAAGCTACTCAAAGCCGGGATGAGGATTTGGCAAAAATTGAAATAGCCGTTCTAGCCTTGATATTCGTCTTCACAGTCCTGGGCAACTTTATTGTCCTCATGGGGATTTATTTCCGAAGACAGAAAATGAGTCGCATGTACTATTTTATTCTGCACTTGTCCATTGCTGACCTCATCACTGCTTTTTTCAACGTTCTCACACAACTCATCTGGGAACTCACCTGGCACTTCCAAGGAGGGAACTTCCTCTGTAAATTCATCAAGTACGCCCAAATCCTCGGACCGTACTCTTCCTCCTATGTACTTATCATGACAGCTGTGGATCGCTACCAAGCTATTTGTTACCCCCTGAGTAACTGTACATGGACAGCGAGGCGATCAAAGTTAATGCTCGGATTTGCTTGGACCCTCTCAGTCCTCCTCTGCATCCCGCAACTCTTCATCTTCAGCTACATGGAGATCTCCCCAGGGGTGAGTGACTGCTGGGCAACTTTTATAGAGGGATGGGGTGCAAAGGCCTACGTCACTTGGTACGCCATCACAGTCTTCATCATCCCCCTAATTATCCTCACATTTGCATATACTTGCATCTGCCGAGCGATCTGGATCAACTTTAGTATGAAGAATTCCATCCGAAGACATCAATTCTCAAGGAGTAGTCGAACTAGTCGAGACTCAGAGACTGAAAATGAGTTGTGTCATACAATAGTGGATTCGGATGGACAGCATGGGAATGGTTCACAAAGACTGGAGCTTTTACATAAGAGAGCTTCTGTGAATAATAGTAAGGCTATTCCGTACTACAACAATCTGAAAGAGTCCGAGGTCAGCTTTGGGAGGAATAAGGAAGGCATTTCTTGGAGACGGGATGTGACAGCTTTGGAGAGAGCGGGGAAAACTGTGACCGTAACTACTTCCTTCATGAAAAGCCCTGATGACAATTTCAATGCGGGGACCAATGGTCCGACCCCACTGACGCACTATCATAATCACCATCCCGATAGAGAACGTTTCTCCAGCTTCCGTGATCCGGACGACAGTGACGAAGAGATAGAGATGGACGAGACTGGACCCACATCACCACAAATAGATAGGATTCAAATATTTCCCAACGGGGCAAAATATTCCACCCCAGTAACTTCCGATGAGCATCAGACAAATCGAAGCAAGAATAAATTCAATCGAAATGGTTCACATTCCAAATCAAATAATAGCAAGACTAAGGCCGCTAGGCCAAGCGTCTGGTCCTCCTCTAAAAATACAAATTGTCTCAATGAAACCACAATATCGGGCCAGTCGAGTGTGGGTGGTGAGCTTACGCCGAAAGGAAACTTAAAGCAGTTGTTGTTAACACCCTCCAGGAATTTAAATAACACTCATTCCATCGTGGCTCGGGAGGAGGGTCGAGGGAAACAGAATGCTGTCAATTCCATGAACACTCGCGGACCTCCTAGAAGGTCATCTGTCAAAGGGATCTCGAGAGCAAAAATCAAAACCATCAAGCTCACTGTGACCGTGATATGTTGCTATGTCTTCTGCTCATCTCCCTTCATTGCAGCTCAGCTCTGGGCAACTTATGATCCGGATGCGAGCAAAAGCCCCTTTTGGACAGGTACGACAAAATTATGTTATTACTCCCCTCATTTTTATATCCACACCAGAAAATTATCTCTTCATTTGAAACCCCCCCCCCAGTACCATGATTCATTACCCACGTATTCATGTGCACGTTCCAGTTTTCTATCAGAATCCTTCAGAAGAGCTGAATCACATGATATGTTAATCGCTTTGGGATTAAGTACAGCAAGGATTATATACTATATATGTAGATACTGTACATGGTAAGACCGTGAATTTCTTAAGCTACGAGGAATAGGTATTGTGTGAGAGCACATATGATTTGCATTAAAGCTGCTCAGGAATACACTCGACATTGTGGAAATCGCAGATAATTCTAAGAAGAAAGCATGAATTTGAAATTGAATGGGTGCATATCAAACTGAGCAATTCCTTAGTAATGTACATATATATTACTCCGGAAGATTTTACGTGCATTTTAATTGGAGCTTTTCAAAGGGTATTTAAAAGAAATTTAAAATCTCCAGTTCGGGATAAATAAGTACATCATCCCAATGATAGTGTACAGCGTTCGGGAGTACATACATACATATGCAAATCCTTAGAGGAACGATCAACCACTGACACAATGTCGTTGGGCTCCTTTGAGATTCGATTCCCCAAAAGCTCTGTATTACTCGACTCTCGAGGGGGGAAGTAATTACAGCTTCAAGTAATAAAAATATAGAATCTGTAATAATTCATGACGTCCGTATCTACTTTTCCTCTGAAATAACAAATCCAGATATTACGTACACTGTGAGGAGAACAAAAGACGACCTAGATCTTGAATTAATTTCCATCAGGGCATAATAATAATTGTATCTTGTGCTTCTCTCTCCTCCAAAAAATCTGTGGGAATGTGGAAAAGGAATGTGGGACCATTAGGTATCTACTATTACAGCGAATAAACACACACAAGTTTAAAAATAAACGTAAATAATGGTTGCTGGGAGGTTCATGTAGAAACCACAAAAAGGAACCTGTGTAGTTATTTCATTTGGCTGGCGAAGGATATTTTCCTCGTAACCTTCAATTGTCGTGGGCTTCCCGGCATGCATGAATTCCGGGTACCTTTGTCTCTATTTTCCAACAGTATGATTCATATTAATTAAAGGATTTAATCAAAAATCGTCCCACAATGAAACAGTCACCTTAGGCCCATTGTGAGTGGGAGCTTGAAAAAGTACCTTGACTTCAGGGAACATGACAGGACCAAAGAATTGAGAAAAGTTCTGCAGATTGTAGTCTTCAGGGAAGCCTTCTGCGGAAGAAATAGATTTCAAGATAGGAATTCTATTCTAAACAGGTTTGATGTTTCCTTTCACTAGCTCATTTTTACTTCCTCGGAGCCTCAACTTTCCCTACAGACAATCCCATTGCTTTTCAGTACCGACCCTGCATCCTCCCTCGATCATATTTCCTGGAAGTAGCTTCGGTCGTTATGGTGTCAGATGCATACACTCTGGGTATGTACGTGTGTCATTGAGGACGGACATAAGATTAATATACCTATATACATAATGACCACCTCTTTTTCCGTGGTTGTTGAAACGCAACAGAAGGAAACTCAACTCCTGCTGTGACCTCTCCTGCAGTTATATTTTTCCTTGGCCCATTGCACAAAATCTCAGGAGTATTATTCTTTTTCACTGCAGTCATAATTAATAAAAAAAATTGACATGGGATTTTTTGTCAAGGCCCTTCCACTTTTTTTTTTCCAAGGACTCCTGAACCTTTGCTATTATTTAATGGTAAAGCTTTGAAAATCCACAAGATATTTCTTCAGTGAGTTGAGACTTGAACCTCAAGTATTGGGGTTGAAATCTTATGGCTCGGATATGTGTCTTTTTAAAATGTCTAGTACGACCCATAAAGAAACTTCAAATCTCTTATGTCTGATGTTCAAATGCTTTTGAAATCATTACCACCCATTTCTGGCAACCGGTAAAATGGGACAATAGAACTCTCTTTCATTGATGTTCCCAAAAATCCTCTTTGGAATAAAATTAGCTATGCTAATATACTTAAGAGGTTTTTTTTAGCTTTCATTGATTTAAATAATTACATCTTAAAATCCACGGATTACGTTAATGGGTTCTCTGCTTTATTACTCATTGATGGAAATTACTTATTGATAGAGTATAAATTTAGACGGGCACTTGTACATAGTGCAAATTGCAAATATCTCATGTAGTACAGTATTCAGTGTGAGCTCTTCTGAGTTGAAACAGAGAATCGCTTTTTATAAACTGGAGGATACAATTCAGTTCTCTCGTCTAAACTCCTTACCACGGGAGTCGTTTATTTAATGGGGTTTTCAGAGATTATTAAGAATGCTAATTTTTGGTGATTGTTTTTAACTTAATTGATTTATTCGGCCTAAGAATATACCTGAATATGGGGAACTTCAAATCTCCTTTTCCTCTCCAATATTTCAAGTCTGAATAGTTTAGTTTCGACTCAAATGTTTTTCACGGACGGGAATAATTTTGTTATACGCCTATGTGATTTTAATATGTTAGGATTAATACGTATGTATCTATGTATGTATATACAATCAGCCTCATGGGGGAGTTGCAGTTCTACACACGACCTGGAAGTACATACCTATGTATAATATTTAGCAGGTACATGTAAACAATTATCAAGTATTCACAATGCTAACACGGGAAATAGAAAGATGAACAGGTTTTCGAATACTCTTGAACGACAGAGAACCTTTTTACCTACACTAAAATATTCATAGTATGATTATGCCACTATTTAATATTTACACAGGACTTATAATTTAACCTTTTACGCTCAGACACAACAGAGAGATCCTTTTACTTCCCCTAGCGCTAGTCCATATATAGGGTTTATTTAAACACGAAATGTTTTCTCAAATATTTGTTGAAGCTAATTTGTAGGAAACTTTATGGGCTTTGATGGGAGACATCACACAGATCTTTAAGCTGCGAATTGAGAGAACATGACCCGTAAGGGAGAGAACACGGTTGGGGAAATTAGCTTCAGGAGCGAAATTGACAACGATACGCGAAAAAAAAGGATTTATGATCTTGACATTTTTTGATGAAAGCCTGTCGTTCATCAAATTTTTTCAAAAAGATGTAATTAATGTAGCAAATTTCATGAGGATTCATTGGATTCTAATATCGTCTTAATAAGTCAGCAATTGCTCTCTCAGGACAGAAGTATTCGGCTAAGTTTATGAAATGTTTTAAAGAGTTGTAATAAAAACAAATATTCTTTCTGTGTTTCAAAGTTGCTTCACATTATTAGGTCCTGAGACCGAAGGGTTTGACTTAGAAAGACGTTGTTGGACTGAAATGAGTTCACATAAAATTTGTTACACAGTTTTCTGAAATCTTTTCATGAGTGCCTGGCCGTCCATCAAAAACTGACAAGATCAGAAGTTCTTTTTTCTCTCATCTTAGTCACTTTCGCTCCTGAAGCTAAATTCCCCCAACTTTGCTCTCTATTCTTACGGGTCATGTCCATAGTTCTCAATAAGAGACCTGTGTGAACAGCTCCCTGAAAAGCCCATAAAATGTCCTATAAACTAGCCTAGCAAAATATTTGAGAATAAATTCTGTTGAAAAAAGGAACTGATGAATTAATTTCTTCGTTGGCGTGCGCGACGGGAAAAATTGACCAAAGTCAATGAAACAAATTTTAGAAAACCTGGAAAAGAATCTTCTACAACCTAGGGCAATAAAATATTTTAAGAGTTACACCCTTATGTGAACTAGGTGGAGGCAGAATAAGAAAAACATCTTGTACTCAAATCACTACACACTGTTGATTTATATTTCCCATTTTATAATAAATTATTGTAATTATTAGAGATTCTGTAATTGAACTGATTCATGTTGCAAGGTCATTTGAGCAAAATTTAAGGTAACATACATAGGTAACACTTGAGTAGCTATTACTGGTGATCATAATTATCTTTAAATTTCAGAGGCTCAAATAATTATGTTTTCGCTTAGAAGGGTTTGTAAGGCTATTACTGGATTCCTTTTCCAGAGTTTCTCATTACTCTTTACCCCATGAATTCAGTTTTATCAAGTTAATACAGGGGCGCTGCATAAACAATTACAACTTATTTCCAAATTAATTACCCTTTACACGTATTGTTTACACGTATGTATGTGTATTATTAACTCTTGAGCAGCTGTGCAACTAAAGATGAGTTCATATGTTCTAACTTCACTGAATTAATGAAAGCACATTTGAAAACAGGAAGCATTGCAAGGCTCACCATACTGCATTTAGCATGGGTCTGCAAACAAATGATCTTATCATATCCCCCACGTATTGTTCTATTATTTTCCATACAATAATCACAAAATTAATTAATACGTCGTAGTATAAAAATTTACTTGGTCATCCAAGCCTGGCAAATAAAGCTGTTTCACTGACCTTAACTAACGTGATCAAGAATTTCCAAATTCATTAATAATAAATTGTAACGCGTTACTTCTGTGAAACAATTTTAAATAAAAACGACAGTTATATTTCATTACTTTTATGCAAATTATTTTAAGAAATTCATTTTTAGCGTAAAATGTAGATAGGTATTCAGGGCCTTTAAAATAATCTTTAGTTGATATAATGGCTCAAATAAAGGCAAGTGTCTCCAATTTAGTGGAAAATTTCCTTTTGTGGATTGCATAAGGGATGAGCAAAATTCTTTTGTGTAAGTTGACTTAAGGCATTCCTCCTTCACTACTTCAAGGGGTAATGGTCTACTTTATAACAAAAGTTATCAAGTAGATCATGGTTCAAAAAACTTCAATGGATATTTAGTAAATAGGACAATGAATAATCACGCTCGAGAAAATTTAGCATTCTGTTACCCTCACAAAGGTTAAACTTGTGTGGGAAATTCGGACTTGGCTTTTCTTACCAATGCGTTCTATTTGCCTAGTCATTAACAACATTCTTCGCTGGAAAACTTAGGGTTCAAAAGAATCAGAGCATTCAAATGTAACTACTGAAGTATAAGTTTTTAAGTGCATACGTGTGGACGGGCTATTCACCAGACTGAGTAATTAGAAGTGACCTTAACCTAATTAGGAGTATCAAAACCCAACTAATTAAAATGTGGAACCCCAAGGTGCACATTGGTTAGTAATTATCAACAACTACAGTAATTAAGTATTTCCATACGAAAGACTTGGAAAAGGAAAAAACACAAAATGAAGGAACAGAAGTTCTGATGTAGTTTAGGGAGCGTAAACTTTCTCCAGACGATACTCCGGGACCTGCGTTTTCATTATCTATTTCTTTCACTATTTCCCCAGTCAAGTAATTATTGATGCTATGAAAATGAAAATTGACTCACGCATGGCAATGGGCGAGATGGATGAGGGAATTCAGTTTTATTTACATCCTACACACCCTGTCTTACAAACTGTTTCCACATTCGTAATAATTAATTATTACATATTCACACAACATGCAAATGGGATACTACCTCAAAGTAATTGAGTTATAACTTGAGGTTCATATTTTACATCAAGTCTTTTTTCTCCCAATAGCTCCTCTCAGCCGATGAGGTCCCTTTCACCTATCTGTGCTCTTAGGACGCTTCATAGCTTCTAATGATATCGTTCAGTGTCCTTATTTGTTTTCTCTGGGGCCAATTCCAAAACATCTCAGCTAAACTTTGTGGTTTCCATGACATGAAAGCATCTTCCTATTTCCCAGTAAGTCACGATTTGAGTCACTTTCACGAGCTTTCACCTTCAAACCGCTGAGAAGTAAGGTTCTATTTTTAGCTCCTCGACTGAGCTTCCCCAGTGCACTGATATCCCACCAAATGCCTCTTTGCAGGGGTAATTGGTCCATTGTTCCGTGGTCAGTTGGCAATAAATAAAAGTTAGGAGGCAACTTCCCAGTTACTTTCTTTAGTTTCTCCCATATTGTCACCAAGCTGTGGAATGAAAGTGCAAGGTCTTGCCTTGCATTTGAAAAATCCCTTTTGGAAAAAAAAAAGCTTTCTGAGGGCAATCTAATTTAATTTAAAGGTTACTCGGTAATAGGGTTCCGTAATATGAGGTGGCCATGAATGGATTGTCAATAAACTTCAATTACATAGAAAATTCATTACTACTCACACCCAGGCAGGGTTCGGGATTCGAGTGGTATTAATCTATCGGGGAGTGCAAGTTCAATGCTGTGGGTATCAAATGATCCCTGTATAAACTGCAGCTGGAAATAAAAGAAAAGGGAAATGAGACGTCTCTCAAAGCTGATGGATTTCCTTGGATTTAAGAACAGGGTAAAGTCAGAGAGGGGGAAGGCGGTAATTCACTGAAATGAGTGCCGACTAAATGGTAGACTCCGACGGATTCATTATTCGTGGTAATAATTGGGCGGATATGAGAGAATTGACACTCAAGGAGAGTCTGCTGTAATTCCGGGCATTGAAAAGGGAGTGGAGTGAGGAAAGGGGGAAATTACAAGTTTGTTGAGAATGTCAAGTAATGATGTGATGATTTCCAAGTTGGAGTTAATTTCCCTCCACTTGCCGTGCTGTAGTATTCCCAACGGTGGTGATGGCCCCATTTCATTTACATGTTGTGAGTGAGGTCTCTAGCTCTCGTTGTATATAAGTCTATGAGCAATTTATGTTCTTAGTATCTATCTATTGGTACTAAGAAGCATCTCTCATTCTACAGTCTACAATGTATCTGGGTTGGAAGTCTAGGGGAGGGATCCGAGACCAAGAAGGTATCCGTCTCGAAAGTACTAAGATCTTTGAAAGGGCGCGAGGATGTTATAAAGATCTTCTGATTAGGTTTTGATGACATCCGGAATAGATAGCCTTGCTTCTTGGGACATATTGGCGATCCCTCTCTCTTAATGCAACCGTTTGTTCCGGGACCATTATGCGCTTATCGTATTAGGCATATTACCATACTACACAGGGCTCCGTGCGATAGAACAAACGACGGGGGAATGCGGATTGTAATGCACGTTTATTGAGTTACAATTTCAACACTGGGGAAATATTTCCCTCCTTATCATCCCCTGCATACCAGATGAGCTCAGGTTAGGTGTATTATTTCGAAGAGCGGCGTTGATGGCAAAGACGTCTCTTAATGGCCATTAAGGCTTGGCAGGGTGGTTCAAGTGGAAGTTGACGGCTTTTCTCACAAGTCAAAGTAAGAATGTCCTTTTGGTTTAATTTGGCATGACGCTAGAGATAGATAGACAAATACATTTCTCGGCATCAAATTTCTAGTATTAAAGCCGGTCTCACATTCAAATGCGATTGGATACATACATTCTGAATGTATAGTAGATACCAAAAAGTACAGGGCACAGTACATAAGGGATGTTTCCCTATGCATATTTGATGCAAAGGGTATGCTGAGACCTGAAACATATGCGGAATAAGTATTCAAGGAGCTCCCAGCCAAACTACTTGAGGGGAACTTCCGTTGAAGATCTTCCCCCAGAAGTTCTGAGTTCAAAAGTTACCATTGCAACAGTTTATGAGGGGTAATAAGACGAGAAGATGTCCATTACGTGCATACGACCTCTCTGGCTCCAGGAACAGGAAATAATGATACGCAAAATGACAACAAGCTTGATGAGACTCTACACTCCCGCCTGCTTCTTTCGTAGCAAGTCTTTGTTGTTCCCTCAAATCATTGGGATTCTTCTGGAGTCCACTTTTGTTTATGTGACTGGAGCTTGGGCAGAGTCATGAATTTGGAGGGGACTCTGGATATGCATCCCTTCGGTACCATTTGCTTTGATCGAAAGGGATGATTATCAAACTATAATTTATTGGAGACAAGGTTCGGCTTTCATTGTCACAATCTAGATCAATGCATCTTATGCTGGGAGGAAGGCTCAAAGAACAATGAAACGTTACATTTGGTATAATTTCCAGTATATATTATATGTTCTATGTCTACTCCGAGGAGGGAAAAACTGCAATTCCAATTTTATTTCTATGAAAGGACCCCCGCACAGGCTGCTCCTGGTTCCATATCAAACCCTATCCTTTTCGGATAACATATATTCTGCCACCTCCTTCTCTCTTGCGATAGCTGTCGACAGTAATTGAAACCTATTTAATTTGGTGGAGGAAGCGGGCATTTCCATCGGTTTCCCCTTTCCCATTCACATTAGACCACGTGGTTTTTGGGGAGTTGTTCACTCTCTCCCGGAGGACCCGAAAGAAATATCGGGAGAAAAGTGCTGAGGAACGGAGTTGAGGCTCTTGAATCCCAGAGTAGATTCGTAATTGGTTTAAGATATAAGGATAAGATCCTTTTTGTTTAGCTTGGAGCAATCAGAGAAGGCGGAATTTATACGGGTCGTAATGATGGGGGGGGGGGGGTGAACCGATAAAGTAATTTATATTTTGTACCGTGTGCCGTCAAGATATGACTCCATTATAAATCAAGCGGGAAGGCCTTAATCCAGAGTAATGATTTGGATCACAGGATCAACGTCTCTCTTGAAGCTCTCTTCCCAAACCCAAAATGTTTCATGCAGAGCTCCACCATGTTGCTCCTGTTCCTCTCATATAAATCAAAAGAGTAAACATATTCCAGAGGACAATTTTCCACGGGAAATACCATAAGAGACAGTCGTATTTTTAATAGTATTTTTCCCCCAATAAAAAATTTTCTTCCCAAATTCTCCACATCTTCTCTAACAAACCCTTCAGCCAAGGCTTAAAGCTAAAGGAATAAAAAAGCAACTGTCTCCCCCAACTACAGGGATGAGAGTCTCAACTCCTTCAAGAATATCAGCCTCTGTTGATATAAATAATATATGAAAGGATATCTATGTTCCACTGGAACCCATGATAGGTCACATATTAAAACATATAAATATATTTTCCTGTAGGTACTAAAGAAAAGCATTTGGGCCTTCAAGTGGAGACAGATTTGTGGTTTCAACTGTGAGACGTACTTTTTACACAAATTGTATTTCCCTTTAGATTTCTTACAGACCTACAATTTATCTATGTTCTATATATTTCCAAATGTACATTATCTATTCCTATTCCTAGCAATTCTTTTGAGGGAGAATTAACTGAGATTAGAGCTCAAGGAAAATCATTTCTTTAAAATACTCAACTTGGATTAAACAATGTATTGGCCCAGTTTTACGGACAAGCACACAAGACTGACCCAGAATTTGGAGCAGGGACAGTCAAAATTACAAGTTCTGAATTTAATCCTTAGCTCCGTGGACTCTTTTTGTGGAGAGCGGAGGTAGAAACAGAGCGAGTGTATTTTGGGAGGGGGAGATTTATAGGGAAGGGCAGTTCAGACGGTTTTTGTGGAAGAGTAGGTTGAAACTACGCACTGTCTGGTGGCATGAGTCTGAACTGAAGGGAGGAAAGGAAAAGTAGGTAAAAGGAAGTAAGGAAGAAAGTTGTTTCAGGAAAAGTCCCCAGAAGAAAAAAAATGGTTCTTAAAGTCAGAACATAACTTTTACAGATAGGTACTTACCTCTTAACGAAAAAATAAAAGTAAAGAAAGGGAGTCATGTAGATCCGTCTTGTTTTCTTTTATAGTTCTCTCCTATGGAAGTCTCCGGCTCGTTATACTGTATATTCTGAGGATTAAGTTTCCCCCCACAAAGAACCCCACAGACGATATTCGAGTTCTGTGACATTTGGAACGGATGGTTCCGTCCTGTAATTTTGTATATAGTTCTTTCCATCTCCTTTTAAAACATTTATTTTCGAATTCAGGATTCGAGCTGAACTCCATCTGGCAAATGATTATTCTATTGTTTTTTGAAATGTAGCTTGGTTTTTGTAAAAGGTGATCCCTTCATTCAGAATTTCAGAGAGAACTGGGTATCCTCTTACATTTGAATAAAATTCTCCCTGTAACTTCCCACAATTTCATATTTTCCTTTTTGAATAGTAACAAAACCGTCTCATTCCAAGGGAAAGCACGTATCGAATGTGCATTTTGAGATGCAGTTGGTGGGATAAAAAAAAATATAAAAGAATTGAGAGAGAAAGTGTGGGGGAAAAAAGAAATGATTCTTCTTCCCACTCCCTTTTAAAGTCTTGTAAATGTTACTCTATACATTTGATTGATACTTTCAATGGATTTTCTTTGGCAGAGAACACAAAGCTCCATCGTCAACTTTTCCCTTTCTTTCTTCAAGTACCTTTTCCAGGGGGAACATTGCAGAGCAATCATTCATTCATAAGTAACATGAGCGGGACTCCGTAACACTTGGAAAGTTTTAGCTATCAAAACCATTTCATTGGAGAGCATTACGAGCTTGTTGAGTATACTACATTATACGATTTTTGATGTACATTATGCATGAGGACCGTCCTTTGCAATTTTCCTTTTGAAGATACAATTGTGCCTATGTGTTTTTTATACATACATAGAGTCAAATCTTATTACTCCTTGAAAAAAAAAGTCCAATTTTAGTTCTCCTTTAATAGGCAGGCAAAGAGCCTGTTCTGCATGTAGTGCATTAACGTAAGGGGCGATATATATTCCTCCTTCTTAAACGATACTCTGGGAGAGTCCGTATGGATGTAATAGAGATCATGTTGGCTCTGGACTTATATAATTATGTAGAGCATAGAGGGCCGGGCCTGATGTACACTGGGAGGGAAAAGTTTCAGTTAGCTTGCATTGCTTACAACTGCAGGAGCGGAATAAGTTTTTCATGGAACTGCATATGTATCTATGTATGTACATGCATATATAGAAAGCCCGTCCGTAAAAGTAAGGTGGATAGACGTGCTTGAATTTATTACTTTGGTATTACTTTTAGGCTCTTCCGTATACTGTACTCGCCCCAATTCTCCGGGATGGCAAGTCGTGACCAGCGATGTATTTTTGTAACATGGGGCTCGAACATTTCCTATGGTTTTGTTTCCTTCCGGGGAAAATGTTAATCCCTTGTCTCAAGTGTTCTTCGGACCTCCCCGTCCGTTTCTTAATGTTATTTGCTTAAAGTAAAATATTCCTTATAAAAGGGGATATGCAATTTCTGGGAAGTATTTAAAATATAATATCCTCGTGTCGCTCACACAGTTGAAGTAGCAGCCGTTTTTTAAGCTCCGAGCTTTATTTGAAAGCAAACATTTGCCTCGGGTCAGGCCGTTGTAGCTTCAATAGTCGCATCAAATGAAATATTCAGAGAAATTTCAGAGCCAGTGCTTCCATTAATTCCATTTATTTATGCCTGTGCAACAAAATTTTAGGATGGAGAATGTGCTCCGTGTTCAAACATTTTAGAAAGCCTCTTTTCCAATACACCGAGTCCAGTAATTTGCGTTGCATCGGCTTTCAAAAGAATTTTAGTCCCAATGTCATGTGAACTGGATGGAATTTTTCTTCATGGAGGACCATCCAAAGGCAATTACTGGAAGAATTGCCCTCATTTTAAACAAGCATTGTTGCACACGGGCCCCTAGTATACACTTGCAAGGATAAATCTCCACACAATCGAGAAAATGGAGTCTAACCAAATAAATCGGGTTATATATTTCGTAGGAAAATTGGAGGCACTATGGGATTTTCTCGGAACATTTTAAAAAATTTTTGGAGAAAGTTATTCAACTATGTTTGATTTTATTCTAACAGTAATTAGATATAGGAAAAGGAGTGTCAATTAAAAATCAGGAAGTAAATCAGGACTCAAAGAGTCAATTTCTCCTTGAGGTAGGAAAATTTTAAAGCAGAAATAATGCTAGGATAATAGGCTTTACTCAACTGAACACTAATTATTTAATAGTATTTTCTCTTCCATATGTATCTACGTATGGGAAGTTCCTGAGCCTAAGCCTTTAACTGACTCAAGGTCAGGGCTCAAAGCTGAGAATTTCGGGTTTAGTTTTCCTTTTGTATTTATGTACTGCCTTTCAAAGAGTGCAGTCATAGGGACTGAAATAATCCTAATGATAAGTTACTGCGCTACTAATACTTGAATTTAGGCCTCCTCACGGGAGTCCGAATGCCAGTTCTCTGAGCACGGCACTCACATCAATAAATACTTATAGAGATTTGTCTCTCACCTAAATACAAAACCTGGGCGAGAGAGCTGAGGATTCATGCCAGTCCGTAGTACATAATAGTGTTTTAGAATAATGGGAGGGATGTTGATATAAATACTTTCATTTGTGCACAACTCCCCAGGAAATTCTCATTTTGAGTACACTTTTCACAATCGTGTGAGTAATTGGAAGGAACGGAACTCCAGGACAGAGATACGGATCAGAGTAACAAACCCATCGGGTACTTCCGTTTCTGCGTAGGTAATCAAATTTTTCCCCCGAATTTGAAAATTAAACCTTCCCAATGACTAACTCCGGAAAATCGTACTTCCCACTGTGACTGACCCGTCTTTGATGTTAATTGGGTGTCGGCACGCGTAGGACGTATCTGGTAGACTAGGTTAATGCTGGATTGTATGACGTACATACATATGTATCTATAGATACATATGCACAGAGTAATAATAATTATTACTTTAAATAAAATTCCATGAGAGAAATGCTCTCAGAGGGAAAGCAGCTTTGACGCCAGCAGACGTACAATTTTTTCCTAATTGTACGGACGTCACTTACTCCCGTGTCCTTCGGATTGTGCCTCTGTAATAATTAGGAACAAAAAGTTTGGGGACTTGTAAATTTACTGGAGAAAAATCTTTAAATAAATTAAGGAATTCTCATAAAAGACAGTCCCAGTGAGGGTGTTGTCAGCTGAGGGGGAACGAGTTACAATATTCTTTGTGAAGTTGTAGAGAATTGTTGAAATTGTTTTTAGCATGGTAGTTGAATCAATTTTTCCAGAACAAATTACATCTTATTGTTAGTACTTGTCTCTGTTCAGAGATGAAAGGTTGCTTGCTCAAGTCAGAGCCTTTCTGAAATGCTTGAACTTGTATTCATTAAAATCCCTCCCTACTTCTTTTGTTTTGCATAAATTTGAGCTCACACGTCAGTTAACTTACAGGCATGCCATTTAAAATCCTTTCCACCCCGACGGAGCTAATTTGATTAGTACGTCTCCTAAAATATTTCCAAGTTTGCATTAAATAGTCTCCAAATAAGAGAGGAAGGTTGTTGGACCTCTCCAGCATTCCTCCTTGTCAAGGAAGGTACATACATTGGAATTGAGCTTTAAATTAGGACAACTTCAAAAGGAAAGGTCGAGGCTTTTGTAGAGAAGTTGGAGGAAGGGGTATGGTATGAGAATTCTTCTTCTTTTTCTCAAATTTCCTTAATTTTTCCGATTCTATTTTGTAGAACACTTTACCAAATAAGACAGGGGGCTGTAAATAAAGGATTTTATATTTCATAAGAACCAAGGGCATCAAACCAAGTGAAATCTGAGGGATTTGGGGGGATTGTTTAACCACGGATTTCTCTCTGTTGATATTTCCTGGGAAGGGAAGGGAGGGAAGGAGAGTGGGAGGGAAATCCTCAGATAACTGATAATGTCGACGGTAGCTTAAATTTTTCGGATAGGAGTTCTAGGGTGAGGCATTGGTTTGCTCTGTGTTTCTGAGAGGAAATAAGTAGACCCGAGAGTTCCCTCCGGGAAGAGATTTTTTTTCCCGAGCATTTTCACTAAATAAGTAAAAAAAAAAATTCTTGTTATTTGATTTCCAGGAGCGACTTTCACCATCCTCACACTCCTGGCATCCCTCAACTCCTGTGTGAATCCATGGATATTTTTATTCTTCAACCCGAATTTACTCCAGGATTTCCTCAAAGGATTTGGATGCTCCAACCTGATACCACAGAAGAGTCGAGGTGGGCATTTACCTAACGCGGCCACTGTGAGAAAATCTGCGTCTCCGGCCGGTGCTATTTCCAGGGCTAATACTATGAGGAGCACTGTTTCAAGGGTCGATGGCACACAACTGAAGACCATGTCCATAAGCTCAAGTGTGAATATGAATGCAACTCCCGTGGAGGCAGTCAGCAGTTGTTTACTATCCACAGATGCGTCCCGTTCCGTTAAGAATCCCCTTGCTGTTGCTCAAATGAGTGAAATCCAGAGTCAGAATGGGAACTCCAGTGTCATTTCCATTCCGAATACGAAACTGGCCGGCTAATAAACTACTACTCATTTTCGCCGGTTCCTCAGGTTGGAACATAAGTAAAAGTCTGTGAAACAGAGAGTTCCTCCCTCTCGGGATACTTTCTCCTTAGGGACGTGTGCACTGGTAAGTTTGGCAGGATCCAAGGTTCACAGAGGGGAAGTGTCTGCGTGTATGTATGTGTGTGTGTGTGTGTGTGTGTGTGTGTGTGTGTGTGTATTTGTGTGCACTCTGGAAGAAAATATAAACCTGAATTTTTCCCTCGAGCTAATGTACGAAAATAAAGGGAGGCTTTTTAAGTAGGTTTAGAAATTTTAGTATAAAAAAATGTACGGTCGATTCCAAACTTGGAAACATCTTTCCTCCATTATGCCGTGGAAAAAATACGTATTTTAACTACTCTCCTCTCGCTTGTACTCCCTCCGTAAATGTGGGGTAGGAAAGGGGTTTTGAGACAACTTTTATAGAATTTTTCTAAGAGACTTTTTTGAAATAAAATTTTATCAGTATGATTTTGATGGGGGAGTATAATTTTAATGGCTAAAGGATAAAATACTCTTTTGATGTCAAATATAAGTGTGATTTAAATGTAAAAAAATTAATGTTATTTTGAGATAAAAAAAATATTCAAGACATATTCTTCAAAAAAAAAAAAAGTTAAGGAAGCTTGCCAAATTTAGTTCACGGAGAGGAGTCAGGATTGGGTGTGTGTGTGTATACGTACCAGATTAAAAGTGTTACCTCGGGTAGATATATATATGTAGTTTTATTGAAAGGAAAACTTTTACAGGACAATACATTTAGGTCGTTTCGAACCACATAATACTTACTAATGTATGCTTATGGCCCATTAAAACTAACGATAAAGTTTCTATTCCCAGAGAGAGAGAGAGGGGAGGAAAAATCATTGAAACTATCCTCGGGAATCCTGCTAGTGGTGCTCCTATACATTTAACTAGTATAGCTCTAATAATTCGAGATAGACCCCGCATATTTTACTTTCTTCCCAGTTTTTTTCCCCCCAACTGAACTTGTAAATCAACCCCTATTTACATACGTTGATGCTGGCAGCAGTGTAATGGGTGTCGTAATTCTTTTTGTGGAACAAAACTCCATAATGTGATTGTTCTTGAGAGGTAGACAAAAAAAATTTAAATGATTCTTCCTACCCGTCAAGGTTTATTGTGAATGCATGAAAAGAAAATATTTATCATCCTATTTCCAATATACCTCCATATATCTATATATAACTATATTATATAAGCTTTATAATTATTACATATATAGAGACTGTGGTATACTGTCGAATGTAGAGCATAGAGCACATACTGGACTTGTTATAGGATGCTCAGGCAGGAAAGGGAAAGGACTCTTAACCACACACGGTGGTTAGCTGCAGGCTTATATAGGAATGAGTGAGAGAAAAGGATATATTTCCTACAGTTATTTATTTCACTGTAGGGGAAAACACTAATAACACAGGAGCCATTTGTTGGGCCTTCCTGTGTTGAAAACTATCTCAAATATTTCAAGAAACGTTGACAAGGTAATGAAATGGTGAATCATTAGAGAT
The DNA here is from genome assembly GCA_947179485.1 of Allacma fusca. Classification (NCBI taxonomy): domain Eukaryota; kingdom Metazoa; phylum Arthropoda; class Collembola; order Symphypleona; family Sminthuridae; genus Allacma; species Allacma fusca. The sequence continues at coordinate 19,020,740 of OX359250.1, read as the reverse complement.
GAAAAAGTATGTTATGAAAAGACCTTTATATATATTTTGGCGTCTAAATTTATTACCAGTCTATCTGTAGATACATACATTGAATTATATAAGTGTAATTACTCCTGGAAATCTCCCCTCCCCCCTACTACTACTTAATTACAGTTATTTGTACCTTTTCCCATCAGCTTCTGATAATGTCATTTTTTTCCACCCTATGTACATACATATGTAGGTATACCACAACATGAATCCTAGCATTGTGTAATAGCATTGAGTAATAGCATTGAATACTGGTATTAAAATGTGATTAATTCTATTCCTGCTAGAACGTGGATGTGGTGTTGGGGAAAAAAACGTCCTTACGCCATTCCTTTTCCAAATAAAAACTGTTAATAATTGTTCCGTAAACATGAGTATCTATTGTTAAGTCAGATATTTCACTGATATCATTGTAATATTCATGTGGGGGACAAAGTATTCGAAATAAAGTTTGAAAAAAAAATAATACATGCTACTTTTTTTCATTCCTTCATTTTAATCTTTAAAGTTGACTCAAATTTAACGGATGAAGGGGGGGCTTCTTGCAGAAGACAGCATTTCTCAGGGAATTTTATAAACAAGCTCGTACATAATATGATCCTGACGCCAAGAGGCTCGTAAAGGTTTTTCTTTTCACAGGGCGTAGATTTTTCTCCCTCCGGTACGCACACACTAGACTTTGAAGGAGGCACGGAACATTTTGCGGACAATATTTCATTTTGAAGTCACCATTAAATGTCCTTCCGTCTCTCAAGTTACTATTACCCAGAGAGGTATCTCATAACTGCAGCTGATCCTGTTGAAAATCATATGAGGGAAATAAGATGTTGAGTAAACTCTAGGAGTTTACATCCCACAAGCCGCTCCCAGCTTTCCCCGGGACGGGCAACAGACTCTCAGCATTAAAAATTGTAATTTGGTTGTCAGATGAGGTAGGTTAGTTGGAAGAATCGGAGCGGCATGTGAGCATCTGCCCAGAGAGGTCTTTTATGGGTCCATGGTAATCAGTTCCCGTAAATTAGAATTGTGTTGGAATTGTCAAACCTGTCTCGTCTACATTCACACCTTGGAGTTTGTAAACGGATGCCATCATTACGTCCAGGCTTCTCAGCAAAATGAGATACGTCAACAACGACAGGGAGTCCCAGACTTATTCATTACATCACGTCAAATATGGGGAGGGACATTCTTTTATGCCTGTACTTTCAGCTGCTACTGCACTTTGTTTATTTACAATTATCACCCCGTCGTCATTAATAATTTCGGGGAACTTCAGTAATAAGTCAATAATAATTATGGATAATTATGAGCCTCCTATTTTAGCAAACAATTCCCCGCTACTGCCATATCTGTAAAGGGAGCAGACGTTTATTAGAAGTATTTCAGAGAATCTATAATTTTATGGGTTTCATTGTGTGTTGTACTGTAATCATAGCTACATATGTACATATCTGCAGCTATGGTTATTCCAGACCCAGATCTATACTGGACGGTTCCTAGGCAGAATAGCGCGTGGGTGAATAAAAATTAATAATTGATTGCTCCCCGTATCTCAGGAGAATTATTTAAATCGAAGATTATACCACAGGAAACCCCAATCCCGGGGGTTGACTTGTAAATCTGAATTACTCAAAGTTGAAATAAAATAGAATGTGATTGAATTTCCTTTTGATAATTGATAGTGAATTATTGTGTATTCTCGAACAGGTTCATATGGGTAATTCAAGTACATTGCTAAAAGGGTAAATTCACTTGATGTAATATTAAGGCTTCACTCAACTATTCCCGGAGTAATAAAAAGACTGACGTCTGTACGGGACAGCGGGTGCTTTCACTTGAACTCGATATTATATATGTACACGTAGGGTTTAGGGGAAATTTATTAAAAGCTACTGCTATCCAATTCCAATATCAAAAATGAGTGAAGTTGAAAAAGTCTTTTTCAATTTTAGCTCCCACTTGTGTATACATTTTTAAACAGTTTTTAATCAACTAACGTCAGTATCAGTTTTCAAATTATTATTGTATAATCGCACCCTGTCATTGAAGCAGGTCCTTGTCATGGCAGTCGTTACTTAGTAATAGAGCACATTTAATAATATTTAATAATGTATATTTAATTTATAATTTTATAATAAAATTTTTGAAAAAAAAAGAACTTCTAATTGCTGTTCAGCTATATTAGGAAACTTTGGGAGCCCAGACAACTTTCCCTTAATTTGTCCTACCCTTCATAAATTTCTCAAACACGACACTGCGACACAGCGACGCTCATACAGGAAAGTACTCACGACAAATTTTTTTCAATTAAGATATTTCATTATTTTCATCATCGTGGGTCTATTTATTTCAAAGGGGACCGACGACAATGTCGGTTATGTACTGCCGCCTCAGGGCCGTCATCAGTTCCAATGCCTGGCTCTGTGTGCTGGCGATTTCCGTTGATAGCAGGAAGTAAGTATTTAGCAGGAGTTTATTAAATGATGAAAGTTGAGAATAGTGAAAGTGGAGGTGTTAATTAACTGCATCCAACGATTCGTAAGTGTTCAAAGAAATTTTTAATGATGTCCTATGGGAGGCGCTCGTAATTAAAAATGATTTGTCATGTTGGAACCTGGATTTAAAGCTGATGCAACAGTGAAAGGATTTTCAATATTTCCAAGTAATTTTCCAAGCCAACCAGCCTGCTGTCTTTTATTTCCTTGATGACGATGAAGTTGGACAAATTTCCGGGGAACTTCCAAATCCTTAGGAGTTTTTAGCACCCACGCGGTCTAGGTTCAAGTGACATCAATCTCCATACATTACGTCAGCAATTCTGTTGTTGAGGACGTGAAACCTATGTACACCATTAAGACATTTGTTGGTTTAGTTTCTAGGAAGCATAGCATACTTACGTCTGATGTTTCCTTGTTATGTTGATTGTGAGTTGCGGTTGTTGTTATTTACCATTGCAGGTACTTACGAGAATATTTAATTGTTTCGAATTGTCTTTGCTACTTCACAAATTCAGAAGTTGTAGCAATGTTGTGGGAAATGCAACTCAAGTGAAACAAAATATAAGCAATAAAGTTACAATACTATCCCAATTTCGCCTCATGCTTTCTTTGAGTAAGGCTTCAAACGTTGAAAGTTGTTGTAGGTCAAAAACTTAATTCCACAACTTCTATTTGAAATTACTGGACTGAACGACTGCTTTCAACTCCATACTTCAATACGTCCCAAATAGTAGGGTCTCCGTCAAATACCGATAATTTATATGAAAACTCTCCAATTTGCCTGGCTATTGAAAATTTCATAGTGATCAAGGGCCCTCATTCTTGTAGTTAGTTTGCTCAGTGCAGTGTGATAAGTGATTACAGTACCGTATAATTTCAGACACTGGCATTAGAAATGAACTTGCAAGCACTCATGCATAAATTTGGATTACAATTATTGCGTAATTTCCGTACTAATTGTAAGTTCTATCTAAAAATTTCTGGCTACATTCTGTCTCATATTTTTCTTCAGTCAGTTTTTCATTCTACGTGCAAAATTCCACATGTATCTGTACTATTTCAATTTTACATTTCACAGGGTATTATGTATGTAATTATATCTTGTTTGAATTTCGAAAGGTCTACAAAGCTTTGCTGGGAGTATAAACACAGTGTGTTTTTAAAAATGTAAATGCTATGCATGTATTAGCGTCGCGTTGCCCGAAGGAATATCCATAAATAACTTTCAAATTATGGATGAGCTAGAGGTCAATGTCTTTTAGAAGGAGTTCGCGTGGGCTCGACTAACAAAAGGTGGACATGACAAATTTGGAGGTTGTCGGGAAAGCTTTTGAACGAGTTACTACAAGTACACTTCCCTATTGAAAGGTCAGCCGTGATTATGGTTCTAAGTCATACAAAGGTTTTCATTTTTTGACTTCTAATCTCAATGTATGGCTTGTCTTTTGTCTGACATAAAAATTTTTGAAAGACGTTCTAGATACTCTGTGTAGAGCTTACGGGGAAAAGTTTAAACATATCTACCCATAGTCTACTTCTACTTTGACTATATGTCAAAAACATGTGTGAACACCAGAGGATGTTCAGGGTTCATTGTCGACCTTGTCATATTTGCTGACGGGGATGACGTGACTGTTACTAAATTGATATGCTTCGACAATCCTTTTTGTGTAATGTACATACTGTGATGCTATCAGACTGATATATTGAAATGGAAGGAGTGTCCTCTTGGGGACTGTGTCTTGAAAGGAATATTAAGTCACATATTTTAGCTATCTGAAAGACAAGTACACAAGGACGGAGATGCTTTTCGAGTATTATTTACCTGGAGACCTACACAAATTGACATGGCTTGTATTATATGAGCTGAAAATACGTGGAGATTGTCATGTCTGAGGGGGATTTAAAAAGTCGACCTGTATCTATAGATCTTTGGATGGGACTGGAAGGCCACTACAAATAGTTGTATGAGGTAATTTCATATTCCTTTAATCTAATCGGATGTATGTAAACTAGCATGGCATACCCAGACCACTGAAATTTCAGGAGAAGAGGGAATGAAATGAGCTGAATTGAATTAATACAGTAAAAAAATCCAAAGCTTCTGTTCAGCAATCCATATCCTATTCCCTAACACAAACAGTGCAGAAATTATGCCTGGAGGATCGTATTTACTTTGTGAGAAGAAAAATCCCCAGTATTTACTAATTTGATATGACTGAGCAAGCTAAGGGAAATGGAAAAATTATTCCAAAACGTTCCGTACCGGCGATTCCTTTCATTCAAGCAGAAGCTTGTTAGGTTGAATAGACGAGATTTGTACTGCTTCTTCTTGATTTCCCCGTGTTGTACTACATTATGCATGGTTTTCTCCCATATCTTTTGGAGGTTCCTCCGGATCCCATTTTATGTGTGTTCATGTTCACATTCCTATTATCCGCAGTTGAGGAGCAATTCCTAAACAAATGTCTTTCCATACGCTTTAATCGAAAGTATGGAGGAAACTGGGAACTGGAAGACCATGTAGAGGGGAAAAGGTCTAGTTTGTGCTTGAAGTACTTGCACATTTTTACTACCTCATTTTCCCGGGCAAATAAATGCCAAAATAGAGTACCTTTTATCGGGAGGCGTTTTCCTACAGTAAATAGTGGGATTCAGGTTCAAGGTACGGAAGGGACGTACATATGTACATACAGATAGATACAATAGTACTTATAGCGTGTATAATAATAAGGTGTATAATAAAAGGTACTGAAATATCCCAAACTTTTTTTTCTTTTGGAGCCAAGCAAGATATAAAGTTTTGCTCAACGTGCCCACTGTTTTTAAGAAACCCTTGAAATCTAATTATAGGAACGGAGTTGACAAACTAGCCGCACGAATGACGCTGGATTTCAAGAGGTAGTAGCTCCATATATTTTTTTCCCCCGACAAAACAATCCAGCACTGCCTGTTCACGTGCCTGTGATAAATGATAAGGATACAAAACTCCTTTTTCTCCAGCCATGACAGGCTCGCTTGAGCTGGAGAAATGATATTAATACGTACTCTTCCGAGTTATGTAGAGCTCCTATCACATTATCTCCCTAGACTGCAGTTCAGACATTACTGCTTTCTCAGTGGGGAAAGTTTTAGTAGTAAAACAGTCCTGTTCGCACATATGAAAGTTAAGGAAATCGATGATCCACACAGGTACATTTAATGTATACAAATCCACGTGTCCAGGTACTTAGGTACACCTTCCAGGATGTGGAAGTGCTAGGAACGGAGCTTAAATTTGGCTCGTGTACATATCAATGATAAGTGATCAAACCACGAGAATCTGACCGCACCTACCCCTAAAAACCTGCAAGTGAGGGATGAGATCTGTTTTTGCAGGTAGTGCCTGGCAGGGAAAAATAATCTAAGGCTGTCACTTGATGTGTACAAGCCCATACGGGAGCTACCATGGTGCTTAATTCCTTCGTATCTTGTGTGTTTATACAGCTCAAGTTCACGTGTACAAGGACTTTGATATACTAATGTACTGTCCATGGTGTTGAGATAAGTCAAATTTAATACAAATTTACTCACAATCAGAGCTCCCTAATGCATCAACAGCTGTCAACGCATCCAAACACCAAGGCATTAATCCAAACTGCGGATATTGGAATATCCTACGGTTGCACTACTTGCACATGAGTACTGTTTTCCCTAACACAAAAGGTTTGATCATGAGATATAGCACCGGGTGTATGTGCTATATGAGAATGAGGTTTGGAAACAAGATGCGGAAATTGGGAGAAACTGCGACGAATCTTGTCAATTTAAAACTCAAACTTTATTTCAATGTATGCTTCAACAAACGCTTGTGTGACCTTCTGTCCAATTTGTAGCTAATTTTCTCTCTGGTATTCTATCTGTAAGACCAATTTTGCTTTGCTAGACGTGATCACATGGGCCGTACAACTTATCAAAGAATATCTTTTATTTGACATTAAAGAGTAAAAATGTTATATTTTTGCACCACATATGTTTCAGAAAATATTTCCAGGGCAGGATAAACTGGGTCTCGGGAAAGGGCATCTATATTTAAATTTACAATTACTTTATTTTAGCGGGTAGGAAAATTGTAGGGCTGAAGGGTAAGGCTCCATCTACATAACCTACCTTTTAATTCTTTAAACTAAGGGCATTACGATCAGTTACTGCAGTATAAAGATAAGCATTGAAATGGTCAACTGATTCTACTACGGTAAGGGCTTCGAACTCAGTGACACGGCAATTGACTTCGTGTTTATTAAGGGAGCAGGAATAATAAGTTAGGGGTGCTTGGAGTCATTCTGTATTAGGGAAATGCAACTAGCTATTGTCGGGTATTTATATGAAGTGCGTACTAATTAGTACGGTAATTTACGTATTGTGGATTAGCATGACTAGTACCGCCCATATAGCTTTTGGTCCATGCATTGCATGTTGCATTACTCTTTCTCATTGTTTTGCTTAATGTTTGTTTATCTTTCCTTACCCTGTGTTGTACTTTGAATTTATTGTGAGGATCGGAGAAAGTATGTACTCGCATGTGTTGTGCGAGTTAGTAGGTCCGAATCCTACAAAATTTAAATATAATGCTTAATTTTAGAAGTGATTCTTGTTAGGTATTTCTATGCGTTTAAATGGGATTTGGAACTTCGTAGCTCACTATTTGCAATAGCTGCTACTTTTAGAGAATCACTGGCATTTCCAGGGTATAACGCAAAGCCAGAATCCACTAACATTTTGACTGTGTTCAGATCACCATTTTAGACCCGTGGTATAACTTGTGTCAGTCACCACTTCCCTTGTATTTTCACTGTACTATTTTGTAGATGTACTACGTTGTAGTACATATGTATGTATGTATTGTGTACACTTTTCTTGAAATAAACGTAAATTAATTGCTTTTGTTATACACATTAAATATTTGAGTGCCTCCGAGAAAATTTTATTACCTGCATCCTATGCATATATGTGCGTATATCTTGTGGCAGATGTTTTTCACACCTGAGAACTTACCCTATACATCGTTCTTTATTTTCATGGAGAATTGTTGGGTTATCCACTTGTTAACTCTAACCCTTTTCTTCTTCCAATCCTATTTTTGTATTATTATCTTACCAAACCTCACCAACTATCTTTGCCTTCCCCAATTAAAGTTCACTGAAGTACATATTGGCTTATTGCTATTAATCCATCCGACACTATTCCCCGCACCTTGGAGATTTGAGTAGCAGTAGGATAAATGAGAAGAAACTAGGTCAAGGGCTTTTGCTATAATTATGTATTAAAAGAGACAATCAAGAGTGGGATCAAAAAAGAATAAGCACAGAATGACACCAAAGATTACTTTTATCTACTACGTCTTACGTCATAGAATATATAGTAAGTGTCATTATATCATATACATTTTTCGTGTCTATTATGTAAGGACTGCAGGTTGGTGGATGTTTGGATGAAATGTTTTTTATTTTCTCTCTTTCTCAGTCAGTAAAAATGTCTGATTTGAGCTGGGGTGATGGAGACACATGATTTATGCACGCTGCACTTCCTAAATAAAAATCCATGCGTTTTGTCACTTGGCTGGCCAAATCGGTATACTTTTTTCGGATTATTCTAACATTGTCGCCCGTTGAAGTAATATTTCAGTGTGTGTGTAAAAAGAATGATTAGTATAATTAACTCCTCGTTTCCTACCTGAATTGCGCCAGACCAAAACTTATGTTCCAGAAGTGGGGGAAGAGTTCTTTAGCCACGTTAAAATTAATTTTTTAAAATTAAAATTTGATTTACCTTAAAATTTTATTTTTTTAAGTAATTGTACATCATTTTTAATTATTTGCATGAACAGTGTACTGTATTTTATCCGAAATAATTGTTAATTAACAATTTCGTGCTTGTATACCGCAAATGAATTCTCTCACACCCACTATTTCCAATATAGTCAATATGTATAAGCTAAGAAATGTATGCAGGAGTTCATAAAAACGACCAAGTTTAAAATATTTATGCCATTCCACCTGGTCGTCCCATAAAGTGATTTGCATGCCGGGGAAATTCTTACTGACAGAGAGGTAGAGAAAATAAAATATATATTTATTCATCCACCGACCTGAAGGACGGGTTATCAATAAGGATGAGGAAGAGAGGATGGAGAATCGAGAAAGAATTGAGGAGAAGGAAAATGGTTGTTAGTGGGAAGATCAGGGATTGGTTAGGATTTAGGCAAGGGTTTGGTTTACTCCAGTGGCATACAGCTGGTTACATACGAGGAACGATACCGATATTTGATTTTAAAAAATAAACATATAAAGAGGTGAATTGCAAACCGGTAAATTTTTTTCTAAATTCGCTTTATGTCACAATAAGTTTCTTCAAAGTAAGGGTCATTCGTGAGCAAAATCGTAAAGGTCAAAAGTCACTGGAAGTGGGTACAATAATCAGGTGAAAACAAAGTTTGGCGCTTCTTTGATTTAAATCGGTATAAGTCCTCGGAGTAAGCAAATAAAGATAATTACTTAAATACTTGTCATTTTTTAATTATTATTATATTTTTAATATTTACTGTTGAAAATGTTTATACATGTTGCAAACAGTTTTATTATATGCGAAATACATTAATATTTTCGTTGTCTTTACTTGCTCACGAAAACATTACTCTAATAGGACGCTTGATTAAATTTGGTGCAAACTGGAATAAATCGATTTTTTGAAATTTAATTACCTCAGAAGTATTTAACCTGGATTTTTAGATACAGTGTGACAATACAAGTCTATACTACTCTTCAAGTTAAAAATATTGCGAGTTTGTAAACTCTCAATTGTTTGGAATTGAGAAGTTTTTCGTTTCTCCCATAAAATTCTGCAAAATGGACTTACGCCGATTTGCATCTCACCTCCTCATATACATATGTACATGAAATAAAGTATATATTCAATTCAAAAATATTGATTCCGTCTTCATAAAAGAACATTCCACATAAGCATTAATGTCCTTGACAATTTCCCTGAATTATTAATAATAATTGCAGGTCACGTTTTGACTCAACTCGTCAGCAACTTACTGTGCGTCACAAGTTCCTGTATAATACGAGTTAGGGGCCGTTCAAGTAATTCATAACGCAGGGGTAGTGGGTGGCCTTACAAACTAACGTTATGCCGTGTTACGTGCATCGGGGGGTCGTAGATCACCTTGGCACGTAACGCAATGTTTTGATGATCCTTCTTACCTCTGAAAATTAAATGACTCGGTTTTAAAGCTTCGAAGTTTACGACCAGTTGGTGGTCCTATTATAGACACGTAACGTAAATTTCATACATATACAATTTTGCACATAATATATCCTTGAAAACATTTGTCCAGGGAAAAGCCAAATTCGCTTTAAAGATTTCAAGTATTGTGCATCATTTATTGAATTTTGCTTATTCATTTTAAAATTTTAAATGGCTCAATTTATTGTATGTGGAACATGTTTCGAATCCTTTCGGGGTACCCCGGAGGGGATCAAGGAAGTGATTACCACGCTATAGCTTTAAGCTGTGGACATTTACTTCATAAATTCTGCCTGACTTCATTTTTTCAAGCAATTGAAAGTATAAACGCAGGACATTATTGAATGTGTTGTACAAGGGTATGCAGACAGTGATGATGAAGACAGTGACATTGAAGTTACTGAAAGTATTCCTGACTAGTTAAAAAGTCCATTTGTTGAATGTGAGGCTGAAGCCACAAATTGAATAAGCCTAGTTTAACCGGATGAATCGTAGTCTTTAGGCAGACTTACATATATTTAATCTAATGTATTTGCTAAAGCAGCATTAAAAAACACGTAACGCGTTATGTCGGGTAGGTGGTAGTTTAGTCAGCGTTACCCTCACGTTACATCAGGTGGGTGGGGGTGAAATTTTGACCAATTTTGCGTTATGAATTACTTGAATGGCCCCTTATAGGTAAGAATTCCATTTGTATATTTTCAAAAAATGTTGTGGGTGTCTCGGAGAAATTCGCTGTAATAAGCTCATGCTGTACAATACACCACACAATACACCTAACGTGTATACGTTTGCTGCACCGATGGCCTATGAAATTGAGCTTTCGGTGATGATAATTGTGACTTGATTTGTGACCGCATTTTACTACAACAAAATCGATTACCTTTTAAACAGAGAGAGAGAAAGAAATAATTTATTTCACTGATACCACAATAGTATTTGCCTTACGACACAGTACATAATGATTTCAAACATTTTTAACATAAAAAATATTTGTTATAAACTTGGATATAAATATACTAATTGTACAAGTGATGAAATGCTATCCTGTAAGATCCACGAATTGTGGTAATAATTACATCGTTTATAAGCTGTTTAGATAAATTAAATCGTTGTCTAAATTGTTCAAAATGTTCAAAAATAGTTCCACGAGCTCCAATTAATAATCCAATAACTTCAATGGTTTTCAAATTGTATTTCTGCTTAAAGAAAGGAACACAAGGTTGATAAATCTGCTTCTTTTCATGATCCACTTCAATTGGTTGATTTCTATCTTTTCCCCATCTAACAGTTGGGTCTATTATATAGCCTACTTTGGTTACTTCATTAAAACATAAAATGTCAATTCATCTAGTAGAATCATTCTCTCCAATACAATGTACTTCTTCGACCACCATCCATTGCTTGCTGTCTCTCAGATATTTTGCAATTATTGACATAATATCATTATGCCTGTTGTTGCGTAAAAGACTACCCTTATCACAGGAACCAAGGACGTGCGCAAGGGTTTCTCTCCAAAAGCATCCATTATGTCTGCATCGGGAACCGTCCTGACTCCTACCGGGAAGATCTCTTACAGGGAAAACATTAGTTGACATTTTCAATACTGAAACCCATTCAGAACCAGTAAGGCCTTGCTTATGTAAAATAAGCTTATTTCCAAAAGTACATTCTTGGTACGTCACTACTCCAGCACCACGATGTAGTTTACTGCACCATTCGTCTTATTGTTGTTGTCTTAATTTATCTCGCATCATTTTAGTAATTTTTATTTTAGTTTTTGACTTTGAAATTAAAATCCTCCAAGAAATCATATCTTCAGTGCTTATTTCTAATGCATTCCTGCATTCCTCCATTTCAGCAAAGCAGTTGCGAACATAGGGAATAGCACTAACCTTGGAATTCACTAATGCCACACAAATATTATAATGTTGTAAAAACACTTCCCATTGAGCATTAAACATATGCAATCCTCGTAAACTTCTTGAGGTGTAAAGCATTGAAGTCGGAATATCATCGGGAAGACCAACAATTTCTTTTATACTTAGTTAATACGTTATTCAAGTCCAATAGAAAACGCTTTGGAATTTTGTTCATGGGAGCACATTGCAAGGGATAAATAAGTGTTGGCCAGATGTATTGATTGATGATGGATAACTTCTGATCTGGCCGGAGCATTTGTGTGCTCACTAAGTTTTGCAAATCTTTGCCAAAATTTTTCATTGTACCAGCGAAATCAAAAATAATTTCATTATTGAAATTAACACCAAGATATTTGATGGTTTCATCTTTCCGAATTGATGGTATTATAAAATTCGCATCAATTATTATGTCATCTTCACATAATTCTCCATTCACTATATTGATTGATTTACATTTTGATGAATTCGAACTGTATCCAACTTTGTCCATATTCAGTAAAGCTATTTTCCCCAACTCACATGCTCCTTCTACAGATTCCGATATCACAGCCAAGTCATCAGCAAATCCCACATTTGTCACTTTAGGAATGTTAGGATGAATTTCAAATCCATATGCATTAGTAATTTCATGTTCTGATAATTCTTTATGAATGTGATCTACCGACATATTGAATTCTAATGGCGACTTGGGCAAACCTTGAAATACTCCTTTGTTGACATCTATAGGTTTTGACAATCCTTTCTGAGTTTGAATTTGCGTAGAGTTGCCTCTTAGTAAAGATTTTGATATTTCTCGCAGTCTTGATGGAATCAAAGTGTGATCATAGCATTGGCAAATATGATTATGACTACTTTCTTCAAAAGCCTTGTTTACATCAAAAAATAAAATACAACATGAAGATTTCTCCAGTTTGGCCTTTAGAAGAATTCCATTGATGATTGTTGTTACAATTGTTACAATCAGGAAGGGTTTAATTTTCAAATTTAGATTTAAACCTTGATTATTTCTAGGACATAAAAAGTTACTGTAAATCGGAGCGTTGATCCCTGGAAAAATGGCTGCACACAAATTTTATCTGGCGTCTTCTCACGGGTCCATGAAAGTTTGCTTTATGTCGTTTTTACGCGTAAAAAAGTGCATGTCAGGGTCCAAAGGTCACCAGTGAAAACATCTCTAACCGCCTATCCGTAGCGTCACTGCAGACGTATATCATTCGGATCAACCTGCTATCAGACACCCATTCATCACTACATGGTAAAGTTGGAGATATAAGAGCCATTACAACCATCCACTTCATTCCGACATAAACGAATACTGCCGTCAGGTGCTCACCAAGTAAGTATATTTGTATGTCAGTAGAAGTTTTATCTCAAATTTGTGCTCCTACACCGGGCATCCGACAAACGATCCTTTAAACTCCCAACCATTCCGATTAATAAAAAGCAATTTGTAAACAAAAAATTCTTACTTATCTTCCAAGCACTGAGGGAACGTTCCTATACAAGGTTTCAACTAATGGGTCACGGGTGAAAACCTACAGGGTCAGCAATCAATAATTACATATAATATATAAATAATATATAGGGTTCCAGTTTGATGGACCACAACAGAAACTATAGTGCTGCATATCTGAAGTTTCACTCAATACTTGCCTAACCAACCGTTGCCCAACATCCATTTGCCTAAGAGCATCTGTTGAGAAGTGAAATGGCATAGTTTTGCTACTGTGTAGCAGTAGTAATTGTTACTGCTATTAGTTTTAATTGAAGAAAGTGAAATTATTTTATTTAGCTATTTTTGTCATTTCTAAGTTATTTGACAATAGCAAAAGTATTGAATATTACTTTCATAGTAATAATTGTAAGGCAAGTATTATGAATGTAGCATAGCAAGCGCATGTAAGTATTAGTACATTGATCTGGTTAAGATGCAATGATGACTAGCGCTTGTAACAGAATGCATTAAGACGCGGAACTGTTAACATCTCAATAAATACTCTTGTTAATCTTTAGAATAGTAATTCTTGTATTCGGGCAAGTCAATTACTTATTTACACTTGCAATCTGCAACTTTCATAGTAAATCAAACTACATCGGGATTTTACTGTTTATCAGTCACACACACCTCAACAGCATCTATTACGGGAATGATCAAAATCTACGCATCCTATACTGGGATAAATCTCCAAACGAAGAAATAATCACTCAACTACCATCCTCAAGAAATACGTGGAAACGGGTAACGGTGACGCTTCAGTGAGAAGGATATCCGGGATGATACAGCGCTGATGGTTCTGACTATGGGGCATTCGATCTTATCCTGGTCTTTATGATGGTAGGTAGGGTTTGGAGACTGTCTTAAGGATCTTCCCGGAGGCGCTCTAGCCTTAAGACTTATTGGGCTCGTCCCCAATAACACCCGTCACTTCCACTTTCGCAAGTTGTAGCTGGAAAAACAGCACTTTATATGGCTGGAAGTCTTACTGTAGTAACTGTGTAGCGAGCGAATGTGCACATACATATATCGTGCAATCATTACAAATCTAAACAAATTCACGCATCTTATCAGGTGATTTTAATCTATCTACAAAATTCGAGTGGATTTGTCTGGACCCATCAAGATAAGGGATAACGAGCTCAATGAACAATCTAACGCTCTCCTAATTCACTTAATATTTGTTCCAATATCTTGTGATTAAAATCTCCTATCTGTAATGAATACCAAAGATACTACGAAGCCTAATGTTGTAAAATGAACTTAGCTCGTACGACTAAAGATAGGAATTCCCCTTTGAAAAAGACAGTCAAAACCAATGTTTATTAGCAAGATAATTTATTTTCCGTGAAAACCGAAATCTTTACAGAGATTACATTTCGTTACTCACTCGTACTCTATCTTTTCACGAATGACCTCATCATAAGGATTTTCGCCTCACGAATATGAACTTTGTAGGTAAAGTTCAACAGCCATTGCTATTCTACGACCTAAACGACAAACTTATTGTTAGTCATGTGACAATGAAGTTCTCCCAACCGTCTCATCTCATTGCCTCTCTTGCACTCCAGTAGACTATCCAATGTACACATAAATAGCTCACAATCAGCATTTTACATCAATTCATACATACATAAGTACATTTCTAACACTCTCCCACCTTTTGACTTGCCAATTAAACTTATAATGCAATTCAAAATTATAATACACATTTACATAAGTTAGGAATATGCTATTACTACTGAACTTTATCAAATTCTTTTTGGTGGCTTGATTTTCCTGCCAAAACGACTCATCTTCACCGGACGAGTAACGTCATCCGATTCCAATCCAGAAGGCAATTCCTTGTCAACCTCCGGTTCAGCTACCAAGATTTCCCGTTCTTCCTTACTTACTTCAAAAGGGTAAAGTCTTTGAATGGGTCGAACGATTTCTCCTGTCAGAGTTTTTACCTTCGCCACTCGGATGACACCGTCTTTTCCTGGAAATACTTCCAATACTCTCGCCATGGGCCAATTCACTCTCTTTGAATTGTCGCTTCCTACGAGGACTACATCACCGGGCTTTATTGCTTCATCAAATCCTCTTATTTTCTTTATGGGCATTAGTATACCCAAATATTCACTCCGAAACCTCACTCTAAAATGTTGACGGACCTTCTGACGATATTTGACCCTCTTATTCAGAGTCTCGGCATCTATACTATCCATGTCAGGTATCCCAACCTCTCGAATCTCCTGCAAGAACATCGAAGGGGTCAACGGTATGAAATCGTCTATATCATCAGAAATGTAAGTTAAAGGACGAGAATTGACGACAGCTTCTGAGTCACAAAGTACAGTCATCATTTCTTCGAAATCTAAGCAGGCCCGCCCGAGAACCTTTCGTAAGACCTGTTTGAGCATCCGGACAATACGCTCCCACCATCCTCCCCACCAGGGAACACTTGGAGGGTTGAAGACCCAGGTGATTGGCTGTATAACATGTGAACTCCCATATTCAGACTTCCTAATTCTTTCCCAATCCACGTTCTTCCATAAGTTTGCAGTGCCAATGAAATTGGTTCCATTGTCAGAATAAATAGTACAAGGTCTACCTCGTCGACTGATAAACCGCCGGAGACTTTGCAGAAAGCTTTCAGTGGATAAGGACGATACCAATTCGAAATGCACAGCTCTATAGACTGCACAAGTATATAGGACTACCCAAGCTTTTGGTCGATCCTTCAGATATAGTGGTCCCGCTAGATCAATTCCCACAACTTCAAAGACAGCCGCATCTCTCACTCGATCGATAGGCAATGGTGCTGGAATGGCTTCTAACTTGCTAGCAGAAAATCGTAGACACTTCTTGCACTTCTGGATAACCTCTTTGATAGTTTTCCTAGCTCGTGTCAACCAGAACCTTTCTCGGATGGTACTCATGACAACTTGAATTCCACCATGGCTTAATTCCTCGTGAATTTTCTGAATCAACAGATGTACAATTTTATTAGTTGATGGTAGCAGCATCGGACTTCGAAACAGATTAGAATCTCTTCGCATAAAGATTCGGGTCTGGACTCTCCATATACCATTTTCATCCTGGTTCGCCTTGAGCTGCTTCAGAATACTAAAAGCTGGGGACTTACAATTAGAAAACTCGTCAGCTTGTACCATTCTCACCAGCCACAGTTCACCTCTTGCCAACTCATGATTACTTAAATCTCCCACCTGTCTTTCAGTCTTATTCGCACAGTTGTGCCTGTACCGATGGATCCAAGCCAACATTCTTACAATTTTGGTGTATTTGCTAAAATATCTCGCATACCAGGGAACGTCTGCCTTTATAACCAAATAAGAGGCCACGGTTTTTTTCCTTTCAGCACCAATTACTTCTTGTTGCTCCATCACTTCGGATCTTGGCCACAACGCAGGTGGTTTGCGTAACCACTCCGGTTCTCCCACCATTTAGATTTCAATAGCTGTTTTGCTGAACAGCCCCGAGAAGGTAAATCGGCCGGATTAAGTGTGCCTTGAACATGCCTCCAACTCTCAGTGTTAGTCAGTTCCCGGATCTCCTTGACCCTGTTCCCAACGAAAGTAGACCAGTTGTCATGCCGTTGAATCCAGTAAAGAGCATTACTCGAGTCAGTCCAGTAAAAACACGGTACGTCGGGAAAATCCAAATCGCTTTTAACGCTGTTAGTTAGACGTGCTCCAATGCAGCATCCCAAAAGCTCTAACCTTGGAATAGTTACTTGCTTAACAGGGGACACTCTAGATTTAGCTTGGAGTAGTTGAACCGACACTCCAATTTCACTTTCAGCTCGAATGAACACTGCCGCAGCATAAGCATGCTTACTTGCATCCGTGAATGTGTGTAAAGACCAACCATTTTTGTCCGAAACTCTCTCAAAAACCCACCTAGGAATACTGACTTCCTTCAATAGCAACAGTTCCGATCTCCAATGCGAAAACCTTGTGGATAATTCTTCGGGTAAAGCAGTGTCCCAACCGATTTTCAACTTCCAAGCCTCTTGTAAGAGAATCTTCGGATACAGTGCAACGGGACTACTGAAACCAATGGGATCGAACAGCTTATGAGCGAATGACAAAACCTTTCTTTTCGTCGTTCTTTCCATATCATCTGCAGAAATGTCTCTCAGATCGAGACTAATCACATCCTTCTTAACGTTCCATAGTAAACCAAGTACCGGGATAGTTTTCTCAGGCTGTGTATCATCATTCCATAGCCATCCACGTAGATTAAATTTGGCTGCGCTCATCATATTCATAGCCTTACGTATAAAATGTTGAACCTCAGACATACTTGTTAAAGATGTTACGCAATTGTCCACATAGAGAGATGTTAGCAAATGTTTGGCAAAATCTACCAAATCTTCCGGGACATTTTCCAAAAGGGTCTTTAAAGAAGCAGCCAGAAGAAATGGACTTGAGGAAACTCCGAATACTACACGACAGTGTCGGTATTTCTTGACAATTTTCGTCCCTTTCTCCCACCATAGGAACCGCAAGAAATCTCTTCCCGTTTCACACTAATTTGAAGAAAAGCTTTCTCCACGTCAGATGTGAGTCCAATCTGGTTTAGGCGGAAACCCAGAATAATTTTCGGGATCAACTCTAACAAGTTCCGACCCTTCTCCAGACAATCATTTAATGAAGTCCCCCCTTTCATTTTAGCGGAAGCATCAAATACAGGCCGAATCTTGGTGGTCTCGCTGCTTTCCTTGATAACGGCTCGATGCGGTAAATAATGCCCGGAATTGTCTGTTTCGTGCTTTGGCACTTCCTCAATTATCCCATTAACCAGCCAGTCATCAAATACTTTCTGATAATCGTCAAAACGTCCCAAGCTTTCTAGTTTTCTTGTAGCACTCAACAATCTCCGCAGCGACATGTCCTCGTGTGACGGCAATGCCGGGTGACCTTCTATCCATGGTAATGATACCTCAAACCGACCGTCTGGAAGCCTGGTTGTACTCTTCTGGAAATAGTCCATAGCCGCTTGCTCCAAGTCCTGCCTTGATTGAGTCATTGCCATGTCCATAATACCAATCGCATCCAAGTTCCAGAGATCTGAAATTTCCGCGTCAGTTGACAACATAGAGCTTACTAAGGCTGAGGAATCTGACATATGTATATTTGACAACAGACTTCCCATCACGGTCCATCCCAGTCTCGTTTCCACAGCAGTAGGACCGGCTCGTGTCTGATGAATTTTCCCAGTCAGTAACTTCCCCGCCACATCCGCCCCTAACAGTAGATTTATATCGGGTTGACCCGGTCCGTGATCGGAAAATTTTACTCCTACGAGTGCAAGTTCCCTCAGAACCGATTCATCGACTGGAGGAATTCCTCCACATATTACTGATTGATCTAGAACCGACATTGAACAACGATAACTATTATCCAGGCTTTCAACGTCAATTTTCAGAACATGGTGCCTCTTAGCCGGAGTACTCTCGCCACCAAACAAATTATGGGCAATTTCGATGGCACCTTCAGGTTTGACTCCCAAAACATGTGCAGCCCGTTTGCTCAAGTAAGATTTTTGAGAACCCGTGTCCATAAGAGCTCGTACAATGCAATGTCTGTGAGACCCTTTAACCCTCACAAGTAAAGTCTGAAGCATAACTGTACTAGAACAACTCGGGTTAGATAACATAGATACTGTTCCATCCACAATTGGTTTCTTCTCACCTTCAACCTTGTTTTTCGGTATATCGGGACACAGAGCTATATAATGTTTTTTCTCACAGACGGGACAACGAACATTTGCTCTACATTTTTTGGAAATGTGCCCAGGTTTTAAACAAACAAAACACGCCTTTTTATCTTGCATAATTTTCCGCTTCTCGTCCAGACTTAACTTTGGTGCCTTGAAACAGTCTTGGCTCGGGTGAACTTTGTCACAAAATATACATGCAATCTTAGGTAACGTTTGCTGTCCACTAAAAAGTTCCGTAGCTGTGGGAATTTCGTCGGCAACTTTGTGCTTATATTTTGGTTTGATTCGCTTCATGTCCGTACTGTCAACTCCAAAACCGGTTCGCGCCATCGAGATTCTGACTTCGCCATCCACCTCTCGCTTCAAGAATTCCATAAGTAGGGACAGTCGATCTTTCTTCGTTTCAGGATGCTCATATTCTTGACCTCGATTTCTCTCCCAGGCACGAAGAACATCTTCCGGCAAACAGGATTCCACTAATGGATACAACATTGCAGCGAACTTATCACTGGTTACACCCAATGTATCAAGAGCACGTAACTGAGTTTCAAGTCTGTCATATAATGTAGATATAGAAGAATTGTCATTTCCATGCATGGCATTTTTCAAAACCAATTTCAACAACTCACGCACATAAACCTCGAGTAGAATTTCTTCCTTACCAAATCGCTCTTTGAAATAGGTAATAACCTTCGGATAATTTTCTGATGACGGTGGAAAACTTTCGACTACATCCCTAGCCTTAGACCCTTCGACAGTACTTTGAATCAAGTACTGGAACTTGTCCTCAGGAGCCAGTGATGCGTTATTGTCTATCTGCCTAAATTGGCTCCAAAATCCCAGCCAGTCCTTTGCTTCACCGCTGAATTTCTTAAATTCCAGCTTCGGTAATCGGTACTGATTCTTCTGATTACAGTTTCTCTGACTAGATTGAACATCATACTCAGTTCCACATGCTAGCAGATCAAAATATTCACGTACCCGAACATCTACATCCGAAAACCGATTTACAAATTCAGTCACAGCATCATACTCTTCAGTCATCTCTTCTTCGGAGGCTTGAGCTTCCAGCAACGCCAGATCCATTTTTCGATCCAAATTGTTCAGCTGATCACGCTGATAGATTGCTCGGTTGTACATCTGCTGAACTGATATCCTGGTCTTGTGCTCGTTCTCCAATTCCTCTTCGAGAGTCTTGACAGCCTTAGTGAAACCTCTTCGAATCGGAGCTCGCTGTCTTCGCAAATCTTCCATCTTCTTCGGTCAATTGTGCACTTCCCAGCCACAGTCCTGTCACGGTCGCCAAATGTTGTAAAATGAACTTAGCTCGTACGACTAAAGATAGGAATTCCCCTTTGAAAAAGACAGTCAAAACCAATGTTTATTAGCAAGATAATTTATTTTCCGTGAAAACCGAAATCTTTACAGAGATTACATTTCGTTACTCACTCGTACTCTATCTTTTCACGAATGACCTCATCATAAGGATTTTCGCCTCACGAATATGAACTTTGTAGGTAAAGTTCAACAGCCATTGCTATTCTACGACCTAAACGACAAACTTATTGTTAGTCATGTGACAATGAAGTTCTCCCAACCGTCTCATCTCATTGCCTCTCTTGCACTCCAGTAGACTATCCAATGTACACATAAATAGCTCACAATCAGCATTTTACATCAATTCATACATACATAAGTACATTTCTAACACCTAGTGTTAAAATCGTATATGCTAAAAGTTCACATGTTAGTAATCTTGCAAACATCCTTTGTAACATGTTTACATAAATCTACCCGAAAGTTGAGCGTCTTCCCGAATATTTGATAAAAGTCTGTACTTATACCGACAATAAAGGGTAATAGTCGTAAATATTTACGCCACTCTCGTCTATCTGTAAGTTAAAGCACTCAAGAGTTAAGTAAATGACATATTGCCAAACGCATAGGAGAAACAGTTACCACTCAATTCATAACTGAATGTGTGCAGCAAATATGGTTTTAAAATGTAAAATATTTAATGTATTTATCTATATATATTATTTTATATGGAAATATCAAATAGTTGCATTCGGTAACACCATTCATATTTTCTCAATAATTATGCTTGTCGCGTGTAGAAAATTCTACAGTCGTTTTAGATCAAAATTCAATATGATCAGAATCCAGGTTGAGGATTGTGGTCATGTCCGGTGAAACAAATTGGTACTAAGCAAAATTGGAAGATATTTCCTGTCAGGAACAAAAGTGATGAAGAATGGAATTAAATTTGTTTTCATTTTTTTATGCAAGGCCCGGCAGTTGTAACAATAACATTTTCGAATAGTTGGGATTGTGAGCAAATTGTAGAGAAACCATTCTAAGCTTATGTTAACCTCTCAGGTCAAAAACTGTGTCAACAAAGGCCAGAAATGTGACACAAGTTTATAAATTATCTGAAAAATTGTGAACGATCCTCCATTCAATTTGCTACAAATTGAGCATTTTGGGTTGGGAGCAAAACGAGTTTTAAAATTTGTTTTTAGAAACGTCAGACCTTCCATGTCAACATCTCAATAATCCACTCCGCACCTCGTCACTTTCGCTCCTGAACCTGAATTTCTCGAAACCCTCCTATTTTTACCGGTTATGATTATGGTTCTCAAAGTGAGGACCTATCAGAGATAGGTTTCTGAAAAGCCATAAAATGTTCTAAAAATTAGGTTCAAGATACAGTTATGATATAATCATAAATTCTAAAAATTACAATTTTACTTCATGTTCTCTACCACTGTGACTGTAAATATTGACCCTGTAGTATTGAAAAGATTTTTTTTAACCTGCAAAATAATTACAGGAGTTGAACACGTCATCGGTATTTTTCTTATGTGGGCTGGGTAGAGAACAAGCCACCCTTTTTATGTCTACAAGGTAAATACTTATTTAGCTCATAAGAAGCTAATTATTATAGTTGTAAAGTGTAGCATTTTTTGTTTATAAAAAAATTAATTAAAATACAGTCACATATAGCAAGAACATTTGCCAAATTACTGTGCTCACAAAATGCAGACAAAAAGTAATTACTACAAACTTCCATTATTGTAAAAGTACTTGAAACAGGTGCAAAAGCGAGGGAGTCAAGTACAGGATGTTCATCCCAGAGAGAAAATTCGGAGTTAACAATTCCCAACCCAAAGTTTCTTTCAAGGATTCGTTAAGTCAAAACGGAAATTAATGCATAAACAGGAGGGAAGAAGATTCTGATATAATTAAAACCAAAATAACATTGACCTAATAATGAGTCAAATGAGTGTATACGTAATGTTCTGGTGCTGAAAGTGCGTTGACCTAGAGCGTAAACGTATTGGAAAGCTCATAGAATTTGTCTAACATTTTAAAATTGGCAAGCTGCGTTTGAAAATTAATAATTTGAGTATAATTTTCCAACCCATCAGGCTTGGTGTTAAGCTCCTGGAGACATTTTATTTTTTTGATATATCTACGTGTTATGCATTTGCTTTCACACAAATTAGTTAAGTCAAAAAGAGAAAACATACAAGTTAAGGAAATAAAACTAAAATTATCACTAAGCTCTCAATGAGTCACATGAGTGGTCATGCTAAGATTTGTACGCAAAGTCCAGCTCTCAAGCCTAAGGTCCTGAACATAATCACAGACTCGTATATAAGGCTAAAAAGGTAAACACGTGCTACAGTCGAAGGAGAGCGTCCCCAAAAATATCAACCCATATGAATCATTATAGTTCCTTATTTTGACGCTTGGTATGAAATTAGCAATTACCTAATCACAACCTCCAGGGAATTTATAAACAGACTCAATACATTTTCCTCCCCAATCCCATGTATCCAAATGGCTAACATTTTGAAGGACTGCATACATATGTATATTCTGAACGAGGAGCTTTTACACTGACTCTCCCGCAGCGTCCACACTCCTGCTCCGAATCCTTAATTTCTGTTAGCCTTCTACTTCTGTTGCTTTGATGACAAAAATGTATCAGATTTATCAAGGGGGAAAAGTTTGTTGGCAAGCTCATTTACATTTTGTATTTGACAAATAGGGTCTAGAAATAAATAATCTGAGTATCATTATTTTTTTTAAAAAACCTAACTTGGCCTCACTCATACAAGTGGCATTTTCTTATTTTATTTAATGGTCTAGGGTTCAGGGGGGATTAATGGTTTATGGGACGTTGTACTGTACATAATTGAGGTTTCTGAACTTTTACCAGTCTAATCAATGGTATGGTGGCTTTTACTTTTTTTAAGGAAACTTGTGCTTATAGTTTATCAGCATTTTCAGACATCGTTCTGGAGTGTTAAGTCGTGATAAGTATTTGCTTAGTAAGGATGAAATTCAAGCCCCGAAACATATTTGACTAATCTAATGGTCTAGCTGATGGCACTTAGGATTCCATGAGGGTTGGCCCTGTCACTTGCTAAGTAAAGCAAAATGAGAGGCAAGGATGGAAGGTGAGTAATAAGTAAGGCTGATAAGTTGAAAAAACATCTCAAGCGATGAACTCCAGTTTAGATGAGTTTGTCATTTATCACTGGGGGCAGTCCCCGAGTGACCAAATTACAATGTGACAGGGACAGGAGAGGACGCAAGTCAACTATGACGCTCATATAATGAATGATTACCCAATGTCCAGACGGTTTTTTCCCCCCCTCCCAGCAACGTGTTTAAGCTTGATAAATCATGTTCCTCATGGATATGTTTCACTTAAGCTAAAATAATCTGAGATTTTATCTTCCCATGCGATCTGATACTCCTGTTTTGTTTACCTTTGGGAAATAATTACTGCGGTATTTACTAGTGATAACAAGTACTGATAATTAATCAAAAAAATACTTTCCCGTACACTTGATTGCTATATACTTCAGTTGTTCCTTCAACTCGCACTTGCACGCTGAGTTCCTTCCTCCGTTATTTCTTAACCGGTTTGTGAATTTCATATTTTTTTCCCAACAAGTTTGTTATTCATTTTGAAGTAGATTCCCGTAAGGTCTGAGCGCAATTTAAAGGAGCATTTCCCCCCACCCCCCGCATATGTGAATTTATTTATGTATATGGGGATTCTTCAAACAAACAACATTTATCAACATTTCAAGCATGAAGGGAAGGACTTTTGAAAGTAATCTGGTCTACAAAGACAAGGGATAGGGAAAAATTAAATATATACAAATATATCGATGTCACGAAATAAAGTAGGTCTCCCTTCTTTCTGATATGAGCTTCTCGGGCAATTCTTTATTCCTTCAGATTGCGACGGATCCTAGTTTGAAATTGCACATCCGCACAGCTTACATGGAGCCTCTTGAGTCAGATACGGAAGATTTTGGATTCCTTGGAAATAAATGAAAAGCCACATTTGAAACCGTGGTGATGATCGGGTCTCACAATCTGTTTGGGATACTGTCCCTCTACAGAAGGCACATAAATACATACATTATGTACATTGTGGGAACCAACCTGCAGCCGGGCTAAAGTTTTCACATTTGACCTCACTCCATGTTTCTTCCTAGCTTCCTTCCTTCCTACTCTAAATTCAAACTTCGCCCATAATAAGGACAAAGGCGTCTGGTAAACAAAGACTCACGGACCTGTATTTTATATTAACTCGTAATTGGTGTTTCTAAGTTCCATTCGTCCGTGTTCATGTTCATTAAGCTAAATGTTGGCTTTTCTTTGATTTTCTTACGATCCGACATGCTCAAATGTTAGGGAGCCCACTTACCCTCCAGTAACCTTCCCATTAGTTCTGTTCAGTGAGACCGGCTCAATTCACCTGGGAGTCACATGTGATGGCTTTATGTCAATATTGTCCCAACTCGAAATTTAATTGTGTGGGGTAATCCCTAACCCCTTGGATGTCTAGCATGCTTGAACTTTACAGTTTAGATAAATACCGGGTTTATTTTTCCTGATTGTATTTTCCTGTAAGTCAATATTTACAATGTTCCCGGGGCAGGAAGGCTATTGATTATTATTCAACAGTTACGATCCTTTAATAACCCGAATATCATTCCTAAATGCATTTGCTAATGCTCGTGCTACTAATTCTGTGGTAGGGGACTATTAGGACCTACTCCGCTGAAAGAATCAAGTGTGTGGAATAATTGGGAAGTTTTCTTCGAGCAATTTCCAGTCCCAATGAGGCAGTAGCTATGTATTTCCCTATACTTTACCAATAAAGCTTATAAAGTTTGTAGCTTAAAATGCTAAATTGCTTGCAAGGAGCACTTAAAAGTGCAGTGAGCACTGATATTTGTCAGTTTTTATGTTCAATGTAATTACGTAGGTACATATAGAGGAGGCAAAATAGTGTGTATACTTTTGTACAGCACTTAGAACATTTTGCCTCTTGAGAGACGATATTGTTCTCTGCAAAACAGATATTACTAAATGCCCCTTTACGGATAGAAGGGTAATATATTCTTGTCAGAATTTGAAACAGAATTTGCTTGGGACCGTCCTTGAGCAATACAGAGAATGAAATTGAATTTCTAGCGTCGCATGTTTTTTCCTTTCAGCACAGATTGTAAGTTGAGGCAATACCTTTGCAGCGACTTTCATCCTAAACATATTTCTCTGACCCGAATGTGACCGCAGGAACTCTCTATAGAGAAAAAGATGAACGTTCATGCATAAATATACAAATGTATATACATAATTATGTATACAAGTTTATTTCTTTGCTACCAAAGGCATACACCCAAGACACACACACACACACACAAACTTTGAATTAAAACGTGTGTTCACCACAGTCAAACTTACTGCCTTTTTGCAACAACCTGGTTCTTCCCTATTGGTCATTGTACTTTGAGGTCGGTCGGTCGAATGGAGTTAAAGTTAGTGTCTTTGTATACAAGTGAAAGAGTTCTAACTAATTTTGGATAAGTGAAGCAAGACTTGTAGAATTCTCAGTTGTAAACAATTGCTTAACGAATGTTAGAAATAACAAAGTAATCTCATCTATCTTCAGAGTGAAGTCAAAATGTACATTGAAGACCAAAGGAAAAAAAAATTGGCCTGACGCGAAATCCTATGTGGTTCAGTTTACTTTTAGCATCCATAGTGTTTAGACCCATACTTTTTAGTCCCTCGTGCCTTTTCCCTAATGATGTATTAATGGCGTTACCACAAACTCTTTAATTACTGCTTCCTTTTTTCGAAAGCTCAAAAAAGTACAGATGCAGAGCAGCACTTGGAGGCTTTGTGGTGGAATTTCGAACACGTACGAGAACTCCTTTTGGTCAATATCCACAGCCCTGGGTTTTTTTTTTGGAGCAAGTAAGTTATTATTATTTTTAGCCACTCATCTAAATTATATTCACGAATAGCTCATTACACAAGACTACTCATATACTTGTCATGGGATATGGGGACCATTAAAAGTTGACAAACGAGCTGGATCTATTCCCCTAATTGTTTAACTACGACCAAAGGGGGTGACTAGAGCTGGGACAAATTCAACGATTATGTACTTTTGCCCAGGCAAAACACTAGTGGTACAAATTCTTGATATGGTATTACATTGTCTTCTTTATAACTCATACGCCATACTGTGCCTATGCTAATCCTTCTCAAATATGAGTACTTGTCGTATGTATCTATCTCAGTGTGCCGTATGTATGTATATAAATGAAAAAGATAAACTAGACGGGGAGGTGATCGAGAAATTTATTACGAAAGGAAATATATAAGTGATTACATATATGCAGGAACTCAGTAACTACAATAATTGCTACCTCGTTTGTTGTACGAAAGGATATTGTTCATGTAAAAGTTTCTGTCCGTGATAAGCCTAGAAGATTTTGAAATAATTGTTTTAAAACTGACTGCGAGAAATGTTATCAAAAATTCATAACGACCATTCAACATGAATTTTTACCATGCAAGCCTAAAAAATACCGACTTCCCCAGGCAAGGGAAAATGTAACTTGTCAGGACCAACTACACCTTTCCGTGTGTATAGTAATTGCTAAAGTTCAGAAGCTTGAACTTCTTATAAATACACGCTTACGGAGTCGTAATTCTGGCTTCCTTGTACAACTTTTACTTGCGAACTGATTTTAAGGCTTAAGTATTTTGTAGTATTCTTTATCTATCTATAATAATTACTTATCCTACTACATATACAATTTAGGTAACTTCCAATTATTTTTGATTAATTATTCGGAGAATAAAATCCCAATCAGTAGTTTGACTATCGGAAATTATTTGTAACATTGAGCATTCGTATAATCACCTAAAAAATTTTTTGTATTCCCAAAAAAACCATTGGAAAAATTCTTTTACGAGGTTTTTTCTCTTGCAATCTACACAAAATAAAATGTGGGTGTTCTCCATCCGTCATACTTTTATTCAGGAATTATTTATAAATTCAGTTATTTAGTATAATTTCATAACTCAGTTTTTTACAGTACTTATTTAAGATGGAAGTTTCAGAGGTTACTTAATTTTTCTCGTATTCGTTGTGTAAGTTACAGCCTGTAACTAATTCCAGAGAAAAGTAGGATAGAAAGAAGTCGGGCGTTACCAGGTTTTAAGTTATACTTTAAAATTTAATTTCGCTGACGACTTAACGTATGTAGTTGTGTATTGAGAGTTTGTGACAAACGATCATCCAGCGTAGGTTTTCTGCGGCCTACTGTTATTATTACAGCCGGTCGTAGAACGGGTGGGCTCCACTGGCTATTATTATTATTATTATTATTATAATATTTTGTTATTACTTGTTTACAGCTCCTGACGATTAGACTGTAGGCATATGACAACTGTCGAAAGCTATAATAAAACTCACTCGTAACTTTCCAAATAGTCAAACCAAAGATAATGGTTTTCAATTTTACATTATATTTTTATTACACAGAGGTTTTTGTATAAGCGTAGAATATTCATTTGGGCTGAAAATAACAAACGAGTAGTTTCTTATTGCAAAATTCCGTATTCTGGTAATAACTTTTAATTGCCGTACACGCTTTAATTACAGTATAGGAATGAGATAAGACCTGGTTACGCTTAAAGAGTTTATCCCTGAGTGCTCAAGTTATTAATACTTGTTGCCAAACAATATCTTGAAATTTTCTGAGGTGCTCATAAATATAGGGACTTGTTTGTTGACAAGATTTCATGCTCACCTCATGGCTATCAAAAATGGCATTAGAAATTCTTGAATAACAAACCAGTTGTGTCCAATTATATCAGAAAGTTTCACAGCTCAGTGGAAAAGTCGAATGGATGAAAGTAATACTGCAGGGGAAGTGTCTAGGCTCTCGGGTATGTTTACAGATCCTTTGGCAATCCCTGTACATATGTACATACGTATATGCAGAAGAGCAGTTATTTTGAAGTATTAAGCGCGACAGCGTTCATGTTATTAATAAGGTGTAACTTAACAACAGCAGCAGCAGCGTAAAGAGGTAATCCTGTTTAAGCGGATAATTTCCATCGATGACCTCCAAGAATCAACTTGACCACAGGAAGAATGTGCATGTTATGGGTCGGATCCATTGTAGGTCTGCCAATAGATTAATGTCAACAATGTTCACTAAAGCAGGGACTGTCACTCTCCCAGCTATTACTAGCATTTAACTTTCACTTTGGTTAGTCTTTCGTGTGTAAATAGAATGCGAAAATGTGAAAATCCCTAATTAATGGGCATTCGTGGCAAAGAGCCTTTTATAACTGGAATTATGTGGACGGGGAAAGAGTAAATGGATGGTTTACGCTTAGTTAGACAATGCAATATATTAGTATTAGCAGATTAGCATGAAATTGGTCCTTTAACTTTCATTTTACTTGAGAATATCCATGCAACATGTGCGTCGTGGAGAGGGAGGTCGTTATTGATACTTTGCCTTTTATGGACTAATTAAGAGCACTCTCGACCTTTGCCATATTACAACTTTCAAGGTTACGTGGGAATTCGGAAATGAAAGAGTATAAACCCTTGGAAGGAGGTTAAAGCAGAGCAAATGAAAGTTTTCCATCCGGCTTTGTGGTAAATACAGTCAATTCTCTAGACCATTGGACAGAGAGCCTGTTCCCTTGCTCTACAGGCTAAAGGACTGTAATTGTGCAGATATTCCCTTTCATACTGATTGTGAGTCCCGAGTGATTTTTTTTTCTGTAGATACACACACAAAAAATATAGAAAAACCTGTGCCATTAAAAAATTCCCGCGAATCCATTTCCACCAAGCCGACGGCCAAAAAACTTGCTGATTCTCACTTGATACAGGATTGGCGTGAGAATTCTCAAAACTATGGGACGGGAGTTTTACGACGATTCTGTACTCTGTCAATTTGTAGAAACTAACTTCATGAAAATTAAAAAATATTTTTGTGAGCGCCCTCACTTTCTTTCCGATTTACTAACTTCAGAGAGAGTGAGCGACATTTCCTTAAGTATTCGTGCAGGGGCTAGAAAAATTTATGAAGGCGAGGATGGACATTAATTAAGTTTGAAGGAATTGAAATCTGTTAGGGGTCTTTGGAAGTTATCCTAAAATGTATGTATTTGAATCAGTGCAAGTCGCTAGAAATGTTAAAAGTGTTACGAGTGTGTGTCCAAAATTTTGCAGGAGTTATTATTACTAGTGTTAATAAATATTATACTTGAAAATATGACAGGGCTAAATCAAAGAGTAAAAACAATTTTAAACTTGGCCTTTAAATTACGCAAGCCATAGCTGTAGAGAATAAAATAGGTTTTCGTAGATAGCGATAGAGGATGAAAATGTTTCTAGTTTGGATGCAGATGCAGGACGCTGCTGTACTTCCGACTTTTGAAAAAGTATCGTCTGCCTTGAAGTTTTGAGGTTGAAACTTCTGACGCTAACATTTTTAATTTAGCTTCACAAAACTATGGGGATTTATTTCTTAGTTACTCTCCATATGCATTGATTAGAACTGGAGGAATGGTCTATTTTTAAAGAATAGAATGTCGGATTGGCTCATCCTCTGAGGCATGCAAATTGATTAAGAAACTTAATGAAATGTGGGGGAGCTAATATTAAGAGGAAGCAAAATTCTAAGATGGGGATCCCGTTACACGGCATGTATTGTATTTACACTATTCATCTAAAATTTCATAGGGTTCGGAGTAGTATCATTTTACAAAGAACTCTCATAAACGGATCAATGGATGCACGCTCATTTGTACAACGCCTCCATTCACACGTACGTATGTAACATACGTGTGCATTCCTGGATGGAAATAAGCAGAGAGATTCTTGTGTGAACTTTTCCTCGTTTGAACCAGTGCAATGTTTTGTTTATTTTTCGTTATGAACGAAACGGCTGGCTGCCTGACCCGGCAAGGTACACAAACCCATTTCCATAACTTCTGATCATTCCAACTGAAGGCTCAAGACGAGTGTGCGGAGGTTCATCACTATCAAATATAATGGTCAACATAACCATTGCAGTACTCCACTAGTCATATTAGTTAGGTCTGGACGATATCCTTTCGTGAGCCATGTTTGGAGCTTGATCGTTGCAATTTTGTATGAAGTAGCCCTAAATCGCTGCACAAACATAACCGAGCAGAAATAAAAGTATCTACTTCAATGTAAATAAATATTTAGGCCAAGAGAAAAGTTCCATGAGGATGTGCACTTCCGATGGAGTTAGCTTTATGTCATTAAGGAGCCTACACAATTATCTGCATGAGGAAGTCCAAATACAACACTCTCTGAGACAAAGCAACGCAAACGCGTCTGTTTATTTAGGAACATATGTGTTCTGGGAATTAGTTGCAAGTTCCAAGGAAAATCCTGGAGTAAACTGGAGGTGCTACATATTTTGTAATTAATTCTAACAACTGAGCGTGTACACTTCCAGAGCTTCTCTCAATTCTAAGCATTACTACTCCAGTACTTCTTTAAAGAATTGGCTCGTAATTGCTCCTATTTATCATCACTTGAATTCATGGAGCATACACATTCTTCATGAAACCCCTTTTAAAGAACTGTTGAGAGAACCTTTGGAATTGACTGATGACACCTGGGCTGAGATTAGCAGCTTGGCAATAAGTCAACAAACATTCATCAGCATCTAGAATATATAAGCAAATGCATTTTGGTGTACATAGGAATCTGCATAAAAGAGAATTGTACAGAGTAGGGTCCCAAGGGGGTAGGGATATATATACTGCAGTGGTGGAGCAAGGAACACGTGTATAATTCACATGTAGTCTACGTGAGCAAGGTCAAGTAATTACATTCAGTAGAATTGTCACTGAAGAATTTCCAGGCGGCTAAGTTCCCTGAATACAGTAAGAAGCAGGGACAGTCTGGCAGTAATTTCCTCCCGCACTCCCAATATTTATAAATTTGTGACTCAACTTCTAAATCAAAAAGCATACAAAATCTTGGAAGAAAAGGCAAGAGCACTTTGACATGCCCCAGCGGAATTCATTGGGTAGGTCGTGCAATTAGAGAGAAGCCCTTCCACCAGATAAAGCCAGTGGACTGAAAACAAGTATTCATGGAGGGTGACATTCTAGGGAAGGAAAATTGCTAAGGAGACTGTGCAGTCCCAGATTCAATTTTTGATCAGAGAAGTTCCAAAATGTCCGAAATGAAAAGTAGTGACTAAGATACTACCTATCCCTGGAGTATTCTGATTTGTTCCAGCAAGTGTCAACAACTACCTCTGCTCTTCCACCTCCAGCTTTGTGTTTGCAGATCATCTGGACTGGACTCCAATATGTCCAAAGCGAAGTAGTCAATTCCATGCCATGCCCTGACGAGCTGCAAAAGGAAGTAAAATCCTTTGATGTATGGCTATATTTGTGTTGTAACAGTTTTAAAGACTCATTTAATCAGTGCATGAAAATTACTACAGTCATTTCCTTCGTTGTGTAAATGTATAATCAACTTTGGTTTACTTTGAGAACATTGAGGATACTGGGTTTCCAATTTTTAGCATGAGGATTTAAGTAGCATAGTTGAAGGAATTTTAAAGTGTGT
Organism: Allacma fusca; assembly: GCA_947179485.1. Classification (NCBI taxonomy): domain Eukaryota; kingdom Metazoa; phylum Arthropoda; class Collembola; order Symphypleona; family Sminthuridae; genus Allacma; species Allacma fusca. The sequence goes on along the minus strand of OX359250.1, from coordinate 18,988,805 downwards.
AGTCCATCCTTGTAGTGCTGGACTGTTGGAGGAGTCCCTTTGATGAAGAAATATATTACGCAAGGTATATTTATAAGTTCGGAGTGGGACAAGTGTACCAAAGTAAGTTGGAAACCTCGAATATCTTATAGTCTAATTATGTGTTTACCAGCCCAAGTCTAATTGGATTAAGAGCTGTCAAGGGTTAATCTAATAACAACTCTAATGAGCCTATGTATATTTCATGTTTTAAGAGGATGACTGAAAACGAAGTTATAGAAAGGAGGGGTAGATAAATGAATGGTACATTACATATTTTACTGAGGTACCCCCAACAGGTGAATTTCCCGGTTTGATGTGTACACTCTCAGATCATTGAAGAGCTTCTGGTAGTGACAGGTGCCGTTACTATCTCTTTGTGACGATCTCCAGTGCTAACTTGAGATGACCTTGTGTTAGAACCGTCTGTAGCCAAATATTCCATACGTATGTAGACATGACAACGTATGACTCATGGGATCGTACCGGAAAAAGAAAATAAAAATTGCTAGGGAGGTAGCAACGCTGGTTGTCCGGTAAATGTTAGGTTAACTGTTTGTGCTATAATTCAATTCGTTGATTTAAAAAGAAATTCCCGTAAATGGGAGAAAAAAAACAAAAGTCAATGTTACCATAACTAACGTGAATTAAAACTGACCCGATAATTCTTCCGCCCATTATGAGCACTGGACTTACCAGTTTGTAGGTAAATTTCGTCCCTGTGAACATATGCAATGTATGTACAGATAAATATCTAGATAATAGATACACGCTGAATTACAAGGCAATGGGATACGTAAAACTCAACGGGGACGTTTTCGAAATTAATAACACCAAAAGGTGAACTCACTTTTTTTTCTTCTGCTAAACATCAATGTATTGCATGCAGCTCGTCTTGGAGCAGAGCTATCAATCAGATGCAATCTGTGTGTATGCTCGGAGAGGAACATGTTGAGAAAGATTAGTTTAGGAACTACACTGAAGCTATTATGTAAATTAGACAACCACATGGAGCTGTTACTTGTTAGAGTGGAAGCGCAAGACCTGATCCTCCGTGGAGTTTAATAGTCAGAGCCAAATATAAAACTTCATTGTGAGGGTGTCTTGAATGAATCTTAATTCTGAGGGGATTTAATACCGGGGCTATAGAGCTTGTAGGAAAACATGTGTATGTATATATATCTGTAATCCTCCTATGAGCATGGAAATTGAAATTGAAGGTGTAAAGATTGCATGACTTCAACCTTAATCTATCATCAAAGTTTACGTAAGAATTTGCTTGAAAGTCAAAATATTTGGATTTTGGAAAGTAATTTTCCTCCCAGTGACTGTCCTACTTTTTTTTTCAGCGTGATTTCAAGTGTGAAGAAATAATAATAATAATAATCTACTATAACAACAAAAATTCAGACCTTAAAAGTCTATTTTATCCAATGATTTGTTGAATATCGAGATGTTGAAAGCGTGAGAATTTTACAAGGGAGTTATTGCAAGTCGCCGAAATTCCCCATAAATAACTCTGGATAGGTCTCATAAATTATACTACTGTGACAGTTACCAGCATCTGCAATATATTTTCCGCATGCGTTTATAGACCCACAGCAAGGAGCTCCCAGACATCCAGCCTACTATGTACTTCCAAACCCAAATCCTACCCAAGAATATGCTTTAAAAAATAACCCAGTAATCCTTTTCATTAATGTCGTTTTTTTTTATATACTTCTCGTCCCTTCCCTCCCCCCCTCCAATTGAAAACGCACATTCCTTGACAACATCCATGAGGACTAGATGAATGCTCTAAAAATTAAGTTTTATGGGCCTGAGTATTATTAAAGGAGGCAGTTGACTGAAAATAAGTGCAATCATGCGAACAAGTGATCAAAGTAATTACACTTCCGTCCGAATTGTACAAGCTTTATTGTATTGTGCAAGTGTGAAATCAACCAAGATTCCCAGTAAGGAGATAATTTTGCAAAAAGTAGATATACCTTGTTGGGTCTAGCATGAGCAAAATATTCACTTCCCCCACAGGATCAAATTAGTACCAGCTTATGGACTGTAGGGCTTATAAATGAATAGAGAGACTTGTCAGATGGTGAGAATGAGGAGATTGAAACTCAGTGTTATGGGAATCCACACACTTGCACACAAAATCTTGTAGTCTCCAAGTTGTACATAGGAATGTTTTGTATCTCTATAGAAGGGAGAGGCAATTGAGCAAATCATGACTGGATATCAATGGAAATGATTGTTTCCAAATTTCATTACCATTGTGGCGAGAGCGGATTGAGTTGGTGTGAATTACGTCCTCTGCTCATGTGAAATTAAACACTGGCTCCCCTAATCTCCAATCAGAGTGTAAAGTTAGCTCATTCACATCGTGCACATCAAATATGCCTTAATTTATGAGTCTCGAATGGTATTAATGAGATCAGACACGTCGTTTGTGCTTTCCGGTGACTCTCCCAGGTTCTATGTGGTCCGACAGAACTTGAGTTCATGCTTCACATGTCACGGTCGCAGAGACCGTCCGTCCGTCCGCCTGGTTCAAGTACACGCAGAAATACACTTATACTTATACTCTCAGTCCCTGTACTCCTTACCCCCAGCTGTGCTTAATGTCTGTGCTAAACAATGAATTCATTCCTGTTTGACCGAATCTAGCAGAATTACTAAATTACTACAACGCTCATAGTCTCTACCATCCCCAAATTACAACTCTCTTTCTATCTCGCCATTTTTGCTGTTCCAAAGTTAGGATCCATTCTTTATTGTTGTTGGGCGGATTTCGTTACCTCAGGAGTATACTAGGCTGGATGCCGAAGGATTCTATTTCCAAGATCTCAGCCCCTTGTTTGCCAAACATTGTCATTGTACACGGGTGCTGAAGTTAAATTGCTGGCTTTGGTTCAAGGTAAGGTGGCTATTTGCTGGTAATAATATACAATATTGAGAAATCCCTAGTAGCAGCAGTTGCTAAGTTGCCACTCTCCTCCTGCTGTAGCAAAATGCCACGGACGCTAATAATAAGTATAGGACAGACACCTTCATTTTTAGGAAATTGGGGTGGTACTCTGTACTGTGTCTGCACACACACACACACACACACACACTTGTAGATACTTATAGTGTAGTAAGTTGGGATGTTGTTGTTGTTGCGGGCAAAAATTATTAGAGTCATTGCTTGCACAAACGAAGATCATTACATACCCTTGAGTTTAGTGAGTACCCAGTTGTGGAGGATTTCAGCATGTGTAGTAGATATCTGTATAGTAGGAGTAGTAGTAACGTGGCGGATGGTTTTTGATTCGACTATTGTTGTGTATTGTGGTGGCTCCTACTGCTTCACACATTACATCCCCAGGTCTGGGTACTGGTGCTGACTGTTGGATTCAGAGGAGACTTCCCTATCTTCGGCAGCAAGTTACCTGTTAGCAGTTCCCAGAGACAAATCCCTCTTTAATCTATCTCTACCTGACTTCACTTTACCCCGTCTCACATGCTTGAGCCTGCATAGTTGGACTTGAGCAGCCGTCATTGTTGGAGCTGAAGCAGTGCATGCAAGTTGCACTCAAGTCTGTCGCAAAGACAAACTGCCTTTGTAAGGATAACCCAGGCTATCTTAGCTGGTCTCAGCGTTACCACCACTGACTGTTGTGCTGTAATACCGGTGATCTCGGGCAGAACAGAAACAAGGTATTCGGTGCCATCCTTCCAAAGACTACGTGTAGTTCGTACATGGTCTTCAACTTGAGACTAACCCCAAAGTAGTAGTCGAAAGAACTGTTGCTGGTAGAGTTTCCTTGGGGGAGCTAAAATTGTCAAGAGATCCTTCTTTTTTTTTCTCTGAGAAAAACTTTATTTTATCCGTATAAAAAAAAAAGTGCTACACTGTTGTTTAACGTTTGAAGTATAACTTAATGTTAAATGTCGTTTGAAATGAATTAGCTTTGTTAGGGCAGACTAAAGCATTATTTCTTGTGGGTTTGTCTCTTTTGCAGTAGTTAAGTGGTACAGGATTCCAGCTCAAGAAAAGTCAAATATATTACATCTTGGACCATTGAGCCATTAACACCTTCAGCAGGCTCCAGTATTTTGGACTCCAGTGATTTAGTGAGATCGAAAATGCTGGGAACAAATTGAGTTACCTTGCAAAATCTACCTTGGGAGAGTTAATAGTGTTACAATAGTGGATTTTGGGTTCATGGGAAATATATAACTTTACTAAGGTATAAGCACGTTCGACCACAGTTCTTACCCTTCTGGAGACTTTTCTCTACGTTCCCCCGATTAACGAGTGATTTGTGATCTCAGAAAGGAGACTTGGGTAAGAGGAGGTTATCACTTTATCCATTTATGTGCTTGCCTGTAAAATTATCAACAGTCTTTTGCGGTGCTCAGAAATGCCCGACCGGAATCTCCAGTAGTTCTCTTTCAGTCTGTCTGTCCATTTCCTCCGTAGCTCTTTCTTGCTTGACAGTCAGTTCATTGAAATAATCGATTTTTGTCTCGGGATACACCAACACCATCACATGGTGTTCCTCCAGGAATTCATTCTCCTTTTGTGGGTAAATGGTTCCCTATAGGAGAATGCAGCACGTGCGGCTTCTGTCGATCTAGTTTCTTCCTCACCACACACACACACACACACAGAAAAAACACATACCCAAATTTATAATCATGTCTGTTTTGCCTAACGTGTTGCCTTTACAGGATATTCTTCTAGGAATTCTTTCAATTTTTTCCACGTTTTTCAAACAAGTTCAAATCACAGTTTCCCCCCCCCCCCTTCCTTTTCTCCTCCTGATTGAGAATATATCTATAGAGCAAGTTTTTTTTTCCCGAGATGATATGGTGGTGTCTGCATTTTTGACAGTAATAATGTTCATTGATTATATGAGAGTCTTCAACACATTTTCTATCTTCCTTGTCCATCTTCTGGGCTTTGAGACTTCTCCAGCTTCAAGCTTGATGGATGTTTTGTGTGTGCGTGTGTGACGTTTGGTTTGGTGACGTGCCGTCTGATGCTAGATTCTAGAGTCAGTTACCTTAAATCCGCATGCATGTATATTTTCTCATGCAATTTTTATGTTTATGATTATGGATAGTGCTATTGTATTGTTACACGGCATTCACTCAAGTCCAAGGGGAAAACGTGAGAGTTGGGCATGAATGTGTATAGAAATTCTGTAAAAATTCAATCAACGTGTATATTGCCCAATTATTAAACCCGGAGTTTTCAATCTTCCGTAATATATGGATCAAGCTCTATAATCAACCCAGGCTATACAATCCCTAGACACTTTGTATTCATATACCTCCTGTTTTCATTGTAAATTGAGATTCAATAGCCTGGGATGGTATAATTATGGGTATAATTAGTGAGCACAAATATTTACGTAAGCTCACTCCATGTAGCATTTAGTTACATGTGGTATTCACACAGTACAGTTACAACACATTCAGCCCGAATATACGGTAATACTTCCACATATCCATGTAAGTAGTGGCTACTTTAAAAAAAAATCCTCCTGTTCCCACTTACAGGATAATGGTAACTGTAGATACCCATATGGTATAATAACGATTGCTGATTAGGGTAGATTAAAAAGGGATCGCAAAAAGTTGACTGAAGAAATGAGTAAATGCCTAGCCGTTCATTATATTTCCAATGAAGACTATGACATATCTATACGTAAATTGAGTATCTATCTATAGTATTTATGCTTTTAGGCATTTCATTTCGAGCATTTGTGGAGAGATCCGAGAGATCGATGAAGCATTTCAACAGAAATGGAATTTATTTGAAGGGTTGTACGTGAGTTTGGAACTATAAATTCAATTTGATGCTACTTTCGACTCTGGTATTAATAGAGAGGTACTTAGGCATTTGATTCTTCCCTGAAAAAAAAAAGAAGTTTACTTCGAGGTTATGTCGAGGGGGAGGGCCTTTCACGTTGTTTATATATATTTCCATGGAAGTAACTAATTGAATCTTGGGCTTTGATTTGATACGATCACTCAGGGAAGTGAATGGCTGTTCATTATGTGGTTTCGCTTTCTATTTCGTCGACAGATAGAAACCATGAGGAAATTATGGCTATCCGAATCTAATTGGGAGGCTGACGACAAATTACTCCGTTCAAAGGAATTTCAAAGAGTTAATTCAATTTATTTTATTTTCTACAAGAACGGACAGAATACAGAGGGGTCAAGATTCATAGTAGTCATCAGATTAAAATTGGCTTGGGTATAATTTTGATGAATGCATTTGATGGTGTGGGGAGGAATTCTCGGGATGGAGGTTGATTTCCGGCGGTGATTCAACGTTCAACCTCAAGACCTCTGTCGGGGGTGCGACTCATGCAATTCGATACGAAAATAATAAAATGTCAAAAGTACTCACATTTTTCTTTCCCATTTTTTCTTTTTTTTTTTTTTTGGTATCCATCTACGATGTACGTCCGTAAATGCGAACGATTATGTACCAATTCTTTTGCAAAAGTCAGTAACAAGAAAGTAATTGTGAGCGAGTGGTTGAACTGGGTTCAAAATCAGATGGTCTTTGGAAAATCCTCTTTTTCCACGGTTTTGATTAATAATGCCCAAGAATTGAGAGAATTCACCTGTTTGACATTTTTCCTTTCAACCATCATTGCATGGTCGTGGCTATCACCACAACTCTATGAGTCTTCCAATTTTCTGAAGCCCTGTACATACGCATTTTACAGATGACTACCATGAAGTGCGAATGCCTCATGGGAACATTTTCCAAGATATATTCCCTGATTTTACTTGTTAGCATTCTTCACGGAAACCAGAACCAGAGCGGCAGAAGAGTGAGAAAGACCAGTGATATCATGATTCGTTTCGTATAGTAATCAGGCCGTTGCTTCGCGCGGTTTATAACACCACCGTGCTTATAAAACCTTTAACTTTTATAGCAAAAACTCTGGCCTTTGAGTGGATACTTCTTTCCCTTCCAAATGTTACATGTAGCCTAGCTATATCGTAGTGGATTCCTCTCTTTACTGTGAGAAGTCATCATTAGTTTCTGAGTTCCTTGTGCTTCAGCTGGTTTCATAAGGATAGTCCATTGGACAAGTGTGTATTTATGTAGATTGGAGAGTGGTACTACACAACAAGAGTCCACTATACGGGTAAATTTATGCATGTATTTATCCATGTATACTTGTACCAGCTGCATACATTTTACCCACTCAGAGAGCACAAACACACGGAGGCTTCTACTTACATATGTTCGTCCTTTGTAGACGTGATGTTACCATTCCGACAAGCCTCAATTTACAGGGCTGTGTGAGACGGTCCCTTGGATTCCCGAATGAGAGACTGTGGAAAGGTGCTGGTGGATGGAGAGTTTAACAATTTTTGAATTTGCAATTTTTCGCACTTACAACAAGAACTTGAGTGGAGAGTATAGGGAGTGAGTGTGAATGCGTTCCATGAGAATTTACAGTAGCAGGAGTGTGTAAGTTAGACATGGAGTTGTAGCAAGAGTGCAATGTATTCCTCCCTCTCGTCCGTATTGGTTTATTACACTTGTTTTCTTGCTCTGTATGAGAAAATGTGTGGATTGTAAACTTGTAGGGATTTTCAATGTATTCGACGGAAAGAGAGAGAGAGAGAGAGAGAGAGAGATTCTTTGGCATAACAATGTTCAAGTCATGCATGATGACCATAAAAAATGAAAGTCCACAGTACTGCTTCCTGTCCTCTTCTTTTCTCTAATGATCACTTTTCTCAATAAAAAATTCTCTGAGCTGCCGACGTACCCGAAGGTATTTTCTACTCTTCAGAAGCAACTCGCTACAGATGTAATGCATAATACTAGATGGACAAGCCAGGAGGATGCATAAGGTACATTTTCCCTGAATATTAGTATGAAAGCTCGTTTTTGAGGGAAACAACCAAAGGAATGCATTTTTTTTTCTCCTGCCAGTTGATTATACTATTTGTGCAACTTTTGAAAGCCTTTTTAGATTTTGAATACCATCCCTGTGATTTACGACGGTTTATATTTTCTCACTTGCATCAAATATACGAGGGTTTCTGGAGGGGGCTCTTGCCGTGAGTCTCAATATACTATATCTAGTGTAGGTGGTTTTTTTTTATGTGTTTGTTCCTGAGGCAATTAGTACGTGCAAGTCTTCAATGCAAAAATGTGCAGAGGAATAAATATTAATGCCTTTGAATTTCATGTAAACTCTTTAAAAGCTTTATGGGCTGAGGGGCGAGCGCGTGCCGACAAATAAAAATATCTGCCTCAAGTATTCCAGAGAAGATGTGCGTTTACACACACACAAAAAAACCATCTTGTTGAAGCATACCCAAAAAATAGTGCCATTATTGTGTATCAAGTACCCTTTTACAGTTCGGCTGGCATTGCATCGTGCCGATGTATGAGGAAATAAGCGCAAAAATACGAGCAATTCCGTCAAGTAGACAATCATAACTCAAAAGGGAGCTCAAGATTATTTAATAGTGTTATAGAGTCCCCTCATATGTAAATGTAGATATACACTCCAGTCTTGAAATACATGATCGAACAAAGTAATCTTATGAAGATTGAAAGAAATCTGATTTGACTAAAAGCTGCTGAGACATGAGAAACTTTATTGAGGGAGCTTTTTATTTTTAACGTCTGATTACATGCACGCTCAGTTTCTACGGATAATCGTCGAGGGAGGGAAAAAATCCGTAGTCTAACCAGTTAGTAATAAGCATATAGAATTATTCCATGGGATATGAGCCTGACGGCAGGGAATAACATAATAATTGAGAGTACAGAAAACGAGTAGTTGTTCCTGGCGTAAACTTGAGTAATATTTGTATTTGATAGAGACTTGCAGAGTTGATACGTGTGAGAGAGACTCAGTGTCTGCAGGTTCTCGTTCTGTCTGTATCTACTGTAGTGTCTTGTAAGGAGTAGTACAGAGTTTGCTTTTGAAAAACCAACACGAACGAAAAAGTCAAATGGGAAGAACGAAGAGAATCCTTTTCTACTCCGCAGTATCATATATTTTATGCATGCCCTTTTTCTTCAAGTGCATTTCCTATCCTCACTCTGCTGTTTGACTTGAGACTGTGTCCAAAAATATGGAGGTACTATATTCAGAGCAGATGAAATTCCGGCTATGGAAAGTGTATGAAACTATCCTGCAGATGATGAGTTAATGTTGATCTTGTAGTCTGAAATATTGGTAGGGAATTTGTATTTTTTTTTCACACACTGGAATATCCATCTGGCACTATCTCCTGCAAGCCTGGCTTACAATCACTCGACTCCTCCAAAGTAAGCCATTGATGGGGCTGACTAAAGTAAGCGTGACTTAATATTTTATTGCGAATATTGACCTTTTCAAATGCATTGCTTCGTCCGTATACTCTCATCTTGATTTTTTTTTTTTCGTATTATTGCAAAGTAGTAAAAGTGGTCGTATATAAAGTAGTCGGACTCCTCAAGGGATATTATGTGTGTGTATGTCTGGGGGTATGTATGTATGAGTGTGTATAGTCTGAGGGAGGAGGATGAGTTTGTATTCATGAACGGAAGGTAATTTGTTCCCTCTAGATCTTTGTAATTTTCACTTTAGTTATAGTTATGGTTATAGTTTGTTTGTTGTCCATGGATGAGACTCCCCATAAAAGTATGTAAACTGACTTTTCCGCTTGCACAGCCCACAGATATACGTTCGGATGTTCATCCCTTCTCCTTTGGTCAACAAAATTTGGCTACACGTTCCCTTTTCCTTTTTATTTTATTTTTTTGCTCGGCTCAGACTCCTGTAGCTTTTTTTCCCCCTTTTAAGTGGACCATGAGTTACGGCAAGTCTATACAAATATTTTTATAACTGGATACCACATCGCACGTACCTATTACATTGCAAAAACGTTTTTGACCACCTTAAATTATGTTAGGCTCTTTACCTCCGTGCAATCCTCAAGTGGATCTGAGAGTTTGCACAGGTCAAGGAGGTGAATACGGGAGTGTTAAAATTCCTCTTTTTTTTTAAAAAAAAAAGAGAGAGAGAGAGAGTCATATGTTGATTATTATGGATTCCTTCAATCGAGAAGAACTCTCAAGATATTCTGAGGATAGATACTGACTGTAGCTTTGTTGAGGACCTTCACCGCATATAGTGTACTCGGGTACGGGGATGTGAATTCCAATAAAATTCGATTTTCCACATCAAAGCCTTCATTTAGTAAAAGTTATTGCCAACGTTTTAATTTTTTCATCAAACCCCCTCTCAGGAGTACCGCCATGCCGTGGAGGGACTGCTTCGCATGAAACGAGTTTAAATTCACATTTTTCTTATAATCCCCAACCATATTAATAGCTAGAGAGTAGGAGTTTTGGGAGTATCAAAGAGATTTTATGGCCTTTTGTGTTTTTTCCCTTCTAAAATTATCATTTTTTCCTCCACGAAAATAACTTGAGTAATTCCAGCCTTTTCTATGTAAAGGAACACATGACACACATATTGTAGAAGTAATAAAATCCAAGCTTAATGATCGTTCCCAATATTTTTTCCACCCCTTAAGTAGGATTTCAGGCCCCAAGTACTTACTTTTTAAGCTAAGGACTCCAACTATAAATTTTAATCTTTTTACACAACCCCAATTTTTTAAAATGTTTCAATGAGTATAATCATGTAACAATAATTATTTTGTGCAGTCAGAATTAACAATTGACTTGAAGTATCTACACCTGCTAATTTCCTGTCAAAATTATTTTCGTGGAGGAAGCCTTTCCGAAGTGCAAGGTTTCTTCTATTGACACACTGTCAATAATAATTGATAAAGAACTCACCATTGTAATTATTCATGACCATGAGTTCAGTTTAGAACATTACGGGACATAGGTTTATTTTTTTGTCCAAGACTCGATCCAGCAGAAACAAACAAAAAACAACATCACATCCTCTCCTCCCAAGATATATATTTTCTCTACTAACGTTCCTTCAGATTGAGAATATGGTTGAGTGGTTATGTGCAGACTTTATTGAAAAGAATTATCTCTTGAGATTGTCATATAAATGTATAAACATTAGAACATATTACCGTTTTGATGTTTCATATTCCTACAAGTTTGTTGTAATGTGAATACGTTAAAAATAACAATACTGGTTTGACGTCATCACAAAGGGAGTGATTTCCTATACAGCGGTAATGGAATTTAATTTCCGGGTTAAACAGCAAGTATCCTGTTGGCTCAAATGCTAGAAATCATTTTTTTTTCTGTATTATTACTACGCTCGGAGTCATTTCCTATTTTATTGGTATAATTAACTTCTCGTTCCATCCCATTCATCGGCATAGTCAATGTACTTCCTCTCGAAATTCATCGGCAGTGCGGTCTGAAAAAAAAACTCCTCCAAAAAATTTTTATCGTGGGTTTATTGTACCAAGCCGTGAGAATGTGATCTATGACAGTACAATGATATTTTTTGAAATAACAATCCTACTTTTCTATTCCGAAGACCAAGTTTTCCAAGCTCCTCTAAAATACAAGTTCTGAAGCTCGAGTTCCCATTTCCTTGTGGATGCTGGGCTTTGGCTCCCTTACAATGATTCTTTTTTTTTGTATTTATTTAAATTATTCATTATAAAAGTGCTGTGAATAGGAATGAATTAAGAATGGGCTACCCAAGCACTACCAGCAGATGTTGGTAGTGGGGCAGCTGGGGTAATTTATAGTGAAATGAGATGAAAGAATATTATTTGTCTTCCCATACGTAATACCTTGGTTTCATGTATGTAGCTCCTCAAGACTTGGGTTGGGTAAAGTAAGACAGCGTGTAACACATACGTAATGTGTGTTAAGTGAGTCTTGGTAATGGTTTGTTGCCAAAAAGCAATGCTGAGACCGGTTTCCTTAAGGAGACCATGGGATTATTGAATGCACTGAAAGTAGTTTGATTACGTTAACTAAAACCGGGCTCATTGAGGGAAACAGTATTGGGCTAGTATATTGTCGTCAGCTGGATTTTTTGCCTATGCCATGTACTATTCCTCTCCTTCTGAAACGTGTCATATAGCATTGTCCCTGTGTATACCGACACAGAGGGAAACCAGGAGTTAAAAGCAGGGTGTGCTTTATTTCTTGCTCTCATTTCCTCCATTTCCCAATGATCTTTATGAAGTCCTCGTGGAATACTGACTCGCTCCACACGGGTACACTCCAATGTTATCTCTGAATTTGGTACAACTCAAGCGCAAGACGTTGGATGAGTTGGGAGCTAAACAAAGCCTTGTAATCAGTTCCTACGGTTTTTCCAAATAGACAATAATAATTATTATTCTATGAAGAAAAATTCCTGAGCGCGTGTGAAGGGATCAAAAAGTTAGTATCTATATTTCTTATTCATAATTATATTGAGCACACGTGAGATTATTCTTCCCTTTAAAAAATGGAACTTAATTAATCTCAAAGTGGGGTTTATAATAAAATTCAATAAAGCATATTATTCATATTATTGCTCTAGGAAGTAGGAACTTTAGAACTATCACTGTTCCTTCAAGTTCAAAGTCATTCCCCATGTCTCATGAATGAGTGATTGAGTTCTTTTTGGGAATCTGTGTAGAATTAAGTGACAAATCCCAGCATGAAACTCCTTTGAGGATGCTCTGACTTGGAGAGGGGGGAAAAAAAGTCTCCCGCCAACTGGGATTTATAAATAACATATAAAAATATCCCTCGATTATTGTCGGAATAAGACCTTAAAAGAGCAATATTGAAAATTCATAGGTAATGGTGAAGTACACTTGTGTGTTTACAATCTGTAAAAAACACTCACGACATTCTCTTTGGGAAGTGCTTTCCAGCCGAGTTTTCTAAATAGAATTGATGTGCTTTCAGTGAGTCTGAGTATACTATTACACTACGGGGGAAGGAGCAAGTAGCCAGAAAGGCTTTTCGCATGCAGATATCCGAGCACACAGGTACAGGCAAAGTGGGGTAGGACGTGGAGGAGTGTACATACGAAAAAGACAAGGCTTGGGATAGGGAAAACGTGCTTTTAAAAAGATGAGTCTGCAATGGGAAACTAGTCGAGCGTCAAATGTGCACGTTTAATCTAACAGGATATTGCATGTGGCCCACATTACATTTATACCTATCTGTCAGTAAAGAGATGCGACTCGTCCAAATTCTCCAACTTGTACTGGGTCCCGTCCACACACACACACACACACACACATCTCACATCCAACATGCTCGTCACATTACTGCCAACAAGGCCTCGCTTGTTTTGAGGAAAGCGTCATCAACTTATGGGAGAATTATTAAATCCCATGTTCTGAATCCCTCTCCTACTACAAGGTACATCTACATCTACATACATGAAAGTAGATATTATATTTGGAAGGAAGCCGCCTTTGTCTTCTGGTATAGATATATATGATCTCCTCTGTGAGGGACGGCATATAGCGTAATAAAATCCAGTGAGGGCTATACGGAATGTAGTTTAGGGTAAGTACCCACAGAGCAGTAAAAATTTGGACAGTACCATGTTAGATAATTATGATACTGCCGGGTGTATATTGTTATGAAAGAAGTAGTTAAAAGAAGGATTCCTTTGATACAGTTGTTGAGCAAACGTGCTTGTTTTATTTCCATATTTCGTAAATTAATGACCACAGAATGAGGTGGGACTTTTTTTCAAATTCCTCTTCAGCTTTAGGGAGGTGTAGTATCAGATCCTGCCTCACAATTACCTTCGTTCCACAGGATAGTAGATATATAGTGGCGTATTTACGGGTAATGGACTCCTCAGTTTTCTTTACACTACTTTTTCCCCTACTTGCACCTCTCTACTCTCCTCAAGTAAGTACTCGTGTCTCTTGCATCCTTTCGTCCTTCCCTATTACTTTATGTGCACTGACACTGAGTCGTACATATGGGCTCCTCTTGGAGATCCTTAACTGTCGTACCAATAGATATGCTAAAAAGTATACCATACTTGCATCTGCCACACACTTGATATGTTTTATGTAGTAATGATATGGCCGGGGCATAGATACTAGAAACCTCATTTGTTACATAAGAGCTTTTCAGTGTTGATGATCCACTTGGATAACAGCTCTGTGCATGGCTTTAAGTCTCTGCTCCTTGCAAACAATAACGAATCCTCTGATAACATTTGCACACTGCCGGTGTGTAAAATTGCATCATGTTCGTGTGTTCACGTCTCTAATCCAATAACTTCATACAAAAATGCAATTCATACCGGAAAGTAAATTTAGAGCATTGTGGGAATGCTCCTGCTGCACTGATGTCTATATGGGCACTGCTCTCATTATAAGCTGATTTAGCTAAATCCACATGTACGGAGCTCAAATAGGCTTCATTGTCGTGATCCAACTTGATATTTCCCTCTGATCTCCAACTTACTATTCTCACAGAGCAACAGTCTAGTTGGAACTCAACCATAGCCCTGATGGATATCAGCATATGTTTTATACATGTAGATAGGTACGGTTGGGAGCAGTACACGATACACTATTGCAAGCCTCAGTTGCATTTGGAAGGACGTACTATTTTGCTAGCTTCTTTTTTTTTTTTTGTAAAAAAAATGATGTAATATTTTTCCACCTTTTTCGTCAATTAGTAGCTGTGAGGTGTAGCCCAGTTGTAACATTACTATTGACAAGGATTAAATAATTGAAAAGTAGTGTAACGTTTTGACGGAGCCAGTCATAGGTAATACATAATAATTATTAAAAAAGGGAGTGTGCAAAAGACACCGACCATAAACTCATGGGTCAACGATTGACCCACCTAAATTATTACCTGTAATAGCTTCAGAATCTTTCAAGGTGAATGCAAAAGGCAGAGCCATCCTTGGTTTCACATCCTTTGGTTAAGTTATCTCGGGAACGGTTTAGTCTGAACGGTAAGTCACTAGGTTTATTTGCTATGCGTGATAGCCCCGAACATTTTCGTATACTGTTCTGTACACACATTTAGAATCATCCTAGGATGGCTGGTAGGAGTTGAGGTGGATCTGGGAAGATGAATGTACGCTGTAGTTGAATGCTTGTTGAAAGTGCGTGGATTTGCGTGCGGATGTTTTTATACTGGTTGGCTTCTCTAATAAGTATAGGTACAAAGTCCCAAGAATTTCCTGTGAAGGGTTAATTGAAGCAAAGTTACACAATTTTCAGGTGGATTCAATACAGTGTGTATAGTACGGGCTGACATGCTGAGAACACGCTTTGAAAGGTTTGACTTTGTATGTACGAAGTTGGATGGAGGTATAGTCTGTGAGCACTGTTAAGGAAGAATCGCAAGAGAAATTCTATACTTTAGCAAACCGTAGTAATCATTTTAGTTCCTTTTGTGAATGAGGGGAGGGGGGATGGATTTGGTAAACAGAGTCTGTCTATGTGTGTGTGACATAGTAAGATGGAAGTACACCAGAATGATCAGTGGGTTGTGTAGATTTTAACGTGAAGAAGTTCTCAGGAGTCAGAAAACCATTGATATTTGAAAACATCATTGTGGGTAGATACGCTACTTAACTTCCAAGTCTTTTTATCCACGTGGCCCACTTAGAAGGTTGACTATGTATAAAAAGGTCAAAATTTAAACCCTAATTCGCCTCTGTTTATGCTTGAGCTAACTGACATTTCCAACAACAGTTTTTATTCTTACATAGAATCATGTGGCTATATTTTTCTTTTTTTTTCTTTTTTTTTTTATTTATGTAGGGAGATCCCACGCATTGGATTGAAGTTAACAAAGTTTTGTGAGCACTTTGTTTTCAAACTCCATCGGAGGAGGAGGAGGAGGAGAGGAAAACAACCCAACTCAAGAGACTTACAGATTATAGCTGAAAGGGGCTGAAGAATTAAAACAATGAAGACTAACTTTGGCGGGTTGTTCATAATGACACTTCCCAAGCACTTTTTTCCAACGGCAAGGCGATTTCTCGTCGCTCTGATTCTTTTCACATGCTTTCATTCCTCCCTGTGCCTTTCCAGTAAGTTGTACAATTACTTTAAAAATTCTTGTAGAAATCAGGACAGGTCTGACAAAACGTTTTATTTTTAGTTCACATATATATATATATAGATATAGATAGATACACAGAGACTGTTTCTTGCTTTCCTTTCAAATCGTGATAGTTTTCAATGATTCGATCTTGATGGGTCTTTACCCGAGATTTCTATAGTATTGTGGCACATTCACATAAATTCAACAATGTCATGTGCAAACAAACAACCGATCAAGCTTTCTTTTGCAGATATGGTAACGGTAAATGTTTAAATAAGCATCCATAAAGGAAAATTTCCGAGAGAAACAATTAGGTTTATTGAGCAGGTGTTGGAATCACCTTTGTCATTTTCAGGAATTGGATCAGGAGGGAAATCCTATAATATATTGCAATCCTCACTGATCCAAGGTACTCTACTGTAGATCATTATTGAATTTAAGGGTGTTGCACCATTCGATATGGTTTCAGTGGGTGTGGGTCCTACAGGAGACTCTCTCTATTGGAGACCTATCCTTACAAGAGCAATTCTTCTACAGGTCATGTAGTACAGGGCAAAAATATTTAAATGTATTCCCATGTACCGTTATTTTGTTTTTTTTTTCTTATAAAATATGATCACGGTAAGATTCCTCCTTGCTCCTGCTCGGGGTGCTCTAATAGAGACTGTGCACTTTATACCCTTAAAATGCACACGTGTGGGTGTGTGAAGATTGCCAAAAACTGAGATCAATAGTCTAGTATTTTTGGATGCTGTCTTGTATTTTTCATACTGGTTTGGATAATATCAAAACCCTAAATTTATTTTAGGTTACGGTCAAAAGAATATGTTTTAAAGCTGAGTTTGATTGGTGCTAGATTTTAGGCCTATGTAGTTACATAAAGGGACAGAAATTAAAAAGCAATGGTTCATAATCATTTTCTGATTTTATAAAACCGGTTCTATCAGGGATTCTAAGCTTTTCAGAAAATTTATTCTAAAGAATTATTTTGGATGTATACTTTCAAGCAAGATTAAATGAGCTCGTCCGAGGGTACAGAAACAAAATGAACAAATACGAATGAACAAAATTGTTGGCACTGTCCATCAAATAATTGGTGTTTGCGTGGCTATACCAGTTTAGTAACATTTGAATAAAATTGAACGTCCTTTTTCTTAAATGTAATTTACTGAACAATTTAAAAAACTGACTGACCTTTTACACTGCTTTGAAAATGTTCGCATTGAAAATCCAACAACTATGCCGCGAAGGAAGGGTATACTGTATTTGTAGGGAACGACAATTTCCTACGTAAAATTAAGAATTTGTATGAGGAAACGTAATTGTTATAAGTAGCTTATCAGGAAAGGAGGACTGCCAGGCCAGATAGAATGACTCTCATACAGAGCTATCAGACTGATATAGATACATACATGTGTTTGGTATTTGATCCTGACCAAAGTAATTCCACATACTTTGTGCCAGGGTAACAAGTCCCATCATTCCCTATTTTAACACCATTACTTTGTTACTCGTTTCTTCAGACATCGATCAATTACAAGGAGAAGCAGGATTTCGCATGGCATCGCTTCAATGGAAGTATCCAGCCGCTACCAGAGTTCCTGTATCATTCCGAGTAAGATATTGTGAGCTTCACACTTGGGGATTGCACCGCTGTCGATATCAGGTTAGTCCTTTACATACTATGACAATAGAAAAGCATTGAGTGGGTAGTGATTTTTTTTAAAGAAACTTCCGCCCGGATTTAGGTCCTATCAATATCAGATTTTCCCATTTGATTGGTATTTGTTGTCGCGTATCTACAAAAGCCCAGGAAATCCCGTTGACTCAAAACCCCTTCAATCAAAGCATATTGCTCTGGCTGGTGTCAACTTAAGCCTTGGAATAGAAGTCCAAAATTCCATTAGGGGATAATGGCTTGTCTGAGAAGCCTCTGTCTTTTGTTTCTTCGGACCCAATAAAATCTTTAACGAACTTTAGAAAAGTACCCAAGATTCAAAAGTGTAACGTAACCACTGTAACGTGTGCCCACTCAAATACACTACATAACATCTCATTTTTGAGCATTCTTACCACACCTAGTGGATGGAGAGTAACAAAAAGGGGAAAATCCCGTTTCTACGTATAGTGACATTTTTGTATCACATTTGTCAGCGTCAAACAGTATTTTTGGACGTGACCATTCATTTATGGGTATTGTGTATCACTCTGGCTTAGCATAGTGGGGTTCTCGTCATTCATCAAGGAAGGGAGAAAATTTAGTAAAAGTGAAAGAGAAAAGGATATTTTTATAATGAGTATTTATGGAAATGAAATAAGTTTTGTGGGGACTGTTGGAGGTCCACTTGTACGATGTGCACCTCTCATTGTTAATTTTACGAGTCTCTAGGGTTCATTTACGGCCTATAGTTGTCTTCTAACTAGTTTCACATGCCCAAAGAACTAACTCCCTTTATTACTCCGCATCTCAAGCCTGTTGGCGTGTCTCGTGTGTGTGTGTGTGTGTGTGTGAAACCAAGTTGGGAGTTTCTCTTCACAATTGACATGTCCGTGGTGGCATACAATGTAAACATGGGTTTGGAGTGTACATGCATTATAAATGGTTTAGCGGTGAGTTGCTTTTTATGCAGGTGCCTTTTCAAGTATACAGAAACAAGGAGCATGTGTGAACACTTTTGAATGGTTTTGTACAATTGTGTGTAATCACAGACAGGACAAGAGCATGTGTTATATTATTGCAACAATCATCTCTACATTTCTTTTAAAAAACTTTCCAACTATTTTCTGTCACGTCGGATTGTCCTATCCCTCGGACCTTAAGCATGCAAACAAGTTTGATTAATACTTCCATACAAAATAGTAGCATCAATTCTTTTGATTAACCTTACATTTGTAAGCTTTCAGTTATTTGAAATTTAATAACAACTGCTTCAGAGTTTCAAATGCAACCTCTGTATAAAATGTTCGTTGGGAATTTGTACGGTATCCGTGCACAAATGATTCTGCAAGTTTTTCCACAAATAATAATTAGCGGACACGACACACACACACACACAAGCAAGGGTAAAAAATTACGGGATGAGGCAGACAAGACCAAATTTAAAAAGTTCTTGAGATTGTAAAAACCTTATTGGGAAAAAATTGAATTTTTCCACGAAAAAACTGTTTACTTGAAGACAGATGAGGTTTATAAAAATTTTTTTACAGTACTAAAAAAACATACATAGATGGGAAAAAAATGCATGAATCAACTTTTGTAAGTTTCACTTTTGCTTGTTTTTCAATGTGTAGGGAAGATAAGTACTTAGGGATAGTATTGAAGGAAAATGATACTTGACTGATATGATGATGAGCAATTAAGGATTTTTTTAAAGGGCTTCATTACACACACCTGCACGAACACGACACAAGACCACCTGCGGGTTTCTTACTGATCAGAGACAGAAATAATTAACAATATATGGCCTTGCGGAGCTGATTGTGAGAAATAATTAAATACCTAGTTTTTACTGGTAATTTTACTTGTGTCTTCGTCAGTCACGGCCGTATTGACGTTATTGGCAGAGCAAGTCCAAGCCTTGGATCTTCGGCTCGATCTTTTCCCTGAACATGACTAGGAGTTCTTCAAGACTTGACTCATCGGAACACAATAATAAATACATTAAAAATAGTTAGTTACTTTGACATTTCCTCTCCTTTAGTACTCTCTTCTCCAAGGAGTACGGCTTCCCGCATATACACTCTTCCACTTGCACTTGAGTCTCTCACAGACTCAGGAGTGAGTAATACAATGAATCAGAGTTCCATAGGCAATTGTTCTTTTATGACATTTGAATGGGTTAGGCAATTAACGTAAGAACATATAACCTTAGCCTTTTCTTGCTCCATGACTAGGCAAAGTAGTGGCTAGTGACTAGTGTGACCTAATCATAGGGAAATTACTCACTTGGTCCATCCACTTTTACAAATTATTCCAGGATGAGCATATTAATGCCAAATCTTCTTCCTAGTCCTACTTACACCTGGCCATCAAACTCTGTATTCACAATCTGTATTCATCCAGCAACATCTTTACCTATACAAAATTGACTACACACACACACACACACACACATGTGTACACACTAGAATGTGTGCAACACTGCAGGTAGAATTAGTATGCTTTTAGGCAAGTATGATTCAACCTTGACAATCAGATATGCAATATGGCACTATGGTAGCACGACTACCTATAAATTATTCCCTCTCATCGGAGTGTAATGAAGTAATAATGGCTTGGAATTTTCCGTGCAGACAAATTGTGTCTGCATAATTAGCTGGCTTCACTTCAGTGAAGTTTATCTAATCATGTAAATGATAATGTCATAAATTGTTGTATAGTTGCCTCTTGTCAAAATAAAATATTAAATAAACAAAGTTGCTAATTTTACAAGTAGTAATAATTATTACTTTAAATTACAAGAAAGGAGCTGTTCGCAGGAAGTTCAAAAGCAAGTTGGGAAACACGAAGAGATCTAATTTAAAGAGTTACTGTCGAGTGAAACTCCATTCAGAGATGCAATATCTGCATCGCAGAGTCAGAAATTAAGTTAGAATACTAATTCCAATGGGGGTTTTTGCAATGCTAGTTATTTTCCATATAATCTCAAAATCCTTCAAAATTTTGACGTTTTGGTTTTGGAAAGAGCCGTAGTGGCCGAGTCAGGGTAGACTTATCAGTCCATGCAGTGTCATATGTGTGCCATTTGATGCATTTTTAACTCCTCAACCCAGAAAAATATAGTGACTGACGCCTCAGGTGATTTATTACACACTTACAAGACCATACTGCACACAAATACATGAGTATCGGTGATTCTCAAAGGAGCTCGAACAAAAAGCCGAATTTGCAGTTTCATTATATCATGTAATCAACCAACATATATACAAGGTAGGTTGGTTGGGTTCGCACTCCCCAGCAGATGATGGGACAGATCCCAGTCATAAGAAGGAAACCTCGTCAGAGTTAATAGGTAAATGTTCACAAGACAGTGTAATGAGGATGCTTTTATGGTCTTGGCTGTCATGCCGATAAATATATATAAATACATAGATGTTGAAGGAGAGGCAGTCACTCATTTCTTATTGAAGTCACATCAAAGCTCAAATTACTTGATTGGACTACCAAAAGGAAAATTCAATGCCTCAGTCATTTGTAGGAATCTATAACCCCATGGTTAAAAAGTTAAAATATAGTGATTAATCATGTACAAGAATCCGCTTGCTCCTTAATTTGAGCTTATAAATTAGCACCAAAAAAAAGTGTATGCGTCTTTATGCATGGTTGTGAGTGAAGTCATGGCCTGGGTCTATTTCTTGCTCTTGTGTTGTTTAATCCTGGAAATATATGAGTGTTTTCGGAACTGTATGCAATATGCATCCTTGTAATTTCTGGATTCATGATTACACCATTGGTGTAAGTTGCAAGAATAGCTCCTCAAATGATGCAATTTTCAATTACGTGCCATACTTGAGAATCCAGATGCAGATGATTCCAGCTATACAGTCCTTGTCATTCCTAGGGAATTAGTGATCAGCCAAACGAATTTTGTTCCTGCAAATTGCAATCCATCTTCGAACTAAGGAGCTCCCAACGAGCTGTGCCTCTCCAGTAAAAAAAAACCAGTGTTAGTACACACTTGCTTATTAATCTACCTTGAGTCAGTGGATGAAACTATTTTTTCGGAAAGCCCATCACGTTCACGTTCTTATACTTATTTAAAAAAAAAGAAGTTGTGGACTCGCAAGGAAGCCTATCCATGCAATATGCCTTCTAAAACTAGAAAGTGACCTAATACCTCTACAAAAAAGCTGGAAGGTACCCATTTCTTGAACTTTTGCAAAACTTCGTGCATTTGTACGTTGAATTACTAGACGCTATACTGACAGCATCTTCTGTAATAATACTGGATTGTTTTTGATATGTTCCGCATTTGCTATTTGCATAAGGCCTCGGATGTATCTGTCCATGCATATACAATAACTCATTGCAAAAATCAGCCAAGTCACACTTATTGTTCACTTTTCCTCCACAAATTGGTACAACTTCATTGGAAGTTACAGTCCACAAAGTTTTAATGTGATGATCTAATTTTCTAGGTAAATACTTTTACTCAGACCCTCCACAGAATTTAATGAGTTGCAGAAATTTCGGCGAAAAAGTTTGCAAAAACTTCGGCTTTTTTTTCTTTTAAACAACAGCATTTACCTGTGCTTGTTAGCCAATGGGAAATTTAATTACGGGGGGAAAAAAAACTACATTGAAATCGTTTTGTATTGTGATAAACTTTATGGGATGATCAGTCAGGATGATCTCATAGAGTTTTTACATCCGTCATCATGAATATCTAATTGCTAACTGAAAGTGTCGAAAATGCGATGCGGTTTCCAAAATACTACATAGCCCTGCGGTCTCCAGCGTCGGATTTCCCATTCAGATTGTCAAATAAAGCCGTGATTCATCCTTGTATAATTAATGTAAACTATCAACCATTACTTGTTATTTGAACCTTTTGCGTGGGTTTTGAATTTGAAGTTGCAGGATTTAAGAGTATAGGGCTTTAAAATAATTTAACCTATGCTAGACTAAGTTCAGCCTCATATTGGATAATATCCTAATGTTCCGTTACGACTCTTCAGTTCAAACATGTTCGTTCATTGTTTGTCAAATAAAAAGGAAAATGAACTTCAAAACCGTATTTGATTTAAAACGTGAACTGATGCTTCCCAGTGTTCTCATCTCTCCTACAAACAAAGCCATAAAACGTACTGTCTATATAAAATTATATAAGTGTTGCACAATAATCTAGGAAGTTCTGGTGGTTAAAATCCGCTGGAGCCACAAAGTATCTCTCATTATTGATGATTGAAATAGCGTTGTTTATATGAGCCATCTGTTCACAAATCCCAGATTAAAACCATCTGAGAAGTGTATCTGAACTCCGTCCAGACTCACAGACACAAATGTACCTATGGACTATGGATATTTAAAGGAAGTCATCAAAATTTCAGTGACAACCAACTACTTAAGGATGTGTTAGTTTAAGCACCTCGTTTGGGGTTCCCATTTAGTTTGCTATTTTTTTTTCACAGTCTGAGCATTGAAGTTACAAAGGCTCCAAAATAATATGTTTTTTCTAATTTAGGCTCTGTATTTATAGGGGAACACTTAAAAGCTTCCCCTGCTCCCAACAAAACCGCTGCTGTCAAATTACCATTAAAAATTTAAGGACATGTGCGAAGACACTCCAACGTAGGATAACAAAATCGGGCGTTACTTTCCCGAAACATAGCCAACTGTGGTCACGCACACTTCTTAGCTCTGGGCAGACTGTTTAAAGCTATGATGTAAATATCAGCTTTACGTGTAGATAAAACATGAGCATCAACGGGCTGTGGACCGAATGACAGGTTTTTGTTATAATGACATCCCACAGAGCAA
Source organism: Allacma fusca (assembly GCA_947179485.1). Taxonomy (NCBI): domain Eukaryota; kingdom Metazoa; phylum Arthropoda; class Collembola; order Symphypleona; family Sminthuridae; genus Allacma; species Allacma fusca. The sequence continues at coordinate 18,965,286 of OX359250.1, read as the reverse complement.
AACATGACCATGGGGCTCGGTGCTGTATGATGCTACACGCACTTGAAATTTTGTGATACTCTTGGAGGATCTTCGTGATGAGGGTGTACATCCCCACATATATACATACATACACATACATACATACATATAGATACATAGATTCCCTTACGATGCTCATCGATTGGCTTGTTTTAATCCGTATCAGTCAAGTGTGCTACTGCTGGTTTTAGGCTATAAAACCGTAAAGATTTTGTTCCTACAACTTTGAAAGTTTATGTCTGCGTGTTCATCAGGAAAGGGTTTACGACCTACAAGTACTTAGAATTAAAGTTAACAAGAATTCGTGATCTCAAAATGCATAAGTATACAAAAGGGGTATTATTACAAGAACAGACGTACACATTTGAAACTCACATAACTCAAGAGTTGTCGTCCATCCATGTAGCTCTGCTTGCTTTTCAAAGTGTATTGTCCACCGCGACAAAAGGGTTGTTCCTTCCTGTCATTTGCTGTCTTCATCTTGTGCAACATGCAATGAATTCACGGCTCAACAATGAGCAGTACACCACATCTTACATGCTTTTTGCTCCTTCTTGTTGACAATCTTGACAGCCCCAACCCCAACCGAGTCGATAAGTTTTGTATCAAACATTTATTTCGACAAGTTTTAGCACTTGAGATTAATTTCAGTTTTCCTTTCAACCGTAAGTAAACTTTTGAATGAGAGTGATGCATTTCGGCTCCACAGTTCAGCAATGTAATCCAATGCATCAAATATGCCCGTACTTTTAAGACCAGCATGAAATCCCCACATAAGTTGGGAATATTTCAAGCCCCATCTTTATAGCCCCATCTTTATAGTCCCATCTTCAAGTTACTTAAACTTTGTGAACTCTATATCGTTATAAGACTCCCCCTGAGATAAAACTCTGCATCATGTGTGCAAATCAGTGGGCTTGAATAAATTATAAAATTTGAAGGAAAAAAAAATACGGAGGAAACTTAAGGTAGATATAGCTAAAAGACTTGGAGATGAACCAGAAGAATTTACTTTTCAAGTGTACCGACATCTCCTTCAAGGAAGGGAAAACTCTTTCTAAGGCAGAGGAATCGTGGAGATTCAAACAATTTCCAAACTTGTCATACATTTTTGATTAATTGCTGGAATCATTTGGTCGGACGTAAAGAGGAAGCCGAAAGAACTCTCATCCACTTTCAGATACATTAATTGCTGGTCTGTAACTTCCATGATAATGAGTCTCCTGGTAGTCAGGAGTGGTGAATGGTGGGAGAATTAGAGATTCTAGCGTGAAGATGTACCTTATTATCTTCCTCCTTCTTGACGACTGGGAGAGATATAAGATAGTCGTCACTGTACTTATAGATACACAAAAGAACTTCCATCCCCCCCACACAACCATAAAGCAATGCCCTCGATCTTTACACAAATAGAGGAGATTAATCGTTATTTAGTCATAAGGTCATATATGTGATTTTAGCCCCCTCTCTCTCTCTTATAGAGCCAAGAAATGGGAAGATTCTTGAAAAACCTATGCATTCACTTATGTATGCCTAACATCCCGACCCGTCCTCCCAAGTTGCCCACTAACAAGAGAGAACACTGAATACAAATGAGTTACTTCCTTACAGCTCCGATATCCAGACAGCGATTATAGAATTATGATTATAGACGCAAGATTAAGTAGTTATGGAGTTCCGCATGAAATTGGATTTGCGCTTTAGGTTGAAAAACAGATTTATAATCAGGGTATAAAGAACAAGGGGGAAAAAATTTGAAACATCCAAAGGGATCATGCATGGATGAGTCGAGTCTCAACTTAGAACTTACATGGAAGTATACTGTATGAGGGGGGGGGGAAGATGGGAGATGGATTTCGCATCCATTGTGCTTTTCCTGAACGGGCAAATCAACGAGGCGGTATCGACGCTGAGGATATCGAAAACATTCCATACAATTATCTTTGGTTGTTTATGTGTATCTTAATTCTATTTGATCCATATGCCTCTGACAAGAACAATAGGAGCGAAGGGGTAAATTAATCCATAGCAGAGCATTTTGATGAGTCGGGCAAGAAGGAGTCCGCCTGAAAGAGTATTCATTGTAATGCACACCACTACATTGAAGCATCGACTAGTTTGCCACGCATGATTGAATCCACAGACGAAAGGGGTAACAAATATGAAGATCGTTAGGATACCTTGAATGTTACTTACACCATACGCTCCTATGCACTGGATGTACATACATACATCCTATTCCTTGTCTCGTCCCTTTGAGCATCTCCTTGTAGATAGATACATACATATCTACATATGTACGTATCTACATGTGGGATTGTGGTTATTATTGTACATGTAGTAAATGCATTTACTGTAGTGTGTGAACATGGTGAGGATATTTCTCACTCTTATGTTCCTCTGCCAAATTTGTGAAGCTCGGGAAGAAGTAGAGAATTTGGCGATGGATTTGTACTTACGCTTTTGTGCTTCTGTACAGTACAGTAGTGGTACAAATGATGCATCGAAACGGCTTCTTTCAGTTTCAGCGGTCAGTATGGTTTACGTGCTATGAAAACTTCTCCTGGCACTTGGCCATCGAGGCAGTTAAAATGTACAATGTGCAAAGAACCCTAAACACTTTCTGTACTAATCCACTCTTCTGAATAAAATATAAAATTTATATTTTGCTGTAGCCGTAAAATTAACAGAATACAATGCTTTCAAAGGACGCCAAAAGCTGACTCTCACATACACGGTTGGATAAAATCCCCCCGGTGTATGTATATATGTACATCCGTCTCATCTCCGGAAAGACTTTTGTTGGCTAATGAATTCTCCAAGCAATTTTATCAAAGCAAAACTCCGCTCTGTAAAATTTGTTTTCAATTCGAATGGTCATTCATCTGTGCCGAGACTGAGCTACTGTATTCAATACAAAAGTGTTTTATGCCTGTGAATGATTTACTTTTGAGGATATTTCCCAAAAAAGGAAAAATATATAGGAATTTTGTTGTGTCCTCTTCGCCCCCCCCCCCCCGTCCTACCCTCGCTCAAGAATTTTTATTGACAAAATAGAAAGCTATTTATTCCAATCAAGTAGACGCATTGTAAACATTTGGATGGAAACTTGGCTCCGGAGATACGACTTCAGGACTTGAAATTGACTGAGCACAATTACAACCACAAGAATCACTTGTTAATTCAGAACTGTCATCTCCAGACTGAAATATTCTGGCAGATGAAAGGCGAGGGGGAAAAAAACTGAGGCATAAGTTCACGAGCATAAACCAAAAGAATGGAATTAACCACGAAGACACAAAAACAATAGGAATTGTTGAAAAAACCACGCTCTGTGACAGTCAGGAATCCCTTCCCATGCACACACAGTCGAGCATGAGAAAAGAATTGAGCAATGAAATGGTCAAATTAGACTTGAAAACAAAAGGAAGGAGAAGAAAAGCTGGGGAAATTTTGAAAAAAATATATAAACTTGAGCAAACACATGTGTTCATACCAGTCCTAATGTCCCTATATACATATATATGTTCTGTGTGGTATTATCTCCTACAAGGAAAAATAAACCGAGTCGAGAGTATACTGAGTAGTGCAAACTGCTGAATCACTCAGCGAACTGAAATTAGAGTAACTAACAACGGTTGATTGTGCTGTTAAAACAGCACGCTTCTAAATCTACATATACACACATAGGAGTCAATCCTACCCTAGCAATTCGATATGTACGCTCAAAAATCTGAATGAGCCAGCAAAACTATGCACGGGGGGACACAAAAACACGTCAAAAATATATAGCTTCTTGGTACAAATTCAATTTAGACACTCACTCAAGCTTGCATTTATTTGCCAAAGCCAAGACTAATAACTCATTCTTGTCGTTTGAGGTATACACATCTCAGTAAGTACAAGTTTAATGTGATTCCATTGTGTACACATAATAATAGTAACTTAAGTATAGTAGTAATGACCATACCCGTAAAGGGCATCTAATCCCTATGTGCACACACACACACACACACACACACACACACACATGGAGGTAATTCCCCATGTAACTCACCTGAAGGGAGAACAACATCACTGTAGACTAAGTTACATGGAAAACATGGCTTAAGGCCACACTATACTACACATTGTCACTGTAATTTTTATGTATACAGTTAATTTGAGCCCAAACAGTACCATTATCATCGCCACAGCAAACTCATATAAATTCGCTTTGTATGAACGCCTAAACACCGTTGGCAATGGACGACCAAGTCATCTATGGTGTCTACTATCAGGGGTAGCGGAATTCCTATGAAATTTCTGTTTTCCATGGGAGTACCTACTACTCTAGTGAAACATTTCTACACATCCTCATACAGAAGACACTGTTATTAAAGGATTCTCATAGGAGCCTATCTAGGATGATTCCAAGTATTAGAGGATGGATGGTTGAGCTCCGTTTTGTCTCGGTTGGTGCTATTAAAATGTAGCTCCAAATGATGTTTACGCGGATAAACTTTACCTTGTTGTAGGAACCGTAGTCATTATTCTACCTGAAGGAATCCTTCATCTTAGAAAAACAGCTGTAAATTGTGAAAGAAGCCCAAGATCTTTTTTTATACCTACCAGTAGGCTAATTTAAATGTAGGCTAAAAATGGGGCGCTAGTAAAATTACACTTGATTCAATAAAGAAGTAGGCAGAGGAGGATCTTTTTGAGTAATAAAAGTGGATAAATTGGTTTGTAAAGCCCTAGCATACATACACATATACACCTCCTCATCATCACCCGCACTAGTCCCAGCAAATGGTTTTTGTTGGTAATGTTGGAATTTTTGGGATGAAAACAACATTTATGTGCTCCATTTTGAAGTGGCAATTTACATAAATGTTTTGGTGGAACAATTTCACTTTCCGACACAAAAGCTTGATGGGAAGGTTAGTTATCTACTTCTATTTAGAGAAAAAATGATCAATTGAATTAATCCTCGTCATCATCTCTGTTGCTATTTATAGGTTGGCAAAAATTGAGGAGAATATCCTACTTTGATTATGAACGCATGAATACTTCTGAGTAAACTTGAGATCAGTCACTTCAGTCGGGATGGTATAATGTAAATAAATACCTTTATAGTTAGATCGGCAGTTTGTATGAATATTCCGACGATGGATATATATTAGGGAATGTACTGGGGGGAGGGGAGGGGAGGAAATAGGGTAAGTAACACCGTTTGATCACCTTTGTAACCAAACTCATGAGCACAATGGAGAGTTGTTAACGTTTTGCCAGAGCCCTGTATGCATGTGAAACAGAAGTGCTCAATGGATTCTATGTGATCCATGGGTTTGAAGTAGGAAACAATGAAGGGCTAGAGTGGTTTGAGGAATTAGCTATTGAACCGATCTGTAATAGCATTCCTATATGCTCAGGTATGTATCGGCTCAGGATGTTCGAGGAAATTGAGGCATTGAGCAAATAAATTGTCTGGTGAGTATGATTCATTGCTCGGAAGACAAGTGATCAATTTATATTGATCTGGTACTGTATCCTGGGATGGGATGTTGGCGGAAAGATCCATCTTAACTGTACTTGGTCCTTTGAATGTGGGCAGTCTGGTAACCAACATTTGGAAGGGCAGAGTTCGTAATTTATGCATTTCCTCTCTCTCCTCCGCGTAATTGCTGTCTAGCGGATCTGCATTGTCAAGGAATGAGGAACAGTGCGGAGCTCTTGTGAGGGTCTGAAGACGATGCAGTTAGAAAACCCACGCAAATGCATTTAAATGCATCGTGCGGCGTGTCTACGGTAGTGGAGGCAAAGACTCAATGCTGACTGACATCCTCATAATTTACAAGATGTAATAACAGCAGTTGAGGTTGATGATGTCCTTTTGTGCCTTATATATCACCTCTGAATACAGATTAGGCGGACTTGCTACCGTGTGTGGAGACGTTAAATAAATTACTGGTGAATTATTACTGAGACAAGTTTGATTTTGATTTGAATGAGCATTAATGGAGGCTCCAGACTAAAACTATACAACCGTTACGCATTTCCTCGATTGTGAGTAATTATGCATGGTCGTTCATGCATGCCTCTCACAGCCATATCGTTAGGACAATTTTAGGGGGGGGGGTTGGGTTAGCAAATACAAATGCGAGCATTTAGCACAACCACGGCTTCGATAATTCCTGCATGGTTTTGACAGTGATGGATTGACGTTTCCTACAATCTCTCCTTATCAAGAGTAATACATACCTGTACAGAAGTTATAGCAAAATTCTGAAGGGGTTGAAGTTTCTTGCAAACAAGTGTTCAAGCTGTTGGGACATAAAATTAATTGAAAAAATTTCCCTTGTATTTTTCCTTAAACTACTATTACTTAATCGGTTTCTACATAGATTTTCATATATGACATATAGCCATGTGTGTTTTATTGAACGCATTCATAGACGTCCCTTTTTATTACAACTCCTCAAGCAGGTTCATACATAATTACATACATATAATTATACATACGTAGTAAATAGTGATATAAAAATGCTCATTTTATTATCAAGATGTATACCCTCAAATTCTGGGCTTGGATAGTTAACTATGTAATTGGGCCATTTGAAAAGTGAGTATTGACTGGGAATTTTGGGTACCTTTCTGCCTGCAGGTGGTGGATGAGAACACGGGACGAACTGGAAGACAGGAAACTAATGACTCCAATGAAGTTTTTCTAATTGAAATCGGAGGACTCCGGATGGCAACTAATTATACGTTCCAAGTGGTGCCGCAAGACCCGGTTCAAAAGAAAGGTGGAAGGCCGTCGCAAATATCTCTACAAACCAAAGGATGTAAGGAATCATCTATTATTCAGTCATTTTATAGTTTTTTGTATAATTTTAAGAAAATAAGTCTATTCACCTCATTAGTATTCAGCATGTGGGAGCCCCACACACACCAACCCTTTCAAGTTGGGGCTGAATTGAATGTTTTTTTGAAAAACAAACTGTAATACTTAATCCCGTCCTAACACTAAAAGTGTTGCTGGTTTGTTTATTCAATTCCCCTTTGAAATATTTTTTGCTTATTTTATTCTTCATCTCTCCCTGACAGAGTTATGCCAAAAGGGGAGACAAGAAAAATCATTCCATAAAATTTTATTCACCCGTTTAATTTTCTTTGAGCACCGAATTGGAAAAAATGCTTTAAGCTGATTCCATTTTTTGTGCACTTACCTATCGTAACGTTTTCGTATTCCTCCCTAAATAGCGGTTGTAAAAGTTGCTGCACTCACTTAAATATCATAATGTTTCGTGGGGGGGGGGGGGGAAATTCGGTAACGAGCTTTCAAAGTTTTCTTTAGGGAGTGGGAAATCGTGCCAGCGGAGCGTCATGGCTCTATCTTCAGTATATGTACAGACGTCTTAAGAGAAAGACATTCTAGTAAATCACAAGAGCTTTCCTTAGAGATCCCGACTAATTGTCGGTAGTGCAGTATGTAAGTGTAGGAGTCGAGCAAAAGAAGAAAATCAATCAGTTTTAGAGAGACAGGGGTTTCTTGAGAGAAAGGACTATGAGGGAGGGACTGAGAGCCCACGTCGCTCTGACAGGTATATGTATATATTGTAGGTAAGTAAGTAATAAAATTACTTTGTGAGGGTGCAAAAAAATATGAAGATAAAATAAAAAATTCAAAACTCGAAAAAGAGATAATGTTAGGGATAGACATTTATTTATGAAATATAAATGTCAAAACTTTATGGATCATGAATAAAATAAGAAATGTACTACTTTTCCCCTTGGGTTAGACTTGAGGCTGGCAAACGAGTCCTGGCCCCCAACTTGAGGAGATTAGGTACATCATAAAATTGGACTCATCCCGTATGTATTGGTCGGATGTAGATTATGTACATAGTTTTAAGGATCCTCATATGACGCATTTCCATATTTTTGACGTTATTAGTTTCGGCAAAAGCTACAAAATGCTTGGCTGACTCGAGTGAAGTTTCGGTAGAGACAGGACCTTTCTTCGGAGGGAGAATTTCTGTTGAAGACTCGACTCGACCTGGCTGCTTTGTGAAGGGCAACGCTAAAAGGTAAACCGATCTGTTTTAACTCTTAAAGAAATGTACATTTCCAGTGGATCAAATAGTTTTCTTTTCACAGTCTCCTCTCTCTCGACTTGATACCGTATTTGTGTCTATGAGTGGATGTGCAAAAAGCAAATATTTGCGTATCTGAAAGCTCCGAGTTTGAGTCTTTTGAAAGACTGTACATCCATACTGAATACAAGTGTTTTTCACTTGACTTTACCATCACAATATCCCAAATAAAATATAATGGTACCCTCAGGTTAGCTTGTAAAGACCAGACGGAGAACAGGAGATGGGTTTGGGAAGATAGCAAAGCGAAAATTCCGATCCTTTCCTTTATGCTCAAATTTTTGAATTCGAAGCGAAAGAATCACACTAATTTTTTATACCGAACCATTCAAGACTTTCCTTAGATACTATTCGTTAGCGCTACCGCACTAGGATGAAATTATTGTACATGTGTACCTAGATATACATAAATCTTAGCTACTGTCGAGTCCTACTACTGAATAGCAGATGTAGGGTGAAAGCCGTTTGTGGTGCACTCAAGTCAAAGAATCCTATTCATCCCGGGTTTTTTTTTTCTAGTTTCAGTACAAATATCAAAAGCTTCTCGTCCTCATTTCCTTCTCCATGTTCCATTTAGTGTGCGTGTGTGTGTGTGTGTGTGTGTCGGAGTTACCTATAGGGAATCAGTTGAAATAAAATAAATTTTTACTTGAAAAAATTTTGCATGCGCTTTCGTTCCTCACATAAATACAAATATCCCTTTGGTACATATATATCGAAGGACCTAATGCTTTGCTCACCGATTTGAACCATTCATCATTCCATTAGCCCTGACTGCATCTTCTAAGTCGTTCTCAAAGCCAGAACTCTTGTGAACTAATTTGACTCATTCTGAGTCCTCCCATCATATTTTTATATTAAGGGAGAATTTCCGAGAGGGAACTTGACACTATCTTTGCTCACCATATCGGCACAATGTTCCTGATTGCTAAATTCCGCATGCAAGTACGCACTTGGAGAATCAAGAGGTCTTACGACTTGAGAGTTGAAATACGTATGTATCTACAAAGTAATACATTTTGAAAACATGTCAGTAACTACCGATACTGGGAAATTCTTTGGCGGGCTCCTCTTTATATTACTCAAGTACAGTCACTACAGAAGAATATTAGTGAGGAATCTCAAGAGCTTTGTAGTTGTTAGGATATTCAACCTCTTGAAAATTAGCCCTGCAGGGCTATAAACTTTATTTGGAAGAATCCAGCTTTCACACTAATACCCTTTCCAGGAATCTTCTCATATTTTTATAGGTAATCTTCGGAGAGCGGAACTTTTTTTTTTTTGGCAGGCAATCAAAGCATTCATTTTTACCAAATTCTTAATCAAAACAATTTGATGCTACAAAAGTATAGATACATATTGCTTGTTCCTGGATGTAGTGCTCTGCTCTCCAGCTCTCCAGTTATGGAATTAGTATTTCGTAATGGAGATAATTAAAATTCTTAGTCATTCCTTTCCCTCAAACTTTCATCAGAAAAGCCTTCATTAAGAATTTACACTCCATCTCTTGCGGAATTATTGTCCATGTCACTTTCCACCCAGTAGAGTGGGATTAGTAATTCATACTTCCGTATTTACATGTCTGTGTATGTATGTATGTGAGTGGATAAGGTTTTGATCCAAATAATTTAATGACCACTCTCCCTTTCCCAACTGCTAAGTTTCTGCAAGCATAATAAATGTGTGTAAGAGCACATGGTTTGACAGTGCGGTATGACGTGCTTTCCTGTGGTGTTACTTCCGTGATACATTATGAGGAATTTCTCACCAGTTGCTGATCCCCTGTTTAGTTCTACATTGTCATTGGCAAATGGATCATTGGATATTTTGTCCTAGAAAGGGCTCCCATGCTCCGAGTAATTCCTGTAGGTCACGAGAATCCCATAAAGTGTAATAATTACTGTAAAGTATCATTCAAACATCTCCAAGCTCTTCAATGATTACACAGTTTACTGTATCTCTCTATTTTCTCCCATTTGTCTGCAAATGAGTTTTGTGGGAGTGAAGCGCGTGGTATATGCGTCTCCTTTATTGTATGACCTTAAGCCAGTCCTGTATCTTCACTCATCGTGTCCCAGCCTTCGTCAATGATTACTGTTTAGGAAGTTTGCGCTTGTCTTCACAACATTAAATTAGTTACGTTACCCCTGTCATTTTTCCTTTTTGCTGGGAGCAAAATTCCGTCGGGATTCCTTACAATCTGTAATGACAATTGACAAAGGCACATTTTTATTTAGCTTGAAAAATGATTTTTTTTATCGTATCAATTGTATTGAGCATGATTGTTTGACCAGTGTTACTATACAAGGTATTTTCTGTCATCCTAATAACCTCTTTTGTTTGTGATGGGTCGAGAGACGGTATAGTGAATAGACGAAATTAAAACTGACTTCTAGGTTAATGTGAAGCCTGTGAAAAACTTTTATATCTGTAAATACAAGCAGCAATCACGGTTGTAAGGAACCCTGATTGAAGCCGACGACTACTACTTTGCTGTTTAGAGTCTTGTTCTGAGCTGTATTTTCTACTCGTCACTTTCAGTTCCGTGTACTTTCCTTGGTAAACTTTGGAAATCTCGACGTCGATTATTTGCACATTCAACTTTTATGACTAAAGAAAATTCTCTTGAGTTTCCTTTTTGGAGTATACCTAACCTGCTTCCGTTTGTAGGAGTCATTCAGGATCGAACTGTTCCTTGGAAGTATGTATGTATGTCAAAAAAGTGGGAACTTGACTCCTTTGAGATACCCAGTCCATACATATGTTTGAATATAATATTTATATTGCCACAGCCACAATTGTAACTGCACTAGGGAGTTCAGTTCAAAAGCCTACCTGAAATGTTGAGAGAGTCCAGATGCTATAAAGGAAGAGAGAGAGAGAGATGGGAAGAGAGTAGGTTTAGTATCTGCAGTGACAACAGACATCGTAATTACATAAGTACATATTTATTCAAGCGCAATCATTTTTTGATGAAATTTTGTAATACTTTTCCCATTACTTCCTCAAATGGTGGAGAGATTTTGAAGGAAAATCTCCCAATAAATTCTGGCTTTGGAGCAACTAAAGTACATAAAGGAAAGCGATTGAAGATATATAAGACCGCATGTAACAGACGTTCTGAGAGAGTCTGAGAAGGATTGAGTATTTCAGATCCTGTATCAAAACAGCAATTCAAGTGTGGATGAGAAGATTTCACATTCTAATGTGCTTCGAGTATTTATTTTAATGGAAAGAGAGTAAAGAGAGTCGGAAGTGTGTGATAAGAGCTCGGAAATAATTGAAATTTTGTAAAATAGCAGTGCGTGCATTTTATGCTGGGAAAGAGACTTTTCTTCTTAATAAAGTAGGTGACTAGTCATAATTGTCACTTTGTAGATACAACATTGCGTAGCCACCGTATTTATCCTAACCCACATACGACACGTCTCTTTGTAGACTGAACATGAATTTCTACCTGCTCTGTAGATTTGCACTGTAGACAGACGCAGTCATGCTAAATGTTTAGTAATAACAGCTTCTTGGATGGAATGATTTATGTCGCATCAATTTGAGGCTCACATTGTTTGCTATTTTGCAATTTGAGTTTAAGATATGATGGAAGCAAAGTATCAGTGGAACGTACTGGTATATAAAGTATACGTTGTAAACAGTCCATCCTGTTTAATGCTTCGCAAGATTTGTTTTCACACTCTTTAGGCTCAAAGGAAATGCAAGCTCATAATCTGCACAGACCCAGGATTTTTTTTTAAAAGGTTGTAAACACAGAACTTACAGGTTAGGCTGAATTTCCCAGCTGGACTGGAGCCTCGCTCTATACAAGCCTTGGCTCTGTGGTGCGTTTTTGCCTTGTGATAATTATGGCGCTCTCGAGTCGTCAGTAATTTCCTCGATAATTGTCTTAATTACCTACGGAACCATGTTCTAGTTTGTTGTGAAGGCAAGTGGAATGGCATATTTTTTTTACCTCGAATTCGGCGGTATTTATGGGGTCGTTGACGTAGAATTATTACAAGTTGCTTTGCCCTGTGGTTTGGGTGACTATTTACCATTTGTATTTTCCCTTGTGTATTTTAATTCGCCACAATATCTCTGTGAAGATTTTGATATGTGGGTTAAACTTTCGTTTAATATCTAACCTGCGGTTCATTTACCTATCTGTTCAGGTATAAAGAACCCATTTATCAAGTGCGGCACTGCAGTGAGAGAAAAAAAACTGACCTTATTTCCATTCACAATGGTACATTTGCGTATGAGAGCCTTTTACTCCTAAATACTGACGATTATTACTTTTTTCAGCTTTGCAAAATGCCATACTGTCAGTGTCAAGCTGTCTTCTACTTTCTATACTGATTTAGTAATTTTAAATTATATTCGTCATTATGAGAGCCCACTGTAGCTCTGTATATGTGGAGGAAGAGGAGCAAGAGTCGTGGCATTTGATACACATGAAATTTAATTGAAAATAATGATGCTACTTATTAAAGCGAATGCTTGGAGCGTTCATGACAAGTACCTCAGAGGCCCAGTAACAGAACTTTCATTATTCGTGTGTTTACTGACGACTGACAGGACAGTGGGACTATATGTTGGGATACAGGCCGTACATTTTATCCTCTGTGTTTAATGTAAAGGGTAGACACGGCCGTGCATTGACTGTTGATTTAAGTATTTATTGTTCTGGAAATGTTTTTTCAGCCCTCAAACAAAGTACAACCTACGGATTAAGCATGAGGACTGTGGGAGTGTTGTTAACGGATCCAAAGTAACGACGGTGATTTTAGTACAAGAAAACGTGCCAATCCTGACGCACAGTACTAGGCGCTTCGTTGTTGTCTGTTCCTTTTCCCCGGATTCATTCATCGTTCAAGCGGGGTAAGCTGGGACCAAATATACTTAATATTATTCGCCCGATTAAAAAACAATTTTCCTTGCCAAATATAACCCGCTTTCCTAATAACTATGTGTTTTCCCACTGCACACAATTTTAGTTTCCTGGCTACTATTCCTCCTCCCAGTGGAGCAAACAAAATTGAACATATTCATTACTTCATTCAAGGCTTAATCCAATATTGAACTAAGTAATTACTTAATATTGTACGAGATATGTTATCTTTATTAGAGTCGGGAAGCATATAGGATTTATGACATTTATAGACTCGCAAGCCGTTTTATTAAAATGCTTAGCGTTTTTCATAAAGCAGCTTAAAATGCCTGTCAAGTCTTTCCCACATTTAATAACCCTTTTTATGAGCATTCCCATACATTTATGTTGAGAACTATGGCTTTAGTTGGGGGATGTGAAAGCCAGGAAAGTGGAATCAGGGTGTCATAAAGTCTTACATCTCCATTTCTTATTTACTAAACGATAGATTCATAAAATTTGATGTTAACCGTAATTGAATATCCCTCATTTTATCTGCTCATAAGAGTTCCGTTATCTCTGCCTCAAGAAGTTCGTTGGAGGCCATAAACGGTGTTCGTCTTTTCTTGAAAAAAAAATACCAGCTGTCACTATACCCTATGTACAAGTATACTTTGTTACCGAATCCAAGCACAGATAAAGTTATTCACTTGAGCAATCAACAAAATATCCTCTCCTTTCAATTTATGAGATTCATCTCGACCCTTTGATTGTAAACAACAATTGTCTGGATCGTGATAATGGAACAAAGACTCGTATACATATGGGGGTCTAGGTACAATTTACCTAAATGTTAACTGCAAGTTGAACAGTTTCTCCTGGTAATTTTCTTCGGATGACCTGCCTTAATTTATTAAGCTGATAGGAAAATTAATTGAGTTCCCTTATCATAGTAACTTGATCACCGATAGCTTTGATAAAAATCATTGTTTAATGCGCTTGTTTATTTGCTTATACTTACTTACTCACAATAAGGCTATCAATGCAATCCAACCCAATCCCAGTGGGTATCCTTTTCCATTAATTGAATTCCGTCAGTCAATCCTGTGCATAATATAGTAATTTACAACTCGTTTCAGGAAAGGAAACAACGATACGTAGGAAAATGTTTGGTAGCTGCGGAAAAGTTCTTGAGAAACTTGAGCAGTTACAACTTCTAAATTACAAGCAAGAGTGTTATTTCTAGAAAAATTGCAGGGAAAATGAAAGTCAAGTTGCTCAGCTGATGCTCAACTCAGCAAGTGTTAGTTAGAATTAACTGAAATTAAAAAATTGAAAGGCAGCTGCTACACTTTTTCCACTCCTTAATTAAAATACAGAGACAACAGAAGCTACTGTTAATACTCGAGTCATACGAACTGGTCTAGCACATGATTGCTTTTAAACAATACTGTGGTGAGGCAGAAAAATATCCTGAAAGAAAATGGCACCATATTCACTTGAATATAACTTTCTTTGGCTTTTTTATACAAATTGCCAGAATAGTAGTTTGACAAGTAACTGAGTGATTTTCACAAAGAATATTTCTAGCCACAATAGTGAAAGTTATTGATTCCTTGTTATTGATTATAAATCAGGGCGCACATGTCGATTAAAAAGCAAAGTTGCTTGAACACAGTGAAACATCCTTAATGCTGATAAATAGCGTTGCTTTAAGTTCAATGCTAAAATTAGAACTTTTTTTAATGCTAAGTTAGGATGTTGAGTACTGCTAAAGATAAAGCAAAATAATAGCGTGTGGTAACCGGTTGCATGCAACGCTCCTGTAGTATTTAAACAGAATGCACTGGGATTAATTATTGTAAAGATTACTAATCATTTGTGATGTTCTTCTCTGCAGAGTCTCATTACCCCGGGAGACTAGCGTGGCAAAATCCCTGGATTTTTCCCGGCTAATCCGCTTATCGCCGCAATCAAGTAACCTGTTGCACTCGGAAGTGGCAGCTTCGCCTTTACAACAGGATGACACAAATAATGAAATTAAAAGTATTCATCCGGCGGTGAATGAAAATGGAGCCAGAGCACATTTAGCAGCTGAGAGCCTTCAGAAGGGGGGATGGGAGACGATTTTAGTTTTTGGGATGATTTGCGTTGCCATCGTGGCCAGCATGGCTTCGGTGATTTGGTTTATCAAGTCTTACCGGACATCTGCGACTAATATGGAAGATCAAGCTAATGATGACAATGAATCATTCGAGTCACAGTATGACTCCCAATCCAGCCAGGACAATCGATCCGAGTTTGAAGTGGAGCTGGATTTTGAGTTCTCTGAGGACAATCATGACAACCCTAACCAATCCCAACCTTCCTCCTTTACATGTAGTTCCTCCTCGTACGCTTAATGCCATTGATCTTGAGCACTGTAAAATTTCGTATGAAAATATTCATACTAGTATCCAAACCATTACTATCCTGTCATTGTTTCAGCTATTATACTATGATTTGAATCTATACTTACTACACCATTCCGTCCACATGGTAAACCGTTGTATGCAGTAAGCTGGGGTAGACATTACCATTTTTGGGAGGGTACATTTACCAAATAGTATTCATTTTTTTTAATAGCAATTTGGTGATGAAAGTAAAATTCTGGGAAAAGTTTGTGTTCTTGTGTACATGGCTTTTTACCTTTTCAGTAAATACTTTTACTTTCATAGAGAAGTGTAACACTAAAGTGTTTACGACCAACACTCCTATTGATACAAAGAGCGAATGCCGAGCAAAGAGCCAACACGCTGTGAACTCTCGTGAAAAGGAAGAATCAATGCAAAAACCTGTTTATAGTAAGATATTATCACATCAGGGGGAAGTATGGTTTTGGAAATTGATAAAACGTTTGATATGTAACGATGCGCATATGATTTGAACAATTTATCTTTCCTTTTACATGAACCTGTGACAATTTTAACTGAATAGCTGAATACTGTGATCTCTTATGGAAGTGTTGTTGAATGTGTCCGTGTAAAGCAGAGAAATCAAGTGAACCAACACTAGTTTTCAATGACTTCAAAGCGAATAAAAAAATTGCTAGTAAACTAGTTTGTGTAAATATGTATTTGTTGAGTAATAATGTTAATAGATATTAAGTAAAGCCTGACAGGTTCACACCCTAAGAGAATAATTAATGAGACGAATGTTTTGTAGACTCGCTAGATGATTTCTGCAAAGCACAGTTCGCGGGACAACTATAGTTCGACTAATGGGGTTATTATTCCATGTTTTGTATGAATACTCGAGTTGTGGTTTTGAATTGGTATAAATGTACTATTATTTACCTGTTACTCGAATAAAATGTTCTTATGTTGTACTACAAACACACTTTCTTTCAATTTTGTAATTATTTATCATATCTATCACTGACTGTGTTGATGAATTAAACGACTTCTTTTGGCATAGTTTACGACACAAAAAATTATCGTAGGCAATAATCAATATTACAATAGAATAATGCGGATATTCTGTTCGTTGTGCTACTAATCTTTGAAGGAAATCTTAAATCTTTAAAGGCAATAACAAAAGGAAAAAGATTGACATAAAAATGAGTTTAGGTTCGTATATATGTACTCGGGGATTTAAAAATCACAAAAACAAAATTAGGAACAAAGCCAACCATGTTACCAAAACAATCTAAGGTCTTAGCTGATATAGTTTTTGAAGTGGTTACAAACGCAGTAGACATATACACACAAAGCATTTAAAACAACTTCGGGTAGCCATTCTCTTCAGTCTAAATTTTCATGTACAGCATGAACATGAGCAAGAATAAAATTCCTATAATGGAACAAGGCCCCGTTTTCGTTTATCTGAGTTAGGTAGGAAATATTAAAAACATGCGAATTTAGTGGTACATGTTGTCCCTTTATCAGAAATGTCCAAAAGAATGTACATATACTCGTACTCGAACTATCATGAACTGCTAAAATTATAACAAATTAATACGTGAAGTGCTAACAACTTTCAGGTTTAATTTCATCATAAAAATTTGAAGACAGCAAAAGTTTAAACAGTCTGAGGTGACTACATATCAGTTCTAACAATAAAAATTTACAACACTTTTAGTAGATTTTCTACTCCGCCGGATCCTTCCCCGCGCTTTCGCTTGGTGTGTCTTTCTTACTGTTGATGTAGCTTGCTAAATTGTTACTTAAGGTAAGACTACTGGATTCCAAAGTAGAACTTAAATTCTTGCCTCCAGCAGAACTCAATGTCTGACTCAAAAGGGCTCTAACTGTGTCCAAATCTTTACTAGCATACCCTTCAAAGTCGGCCTTATGAAGTAGACGATTGTCTACAACTGCTCCCAATAACACAAAAGCATGCATCTTCCTGTTCAGTTGAAGAAGTTTTTTCGCATCAGTATTCTTGCAGAAACCGAAGGCAGTTGGTGGCATGACTAAACGAAGCACTGGCTCAAATTTGCTATTCCGAAGAGCCAACCCTGCAACCTTCGCATTTACTTCTGGAAGTATGGTCATATCGAAGTTGGCATCAAACAGCAACCCCCGAATCCGAAGAAGCTCATGCTGACTGTACGTATTCCAATGAAAAATAGCTATCATTGGATGAGTCTCAAACTGTTTCTTCATCTTCTTTGCTAGGTACACAGCATAGGGATTCTCTTCGATCGGCTTTACAAGAGCTGTGTCTTCAGCAACCTTTTTACAAACTTTAACTTCCTCTGGGTACTGCGGCTCGCAAAGTCGGAGCATTCTAGCTCGGTTGTAATGAAGTGGCAATGGCCTTTTCAAATTCGGACGATTCCGAAATCGCAACTGTTCTACAGCAGGAGTCCATACGGAGTTCAAAAGTCCTCTTCTCAGTGTGAAACTTAATGACATCCTGACTTCCAATCAAAATGCAGCGTGGAGATAACAAAGCTGTAAAATATAAGAATATATTTTTACCCTTAACCAACATTTCAATAAGGTTATTTCAAATCCCAAAATACATTTCATCATTCAATTCCATATACCAATCAATACAATCTTTTTCATGTGGACACGCTAATATTACTAACGCGCTTTAAACAAAATTATTTCCACTTACAAAACCACGTACTTGAACTTTTGACGTCCTCAAAAGTAACTATTTCTTGAGAAATTCCGAGAATCCGATGGCTATTAAGCCCCACACATGAAATTAATTTTCAAAGGGTCACTTCAACAACTAATTGTAAATGCATTGCAAATATTCCGTAAACTTGAGAAATATACTTTTGTGGATAAATACCTTCCATCCACAACAAGTTGTAATTTACTTGAGTCTAATTCCACTGCACTTGGAATTAGGCTAATTTCAATATTCGGAATAAAAACACAACTTCATTTCATACTTACATTTCACACTTTCAAGTATGAAACTCCTTTCGGTCCTACCTGGGCTGCTGGAACGAACACACACACATAATTTCAAGTGTACGCGGGGTTTAAAAAACCATCGAGCAAAATTCAATACTCCACGCAATGCAACTGCAACGTTCAACTTACTGGCGTTAACAATACTGTACATTACAATTTTTTACAAGATGTTCCCTCGACAGATTTTCCTGAAATTTTGCT
The DNA here is from genome assembly GCA_947179485.1 of Allacma fusca. Taxonomy (NCBI): domain Eukaryota; kingdom Metazoa; phylum Arthropoda; class Collembola; order Symphypleona; family Sminthuridae; genus Allacma; species Allacma fusca. Next base: position 18,946,645 of record OX359250.1, on the reverse strand, counting down.
CAATATTTCTACATGTAAATAACATTTTGTGTGCAAAATTTGGTTGAGGGCACTTGAAGGGTTCTCCTCGAAAAAAATATTTTAGAGAGGCTTTCATGATGGCCTTGCCAAGGATATGTAATACTATGCAATAAACTGATATTGCTGTTGCTACTTGGTTTTGAATTACACTGGAATCTAATACAGATTCAAATATAATTATTTTTTAAATTATTAATTAATTTAAATTACCTAAGCTATACTTATAGATGATGTTATTGCTACAATTCGTGGTTCATATAAAATAAATAAACCACAGCAAGACTTCAAACGTAATAAATAAAATTATTAGCGAAAAAACTTAAAATCAAGTTGCTTTGCGCTCTTAAAAGTACAAAACAAGATGCAATTCAAATAAATAGGGAACACTTTGAAAAAATGTTTTCACCTGTAGCAAGAAATTGCAAGATAAAATTTTTTCAACCAAAAACAATGCCATCATTGAGACTACATATTCTTGGCTAGCTTGTATGGAGGTAATAATCTTGAAGATGCAGAAAACTTTGATAGTTAATTAAACGGCATTTTCTTGACATTTAGCAATTATTGTGTTGTTTGTGGTCGAAAAAAATCTAGCTTTGCAATTTCTTGGTACAGGTGAAAATATTTTTTAATGTGTTACTCATTTGAGTTGAATCTTGTTTTTGAGAAGTTATTTTTAAAGTTATTGCGTCCAGGTTTGTGTACGTGCTCAAGTCTGTCCCGAATCCCTAAAAAAGTGACCTCTATGCTTTCACAAATACCTCTAAAAGTGACTTTCCCTGATACCTCCTGAACAGCTTTATCATTTATGATACAGCTTCATCATTGGGGGTTCTATGTGAATTTTTGTGTGTGTGTAAGGCCATAGAGCCCTTAATGAAAATAAACCAAAATTGGAGGCAAAAGGCTAATTTAAGTTGAAAGGTACCAATTCATTTAGCAATGCGAGCTATTTGAGGGTGCTCCGACAATCGTACCTACATGAAACTTTGCAGGGAGATGATTTTAAAATGATTTTCGTGGTATAGTTCTTTCACGATTTTGTTTACAAATTTTTTACAGAATAAATTCTGGTTTTTACGTAATTTTTATTAATAAAGAATGTTACCTAATACCTTTACTTACCTTTTCTCGGTGAAGAGGTAAAATAGCCTATATTACTTTTCGCCTACAGGTAAAATGAACTACGTGCAAGCTACCCTAAAATCAAAATAGTCTACATGCAGTTTTCAATAAAATCAAAATGAACTACATGCACATAATAAAACATATAATTCATGTAGGTAGTTTAATTTGAGTGAAAGCTGCATGTAGACCATTTTGATTTTAATTTTTAGTGCAAGCTAACCACTTTTTCCTTAGTGAAACTGCATTTAGACTTTTGCTTTTATTCGAGAGTGCATCTAAACCATTTTGCTTTATTCGAGAGTACATCTAGACCATGTTGCTTTTATTCTAGAGTGCATCTGAACTATTTTGCTTTTATTCGAGAGTGCATCTGAACTATTTTGCTTTTATTCGAGAGTGCATCTGGACCATTTTGATTTTAATTTTTAGTGCAAGCTGTCCACTTTGTCCTTAGTGAAACTGCATCTAGACAGTTTTGTTTTTATTCGAGAGTGCATCTAGACCATTTTGCCTCTTACCTGACGATATTCTATGACTTATGTATTGTCTGAGTTTTTGGCAAGTTTCAAAGCTGGAAATTTGTTTAATGTCGTTATTATTCATAAACAGAGCTTTACCCCTCTGGTGGAATTTAATAAACGGAAAATTTTCATTACTGGAATCTTTGGTGAAGCTTAGTTAAATTGAAATAATAAATAAATTTCCCTACAGTTTTTATTAGCAAAATGATTGAGATGCAGAGATTAGCATTTTCAAAGGTTTTACAAAACTGTAAATTAACTGTTTTGATATTAAAAATTCAAAGCAACTCACTGAGAATACGATTTATGACATTTATTGGAAACTGGTTGATTCGTTGTGCTGGAGACTGGGGAAAGTTTCTGGAGATGCTAATGATGATGTTGAGAACGGATCATTTCTGATGACTGTTAAGAATTGCATGACAACTGATAACGCGTGATTTTAAATACAGACTTTTTTATTTCTAACTTCGTGATTGGACTAGGTGGGTACACATGAGGCATGAATTTGATAATTATTGGAAGTACTTTAATAAGGGCTGGAGGTTCCACTGTAACAATAGTAAGTCATCTCGGTGTGCATCTAATAAAATAATGGAATACCTTTCTATACTGAACCAAGGGCAAGTCGACTAATAATAAGGCTGATCGAATTCAATGGAAGGGCTACAGAAATTCGTGTCAATAAATTACTATCTCTTGCCATGCTTACGAAAATAATCTGGGACTTGGTATGGTGACATTGGTGACAGCTAAAATTTAGTCTAAGGAAAGAACGGAATCTTTTGATCTAGAAGTTCGTTTGAGTTGGCCGTATCTTGGCCCCCCAATGATTGCAATAGGGCTTCGCTCAAATGTCCGCACCGTTTCAGAAACAAATACTGGAGGCATTACGATGTTTGAAGGACGAGGAGCTTCTTCTAAGCAATCAGAAAAAGAAAAAAAAACACAATACATAAGCACATCTATTGCATCAAGCCTGACAACAATGTTAATGTAATTAGTAAATGCTTGCTCTAACACTGAAATTAATCACTACTCAAGAAATAAACTCATTGCAATGTGTCAAATCCTACCGGGTCCCGGAAGATTTGTATTATTAGAGATATGAGTTAATATGGGATTAAACAACATTAGAGCAAGAATGGGGAGAAAATACAAGGTTCTCCACAATATCTACACTACTATCAATGTCGGTCATTGTACCATTTCCAACTTCAGGTTTTTGTTCGACGGGCTCTTCGTCAATCAGAGATTGTCTGTTTGAGGGATCCATGTCATCCTCCATATCAACATCTTCCTACAGTTTGTCAACAAAAAGCAATTACATTTGTCCTACTGCAGCAAAATACTTTCAAAAACAAATGCATATACATTTTATACATAAATAAACTACTTCACTTTTACAGCCGAACCGTATACATATGTATGACAAGCTCATAATACTGTGAAATGACTACTGGGGGACCTTGAGAAACATTTTTTAGCTCTCTACTTGAGAAGATTTTACAAATGTTTAAAAATTATAGAGTGTTTACAAAATGTAGCATTCCTGATTGTAGTTCTTAGGTAGGTAGTAGTTAAATGCGAGCATGCACATAACTTATCCATGCAACCCAAGCAATAGTTAAATAGCAGTTTTGATTTTTCTCAATCCAGACAAACGAATCTGACATACAGAGTTTGGCAGGGAAAACAACGGGGTAGTAAAGCATGAGGGGTCAGGACTGGGACCTATCACTACTTATGTATGTATACAATGTGCTCAGTTAAGCAGTGCTAATAGTAGTACAATGTCACCAATAATAATACTCTAAGGCACAATACCACTAATTGTAAGTCAGTAACAGTCACGTGTGTTTAGCAGTAATTACACTAATACCGTAAGTTTGTAATAATAATTATTATTAACTTATGAAATAAATACTGGTGATAATTCCCAAGGAATTTTGAAGACACGTGCATTGATAATTCCACACAGGCATGGCTTAATATCTTATAGCCACCGTACATACATATAATTATGCATGTATCAATCAATATAAGTACTGAATCTTTTACTACTACTAATATTCTATTAATTATTACTAAGAAGTTTCTGGAAGCGCATTTCAGAGCCAAGTATTATTAAAGTACACATGTAGGGAAACGGACAAGACACAAAACAGATCCACGAATTGGTCAGGAATACAAAGGCTTCTCAAAGATAATGCTCCCGAACTGGTCCATTTTAAACGAAGCGTTTTGACTTCCCTAAGGACAATAAAAGCACACTTATTTTCCCACTAATCATTCACTAAAAAAATTCATTAGACCACACATGACCAACACTCACACCTTATCTCTTTAGCATTATTCATTGTCACTAGGTTTTTGCTATTGCCCATGCATCAAATATTATCAATTGCTTCATAATAGACTTTTACTGTAACTTTATATTGGAGCAATTTATGCATATAGTGTCAAATCATTCTCAGTATCATGCTACAATCATTGAAAACAACAATACTGAAATCATCACAATTAATTCTACGTCGACTAGATATTTTTCTAAATTCTCTACCCACTTCTACATGAATCTATTCTTTAAATTAATACCCGACAAAAACAGTAATTGACCAGCAGATTACACATTTCTAGAATTGTTTACACGAGAAAAGGGAACACAAGATCATCTGAAGTTCTTATCGTAATGCACTGAAAATGACTGGGAAGGGGCAGACAAAATCAAAAACTGATATGGAGAGACAGTAATATGGTCAGCATGGAAGTAAAGGTGTGGAAAAATGAATGGTAAAAATTTTAAAGCAGCACAATAGCTTTTTGAGGAACATTAATAGCCCTGATGGCTGCCAGGATGTAAACAATCTACACAAGTTTTGACTCTGGATAAATTTCAACTTCACTAATGGATGCAGAAGGAATTTCACAAATACTGGAAAGTACCTTATCGTCAAGAATCTGTGTATTACTCAATGATGATGTTGAACTTTGACGGGATTCATTCTCAGAAGTGGTATCACTACTAGCATTTTCGTCATCTATCTGCCGGAGCTCATCATCCTGTGGAAAAGTCAATTTCAATTAAAGGAAGAGTATTTTAGAGACCTTGAAATGCATACTTAATTTTTGTGACTTGACAACTATACTTTTGCCTGTGTATTATTTTTTATTTTGGAGTTATTCAAAATAGATTTCGGATTATCCTGCAAAGAATTGGAACGATTCTGAAGAAGTTCCACTTTATCAGGCTGTGGTCTTTTGTAGCCTCCATATTGCGTACCATTGTTGGCTTCGGAGTAGCGGACTGTCGGTGATCGGTAAGGATACAGGTCCTCGTCGTCGTCATCGTCCAGAATTCTCTGCTTGTAGCGCTTGTTCAAACGGTAAATGTACATTGCCAAGAAGGATATCACAATTCCAAAGAATATTGCAAAGATTAGAGCCAGAGCTGTGGAATACATTATCACAATGTAAACGTTAAGGAAACACGATGATAAAATAGAAATGGGGTTTCAAGGTCTGGGCCAATTGGAACTTACTATTAAAGGATATGCTGGCTGATTTAACCACTTCCGAAACTCGAATTCTAAGGGGAAGCCTTTCGGGTAAAGCAGTTCTCCAGTCAATACCAGCTGTTTGCTGAAAAAAAAAAGATAAAAAATTTCAAGCATACAATATGAAAAAAGCCTTACAGTGAGTGAACTGTCTCAATAAGAGCAACGTTGAAAGCTCCAAAATGTATAATGATATGCTCTTATAACGAGAAAAATTAGCTCTAGAGTCAATTCAATGAGAACGTGTCTAAATATTTATGTTCCTATCGAGAAAGTTTCCTTAGAATAAGGTCTCTTTTAGAGAAAGTGATTGTAATTCAAACGAAAAGGATTTTTTCTTTAAAGACATACTATACTTACAGGGGATTTTTCCACGTCCGCTGGACCTCCAGAAGGTGCAGTGAAACTGGAAAAGGCAGCACAATTTCCTAATTTTACTCCTTCTACTTTCTCCACATCAAGAACTAGGTCAGGCTCTTTTTTCACAAAGCCCATGTATTCCTCTACAGGACGCGTTTCAACCGTCTCAACTTGAACGAAAATGTCTGAAAATGTTTGGAAAGCATTTTATGAATAAGGAAATGATATGTAAATATTTCAAGGCAAGCAAATCCTTTTTGACTGTCTCCAAGAACGAAACTAATAATATGAAATTTTTGAATAGCTTCTCTTACTAGACATGCATCCTTTAAAACGTTGGAAATATCCTAAGCTTGGCACGGCTTCATTCACTCCACCGATAAAAACTTCTCCGATAAAATGGCTTTGATCTGCAGCAGTATTAGAGATGGGGTAGAAAGTTTCAGTGTATGAATCATTCAGATGAATTGGAATTTCTTCCTGGTCCACAATCAAAAGGGTTTCATCCCTGGTACGATTGAAATATACAGAATGTCTGGATCCGTCTACAAAATTTTGGTACTGAATGGTTGTTCCATAAGTTCCGTTCCCTTCGCGATTTTCTCTCAGCATGAAATGACCTGCCCTCGTTATGGAAAATAACAAGGAGTACTTTCTTTCTGGTATCAGAACTGTTAATAAAACTGTATGGTTTTCGGTGTAAGAGTCACTGGTTGTAGAAAATCCAAAATGAGCTTCAATATTTTCAATGGTACCAACCGGGACCGGGACCTTGAACCTACGTCGAATGAAAGATTCCCCTTGGAAGCTTGCTCCTCGCTCTGAAAATTAAACCAGGACAAACTACATCCTAAACTGTACATCTCACATTTTGTTCATCTAATATTTTACTTTTAAATATCTAAAATAAAGCAAGATGTTCCTTTTTGATATTCATAGAAGCACTTGTCTAGTTTACCTTCATCGCATCTACTGCCGTAGTATGATGTATACGTACAATCACAAGAATATGTTCTGGCTTGGAAATCTTCCACGCACATCCCCCCATTGTAACAAGGTTTTGAGTCGCAGACCATTTTGCACCCGTCAAGAACATCTAAATTTTCGAAGAGTAAAACAAATCATTAAGGAAAATAAACTAAATAAATAAACAACTATATAAACTTTACAATATTTGATTCTTGATAATTTATGAAAACTATGTGGTCACTAACCATTTGAGTTAGCCAGTCCTCCGAGAATAATTCTTTCTGATCCAATTTTGAGCCCTAAAACATACAACAGAGTTGTTTGTGGTAATGAATTGAAGGTTTACAGATTTGAATACAATCAGATTTACAGACAAAACGAAACTAATCCGAACCTCGAAGACACCCAAGTAGTCCAGGTATGTGAGTAGTATTGGGGGCATGTTTCAAAGCGGAATTGTCATAACCAGCAAGGAACATTTGATAGTAGGTGCTGACAGGGGCAAAGGGCCTTGGTGGAGCAAATAATTCCAATTCCGGATTCGAGAATGGTTTATCACTATATTCCGTGAGAAGTTGCACAGGGAGCGGCACGGATGCCGAATCTTGATTCACGTAAAGAGTGGTGTGGGTAGCGCTCCTTTCAACTGCCACTTGTATAGACTCTCCTCGATTCAGAGGTTTGTGGGGACTCACCATCAATTGCTGAATCACATCTCCGTGATTCCAGGAGAAAACCATTTTCTCACCATCCTCAATATGTAGCTGGACAAAGTTGTTCAAGTTGTCATTCGCATACAGCACCAACGCTTCAGTATCATACGTACGTAAGTTAAGGTATATGTTTGATGTTAAAATATGCTTCATAGAGCTTTGCTCCACATTCTTGAGTGCTTTCTTGATGAAACTGCTTTGTGAGAGGAATGTCAACCCGTCATCGTTTATATCTGCAAGATACCAATATCATTTGAAATAGTTAAATATCTTAATCAAATAAGGTTTAGAAGCAGGATGCATTGGATCTTGTACAAACCACGCTCGCAAAACTGTCCAGACTGAGAGTACGGGTTCTGACACTGGCATGTAAACGACCCCCAGTTTTCCTGGCAAATGGCTCTATTTTTACAGGGATTTGGGTCACAGGACGGACTACAATCTTTGACAATGTCTGCCTTATGGAATTTCATGTACGAGTACAAGTCCAAAACTTGCCCATTCATCACAAGTCCCCGGAAGCAACCAATCAAACCATCTTGAATTTCAGTTTCCTCCAGATTTTTTCTAGGGGCCATTCAAAATAGCAAAATGAAAGCACATTGAAAATATCCTAACACGCGCATACTGGACGAGTATAGGTCAAAAAAATTAATTAACACGATTCTCAAGGGTTCTTACGCAGGAGCACCAGCAATGTACATAGTCCCTTCAAAGGGTCCAAATTGTTGTCCATCAGGTAAGCTTATCATCTGATGCTCTCGATTGATTTGGAATCGAACTTGATGCAGATCATAATCTATCCATACTTGTTGCCAATCTCCTCCTGACAAAGCTCTTTGTGATCGTACCGTCACACTTTGAGGGGCACCCCCGTTGAGTATAAACCGGAAAACTAATTCATGGTCTGCAATAAATCAGAGAAACTGTTTTGCAACTTCCCAAATACATACGTACATTCAACTTACAGTATATTTATCATTCAAGAATAAAATGCCAAAGTTGAAAGCTTCGAACCATTCGTGAGGTAGACGGAGAATGAATTATCTTGGGAATGCAAGAGAGGTTGATACAACAGTATGGCAGAAGATCGTGTGGTTCGGAAACTGAAAGCTAAATCCCCGGATTTCCAGCCCGGAGCCTCCAAGTATGAGCCAAAGGTTTTGAATGTGACAACATACCTTTGTGTATCTGTTGAAGAAATTATAGAAGTTTAATATCATGAACAAAAGCATCAGTTCAGGTTTACATTAGCTCTCCATTATGTAAATCATATCTCCACGATTAAAAGCTACTTTGAATAAGACAATTGTGCAGGAACACTTGTAAGGAATTAAAAGTGGTGGCAACGTCTAATAGGAGAGACGCTCCTGAGAAAGCGTGTTGACAACGAATGTAAACACAGGCATGATGCAGGAATACAAATGCAAATTTGTAAACAAACACCAATTATTTTACATGCCTTATTACTATGTGATTTAGAGCTTAATTACAGTATGTGAAGCTCCTGCCAGGAAATTTATCATAAACACTCATATGCATAGTTAATACATATGGACGAACTGTTACAATTATATCACAGTTATTGAAACAACTCACTAGCTTCAACACATTCCAATGGACCCAGTGTGATTCTTGCTGCCGCATCACTAGGCAAATCTTTTGGGACCATGAAATACATCTGAGTTATTCCTAAACGATCAGGGAGAGAATAGAAGCCTTCATCACTAAGCCATCTACTATCCAGGGAGTCACAGTTGCAGTGATCTTCCGGGCTAGAACATGTTCGAGCTGAAAGAAAAAAATTTGCTTATAATTATATGGCACTCCGAGTACATAATGAGACACAAGATTATAGACTAGTGTTGTCGGCATTTCTAATGAAAAAACTTGCTCTCTTTCGCATGCATTCTAGAAGTTATGTATGGGACATAAGTACAGGGATTTAAGCTATTATCATTAGCCGAAAGCATTTTTAACAGTATATGATAACGTCGATAGTTACTTTGCGAGCAGGGACACATCCCATTTGGAGCATCTCCTATACTCACGACTTGTTTGGACTTCAAGTCAGCCGATGAGAACCACGAGTACTGGTGAAGAGCCAAACGTGCTTTGTAACAATCGAACTTGATGTGTTGATGACATTGAACAGACTGCGAAACCAATGACATGAGCATCTCTGGATTGAATTCTCTGTAGGTTAGATCCAATTTAAAATCTTCTTGCTTGTCATTCGGGGTCCAAACGTCCGTTTCATTGGCTAAGTTATGCTCTACAATAGTTTTTGTCTCCCCAGAGAAGTCTGTCTCAAATTTACATTTCACATGCGATGGGGAAAATGGTCCGTTTCCATCAATGTCTATTTTGTACACGCCAGATTCCGTGTAGCCCAATAAAGCCAATTCTTCACAAGTTCTTTTGAACACGGCTACAAAGTCGGGAAAAAAAATTATTTACTTGTAACGAAACTCAATACATAAACCTTTTGAGCAAATTTGGAAGTGATTTGTTTGTATTTACCGAAGTGGCAATGTTTCCCAATGTACCCGGTCCCGTCACATTCGCAAGAGATTTCCCCACTCTTAACACTGCACTTTCCCCCATGCTCACACACATCAGGACGAGTACATGGGTCAACAAACTGACAGTTGTCCATGGCAATGTCCCCAATTTGGTCCTCGGAACCCACCACAGTTCGAGCATCTATTTCGTTGTCTCCAATCATAATTCGGCCAATGCATCCTCGGAATCCTACATTTTTGAGAAATTAAGTAATCATCGGCAATGAAGCACACTTTCAGATGATATATGGAAAATAGCTGAGGATACACACCTAGGCTGGGATTGTGAACGGATGTTCCGAGAGTCACAGTTGGGGAAAGTAGAAACACATCCGCGAAATTCTCATTCCGGTAGAGCTTGTCTGTAGTCAGACGAATTTCCCCGCTGGAATATTTCAACTCAACCTAATAATTTTTTCATGGGGATAAATCTTGATTACTCCAACATTTCAAAACACTTGGTGTGGTAATTAAGGAACATTATCTTCGTAAGGTTTCTAACTAGGACATACCTTATTCCAATCAGATCCTTTTCGGTTAAATTTTGCTACCAGAGTTTTAGGAGTAGAGATATTTGCAATGGTTTTGTCAGATTGTAAACAAAAGTGGATCTCGTCGTTGACAATTTTTAGCTGCAGAGTGTAATATAACACATAATAGAATTAAAATTAAATAGTTCATTGTTACAGATGGACTGGTTGATTGATTCAGTTTTGATTCTCAGATCATCCTTCGAACTGAATCAATAAATTCCAAGTCAGGATAAGGGGGACTTCATATGCACATTTCATGGACTTTAAATATGAACCTACCTCCCAGAAACCGTCTCCCTTAATTGTCTTAACATCTGAGTAAGCCAAAGTTCCATACAAACCCTCCGGCTTGAATTCAAAGCGAAGGTGCAGATCGTCCAGCTTTGGATTTGAGATACGAAATCCGGACTCGGCAAAAGGTATTGTAATAGGAACAGTATTTTGCAGAACGCATTTCCCGAATTCTGGAGCAGTGAGGCCATGGTTACGGGCCTGAAATTTAAAACATTAAACCATCAACCTGACATTACTTTGATTCCTGACCACAGTATAGTGAGCCCTTTTCCCGAATCTCACCTGGTGCTTCTTTTGCCGCAACTCAAACAAAATAGATTTTTCATTGAAGTAAACTTCTTTTAAACAACCAACAAAGTTGTTGGAAGAGTTCAATCCTGTTTAAATAAAATATGCATAAAATTACATTTAAAAAATCGGACTCTATTAAATTCTAGGGACTTTCAGTAGCAATTACTAAATATGCACCTTCTCGATTCTTCAGAATCGGACCCCCACCCCCGACATAGATATCTGGATCAATGTAGAGATGCTGATTTTTTCCTGGGATCTCCAAATTTTTCTGATGAAGATCTAATTTAATAGTGACATTCTTCCCACTGTGCTCCAGCGTCAGAATATGCCAACGACCATCCGTCAAGGCTTTCCCAATGTGAGCCGCAATGGAGCCAGCCTCTCCAAAATTAATATCAACATAAACCCGATGGTTCCTTATAGATACAGCAATATGGTTATGGTACGGAAGTTCTCCAGCAGCGTAAAATAAAATTGAGTCGTCCGTATAAGTCTAAAAAGTAATAATTCAATTAGCATCACATACCCCCGTAGCTTTTTACCGCAATAGCCTCCAATACCTCTGTATGCTACAAAAATTAATTGCTACCTACAAACATCTTCCTCTGAAATGTACTTTACCTTAAAATGCATGCTGATTCGATTAGCATCTGAATGAACTCGATCCATCCACTCATAAACGGTAAAAGTAACGTAGGAGTAACCACTGAGCGTCAAAATGGAAATGTCTGTAATTTAAAGCATGTATGGCGGAGCGTGTCATTTAATTTTCATTTAAATCATTTCATCACCGTAAAAAACCCAATTTGTTTTAATAAAATTTTCCTCCGATTCTAAAGAACAATTTCATCAGAAACAATTTCATCAGAATCAATTTCAGAGCCGTGACCAACCTGTGTCCTTGCAGTTGTCACCCTTAAACCGTGCCGAGAAACAGTCGCACTCGACATGGTCATAGTGATTGATACACTTGCTATCCCTGGAACATGGAACCCGCTGATCCCAACAATTGTCCAGGCAATTTTCATCAACATTGAGGAATCTGGATGATATAACGGGAGTAATGGGATCCAGTGAGGCAGACTGCAATGGGGACGTGGATAAAGTCACATTTCTAATGCAACCCACGAATGGATTTGCGACATACGAGACTTCCAAGTGCTCCTCTCCAGCTTTAAGACCTTTACACATCAATTTCCAATATCCAATTAAATAGGGCGAGAAATAAAGTTCAAGTCGTATAATTATGTAGAGTGGAGGGGTCCAATCATGTTTTTAGAGCATTTTTAAGCATGGCTTGGTAATTAATAGTCATGCCATTGGGCCCGATTGTGTCTGCACGTGCGAAGGTAAGTAAGCCATTAATTTACTTGGTCACACGTACAATGCAATATCATTCTGCCATCATATACCATCACTTCATTCATGTAAAACACCATGATTTTAATTTGTGAACATCAAAAGTCAACAAACTTAACCATTCAACCATCCCCAGGTACTTACATGAGAGCGATATGACTGGAAAGCAATAAACCTGTTACTTTGCTTGAAGGAACTAGAATTTATGAGTCTTCATGAATCTACATATATGACTTAAAGAAATAAATGGCTCGGGTCTGTAGTAAATTAACAAAATCCAATGGATTACCCCCAACAAAGATGATGGACTCTAAGTCGTCGTGCTCTGCCCCGTACAATTTATGATCTTTGAGGCCATCGATGGTTTTTGTGACTTCATCATCATCCACACGAGCCCAGATCTCCTGGTTGTGAGGGTCAATCATGACCTCCACACTATGCCACCTGTCCCGGTTAAGTCCCTTTCCTACGACGACCGTGGTGGAGTAGTCTCCGAAGAGGTGCTTGATCTTCAGTTGCCCCTGATCCAGCATGACGTATAGCTCATATTTGTTCATTTTTAAGGGCCGGTCCTTTATGCCATGGTAAATGAGAAGTGCATGCGGGAGCCTCGTCCTGAATTCTAAAGTTACACTTCGTCGGTTTCTGTAGTCACAAAGAGCATCTTGAGATTAAAACAGGACGTCGAACCGGGGCATGTTCTCTAATATCATTTGCATGTCAAAGACAAGCTTTTTCCGCTAGCACCCAAGAAAGATACCTTATTTGATAAGCAGCTATTTCCTGAGGGCCGATTTGAATAAATGAGGATGGGGAGGCGAATTTGAAGGTGGACTGGCCTGTTCCATTGACTAGAATCACATATGGAGTGTTCTGGAAGCTCTCCAGTCTTCTCCGTTCTTCGTCGGAAATCTCCGTACTTTGTGGGATTTCTGGGGATGATGTCCATGCTGATGATGCAGACACTGTCGTCTTTGTACTCTCTGTTAATTCATGATTTTAAATAAGCATGGCACACATTTAAGCACGTTCCGGAAGCAATTAGACTTTGCCCCGCCTGAAGATCCGTTTACTGAGGGTTCCGACTATTTTGAAACTTTTGTCGTAAATTATTTTCCGTGCATGTATAATAATTATTACTATTATTACTGATTATCTAATTACTTGGAGCTACTTGCATGCAGTCGCATCGTAAATAAAATAGTGTAACATTATCTATACTTATTAAAACTCTCAAGTTCTTACAATACCCCAAAACCATGTGTGTTTGTGCGGGCGTGCAAAAATTAGGGGAAATGCGTGAGTCACTTGTTACTTTTCTGCAGTGCTATAAAAAGCTTTTGCAATAATAATTATTGCTGCAACTCCATTCAAATGAATGAGAGATGTTGTGTTTGGTCTTGTACCAAATTCTGCATTCAATTTCCAACTTTATCAGCATTTCAACTTTTGCCCATTAGAAATCCAAAATTAGCAATACATTAGTTAGACCTATTACGATATTGCAGACACTCTTCTTGATGAACATAGAAAATATGAAGGAAACTTGGGATTAATTCTGGCTGAAACCTGATTTATTGACCTTTGCTCTTATGCAAAGACCACCGCTCATTTGAGATCAGTCCTAATGATTCCTAAAAGTCTAGAGGAGGATTTCGGACAGATAATAACCGTAGTGCTAAAAATCAGATATGCACACTTACTTACTGTGTGAGTGTTATAAGTTCTGTAGTGGTTCACCGGGGAGTGTGAAAAAATTTTAAAATTATCCGAACCCAGAGACGCCTGCTCTTCGAGAGCGACACACTCCGTCCTACATTATTTAGCCCTGTCTTACCAAATCATGAATAAATCCATCGTTATGCAATAATTCAAATTACTTATTTCTACACGCACTATTGTGTACCTATCAAATTATGTATGAACAAGTAACGACACGACCCACCCCCTCAGCTTCCGTACCACACAACAAGCTGCAAGTCTTTATTCATGAAAGAATAATTTATTGCCTTTACGACACTGAATGGCGCATTCAAATGAATTTCCGTCGGAGGTTATATTAACCCAGAGAACTCTTGATATTAAGTGCATTCATGAGTCGACTGTCGAAACATAATTTACATTAATGAATATCTAATCAACCCAGTCAGTGATTTTTCTTCCAATTTAAAAACTGGGGAGTATTTGCACTCCCTGATTATAATATATCCGTAGAGAGGCTTTAATTCGGAGAGGATTACATCTCCCAAAGCATTACAGATCATCTTGAACGTCTGCAGTATTTGCGTGACCATAGTTCCTCCAGGGTTTCTAACAAAACGACCTGCGACTGCTTCCGTTACCTTCCTGTAATTTCTGTTAGCTTCCACCTGATTCTGATTCCCCAAAATTTACAAGACTACTTCCCAGGAACTGCTATAAATGAGTATGCAAATCGCAAACACGTGTAACATTATTCAGATTAACTCTAATTTGAAGCCGACAAAGATTACATTGTACCAAAATAACAACGACGTTCCCTTCCCCTCCGCATGCTTTTAATCCGCGACATCTATTAATAGTGTTTGTTTGAAAAAAGACTCCAATAGTAACATTTAGATAAGCTAGCTTTGAATCAAGTCTAAATTAGTACGTGTGAACAAATTCACAGATATACCTATCATAATCCCAAGGTATCATGTTCACTGACACCATTAAAAAAATTAAATAACTTAATTCATATCTTGCTCTCCACAACTCCCAGTTATTATCATCATGACTGAAGTACAATTGTACTTATCATTATCACAAGTGACTTAAATGAAATGAATTAGGCTTTAATTTCAATTGCTCAATAGCTGCATTTATCTACTTAATGAAATCAGGTTATATGTTACAGTGCTCTCTCGCTAATCGGGCCTCCCTTACAAGAGCCTTTTCTCTATAGGAGCAAAAATGTTCTGCGAAGGCTCATACTCACCACAACTATAATTTTTTGTCTTAATAAGAGCATACATTATGAGAGCTCAATTTTGTTCCTGTTGGGATGCTCATATTAAAAGAGCGCACTGTACATAAACTGTGAAGTCTGCAATTATTCTCTGGATTATGATTTTTGTCGTTTATAAATAGCAGCACGAAAAAAAATAAATGTTAACAACATTGTTTGATTTGGAGAATCAATGAGACTTTTATATGCTCTGTCGTACTTGGAAGTTATCAAAGATCATTGATGAAACAAGCAAATGACCAAGACGTACACTGACCGTGAAATCGTTGACATTTGAGGTCACCCTTGTTTGTGTAATACTGTAATAGCGTCATCATTCTATATATCAAGTAGTTCTAATTTTCATGACGGACATGCCATCACTAAAAATGTCCAGAAATGTTTCAAAGTTCATCCAAATAAGAAATGTGGGGTTACTCAAATAAGATATTGAAAGGGATGACTCACATACTTACATAGCCTTATAATTTTTCTGTGTAAGATTGTTGTCACTTCAATATAATGAATTTCAAAGGGTTTCATAGGGAATTCAGCACTACCCTCTGACGTGATAGATTAAATAGGACAGGAAAATTGTTGAGAAGAGAATGATTTACCTCGAGTCCCATTACGCGTGCAAACATCCATGCAAGTTTCATACTCGAAAAAGCGATTGTCATTGCCAGGACATCCACCGTAAGGAAATGTCCGGCAATCTGCATCCTCATGTGAATAGAAGTATAGGTAAACATGCTTATGACATGGCCCTCTGTCCGGACGTAAGAGACAAAAATCCGCTGTTCTTCCAAAGTAATAACAATTCCAAGAGCCATTTTTAAAAAAATTGAGAGCATCATATGACACCCATGGGTTCGTTCTCTAATCTCATCTAATTCCGCTCTTGCACGGATTACTCTTTTTGTTAGTCACATTTTGCCTAATGACAATCTCACAGTTACTATCTATAGGCGCTTGCCAAATTGTCTTTTAATTGATTTTAGTCTCCAGTAGTACAAGGAACTATAGCATCGTATAATTAATTAGTCTATACGCAAGTTATTGATTGCAATAAATTGCATCGTTATTACTACCATCTATTGCCAGGTAGGAATTAGCATTGCAAACTAAAAGATACAGTTTGTTTTGTCATGTAGTCATAGCCGCAGTACTTGTAGTCACAGGCCAGAATTCACATAAAGCATTAACTAACACATGAATATTATTTTTAGCTGAGTGTCGACTCTACCACTTCACCCCTTGTAAAAACGTTCAGGTTTCTGTACATGAGATGCAAGAGTAGGTCCTGGGAGTATTACATCTAGTTTCTGCATTCATTTGTTTTAGAAAATATGCAAATCCAAGTGTAGGTGTGCTTACAGTTTGTAAAATGTTTGCAGTAGCAATTGAATTACAAGGTAGAATAATTGATTTAAATTTGTAAGCTGAGTTAATGAAACGATTTAGCAGATACCTCAGGCAATGGCGAATATTTTGAAAGGCACAATGGAAGTAAAGAGAGCACTGTCATAATTAGATGCTTCCCTTTCAGTAGGTATTAGCAAGGAACCTATTCTTACGGCCATTAAACATCGAATCTCATATAGTGACTTACAGGAAGTCAATTAGAGCTCCTGTCAAGTCCCTGTGCTGGGAAGTTTTTGTCGATTGTGCAGTATCTATATATTATTAGTGTGCACGTACGATGTTAGTAGGATGTATCTGCGGCCTGGCAGCAAGCTACGGAGTGTATTGTCATAAGTTAGCGTCAGTTTTACCTGTTCATATGGTATTCGTATCCTTCTAATTAATTTCATTACTGGTTTGTACGTGTTCTTCGAATCTGAGGTTGGGAAAAGTCTTAATAATTGACTAAAGTAGACATAAAGTAGCATAATCAGGATGCCCGAAAGGACGAAAGGAAAGTCAATTCATGTTTAAAAAGTCTATGTACATTTGTTAGCAAGTGTTGAAACTTTTGGGAGCTGAGCTATGTGTATTCAAATGATGAAAAGGAATCCCTATGTGCTTCACTGCTTGCATTGTCAAGAGATCGAATTAACTCTAAAGAATATTGCAATTCACGTTGTTAAGTATACCTGTGGGAGCGCTTTTAAAGCTCAGCTCTCACAAGACGGAAGGGAGATTCCAATGTTGAAATAAAGCTATGGATTTGTAAATTGGGGGAGCTGGCTCAAGTCCGAAACTTGTGAATACCTGGAGTTTAAGAACGCGCCCTATAGCTGGGAGGAGAAAACCTTGAGAAAAAATCAAACTACTCTCAATAAATGTAGTTTAGGATAAAGTAAAAGATTCTTTGTGGTTACGCTTCACAATAAAATTAGTTTCTGCACCCAGCGGCTTAATATGCAATAAAGAAGTCTATGCTGAGGCATGAACACTATCCGCCAAGGACCTTCCCTGGGGCTCAAGTCAGGTTTTTTAGTAACCAATCATAATTTATTTTTTTATAGTAACCTGCTGTTTTTCTCATTACTTGTCCGCTCTGAATCGCCTTTCCGAACTGTCCACTTCATGTCCAGAGTCATGTTCTTAAATTGTGGGCGATGCTTCAGCGCTACTTTTATTATTCGCAATTTCTGTCGACAATTACAATTAGCTATGGAGTTGTACACTTTGTTACATACACTGAGGACATCACACATAAATTAAGAGGGGTAAAAAATTCTCAAATACAAACATGATGTGGTAATAATTACTATGTTTACTGCCTTCGACCATACTAAAATGTATTCCTAGATTCTACACACAGATTATATACACAGATGGTTGAGCAGTATATACTGATATTCTTAGGGTTTGCAGTACTGACCCTTTTCAAAATATAATTAAGGAAAGCGTTACATCATACGAATTGTATCTATACATGTACATATGTATGTTATTTGGGTAAGCACGCCCTCGTCGGATTTTTTGTGCTTTCTTTTTATTACACGTAAATATGATCTCTCACAGTTGGAAACATTGAAGGCATCATTTTAAGCGGATTTTTTTTTCTGGTTAAAAACTAAGGTTGAAGTATTAATTATTAATAGTTGTTTCGTAATAATCAGCTAGTTATATAGTTAGCGTGCTAGTGCAACCAAAGCAGAGTGCAAGAGTGATAAAATGTAAACAATTGAAGAAAAACTGGAAATGTGTACTTACGCATTCCATATGTAAGCGGCAGTAGAAGGCCAAGAACCACGAGGAGAGAATGAAAAGTGAGAATTGGAGTTGAACTCATTGTAATCATGAAAATAAATAACTGGCAGTGATTTCAAAGAACGCTCCCACAATTATTTCAACAGCACCTCCGTATACTGTAGAGATAGAAAGAGTAAGACAGAATATTGACTCCCTCTCTTTCTGCGAGCACTATTGAGTTTTTTCTCCGTGTTACAGATTTTGATTCGAATGTTAATACATTAATTATACCGGCACGTACCGGTTCTATTCATTTGAATCTGAGATCCTCCATGAAAAACTTGGAGGAAATTGATGAACACCTCGCACCTTATTACATACCCACAAGGGTAATAATGGAAAACTTTTTATCACTCCCACTAATTAAGTTGTTTGTTCGGATTGTGAGCTGGAAGATTTCAAATTCAGTTTTCCTGGTCGTTCAAACTCTGCACATACATAATGCGTAAGTCCTTACACACAAAAACACATGGTAAGTCCAAACTATATACCCTGACTTACTGAGAGCTTGCTTTCCCCAAAAGGAGTTCAACACGGCAGTGCAATAACGAGAGCAATTATCATTTTTTTTCGGGAACAAAAGTAACTACAATGGATTTTGGATGGGAACTAGTTCAAACTACGAGAAAAAATGTCCGAAAAACTGATTTTAAGCCGAAGGAACAGGGGAAGGACGGTGTACGTAGGTAGTTTAACTACAAGTAAGCACTTGGAAGTCTAGTTGAAGTTGAAGAAAGGATGGAAAAATTTATGCAAAGATCTTCTCAGGTGGCTGAGTGGTTCACTCTTAAGTGATGATGAGCGAAGTCTCAGGAAATCTGCATGCATCTCTTTCACAGCATTAGTCTCGGAAATCCTTGCAAAAACGTGCTAATGAATTTAATCACAATACGTGCAAATCATTTCGCTTACGTTATTTCATTTTATTTTTGTACTTGGGCTTTTCTTCATGTCAAGTAATTTATATTCAGCAATACTTCCATAGCACATTTTCAGGGGGCAGTCCCATACTCTTTTTTTATTGTGTTACGCTACACCGCCGTTCACAAACTCACATGTAGGGACACACACACCATCCACCTGTGGAAGGAATGCCTATGTGATGAGACTTGTGTACATATCTCCTCATTCTCTCACTTGTGAGATTGCACACTTAATAAAATCAAAACTCTTTCCAAACAAAATTTCCTTATGGGTATCAACGTCAAGAACATTGGAACTTGGCTTTTAATAATTCACTTTTAAGATTTGCAGGCATGGAAGCCCGAAACCAGGTCTCTCTCTCTTCTTGAGTTGTTTTGTCGAACGAATCTTGGGACGTACATGTACGAATTGAATATATTTGTTTGGTCCTAGGGAGTGAGAGTACATGAGCACAATAGATGTTTCCCAGGAAAATTCATCACTGTTTAACTCCTCCGTCCACTGAACTAATTTCTTCTGAAAGTATTCCCTATGTCAAATTTCGATCGTGTTCTTCTTGACGCGAAGCCTTACTCACTATAACTTACACATTTGTACTGTTTTCTTATGCTCCTCTTCATCTTTCTGCTGATCATATTATGTCTTACGGATTCGTTGTACAAGGCTGTGGGCCTAACGATTTACTAAAGTGGAATGGGATTGTAATGAGAGCACGTGTTAGTTTTGCTTCAGCCGCAGCAGTTAATATAAATGAAGATCCAATGCAGCTTCAATATCTCCGTGCCTTGTCTATGAGCACTTTGCGTGATTACGATTCACTTTTTTTTTTCCTGCTCACTCATAGTAGACAGACGAATGTAATCGTATACTTTCGTACGGCTGTGTGAGCATGTGAGGTTGTGTTGCAAGTATATGTAAGAAGAATTTTTGTTCGGTGGAGCTAGTTAGTTTTGTCATTTACAACAGTCATTTATTCTTTCTGAAATTTTGCAGTCAACATGGCTCATACTACTTCACGAAACAGTAGCAGAATACGTTATGCTATGTTGTGATGTGTAAAATGTTTGTCACTACCAGTAATGTCTATATACACAACTGACTCACATTATTGTTTTGGGTATCTACACAGAAACTCACACTTAGGAATGATGTATGTATACACAAGGTATGTATCCTAAGCCGCGTGTACGCACCTTGCATGCTTGACATTATTGAACAAGTCGTCAGTAGTAAAGTGTATTCCTGAGATACAAATGTAATTGAAACTGAAAGCGTCAACCTGATGTTTATCTTGTTGTTCGAGCTAATCAGCTCTCCAACCTCTATTTAGCTAAGTGAGTACTGATTTGTATTATGCATACCGTCGGGATGAGCACGTCCACATAATTTGGTTTGTAATTGTACCCTGCAAAAGTTGTCATAAAGTAGTAGTTAACCCAAATCATGCTACACTTTTGTTTACGAGGAGTACACAGCATGCTGGATTTTATTGCAAGTTTATCGGCAGTAATCAGCTCACAAATACTTCCCTAGGCCACAAATATATTTTGTGAGAACATATTATACCAGTGCGCTGTAAAAGGTTTTTTCTGTAATTGCTCATGATAATTCCAAGTGCTGGGAAGTAATAATATTCGGTGCTCTCAAAAGGTTAAAAACATGGGAGTCGTCACCGATATAAATTGAGTAGCAACAGACACAAAATTCCTTCGTATCTACATGCTGATGTCACAATTTTTTTTTCATACATCAATAATTCTATACATACGTAGATATCGAATATTCATGACTCTTTGATTTAAGATTAGAACAGCACAAGCATGTCTTTCATACTGTGAAGACATTTTAACTTCTTACAATTCTTTCGCTCAATTAATTAATAGCACTCTGTGAGCTACTTTGGGCTCCAGATGTGTACATATACGCACAGGCCATTTATTTCTTATTGGTCACAGTCCCCCGACAATACTGGATGGAAAGCTTGTAAATATAAACATGCAACAGGAAAATCTCATACTCGGGTTGTCTCATGACTTATTATAAGACTTTTTTATAAATGAGAGTGAAGAGTTACCAAACGAGTGTGTTCAGCTCAAGTGGTTGCTGTTTTCCGTCAGGAATCTTCTCTAGCCCGGCTCTAGTGCAGCTCTAGAATCAGGTTAATTAAGAGACTCTAATATGCCTCAAGAGAGACCTGCCGTATAGTTTTTAGCATGGTTATAAATAATGGATCCGACAAATATTTAATGGCTGGAGGGAGGGGTAACGAATTTTAGCTGGTGTCGAAAAAAAAGTCTGTTTAAAAAATGCTTACAGTAAATTCCCATTTTTAGTTCTACTGTCTTCTTTAAGCCCTGGAATCTATAACAAAATCACAAAAAGCCTGTGACAAATTACGAAGACGATGGGAAAAAAGTGGTTGGAGATGAGGATGAGAAAGACGAGATGCTATTTATGAGGACAAACTTGAGCAGAAGCGTCGCTGTAAGCCTCGTTCAAATTCGTTCTACTTAAAAGCAATTATGGCTGAAGCGACTGTGATTTACATGAAGTTGCTCCTGAAGCTGATTGTGAGAATTGTGATTTTATTAATGATTGACAACAATGATTATTATTGATCAAGAGCATTTTCATTCGACAATCCTACACTAATCTAGATAAGAATGAAAATAAAAGGGATTTTTATTGGCGGAAATGATGTCAATTAGGATGATTTTTGATTGTGAAAGACTACAGGGTAGAAGGAATTCACCTGTAAAAACGTTTGCAGATCGGCACTCAGTCATCAAGCCTAGATACACAATTCTTAGTAGAATTTTACCCTCGATATGATGTGACTGATGTGAGTGCTTGTACTCTCATAAATGATCCAATCAACGTGTTTACAACCAGTCTTATCGACAAACAGCGAATCCCAACTGTTATTAACTCTTGTTCAAACGAAGAGTCTGTGTAAAAACCAGTTTAATGCAGGATAATAATAATACATGAGCGTAGTAGAATTATGCTTTTGAAATTGATAAATGTTTTTTGCATGCATGTTTCACCAAATATGATAAATACAATTTCAACATTTATCCTTCTTCAACATGAACCTTCGACCATTACAGCGGCTGGGTGTATACTTACAATTAGATTCAGTACGTACTTAATGCCAGTATGGGAAAAACAGGCGAGTGGATCGACATGAAACTGTTGGAAGCTTCAAACACAATGTTTGGGAGTGGACTAGTTTGTGTATCATTTTGAGTGTAATCTACTTGCATTATTGGAATACAGAATATGCGATTATTTTTGTGCCCGCAAATACTAGTATCTAGGGAATTAGTAAACAATCAAAATGCAAAAGTGGTGAACTCTTCACAAATATTATTGACATGTTAGACCAGCGGGTCCCTTACATAACATGATATCTCACTCATTGTCAGTTTACGACTGCATGCAATGCAATGAACATAACCTATTGTTAGGTATTGCAAGCGGAATGCATGTTGAATGTTTTTCCGTGCATCCAAACGGTGCTTGTAGAAATGGTAAAATTCATTGCATTTTTATTATGCCGTTCTTTCCTGGTGTAACACGAGCAACACAATGCATTTGCGGCTGTAATACGATCCTGCATCAATTTAATACAAAAACCTCAAATTCCATTCCTCAAAAAAAAAACTTCCGTCTAATCCCCAGGAGTTATAAACAATCTAAATTACTTTCATTAGTGTCTTAAAAAAACTTAAGCAGCCCTCAGTTTGTTACACACGAGAAATGAAATCCGCGATTGGTATT
Source organism: Allacma fusca (assembly GCA_947179485.1). Taxonomy (NCBI): domain Eukaryota; kingdom Metazoa; phylum Arthropoda; class Collembola; order Symphypleona; family Sminthuridae; genus Allacma; species Allacma fusca. The sequence goes on along the minus strand of OX359250.1, from coordinate 18,923,453 downwards.
ATCTGCCGCATATGAAATAATTATTCCCGAATGCCTGAATCAATTAATACAATAACTAAATTTCCAGATAATATTAGCATGACTTGAAACTTCTCATATTGTAGGCCGTTGATGCATTAAGTAAAAAATTGCCCTTTCTCATTGGAACTGGATTAACCAGCTTTAATTCGACGGAAGGCAACATTACCGCACCCCTTGTTAGCTTGACAGGCTTCTAGTATTCGAATAGGATTAAATATCTGCAAACTTAGTAGGAATATTACATGTGGGGGATTACCGATAGAAATTGTCCTCATTTGGTACGGCTTTACTTAATCGGATTATTCCATTGAATCCAATTTATTATGTCATTCAGGCCTCACCCTGAACATATATTCCAGTTTTATACACATTATGAGATTAAGCAATTTTTAAACAATTTTATTTAGTCGGATTAATTCCTGTACGTGATTCTACTAGGTATCCCAGGTGATTCCAGGTGTGGTTTTGACTTATAGTACTTACAAATGCACTTACACGAGTGAGTATGCACAGCTCTTGAAATTTTGTCTATGGTATGCAAATACTCATTTTATGCGATATTCCGTCGTCACGCAATTTACAAAAGCGCCCAGAAGGTGAGTTTCTTGGATAGAAGTTGGTGGTAAGCGTTGTGTTAGAACTTAGAACTGTAAATTTAAATTACGTCTGTGAAATAGGCCGAATAAGGAAGCATGATTCATGCTCCATGCGAGCATGCTGGAGAGTACCTGTATAATTTAGCCTGTTGGAATCAATTGGCAGCATAAATATGCCGAAATATGGAAATGCTTATCCTATTGCCCTAAACGATATCCTTTGTTTTACCCACCTCATTCATTATGAATTATGATATACTCTACCTGACGTCAGATTTCATGAACATGGGTGTGCATTTGATTGATTACAGGTTTGAAATTGAATATTTACTGCTAAAACAAGTTTCGTTTTGTTATTATGCCTTGAGAAAGCTGCTGAGAACTCCATAAAAAATGGTTGGGCTTATCAAGTACTGGTGGGACCAATTGAAGCTGTTCACATTTTCAACGATTTTATTGTTATCACGCCAGATATGACAAACAGAATGAAGTGGAAGGTCGAGGCAATAAAAGCCTACATTGTTTTTATGAAGTGATAATTGATATTATAATTATTACGGGTATCAAAATATTTAGCACAACTCGTAACGAATGATACCTGATCAGCTGTTCTGCTGATTAAATGTACAAATTCAACATCATTTCATTTTTCACTGTACATATTTGATAACCCAAGTATTTTGGAAACGGTGGGAGTACGAAACTTACTGTGCTACCTCGTAATTTCAGTTACATTGTTCGATGCGGCGACACCAGTGAAATACATGTAACCAAATGTTAGTTTCAAATAACCATTAACTAGACAGAAAATTTTGACAGAATTTAAATCTCATTCCACTAAAATCATTGGAAATTAAGAAGAGCCCCAAACTTGAAAAACAAGCCAATGAATATAAAATATTGACATATATTCATCACATTTTTACCCACAGCAATCGAATAAAAAATTCAGTTCGTTACACCTTCGTACAAAATTAGCAAAATTGATGTCGAACAAATAACAATGACACCATCATTATCTGATTATATTCTAAAAATGAATCATTCGTGCGAACTACTGCTAACACGACTGACTGCGACCGTGAAGTCTGGCTAAATTAGTTGTCCACAACACAACACATCGATAAAGTGTGGTTCTGACATAAATTTTCTCAAATACTCTTCATGGAAATATATACAAGCAAATAGGCTAATTGTAAGTTGCATGAAAATATGCGGGTAGAAACCTTCGACAACACACAAAATTAAATTACACCAATGCGTGTTTTGTCGTGATCCGTAATTTCATTACTCCTTGAGTGAATTTTTGCGCACAGAAGTTCAAACAGAATCGAGTCTCCTTATTCAATAATCCATTCATGCTAATATTCTTTGGTAAAACTTGATCCTTCTTCAATTTTAACTATCTTGTGGAGAAGGTTCATAATCCCTACCAGCAAATTTTCCCATGTACTTTTTCACGAACTCCTTGGTTTTGTGCCGAACACTATCATTCACAACTAGAGTTTTCGCATTTTTACAATGTTTAACTTCCTTTGTAGTCACCATGTGTGTCAACTGAAACAAAAAAGTTTGATTAGTCAAAAAGTACATAGAATACAAAAGCAAATACGTAGTTTACAATGCTTTAAATTTATAGCTTCAAATACCTTCCTTGCCAGATGCTTGAAATGTTCTGTTGAAGTTATCCTACCATTCTTGCAGTCGGGTTTTCTGTATGGATTAAGATTTTGTACAATAACATTGGCTATTTGATTCCTGAAATACTCCTCCGATGACTTCTTTTCTTTTAAACGCCGTGCAAGTTCTACTTTGTCTGTGGACTTTTTACAAGAACTTTTACTTTTCTTGTGCAATTTCTTCTTGTCACTTGATTTATTAGAAGATTTACTCGATGCAGATTTTTCGTGAGAGGATACATCCGTTTTTACTAAAGGATTTGTACTTCCGCCCACAGATTTTTCTGTGAATGGTTCAACCATTTTTTCATCTAACTGTTCTTCTGGGAGCTCTGCGGCTTCGTCAGGGATATCAGCTTCGATGATTACATTCTGCTCAGCACTGGGGGCTATCTTGCGTTTCTTCTCAGAGGAGCAAGTTGGCAAGGAGTCGCTGATTACTTCTGTGGTAATTTCTTGAGGACTAACATCTTGAAGATCTTGAGTTTCACACACTGCTTGTACTAGGATATCAATGTTCTCAACTGTCTCGTCCTCCAATTCATCAGGATGGACACCATGCAACTTTTCAGCCATTAGCTCCAGTTTCCTAGCTCGAATGGCCTTCTGACTTAGTAAAGGCTTGTCGTCTTCACTTCGCGGCTAAAAAAGAACATATTGCTTTATTACATGTCGTATTTACAGAAAAAATCTAAAATAGAGGCTTTGTTGACCTTGTAAACATTCCAGAATAGGTAATCGTTATAATAAACAAGTTCTTTAGTTTTAATATGAACACAATCTAGCCTCAAATACCTGATTAGTGACTTAGTTTGTTACTTAGATCACGTCACTACTTATTACCGCCATGAACATGTGCTTCCTAATGCTACTTTTACACTGATTTAAATTCATTTACGGTTTGGTGAGCTTGGAACATACTCATCTCCTGACCGTCAAATTCCTGATAACCTCAATGTATAAATACAGATAGGCAATCATAACATGTCTAGATTGCAGGTTTTACATATTTACATTCAGCTGTAATGCCAACAAGCTGATAGGAACACTTCCACACACTTGTACTAACTTACACATGCACAAATTCTGTTTTAATTCATAAAATGAATATGATACATTTCACTTCGCAAAGGAACGAATCTAAGTTTCAGTCACCATATCCAGTTCGCGTATGCAAGTAACGCAATTATTTAACGCGAATTGCTGTATGTATACACACTCAACATTCCTTTGATTTGAATACTGATACATAATAGGCCTATGCACTGTACCGAGTAATGACCATGTCATTGCAGAGCGAGCACACATTATCTCTCTGACGATGAAGTATACGTTTTCTTACCCAAAATAATCAGTCTTGTTCCGAATCCCTTAACCTACTGTATTACTTGCAGCTTTAGGTTATAAAAATCCAAACCTGGGGAAACAGTAAATGTACTGCAACATGTATTCATAAATACTCGTATACAGACACTAACTTTGATGTACGTGCTAATCACAAGTAGTCATTGGCAACACTGAAGGTTACATACAGGCTTTATGTTTTAGCTTTGTACTGCATGCAAATATCATGTTGACATATCTAAACTAGCAACCTTTGAAATATTTACTTTTAGTTCGACCACTTAAATCTATCTACTACCGCCGCACCAAAGAAAATAATAGGCGCTTACACTTATTATGCGTTCCTGCACCAAACCAGACAATTTTCTTCTTTCCCGACGTTCTAATGACTTTGAAGCCTTTTCCAAGTCCTCAATTATTATGGAGTTTTCCCCCGTGATATCTACATCCATTGCCTCCATTTCATCTTCTTGGTCGGAGTCTTCTTCGGAGTCTGAAGAACCTTTCGAACTACTCAGATCACTGGCTTCTGAGGTCCCAGGAGAGGGTATAACCCATGTTACTTCTTGAGTTTGTAGATGATAGTAATAAAATCTGCCATCATCGTCAGGTACCATTTCCCATCCAAATGGTAGTTTGTTTGGAGGAAGCGGAGGTGGAGGAGGAAATCCTTCTGGCCACGGGGGGAAAGATGCCTCCGCAGGTTCTTCAGGAGGAATCATAGCAATCGGAACTGCACGGTCCGGTAATGGAGGATTCATTGCGGCTTGAACAAGAAGTAACAGTTCAGGTGGGATTGTTGGATCTGAAAACATTGGTTCACATTAACAGGTGGTCTATTCAGATAATACGTCTATTTGTTTAAATTCCAAATGCATTAATATACAACTATTTTCTAACCATCAGGATCAATTTCTTTCCACGTAATAGTCTTAGGGTCCAAATAGTAAACACCACTGGGATCAACAATTGGTGTCGTCGCTGCATCTAGATTTAAAAGTCGGCACCTCTCTTGGTGCAAAAGAACCATTTCATCTTGCATTTGACGCTGCTTTTGTGTTTCCTTCTCTTGTTCAGCAACCTGCTGAGCAAACATTAACCGTCGCTCCTCCTTAGACATATTTGAATACTGGTTAACATACTCGCGGAACGAGCGATTGTAAGGCAAATACGAGTCAAGCGTTTGCAGCCTTCGATCTCCTTTTCGGCCAATTTTACTACGTCTGTTAATTATAATTAACAGTAAATGAAATATTCCTGAACGAAACGTGAAATCGCTCATTCGTAAACGATATAAATTAAAACACTTACCCATCTCTATCATATCCAGACTCTTTAGACTCTTTAAGAGCAGTAGCAACACCAATATCAGCCTCTCGTTCGTGCTCCTTCATTTGCTCCACACGTTCTTTTTTGGGTATTCTGAAAACTTCCTTTAGATCTGCCCACTCTTGAAGAAGTTGCTTAGCAACATCCACAAAAACGAATTTGACAGGCTCAAGAGTGACTTTTGTTTCCATAGAAGTTTCAAGTTCAGTGCTCTGAACTTCTTGTGATGTCTCATTTGGTACGACCACGACCGTTTCAGCATCATTCACGGAGGAGTCTACTACATTAACGGAATCTAATTTTTCTTCCTTAACTGTCACTTCTTGTTGATCTGGTACTTCCTCAGGAGCTTTTGCAGGCTCAGCCTCACTCTGAGTTGATTCAGGAATTGCTGAATCGATGATGACCGATTCTGGCTCTATAATTGGTTCTTCTTTTATAACCTCAACTTTAACGACCTCTTGTAGTAAAACCAGTTCTGACCATTTTTCAACCAGCGAGAGTATTTGACTATCGTTTAGAAGAGTTTTGTTAGGTATAGGCAGCGAGCCTAAAGCCTTTAGAAACTATTGGACAACAAAATTATGATTACGTTAGTTTAAGCAAATACGACTGTTGAGCACGTAGTGTTTCCATAAATTCTGTAATGAGTGTCACCGAGTTGTAAAATTATTTGAAACATTAAGTAATATATTAAATCCTCACCAAAGTATGGTACGAATCATTGGTAATCAATTCATTGCCTGCATCCGGTAAGGGTAAAATTGACATCCACCCATGCAAAAGCTTGAGACCGTGATAATCAAGAAATAATCGCCGGCATGGTTGATCGCCGTTAGTTAGAATTTTTAAAATTCTTTCTCTGGCATCCCAATCTTCAGCTCGTACCATTAATCGACACAACATTAATGTCTGGTTACGATTTTTCAAGCCCGTCTTTTCCAATGTCGCCAGTTCCTCCATGAATCGATCACCAAACTCGTTGGATGAAACTGTTTGCTTTTTCTTCCTTCGCCCGGGCTTAGCTTTCACTTTTCTTTCCATGATTTCAAATTCATATTCGTCTGCGGTCTCAGGTTCTTTGTTCTCCGAATCGTCTTCTTCATATTCTTCTTCCTCTCCTCCAATCCATCCACGACATTTTTCGGATTGACAGAAACACTTCTGGGCCTTTTTACTGTATATAAAACGTGAGTGAAATTATAAAAGTGTTAAAAAACGCACACACATTCAAAAATTTGCCATCACCCTAATAACAACGTAAACAATCATACCCATAACGTTGAAATTGATAGTCAAAGGTAATCTCTTCGCCTGCTTCTAAATCTCGCAAAGTAAAAAATCCAATACGAAGTTCCCCGTTTACTGTCCACTGTAATACAAAAGCAAATTCAGATGAATCCCTACAAGTCTTTTTAGTCACTAGGTAATAATGGAAATAAAGATTATCAATTTTAATCTATGGTAATCTGAATAGGAATTTTAAAAGATCCTCTAAATACCTTCTGTGTTTCACAATTAGGTTCGCAACTGTGATTAATGAACCTCGAACAATTTCCTTTTAGGGTGGCATCAATAATGGTGTCAGATCTGAGCGCCATGAAGTAAAAATGCTCTTGCTTTTCTTTCGCATATTCTCTAGTTCTTTGAGTAAACCCTCGCGGGTTCAATACTTCCCCGACATATTCAATGACGAAACCCCCACTGGAAATATGCGGAAAGATTAAAAACAGACTCAAGGTTTAAAATTCGCAAAATATGTTTCCCCAAAATCAAGTAACTCACGCAGGTACTGGGTCAATTGTTCTCAAGCCATGTCCTTTTTTCTCGGTTTTAAAAACTTCTAATTTGCTGTACTCTTTACGTTGAAACTTTTTGTTTGTGCAACCTTCACCAGTAGGGCAGCGCGATCCACTGAATGTTTAGTAAAATTCAAAAATTAATTCGTAATCAGTAGTATAATGTTTGAATCTGGTCAAATATTATTTTTCCAAAACGTACCACTCAACCATTAAAAGTCTGTTCAGACAATCCTCATTGCACCCTATTTCGCCTCTGATAATATCTTCTTTCGACAGATAACAATCACAAATCATATACTTGCTCTCTTTGCTGATTTTTCTTTCGGTGAAAAATATGCTCTCTTCAATTCCATCAAATTTCTTGAGTTTTTCAATTAATTCTTCATCCAATACATCATGCATAATAAAACCTGGTTTCTTAACCATATTTACTAAAGGAGGGGTTATATATTTAACACTTGCAGAAACAGAACTGACAGCTTCGGCTGACTGCTCTGCATTCGTAGAAACTACGGATTCCGCAGAATTTTCAGCTAACTTTAAAGATTCGGCGTCTAAGGAATACCTCCACCGAGACTTCACTTTTAAAGGCTTAAGTGAACCATTGGGGCTACAATTAGCAGAACAAGTCAAAATATTGGTGAAGGATAACGATGCAGAGTTGGTAAGTCCTGGTGCGACGGACGTCATCGAAACATCGGGGTTACTGCGACCAGTAGCTTCTTCCCCCACGGGTGAATTAACGGCGCTTATCTCCATAGACAACGAGCTATTGGAGTTCGAATCATCGTCACCAGCAACCGAATGACTTCGACTAGAGGAAGCGGACATTGGTTCTAAAGTAGAGAACACGACCTCCCGCCTCTTTCTTGGACCTCTAGATTCTTCTAATGACTTGATACGAGAACTTCGACGGATTTTGTTGTCCGCATCTACAAAGAATTTCATTCCGTATTAACACTATGATTACTTCATTGTTTAAGAGTAGGCCAATTATAAATACGGTGAAACTTTTCTTACCTTCTGACTTATCATCAACAACAGCCTCGGGCTCTTTTTCCTTGAGTTTCTCCATTGGGAATAATAATTTTTTGGCCATAAATGATCCGAAGTTTATTGTATTAGTTTCAACTTTAGCAGTGTTATCATCCCCTGCATCTAAATCTAGCCCGGGAATAAAGCCTGGACTGTATTTTCGTTCAAAAATGTCTGTAGTTCCTAAAAACGAACTTCCCTGAGGATTAATACTCGAAACTCCTTTAACGGAATTAGAAACATCTGGACCAGGCGTGGTGGCCTCCACTACTGCTACCTTGTTTTCTCCTGACACAACGGGTTGAGTTTCAAGAACTTCAGGTTTGGCGTTTACAACACTGCTGTGACTTTCTTCTGGGTTACAGGAATTTTCTACGGTTGGATTAATATTGTTATTGAATTCAATATTAATATGCTCTACTTCACCTGTCACATCAGGAGATGGACAAGTTACATCCGGACTAGGAACACATTCTGGTTCTGCGACAACTGGTACAGTCTCAGCAATCTCCACAATTTCTTCTACAACAGTCCGCTTAGGTTGTCTTCCTCTTCCTTTTTTCTTCGGCCCAGCAACTCCAGTGGGTGTAGGACCAGGGTTAATATCAGGTGAAACATTTACAGACGGCGGTAACACTATGGGATTTTTCTTCGGCCGGCCTCGTTTCTTCTTCACTGCGGCAGTAGCAGTTGCAGTAGTGTCAACCTCCACTTCTGCTTTCGTATCACATTCCACTTCAGCTTGAGCCGCATCTCCGGGAGTCTGGGTACATAGCAGCTCGTTTTAATTGTTATAATTCATTCCATTTGAGAAATTCCACACGCCCTACTCCTTTTTCCAGTTAAATTAAAATGAAATAACGCTGAAGCTTTAAACCTCTAAAGAAAACTCGATGCACTCGTAGTAAGTAACGAAGCGATCTATGTTATAACAAGAATGAAGAATACGGTACAAGGAGGTTCGGTGAGCCGAGATAAAAATTACTCCACCACAAGCATAAAAATGGTCTAAGATGAGAGTGTAAATAAGCTACCAAAGCCAAGTATTACAGGTTTTAGAGCTAGTAAAAGCTACACCAGTTTGAGGGCACTTCGCCGAAATGCAATTATTAAATTTCATCAATAAGCTTATTAACCGTATGTTGATTGTGCAAACAATTCAAATACCACAGTTTCACACCTTACTCATGTCTTCAGATTCTGACAGATTTTCCTCCGTTTTATCATCCTTTTGTGTCCGTTTACCTCTCCCTGATGCTCTTCTCAGAGTTGACAACGTCACTATATCCGGGCTAATGGCCCTTGCTCCTTTCCCCCTCTTGCTCATAATTTACTCCAGTGACTGCAGCTCTAAAAACAAATACATTTTTACTTAATACAGCCAAGAGCCAGTAACCACTCATTCAAAATTCTCACAACGTCTCTATTCACATTATCCACACCCCAAAAATACTACTAAAAACTAGACGAATCCACACACAAAATTTTATACACCCTCAAAACATTCACCATTTAAAACAATGCAACCACAATAATTTTTACCACACCATTAAATTCAACCAACAGTCAACAACAACACAGGAACATACTTCAATACCAGTGTATCATTTTTTAACCAATCATAACTGGAAAAATTAATAAAAATTACCTGAATTGTATCCTCAAAACCACCTGATATTACAATTAGCTACTTCACCTATCCGCGTCAGCTTAATACTCCAGATCCATGAATCATGACTATATCGAGCTATAGCAGGGACACACTATAGCCAGAATTACAACTATTTTATCAACTTTACTTTTTAAATATAAATAATAACTTATACTTAAATTCTACTCAGTTTTTAAAATTTATTTCAGCTCCAATCACCCTGCTGAACAATCCAAAACGAACACTACTAATACTGTAGGTTTTTTTTCCTTCTTCAAATGCACATTCTCTGAAAGGAAATCAGATCGTTGAATTTAATTCCTCAAACTTTTAACTTTACATAGTAATTATCCGAGAACAGAAAAACGATTTCCTTTGAATTCCGGTCTACTTGTATTTATGTATGTACTGTTCATTCAGACAACTTTTAATTAAATTCTTAAAAAGCGAATTTGTTTTTAGGGGTTTATTCGAATATTCCCACATGTCCTTTAGGGCCCCCAGTAGAAGAATTCCCATGCAGTGCCCACTTCCTACTCCTAGAGTGCAGGACCATTGACTGAATGCTTCCTATTCAAACCCAGTCTTCTTCCCACCAGCTATTGAACGCTTCCATACATGAGCAAGGAGTCAATGCTGAGCATCTTCCTGGACCTACCTGAAAGCCACAGCACCGCGAGCAGACAAGGGAAGAGTTATTTGTATACAAATTATTCTCAATATAACAGACTTGCTTCTGTTATATTATTCATGTGTAAACTCAAATTAGCCTCCACAAAAAATTACGCAAAATTGAAACTGAAGTTAAAATTTTAAACGGGCTGCTATTTTTATTTTCAGCAAAGTACACAGAATGTTAATTTTGCTACATGTTTCTGCGATGTGGTGCGGGTTTGTAGTTGAAATGTAAGATGTAATTATGAAAATTAACATTCTGTGTACTGAATAAAAAAATAGTCTCTTTTAAAATTTTGAATTTTAACTTCAGTTTCAATTTTAATTTTGCGTAATTTTTTTTTGGAGGCTAATTTGAGTTTACAGATTCATGATATCGCCGAAGCAAGTCAAGAAGGAGTCGTATTTTGATGAAATGTTGAAAATTCCTGGAGAACATCATGAACACCTTGATTGTGAGATCCAGCGATTTTTATCGGCTAATATTAAAATTATCAGTCAAATTTAATTTCTTATAAAATGTGGCTTGAGACAGGTACGGCACCCTCATACCCACAAATATCCGTTATATGTGGCAATCTGTTATAGAGATTTGCGATCGTAACCATCACGGGCTTTGAATACAAATAAAAATAGAGCTATGATATTTTTCTGTTACTATCTTTTTGAGTAGAAACTAAAATGAAAACAAGTTTAAGATTACATATGTATGTATAATTATATTTGTGTGTTTAAAAACCAATAATTATTACTGCTTGTCTGTGCTTCAAAATAATTCAACATTGGACAATAATTATTTGGAAGTACATTTTTAATTGGGTATTTCTCAAGTCGATTTTCCGGTTTTGTAAGCAGTTCGGGGGAATTTAATGGAATTTTATGTGATTGGTGAAAAGTAGGGGGACATTAGGATGTTTGGTTCCTCTCCCAGACTTTTCCTGGGGGTACAATGTCCATTTGCTCTGGAGTTCCTGATTGTATTTCTTTGATGCGGAGAAAATTCCGTGGGGTTTTGTGGAACTTTCGCAATTACAACGACACAGATAATGAGCTTTTGTTGTACAGAAGTCAGAAGTTACATATTGGTAGAACTCCAGGCAATACGATTTGTCCCTTTTATTTGATGAAGTACAGCAGTGTACAGAAGTAACCACACTGTTTCACAGTGCATTTCAAAATGAGTTTTGCCCTTGAAGTCTTTACTTCTTTCCCCAGAACACAGCGGATGACATTTTTACATTTCTTGCGCATTCTTTTTCCAATTTTTTGTAGACAATTTATGGTCAGGTCATAGTAGTAGATCGTTTCTTAAAATTGACTTCTGACACTGAAAATGTCATCATAAAGATTGTGATTATTTTTAACTGAAATGTATAGGGCATGAAAGCACGTCGTATTGTATAATATGCATGCTGGCTCTAATGAAGAAACAGCTCATATACTCCATGAAGCCATAATTGTTACAATGTTGAATCCTCTTCAAGTATGTCGCACATGGAACATACCCTTAACCCTTACATGTAGGCACATAAAATTGATGTAGGAAAAATTCTTTACATAGGGTACGAATGAATGCTAAAAATCTATCCAATTTATTTTTTACAATTTAGTTCACGGCTTCCAAAATAAAACTCAACCTTTGACTCGGATGTGCAAATGATAGGAGTTAATTTATACTGCAAAGGTTAGCACATCCAGAGTCCCTTTCAGGCACTTCGGGATCTAAAAAACCAATAACAATGGACCTTCCCCGTAACGTTAACTTTTCATAGCTGATTAAGGTATTACGTGTCTGTAAATTGTAAAAGGAGGTTTGGCTGTATTGCGTAACATGGTGGTTGACATAACTGGTGTAGCTTTGGTGCGTGATTGACATTCACATGTCTGGAAAACATGACATGATTTCGAGACAAGGGAATATAGAGTAATGTTTACATATTTATATATGTACGTATCCCGAATTTCTCTCCTGCCCTGCTAATCCTTACACTGTGCCTGCTCCTAAATGAAATGTTACAGAAACACACTTTATCAGTTCCTTGACTCATCTATAAAAATGACAAGCAGCCATTATTTTTTGTCCCAACCCAAATAGAAGAAATTAAGTGCTGGAATCGTGATATACTAATATTATCTTATTACATAAGTAACATAAGGAATAATTTTTTAAATCAATATTTCAGAACGATTATTTTTATATCTTTGAGGGTGCAGGAAAGTACGTAATCAACAAGGTCATTACCCTCGTAAGATATAATACACCGTATTATTGATGCAGTGTGCAATAATTTAATATGTACTTGTTAAAAAAAATGATCATCACACATTTTATTTGCTCCTTCATCGGATTACTTCCAATTGAATCATAGGACGCTACTGTTGGAATATGCAATGAAACACTCATTGTCAGTTTCAAGGATTGTGTAATCCTGTAAGATTTGAAAAAGAATTTCTAACTTTAGGATACACACATGTAAATATGTAAAATATTTAATATTTACGACGTATACTACTGAGATAAGGATAACACTCCAGTCCAGAGAAATATAGATGGTCGCATTGCTTGGGGACGGTAAAGATCCTTTAGTGAGTACGTACTTATCTACACATTTTGATGATATTGACACTTGTTCAGCATGAGACAAGCATCTCCTTGAATTTTTATTAGATCTACACTATTTAAGTTCGTTAAGCACGTCAGTATGCATATCATTTGCACACACAGCATCACAGCAGTTATCATTTGGTCGAAGACAAAACAAACATGATTTATACGATGATAATTCCTGATCCTATTGCATCAGTTCAAAAGGCTACTATACCGTCAAAATCCCCACAGTTTACAACCTCCCAACAATTTCCCTACTTAAGTTGATAATCTTGAAAGATAATTCTGTGGAGACTAATCATTTCGCAGCCTAAAATTAATATGCAGGAAATATGATGAGGAGCTTGTAAAGTACTTATAATTTCTGGGCTTTCTCAAGAGGTCGCCATCACCTTCGAAGAAGTGGCATTCCAAGGAAAAGATTTTTCAACCCAAGTTCCTCCTATACTTAGTTTACAATTCCATGAATCTCTCATTTTGAAGCACGTTATACCTTTGTACCTGTAATAATTGAATAATGAAATAGTTTCAATTATTGAAAGCTTCCCTGACGTCTCCGACTCCAGCAAAAATCCCTCCTGCACGTCAGTCGTCAATAACAAGGTGGAATTAATCGAGGAGGAAATAAAAGTCCTTAATTTCTGCAGCGCCAAAGGCAATCAACTTCTTCGACACGCAAAGGAATGAGTGCCTGCAAGCATTACTTCCTTTACTCAATACTAATATCAGTAATTATGTTTCCTCGTTCTACAGAAACAGTCTCATAATTTACAGCCATTGGTCAATTAAAACACAATTAAAAGCGAGATGAAAGTGAGATTTGTAATTTTTGGGGTCTCGTAAAAACATACCCTCCACAGAGTAAGGAACTATGATTATTATATACATGCACCAAAAATATGGAACTCATTAATAACAGTTCAATCCCCCTATATAGCGTCACTACCCCTTTTCCGTCCGTGATAGTCCTCCTGTAAAAATCCGAACCGAAAAAACGTGCCCACAAATGACATGCAAACCATGCTTTACAAATGAGTCTCGTGTATGCTAACACTATTGTTAGCTCTCTGCACTCCCTAAGTTCGGAAATTGTACGCTTGATTTTTAAAGTATTTCATTCAACCACTGTACTTACAATGCAATTTGAGTCAATTACTACATATTACGATTAAGATGATAGTGCATTTCAATTACGAGCTCACTCAGTAACACTGCCATTATATAATTCTGTTAACACATCCTGCTTCCTCCTTTTTTATCATTGATGGTCCAACATTGTGAGTGCATCGGGACTATAAATTAATACAACAAGTAAAAAAAACGTTTGTTGTCACTGGTTCTGAGTTCTGACTCACAGCCAGCTCCTACTCAACTACTTGTTCCTTAAACCCCTCCAATTCACCTTTGACCCCACGAGAAGGAAACGTAATTAGCATAAAGTGATATAGACGCAGACTAATGAGGACGACAAAATCCAAAGCTCACTTTGACATTCGGTCAATGTCAAAGCTTGCGACTCCCAGCTCATAAAATCCATACTAAATTCCCTGCGTGCGGAGATCGTGTTTACCATTAAATCTTATGTCCAAGCCCAAATTAGCTCCCATCGCTTAGCACCCGTATGCCCCTAACATAATTGCCTGCACACATGCATGCTTCACATTTCAATAGTAACGATCCTTAAAATGTAAAGCAAAATTACTAAAAAGCAAATAGACTCGTGTGAGAATTTGATGCCAAAACTACGCGTCACAAACATTACCGTTTATGCAAGATCCTGAAGCTGAAGCAATGCAACTTATAAAAACTTCCTTATACACCTACTTATACACGTTCAGTTATCTACTTATACATCTATGCAGACACAGGTCTATTTAATTGCAGTCATTGCACATGACTCCTCTTTTATAACCGTTCTCTGAATATGTCTGAATCAGTGTCCCAATGCCAAGTTATTTTGTAACGCATCTGCAATACTATAGCACTGAACTAATTTGCTTAAACGATTATATACCCCTTTAACTTTACCGTAAATATTACTTACAATTAGAGCCACTGCACTTATTACTCCGCAGTGGTAGCACAGGAATTACTATTATTATGTACACTACATATGATTACGTACAGATAGATACATACATAGCTCAGAAATCCCAAGAACCCGTCTTTACTCTATCCCCAGCAAAAATTATTACACATTTAGCCATTCCCATCAATTTCATCGATTCCAGTCCTTGCTCAGTAAAACTAGTAGTACTTACACATTGCAACGTGAAGCAATTTCCAGAACTGCCGCATAATTGACTGCATGTATATCCAGCTCCCATGTCGGCTTGCAAATACAAATACATCTTGCGCATATAAGTACAAAGGAATAACATTCCAATGAAGAAATATTTAAGTGTCCGTTGAGAATGTCTAGAAAAAGAATACCGTCGGTGAAGAAGCAGCCCGTCCTAGGATGGATTTCCATCACAAGTAAAATGGTCCACATATGACTTTTCGCCTGCAGCGAAATAAACTAACAATAATTTCAAGCGTCCCAAAAAAAAAACAAAATGGTCTACTTGCTTTTTTCACTCAAAGCAAAATCAACCACATGTTTGCAATCTTTCATAATTCTTATTACATTTTATAAACTAAGCACACACACAGCCTTCTCTATAACAGCTCCTCTCCAAGTTTCAAAATTTGATTCTTACAGCACTCTATAACTATGTACTTTTCTTAGCAACGAAAACAATGTGGTAATAAATGAGAATTTATCTAAATTAAGTATATTTGCCCGGGTGTATAATCTACTCTTACAAGAAGTCTCTTGTATTAAGAGGGCACTATAGTCTATAATTCGTTTTGATTTTAGGATACACTCCAAAATAGTCCCTTGTTTTTAAACTGTTACATTTTGCCATCAAATTTAAAAATCCTTGCAAGTCCCTCATTTTGAATTTTGTGTAAATACAAGTAATAATTTCCCTTTTACTCGCAAATGCCTCGTCCATGTTGCTCCTATATAAAAATGATTCTGGTCCAGTTTACTTCTAAATAAAAATGAATAGCCCAGTTTACTTCTATATAAAAATGAATATAGCCCATTTATCTCCTATACAAAAATGCATCTACCCCATTTTTCTTTTAAATAAAAAAAGCATCCAGTCCATTTAACGTTCATACAAAAATGCACCCAGACCATTTTGCTTTCATTCAAAATTCCACCTAATCCATTTTGCTTTCATACAAAAATGCATCCAGTTCATTTTGCTTTCTCATACGAAAATGCATCTAGTCCATTTAACTTTTGTACAAAACTGCATCTGGTCCACATTGCTTTGAAAGAAAAATGCACCCCCGTGCATTTCCCTTCTAATCGAAAATGCATCTCGGCCTGTCCAATTTCCTCTACTCTAAAACCTTTCAATTTTTCCTCTCCACCGACGCCAGCCCAGATAAGATCTAAATGCCTCTTTTAGCCACCAAAGCCAGTTTCTAACTTCGCAGGTAAGCTTCGAGGTAGGTTGAAGTTGAGCATATAATTTTTTTCCAGACAATAATTATTGTGACCATTTGATTACAGTACGAGCAAAGAAAGAGAGAGAGAGAGAGAGACAGTGAGAAGTTAAACTGGTTGGGAACCGGCTGGTTTAGAGGAGTATTTAATAAGAAATACGAAATCCAAGCTATTATAGTGGCTGATGACAGACAGAGAAGACAAAACAAACTAGGTCGCTGTTGAATGCAAGGTCAACTAATAGGAGAGAGAAGTTGATGCATTCTGGCTCGAGTCTAGAAGAGAGCTGAGCTTGTGAGTGTGTGAGTGAGTTTCCTCCACACACACACCTATGTATGTACATACGCGTCCCACACACACACACACACTACAATACAATACATACGGCGGGGGATGTTGGACGGACGAGGAGCATATATGCGACGAAGTCATAAGCAGACCCAGTGACGTCACCTCCTCAGCTCGGCATAGTTGAGCATACACAGGTTTAAATGGCAAACTCAAAACAATCGATTTGAGACGAGGATCAATAATTCGGTAAAAACGAAAAGTCAAGGTAAAAGCTCAACATTTAAACTTCCCCGTCCTCACTATTTTCTCCTCTGTTGACACACACACACACACTCTCTCTCTATCTCTCCAGGCGGAAAGACCTTCTGAGAGGGACTGCTGCTACTCCTGGAAGCTCCTGGAATTATATTTTTATCCTCAAGTTTTGTTGTTTTTTTAGTACAGAAGGAACAAGCTTCCCAGTATCATATCTACATATAGGAGAGACTGTATTAAGTGTAAATATTACTACGTTCCTGTGACAAGGGAAGGGCAAGTCCAATCCGTACCTCTTCTGGGCTCTGATTTTTCTTGGAGTGTTCACGTCGTGAACGTGAAGTGAGTCGAAGCTGTGTTTAAATAGCTTTCTATTTTTATTTTTTGGTGTTTATTTGAAATATATAGTGTGTTCAGTGTGTGATTGTGTGTGTGTGTGTGTGTTTGTATTCTTATATAGAGTAAGATTATATTATTGTGGATTTTTGGATGATTTGATGTATATATAGAACTAGGGGTATATATGGTGTTATTTTGTGTGTGTGTGTGTAGCCTTACAAGTTACAAGAGTTGTTACAAGAGAGGGAATGGAGGCTGTGTGGGTTTTAAGGAAAGTTAAATAACCTTATCACATCAGACCAGGTTTAGATTTTTGTGTACGGAGTATTTATCTGGAGGTCTGTTTACATGGCGGAGCAGGCTGAGGAGTCCAGGGTTAAAGTGGATATTTAGAAATTATACGGTGGAGTTAGAAATTGTGACTTTGGGACGGAGTGTCTTTGATTACTTTGTCTCTCTTGAGGGTCTTTAAACGCTCTGATTTCTGTAATATATGGTAGTTTGTCAGAAAGGGTAAACAAATAGGATTATCATTTGCGTGGCTGTGTGTTGTGTGTTGGGTGAGTGTGACAAGAGTCATTTAGTTTTGTGTAGTATTATGCTCTCGTGATTCTGTAGTCATTGCTCTTGTTCATTGTATGTTTCGTGACTGTATCGGAGACTGTTGTAAATTCAAATGGGTTGAGTCTGAGTCATTCGTAGTATACTAGTTTGTCTGTTTTGTAAGTGTATATGGTGTGTGGTGGTGTGCGTATTTGTATTAATTTGAGTTTGTTTATGTGAGGAAGTGTATGAATGGGGATTTTTGAAGAGTGTGTTTCCTTTAATTTTTGGATTTTTTTTTTTTTTTTTTTTTGAGGTCTTTGAAATTTGATTGTAGATGGAAATGTTTTCAGTTGAAGAATTATTTTGAAAGTTTTGGGGAATTTTTGGTGGTTGGGAGGATTTGAGGATCGCACCTCGGGAGGTATGAAAGTAGACTTAAGGTTGGACGGAAAGGGTAGTTCTGTTGGAGTGGTTGAAACTATGGTGTCTTTTGCCAAGTAGGGTTGCCTTTGATGGTGCTTGTCAGTTTGAGGAGTTAAGATTGAGAGAGTACATAAATGATTGTATCGTGTAGATTTGACTTTATCCTTGCTTGGTCTTCAAATGTGTTGTAGATATTGAGGGAAGGAAAGTGCCGTAACGACAACAAGTTTGGAGATTATTGTGTGTGTAATAGTTAAGTACTGTATACATTTTGGAGGAGGTGGGAAGTCATGTAAAGTGAGGCGAGCAAAGTGAAAAGAATGAAGAAGGTGAAGAGTTTCTTTCGTGCTGATGTGAACACAGAAATAAAAAGAAAAAGTCATTGGACTGCATTTCATCTCTTCAAATAATAAAGTGTAAACGTGCCAGATTAAGCTCTGTGTCCATTAAATTACACTTTCTTTATAGGTTTATTACTGTAAGCATTTTTAGGTGTAAAATATTTGTCTGTAATTGCTGTTAATTATAATATTTGGAGCGTCACATTTAATTTTTAGGTTATTCTTTTGAATTTTTTGACATGGAGGCTTTTTAAAAAGCAAAGATCTCACAGGGTTCGTTTTCTGTGTTTCAGTGCAGTCAATCTCGTGGAGGCAGAGTGAGTGAAACTCTGAGTACATTCGCGAAAAAATGTTCAATAAAATGTGGACGCTGGCAAAATCCTCAAATCAGACTGGTGCAAGGTCCAAAGAAAATTTGATAGACGATGTTCACAAGGAAGTTCGGCAGGCGGCTCCTGGAGCGAGGTTGTCCTTGATTTTAAGAAATAATTTGGAGCGGCTTGACAAAGCCGAAAGGAAGGAAATCGTCAGTGTTATTGACAGAGATCCGATGGGTGGCTGTGCACCTCTGTTCATTGCTTGCAAACGAGGGAATTTGGAAATAGTCGAATATTTGATTGAAGTCTGTGGTGCTGATGTGGAACAAAAAGGTGTTTACGAAGTCATCGATGACAAAACGTCTCATCGTGTGAGCCCACTGTGGTGTGCTGCTGTGTCTGGAAGGCTAAACATAGTCAAGTGCCTGGTGAAACATGGGGCAAATGTCAACAGTGTCAGTGATACTGGGTACTTGCATTTCCTTTTTTTATCTGAAGTAGCTAGTTTTGAATGTACCACACGTTAGCTTGACATCATTTCTGTACCGAATGGTTTTGAGCTGAGTTAGTACAGGTTATTTAATACTTGTCTTGTTTAATTTACAGGTCAACGCCTGTTAGATCCGCTTGCTTCATGACTAATTCCGAAGTTGTTCAGTACCTCGTGGAGAATGCTGGTGCGGATATTCAACTCCCAAATTATAATGGTAATATTAAGAGCTTAATCGCTAAATGGTGGGTATGTAATGGAATATTTGAAAGTATTTGCGGTTAGCAGAACTGACAGTGTGCGTGCTTCTGTCATTTTACCATAGGTGGTACGTGTCTCATTAACTCTGTCCAAAGTTCCCAGCTTTGTGAGTATTTACTGTCACATGGAGCAAAGGTAAATTCACAAGACATTCAGTTGAAGACAGCGTTACATTATGCCATCCAAGAACATAGATTTGAGACTACCAAGTTGCTGCTTGCGAATGGAGCTGACCCGTTTTTGAAGAATCGGTATGGAGATGATGCTCTGCAGGCTTCGTGTTTAAAGGGTGCAATATTGATTTTCAACTACCTGCTTGAAAATATTCAATCATATTCAGCTGAAAGACGAGCTGAAATGCATGAACTAATGGGATCAACCTTCTTGGATGAACATCATGATATCCAAATGGCTCTGCATTTTTGGAGAAAAGCAATCGAAATCCGGTCCTCGGCTGGTCAGAATATTATACCAAAAGAGGAATTGGGTTATACTCCTCTCTATGCCCGGATCAAGTCCGCAGATGGTTAGTCACAAGCTCAATAAGAACGGTTTTTTTTTCATTTGTTAGCTTATTAAGTTTGATCCATTGTACTTTTCCGTAAATAATATACAATTTGTCCCAATTGTTTTGTAGGAACTGATATTGAGGTCAAAGAGTTTGTTACTCGGAAAGATCTGGACGCTATTTCGACTGATTTGGATCAAATTCGTATAAACAGTCTATTGATCGCGGAAAGAATTCTTATAAAGAGTCACAAGGACGTGATATTTCGTATTATGTACCGCGGAGCTGCCTACGCAGATTCTTCCCAGTACCTCTTCTGTATAAGACTATGGAGATATGCTCTTCAGCTACGCATTCAGAAAGACTCACTCCTGTATGCCGACACATGTTTCACGGCTCTCGCGCTGGTAAGTAGGTTAATTGCTCAAGTGGCTATCTCCATTAGGATTTAAGCGAGTTTATGACCAAGCATAGTCTCTTGTTCATCTTTTCATTGACATTGACTTTGGTTGTAAACCTCGAAAGTGATGAGATTCTACCCGGGACGCATCATAAAGGCTCTTAAAAGTACACCATTACCTAGCACAATAGCTATGAAAGCCTAGCTTGCGTTACCACTGTATCCCTTATTAGGAGCTATTCGGTTCCGAAAATCCATCCAAGGTTTAACCTTGAATTTGAATCCAGAAGTAGGTTGCTCTTGAGCTGAAGGTCGGGTGTTCCTTTCTTTCCAGATCCGCTTGTACCTAGATTTAGACGCGAACAGGGAGCTAAATCGGGAATCTCCATTACATCCTTTACAAGTGGAAGATTTATTGGGGACTTTCAGTCTTTTGGTGGAGCATCTTCCGCCTTGTGCTAGTCTGGTAAGACTCAAGCCTGTATTCAAAAGACAGCAAGAGAGCTTTGACAGGTAATGTTAAATATTTTATCTTAACGATACGTTAATGATAAAGTTGTCGAAAATGAAAAAAACGAATGCAAAATCTTTCATGAATTTCATTGTTTTCAATGGACATATTATAGGTGTATTCGATGCTGTACTCACTTAATTTACTTGTTACGGAAAACTGAAAAGACTCTCAAGCAAAGCGTAGAATTCAAGAAGGTAAAGATCCGTCCATAATAATTCTAGTTGATTCAGTTCGTGACAATCGTGCTCTGCATAAACTTTCTGTAATTTTTATCATTGAGTGGAACACGATTCTCATTGCATCTATCATGTGTTTATAATTATCATAAAATTATCTAATTACTTGCTTTGGTATTCTTCTGTGCCCATATTTCTTAAATTTATTCTTTTAAGTTTCTTTGTTTTAAATTTCACAGCTGACTGAAACGCTAGTGAAGTATGATCTTAGAATGTGTGCTACAGGAGACTCACTCCTGCATCAAGCTGTTAGTGTCAACAACATAGTTCGAAGCCACTTTTTTGTCGATGAACACCAAGTAAGTTTTTATTTCAAGGAAGTTCGACGGTTACTTTCCACATTTACATTTTTGGGGTATATAATGTACATTTTCATTTGTTCCAGGTCTGTGTTTTCCCTTCCCTTGAAGTGGCCAAGTTTCTGATTGACTGCGGAGCTGACGTGAATGCAACAAACCATAATCGTCAAACTCCGCTTCATTTTGTAGCTCCAAAAGAAACTTTCAACTTGCAGGTAATAACGGCTGATGGTCACATAGCATTATAGTATTTGTTATGGAGTTACTATTGACTGTAATCGAAATGAGCTAATTCCTTTTGTGATACTGGATTGTTCCTTTAGATCGTCGATCTACTGTTGGAATGTGGAGCACATGCAGATCAGTTAGACAATCAGAATCAAAGCGCATTAGAAATTCTTCAATCTCGTGCACGATGGTTTGAGTTTTTACCATTGCAGCACATAACGCTGAAGTGCATTGCATCCCGAGCAGTTTGCTCACTGGGAGTGACTTTCCATCCAGGGGATTTACCAAGAGAGTTGGAGCAGTTCGTTGAGCTTCACAGACCGACACCAACAGCAGATGGACAAGGATCTTCAGGAAATGCTAACAAGAACAATAAAATGAGCAAGCAAGCTCGAGCCAACCATTAATTGTGAATATTATAGAATTTTTATTAGGTGAATTCTTATATGTTCCTATAGACGTAACAACCTGCTAATTGTATTATTACAAACAAATATATACGTACATGTTGATGATCGAGCCTTGTTTAGCCGCATAAAGAAGTCCTAATTTCAAAATCAGCTTGTGTGTATACACATTTTTAATTAAAAATATACGCAAGCTACCTGACTAAAGTCATAGCATGCATGTACTCCAGAAGCATGACATGGTTTGTATACATTATTAATAAGTCTGATAATGCTGTATTGTAGAACCTCGTGTAATGGCGGTTGCAGTATCAGTTTCACCTTACTTACGTTCTACCAAGTACCCCATTACTGTAAATAATTTTGACACACTACCCCTTCTTGTGTTTTATTATTGCTTTAATAATTGACTATATACAAAAGTAATATTTTTCAATACTGTTTGTGTAATCGAGTCTTGGTTGAACAAGTATATGTACCTGACGTGATGAAAGTGTTATCCCGCCAAACTAGATACAGGTTTTTAGAAAATTAAATAAACTTAATGGTACTTATGAACAACTTACTACCTATTACTATAAGAATCTCGCGTTTTCTTAACTTATGCAATGTAATAATTGCGTATGCATATGTAAAAGTCATGTTCGTACTTCATACATTACAGAATTTAAAGCTAGCAAGCACTGTAAATAGACAAAATATCAGCCGCATAATACTGTAATGATCGGTGAATAAATTATCGCTCAAATTTCCTTTTCGACTGTTATTTAATCTGTCAACGTGGCTATAAGTAGATCATAAATTATTCCAAACTCCAAACAATAATTTTTTCAGTTGAATGCCTCCTCGAAATCTTTCCTACCTCAATTGTATCATAGTAACTGTTAACTTTCAGGTGATCTGCCATTAAATTCATGATTTCCTCAATTTAAATTCATGTTAACTGGTAGTTTTATATCTGTATCGTTTTCCCTTCTCATGTTGTTTCGGTAGTTTTGAACCTAATAATTGCACTTAAAACATTGCAGAATTGCATTGATATTACCACTTTTTGTCATTTTCGTCTTACCCAGTCTCAATAATTAAAGCTTAATGTTTTTCGAGTTGTATTATATCAACTTAAATACCCCAGTCCAATGCTAAATTCATAATATGCAGGAAACTCCTTCTTTAACATACTACTCCAGAGAAGGGTTAATCATAAAATAATTGCAACCGGCAGTTCCATAAACATGAAATGGATGCACAACACTGCAATTATTATTGTTGGAGGCTTGAAGCAAGACTACGTCAATAGTCAATACAAAAAACATTTTATTGCCGTAGTTTCAATGTCTTTTATGCTTTTATGTTTTCTGATTTTTATGAATGCAGCATGCAAACACATGATTTTTGTGTTATTCTCCAGTTTCCGTCCTCACGTATTGGTAAACTCATTTTTGTACTGTATGTTATGCGTTGCATGAAAGCCTTTCATGAGGTTAGTTTGATTTTTAGTTAACACACAATATATGCACAAGTAATGTTTTAAGCATTAACGCAGTGAACTTTAGTAGTCACTATTTGTTTTCATTCAAATAACTATAATTTATTCAACGAGTTTGCCAATGTTGCTTCGTGCTGTCGCTTATATACAAACAGAATGAACATGCATACTTTATAAAATGGGGGATATTATTGTGATGTATCGTTTCCTTATGATCAAGCTGCCTAGTCACAATAATAGACCCTGACAATAATTCAAATTATCTCATACAATAACTTGTGGGGGGCAATCATCTATCAAATTTTAGTAATCCTTTGAATCACGTTTAATATTGCATGAGAAATATAATTTCCAGCCCAAAATATTCTTATGTCCCAGAACAGTTATTAAAACAAGATAAACTCAACTTCCCTGCAATTATTGTATCTTGTGATTGTTTTAGTTTTATTCAGAAATAAATGGCAAGGTTTTCTGACCTCATCCGATCTCAACTATTGAACAAAGGATCAAAATTATCATCCTTATAGCTCCACCACATGCATTTTTGAATGAGTAACTAAATTACTTAGATGGTGATAATTTGCCTGGAAAAATGTTTCAGAGTATATAAGACAGCTCGACTTCATATTTGCAAACCAGATTTCATTAGCTTATTTTAGTGAGCTACGCTAATAAAAAATAAAAGGCCATCAGAAAAAGCTCTTTCACACAAGAGTCACAGTAAAACATCCCACATTTCATCCTTACAGGGAAGACTACAGAAAAATGAAGTGCACAATCCTCTGTCTCATTGTATTTGTGTATTTTGTGGTAAGTGAGTTTATCAGTAAAAATAAGGAGGATTTTCCCGAACAATCATATTTCAATCCACTCTGTGAATAATATTGTAATGTGTCATGTATCCAGGAAACCTACGGGGAAAAAACCTGCAAGCAACTAGTTTCCGATATTACAAAACGTCAACTCGGTGGAATCAGCAAGTGTACCAAGTCCATGAAATTTAAAAATGGAAAGGACAAATCCCAGAAAATGGGTGTAAGTTAAAACTGAAAAAACGACAGAACTCACTATTACTTTAAATTTTGTGAATTTGATATTATATTAAAAAAAATTAATTGGGCTAAAAATGTTTACATTTTTTTCAAAAAAATTGATACTGAATTATCAATTGTGTGGTTTTCTAGTGTATCCTGAAATGTGTGATGGTCAAGGAAGGATTTGTAAGTCAATGAGTTGAAATTCGTATTAATTCACATTCATTGAAAAGTAGATTATGGAAAAAAAAAATAATAATCTTTTAAAATTTCAGCTAGACGCTGAAGGGAGAATGCCCAAAGAGCAGTTTGATAAATTCATTGAAAAAGAATTGAGTCCAAGTTTGAAAGAAAGAGGCCTAACACTTTTTGACAGTTGCAGAGCAAGTCACGGTTAGGAAAATATTATATTTTAATGAAAGATTTTTCTTTTGGATTCGAGATTTAATTTTTATTTTCAATCCATATTCATTCTTACTGATACCTGAACTAACGTTTACTTCCTCAATTTTTTAGCCGATAATCTAGACCCGAGTGAAGAATTTTGCAAGTCTTATGATCCTCTGGTTAAATGCATGTTGGGCGCAATGACCCAGGTAAGTACCTGCAGTTGTCAGTTGTCATATTGAACATTACTGAGTTTCAAGAATAATGATAGAAAAGTAGAAAATTGCTTGATAAGTTTGCAATATAAGTGAGAGTGAGAGTAGTGACAGTGCTTGTTTTTTGTCCTACCAGCTCTGTCCGTCATAAACAGGATCTTGGGCTATCCGAACTTCTATGGAAGAGTGGACTTCAGAATATGCAATTATTCATGTCGTAGTCAAAGTATTTAAGTAGAAGTGTTGCACTCATACTATTTTACATTTAAAACCATGAATAAATATTTACTAAAAGCAAACTGAATCACTTCATCATCTGTATTCCTCTCCTTTCAGTGAATTTGCTACTTATAGCTTCAACTATCGATTGGTTACTGACCATCATTATAGTGTGTGCATACGTGAACATATTGTCAATAACTTTGTTGATGCGGTCTGCATATGCATTTCATCCGTGGAAAAATAAAAACTCAGGTAATTATTCTTATTGTTGTGCATGATGCAACTCAAAATCCCAATACAATTTCAAGTGGTTTTCAATGCATTCATTGGAAGTTACAATTTGGAACCCAGAAAGTGCTTTACGCAGAGTGTCGCAACATGCCCTGATCTGTTATTTTAATCCAGATTCTTAGAAAAAGTGCCTGCATAATTTTCCTTCCCTCGTAAGTATATGTTTACTGATTTCCCGAGCATGACTTAACTCCCATAAAACCATCATTTTACATCTACCTAAAATATCTACAGCTATTCTTATTATTATAGTATAATTATGTAGCATATAGCTAGTAGGAACTTTAGAACTTCGGCATTCTGCACTATACACTCACTATGGAGTATAGTAAGGATTCACTCTGCTATGGACGTAGTGAGACTGGATCAAATAGTAATGTATATGAAAACAAAAAAGTAAAGTCAGCTGAAAAACATTGTAAAGTATTTTACAAATCCTGCAAGGCTGAGCAATTGTCATAATCTTCTACATTTCACACATGTGGTAAAATGAAGCACTCAACCGTAATAATTGCAGTGTAGATGACATATCGAACTATTATTTGTTTGAAATGCGAGTCTTCTCAAGCTTTTCTGTTAAAATTGAAATCTACTCCAACTGCTTATCTCGATTCACAGAGCTTCCTCAACTGCCCAAAAACAACACCATGACAAGAAACAAAATTGAGAGTTGTTTTTTGTCTTCAATTCTCATTTCTCAATTTGTACGTGGAACTTCTCAAAAATTGGGGTTTTCAAATAGATTCAAGAAATGCTCGTGCAGTACCGCTACATCAGGCATTTCACTTTGAGCTTCCGGACCGTAATCCTACTACAGAAATGCAAACGATCTGAAGTCAGTTCCGACAAATTAGACAGACAGTCCAGTTCGTCTTTCATAGTCTTAATGCATCCGTGAACAAATACGTAACTGATTTGACAATTCACTGAATTTGTGAGCTACAAAATGTTTAATACAAAATTTCCGTATTTCAGTGCATTGGCGGAGCTTAAAATATCATGTAGTTGGATTAAATCTGTGCACTAGGTGGGATTGTGAAGAGTTACAAGTTGCCTATATTTACAAGCTTCCCTTGCTTACAACTGAAAACCAAAGCTATTATAAGTGTCAATCAAAGCAAAACTGCGTGAAATAAATCTTCCCCTATTTAGTTACTTAAGGCGTGATTTGGGCTTTTTACTCAGCAAGCCCTCAACCCAACTATATTTTTCTTGGCTATGGGGGAAAATGGCATTCATGTAATTATAGCAATTATTACTTAATTTTTACGCATCAAGTTTTATTTCTCACGCAGCCCTGAATAATGCGTGTAGACGTGTGTAGAATTGTTCACAAAAAAGTGTGTATTGTAAAGTCGTAGCTCTCTACAATTTCTATGACACAATGTCCCTCAGAAATCGTTTGATTTTCAGACGGAACCGGAAGCTTCTTATTGTTACTATCGTAGCCGTATTATTGTTGCTTACACAACTTGACCTGGACAATTTTGTTTCGATATTTGATGTCACGAAACACATTTACTCCCTCAACTTCCTGTCGCGGCAGACAAAACCGGTGATTTGTGTGCTCGTGTTAGCATGCAACCGACCTTCGGTTAAAAGGTGTTTGGATTCGGTTTTCAAGTACAGGGTCCTCACACCGTCGGTAAATTTCCCTGTGATTGTCAGCCAGGACTGTGGTTCTCACCCAGAAACAACTCAAGTTATAAAATCATATGGGGATAAGATTCTGCATATTCATGTATGTAAATAATATTTTAATTCAAGATCTTATGTAATGAAATGAAGTCGCTGGCGTTTACATCTTTGTAAAATTTATGATCTTTATACTTATATGATACCTAAGGCATTTATTTTGCTTACAGCAACCGGATCTTTCAGCTATTATTACTGACGGTACCACTAAACAAGGATATTACAAGCAAGCTCGACATCATGCATGGGCTCTCAAGCAAGCCTTCTACGAGTTTAAGTGTCCAAATGTAATTGTTTTGGAAGGTTAGTAATCTCCTCGGCAATTAATTTCAAATATTCTTTTTATTCTTGAGACGACTCATAAGTATGAATATGAAATTTACATTAATTTTTGGTTCTTTCAGACGATTTAGAAGTTGCTCCCGACTTTTTTGAGTACTTTGCTGCCACACTACCATTGTATCTACAAGACACGTCCATTCTCTGCGTTACGGCTTCCAATCTTCAAGCAAAGCCAGGGATAGTGAATATGTCTGCGATTAACTTGCTTCACAGAACGGACTTCTTCTTTGGCTGGGGATGGATGATATCTAAAAAAGTTTTTAAATCTTTAGGCTCCTGGCCAAAAGTGTTAGTACAAATTTTATTTTTAATGAAGTCAAGCCGTAATTGTAAGGATACGGTAAGAATCTTTGAATTTTAGATATTGGGACGTTTGGCTAGGACTTCCGGACGAAAGGCAGGGAAGATCATGTATTAGACCTGAAATCCCCAGAACAAAAAACTTTGGTCGAGATGGCACTAGTGGGTTCGTCATCACTTTGTTCATTTCTCTCTCTCTCTGTTGTTTCCTATTTTTTTCACTAGTAATATATCAACAAATCTACATATTTATTACTCACACACATTTGAGAATCTACAGCGTAATCCTTTATGACGTAACTCAATTTAAAATTATTTTCCGACAAGGTTTACGAAAATTAAAATAACAAATGCTTTCCATATCGTTAATTAATATTTATCGGTGCCAGGTGTCAGTAGTAGTGGCGCTCTTCATGTATGTTACATGTAAGGATGATGTGTTTTATTATATTGGTTTTATTTTTGGAACAGACATAAATTTTTTGATGACTTAGTTCAAGACTTAGTAGTTAGCAAGGACTTCATCCCATTCACTACTTTAAATTTATCATACCTCTTGCGGGTAAGTTTGTTTTGATCCTAATTACGTATAACTAATTTACTAAAATAATATTGCAAGAGTTCAATGAAAAATCCAATGAACTTACTATTTTTAGGACAATTACAACCGCCGCTTGAGCCAGCAAGTATCGGAGTCTAAGTTAATAACTAACTTACCTGGCTTCGAGTTAGGCTTAAGCTCCAATAAATACAAAGAGGGTCTTTCCTTCCATGTTTTGTACCATGACCCATTGGAGTTCCGATTGCTCACAAAATATTTCAGATTGTATGGGAAAACGTGGGTAATGTAGATACCGTGAATACTAATGAATGAGTAACTAACCTATTTAAACTTTCAGTTTCTATTTTAATTGAGATGCTCGTCGTGTTTTAATTTCAGAATGGGATAGCTCATTCCATGTATAGAGGAATAATGACCTTCATCCACAGAGGACGGAGAATTTATTTAGTACCAAACGGTGAATGGAAAGGTTATGACACTGACGTAGATCTGCACATATGAATTAACTACAAACTTTGGCACTACCAAGTAATTAGTAGATACTAATTTGTATAATGAATAAATTGTTTTACGTGTTTATGCTGTCTGGAAGTATAGTTCAGAGTTCCATTCATGCGCCAGGCCAAAAATTTATAAAATGTAATAAATTCGTTAGCCTGCTCATTGTCAACAAACGTTTTTTAGCAGGTGGAAGATGTCCTCCAGATGACAGTAGTGTAATCTGGAGGATTCGTGAGTGACTAACGATTCTCTCTGACTCTACTTGTAATAACTGTTTTATTTTCTCGTTGTAATTTGTATTTACAACTGACAATATTAACAAAAATGCCAAAAGATATGGTTCGAAATAAGTGCATGCATACCAGATTAAAGATATTTGAAACGATCATTCACCATAACTAAACTGTCCATTTTAAAAAAAAAATAACTGGCTCCTCTCATATGACACCTCTGTTGTCTCTCACCTCTTGCGTATTTGTTATGACGTTTCTAATCAAATCTTTATCAAATATATACAATTTTGAACTCTTACGCTCTAATCCCAACTGTGTTATCTGGATAGATGGTGAGAGTGTAAATAACCCTAATGACAATAAAATACACTCTGGATTTATGCAGTTTGTGTATAAATGTTAGTTTCACGGTATTAGTGCATGTCAGTTACCCGTAGCCATGTTACACAACTCCCAGGAAATTGGATTACAGGAAAAAGAACAAACTCTCAACGGTATCGGTTATTGACAATGTAGAGATATCAGCACCACTTATTTCCAGTTTTCAACTTCAAATAGGAGAAAACACAATAGCAAACATGGGAAACTCTTAAAGCTATATAGATCTTCGGCGCCACATTTCGCAGATGAAGTAATTTAATTGCACACAATCAGTGCGGCATACCTGCCTTTGCCAATTTTCTATTTTTTTTACTTGTCCATTAGTCCAACACTTTCAAGTCCCTCGTTTGGACTTTTAAAGAATTCCTATCGCAATTAGTTCTGATAACTTTTATCACTTCATCTTTTGGTGCACTTTATATTGTTGCAGTACCGTACTCTAGTTCTGGAGAAGCGAAATCAAGTTACAATTAGGATTAGATCTTTGACACGTTGTCAGAACAAATGTGAAAATACTAGTGAACTTCGGATGTACGAAAAAGGACTATTTTATTATCGCTATGTCAATACATAACTATATATTACGCTATACCGTGCACTAAGATGAAATATTAATGACAGGGTATGGGCGATAATTCGGTATTTGGAATATAAATTTGACGATGTCAGTGGGATAATAATTGATTAGCAGTTTTACTGTCTTGGCTAAAGTTTACTACTCACTTAAATCAGTACTTAAAGTATAACACAAAAACAAATTTGTGATTCATCCACGCGCAGATTCTCTATCTCCGAGTGGGATCATAGGATTTACCTTAAGGACACGCTGAGCAAATCCCAACAACGGAACTTGCTCAAGGAAAACGTTTAAAAATAATCTTGGATGATGCTTGTTCAGAATTGAAATGCATAAGTCATTTGTAAGCGCATGTGAGTGTATGTTAGGCTTTGGTGAGCGTTAAGATTAGATAATGTATTATGAAGCCATCTTATTATCAGGTGAGCTCATTTGATGAGTTTTTGAAAGTTAATGCAGTCGAAATGCATTATTTGAATACTTCACTGAACGCATGGAACCTGTAGAAGTTTAGTAAATAAGGCCCAAGTATCAATAAAAGATGAATAGCATAATTTCAGTTTAGATGCTTCGAGCTTTGAGGAAGCAAGGGAAAAAAGTACGATTATTTTGTTTTTATCACCCACTCCTGTATCTTTATACACAATACTACTTGCGTCTGCTCTGGAAGCAGAAAAATCTCGTAAAAATAGATTAAGCCCCACGGAACATTCGTAGAACGGATCATTTAATTATACTTTTGATAGCAAAACCTCAACTGAACATGGGGAAATTAGTTCGTGAAAAGAATCGAAGGTTTTCGAACCAATTGTTCTCTCAAGAGAATATGGAAAGGGTACTGAAGAAACGTTTACCTATTCTCTCATGGTTACCGTCGTACAATAAGGGCACGTGTTTGGCGGATGCAATTGCAGGGATTACAGTGGGACTAACAGTAGTGCCTCAGTCTATGGCATATGCAGCTATCGTTGGACTCTCACCTGAGGTACAGGGTTTGTATTTTTTTCTCAAACAAAATTTGCACAAATATGAAATAATAAATTAAAGTAAATTTGCGCCTTTACTGCCCTGTTTCAGTACGGACTATATGCATCCTACCTGGGATGTTTTGTTTACGTCATTTTAGGATCTTGCAGGCAGGTAATGCAATGCAGTATTTATAATCATAATGGTGGAAACATTTTGTACTTTTCAATTTCTTCATTACAAATAAGTACTTTCTGAAGGTAACAATTGGTCCAACTGCTATCATGGGACTCTTGACGTTCGAGGCATGTGGAAGTGGCTTCCCTGAATGTGCAGTGCTGTGCGGATTCTACTCAGGAATTTTTGAGCTAGTAGTGGCTTGCCTGCAACTTGGTACTAGAAAAATCATGTGTGAAAAAGTAAAAAGTACTAGTTGGAGATCCTCATCAAATTAATATACTTTGGATTAAATGCATTGAAAATATTTTAGGTTGGGTAGTGAGTCTCATTTCAGAGCCAGTGACCATAGGTTTCACGAATGCAGCTGCAGTTACAATAATTTTATCCCAAGTAAAGAGTTTTCTTGGCCTGAGTGGAGACAAGGCAAGTGGATTTCTCGGATATAGCAAATCCTTGTATGACAATATCTCAAGTTTTACTATTGCGGATACCGCCATGGGCATCCTATCTTTTGCAGTTCTGCTGCTGCTAAAAGTAAGAGACAAAAGCAACTATAGCATCTGTTCAATGCCTAATCATGTTGACAGTCACAAAATAATTATATGTTATATTATCGTATGAATTTCTTACAGAGTCTCCCAGATTTGAAATCTCATTCCAGGAAGTATAGTCGTGCTGTAAATGGTTGCACTTGGCTAGTGTCACTCGCAAGGAATATTATCGTAGTAGTATCAACAAGTTTAATAGCCTTCGCGTGGTATGATCCTCCATTCCAAGTGACTGGGGAAGTTCAAGGAGGTTTCCCTCCTATTGGTTTGCCTCATTTTAGCTTACCTGTACGAAATAATATTACTACCGGAAATTCGACAAAAGCTGGCGACCTTGAGATTAAAATGGGATTCAGTGAAACTTTCAGCTTCATAGGCAACGGTCCTATTATTATTGCACTGATCTCTATCCTTCAAAACGTAGCAATTTCCAAGTCTTTTGGGCATGGACAAGCAATAGATGCCACTCAAGAAATGCTAGCTTTAGGTGTATCTAATACACTCGGGGGATTTTTCAGTGCAATACCTATTTCGGGATCCTTTTCAAGATCTGCTGTTAATGATGCCAGTGGTGTAAAAACTCCTGGAGGGGGGTTCTATACAGGTATGACATTACATTATATTCGGTGTAATTGATTTTTATTTCAAAATTTATTTCTGTAATTCCTTCGAAGCGTTTTTGGTAGTAATGTGGGTTTTGTAATGGATTTCAGGAGCCCTTGTACTTCTATCTTTAGCGTTTCTCACTCCTTCCTTTTACTACATCCCCAAAGCAAGTCTGGCAGCCGTTATTATTTGTGCCGTCATGTTCATGATAGAGTACAAGTCATTAATATCCATGTGGCAAATTTCACGTGAGTTTTCTAATAATAATTATTTGAATTATTTGAGTCAATTCAATAATCTTTTATTGCCAATGAACTAGCACCGATTGTATAGTAAATGATGTATTAATTATAGTATAATTATTTAAAATTTTATTAGTAAATTTACCTTAAACCTTTACACTCAGGCATGGATTTTATGGCCTCCATAATGACATTCTGCTGCTGCCTCTTACTCGGGATGGAGTACGGAATTCTAATCGGAGTTGCGATAAGTTTATCAGCTGTAATAATCAAATCCCTGCGCCCCCACTTGAAGTACGAGTTAAAACAAGAAATCAAAGCGGACATTCAGTACTTGTACATCGAACCAAGTATTGGGGGGCATTTCCCCAGTGTGGAGTACATTCGGTCAAGTATTAATGACCTCGTGTTACAGTACACTTGTGTCAACTACATTGTAATAGATTTTCATTTATGGACCTCCTGGGATTACACAAGTGCCGGTGCCTTCGTAGCGTTAAAGGAAGGGTTGAAAAAAATGGACAATTTCGTTATCTTCACCAAATGCAGTCCTGGCTGGATCCAGGCGTTAAAATCTGCGGGTTTAAAGGATACTGAGTATGTCCTTGACTCTGGTTTAGAAGAAGGCTTGAGTAACCTCATCAACAACGCCAGAGCATTAGCTGATCTCAATAGAACTGTAATAGATGAGGAAAGTTCGAGCTAACATTCTAGAAATTATCAGAAGTAACTCTATAGTGACGTGACATTCCCTACAAAATAATACCTAACCTACTTTTCACACTTTCACAACTTAACTTCAAGTTTATAATTTATAACGTACCCAAATGCATCAAAATCAATTCACACACAGCATATTCTCATAACACCCCTAAATGTCAAGTCTTTGCAATGCCTCACAAATTATTATCTAATGTTGAGTTCATAGGATTTGAAGTCGTAATTTTTTTAGTGAATATACATACATTCTAACGATAAGATGTTAATAAAAAAACGTTCAATCTTTCAAAAGTGTCATGTAAACATTTTTTACAATAACACTTCAAAGTACTTTGTCTCTTCTTTTGTACGTCTTAAGGCAAACAATTGAATAAAATGCATGTCGTGCCAAAAATAATGCCAATCAGAAAGTCAGAAGATTAGCAATAGCAAATTGGTAGATTTAAAAAAAAATGTGACACATGACTGGCAAGGTAAAATTCTTTCAAATAAGTAACCTAGCTAATCTGCCTTATATCATAATTGAAAATAATGAAAATAAGGGTAATAACGCACTCAAATTTGAGCTACATAGTTTGAGGGGAATACAAATTAAATTAATGTATACTAGTAATAGAGCGCCGTTATACAAGGATCCCGTATCCCGTCCTTTCGTTGAGTATATGTATGTCGTGTTAAAAAGAAACTAGTTTCCTTCTTTCGCCTCGCTTAACTTGAATTATTGAGACACCAATTGAGCAGATCGTAGTTCCGTGACAGCGACATCCGACTGTATACAACGGCAGGCATTACATGTCGGTTGAATAGTAAAGTATCTGCTTCTAGCTTGAGCAAGCCAGATTAAATCTAGTACAGCCTACCATATTTTTCTTTCGGGGAGAGGATTTTCATGTATCCTGTTCGCAGTAGTATAGATTAAGCAAAACTAATAAAATGTAACGAATTATGCAGAAATCAGCTATTGTTTGTATGTCGATGTGGATATGGATTTTGATGTATGGCTTGCCAACTAAACGAAGTACATGTTAAAAAGCATAATCGGTTATTCGCAATATAGTGCTAATTCCGTAAGGAACAGTATTGTAACGTATTAACGTGGACGATTAAGTACTCCGTGTACATTTAAAGAAATGCTCCTATTCATGTGTCCACATTCCATATACGCACTAAAATTTAAAGAGGCACAAAGCGACCGAATTTTATGATGCCAAACGAAAGACCCGATTATCTCCAAAAGCAATATTCGTCTTCCCTTTATTTACTATCATTAAAAAATAATAATTCAATATTTATTGAATTTTTCAGGTCCATTTGTTCGGCTGTTATCATGTTAAAGAATAATCAGAATGATGGACAACCAGGCATCCCGATATCCAGGCACTCCGGAATAAGGAGGGGGGGGCAAGGAGGACATAGTTCCCCCCAAAATAGTCAGGGAAGGACATGTTATACAACTATCCCTCCCACTTTTCAGGAATCAAACTAGCCTACTCCTGACTTCTTCTGTCAAAACTGCAATAAAGCTTCAACATTTAAAAATCGTGCACAAATCGCTATTAATTGTGTTTGAAAAACTTGAAGCAATATATTTCTTCTTAACAAATACGTGTAAACCGTGTTGCAAAATATCTATCTCATCCCAGCAAATACAAGCAGGAGTAAGTAGTACATACTTACTTGTGGAGATCAGTTCTTCTAGGTAACTATATAAATTACCTTGGTGGCAGATCCGCAGGCGAAAGTAATTATTTAATAATAAAAATCAATACAATCCGCCCGACAGACAGAATAGCACAAAATCACTCAAGTCATTTTTGACCTTTAACTGGTTAAACAAACTGTTTCACGCTACCCATGCTGAACATTTTGACCTCCCCTTTCCAGATAGCTTTTTAATAATTATATAGTTCAGGTCCCTACCAAAAACTTTTAGTCTGAATCAAGTTTGAACAATTTAAAATGATTTGTTCTGACAGTATTGAAAAGGACACAAAAAGTGTATTAAAACGTCAACCAATTAAGAGAAACATTTGCTTCAAGTAATTCAATGCCACAAAATTTGGTCCAATTAATCTGGTCAAACCGATGGAACCAGAAAATCTACCGGGAGAATGTTCCTTGGACTAAAATAGTGGAACAGTTCTTGTGGAATAGCACTGCCCTTGGACCAGGTCATGCCAAAAATCAAAGAACAGATCGAACCGTTCCCAGAACTAGTTCGCAATCAGTGCAACGATTATTTGATATCTCTATTTGAAATCCATAAAATTTTACTAGTATTTAGTGTTTGTAAGAAAATGGTTCCAATGTATGAGATTCAGTTGATGTCTTTTGTGAAAGTTTGTTTTTTTTTTAAATTTACAAGAAAATTCGTTAAAAATGGACAAAATTTATACTTCAGATGCGTATATGAGATAGCTAACGAAAATAATGCGTAACCGTATCCATTTGTACATAAGTACATATGTTCGTATGTAGCCACTAGAAAAGGAAATCAAATTAATAAATTAAAACATTTTATCCCCCTCCTCCCCGCTCACTGTTTTGGACGTTCCGGAGTGCCTGAGTCGACATTTACAATAGGGAACTTGTTTTCTTTTCACCCCTAAATATATATCCCTATACTTGCTAACCCCTGGACAAACTGGCCACCACTGTCATTTTTTGTAGTTTTTATTTGATTAAGCAAAATCTATTAACTAAGAACACCTGAGTTTTTTTCTAATCGTTCATCAAAATTTTTGGACTTAATGGGTAAAGTTTGAAAATAATCGGCCGGCTAGATTCTTTTTAAAAAAATATAGAACACGTGTACTTTTCCAATCGTCAGCCATTTACAATGTTAAGTAAATGGCGTATGTTGTTACATTGGGGCCCTCAACATATTCCCAAATAATTTCGACCGGTGTTACAAGCAGATGAATGAAAATTTTAACAAGAATTTACAAAATTTGGACAAATTTCATGCCCACAATGATATACTAGTATCCAGTATTCAAGTTCAAGTACAGTATCAAGTAAGATTCAAGTGCAGGATTAAGTTCAAGTATAATCTTGAGTGCGCAGTCAGGCTCAAGTTCATTTGAATGCGTAGGTTTTATTGAGGGGTTAGGTTCAAGTTCAAGTTCAAGTTCAGGTTCAAGTTCAGGTTTTATTGAGGGGCTAGGTTCAAGTTCAGGTTTTATTGAGGGGCTAGGTTCAAGTTCAGGTTTTATTGAAGGGCTAGGTTCAAGTTCAGGTTTTATTGAGGGGCTAGGTTCAAGTTCAGGTTCAAGTTCAGGTTTTATTGAGGGGTTAGGTTCAAGTTCACGTTCACGTTCAGGATCAAAAGCAGATTCAAGTAAAAACTTGAGTGCGGGGTAAGGCTCAAGTTCATTTTAAAGTGCAAGTTTTCGTGGGGTTAGGTTCAAGTACAAATTTAAGTGCAGGTTCTTCTTCACTCTCATTTTCAAATATACGCTTGAGTACGGAATCAGGTTAAAATTCATTTCAAATTACAGGATTAATGCGGGGTTAGGTTTGATTTCAGGTTCAAGTATATGCTGTAGTATGGGATCAGGCTGCAATTGATTTTGGAGTTCAGGTTCAGTGAGGGGTTAGGTTAGAGTTCAAGTACAGTTTCACTTTCAAGTTCAAGTATATGAGACCAAAAACTAATTGTAACCAATATTGGTCAATCTGAGGCCAAAAAACTAATTGTGACCAATATTGGTCAATTTGAGGCCAAAAAACTAATTGTGACCAATATTGGTCAATTTGAGGCCAAAAAACTAATTGTGACCAATATTGGTCAATCTGAGGCCAAAAAACTGTGTGACCAATATTGGTCAATCTGAGGCCAAAAAACTAATTGTGACCGATATTGGTCCATCTAAGCTCAAGAATGTAGCTAGAACCACGTATTATGTATGCATGCCTAATGTGTCATTCATCTAAAATAGCATCGACTTTCGAAATTGAGAATTTCTTACTTATGAGGGATTTAGCATTGAAAAATTTAGGTTGGACAGGGGGCCCTCTATTCACGAATTAGTAATTATACTCCTGCGCGATTTCCCGCGCAAACCAGGGCGAGATGGCCAAGACTTTTGGGCTCGCTGGAAAATTGGACCAGGTAACTAAGCCCCCACAAAAGTTCTTTCCGATCCCGAGTGGGCATGTAGAGAGGGTTCCTTGTTAGGCGCGTGACCCCATGTTAATATTTTGACCTCTGCAGGTCACGGAAATTAAATTTTTGGTAAATCTAAAAGCGATCTTTTGGGCATGTATACATTCACTAAAATCTAATTAAAACAATGTTCAAAATTACGAGCTCGAAATAATATACTCATGTAAAACGTACAAGTTGACCCCGACGGTGAAACAGCATCTGGGTGCTCGAGTGGTAGCTCAAACTTAGAATATTTCTGCTCCCCTCTGCAATTTACCAAGCAAGCAAGTTTATCATTACAATGCTGCTTACTGTACTCTATGGCAACCCATCCTCATCAACCTATCATCTCTCACAGCTCGTGCATGTGTACTTGACTATTTCTAGCCTTAAATACTAATTAAAGGACTGAGCTAACCGTCAGAGTTACCTTTAGTATGATCTAAATATTCCATGAAATGTAGTATAGACCCAAGGAATGACAATCATCTCAGCCGACATATTTAATCAAATTCCATCCATAGATTTGTGCTTTGATTATGTTTTTAATGCTTTCTGCTTACTTGCAATTTACGTTTGCTTAATAATTTATAGCTTCTATTTAGGAATATTTAGATTGTATCTACTATAAGGCCA
Source organism: Allacma fusca (assembly GCA_947179485.1). Classification (NCBI taxonomy): domain Eukaryota; kingdom Metazoa; phylum Arthropoda; class Collembola; order Symphypleona; family Sminthuridae; genus Allacma; species Allacma fusca. The sequence goes on along the minus strand of OX359250.1, from coordinate 18,885,076 downwards.
CTCTGAGGGTTAGCTCAGTCCTTGAATTAGTACTTAAGGCTAGAAATAGTCAAGTACACATGCACGAGTTGTGAGAGATGATAGGTTGTCATAGAGTACAGTAAGCAGCATTGTAATGATAAACTTGCTCGCTTGGTAAAGTGCAGAGGAGAGCAGAAATATTCTAAGTTTGAGCTACCACTCGAGCACCCAGATGCTGTTTTTACGTCCTAGTATACTACTGATGTTAGCTCCTAGAAGGAGTATTGAGATGATACACTGTCATTTGTGCCCAGTTTGGACACATACACGAAGTTTAAAAATTTAACCGTAGTATAATATGTTCATGACCCCCTTCGTTTTATTAACATTGGCCAGTTTGTCCACACGTTAGGATGCTATGTACCATTAAAAGCTCAGGAAGTATAGGGATATGTAAGAAAATCGCGAATATGGAATCAGCATATCCAGTTCAAAACTGATGTTAAAGCTGATTACAGCCCCAGTGACAGCCTAGATCACGCTCCCCAATGTGTCTTCCCTCCAAGAATATTCAGTTTGAAAATAGGTAGCCCGGCTGACTTTGCTCTTTCTCTGAGTAATCTTAGTGGTACTCTAGTCTAGCCCAGCTTTTCTCCGAGAATACAGAAGATACTAAACTGTTTTGAAGTCAACGCGAAAATAATGGACAGGTAGAGTATACAATAATAGAAAATATGCAAGTTTAAGCAGACAAGACTAGACAAAACGTGTAATGGTAATGAAAAAATATAAAATAGATAAACTTCAGCCCATTATTATTTTTAATGCATTTTCTATATAGGTAGAAATGTAGGCAGCGTCAAATGCCTCCTTGTAGGCAAGGCTATAGGCCCTAGCAATTGCACAAATAGGCGAGAAGGAAGGTCCCTGCTAAACTAAATGTATAGGTGGGATGTAGGATAGGCAAAATCAGTTTAGCATCTTTGCCCTAAGAGCAGAACAGTTTATCGATCTCGTCTTGGCTTGCGCCGGAAATCGTGCCCAGATTTTACAACGTTAGTAAAAAGGGAGGTTCAACTTAAGATTTTCCAGGTAAATACCACGGGAAACATTTTCCAAAGTCAGCCAAACAAGATAATTATAACAACTTGTAAAGTAGGCAGTTGCGTATAATACTGAATTAACTCAACGAAGTTACTGTATTTATATGGGATTTAAAACTTTGTCTCCCCCGAACCCAAATTTTGGATGAACAAGTGACACATTTTCAAAAATATAATTTTCTAGTTTTTCAAATGTTGTCTCATTGATCAACGTTAAGAGACCTCACCCATTGTTTTTTTTTAATATTCTTTGATGTTAATCTCCCATCCAGTTTATGCTGTGCCAAGAACTACATAGTATGCGTGGAGGTTGAAATAATGACTATGAACTGAAAAATCGGGAGTAACGATGATAAAATCCTCAGGAGCGAAGGTGTCAAGAAAGTTGAAATGATCGGATTTCTAATAATGCAATTTGTTAATGTCGCAGAAATATACTTATGCGTATTTCTTATGCACAAAATATTTTAAATTGACTTGACAGAACGAATAACTCGATTACTACAAGTTAGAAAAAGTTGACGTGCGTATTGAATTTCAAAATATACAGCATCTCTTTAAGTTACTACTGCTGGCGTTACATTATTTTGTGGTTTGTTTAGTAGATTTTATGCTAGTTGCCTTAATATTTTTAGATAAAAGTTTCGATGTATTATTCGGTTTGTAATATACGAATTAAATGAATTAAGGATACTTAGACCGTGATGTCTAAAATGTAGAAAAGGAAAAGACGTTACTAGGATATATAGAGGGACAAGGGTCATTCATTTTCGCTAGGCTCGACATGCCTTTTTTCGCGAGTAGCTACGAGCGTTTTTTTCATTGCACTGGCGTGTTGCTGACTTCCCACTGAATGTAAGTGACCAAGTTGTATTTGTGGGCTGACCGTTCCATATTAACTCTTCACTGTTTGGCCGACAGAGTAAACCGTTGGAGGTTTCGATGCAGTCGAAACAAGGAACAGAAAGTATACAGCCTTTATCACAATCAGTTATCGTAGGACAGGAAACCGTGTTGCAGTTATTTTGACTCAATACATAAATAGGACAGCAAGGGCTACAGCAATTAGGTGATGGTATAGAAGTTGATTTCTTTGGATCACATGGGTTTAATGCATGAACTGAACACCCAGATCTTAATGGTGTCCCGAAATTACTACGCATAGGTGGTGGTGACGTCACAGAACTGTGTGCAGATGGCGGCCAAGAATACCCAGTGGTGGGTGAAGGTGTCACTCCGAAATTGGGGGGCGGTGTGACAGACTTCTTTAGTATTGATGTCTGATAACCAGGTCGTATGGATGGCTGTCCATAACCCAGTGGAGCTGCAGGCTGCTCGGTAACATCTGATGTTAGTGGTGGTCCGGAAGGGACAGGTTGGTCTGGTTGTCTAATGACTGGGTTTGGAATGACTGGTCTTGGGATTGGAATGACTGGTCTTGGGATTGGAATGACTGGTTGTGGGATTGGAATGACTGGTTGTGGGATTGGAATGACTGGCTGTGGGATTGGAATGACTGGTTGTGGGATTGGAATGACTGGCTGTGGGATTGGAATGACTGGTTGTGGGATCGGAATGACTGGCTGTGGGATTGGAATGACTGGTTGTAGGTTTGGGATGACTGGTTTTGGTTGGTTTGTTTTCATGAATTTAGGTGGTGGTGCAAATGGTACATTATTTAGCGATGGCTCCTTATGAGGTTTTCTTGGTTTGCTAGGTTTTGGAACGTTATATTCAATCTTTGGGGATGAAGAAGGGCACTTGCATGTAGAATTGGAAGGTCGACAAGAGCAGCTCGTATTTGCTCGAAAGCATATAATATCAGGAAATGATGGTCGGCAAATTTCAGGCGGGGACTTGTTCATTGAGAAATCAGGTGTGGAAGTTTGCATTGACTGTGTTGGAGCAGCAGAAATATCTGGATTTCGATGGAATACATCAGGATTGGGCAACTGTGTTGTTGATGTGTGTATTGAGGCTGGGAAATTCGATCGACCGGTTTTCGAAAACGTTACCGGAGTTGCATGCATTCGACAGGAAGGAGTTTCACAATTAGAGAGATTTTGTTTTGTGATATTGCAGGAAGTGCTTCGGCACACAGGTATAAATGCTGAGTTTAAATCTAAACACGTAATACTATGACATGAAGACATCTTAGATGGGTTTATGCTGCCACCAAAACATGCCGAACTTCGACATGAAGGAGGGTTTGTATTTCCACCAAAACAAGACGTACTGTGACACGAAGGAGGGTTATGATTTCCACTGGAACAAGAGGTACTGTGGCATGAAGGAGGGTTTGTATTTCCACTAGAACAAGAGATACTGTGGCATGAAGGAGGGTTTGTATTTCCACTTGAACAAGAGGTACTGCGACATGAAGGAGGGTTTGTATTTCCACTAGAACAAGAGGTACTGCGACATGAAGGAGGGTTTATATTTCCAATAGAACAAGAGGTACTGCGACATGTAGCAGGTTTTATAGCTCCACCAAAACAAGAGGTACTGTGACATGAAGGAGGGTTTATAGCTCCACCAAAGCAAGAGGTACTGCGACATGAAGTAGGGTTTGTATTTCCACTAAAACAAGATGTGCTTCGGCATGTAGGAGGGTTTATAGCTCCACCCAAACAAGAGGTACTGCGACATGAAGTAGGATTTGTATTTCCACTAAAACAAGATGTACTTCGACATGTCGGAGGGTTTATAGCTCCACCCAAACAAGAGGTACTGCGACATGAAGTAGGATTTGTATTTCCACTAAAACAAGAAGTACTCCGACAAGAAGGAGGGTTTGTATTTCCACTGAAACATCCAGTACCTCGACATGAATGAAGGGTAGGGGTGTTTAGGTTTCTGTCTAAAGCAGTACTGCTTTTGCTGGTATATGTTTTGGCGGTACCTATCTTTCCTGTCAAACGAGTACTACTTCGACAGGAAGGAGATTTTGAGAGGTCTGTATTTCTACCGAAACAAGTTTTACTTCGACAAGAGGGGGTCTTAGCTGAGTTTATACTTGCGCCAAAACAAGTTGAATTACGACAGGAAGGTGTCTTTTGGGGGTTTCCACTGAAATATCTAGTACTTCGACACGAAGGAATTTTAGAGGGCTTTGAATTTCCGCTGAAACATCCAGTACTTCGACAGGAAGCAGTCACAGACAGATTTTCAGTTTTACTTTGTTTCAAAATACTCTTGGTTTTGCCCGGCTTTGAGATTAAGCTACTACTTGGTTTTACTGTCCTAGATTTGGAATTCAAACGTATTGTCAGTGTCATACCATTCGAGCATTTGGATGATTCTGGAATTGTCGCCATGATTGGCGTGAGCACCTGGGTTAGTATTTTCACTACGTCTTCATCAAAACCTTCAGCTTTTGCCGTTGACGGTTCAATTTTTGAGAAGGTACTTTCCCTCGTACCATCCAGCGTCGTATTAGGTGTCCATAGAGTAACCACATTTTTTGTTGGCGTGGATTTTGTTTTAATTATTGGTCTAAGTGTGGATTCTGCTTCAATTATTGTTGTAGGGTTGGAATTTATTGATACCATTTTTGGTGTAGGTGTGGAATTTATTGATTCAATGTTTGGTGTAGGGGTGGAACTTAGTGTTCCAATATTTGGTGTAGGTGTGGAACTTAGTGTTTCGGTGTTTGGTGTAGGTGTGGGACTTAGTGTTTCGGTGTTTGGTGTAGGTGTGGGACTTAGTGTTTCGGTGTTTGGTGTAGGTGTGGGACTTAGTATTCCAATGTTTGGTGTAGGTGTGGAACTTAGTGTTGCAATGTTTGGTGTAGGTGTGGGACTTAGTGTTGCAATGTTTGGTGTAGGTGTGGGACTTAGTGTTTCGGTGTTTGGTGTAGGTGTGGGACTTATTGTTTCAATGTTTGGTGTAGGTGTGGGACTTAGTGTTCCAATGTTTGGTGTTGGTGTGGGACTTAGTGTTTCAATTTTTGGTGTAGGTGTGGAACTTGTTGTTTCAATTTTTGGAGATGAAACAAATCCCGGAGGTCTGGGTATCACTGTATCGGCACGTGGCTCTGACATTTTAAAAACCGGTTCATCAGTTGGCATGGAGTGTTTTGGATTCGATGGCAAATTTCGTGGCCGTGTGTTGGGTTCAAAATGGAAAATCGATGGTGGTTTAAATTTCGGGAGGACCTGAGACGCTGTAGACACGGGCTTTGTCGGAGTAAGGGAACTACCAACTTCCGGATAAGCATCGATTTCTGTTGGTACAAATGCGCGGAAATCTTGGATTGAAAGAGTATCCACACTTGGGTCATTTAAGCGTCTGGTTGGTACTGGTTCTTGAAACGTGCCGACGTTTGCGGGACCAGGAACAGTGCTTTGCTTTGAAGTCAGCACTTGCACCCCAATATTTTTGCCAGACTTAATCATTTTGATACTTTTGCGGGGTGATGGCTTTGTTCCGGTTGCTTCTTCTATATGAGACTGAACTGCTTTATTTGCAAGGGTTTTAGTCCTTCTCTGATTTTGGGGCCCTTCAATTTTTGATGGGGAGCTTCCAACAGCAATATTCCGGGTTTCCGCAGCTGGATTGTTTTGGATTTGACGAACTGACGTTTCTGAAAGAGCAATTTTACAAAGGATTCTCATCTTAATGATATTCATACCCAAAAAATTGTGAAATCTTTCATCAATCACACCTGCCTTTGGGGTACAGTTACAACAGCAGCTACAGTAATTGCACAGGTCGTTGCAATATGTCCGGTTTGATGGGAAACAGTCGGTGTTATAGTTTGTTGGCAACCCACATATGTGCCCGCAACTATCTTGATAGTACCAACCAGCATTAAAACACCCACTACAAGCTTGTGGCAAACAGGTGGCACAACATGGGCTGATTTGCACATCCTGTCTATTTGGAAATCGCACGTCGTCCTCGTACGGTATTGACAGTGGCGGTTGATTAGCGCTACCTTAGTTTTCATTAAGGTTTTAAGTTTTGAAGTTTTTAAAAGTTCTAGTTTTTGTAAAAATATGCTCATACTATCTTGGGTCGACGTGGACAGTTGAGGTTGAGTCCCATTTTGGCGTTGAATGCGTCTCATTTTATAGTGCCAGTGTCGTTCATTTGGAATGCATTTTATTGCAATGACTTAGAATTTAGTAGAACTTCGTGATTAATTATTTGAGAGCGGCAAACGTCCCGTGTGCTGTTACTGCTGCTCAATTGCATTGCAGTGAAGAATTGTTGAGAAATACTGCAGAAACGTTTTGTTCTGGCGTTTAATTTAAAAAAATGAATATTGAGCTGTAAAGTTGCGAAAACAAATTAAACTGTACTAAAACAATAAAAATAATATTAATGTCATAATGTCTGTGCAATAATATTAAAAACAAGCTGTTAGTGCCAAGGTTCAGCTTATGGAATTTTGGTCTAAACATTCGTATTTTTGAATATTCCGCCATAATTTATTTTGTATATGATTTTAAAACTTCAAATTTTATTGTAGAGCAATACAACAGTAATTTTATTATTTATTGCTTTAAAATGAGCTACTAATGATATAGATGCGTAATCCAGTAGTCATTGATGTTTTTTGATATCTGACGATAGTTTGAAATTTTGAGCCCTGATTAAATTATATTTAAGAACTTAAACTGAGTTTAAAAACACATTTTGGTCGAAAACGCAGGGATTTTACATATTCCGCCGAAATTTCTACTGGGATTTCGAAATTGTAATTGTAGCACTGCATAGCTCCGCAATCTGTATTTTCGAAATGTTGTCAATGAAACTATCCAATACGACTGGCCTCCGGTGATTCCTTTTTTGCGTTAAAAGGACACGGCAAAAGAAATTTCAACTTTATCAGTTTTTCAAAAATTCTGTCCCTACAGACGGTCTTTAAGCTTGCTAAATACTTGCTTTTATGTTAACCGCTTGCGTATTTTGTATGGAAGTAATATTATTCGCATTATAATTGTTATACGCACGGTTCCTCGTGCGTAATAATCCATTCGCTAACACGACAGGTAAACTTTTTGAGCACTGCAGGATACTTTAACGCAAGTGCACGCTGCGCTTTAATAATTATTACTGTTAGCATCATGTTAGTTTATTTTCGCATACGTTGTTACCAGGAGTAAATTAATAATATTATTTTTACTCTGGCCCCAATCCTAAAAATACATGGGTGTTGACTTTTATACATGCAATTCGAGGGCCCTTGTTATTTTTTTTACCTTAGCCCAAAAATATTTAACCTGGCCCGGCCAGAATGAGTAAATCCACCCCTGGTTATTACACAAATCTTCATTTATTGCAAATATTTACGCCAAACCGACCTGAAATATTATTGCTTACAAATAGCCCTACAAATTGCTCAAATATGAACGGAAACATGTAAGAACATCAAGTTTATGTCATGCTTGCGAACCTTAACCTAAGATTATATCAAAGCAACAGTGCAGTTGTTTACTATCACTGAGTCTGCCCGCAGTCTAGTCTTGTTCACATACTCGCAGTCTCAACGAATTAGACTAAGGCTCCACGTGACTGGGAAGAGTGTGAAGTGAGTGCGGTTTAAAGGAAATCATGGACTTGGAAAGACATTTGGACATAATTTCCAAATTCAATTCAGTGGTATAGTTGGGATTTAATCTGTCATTCAAAATGTTGCAGAGATGACCTGAGCTTAAAATAAGGTTGAAGTAAGTGAAATATTTTGAAATTAAAAGATATAATTTAATATTAGTAAAAACCCAGCGCTTCACAGGGGCAAAGGTTGCGGGCGTACAAATTATTTAGCTGTGTGTACAAATTAAAAGAATTGACCTTATTTATCTTGATTGTTTGGATGGTTCGTAGACTTCAAAATTAATCCGGTGTTTTAATTTCGTTTGAAATTTCAGAATGTTTTCAAGAATTTCACCAGTGTTGTGGAGTGTCCAAGGGTTAGGAAAGTGCTGGAACAAAACATTTCGGCGGCTTTACTTTAACGAGAAGTTTACGGACGACTGCAAAAATAAAATTTTGAAAGTTATCAATGAGTTTGATGAAGCGGGTGACCTTTGGCAATTTTCTATAACACCGTCTAATAGTATGAAATTGCTGAAGCAAAGAAGTAAAATTGGATCCTATGAAACTTTGGAGGAACCGTTGAGCGCTATGGGTCCTCGTGTATATATTTTTTCTATAATTAAGTTAGTAAATGTGTACCGTATTACAGAATGTTAAAGGGCAAGGATAGGGAGAACTATAGAGACTGATAGTATTAACTATTGTTGCAATTATTGACTCTTGTAGATGGGTATGATCAAATTGTATTCTAAAAAATTCTAACAAATATACTGGTTAAGAAAGATAAGTGTGTCAAGCGGTAAAAATCATTGTGGTAACTTGTATCAATGAAATGCGTTCTGTCTCTTTGATGATCCATTTGGTGTCTATAGTTTTTGTGGGTATTTTGAATCTGATCAACCATAATGCTATTTTATTGTTATTGTTGTAGTGTTTCTTTCCTTTATTGTTTCGGTTGCTTATTGCTGCAAATTCAATTTTACTTTTTTTTGAGATAATTATCGTGGTACTTTAGTCAGTTCAGTTTTTGTCTCGTGTATTGCTACTTCAGGATAATAGTATGATTGATGAGCATAGCACTATTATTTCAATTATTGTAATTATTATTGTTTACAGGTCTTGGCAAAATTTTACAAGAGTATACTTTCTGATGGTAAACCTGAACGCGTTAGTTCATCGGTCATGAATCCTAGCCTCACACCCGAAATAATATCTCAATCTAGTAAAATTTTAAGTATATCGACAATAGCAAATACTGTATCTTGGTGCTTGATACATAGGAAGCGTTCGGCAGAGGGTTCAGTAATTTTAAATATGGAAGAATTGTGTCTAGAAGTCATTGACGTGAAGCCCAGGACGCATTTTCTCTTTGTTTTAAGTTTGGTGAGTAAACAGAATCGAAATAGTGCAAATAATTGTACTTCTTCAAGAAGCCTATTTGAAAATTCGGTTGCAGTTAAAAATGTGTTGAATTACAGGTGCAGGAACTTGTAATGACTTTACCTGAATGTGACCTGTATGTTTTTGAAGAGGCAACAAAAATGCAGCCAACACCTCAACAAGTTGCCTACGCTTTGCAGAAAACTCAGTTCCAGTCGTATTTGATGGGACTTTTATCCTCTCGAAATAATGATTCCAAGCTTGTATCGATAAAAATATTAGCGATAGCACGGATGTTTAAACTGCAAGTTGGTACGAAAACTTTATATTATTTTTGTAGACTAGCATATAGCTGGGTTATTGTAGTTCTTATTGCATTTCGTGTTCAATTTGGATTCCCGTTCCGGTGTTTTTATTGCGTTGTAATTTAATCAAAATAAATAATTGGCTTTACACATGTCTTAACGTAGGAAATGAAAAGGTGTCTGGGCAGGCTGTTGTTGAAGACATGATAAATATGAAAAACAAATTCGAAATGAGTGAAGTATTCAGAATGAAGTTTCTTAATGCGGAGCCAACTGAACGAGAACACCTTGCGAATGCTGTACTTTTAAATGTAGCCTATTGGAGACTGACCAACCAGTTTTAAAAATTAGTCACGGGAGAGCTGTATTGTATTTTTTATTGTAAAACTTGTAGCTATCAGACGGTATTGTATTGGTCAAGACCAATACAGTACTTCATAAAGTATTTTTGTGTTGTTATTTGTGGCAATTAAAGTAACATTGCTTGTGGATGAGCACTATTTCAAGCACAGATATGTTATCCTGATCAGTTTATGAAATCTTATTAAAAACATATCTAATTGGACATTCCTGGCAATGCTTATATTTTTATTGACCTTTTGATTTTCGGCCCCTTGGTCATATTTCATTTGGCTAATTAAAGTCTATCAAAGCTAGTTTTGTCTTCCATACATTCAATGACTTTTACTTCGGCCAATGTCCACTTTGTGCATTCGAAAACTCGAATTCAATGCAGCATGTAGCCTCTGTTCTAAATTAATTATCCTCATTTCTGTTTGTATATAATTACTCTTATATTAAATAATAGGTTTTGTTACCTATTTTCTGGAACTCTAGTCAAAGTTGTATGTCCACATACCGTTGACTCTATAAAATACAAATGTTTGCCGTCTTAGCTCTTGATCTGTAGATTCTACTCGCAGCGGTACCAAACGCTTCTATGTGGAAGCACAAGCTTAAACCGTGTTGTTCAGAGGGTGCAATCTGAGCTTTTTACAACTTAAGGCAACATTAATCTTCGCCTCCAATGCCTTGCTCGTCCGCTCTACAACCATGTAGTTCTGTTAAAATTCTCATGCTATTATTTGATCGCAAAAGGAAACTCTCTAATCTCTCTAAAAGTATACATTATAAGTAACTTTATGCAATTTTCAGAAAATTAATTCTGATTGATTTACATTTAGCGTAATGCATAACAAGTAGGTTTTAATTCGCTTTCAATCAACATTAAAGCTTTACAATAACCAAAAAACAAACTCAGAGTGCGACATGTATTGCGAGAGTATACAACTTACTCGGCTATAAACGTTTGAACATTTGTGTAATGTTGTCCCGTAGTCTGATTAGTAGGAATACTTATCAACTTTTCATTAATATTTTTCCACGGAGTCTTAAGGGACCAGACTGGCCAGAGTATGTCTGTTTGCATAGAGTCACCTTTTCCTGCAATGTTTTCGTGCCCCACTGAACTATCATGCAAAGGCACCTGAGTATAAAAAAATATTTAATGAATTATCCTGAACGATAGCGATACTTCCATACAAATGGTAAAGAGGTTCCAAAAAATGTCAGGTTTTTGGTGAAATAAGATGAAGATGGCACGCTCCTAAGTTGATACAGGAGAAAAGAGAAGTGATTAAAGATTAAGAAAAAAGTGGACGGAAGACTGGAAGCAGGGAAAATAATTTGTGGGAAACGTATGAGTTTCTGATGTGTTTGTGACAGGTTAACAGCCATTTAGATCAACACTAACTTGTTGGGCAACTCTTGGACACTCGATGAAAACTCGTTTCCTTCCGAATCTCACACTGAATCAATTCAATTTATGTTTCTTTTTTCAACGCTAGTTCCATGAGATGTTCCTTTTAGACAGAGTAGAACATGAGTTTGTATCTACCACCCTGCCTGCATCTCCTGTCTTACCACTGCCGACAACACTTCGGAAATCCTGACAGGCTCTACCTTCATCTTGAGTGATTTACCACCTTTCTATCCTTAGACTTGGCCTTTGTCATGGATTTTACATTTCATCTTCTTCATTCTGAGAATCCACGCTCCATAGTATCTTATTGTTAGTCCTCCCTGTTCCTCCTTGGTGTTTTATATTTAATTGCATTAAGGGATTCCTCTTCTCACATGTGTACACCGTCTTTTCATATGTTAAAGTCAGCCGCATTTTGATAATTCCCAATAGATAGGTTATCACAGGTTATGATATAATAAACATTAGGGGAATTAATCTATATGCATCGTTTCTTGTTGGATAGAGAACCATCCTACACAAAAAATTTTACTGCCGACTTCACTTCCCGACAGTAGTAGTAGAAGTATGGTGTTCGAAATTCCAAACTTACCAGTTTTTGGTGAACCATTTGATTCCGTCGACATTTATTTCTACCACAATATCTAATGAGTAATCATGCAGGTACAAATTGTATTAAATCAGGACCACATAGTAAAACCTACCCGATAAAAAACAGGATTTCATGGTTCTCTCTGCGTGCAAGTTTGTAAAATATTGCATGTAAAAAATAGTGCACTTTTGATAGCTACTTACTTTTACTACAAAATCCACCCATGTCTACTTACCTATCCATCTATGTATTAGCTGGAATCTGGAATTTCCTTGTATATTTTGAACATAATCTTTGTACTTTGTATATTTATTATGTACTCATCTACTGCTTTTCTGAACTACCCCGTACTAAAAAAGGCACTTAAATACGCGCATCCATACATGGTTACCAGTTACTCCAGAACCATGTGTTCTGGTTAGCTAGCGTAAATTTATACAGGCATAACTGTACGCACTAACCTGCTAAAGTTACAAGGAATTTTACTTATTGTTAATGCATGTTTACAAATGTGCATTTAAAAATACGCTCTAACTGCTGCTATTTAATATTCATGAGTGATTATAAATTTTACTTCCACTACATATTGAGGTTGGGAGACATTTCGTTCTAAATATCGTCACTACAAAAGATCCTTGGAAAGTTGCATCACCTCGGAAATTCATTATATATTCCAAAAGCTCGATAACGAGTCGATCGTGGAAAGTCGATTTGAAGGACCTTATTCAATATGTACCAAAATGTGTATATCTATGCTTTGTTTTCCTTCTGAAGCACAAAAAAGCTTTGAGAAATGCCTTTTTGTATCAATGTCCAATCCTAATCCGTCAATAAAATCAGTATTGACTTCAAAGGACTATACAGCGGCTAAAGGCAACTAACAATAAGACAAGGGACCGAAGGCAGTTTTCGTGAAAATGAAGCCTATTTATAAATCTGCTGAAATCCAAGCAGGGTCTAGAATAACCCATACTGATTGTATATGATCAAGTATTAATTCCTCCTGGGGCTACAATCTCATTCATCCTTTTCATCGCATGCTACTATAGTAGGCTTCAATAAACTCAATCAATTAGTTTCATTAAGTTCTTTTTGTTTTATGTTGTGCCGACAGTGAAATCAGATGACCAGTAAGTAGCCTACTCTCTATTACAGCTCAGTGAGGAGCCCCTTTTATTTTATACTAATTATTTTCTCCGCGTAAATAATAGCAGAGAGCTCTCTTTTCATATCTCCAAGTGTTTCTCAAAGAGCAGGCACAGACATGGGTTCCGACACAACCAGGATGCAACAATGGGTGGTGTTCCTATGGATTTCATACTTGGTGGAAGTAATTATTGCGTTCGCATATAAACTTGTTTGGTGGGTATTTATCTGTTAAATACCGCATTGTTTCCCATTTGCACGCGTTCTGAGCTCATTACCATTACTCCAGACTCTACGCTCCTGTTTACATCTCTCAACTGACTCCTTTCATAGCATGCGGACAAAAGATTTACCATTTCTTTGCACTCAGGTGACAACTTTGGGAGTTTCAGGACTCCAACAAATTGCAGGTTTTAACCTGAAGAATAATAACTGTGAAAGACTCACTCGAGACTTTGATTTATTTCAATAATAATTCGCTCAATACGGTTTCCGACAAGGCATTAACACATTGAGATTGCTACTCCTCAGCTCTGCCTACTACAAATATAAACTACAGTCAAATGTTTATATATCAACCAGTTGTTTTCATTGCGGCAGTATGTGATTGAATGAATATGTGCACATTTTACAGAGAGGAATGCAAAGCAACCTTGCCTCTGATCGGAGTATCTATCTGAACAGAGCAGACTTGGAACGTCAAATATAAAATGGTATATCATCATATAGTCAGTCTTAAGATAGAGAAAAGGTAAAATGTAAGTACGATTAATACCTGTCCAGTGTGGATCAGATCATGACAGAAGCTTCAAAGGAAGGTCCGCCCACACGTGGAAGTCAGACGCTATCTGCCATCTGAGTCACGGAGCCAGCAAAGGGATGATCCAGCCTGATGGTTTGGTCGTGATCTACCTGCTTTATCTTGACTTCCTTGACAAATGCATCAAGAGACCTAAAACGGAATCAACATCTATCTCTGTTCCCGTAAAAACTAAATCTCCAAACTCCTGGCTTGATTTCCAAAGTTCGAACTTGTAACCATTACAAGTCCTGCTAAATACACCTTGCCGGACTCCCCGTCAAGTATATATCAATGCACAGACATTCAAATATATGCTGGAGCAAAAGGCTCCTCCAGCATTATTTGCCTAGAGATTATAGCTATTAGAAGTCGGAAAGAAATTTTTGTTTCTTTCAGAAATGTATTATGAAGGTTATGTACGTATAAAAGTACCGTAGTACTAAAAGGCGGCGACAGGTGCATGTTCAGGACTGATACTGTTTTGATTTATCGTGCAGATGCCTTTTTACACCGTATCTTACGCAAGTACGATATATTAAGTTTAGACACAAGTAAGTACGGTATATTTATTCAATAAATACGGAATTCCGCGCAATGAAACATGCATAGTAAACTATTTTTAGAAATTATTTTGAGTAGCAGTAATGCAACTAGAAGTTATAGTTTATTACAATTTTTAATAATTTGTGGTTAAAGCTCAAAAATTTAATTTCCTGGGTTAATTTAATTGTGCTTACGGATATACCATCAAGCTGAGGGTTCTTGAAGGGAATGCTACGAAAACTGGTCCTTCACTCTCAGTAAAGAGCTGATGAAAGCTGAACGGGATTTGAAATGTTTTAAAAAGTTGAGCATGTTGATGACGGCGGATCAAATTATTGACGAAATAGGACTGCACTTAAATTGGTGCCGTAACGGACAAGAACTAATGGTGATGCAGATATAAATATGATCTCAGGGAACATTTTTGTTAACTCTTGGCAATGACTAGTTGTCTTGTTGAGACGTTGAGAGTATCACTACAGTGTCACTTCTGGGAATATATCATTGGGAGTTGAGAAGACCTTGGCTAATGAGAAGGGTTCGTACATTTATCAAGGGTTCCTGGTGGCTCGCTGAAGTGGTAAAGTTTCCTCTGACAGGTGACAATCTGTCTGAGGTGGCAGGAGAATCATCATTTATTTGGTTAGGCAGGCGGTCGCTTGTTTCTTAAATACTATACGTGGCTCTTTTTAGAACCGTTTCGTGAGACTGCTCTCCACTTACTGTACATGTTCACTTTGAATTACTACTCAACCTCAAATGATTACACAGATACGGAAATACTTCTTCCCTTTTATGTGTAAATATCCTCCCTGACATCAATTATTTTTAATCGGTCTACCTTTTCTCGGAAATATCTCTCAAATCCATTGAGATCGGTCCGAATAAGTGTTCCCTCAACTTTTTCTCCGTCAAAGCTCAGTCTACAAGGGATTTATTTCCGTTTTCCTCTCGCTTGTGTCCATGTTTTTTTTTGTCCAGGGGAACAAGATATCAAAGTACAACAGTTGTTACACTGCACTAAATTCCTGTTAAGGTGATTGAGGGCTTTTACTTTCCTAGCAATAATATGAGCATTACTTCGAATCGAAATTTCTTCTACATCTTTTTATAGAATCTACGTTGAAATATCATGGATAACTATCTAAATATCACTTGAAACGATATTCGGAATGTTTATAGAAGACTTTACGTTACTTTACGCTTTACAGTTTGTGTTATTTTGAAGTTTCTGCTTCATAAAAAATGTACACTTCATTACGCGTTCAGCTAGCAATGGTACGATTTTTATAGAGGGAAGTTAAGCAATAATACTTGTGAAGCAGTAAAATATTTATAAATTCATTACATAATCATTTGACGCTCAGTCCCTACAGAAAATTAGTCCTTTATATTTGTTTTATTCAGTCATGAAAAAGCATTTACTAGATAATATTAATAGACACTATATGGGATGAATGCCTTCATTTATCAATTATTCAGCACTGAGCCACTAAAGAATGTTTATATTATTCGTGAGCGGTGAGCAAAGGGGTTGGTACAACATTTTATTCCGTCTGTATAGGTTGAGATACATATAATTATAGCTTGTACCATTTCCAATTTTAAATCATTTAAGGGTTCTATGTTACCCCAACAAAACTACGGATTTCTGTTGTCGAAAGCATATGTTTTCCTGTTAACTTCTAACTTGTATCAACTTGAGCAAACGTTATTTTGCCCTACACTGAATAGACTTGAATGTTACAATTAGCTTTCTATCCATGCCAATAGCCTTACTTGTTGAGAGCTCAATTAGGTTCTACCTTATAAACCATTACAACATCGCTATATAAATGTCCATGTCCTTTGGGAGAGTGTAAGAAGGTTCTGTTTCAGAAACATGCAGGTATAATTATGACGGAGTATTAAATGCTTGGAAAAATTGCTCATTTCAAGTCGGATCGTGATAGTATCCTGTACCCTTGTCTACAGTGTAGAGAGCCTGAACTGTTCTGTAAAGTTATATTTTATTGAATAATTTCAATGCATGCGTTGCAGGAACAGGACATTCTTACTACTAAATTGCTAATTTAGACGTTCTCATTGGTTGTCAGAAGAGGCATTTGCTCAGGCATTGATTGATCAAATTAAGAGTAGAATTCTTTCGCTTTTTGAATTAGAGTCGTGATATAGGATTTTCTTCGGATTCAGCAAGGACTGACTGGTTTTATTGTTGAGAAGAATGCATATTCAAACGGAGGCTTTCCCACTTACGGATGGCTTACATTTCCTTATGTTCATGTGCTTACAAGGAAACTATTGATTTCCATATTGAGTCTACATCCCGTTAAAATCCTAATGTGCCTTATTCCTTGTACAATGTAAGTATATATATAATGTAAGTATATATGTGCGAAGACCCAGGGTAAATTGTTTACCATAAGAAGTTTCCAGATGCTTGCTTATAATTATATATTTATATACAGATGAGCACAATGAGTGCCATACATTTCAATTCGTGCCCTGAAATAAACAAGATGGCTATTGTGGTAATTATGTGGAAAAATTAGAACACGAGTTGTACTTTCAAATATTTTCTAAATCAGAGTCGTATGTTTATAATTGTTCCCTTATACGAAGAAACTGATGATTTTAAACAAATTTCTCCGAAATTAGCGTCACGTTGCACCGACTGCAGTAAAACATGGAGCACGTTGACAGTTGCCTGTGAATCTTCTGAACTGAGTGTGCACATCCGAACATAGCTGATGTCAAGTTTGTAGGACGATGCGTCAATGTGAATGTGTAACACTCCCGAGGCTTTTAATTCGTTTTTATTTTACTGTCAAGCAATGTCGGATGAGGAGTCCGTCCTCTAACAATGCAATCGCTATAATAAAAATATTACAGTTTACTTACTAACGATTGTTTTCATTTAATGACTGACTTAACGAGATTGTTTATTACGGAAGCAACATATTTTATTACTTGGAGGAATAATCCTTGATACACACTTACTATTAACAAGCAGTCATTCAGTCTAGGAGTTCCAGCACTACTAAACATAGAATAGAAACGTAGAAATTTCCATCCTCCTATACTCTTGCATGCTCAATGTTTGACTCTGACCATGTCTGAATTCTCCGGGACGAAACTTACTCACAGTTCATAAAACTAATATTATTGGATTTAAAATCACAGCAAATGATTTGGTCATATTTCTATAGTTATTCATGTAGTCCCTTATTAATCAGGAAAAATTATTTTCTTTACAATAAAAATGGCCCTAATGTACTATGTACAGACCAGTACTTATTTTTAGTTTTTGCTATAGCTTCAAAGTCATAAAGGCAATAAATATTGATTGACAAGAAATATTATTGGAATAATATTTACTCCATAACAAATACGTAATTTTTGATATGAATTATTGGGATTTCTTACTCATGTTCAAATGTCGATAAATCCTAATGGGAGTGATTTTTTCAGGATAATATACATAATTATTCGAAGTTGAATCACATGTAGGTTTGGATTGGAGCATTGTGTTCTGTTGAGAGACGTCCTCTCTGACTGGGCACACTGATGAGTGAGTGCGTTTATAAAAATCAAGTGTGAAATATTTATTCACGCAACGAACTTTTTCAATTTTTCAATACATAGGTTTGACATCCCGCGAGATTTATGGTCTCTTTCTGTTAATTATTATATTATAGAATCTCGGAGGAAATCAGCTTAGGATTGACGCTAGACTGAGCTGTGAAGGTTTCAACAGAGAGATAGTGAATCTCATGACGGATTTTGATGGGCTGGCATGTGACAGCTGGAGGGCATCGTTATGCAAGGGATGACTGGAAGGAATCTACCGCTGAGGTGAGAGCCATATGAGCCTCCAAGGGGGCACCAACAAGTGACCCTCAGTGACACAGCAACATCGTGCCAAACCAATAATACATAATAATAACGTCCTGCATAAAAAAGACCCATCGATTTGATACCTGTTATGCACGCTGTAATTCCTGAACTAACATTGGACCCAGTGCATTCAAAGTATAGATACATAAATTCACATGTATGTATGTACCTATACATATCTCCGTCTGTAAGTACATGGCTTTGCTTGTATGTAATTACATACAAACGTGCAGTATTAAACTCGGGTCTTTATTCAATCACAGAATCCAAAGATCCTATGTTCCTATGTAGCTACACATATGCTCATAGTTGCATTGCCATATACTACAATATTGTACAACGTATCTGAATTTAAATTTTACTTTATTTCGATTAGCTTGAAAAAGGGTTAATTTTGCTATTATACTACACCTCATATGAAATGAATCCCAAAAATTATTAATAGATTCGAAAATCCCATGTGAAATACATAGGGCTTTCTCGACTCTTATTGATACAGTTACAGGAACATTTATACTCCTTTGGGTATGTTCCTCGAACTCGGAGTCACAACATACAAGATGAATGATGAAAATAGATGGCCGTATGGTTGGATGAACTTTACCTGTACCTTATTTTGACTTTACTTATTGAATACATTAAACTGAGACTATATAAATGAAGTCCGATATCAGTCTATCAAGGCATCCATCCGCAGTCAGTCAATCTCTAAATCGTTTCTTTGCTGCCGTCTCTCTCGTTCTTGTTGTTCCATTACCTCTTTCAAGACTCGACTACATTTCTTCACCGCTGCCTCCTTCCTCTGGCTGCTGCTGCTGCTGCCAACAAGTTTAAATGCTTTCTCATTTTCACCAGTCACTCTTTGGAGCTCTTGGAAGTTAATGCTTTTGAAAAATATTCGAGCGTCATGTGTTCACAAGCTAAGATTAGTATCCCATGTTGCGTCGTCCTCGATTTGATCGTCACTTTTCTTAATCAAAGAAATCGGCATCATTATTCAGCCGAAATTTTGCCTCCCTCTATCATATGTAAACTATGAGCGATCACTGTATCCTTCTCTCTCCCAGACTATAATCTTCCATTCACTTACCAGAATACATTTTTAAATGACCACTTTGGTATTTGGTCTATTCTAGTAGATGTCTGCGCTCACTGCTCCGTGGATGTATATTCCCATCAACTTTTAGTGTGTACTGTGTACACATACTCCAAGGGAATTTATAACATTGTCCTTTACCATTGCTGCCGCAGCTCACGATCGAACAGCAATGCTAAAAAAAATGTGCAGCCATATATATGTATTGTTGCCCTAATGACTGTTCTGCATGATTTGAGTGTAGGCTCATCAAGTGGTTCGTATGTGTGACAGCTATATTTCACTCAGTTAGTTAGCGTAGATACCTGTAATTACTTATTTTTGTATTTGATCTAATCCACTTGCGTAACATTAACATTGCCTCATGTTTTTATCTCCCCTGACCTTCTGACCTTCATCAAATATTGGTAACGTCATAAAACCACTCTCCAGCTGTACAAAAAATCCACCGTGTTCAATTCCTATATCCTCTTATAGGTCCGTCAAGCTCGGAACTCTGAAACAAGTGACTATCTATAGGATGTATTTTTGTTTGATAGACTCTGGAAGAGCAAACATTTACGAGGGAGATGAACTAATGCCACAAGCTGTATACTAAAAATACCATGAAAAATTCCATCCATCCAGAACACTGTGTCCTTTTAATTATGAGGCAAGCCTGTGCTGACAGCTTACTTCAGATCCAAAGTCATATCTCTAATAAACACTTGCCAACACATCCAGGTCTATAGTATTAACAAAACGATCCCTACAGTTGGAAAATGGTAAATATTTTCATACTCAATCCTTCTTTGAGTAATATAAAGGAGACTTCTTAAATGTTTATGCTTCGTTGAGTTAACAACCAGTATGTAAAAACATCGGTCACTTCAAGTGTTCCACTATGAAAATAAAGAAGGGTGAGGCCTTCTTTCAGCTTGTCAATGCTGAGGAAAAGAAAAGCAGTCCAATCGTATACCATACCAAGAACGGAAGGAAAAATAACATACAAAAAAAAATACTGAAAATGATGTCGTTCGTTGAACCTGAAATCTTGTCAAATCCAAAGATGTGGTCATTAAATTGTTGTTATATGCTAATAATTACTACAGTTAAAAATGAACTCATAGTTATACTTTCTTTAGCTTCCTTTCCACAGACAAAGCCAGTCTTAAGAGAGATACTTGAAAATCCAAGAGGAAACTTGAGTGTGGCACGAGCTTCAGATCCACAACAGGTTCTCTCAATGTATCCGTCCTGAGGTTCTGACTATGTTGCTGACACATGCATATGCATATGCATACACACAAGTCCAGGTAATCCCTTAACGCTCAAGAGGTACCGGCAAGTGTGCATTTCAAGGGTTGACGATGAGAGACAACTGTGTATATACACTGAAGCCTTAAGAGTATAAGTACCTTATGATGAATGAAGATAACGTCCTTTTGACTTTCATCCATAAGCCAACGTGATATGATCCACAAGTCTGAAGTTGAGGGTAAACTTCATCGAAATGCAGGACATCCGTCTGCCCTGTGTCATCCAGCACATACTAATTGTAATAAATTATAATTCCCCTCCGAACCTGAAAAAATCCATCATATTTCAATCCTAACGTTATCTATCACCTTCATACATCAAGAATGGTACCTTCGGTTTGAAAACCAGGGAATGAAAAAAGAATATTTTTTTTTGTACAATTCCCCATCCGAAAGGGCTCTTCTTGTTCTGCTTAGTTCCTTGGAAAATATTTGACAATAATAATTATTATTACATTTGTAATAATTATTATTGTAAAATTGTTTGCATTTAATCAATTCAGTTCGTGGCAATAATAACGTTAGGTAAAGTAAGTTAAAAGCTATTTACAGTTGAAATGTTCGAGGGAAATCCCATTTGCATTCACTCTAAAACAGGTTTCCTCTCTGTATGTAACCGTACTTTCTTCCATTTTTAGCATTTGATAAGGAATGTCTTCCGGAAAGGTTTTTCTCCCATGTGTATATATTTGTACACTATGGAAGTGCATGTAGTGTGCATACCCTTGGAGATTACGGTACTGAGTAGCCCCGTACATATTACAGTCATTGGAAACTCTCCATTATGTGCATAAGGATTATGTATGAGACTGTACTAGTGAGTGAAGTTTCAAAGGAGTCCTTCAAAGAAGTAAGTGTAAGACCGACGAAATGAAATAAAAAAAAATGAAATTTAACAATGACTAAGTGTTATTTATGAATAACATACGAGACAACAGCTGCTTTAATACTTGACGAGAGGATATACATATATATAGGGATATGTACGTAGACAGAGCTCTTCAAAGGCATCCAGCGTGTTTAAGTAATACCAATTTGGAAGTCACTGTGGAATATCAGAAAATAAAGGGTTCATTGAAAATACACTGGAAGACACAGATGGATGCATGAGTCTTCTTCGTGGAATTTTTCATGTAAATACAACAAAGATTTCTTGGAAGTTACCAAAACGAATTGAAAGTATCATTATCATAATTAAAAGCTTACTACTGCCTTTGTCTCATGTGCCCTTTGTATTTAGCTTGAATTATTAGCAATTTAAAGCCTATTCATTTATTTTTGGCATTTAGTCCGACTTAATAAAATAAACATGTTCTATTTGTCATGTCTTTGTAAAAAGAATTAATGACGTACTACAATGCACACAGAGAGAGAGACCGATAAATAAGACTATGGATCAAAATCACAACCATTTCATTACAATACTCACAAGTTCAGAAAGAAATACCATTTAAATTTCCCAACACAAAGAATATGAATTATTTTCTAGAATCCAAACAAACTCCTAGAACGGACGGGTTGAGTAAGGCAGTATCCGTATTTATTATTACTTGGTCAGACGCCAAGATACTAATAAAAGATTTGCTCCTCACTTCCCGTACATACACTTAATTACTCAACTTAATTGGAAAATTAACTCAAAATATTATTCCCACAGTAGTTGATCGTCCCTTCACCGCAAAACACCATCCAAAATTCCAAAACCAATAATGTGGTGCATTTTTCTCCAGTGACGTTTCCCACAAGGGATTTTTTTTATCTACTACTCAAAAATTAGGAAAAAATGAAGAAATATTTCCCTGGTGTCAAATTGTGTCATCGCTACCAGAGAATGCTTGTAAGGCTCTTTCAAAAAAACGGACATCTGAGAGATTACATTGTAAGTTCGGTCTTGACTCAAGACTCATCTTGAGGGTGAATTGAATAACGAAGATGGATACGACTGGCTGAGTGAATAATAATAATAATAATGGATCAGCGTGGTTGATTTTTTTTTGTTTGATTCTGAAATGTGAATTGAGATTGTTATTAATGGAGCTACAACTAATTCAAGCTCATCTCGTTCGACGTGCCTACTTGTTTCGAGAAGATTGTATGCCTCCAGTCCATAAGGTACGCCTTTGATGTACAACGAAAAATCCTACAAGTCAGAGATACATCGGTTCGTACACATGTAAACCTGTTGTGTCGATACACATAGAAGGCAGTACTTTACATTGTTACAATGTGAGACTTACATTGTGCAGGGAGTTTGATCCCCGTCAGTAAGTTACAGTGTGCGGATGCTAAGTTAGTATTAAAGTAGCAAGGAATAAAATGTTCGTCGCTTCCAAACTTCCCAAAGTAAGATGGTTGTATGCTCCTGCTCCATTGCTCCTTCAGTAGATTTATGCATGCAGACTGTGAGGTGTGGTCAATAGGTATCTACATATGTACTTCGTGGTAGCAGGAGAGTAAAGAAGCAGGTCACTATCGGCACTTTTCATCGACCCTTTACTTGCCTAATACTCAACTCCATTATGGATTCAAAGGAAATATCTCACCGCTAGGTTTTGCATGTTCAAAGTCGACGTTGAATTTGTCAGAGTACGTAATTATTCTTGGCGTATTACTCCCAGACACACAGATGAATGTGTAATGTAGGAGCACCAGTCCATTGGATTTGTTTGAAGATACACCGAGGACTTGGAACTTTAAATAATTGTAACTCGTAGCATCCTCGTTGGAATGCAACGTCACAAGAAACTTACGTAAAAAATTATAAAATACTCCCCTGCAAAATCAAACACCCCTTCGAATATATGGTATCTAGTATATAAGTCTCTTAGCTCTCAGAGCTCTTCATCTCTATAGGACTGATTCTGTACAAGGATGAGAAATGATTTTAATTAGAGTCCTAATTTTCAAAGCTGCTTTGAATAATTCGAAATTATTTTCAGAATTTTTTGATCCATGACATTTGTCATTGTTAGAAAAATCTTGACTCAGAAAACCCCAGGATTGACTCACTACTTTAGAGTGATGGGCGAAGAAAACATAATTTGAATGACAGTGTATCTGCAAAATACTTCCCTTGAAAATTAAGCCCGAAATGATTCAACAATTTTTCCCATCAGTTACAAATGCTCAGTAGACTATAGTATGTTTAGGACAGTATGAAGTAGCCAGGTGATTGGGAGAGTGGTGCATAAACCTGTCGAGAAAGTTCTATACTTTTTAACAATATGTGAGGTATAGAGACTTTTTTGACACAGTGGTGTTCCGATCCCAACGAAAATAGCAGTTGAAAAGTTGGGGCTACAAAGGCATAAGTATCTTTATGCTGTACGTACATACATAATGTAAGTAGCTCCACGTTGTGCTTACAAGATACAAATAAATTTTACCTATCTTGAGAGGAAAATCCTGCTGAGTGGAATGTGGATTAGGGAGGTCGAAGGTGAAGCGATCTAATTGCTTTCAATGCTTCATGAGTCATGAAATTTTCTTAATTACAGACATGCATCGATTGATTTGTAATTTCCAAAACGTTTCCTCAACTACACTGATTTTATCTCCATCTTATTGAATATTAATATAAATTAGGGCCTAACTTGAAGGAAGAATTTCTTATGAATTTATTCCCTCATGTGTGAGTAATTTCTCCCCTCTGCCTCAATCCTTCATTTTTAAAAATGGCAGACCAAATGTTAAAAAAAAACTCACTCTGATTTTTCTTACCAAAGCTAAGAACACCTTCATGAAATCCTAACTTCCTGTTACTAATTTTAAAAAAATACGAGTGTAATATTGTTCTGACTTTTCTAGCTCCAGCATACATATGTACATACCTTTGGACAAAGAAAAAATTAATTACCTTGTCACCCTTGTTCCATGCTGTTGATGAGGTGTTGACGATTTTTACAACATGCTTTTTCTGCTGATGATGAATTTTCCTCTGTATGCAATTCCATGTTATAATATCGTGTGGGTGTGTGTGTGTGTGTGTGTGTGTGAGTAAACAAACATAGGTAAATGGTTGTAGGAGATAAGAGAGCGCACGTATAGGCTGAACAACAATGTTTAGGAGAGGAAAGATATGAGAAGGAAATAATTGATAACGGCTTAAGAATTTATGAGTATCTTGATAGAAACTTAATGTAACTTAATAAGGTACTTGTGGAAAGAAAAAAATGTAAATTGGCAAATTAATTCAATTTACATAAACCGGTTGTAATTCATACGAGCGGGTATAATTTTATAGACCTTTCCTACACCCGCCCACGATTTAGATCCGATCTGAACTTGATCATTTTCCACGACTCTTTCCCCATACATATTTTATTTGCCTTTCCCACCCCAATTGCCTGGTTCCTGACTCATGACTTTGGAATAATTTGGGTGCAATACATCCATCCACACACACACACTGACCTCCAAGGTGTTTACGGGGCTCGAGTGAAATTATTACTAAGATGACACACGCTATTAACGAGGAACCTTTTTTCCATGAAAAATTTTGAAGCTCCTATACGATAGGCAGCTTGTACTACTAGCAGGTTCGTAGCAGCTTTCTTCCTCCAAAAAATGTGATTCAATGTTTCCTGGCACTCTCCCAACCTCTCTCTCTCTCTCTCTCTCTCTCTCTCTCTCTCTCTCTCTCTCTCTCTCTCTCTCTCTCTCTCCCTGTAAAGCCTGAAATGCTCTGTAGGCAAAGGAGCACTTGTTGATTCAATGTTGTTAAAGAAAAGGAGGGATGAGTCGCAGATACAATGCTGACAAGTCCTTTTTGTTGTTCGTTCGAACCGCGTCCATATCTACATATATACGCACACGATGGAAAAATTCTCCCCATTTGGTTTGTTGATGGAGGAAAGAGAAGAAGTGACTGTTTCCCATTGCAGCTTTCAAGAGAATATTGAATCGGCAGACTAACTGACTGTGAGTGGTGGGAAAATGCAGGTGGAATACCGATGAAGCTGGTCCTCCAGGTCATAATTCATGGGGTGAGGAGAGACACGTAGGTTCCATTACAAGAAGATGTACAACCGATAGGATCTTTATGTCCGCTGGTGGCCAGTCCTCACCTCCATCAGCTCTCCAAGTCGCAATGATATTACTCTCCAGTGCTTTTCATTTGCACACTACTTCCATCCCAAGTGTACATAAGGACTCCCCAAGAAACCCAACTTGTGGCACACAATGTACGTACGCTCGATGACACCTCATCCAGGAGCAACAACAAACCACCTTAGCCTTTTATTTCCTAGCCATTACCCCCTTTTGGACTCTTTTATATTCTCCGTTTTGAGACTCTGTTGTGTACGGGTTACAGTCCCGAGACTTTTACCTGCCTTGCATGTATGCGTAATTATCTATATATACATAATTAGTATTTATTGAAGCCGCAGAGCCGTTACTTAAACGTACCAGAGTCCTTTATCATTGTAGAATACTCCTTATCAGCCCGGATCAATTAAACTTTAATTGCTGCTTTTGGACCACTGATTACTTCACTATTGAAATTTATTCAATGAATCAATAGTCAATTAGCCGCCAAAGACCCAAAGAATTTATAGCGCCTTTCTTCATCATTTGTTCGACAGAGATGTTCGTCAACTCATGCCCAATTCCAACCTCAAATGAGTTGGCGTTGGTGTGTGGTGGAAATGTGGCTTTCCTATCCCTTCCAACAAAGATTTCCTCTATAACGTGCCGTACAAACTTTATTTTATTTTTTCATCCCTCTCGTCACTTCCCTCTTGTTTACGGAGTGTATACTCTAATGTGATCTTTCCGAACCTCAATTACGATTGGGACGGTCCATCGTCTTGGAGGTTTCCCCTCCGGGCTGGAGAAGTTAGCAAGTTCTTGTATAATTCCTGGATTTTTATTCATCATGTAAATACAATATACCTCCCAGTTCAATTCGGCCACACGGGAGTGAGTAATGCACAGCAACTTCTCGGGAAGTGAATTCAAGTAGGGTCGTAATTTTTGTATTAATTTTGAGAGTGCCTTAAGGATGTGAGTGGTTTTGGGAAGCATCCGAAACAGGCATATCTCACTGATATATACATTATTTATTAAAAAAACACTTGCTTCCATTTTGGAGGTAAGTGTAAAAAGCTGAAGACTCATCAGAGCTCGTTAAAATGTCACGAGGGAAAGCATGCGGATGACGTGCGTAAGTATTCTAGGTTTTGGAACATTGGGTTCGTAATGCTTCTGCCAGGCTCATTAATGGTCGAGGTTTTCATTAAATTGAATTTGATTTCTAATTTTAACTGTTACTGGTACTTACGTCCCAGCTGTAATGCTTTAAGTTGCAGCTGAAATGCAGTGGAAATGTAATACAGGAGTTGAGTTCGTACACGAGACATAATTCTGAGTCAATGGTGTTTGTTTTAGGATTTTGTTTTTCTAAACATTAAATACCTATTGAATTAATTTCAATGAGTCTAATTAGGTTTCGAATTTTGGCTCATCTTCAAAATATCCGGGGTATTTTGCTAACTGAGCAATCATGCACGTGCGTCACTTCACAACGTGCTCAAATATATCTAGGATTCTTTTGCAGTCCTCATATTATATATACGTATGAGTTACCTGTCAGTAAATAATTTCCTGTTTACAGCTTGAGAAACTCTAAGGTTGGGAACATTTTTTAGAAATTACATGAAGCGTCCTAAGCTGGAATTAGAGGAATCTGATCTATATAATGAAATTCTCAGAAAACATGTATCTCATATGAGTTGGATGGAAAGGAGAGTTTGCAGGGGAGTCCTACAATTACTATGATTTGAGATAATTAAATGCCTTGGTTCATTTCCTTATTAACGTAACGTGCAATCAAGTGCATCATTACAAATGTGTAAAAATTCTTTTAGGTGTAAAACAATGCGGAAAAAATGTTGGGTGATGTTCCCAGAGCTACAGTACTATGGCAAGTATATCTAATTGTCATTGCATTTTTGCCCGTTCGTATGGAATTTAGTTCATCCACGGCATTGCAATTTCTTCTGTGATGTTGGGCGGTTTTGCATTATGTCGGAGACTCTTAATTCATATAAGGAATCAAGAGTCAAGCGTAACCCTTGTGACTCTTAGTCAAAGTATTTGTGTCAGTGTCCGGTTTTTGCTGGGGGGGGGGTGTGAAGTACCAAAAGGAGCCAGTACGACAGCAAAAATGTTAAGCAATTGAGGATGAGTAGAGGCTTTTGGAAAAAAGACGAGGAGGAAAACAATTTTTATATTTCTCGTTAAAGTTAAATAGCGTATTGGATTGGTGCTCGTGGCAAATTTAAAACCGTCTGTCAATGGCTGAAGACTTTTCAGAATGACAGTATCAAGGTCTAAGACATGAAAGCCCGCATTTGATTGGTACAAGTTGTACAATTTATGGATTAAACTAATGATGATTGTCTCATTAATGATAACATAACACTTCCACGCTGGTATTTTCATCGTTTCGAGTAGGAACATTTAGCAAAGTTACGACTTTCTATTTATTTTTCATACAGGGTTAAATAACATCCCAGGCTTACATGAACTGACATATATGTATGTTCCCTCTACTTATGCCTCTCCATGTGCACCAGAACTTTGAACTCCCAAGTGTTCATTCTTAAAATGAAGGATATTAATAAATTTTCTTGAATAATTTCCCCACTATCTTCATGTCTTCAAGCCTCTACAGTAGCGTCACTCATAGGAGTAGTCGTAGTAGCACTACTGTCAAGAATATTTCAGTAATAAATCCCTAATCAGAGGAATCCTACTATCTGCCCGTACATTTATGCTATACACTATGAGATAGTAGCAAGTATGGAATTGTACTAGGGTTTTAATCGCTGCAAAAATATTTTATCGGGCAGCAGCCGAATAAGCTTCCTGTGCAGACAAAATATCTTGTATGCTTCTTGTTGTTGTGGGACAAGTGGAATGGTTGTTGAGATAAGGACCTATTTAGCCCACAGGTTGTTCCATTTAGAGAAATCATCAAATAAAAATTCAGGTTCGATTGATATCTGCCCGGGAGTGTAAGTAAACACATTCACAGTACTAATTGGCCTGAGATAAATGATACATTGGGCTGTTGCTCTTGGAGTGTAAAATGATGTTCCTCTGGTCGGAGCAGTAGCAATGAGTGGTAACATGTCCTAATAGTCCTACCAGGCTCCCACTGTACAAGGAATAGTACGAAGCCAGGAAACGTTTTTTATTCTCTCTCTCTCTCTCTCTCTCTCTCTCTCTCTCTCTCTCTCTCTCTCTCTCTCTCTCTCTTTCAAGCTGCTGCAACTTGTGTAAATGAAGATGACAAAGTATAGTTGGAGGGTGTAGGTACAAAGGGCTAGGGTTGTTTGTAGTTTGAATGGTGGTTCATTGGTGACTGAATGAGACAGTATCGAGACCAGGGAGTATATATAGCTACAGGCTTGTGTTGCATATTGATGAGAGAGGATCATTGCTACTCCATGGCTGGCTCGTTGGTTGATTAGAAAACACCTGAGTTTCTGGATGAACAGGAAGGTGGATGGAAGGTAGCAGGTGTGGGAAAATGCTAATTCTTCGGGTGTCACACCGACGACCGACCCTACCAAATTCAACCTACATCTAAGCTTCATTTCAGGACGATTAATACATGTGGTTGTCTCTCCTTCCGGGCTACTGTGACTCCACTGTATATAAAACCAGCCTATCCCCAGCATCTCTTGCACGTACTCTTACGAGTGTGAAAAACAGAAGCTAAGGAACTCATTTACTTGTGAACGGGATAGGAGCGAAGGTACTCACAGGAGTAGTCTGTATATTACATAGTTGAGGGTTGAGGAGCATATATGTATGTATGTATGTTTGAGTCCGTGGAGTGAAGATTGTACGATTCAAGAGCCAGAACCAGTCGCTCAGTTTTTAAACCCACCTTACACATTCCGTATGGAATTGACAGCGGAAATGGATGGTCAGGCAGGGAGTCCTTATTCTCATCCTATAAAATGAACTATGGCTGGTACACATCGGCAGGTGTATCTATACTAGTAGACGTGTAACTGCACAGTCAAGAGAAATTTTTCCAAATGTATACTTACACTCATTATTACGGACTTGTCCGTATCCCGTCTGTGAGTGCATACCGTCCCCGCCTTTGCCCACACGTGCTGTCTCATAGCACTCTCATCAACAACTGCGGGGGGACGAAACGGACTTGATACACTTATGCACCATACTCACCCCGTAAATGTAGACATAAAAACGTAGGAAATTCTTTTTCGAGTATTATGACTCTACACAATTGAATTCCCAGTTCAATAATGTTAAGAAAGATTCCATGTTTATGAGTAAATGACACGAGCGATGTAAGGTGCTAGTAATCTAACGGTTCACCTGTCTTCCGCTTCCAACCCAAAGGCGCTCCCACTTTATTTTTTAGTTTTTTTAACTCTCTGAGACTCATTTGAGAAGCTATGAGGTAAGGTATTGATCCTATATGCTCAGAAGTTGATGTTGATGTTGTACTAGTACGCTGAGAGTCAACAGAACATCAAGCACTATGAGGAAAAAGTTGCCAGGGGATGTATGAACCAGTTCCATTTTCCTAAAAAATAGAGTCAACAAACACTTTGAGAGAGGAACATGCCGTATTTTTATTGAAGGATTGAATGAACGAGTAATTTCCTCCAAAGAAGCCCATAGGAAAACATATATGAGAAAGTCAGAAGAACGGATACTTTGGGAGAACTCAATGGAACTTTTGTAAAGGGACGTCATAAAATCTGAGGCTTTTTCAAACGTATAGCCAATTATCCATGTATGTATGTATTTTTATTTAGAATGCAGGACCAACGACGGCCACGGGATCGGCAGGGAAGTGCATGCTGATTCAACAAGGCTGAGCTTGAATGAGTGTGGTGTATGTACACAAGCCAAACAAGTATAATTAGATGAAATAAATTATAAATAGCTTCATTTCATAGACTATATATGTATACTCTTGTATGATTCCAATGTAGTAATCCTGCTCGTATGCACTTGCTATGGGGTGACTATGGGGCCTTGTGTCTCATAAGTTACATAATCCTATGTATGTGGGATCCCTTTGTCCTCCTTTATGGGTTTTTACAGGCTTTAGGTTAATTTATGGCATCATGCCCACGGCCCGTTCGGAAACTCTTTAGCACCGTCATCTTCATCAATCTTTTTAAGTAACAAATTAACACATCATGTTGATTATCGGAAACATCTTTGTCTAATATAGACTTGTATTGGTTCCCTCTGTTCCCTCTGTGATGATGTGGACTCAAGCGATAGTCTCCTCAGCTCCGTCGTATACGGAGTCCGTACAAGTAAAAATTAAATATGTACTCTTAGTCTTTGACAATTAGAACTCACACACACACACACACAGTTAATGAACAGAGTTCGAGAATGAGTGCACATTTTCCTGAGACCTGAGTTCCCAAAGGATTAATTCTGTAACTTGTCAGCACATGGAATTTTTAAACTTGACCCATTAGTCTGAGGATCGGGACAAATGACCCAAATGTATGGGATTTAGTTTAATTGAAGGATTATGCAATGATTCCAAATTAAACGCAAGTCTTGAGGGCTATCATTTTAAATATTTATGGTACTTTACCTTCATACAAAAGTTCTTGTTAACTATAAAAGTGAGCAATCCTCTCTGACATGAAAGGAAACAGACAAGCTTTGGGTTTTTCTCTCTGCATTTGAGTCTATACATACAACGATGACTCGGAAAACAGTGAGCCGACTGGGAGGGTCAGTGTGGCATGAATTTCTGGAGTTTTTAAGCATGCCATTTTTAGTAGATTTTTAGCATAAGGACATAATTATTACTTGCGTAATTTAATTATTATATTTCATAAAGTAGGACTCATTTAATACTCAGATTCATCCCCTGCCAACATTCTTTCTTTTTTTTTTTTTGTAAATGGAGAATATAGTTATCTTTATTAAAATCCTGTAAACAGAGAGCTTGTGATTCCCATCTGTGAAACAGTAAAGGTTAAGTCATTTACTTGGAAACCTTTTTCTTTCAATGGAATGGCCTTCTCTCTAGTCTAGCAGAACAGATTATACCAGACCTACTTAACTTACGCACATTGATCTTACGTAAGAGTGGTTCCGCTCGTACGTCCGTAGTGTCCATACCCAAAGTTTGGAGAGAGATTAGAAGGTTTAAATATATAACTATTATTATTAAACAGGAGTGCATTTTTCCTCAGCTGGGTAATCGCTGGCAGTTAGCTGTGCTCCTTAAACTGTGCAAAACAACAGAAACTTTAGATTTTGCATTTTGATAAGGAACCTATATGTAGAAATACTTGGGTGCAGTCTGATATTCTCTAAGGGGAGAGAATCCCATTAAAAAACTTGATAATTTTAGTAGCTTGTGTGTATCTATCTCTACAGTATGTATGTGTAACTATGCTTTGGCATGTAAATAAACCTTTGAAGGTAAACCTATCGAAAGTAAAGATTAAAGGATTCTATGTACGGCCAGCGGTCAGTACTAACATCTACGTTTACAAAGTTTACTCACTGCACTTATTACACTTGACTTAGACATGAAAAGCTACGCTACATTGCACACGTCGACATTCACAGTCCTGAGATTTCCCAAGTTAAATCGGATTATTATCGGATCGATTTATGCCTAGTTAGACAACACGCCTGACCCACTTGTCTGTCATGTTAGGATTTTTTCGTGCAAAATCAGAAAATCACCTGCTTCTACCATTT
Organism: Allacma fusca; assembly: GCA_947179485.1. Classification (NCBI taxonomy): domain Eukaryota; kingdom Metazoa; phylum Arthropoda; class Collembola; order Symphypleona; family Sminthuridae; genus Allacma; species Allacma fusca. Next base: position 18,852,903 of record OX359250.1, on the reverse strand, counting down.
ATCAAAATAGTAAACGGCAGGAGGAACCATCAACGATAATAACAAGTTCATCGGAGGGGTTTCTACATAGTAGGGATGGTTCCTCACTCAAGTCGTAATTCTTCCCATGGAACATTGAGGAGGAGGCCAGAGCCTTAGGAACTCTTAGGATCTACGGTTTTAGTTCCATAAAATCAATGGTTTAAAATTGGTAATAAACGGAAATGTTTTACTACAAGGCAGTTAGTATTTCAAGGGTATCTGCTATTATTCCGTGAGTGTTCATCTACATGTATTAAATTACATATTAATGTATAATTCAATATCAATAGGGAAAAAGGAGCAGGTCTCGGATGGTTTTAAAAACCTTACTATTAGAACATTAGGAAAAATAGAGGGAAGTACACTACTCCAATAAATTTGGGAAGATTTGTTACTTATTGGAAATGTTACGGAGCTGATCGTTTGTTTTTTTTTATGAGGAATTAATACATACTAATAGTAAACATTTATTGGTTGATATGGCCTCAGCCCCTAGAAACTTAGTGAAACAGAAGAGCTCTACGGCATGTCATGATTGTAGGGGAAGATTTGAGTTGGCTATTCTGAATTAGTTTTGGAACGGTAGGGAGTCCGCACGTGTTATTTGGAAAACATAAATTTTAGCGGCGCATTAAAAAATTTACGAGACCAAGAACTAGGCCCTTGCGGTTTGAACTGCCAACTCCTATCCTGTGTTCACATATTAGCCGTAATTACTACTACTGAGACTCATGGTGCTAAAAACTGGCGGTAGTAGTGGAGTTCACAAATCGGTGTAAAGCTTGGAAATAGCTTGGTTTGAGGGAAAAACTACCCACGCCCAGTTACGGTTCGAGACTTTCACAGATTCAGAAATTGCTGGTCTCGAAAGAATTTGACGCTGAGCCGTCGTGTAAAAGGACAGGAGTGCATGGCAAGTGCATAGATTGAGAGTATATAAACTGGGCAATCCCTACATGAATGCATAAGCAATTTCACAGGGTTCGAGACAAGAGGATAAAAATGTGTTGGACTAATTTCAGTCTAACGAAATATACGCACATCATAGTAATGTGTCGACAAAAGTAGTAATTACAATGAAAATCAAGAGTTGTGTGAACACGAGAATGATGGTGCTTTCGTTTCTCCTCTGACAAATTTTAATGAAATGTTGACTACCATATACCTATCTATATCAGACTGGGCTGCTGTAATCATGCTCGGTTTTGAAAATCCACTGGGTTTTTGTATAGTAAAAGAAAGCTCAGGCTTCTACATGGTTCTCTGCCAGATGAACACGAGCCTGAAAGGATTTTATGTGTGACATGAAATTTGATATTTTTACTTGAAGTATATGAAGCTAATATTACAACAACAAGTGAAGGAAGAAGCCGAGTTCTTCCACACTTTCATAAACCTAGCCAAAATGAGGTCTTAGGTGTTTCTGAAACGTTCTTTTGTCAAACTGAAGTTTCAACGAAACTCGTGAGTCATTAAATAATTTATGAGAACCCAAATACCTGTCCAATAATCTTTTACAAAGAGTCAGAATAACTTTGCCATGTTTCTCTCCTCCGATTTTTCCATTCATGATAATATGGTTATAACCTTCCGTAAACTCTGTTGACATTTCCCTGTAAATAGACCAAGTGAGAGTGTCTACACAAAAAAGGAGCTGATCTCACCTATTAGTGACTCTGTATTTATGGGGCTCGGGACAGGAAAAAATATTTTTCTACAGGAAAATTCCCGAGCGAATGTGTTCAATTTATCGTATATATGAATTCATATGTGAGTAGATTAATATTCCCCTATCCAAGTCATATCTAGCATCATAATAGGGATATCATGGGCTCTTCCCTGAGGAACGTCCATAAGAACACACGGTAACTGTACTGTCGTTTACTGTGAACAATGTGCCCAGACCTAGTAGTCCCATGGAGGATTTACATATACATAGATTTACATATACATAGGTAAAAGTGAATCCAAATGGTTTTAATAACCCCCTCCCCCGTCATAAAGGTTTTTGCAAGTAATTTTTAATTCCAACTGTAGTAATGCGACTGCCACTGCAACACATAAGTACTTCTTGGAACTTTCCTGTACTAAATCTTGGTCTGTAATACTGCCACTGCCACACCACTTGAGCTTCGGAGGAGAAGAGAGCATAAATGTGCTTTGTCATTTGAGCTTTAAACATTGCGCAGTAGTATTTATCAGGAGATGTAATAAAAGCTCAATGTAGTGGAATTCTAGGAAATCATTTTCGATAAAAATATTTTCCAAGTATATTTATGTGGTGAAAGTTTCATCAGATTCTCAACAAGAGCTTATTCATGGAAATCTTAGCGAATCAAGGGTTATGTTTTGCTCCATTTTAGATATAGTTTTTTTTACACAGTAGTCACACCGTATCCCTGTAGTTGTGTACGTCCATTTACTACCACTAAAGTAATCATCGTGAGGACGCCGATGAGATAGGACAAACATTTCATTAATGCTGGACTTGGGATTCTACAGAGCTATGTATATCAACTGTGAATGCTCCCTCTACTTATATAATGATGACTCGGGAATATATAGCTCCTAATGACGGTGGTGGTGGTGGTTTGATAAGACAAAAAAATCCTGAAGCTTTATCGTCACTCTGTACACACTCACAGTACTACTGAGTAAGATAGCTCTCAATTAAATGAGGTGCGACTGCAATCCCTACGCTCAGGTGTGTGTGTGTGTGTACGTAAGTAACTGTTCGGTAATGTAAACTCATTCAAATTGTCCTTAAAGATAAACTCGATCATGACATGTCCGAGTGCTGGTGTTATAGAATAGTGAAGTTGCCTTTTTCTCCTTACATAAACTCACAGTCCCTATCTCTAGTATAGGTTTGGAGTCAGGTTAGGTAATTCCTCAATTTGTCTTTATATTCAAAATATGTAGTAATCCCACTGCAAAAAGGGAATCGTACATTCCAAAGAATTATATACTCCAAATATCTGAGTGTGATATCATCAGCTCGTAAATTCAATAACATTGAATGTCACAAATCTGAATGAGGACTGAATGGGAATCGAACCCAATATAATTATGTATAGCAAGGTTGCAAATTATGGGCCAAAAATGTGAGAGCCTCCGCAAGTGTGTAGAAAAAGGATGATTGCAAAATAGGAGTTCATTTCATCTCAATTACTATGGAATGCAGGACTACAGTGCGGGGAGACGTCGGAAAATATAGGAAAGATGGGAATATTATATTTGTAGGGAAATTATTGCGAATCCGCTTCCATTTTAACTGGAACATGCCATTTGTGTATCGAAATGACCTCGAGTGTAATATTGCTAATTTATTCTCTCTTTTTATTGGGTTTCAGTCAAGCCAGACAAGCTAGAGTAATTCGAAACAAAAGTAATCAGCTATTGACCCAAGTGGCACACGAGCAGCTTCAGGTTCTCTCATTCAACCTTACGGTTTTTGCAATTATTGAGCGAATGTTTTATTCTAAGGTCTCACACACACACACACACAGACACACACAGACACTCTCTCTCTACACCGAAATAGCTTTGAGAAACATGTCATGATCTGACTTTACCACAGTCAAATCAATTACTCAGGCAGTCACTGCTTGCGTACTTAACTTGTCCGTAGTACAGGTCGCTCCTCCCCGAACCGCCTGGAGTTTAAACATGTTTTTTTAATTTAAATGCGCTATAAAAATACGGAGGCTCCGTTCACGTATCAATAGCAACAGCACTATACATACAGCCTCATACAGGTTATGGATGTTTCACAAGGTATTTTCTCCTTGGGTATGAACTGTACAGTCCAGGTATGCATTACCTCATGTACAGTCAAATACAGTCAAATACAGTCAAAATATGTTCTTGAGAGGCAGGAGCTAAACCGCAAAAACAATAAACGTAATCGAGTCTTTTGTGAGTGTGTGTGTATGTATGTGTGTGTGTGTGTGTATATACAGAAAATATGCAGATACTTGAAATGAGATAACAATTTACTGGCATGTCCTCTTAAAGACAAGCGTAAATGGATTCATGTACGTACTTGCTCAGACAGACGAATCCTCTCCACTGCTTACATGGGACTATTACAAAAGCATTAATGGAGTAGGAAACTATTGAGCTCTTACTCAACAAATTAAACTTAAATGCCAGAATTGTAGGATGATTCAATAAATTTTGATCGATATCAGGTTCCCACTTTATTCGAGGCTATTCATCTTGCCACCTTACGATCATTTGTAGATGTTCATGTGGAAGTAAATACGTTGGTAATTTATTATTGATAAATATTCATAGAGCAGTCAGTAACACCACACCACAGGACAATAAAAATACACACCGCAGCTTTGTATAAAACGAAACCGCTGGTTACTCTTCTTCATTCACTTGAAAGATGTAGATACTGGTGCTGGAGTGGAAAAAGTCGTCTTTTCTCACTCAATAGCACTCACATGGCAGTCCTAGTACTGAAACAGCCTGCTCCGAGCTATATGTGCTTGTCTGCTCAATCCCAATGTATACATACGGCTACAGTTACAATCATTACTTTAATGCACGTATCTACGGTCTTTACTCCGGTCGTCTTGCAGGAGTGCTATTGGGGAATATTACTCGAGTCCCATCTCTCCTTTCCTTATACTCCAAGGCACGCGAGAGATAGTCCCGCACATTACTTCACAAACTATACCCTCATGACTCATTTAGCAGAATTCTAAAGATAAAACTTGACTAGGACACATTTCTAGACATCAATTCCAGAGGACCTGTAGGTTCATATCACATTTATATTATAATCAATCCCTTTGCTACCTTCAAGAATGAGAGCCCGTAATGTAAACAGATGTCTCGGGGACATGCAGTGCACTCGGAGGCCCTAGTACTAGAATACATATTGAACTAACTCTATACACACTTATATGACATTATTTTTTCAGTTTTTTCAACAGACTCCAACTTTTTATGACTACACTTTTTTCCACAAGGAATCAACTTACTGACGAGAGTAACATTATTAATGTTACGGCAAATGTACGTGTAAGTTCAGCTTTTTTTTACACCCTGTGTGTGTGTGTGTGTGTGTGTGTGTGTGTGTGTATGTGCCTATAGGATTTTCCCTTGGAAAAATTGGCTGGCAAGATTCATATTATTGGTATATTACTTGAAAAAGAGCAGACACTCATCCCACTGCCTTTAAGTCCCATTCAATGTTAGGGACGAGACAGGCGTATATACTTGAACGTACGTGTGAAAAAAGCCGTGCCATCGAGGCACAGTCGCTTATTGCTACACTTGAGGTTTACCTGTAATAAAAACCAACTCGGCTACATATAAATAATCGTAAAATCTCATAAGTATAATGGGATGTACATGAGGTACACGAGTACGCGTACAGGAGCATGCACTCGCACGTATACATACGCAAAGGTTTTGTGAGAGAGGGATCTCTTGGGAAGGGTATCCATTATTGGATTGAATACCATGCTTGCAGTCAGTCTTGAATTGTCATTCAGAGAAGGTCTAGCTATCATCAGAGAGTACAGGTTGTTACATAGGAGTGTGTAGAGAGCCAAGCAATCAGTACCAACAACGTACAGGGGGTAACAGTGGATAAGAGCGTGGAGCCCAAGCTACAGAAGAGTAATCAAAAAACTATAAATAATTTTTTGGAGGAAAAAAAATAAAGAAAATATACTTGTAAGTTCAATGTTGTTTATTAATTGGGATTCTGTTTGTTTGTTTGTTTCACAAGTGTTACACAAAGGTGATAGGAGTACATTTGGGAGAAGGGGTAAAAAGCTGGGACAGTAAAGTTTGAGAGATCTTGTACAGAGAAATTTCTAAGAGCGGAGTGACGGGAAATTTCTGAGAAGGAACAAAAGTCAGACACGTTGTGAGCACGAGTTGACGACTGGAAGAGAAATTAGGGGAAAACTGTGAATGCACGGATCGGAGTTGGTTGAAGGTTTTTTTATTTTGAAGAGAAGGCTTGGATGTGTATACTTGTCAATAATCCATAATACAGAGTGGTGGAAAAAATAGCAACATCAATTAGAAAATCGTATCGTGCCCCTGTTTTCTTGCCATTGTTGGGTCATAGTTGTTGTATAAACATGGTGGTGTTTTATGAAGCTCATTTATTATTGTGCAAGACTCGCTGAGCATTGGAGGAACTGAGCGAAATAATTTTAAATTTATAGACGCTGATTGATCCACCCACTTTGATGGTTGAACGAGGTCAATTGTTCCGCGGAGCTAATATAATATTATCGCATTTTGTTTTAATGATTCCTCACTCTATGTATGACCCTAAACAACTCTCAGTGCTAAGTATAAACAAAGTTCTCTAACAGAATTATTACCAAGTCTATAAAATCTTTGTGCGATTCTAAGAAAAACCCTTATTCTTGGGAGTGCGTCGATCCAACCAAAGGGAATATATTTTTTTTTTAATTCTTCCGTCACATATATTTACTATTGACAAAAAAAAATATTTTCATTTTCGATACACCCAGTGATTATCAGGAACTCTTGGACTTGTTTCCCCTCCGGTGACTTTAGTTCTTTTTTCCCTGCTTCTTTCAATTGAACCATATCCCCTCAAACAAAAAATTGACAATACCAAGTTCTGCTGAATTGAATAATTAAACCTCTTAGTAATTATTCCAAAGTTCCAAACTGTTCGTCTCTATTTCATCTACACAAGTCCGTTGTAATTGAAACAGTTACATATAAAACCATTTGTAAGTCAATACTTTTGTTCCAATTCAATACCCCGTTGGAAAAATGAACATGGAGGACTTCAAAGGTGAATATAGTTTCCCGGTTAATGTGGGACCGGGTGGAGGTGGTGGCGGTGGAGGTTACCCGGACTCACCCTATGGACTCTACCATCATGCACATCCCCACCACGGACAACATCAACACCCGCCTATTACCATGGAGGAGTGGTCTCTCCGAAATGCGATCCCCCAGAATGTCATGCCACCGAATCCGAACGGAGTTGGAGAGAAATCTAAAAAAGAGCAACGCATTCGTAGACCTATGAATGCCTTTATGGTGTGGGCTAAGGTAGAGAGGAAGCGGCTGGCGGATGAGAATCCCGATTTACACAATGCTGATTTGAGCAAAATGTTAGGTAAATAACAAGTTTAATTTTTTTTTATTCTGTATTTAATTTGAGACTCTCTCTCTCTCTCTCTCTCTCTCTCTCTCTCTTACTATCCATCCTTCTTCTAAGTCCGGATCTAAAGCTAATAAGAATTTTCAGAAGTTAGAGTCATATGTCAATACTGTAATCAAGTGGTTACTTGTACAAGTCTTGTAATCTCGTCAAATGCTCAGGGTTTCATGACGGTCGTCACATTGTTTGAGAGTGTAAAAGTGGTAGCTATTTTAGTAAATTTGTTTCCACTCTTTCATCCTGGCGACAAATTTCTGTGACAAAGGGGAACTCAGAGAGTGCGATGTTGGACGAGGAAAAATGATTAATAATTTAGGAGATAACCCTTGTAATACAAGCCTGCATGAAAGTGTTCGTTTTGTACTTGTTCCAACTTCAATTTACGTGGTTTGCAATCTAACGTTGGAATCAAATTAAAATTTTATGCTGCACATAATATCCCAGAAAATCAAGCTTTCCATCTGCCCAAGCTTTGGAGATTCGGTCGCACTCTCATGCAAAAATTTGTCTTAATCTGAAGAATCATTTAAAAAATTTTCCACATGTCTCTCTGTAGAGTGAGTGTGTGTGTGTGTGTGTGTGGACTCAAGAGGGATATAAAAATCTATGGAAGCAACTCAGTCACAATTTTATTTCTTGTCGACATGTAAGATTTATCGGGTGTAATTTATCCCCTCTCCATAAATGTAAAAGTCATTCCTGATTAATTTATTTTTATGCTGAAATCAGAGTTGCTACGCAGGGTATGTAGTGAGAGAAGGATCCTGCTTAGCATAAACTATAGTTAAAGATGTTCTCATACACCTAACTTTATATATTAGTAAAGTTTACATTACTTGTTTGTTACACACACACGGTCATCGTATATTCAATTTTGTACTTGAGAGAACCCACGAGCATATATCTATGTACTTTGGCTCTTGAACAAGAGTTTGCTTTTCAAACTCAAAATTTTGTCAAGTAGCGGACAGAGTATGGATGTTCTCCGCTGACATTGGACTCTAGAATTTAACAATGTTTCAAAAGCGTATCAAAAAATGCTAATAAACTGGGCCTTTGTGAGGCCTCGATTCCCGATTAACTTCATTAGGAGTTGTCTCTTTGTAATGAGATGTGATTGCCTCCCAATTTGATTGGAGGGATCTCTGAGCTTTTTATACTTTTTATCAAGCCTTTGCTCGAGTCCACGAAGATACTCTTTTGACAATAATGGGTCATCGTGGCAGGTCATTAAAGCATGTTATCAGAGTCATAAAAGCCTCCCTTTTTATTGCATTATTAGTACACACTCCTGCTCGTCGGCAAAAATTTTTATTAAATTATTAAATCATTCTTGCTTTCATTGAGGGTAGACAATTTTTCCTGTCCTCGTCATTCCATTACGACCTGGGGATTATTTACTTCCAGAAGAATTCTCTCTCCTCAAAAACATTATATTATGATGCCGTGTCCTGTCTGAGATTTGAGCTTGAATATTCAAAATGTGATCCTATCTCTCTCCCTCTCTGTATCTACCTCAAGTGCTATTTGAATATTTGAGGAAAACTTGTGAGTCAGGGTGAAACTGATCAACTGGAAGTCCCAATTTGGGATCTGCAGTAAACACATGCTATAGAGCCTGGAATTTAAATTGGCACAACAGTGCCCACTAATTCCCATTCAGATGACTTCATTGTATTTGTGATAAAAATAATCAGGATTGCAGTCAAGAACGAGCCCATATACTATTTAAGATGTGCTATCTGATTTTAGGATGCACTTACTCTTCCATGAAGGAATGACTATATGTATAAGTTGTACAGACTTAAACTAAACGTAAAAATAGTTATTATCCAAAAAATTATCCCAAAACTAACTTCTCAAGTCATGCTGAGTGCCTTGGCTTGTTGGTGGGAGTCATTAGCACACGCTCATTTGTGTTTGAAATAGAGATTATTACATGAATTTTAATTACTATTATTATTTAATTTTCCTTAAATATCTCCATGTATCAAGTACTACGCAAGCACTCAGTCAGCGTAGATTCTGATGACAAGGTTAAATATAACATGAGATAAGTTAAACGTAACTTTGTTTTAAAAAAAATGCAAGTTTCCATAAGATAATTTCAATTTCCCATCGTGCCGCAAATGTGCAAGACCCTATGGTTCTATATCTATACAGTCAATAGATTAATAGGGAAAAGGCTCAGATATTTGTATACTATCAGTTGTGCCTATGTTAGTTTCGTAAAAAAAATTATGTTCACGAAGACAATTATTCACTTAAGGAGCAAGTATAATTAAAATTTAAGGAAAGAAAAAAAAATACCTTCATGAATGGGAAAATACTAGAAAAAAATGGTGGATTAAAAAATTTCACCAGACAAGTCCCGCGTGGAGAGAATTCGATGTTCAAAGATATTTTTAAGCACCCTGACGCTCCAAAATAGTTTAATGATAATGAGCCATCAAAAACCCCTATAAATTTCTTACGACGCAAGAATTAAAATTTGTTTACAGTTATTACTGGCAATAATTTCTCCCAGTACAGTTTCCCCTCCGCTTCTTATTTTTATTCCTTTTGCTCTCTCCCACTTGGCACATGTACAGCCCAGCTCATCATTACTCCAATAGATGATTCCTGTCATGAGGTTAGGTCGACGGATGCTTCCTATTTACGTGCATCCATATGACAGTTTTGTGGTTCGAGAAAAAAAAATTATATATATATAAATATAAATTTACGTAGATATATATATATTACTTTGGTATAAAAATTATTAGAGCAGTTCGGTCGGTCGTGTAACTTCTCTTAATTCAATCTACATGAACAGCTAGCGTGATTAAACTTGTTTAACTGTATTTCATATGTATGTGAAGGAGACGGAGGAACAGAAAGTAATAATTATTGGCTGCGAAAATTATTTATTCCCACTGTAGAGCTCCACGTAATTACTGTCTTCGTCTTCTGTAAGTGGCACTTGCGAATTCTTACTAGTAATTTTGAAGCTTCTCCCCTTAAGATAGCCTTTGGTACAAATCATAAGGTTTTAGATTCTCCGCCTAAATTTTTATCGTGGGGTGCTAAAATTTATTGATTTTTTAATATCAGCCTGTGCGAAGAGCTCTCATGTGCCTTTGTCAATGTACAAGAGAAATCCGTTGTTCCATGCGTAACTATATACATGTTATATTACAATTACTTAAGAAGCACGTTGTAGGAGCAACTCAAAAATTACAGACAGATTCCAAGGCAGAGTTACACACACAAACACACACACGATGCCATATACCTCTTTGAAGCTCAATTTCCAGGAGCGAATGCACCGTTAATGACAATAGCCTAGTTTCCGACGGAAAAGGCTGTTAATCATCGGGAAGTCACTGGTTTTACCACCTTTCAGAAAGCTCCTTCTTTTTCTTCCAACACAATGCCGACTAATGGGAGCAATATATGAGACGTGAGTTCAGGATTATTATTTGAGAGAACTACACACACAACTGATTAAAGCCTTCATTTTTTGGTGGTGAGGAAGTCAAAAACTTACAAGTTGGTCAAACTTCAAAAAATATTCCTCAGCGTCATAGAGTTCATATGTAGTCAACGAAAAGTTATGAAATCATGGAAAGGATCTGGGGAAACTATACAAAATTGTTCAAGTTCCTTATCTATAATTTTAATGACACGCAACTCTTCACATATATATATATGTGTTTCCCATTTTAACAGAAACGAATCGATGGGTATCATTTTCATGTCTAGCATCAGTTCCCTTCTTGAACCTATGGCTATTTAATTAAGTGTGAACAAGTGGATTTAATTGCAAATCTTGGAAGAGGCTGTGTAGATAGGGACTCATGTATTCCGAGTTTTTGTAAATCGAGCCTGTCTCTATTCTCTCTGCAGAGAGGTACACATCAAGCATCATGTTGTTGACATTTACATGGAACCGTTCTCTGGAACAGTTTTGAGACTTTCAGAAATTCTGCGTTGATACAACTTGAAGACTCAGAGTCGGAGTCTCTTCTTGTACCAGACAACATTTATTATTGAGCATGCTTTTCCGACATGTCACGTTTTTGTGGAAGTACTGCAAATGTAGATGCAATTGATAATACTTGGAATAAGTGCAGTACAAGCTAAGATAGGAGATATGTGCTCTTGATACGTTGAACCTGTCGAGGTGTAAAGTTTCTTTCCTGCACATTATTTGCAGAGGAGCTCGGAGTGATTTCATAGGGAATCTATAGTATATTAGATAGGGATAACCAAGAAAATGGAGTTGGCATTAATGGGAGAAAATCGAGGCGAAATCCTGAATAGGACAGAAAAGAAACCGGAGTCACGACATTGAGACTTATTATGACTTCCGGTGATGATGAGACCGTCTAATCGTAAAATGAGAGCATAATAAAGTTATGCTAAGCCCTCAAGCTCCTCCACATGTCAATATGTACCGAATGTAATTACTATCAGGACGGGAGAACAAGACTGAGCTAAGCATTAAGTGTCATTTCCATAAGGAGATAAAGTATACGCAACTTTGAGGGCTGACTCGGCGGACCAACTGTACTATATTTTTAATGAATGGTTTAATCAGTATTTGAAGTCCGCATTTGCATGTAGTTACTGAATTAAGTTCGAGATACGGTACGTATTACAGCTCACTGCTTATTTCCCACTCGTTTCCCCTCCTCTTTAATAGAACCAGCTTGGGATAAGAGTTGCCGGAATCCGGGAGGATTTTGTTTATGAAATCAGGTATCATTTAGTTCTGTGGATTTGTAATTAGTGAGGTTGGATTGATTTTCCAGAGGCAGGAGGAGTTGGGGATCATGAGGCATGTGGGATTTGACAGATATTGAGCCGACAGAAGATCCATGTTGATAAACAAATGGCATTTTCCCCTTATTGATATTTGTGCAAAATTACTTCCTACAAATATTACATTCAATGCTACTATTCATTCCTGATCAGCCTCACAATTTAGCATTAGCATTTGTAAATGTCAATTCTTCTCTCAACCTATACAGTCGCTATTCTTTTGCAACTAAATATTTACTTTTCGAGGGCTTGTAACAAAATGTCTGTTACAGTGTAGAACTTCTGGAGTTGGAGTAGCTGGCGGAAATCACTGTTGGATTCCACACTGCACATACATATGCGTAGACCGAACCTGTATGCCTAAATCCTCTGCTGTATATTATAACCAGCAAATTTTTATCCCACTGTAATTGACTGTAATGTGCATGCACTTGTTGACATAATCTAGGTTTGAGCTTCCCTTCTACATTTATATGCTTCTTTTGTGTGTGTGTGTGTGTGTGTGTGTGTGTGTGTACGTTTGTATGTACATATGCGTGTATGTGTACGTTTGTATGTACATATCTGTGTGTGTACGTCTGTATAATATATGTGTGTTTGTGTGCTACTGATGATTCCAAAGGCGATTTCCTGTAAAAACATTAAGTTAGTATTGCGCGGGGTAAGCAGGTTTATAAGTTCTTGTCATGTCTTCCACAGAGAGCTGTACTTATACGTAGAGCTGTAGCTTTACATGCTCCCGTAATATACCTGCGATTTTTACCCAACTCGCAGAAAATTCCCGTAGACTTTACAAACATTGGTCAAGTATGAGGGTTCGATGAACTATGCCAAAGTAACCTGAGAAACTCGGGACGTATCCGCTAAATGAAAAACGAACAAAATTATAGATTTGTTTTAAAAATGAAATAAAATACTGGTTTCCAACTTTTCCCAAGCCTTTTTATCCTTTGACTCTGGAAGTCAACCTGAACGGTTTGGAATTAGTGGCAATCAACTGTACAGTAAGGAATTTTCCCTTTGGTACACTTCCAATTATAAGTATATACTATGTAGACATTCCTTGTGTGAGCAGAGATACAATTATTACCTGTAGTTACTTGTACTTGTACTTGTAACGGAGATATCGCTCCATTTTGCTTGATCTGGATTTTGAGGCAATTTTGAGATGACAAATGGTCCATTGGGGAATTAGAAACTGAATATGATTGCAGGCCCTAGTATTAGTAGCTACAGTATAGGTTAAAATGCAAACGATATGAGATTGAATCAAAGGTTACTAATACCACGAAATGGCTTAATTGTTGAAACTGCAAAAATATTTGTATTGCACCCTGCCCTGCACCCTATATGTTTACAAACCTTGGCGGAAAACAATTAAATAAATACAAGCAACCTTGTGAGGATCCAGTAGAGTATAGTAAATTCATGTGTTTTGTTCCTTCGACTAGGCTTAAATGTAGGCAAATATATTTTCATGCGTGAGAAATTTCTTGTTTCCGTTTTCTGATTATTTTTCATATGTACATACATACGCTCAGGCCTCACTCTTTGAGTAGATAGGAACTAACCACCCAGTCAGCTTGAGTATGTGAGTGTCTCGGCACTTGTATAGTGTATCAGAGCCATTTGAGGGTAGTACAAAGCCCATACAAGATAATTTGCTTTTGCATGAGAAATCAGACTTGGCGAATGGCCTAAATTTCTTGGTATAGTGGACGAGTCCCCTTGAATTTTAAAATTGTTTGACTGAACCGCACCCGAGCCTATGTCGTTAGTGCTTCTACACGCTTAACCCATATATGATGTGGTTTTATATGAAATTATAATAACTTGTTAAAACACGGATTATAAAACGTACATGCATGCATGGACTAGACAACAAGACTTCACAAGCTTGCACGGCCCTTACAAGGTTTGTGTATGTAATAAGGATCTATTATATTATTATAGGGAGAGAGGGGGGAAAAAAAACTTGTACGGAAAATGTGCGTACACACAGAACAAACTCCTCTTAATTTGAGAAGGGCTTTTAAATCTGTCTCCTATTTTCCATATGTAACGTATCCACACATGCAGTCGTCACTGCAGTCGTAAGTGCGTATCCTATCCACTGGGCTCAGGCTTTCCTTTGACTTCAAGCTCTGGCTTCAGTCAGTCGTCGACGTCGCCATCGTCATCATTGCTCCCCGACCATGAGTCCGCTTGGCCAGTGGAGAATGACAGGACAAACTGCAATGTGAGCATGCATAGTTATAGTTAAATTGACCTCAGTGTCCATACTACCTCGACATCTCTCTCTCTCCATCCCTGCACCCCAGTCATAGTTTTCTGAGTCAAAGCCAGGATTTTGAAAGGACTCCTCACAGAGTACTGTGTACCAGTTCTACAGATACAGAGAGTTGTGGGCAGAAGGAAAGAACCTCTTTAACTTGAATTCACTTGCACTTGGCCCATTAAGATAACGTGAAATCAAAAAATAAATGCAACAGGTGGAATTTGATGCAAATTAGACTTTAGACGCTCCAGTGAGTCCAATCTACACGCTTGGCTAACTGCCGCGTGGCTCTCCTTTTACTCATTTTAAATCAAATAGTTTCAGTCATGCTGAGCATCTCAATATTCCCAACATTGGCTGTAAATTTTTTGTCCGGCATACTTCCCAACTTTTGACGGAAAATACTTCCTTTCCTCGACATTTCCATTGGGCTGAGTCGTACGTATACTTATAGTTTACGTCGATACGTAGATATGTATGTATGTAATTCCTTTTAGGAGCATTTTTCTTACCTGTTGCATAAAAGCTCTGAGGAAGTCCCCCTTTTCGTTATGTATTTTCCCCTGGCTATGATAATATTTCTACACTTACATAGTGTGAGAGGATCGTAGCGTTCGCGCGCGTGTACAAATTAGTACAATGATTTTGCATTGTTTACAATCCCTCTATCTCTCTCATGCACAGCTACTATATCGCATGAGGATCTAGAGTTACTCAGCACTAGGTTTCCCTCGTCCATGGGGGAAGTGCTCTGCTTTGATATTAAGTCTCTATTTAGTCTACAAAGGAGAGCGAAAAAAATCTCTCATCTCTCCGTTATTATGAAAACCACGGTGAATTGATGAGCCCGAGCTGTGTTTTATGACTTGGAGTTTATCAGAGTTTGTCAGGAGATATGAGCAATACCGCACTTGCCGACAAATGCAGATAAATCTCGGGAGCAATTGTTAATGAGCGATCATTATTGCTGCTCGAGTGTCACTCTCCTCGTCAATTTACCATTAAAGTCCGAAAATAGGAGCAACTGTAGAGGAATTTAAGACCTGAGATTAGACTATTAGACCCTTGATTACAAACACTCGCAATTGAGCTAAGTCCTCTTCTCACTTCAATTTTTGAGACAATGTTTACATCATTTTTGTAAATAGATTCGGATAGTGTAGATTGGGATGTAATATTATTACATGGTCCTTGTAATAATTACTACACTACACATTTTGTCCATAGGAGTTGACTACAGTGCATATCTACATATAGTCCAAGATCTTAATAGGATTTTGAGTAGCACTTGTACTTTCTATAGCCTTAGCTGTGATTTAGGTATGAAACAAGAGATTTATATTTAATTAAACTTTTACCTCCCACGTCTTGGATTTCCTGTGACATCCGTAGTGGGACTAGTGTGTAAGGTAAACTTTACAAGGGATTAATTTGTCGTGAATTATTTGATGGTCATTTTCCTCGAGCTTCCATTCCATTTACATATAAACCCCCCACTTCCGTTCCTGACCTTCGATCCAATTTGAAGCCCAATTCCGTCTTCATGCTGCATTCCGATCCATTTTTTCCATCAATTTTTCCTCCTTGGGGCATGAATCCTTTTTACATTAATTATGAACAATTTCCAGACCGGACCTTTTAGCAAAAATTGCTACCTATACACAGGAGAATATCTTTGATGGAGATTACTTGATTTTGTACGGAGCCTTTGTTCCTCCATCACTTACATACCTTCCACAGTGGATATATTTTACAGAGGAAAATAAATCTTTGTAGTGGATTCAGTCCTGTAGTACTAAGTCACTATAAGAGTTATCAAAGGTTCAATAGCCTAACTACTTAGAAGTGTACTAGAAGGAACGAATGTCTGTTACGGTTTTAAAATATGATTTGTACACGGAAAAAAGTCCTTGTCATATAAAAAAAAACCTTAGTTGTGATTTGTATGCAACGTCAACTTTAGATTTCACAATCAGCCGTACACACATTAGTGACCTATATGCTCTTACGATTACAATTAGTTTCTCCTGTCATTCTGTCCCAAAGTTGTGGTAGTTAGTAGTATGTAAAATTGAAAGCTAAAAAGGTACGGGAGATGCGGATGTGTGGAGTATTTTTACGAGGGTATAGTAGTAACAATATGTGTCAGTTGACTTTGATATAGTCACCGAGACTTGAGAACAAAGAGGACAAGAAACTGTTGGGACTTCTCCCTTGGCAATTATTATTGTTAAAAAAGTAGTAATTGCAATGAGTTGACGGATAAAGAGAAATGCACATAGGACTTTTATTTGCACTGATTTCACAGACATATCTATGTGGGTTTTATATGTATCAAATATATTTCTCAAAACTCAAGCTTTCCTCTCTCTCTCTCCCTCTCTCTCTCTCTCTCTCTCTCACACACACACACACACACACATACACACATGCTCATAGTCATAACTTTATATGAAGCAATTTCTGAACTAGTTTGTTTCAAAAGGGAATTGAATCTCACTGCATGTATTTAGAAGGAGAGACAGTGTGCATGTGCAAGTGTGTGTGAGTTTGGGACTTCATGATCTAGCATTTTTCAACGGAGTGACAGGAGTCACCCCTATCAGAAAATCTATTATTCCTTGGAAGAACCTTAGTTTCCAAGTTCCACCCGGGTGAATGCCACTTCACCTATGTTATTATTATGGTGTTATTATGATTTCAGACCCTCTCCTTCCCTCGACTCCCCTTTCATTACACATACATGTGGGGGGAAAAACTGAAGAACAAAAAAACATTAAATCTCTATCCGTCGAAAATAAATTCTTATTCTTGTTCATGCATAAAGCATGTTGTTCAAGGAGTTGAGACACGACGGTAAGGAGCGGATGGTTTTAGAATCCTTTCTTCCTCAGACTCTGTAGTCGTTTCTGTACATACACGGAAATGCGTACATAAATGAATAGACCTCATAGCGCCCGAGAAAAAAAAAACTGTTCAGTTACTTATTCAAACTGCTATCATCATGCATTATTAAAAAGTTTGGAAGTATTCCCAGAGTAAAGACATCAGGCTTTCAACTAGACACTGTATTACTAACTTACTTTTTCAGTTTCATTTCAGCCCCAGCCAACCGTAGAAAGAATGACAACTGGAGTAAACCACCAATTAAATAGGAAGACAAATGTATATGTACACACATTTATCAATCCAACTCAAATCCATGTAAACGTAGAGGCACTACATCTTCCAAACACTGTCTTGTCTAAACAGGGCCTGAAGCCTCGCAAAAAATATCCTTAAGAAACCAGTGGTTTTTCAAATTACCAGTAAGCAGGAAGCTTTTGTTTATGTTTAAATAGTCAATTGTAAGAAATCTCACAGGTTTAGTATATTCATGCCATAGTCAATTTAAACGCTAGCTATGTATTTATTTCAGGCTACTTCTGCTGTAGAAATGATACACAAGTTTTTTCAACAATAATAATTATTATTATTGTTTATGAGAAAATAAAATTACCAGAAATTAAAACAGAAATGAGTCCCCGAGTAAGGTGCATTAATTTTTGGAAGATGTATAAAAATAATTACACGTTTGAAACAAATAAAATGTAACGGACAAAAATGTTGACGCGGACTTAAAATGAACCTATTAGAGAAGGTGGGAATAAAGTTAAGGAAATGTTTAGTGAACGGGTCCCTTGAGACCATATCCGTGGTAGAGTTGAGGAAAAGTGAGGAACAATTTATAAATTTATATGAATCGAATAAGAAAACATGTAAGAAAATGTCTTCACATCAGGGTAGTAATTAGTGTTGGGAGGGTTGACATGAGGCTGAAACAGTTGAGTGAATAATCGGAGTGAAAGTAGGGTGGAAGATGTCAAAGAAGTTGCATCAAAGCATCGGAAATGAACAGACAGGCATGTGCTCTTCGAAGCTTGACCAATACAAGCACATTTCACATTACATGTGGAGGGAGTCCTCACCACACAGTCCCTATAAAGGATCTTATCCCTAACCACTGTATACAAACAGAGCCGTTGGAGTGCCCATTATGTACGAGTAACAAGTGGTGACCAAAAAGTTAATTCCTCGACGCGTATCCTGTACCATCGGAAAATACACACGTTTCAGCCCGTCACTTGGTGTGTTATCAAAAGGATAAAAATAATTTTTTGGATCGTTAGGCACAGGATTAGTCGTATTAGTTTCATATTCATATGTACCTCCTACAGTCTCCCTTGGGGGAGACGTAGTTTCACTGGCAGTGTTGTAGATACATGGAAGTTGTAAAAATGTTTACACTTTGCTCATGAAAGAAATCAGAGAGGAAAGAAACCCTCATCAGTAAGCATCGTAAGTAGGGTTATGGCGTTAATTAATAATAATAGTATTTTTTTTACTATCACCTTCAATCCAATTATGAGAAACTACACCTTTCCATGAATTAAGCAGTAACATTTTAGATTATTTTTAAAGCTATTTGTTGTTTTCTGCAACCTGCCTCAAATATCCTGTTCCTGTGGAGCTATCACTCAAAATAGGAAATGCATGCACACAACTTGGGACTCATTGAAGAATCCTAAAGTCGTAACTCTTTCATAGGTATATTGTTCTCCTCGACGCCCTCAAATCCTCATGGGTACATAACAGACTGTGCGTTAGTGAAGCACAGCTCGTACGCATTGTATGTACACATTGTATTTGTTAATGCAGGTTATTGTAGGAAATGTATGACATTGTTAAGACGTGAAATATTATTCTGGAAGGCATTGTTTTCCGGTCATAGGCTCGCCAGCATTGTGACTTCCATTGGGGCTAAAGAGAAGAAGATATAAACAATAACATTGGAGCCACATATGAGGATATTTCTTGCTTCAAGCAGGCAGTCAGTCCTACGTATAATATATAATCAGTCAGCTCTTATAAATAAGCCGACCGTAAGGGGTAACACTCTGGTCACACATAGATAGTGCAGACACTATATACATATGTACATATGTACCTGGCGATGAGGTCAGCAGCAATGGAGTGGAACTGGAACGAATTTGTCATCGCTTGCCACAAAGTGTCTCACCGGTGGGTTCCTTAAACAGGTGATTTATGAATGGGGAGAGACTGTAAATCACATCAATTTAGTCAGAAGTCAGAACACCCAGCACAGTCTCTCAAGTGGTTGGAAATTCACCTCCTTAATCCTATTCACCCTCAGTCTTCATTTGGACAATTCCTTAATTTCATTTTCACGTTCTCGATTTTAACCGACTTAATACCCCACTATTTATTTACGCTCACTCACAATCCGACGGGATAAGTTTCATCAAGTGGGCATCATACGCAAGGTGTTGCTCTGTGGCTTCAAAAATTCCCTAAATAGCCGCCAGATAGGTATGTTCCATAGGAATAGAACGTTCATATCCGAAGGAAGGTTCTCTTATTATTTTTGAACGGATCAAAATATACTATAATTTATATTTTTAGAATAATTCTACACAGCATTTTTTTAATTCAGAGCTATGAACATACTTTATTTGAAACTCCCGTAGGTTGGACTCTTACAAGCACAAATTGTACAAATGCCTTTATTTTCTAGATCGTTTCCTACTTTCGTCATTTGGAGTAGCACACACCTTCGTAAGATGACAAATGTGGAGTTTCTCATAGGGCTGTGTTGGAAATATTATTGTGGAATATATGTAGCCATGAGCAGGGAGAAGTTGTTGAAATATTTGAGGAGGAAGTACAATTATGTGTAAGAAGTCCCAAGTTTACATAACTTGGGAATCCGTAGTGATCCAATGGGGGAAAAAACATGTCCATGAGGGATTTCTAGATATCCAGTGCATTTCGTGTGCATATGGGATTTCATGTGGGGATTTTTAAACAACTCAACTGATGGACGTTAGCTTCTCATTAACTTCTCTGCAGACTTGATTTACACGGTATGGTGAATGTCAACACTTTTACGAAACAATCATGGTAGTCTGTTGTATGTCAAGACGGCAAAACAGTTTAAATTTGTGCCATCAGTACCCCAAGAGTGATAAAAGTATTAGGAGGTATATACATTCCCTTGATGTACCTCAAGCATGAGAAAATCTTGGAGGAGGTTATCTCTATTGCCATTTGGCATGTCATGTCTTACCCCCGTCTTCAGCGTCCGACGGGCTGACACATTAGGTCAACATGGACTTTCGAGGTAGTAATCATTTGCAGTCGTGCCTCTTACTTATGCGTAGATTCTTACATTTTACTAAATCCACGAGTATTTGTCTACAACAAGCCACGAACACTCAGACAAGTTACTACTAGTTTCAGCCATGAGTCTCACGTAAATACATACATCTATATTATCCTGCAAATATTTTGTGTATGTACGAAAGTGCAGTTACAAATATTACATGATTTACATTTTTCTCAATGGGCCGCATTTATAGCGTATCAGGAACAAAATGAGCCTTAACGGAGACACTGAATGTAGTAAGTGCAGTTTGCGCTTTTTTCCTGCATGTACATACAACTGAGATGATCCAGTCCTGATGGCTATCAAGAGGACGTGATGAGTTGACATTTTTCACATCATTGTTGCCACCCTAATTAAATCCAGCAATTAAGTACGATTGAAGGGAGAATTTTTTTTAAGTTGCGTGTGGATCAAGTTGACGGGAAAATCTGGTCTAAAGGAAGTTTGACTTGAGCACGCAAACCGAGGAAATCTTTTACCTTCACCTTTTCCTACATTATTAACTCGTTTTGTACATTTCCAAAACCCTTTTCTTTCAATTCCCTTTTATGCATTCCGAATTCCCTAAAATCAACTCAGCCATGAGGTGCTTTTGACTCTATGTTTTGATGCTAATGACGCACCTTAGTGTGTACTACGAGAGGGAATATAGTGATTCCAATCTGTAAGAGCACGCTCGTTAAATCCCTATCATTTACTTATTCTTTGATTATGACTCCCAAGACTTGCACAACAAACAACTTTTGTTCTAGTAGTTTTTTCTCTCCTGTTGTTCAAACTTGAAAACTATAAATGTACAGTGAGAATTTATGCTGTAAAATCGAATGTCACCGTCATTTTTCCCCAAAAAATATATTACTGATGATAATGACTTTGTTGCAGGTCTAAATGCATACAAGAGTGTCTGCATAGTAACACATGAAGCTATATCTGTAGTGCCTTGTATATACACACCCCTGGGAGAACTTACTCTTTTAAAAAACTTAAGGACAAACAAGGAAAATTTAGCTGGCTGCAATAATTATTAAATTATACTTTAGCATTTGACATCACATAGTACAGTGGGGCTTACAATTAGATAAAACTCATAGGTTATGTGTATGGTATGGACAAAAAACGCTTATGTCAGGTATTTCTCTCAGTGCACATGGACATTAGATCTTCCACAGTAACTTTGTTGGCATGTGTGTGTGTGTGTGTGTGTGTGTGTGTGTGTGTGTGGTGAGACGACAAATGTGCCTGTGTGTTACTCAACTTTCCATGGACTATGGAGTCACACTGTAGGAGACATTTGTACATAAATACATACATACTCCCTGACTTTGTACATTTGCACCGCCGACTGCCTTGTAAACGCTTTGCAGGCCAAAAGCCACATGCCAAATGGCTCGCTGGTCAGATGAAATTGCATGAGAAAATATCAGCACAAATAATAGTAATTATTGGTTGCCTTATCAAGTGACTCAAGTAAGAAGGACTAAGCCTTGAAGGAAGTATCCTTTTATAGCGCCAAATTAAAGTCATGATCTTCAGTGAACGGTCATGCATTCCTCATGATCGCTACAGAGTCTCAGCAGACACCCTTTTTCCCAACTCTTGGCTGATCTTCTCAATCAATAGAATCATGGCTAAATGTTATCTGCATACTTCCTTTTCAACTGTATTGAGCTTTCGTATATCTATATGTAGATACATAGATACGTACACTACTGTACCTAAGTGAATGCTTTTATGTGCATATTCTATTTGCTACTATGAGTCAAATCCTATTGATTGTCTCTATGTACCAATACATCCAAATGCCTTGTGGTATTTATGGAGTAGCCTATGAGTAATTTCCATACTATTGCTATACTGTATTTGAGGAGGTACTACTAAGGGACAGCATTTTGTCCCCCTCAACAACAGTTCTCCTATCTTTTTAGATGATGCGCACAAAACTGTGTAGACTTGTTTTATTTCTAAATTCTACAACAAAAATCCAAATTAAATAAGTGAACTCTGCTATTATAATTTGCAGAGCGTGTAAAACAGGAGACCTGAGGAGCATTGAGTACGAGTCAGAATCAGCGGAATCTTTTACCATGAGAAATGCTGGTAATCCGCAGTGTGAGTTACATATTAGGAAGAAAACGAGTGTTGCAGAAGAGCTATTACCAAAAATAGAATCTCTCTCTCTCTCTCTCCAATCTCTTGTCAATCATTGAATTCGTCATTCGTGCATGGTTATGTCAGTTGTAAATAAAACTACAGAGGAGAAAAAATTGTCTCCGTTCTCTCACGTCCCTACATACAGATTCTGTGGCTAGTGTTGTGGTGTATACTAGTCTGTAGATAATTGGTGAGGGTTGTTGTGTAGCGGTGGTGGTGATAATACATGTAGTGTAATACGGGAACAAGGCTAGGCTGCTTAGGAGAATTCTGAGTAAAAATCAGTATGTATCTGAGATACTAATCAGCTTTCTTTCTTTGTATGTATGTGAAGTGAAGTGACTTGGTCATAGCTTAAATGTAGGAATGGAGTAAAAGGTCTGGGAATTGTGAGGCTGCTCTCGGCTGGTGATGGGGCTCCGTGTAGAAAGCTATAGAAATCAATAGGATGGAAGGAGGTAGAGGAAAAGCGATAGGATATTAAGCACAATTATGTGATTGTAGTGTAAAGACCCTATTATAGTGGATCGTTGGTGAGGAGGAAATACTATAGTAGGGCAAAATAGGCGTCAATTGGCGATTGCCACAAATCACGGCTTGTTAGGCCTCCCTTTCAGTTGACAATGACACTGATTGATTCCCAATTGCCTCCTCCTGCCCATAGTCGTGATCCACAGCAATGAGCTCAATTCGCATCATTTGAGCTGGGATGATGACTTGTCCAAGTGTCCGTCTCAAAGTGTAGACCATTTCCACTACTACTACTAGGAGGGGATATATATATCTAGTTGACGGTGTGTCTAGCACCTTCATGAAAAAAAAATCCTTTTCCTCTTGTCCGGTTTATTGAGGCTCGTGTTTACAAGGGATTGCATGATGGTCTTTCATTTACTACAATCATATACTTTTGGGCCTGACGTTACACACTCATTTGCCGTCCGCGAAGAGATGCTCGTGGGAGGAAGGGACGTATATAGGCAATTTTTCTTTGAAAAATTCTTTCCGTGAAGGTCTGTCTTCTATGTTGTTATTGTGGTTCGATATTTTGATGTATTGTATTTACGTATCTCGCCCAGCCAGACAAGTAGTAGGGAGTATGATGAGTGGAAACGCGTTGTTGTCTGTTCGGGAACATTTCAAGACGTGACATTCCAGCTCATCAGCACAAATGGCCTAACCGTGACTTTACCTAAATGAAATGAAATTAAACTGAATTAACAAGTGCTGAAGGAGCTTTCCTGGTGTTCTCTCTCTTCCTCGAAAAGAGTCGAAATCCCAACGGTGTGCTTTCTGTCCATCAGAGTATACTGACCTCTTAAAGTTGTCTTGTAATAGCCTTTGTGAAAGACCGACGGAGGAGAGCATTGTGTAAACCCATCAAGGAACACTAGAAAGACAATTTCACACCAGCATCTGTTGATTTTGGTGCCATTTGCCAGAGCTCTGGGCCGCTTCTTCTTCCCTGTACACACAAAAGGATAAAACGTCAATTATTATATATGAACTGGTTATATGCACTAGAAAACCCCTTCCGTTCAATTCAATGTTAATATTTCTCATCTAAAAAGCATCCAAACCGTTTATGATGAGGCAGTTTCCGAAAAGGGACGATGGACTCCTATTGCACGCAACAACAATCTATGATTACTCAGTATTGACTTAAAAAGTGAACAATGAGAATTTTCATGAAAATTATTGTCTTCAGTAATAGCTCTTCATTTCTTTCCCAGGAAATGTACCAAGTAGGAGTTAAAATTAACTCATTAGGTACGCATGTGAAATGAGTTTCCGTAATAAGTTGGTGTCTCTCTCTCTCTCTCTCTCTCTCTCTCTCTCTCAGGAGTCAGGAGGGAAGCCTATAACGGTACCCTCCAAAGCTGAACAAATAAAGTAGTTCAAGAATTATTGTTGTTTTTGATGAGGCACTTCTGGATATCTCCCTCACTCCCATAAATGAGAACCTTGGAAAGGTTTTCTGACTGAATGAACCAACCGACCTCAGGAATATTTAAATTGTTTACGCAACACTGGATTTACCTTCCGATCATATTAATTATACACGATAAATGATAACCTAATCAGATATCCTCCTAAGCCTTTTTTAAACAGACTGGACGGGGCTCACAATATTCATGTACGTACTTCAACTGTAATTATTATAGTTCCACTTTGCTCTTGTACCTTTCGTAGTCTGTACCCAGACCTTCGATTTCATTTTTTTTTTCTAATCAGGGTATACTTCAGATTTTAAAGTTTTGAGTATCCATATGTAACTAGAATGTTGTTATCTCTCTAGTTCCAGGTGAGGCTGTCTGCACTAATTAATGAGCTTGGGATAGGTTCGCGTATTTTGAAATCAAACAAGGACAATATTTTGACCACTTGACACTTTCTAGAACGTGATTCCTGTAATTTCCTCGGTCATATTTATACACCACTACAGATATAAGAATACATATAACGAGATAGCTTTTTGAATCATTTCTGGCTACATGGATTTTTTTCCCCTTCTCTCTCTCTCTCTCTCTCTCGGGGTTGGTCCCAAAAGTAGGTACTAAATTTAAATAAAAATCTAGTATATTTATGGATTGGAATGGAAAAATCTCTTGCGTGTTTGGTATGATGGTGTCGAGGTCAGTCCATGAAAAAAAAGTTTAACACTTGGCTGAAAATATTTATCAGGACAATTATCAAACAAACTCTTTAATCGATGGGTCTTATCGGGTGATGTGTATTAGTTCAGTCATAGTCATAGTCACAGACTTATGAGCAATTATTTAAGAACACGACAGAGCGTTCACTCGATGTTTACCACACGATTGTATAGATTCAGATAGATTGATAGAAACATCAAAGGGAAACTCATTTGAAGGAGTATCTCCTCAGCTCTTTTAGCTCACCCGGGCTGGATGACCCACACCACGCAATCACTTGAACATGACCAAATAGTCCTACGGAATGCTTTGAGTTTTGCCGAAAGTCTTTCCTACAGTCAGGTCCTTTGCCCTCATAACTTCATATTATTATTTATTCATAATGTTGGTCTTGGGGGATTTCGTGTGTAAGCATGTATATGTATGGGGTTAAGTCTCCTTAAGAGTGTTAATGCAAACACTTATGTGGTAAAGTCATGTCTGTGCTTGTGCTTGTGTCTGTTGTGTGTACATGTGCTGGAAAACTCGTCATATAATTCAGAAAACAACAGCAGATTGGTATCACAAGACAAGACGGAGAGGTTGTTGTACATTTTTTCATTACAGAAGAGGAAAGCTCAGGAACATTTTCGTACCATGTTCTATTGTCATTAGGACTTTGTCGTTTTTCCGGGGCCGGATAATGTCATGGTATTGAATTGAGAACTGCTCAGGAACATGGAACTTTTAATAATAAACAGAAGTGGAGTCAGGAGGAAGAAAGGTAGATACTCACCGGAAGTGGTACACTTACACAGAGAGAGAGAGAACAAGTTCCTCAAAATACACGCTCCTCACGGGTCCATTATTGTTTAGATAAGAAACCAATCCTATCATTTCATGTCACACAAACCATTTAATGTAATAAACGGGTTTATTCGTGACACCGAAGGGTAAAATTTCCAAGTGGAACGTGAAATCAACCAAGTATGAATACATATTAACAATCATAATAACAACCTGTTGGTTGGATTTGTTTGGGAGTCATCACATTTTTGATAAGCTATTAAATGCATCCGAATTAGATAAATTCTAAAATGGTACAATGGGTGAAAGAAAGCACACGCTTTGGAAAAGGGCCTCCCCTACAGTTTATCTCTTGGAGCAACTTGGAGATTATGGGATAAACATTTTCCCCTTCTTTTAAGAGCTAATAAAATTGTAGACTTTACACTACACTCGCAGAGACAAGCCTCAACCCCAGAGTCAGAGCTTTTGTAGGTCTTCCCTCCGTATTTTTATGAGAGAGCTTTTTCGTAATGAAGCCAAAGGTTGGGGATGGAGCTAAGGCCAAGGAGTACATACATACCTCCAAGATCCTAAATTGGTGTTTGTCTAGTGGTTGGGCCAGAGTACCTCCATGGAGTTAAGTGTTTATGTGTGTGCATTTAACCGAGAGGAAATAATCGTTTATGATAATCATAATTAGGCTGGTAGTTCCACCGGGTTCACTCAGACGGATCAGGAATTATTAGCTTGCGTAAATGATAATTGTTGCATTATGTTTTTATATGCTCAGAATTTACCTTGACATGATAAATCTCTGCTTGAATCAACCTTGTCGTTTAGGACTACAGACCTGGGTGCGTACAATTTTCCTTATCCTCTTACCTCTCAGCAGCATTTGCATTTCATAGGGAGAAATATTAATGTCGTTGAAGATGTAAGGTGACGAGTGACCATTCCTCCTCATGTTTTTTTTTCCTGAGAGTCAATGTTACTACTATTTACTTATTTCCTGTAAGGTTTTTTTTCAGTGTCATGCATTTAACTTATAGGACCCTAAATGTCATATAATTATAGATATGCATGCTTCAAAATAGATATGAATATATACTGCAAAACACAATTTTGCTGAAATAGCCCGGAGCTAAACTACTCGAGTTTTTGTTTTTCGTAATAATTATATGTGAGATCCTAAAAATGAGTTAGTTTAATTTGACACAGGCATTAAAAATCCAGTTGGCAATTTTTAATTGAATAAATTTTGTTATCTAACAAGCAAATTCTGTTTACATGAAGATTCCTGAAAAAAGTTGGAACTTTCACAGCATAAGTTTTAGCCGGTTGGTAAAGAAAGTTAAAAAATGGATTTTTTTGTGGAGAATTTCAACAATAATTTTAGAGGCGGTCCAAATTGCTTCTTAACTGCTGATGGCTTTTAATTGCCCGAGTGCTCCCACTTTGGAGTGGTAGCGTGGAAGTACATATGGAGCCGTGGGAATAGGAAAGTTTGTAGGGGTTCTCGAGTGTATTTCCCTCTGTAAGGACTAATGTAGTGCATCTTAAAGTTGCGGCTTTAGAATGCGGTGGTTTTTTTTTTAATGGCAAGCATTCGGCAGAATATTTCAAGGTACTGTGAACAGTAATGAATTTGACGAATATTTTGCAATCAAAGTGCTCTTCAGAGGAGCCTGAAGGGTATTCTTCAAAAGTGGGCTTGGTGAGGGAAACATGCCATCAGTTTTAGTGCACATTGAAGCTTTGCAGTTTGAAGATGGTCGATGAGAAAGACTTGCTAGTTGCATGCCAACTTGTTGAGGATTTTTGTAAGCGCTTTAATTAAATGGATTAATTAAGCTCTCGGAATTAAAAAAACTTTGGCCTTTAATTACAAGGAAAGAGAAATGTAATCATTATAAAGGGTTACTAATGCGACATAAAAATTTGGATTATGGATTTAATAGCGGCATCTTTGAAAAAAATCCTTTGGGTCTTCTCAACATTAGAATTTGCTCGTGAGAAATGTTCCGAGATTTTTCCAGTTGCAAAAACTTGGCTTGACTTCTTTCCTGCGTTTGTAATTTTCAAGTAAACATTCGTGGTCATTTGGAATCGTGCAGAGGGAAGTGGCAGGAACGCAATGGGCAATTTTAATTTTGGGAGGTATCTTATTATGATTTCCAATAAGCACAATAATAATAATTAGGGGAGATCCTCTGGGTCTTAAAAAAGCCTTCTTTTGTAAACATTGGGAAAACAATTTCTGTTGAGTTTCAAACCCTCTTGTCAGGTTACTACTTGAAGGGACAACAATGCTAAGGAAATAATGAAATCGCATGACATTATTTATAGAGTCAGATGGTGGATCAGTACATAATTTGAAAGATTATAACAAACGTGAAGTAAACTGTTCCAGAACCAATGAAACCTCAACCTGAAAAGATAGTCTTGAGCTTATGGCCATCGTATCGCCTACTTTCATAAATAACAGGTTTTGCTTTTCATCAATTTATTTACGAGACAAGCGGCACTTGACTATGCACGTATAATTACATATGTAGATACATACGTAATGATATGTACAAGTGTCTACAAAGTTTACTCCAGCAAGTTCACTCTGTAACCCTTCACAGATGTTGTACTTGCATACTTGCCTGCAATACAGGCTCACGTTTACTAAATGAATGATCTGGTTGTACAGACAAGTTACTACTACTTACACAGAAAATATTTTCGCTCTGCTTTCATCTCAACTCTGGTTCATTCCGAAGCCCTGAGAGCTAGTCTGTCTGGAAAGTGCGTATGAAGGCACATACATAGATCCATATTTAACGTATCTCTGAAACAGCCACACACATTTTTCTCATACAGAATACCTACGCTTTGTAAACACGCCGAGCCAAAAATGTACGGTAAACAAGATAATGCAAATTTATGAATAAAGGCAAGAGCTGATAGCTCCGATTTTTATTCTGATTACATTCTACAAAATACACAATGTAATGCTTGAGTGGTGTAGAGGAAAAAAAAACATGGAAAAATTATTTCAATGTTTTCCCGTTCGGGGCTCAACAAGGTCTGAAATTCCAGACTTACTTATAGTAATTGCATATTCCAGTTGTTTACACTAGGATTTTTTGACTTTCTATTTTATGTGCGGGCGTTCAAACAAATTCAGTAAAACGATTTGGGAACAAATAGAAAGTTTGTCAGGATTTATTTGTAAGGATCAATTCCTGATAGTCACTTTGATACGTAACGTCCCACGTGGTACCTGTGGTCAAATATAGGCCTGACAGTTGATCTTACTGGTTTGAGATTAGAAGATGCTCTTGAGTTTGAATATAAAATAATATCAAGTTGTTTGTTGGATCGAGTTGGATTGTAGAATTGTATCGAGTTTGGGTTTAAAATTGTACCGAGTTGGAATATAAAATTGTATGGAGTTTGACCATAAAAATAGATGGAGTTTGACTATAAAAATATATCGAATTTGAATACAAAATAATATTTAAAGTGGTAGCTGAATTATTGGGAAGAGCTTGAGGCCGAAGGCATGAGCAGTAGCGGGGAAACCAGTATGGATGGATCTGATATTTGATGAAACATGACATTTAGTTTTGGTTATGTATCTGGTTTTGTATCTTGCACCGTATGAGTCGTGCTTATGATTACACATGATGATGGCTTGTAGTGATTTCAATTTCACTCTAGGTTGAGCATGAAATCAAGTGGCAGCGAGCAGGGAGTTCATTCATGATTGAATCCAGGCTATCTTTTCATATTATCAGTCAAGTCAAGAAGGAAATTAGATGAATGGAATGTGCTCACTGTATGGCAGGCGAGTTTCGTTCAGTATGTACTGGTTTCTTTTAATTGCCATTTCCATCACACTATAAAAATACTTCAGACTTTCCGCTCGTCCACATAGCCCTATCCCCATGTAACTCCATATCTTCCGCAGACTTTGCTATAGTCACTTGTGATCGATCAAGTCAAAGTGTACGGACACCGAAAGGGAGAGAGAGACCTTTCAGTTATTTTTTTTTACCTTCACCAATAACCTGAGTAGCTCTAAAAAAAACACAGTTTCGGAGAGAGAGAGCGTGTTTGTATTTATACGTTGAGATGCTTGCATCAGTAGTTGAAGCTCCTGTACTTGCCTTTATAAATAGAAAGATATAAGGCTCGTGTACATAATATGCACTCATCCGAACTTCCCTGATATGGGAAGGAAGACTCAAGGGATAATCCCTTGCCTAGCCGAGAGGCTATGATTGAACCGTGCTTACTTACTATACTGTATATGTACCTACACGTCAAGTGTTTTTAAAGCTGACAGATATTTTAAAATGTTTGTAATTGAATCTTGCGATTGTAGGAGATACCTGCGGGTAATCCAATTCAAAACTATACTAATAATTATGAGCAGTGGGAGAGGAGGGGGAGAGACTCACTTTGGGAAGTCAAATTGCACACAAACAGGTTGTTTGATCTCTTGTACGGTAAATAGTTTAGCCAAATAAAGATTACGATGAACAAATCCTTCAATTTACTTGGTCCACTGTTTACTTTTGATTAACTAACCCTTCAGCGAGTGCTTTCATATGGTCCCAATATAAGTCACCCCGTGTGGTGAGTCCATCTGGAACCAAGGGATACATATGGTATGTTCCATGGTACGGTGCCAATATTATATCAGCGGCTCTTTATCACCTTTACGGCCACAATAACAACTTACTTCACTGCGCACATTGCTCCGATTTCCCTCACAGAGTACATACATACATATGTCACTACAGAAAATTTTCCCTTGCCGATGGAGAGGTGGGAAAGTCAATCAATTAATAACTTGGGTTATGGATTTACGGAACTAACATATGATCTCCGAGCCTATATGTAATGATCGTCTTTATTTATTATAACTTGAATAATTATTTGTATTGTTTACAAATATATACATACTCTCCGAGGTTGTTGTGCACGTAATGAGATGATTCTTTGAGGAAGAAGGGAAAGTAAACATGGCTTGTGTGTGGTGGCGAAGATACCAGTGGTATCAGACTAGGATGATTGTGCATATAGAATCTATGATATTGATGATTTTTAAAGTGTACATACATTAGGTAAGAGGGGAAAAAAATTTTATTAGCAGGTTTATCGAGACGTAGCCGAAAAACAAATTGAAAAGCACGACTTGTGCAGTTAATAATATTTTAACGTGTAAAGTGATGTAAAATAGAGTCAGAGACTTAGGTGTCTCGAGCGAAGCCTCAGCATTTGTACATCCAGCTCTACTAATGGTATATGTTCGTATATCCCTGCATGTATGGATTTCCCTTCCATGTGAGATGCAGTAGACAGAGATTTTCCATGGCTCTACTGGGTGTTTGAAAATAAATAATGAGATTGTAGAACTCCGCCGTTTGCTGTTGATTCTCCCATTAAAAAATGAACCTCTTGGTAGAGGAGCGTCATTCTGGTCTCCTGTGCGTGTAATTAAAGTGGCTCGACTGAGTTATGAGCCTATAATGGAGCCCTCATAAATTTCCCAAGTTTTATGGAACCCTTTTGGTGGTTGCAAATCATAAAACCCATTTCTTTCATACAGATATGAGTGGCAGCGTCAGCTCTTCTCCCTTGTCTCTTTCCTGACTTTTTTCCACCAGCCATCCCTTCTCCCTGTGTTACCTTCCCTCATGTCAAGTTACTCCGCTCAAGTCAGGAAAATTGTAAATTAATCTACAGTCTCCTCCATGCATGCGTGTGGAGTCACTTTGTTTGTTTTCCATTTTATGTGGACATCCAGAGAGAGAGAGAGAGAGAGAGAGAGAGAGAGCTTCCCCACTCAAGCGCAATTTTTCTCAGGAATTCCGCAACAGAATGCGGAGATGCATTTTATTAACACAACTCATTCCTCATATTAGTAAGATTTCGGAGGTGAGGTGCTATTTCTACTCCTTCCTTATATCTATATGTATTTCATGCTGCCTACAGAATAACAGCCAAATACAACAGCACTTTTAATTGTGGGTTAAATAATCCCCCCACCTCAAAATGTCACGACAGGATTTTGAGCATATCATTTCCTGGCCCAGATTTTTTGTGGAAGGAAAAACAGGATTTAAAAATCTGTGCTTTCAAAATTCCCCCCCCCCGTAAAAACTGACGTCCTTCTTAACCAAAGGACAGAATTCGGGAGGTTTAATGGATGTTGTTGGTACAAATAGAGACAGTTTTTTTTTGGAGTAAGTTTTATTGTAGAAATCGCTCTTGTCTCGCACTCATTATTGAACCCTTGAAGTAGAAAGCTCTGAGAGGAGGAACACATGTAAATGTAATGGAAAGTATAAACATTGGTTTGTGGAAACAAACCCACTCTTAAAAATACTCAGGCTCAAAAGTGACACATAACAAGCATTGCGGATACAGGCGGGCTGGGAACTTGTTACCTCTCTCCTCCAACTTGTATTTAAAGGAGTCACTGAGATGGGAGAAGAGGTTGAAGCGGGAGCTTCTACACACGGAGCCAAATAGTACACCCAAATACAAATGGTATAGGTAATTGTAAGTAAGCCTTTGACTACACCTATACATATGTATGCTGGGAGTTACAGTAATGGAAACAAACACGGGAATCGTATCCCTGCCTTTTATTAAATTTGGTTTAAGTAAATGCTACGAGTGCTGCCACTCGTGCTAGGGTAATTTACAGCGATTCTTCGTGGCCTCAGTGGCTATTAAAAATGCCATTAGCTAAAGTTCGCAGTTTACCGAACATATCTAAGGGCGTTGTCCATGCCCCAAATTACCCAAGGGAGTCTCCGAAAAAAATAGCAATTGCACTGTACGAAAGAACCAACTCAAATGTGAATAATAAAGCTGAAGGGGCACAGATCCATGTATGTAGTTCACCCAGCTATGGGTTTATTCACAGAGATTCACCTCATGTTCTACTATCTATCTACACATGAACATCCTTACACAGGTAAATTCACTGGGTGAGATTACTACTTTTAGAGCATAAGTGCAGTTACTCTGGGAAGAGAGGATCCATTTCAATGGATATTTTGGGCCTACCTCCTCTGCCCCTATGGATGTACGTATGTACATAGCTATTGTGGGAATTGCCCGTGTCCCTATGTGGTGACTTGGAAGTGATTACTGCTTCTCTCCTCTACCTTGCCATTAGATACCAGATATGTAGCGATGTAATGAGACCCAGGGTGGTCAGTCTTGGTGAAAAGGTTGGTAAAATTATTAGTCTCAGCAATTTTTACCAAATTTCCGTGTCACTCTGCCAGGTATATTCTCAAGTGATCATAGGTTTTACCTTCTTAGCCCATAAGGGTCAGTTGTCATTTGAGCACCTTATTTGGCCTCCGCTCTCCAACTTTTTGCCATTCTGTCTACTTATCCCCAGCTTATCACAGACTGTGTAGTAGGGATTGAACGTGCTTAGCCATTTTTGCTCGGGTTCAAGTCATTAAAAGTAGCGCGCAAGTTGGGAGCTTAACACCTGTACGCTGGTTCTTCAACTCGGGGTATATTTCCTCGGGAGGAATTCTATTGTTAAATTTAGTTTGTTTTTTTTTTAGTCTTGAGAAGTAAAGATGCTAATTTTGAGAAACTTTCGAGATCAATTTCAAGAAAAACTCCTGTCTTGAGTCAATAAATTGCTAAGTGAGGGAATCGAAGGAATGATCTCCGCTGTGGGAAAGTTGTCCCTCCATGTAGTATCTAAATGATGAGACAATACTACTATGTACGTCCAGATTGTCCTCATGAGTGGAAGGGCTGCAGCCTAATTTTCTGAAGGCATGATATGAGAAGGAAAAGTGTAGCAGAGGCTAACGAGATGTATGTATGGGACGAGAGGCACAGCAGTGAAGAATGACGAGGTTAAAATCATCATGTCAATTGAGGCATGTGATACTACTCTGACGGAATTAGAAACGTGTCGTACAGGGCTGGCTATGATGGACACTTGTATGTATATCTGAGTCTGTACGAGAGGAAAAAGACCTAACTAAGTCAAGATAATAATTTCCAGTACATTTCCAATTTTGCGTGTATGTACAATAAAATGAAAGCCAGAGTCTACAAGAAGCAGAACAAGAGGAGCTTGGCATTACGCGCACTTTTTTCCCTCCCTGCGTTACTTTAGTCTTATGAAGTGACTGGCCTATTTTTACTTGTTTCGTTCATATACTGATTATATTTTCCCTTCATTGTGCCATCCCAGAGAGAAAATCCTGTGTGTGGTAGATACATATATCTGTACATATGTATATCTATAGAGACAGAGAGACAGAGGGTAAGGCCGTACCGTAAGTACGAGAACATACAGATCAGATACTGCTCGTACAATATGCTCCTAGCTTTTGCTAAGGATAAATAACATTACACAGCATATAATTATTTTGACTCACCTGTATTTGTTTGTGCATCTGACAGTTTCTTGCAATCTCAAGTAGTTTATTTCTTCCACTCTAAAGACTGTCTCCTGCATCATCACAGATTGTCATAATCAAAGTACAAGTTGTATCACCAGAACTGTGTGCTGGGCTCCATGACATACACTGTATGGTTGGTCCATTGATAGGGAGAGGAGAGAGAGAAGGATGGGGAGTTTTTTTTTAAAGGCTTCCTACAAATCCCAAAGGCTTACTTACTTAAAGGATAAGGACACAAGGAAACTTGTATAAATATCATAGCCATGGTAAAGTTCTTAATTGAAAAGTGTGAAAATCTTTGTGAAGTGTGATTGTGATAGGATGAGCTGAGTCATCAGGTGTGTAACAGAAGACTTAATTTTTTTATATTGTATGTATATCTACCCTGACTGCATCATCTCCTGGTGCTCTGTATCCTCTTTGTGAATTTATTCCCTGTATTATAGCCCCACAGTTTTTTTTTGATATGTACACTCGAACCCGCAGACACATTTCCAAGAGAGTTACCACAATGCAAAAGGTTGTATGTACAAGAGGCATGAGGATGGTAATTCTCTACAGTGTGGGACACAGACACATTATAATCCATCGTCATTAAGTCTGTAGGTCTCCACCTTTGACGTCCTACGTGTCTCAAATGTATTTCCTTCCATAGATATTAGTTTAATTTCAAATTTGTACTTGTTCCTTCGACTCGACCATTTTATCTCCTTGAACAGAAAGCAGCGTGAGGCATCGTCCATCCTGATTCCGATAATTACCTGTATCTCACTTGTTGTTGTTCTGTTCTATTTCTATATAATTACAATTCAAATCCCTTTTTATATTTCTTTAAATGTGTAGGAAGCTACAAGCCTCACAAAAAATTCCTACGGACTCAAAACATAGAGATAACTACACACACACACACACTCACACACACACTCACACACACACACACAGAGCAGATCCCACTACCAGAACATACCCACTATTTTTTATCCCCGCAATTTTCTCCTCCACTACTGCATAATATATATGGTGACTCTAATTTAGGATCTCCCCCCGTATGCTTCATGTATCTACTTATTGTGCGAATGAGTTCATAAGGAAATAAATGATGCTAGTAAAATTGTATCATCAATGCTCTCCGAACAATGAGTCATATACATATGAGCTGGCATTTCAAAAATGAAATTCTTAAAGGGTCTTCAAGAGTCAGGTATCTATGCATTCCAGCATTGTGCGAAATGTCATGTTCCTTCATGTATGTGTAGCACTTCAGAGAAATAGATACCTCAGTACTATAAAAGGATAGCATGGAAGACAGTCGGTAATTTTGTAACTGTTTCGTCCAAAGGAACGTCCTAGCTGCATCTCTCTGACATGGGTTTTCTATAGGTACAGTAAGCATTTTAGCATGTTCTTTATGGACTCTCGTACAGAGGGTAAAAGCATACATACATACATACATACGTGCAAGCTAATTCCTTATGTACTGTAAATTCCTATATGGGAAAGTACACAAGTGGAGTACCTTACAGAATGAAGAGGGCGGGTTGGAGGATTTCCAATGGGATAGATACCTATAGGCTGGTTCGAAAGAGCTTAGAGGTCGTAGCCTCAAATCTGACGTCTCATTAAGATCTTATTCACTCACTGTCAGCTTGATATACGTACTCTAAAATTGACTTGGATTCCTTCACATGATTTTCAAATTTTTCAAAATTCATGTCAGCAAATAAGCGAGCGGTTCAAAGTGTCGTAGGGTTTTTATTGTTTTTCTTTCTCCTCTTTTTCTTGTTAGTTAACTCTGCCCCGCACGTATCTGTCTCTACTGCTGCCTATTTAGTTATCACGTTTCTCTCAGTCTTTCCACCTCCTTTCCTCACTTGTGCTCAGGGATAGTGACGGAGCACGAGAACATTCAACTCCACGAATACCGCTAAAGTCATTTAAACGTGTACCGTAGATATAATGTAGTATCTGTGGAGCTGTTCCGAGTCTACATTTAGTAACTACATGTAATGCGTAGTCTATCTGTAATGTACATATAAAAAATCTCGTTTGTTTTTCTTTCGAAACCATTTATGTATCTATGTAGATACACGGGGAAATAATGTGAAGGATGGGAGTTTGTAGGGTGAGCAGTTGCCAATAAGTTGAAATTATGGAGTGTCGCTCTCAACCATACTTCTTTTTGATACATTGTCGTTTTTTCCCATCCCGACAAGTATTTACGTATTTATGATGAATCTGCTCACAATTTACTTAATTTTTTCACTAAAAGTTTCCTACATCGTTTGTAGCTCATCTGTCTTTTTTCATGCCCACATTTCTGTAAAATTTACAGACACAAATGCTCAGAGTCAAATCTGAATTGAGGTGATGCTCGATTGCTATAAGGATTCTGGAGGCTTGCTTTGACAGGAATGAGGATACTTCAAAGGTATAAAAACCTGAGAACATCGGCTCGGACAAAACCATCACTAGTATATAGTCTGAAAAAAAGTTTTAGATTGAGTACATTTTTTGAGGATGATGAACGCAGGGAGAGAGAGAGAGAGAGAGACATAAGCATTGTCCGTCTTTCTGCATTTCTTATGTAAAACAGCTCGACGATATTTTCCCAGGATTAAGCACGTTTTCTCCACTACCTTGGAGAATAATTGTGAGAAATTATTGACTCGGACCATTATTTGTCTTTGAATTTGGTTAAACGGTCCGGCATAATTTATAGCAGGCGGTAAGAGCGTTTCAATTTAGCTTCACCAAACGGAATTTGTCTTGAAGCTTGAGTAAGTTCTGAGTGATGTGTAAATGTAATTATGTATTTACAAAAGTGGACTTGAAGCTACTTTGCTTGAATTCAACATATGTGGCCGTATGAATTGAGTCTACAGGGCCCAAAAGCACATGAGAGGGTTATTGACATGTAAAAAAAATCCTTTGAAACAAAAAAAAAAGACGTTTTTGTATGAATCTTCTTGTTGGATTTTCTTGCAGTCAAGAAAATTTAATTAGTTGGTTCTTCTTCATCTTGTTTGCTCCTTTTTGGCTTTTTACCCGCTTGGGCATGGATATGTGTGACGTGCCTTGTACATACATACACCAATCCCTGAGTACTCTTTCTTTCGTATATGTACAGAGGATTGGAGGATAAGCCTCGGGGCAGAGGAGGGAAAATGTTGGTAATGTTATTACTGGGACGGAAAAAGTGTGATCTGAGAGTGACCTCCCGAGTCATAATATTTGATACTAATTAATAGAACCTATGAAGTAAATGAGATCTGGGGAGTCAGGGCTTGTTAATACGCTCTCATTTGTAAGAGTGTTTCACTTCCTTCACACCTGCTCCCTAGTATAAGAGGCTGTGTG
Organism: Allacma fusca; assembly: GCA_947179485.1. Taxonomy (NCBI): domain Eukaryota; kingdom Metazoa; phylum Arthropoda; class Collembola; order Symphypleona; family Sminthuridae; genus Allacma; species Allacma fusca. The sequence continues at coordinate 18,815,009 of OX359250.1, read as the reverse complement.
TCTTGTGGAAAATGTGGTGTCTTCAAGAATTTTTTCCCAAGTGTCGGCATCCCACTAATAGTAAAGAAAGAAGCACTCACGCTGCGTAGATCCAAACTGGCCGGATTAGATGGTAAGATGAGGACCATTATTACCATTAGCATTCACATTTTGAAGCACAGGACAAAGAATATAATTATATAAAAATATAATACACCATTTAAATGAATGCAGTGAAGTCAAACAGGATGGGACTTGGTATGATTGCACAGGGAGGTATTGTTTGTGGGGAGGTATGGACATGATTTTTACAAATATACTCTTTCATCTCTGTAATAAGTGGAGCTTAGTGGGGACTTCAGAGAGGGCTTTTTCATATTCAAAGATATATATTGAGAGGCTGAGACTTACGACTATTACAGAGAAATAGCGCTTGTCGGCAAAACAGTGGATCACGACTCGAGAAATGTGAAAAGAGTGTAAAAAGTGACTGGACACTTGCTGGGAAGTAATTAAAATCATGTGAAATCGGGAAATCGTTCGAGAGGTTCACCTGGGAGACGTAATGCACTCATTAGTCATTGACTTTTTTACACGCTTGAATAATTAGCCACAAGCGAGGAAAGATGGGCGTAACTAATCGAGTGTACTAAGCGCCGCAGCAGGACTAAATCTCTTCCCTCTTGCCCGCCTTTTCTGATCCCTATAGTTGATAAGCCCAGAGACGGCATATTATACACCCTTCCATACATATCCTCATTCCCTTCAGCTTTTTCTCCCAATAAAAATACATAAGCACTGTTACTTTATGTCCTTTACACTGTTTGTGTACATGCGACTAATCATCAGTGAAGTGTACATTTAGAAGTAATGTGGTCTCTGGTTCTGCTCACTGGGAGAGGGACCCCCAAAAAAAATCTAAACTATCACAACAAGACATTCAAATCTCATGTTCTTGCTCATGTCTCTTATTAATGTGCTCTACATCACACTCCGCTTACTACACACATACATATATACTTGCACTACCAATTGTGCAAAATATCTTGAACGAGGATTTTGTAACTGCAGGATGCTACTCCAATCTTGCTCCATTTGTTTATACAAGTAGGTATCTACATATGAGTCTACAGGAATTTTTGTCTTTTAAAATATTCATAATAATTATTCGCCAGCTATTAAATTCTCCACGGAAATTACCTTGCCCTAATAATAATCCGGCTGCGGGAAAAGGAGCGTTAAGTTGTTGTTCTTACTTAACGGAGCGGAATCACCTTAGGGCTTGAGTCAGGAAAAATCCCATTTTTTTCCTTTTTCACAATGAACTCCTTTCACTTTATAAAAAGGACAGTTATTTTTGAAATTAATCCCTGGTCATTTCTAGATAGTTGCTCTAAATTATCTGCATCGTAATTTATTCAGATGTGTGCCCCCTCCCCTCCTCTTGCATAAATGCATTTCACTTGTATTCGGTTTTTGCTATTTCTTGTCATACTAGTTAAAAAACGGATTAGGTCTGTTGATATTTAAAAAGATTTGAAATTTCTACCCAAAGAGGAAAAAACCTCTGAATGGGGCTTTCAAAATTGAATTATGTTGTAGGCTCAGATCTCGATTTAGATGGAAGTGAATGCCCAGTGATAAAAAAAATTAACATTGGAGATGCACCTGTGGGTCTGGAGCATATTTCACTCAGGTAGAGGCTCGTCTCTATTTGCATCGTCCCTTCAGTCGGTGTCGGTTTATTTTCTATCTGATTAGATTCGATCTCATCTAACCCTTTTTGTATGGATTGGGATACTTCTCAAACGCACACGCTTTGTACTCTTCCCTACCTCTCCTGGACTTGCTGCTATTACATTAGATTTGGTTTTAGTCCTGTTTCCCCTTAAAATCTGTCCCGCTCATTGGTTCGAGTGTTACCAACACTAAGAATAATAAGAATTCAAAATATGTTTAACCTCCAGAACAGAGTAACTGTCTGGACTCTTTGCGGAATTAAATTTAAAAAAAAAGGACAGTGGGTTTGAAAATAAATTCAATGTCTGTAGCTTCTCTTTGCTATAACGATACTGGGATGATTCCATTGGGTCAACTTGTCATATTACAAAAAATACGTAGATGGATATAAGCTAGGTTGAAGCTTCATTGGAGTTAGAAGCCAAGATTTCTTTGCAGGATGGTGTCTTGAGGGATATGAAGTTAATCTGGTAATTTGTACTAGTCTTTGTTGTGTATTACAAGGTTACCGACACTGATCAGTTTGTTGCCTGTGAGTGTGTGTGTGTGTGTGTGTGTTTGTGGGAGCATGAGGGTGCCATTAAGTGAGAAAGCGTTAAAAGATATTATTTACACGTTTGTGGGCATTATCCACAATATCCAAGTTAATTGAAATGGTGGGTTTGAGCTTGATAAAGGTAATTTTATACACAGGACTTTAAGTGCTTGGGTAAACAGGTACAGTGTCTGCAAGTGAATCCGCACTGACTGCAATGGTATGCGGACACTCTAGCTTGCATATACATGTATTACCATATTATAAAATCATATTTCCCTGGGTCGTAGAGCCGAGATGTCGATAGAGATGAAGATCAGATGAAACAAGGCTATTAAATTAAGTAGACAAAAACGTCCCAGACAAGTTTTGCTACACAGAGATAGAGAGAGAGGGAGAGAGAGAGAGAGAGAGAGAGAGAGAGAGAGATAGTGTGAGTGTATAAGTTAGCTCTAGACCATACATTTATTTCCTGTCCATGGAAAATGTGATAGTCTGACGGAGAGGAGAATGTATAGAGGGATGAATGTATCACAAAGCATTCATAACTTTTGAAAATGCTGAGCTTTTAGAGTTGTTTTTGCCCTGGGCAGCAGAAACCAACACACCTTTAACATGCATGACACGTCTTGGCAATTTATTTGCATCTCCAGTCTTGAACTATGACTAAAGTAAAATTAACAACTATCAACTCGTTTAGTACTTGAGCGTCTATTTAGTCAGGTTCTCTGGGTTGGTTTCTCTCAGTTTACGGTCTGTAAGCTTGATAACATTCTACTCCTTGCTGCCGTCTCTCTCTCTCTCTCTTCCTTTCGTGAAGCATCTCCTATTGAAACTCTCATAAAATTTTTCCCTTGCTTGTACTGTAGTAGTAGTCGTAGTAGCGGAGTGTATGAGTGTGCTGGTACTTAAACGCAAGTTTAACACTCTCGACGTCCAAGTATGTATACTTGAAGAGGGAAGGAAGGAGGCTTTAAAATGATACAGAAGAAAACTGTACAATTTTTTGTCTATTATTTTGCGGTCGTGATCTTGCGATATGCGGCTATATAGGCACTTGGAAATTTGTACTAGCATGAAATGCCTAAAGGAAACTGAAGCTGTGGAGGGAATGCATTTTTTGCCTTTCGCCAGCAAATCAGTGGATGTCTTGGCAATTCCCTCTGTAATATGATGAATGACTAGCGTATAGCGATGGCTAGTCAGCGTGTAGCACTTGTGAAAATACTATCGCATCCAGTTGTGTATAGTAATTAAGTGACGAGCGTGCAAGAGCTTTTGTAGATTCCATATTATGTATGTATGTATATGCTGTGTGCAGACCGTGAGTCCTCAAAACGATGGGTCTCTGTGCATACTACATAGCCTTCCTGGGTATATAGACGTTGTTGAAGGAAACCAGAACCAAAAGTCTGGTGAAGTCAAATAAGTAGCCGTGATGACTGACTGTGTGTAGAAAAAATATAGTACTATAGGGAGGAAAAATACATTCTACGCCAGCCTGAGTATGTAAAATAGGAGTGGCTCTCTCATGCCTCGCTGTCAACTTGTTAACTAGATTTCAGCATCTGCGACAGATTTTCCACAACCCAAACACTTTCCCCTTGGTTAATTGTAAACTACGAATATTAAAATGTCAGCAATTTGCAGCTCTGCAAATCCTCTAGCCACTAACGAGGTGGGCGTTCTGCATTTACTTCAATGAGCCAGGGTGATAGTCTACTTTGGAAACATTCACAGAGTCATTGTATTTCAACCAGTTGTATTTGTGTAGCCTTTTTCATATACCCAACCCTAAGACATGGATACTTGTTCCAATATGGAACATATTTGTAAGAACACAATTACCCACATTTTTTAGTCCAAGATTTCAAGCCAGAAGTATCTACTCCTTATGACTTTAAATTTCCTGGTAATTATAAAGCAATATTTTAAAAACTTTCTATTGACAATTGTTTTTTTTTGGTTTGCTATTGAAATAAATGTTAAGCTAAAAGAATTCTACGTGCTCAAATTTAAAGTAGTGCTTTTAGGAAATGAATACATACATAATTACATGAAGGGGATGAAGGATGGTTTTGTTCAATGAATTTATTATTATTATTGTTTATTCTCAACTTTGAATATTTGTTAGCATGGATGTGGGTATTAGCCTCTGAAAATGTCTCAATGCTTGCGTTCCTTACATCATAACAGCTGACTTACGGGAAGTTGATTGAGGCTGTCAAGTTTGAGTCAATACAGGAATGTCATCAGTTGGGGTTGTTGGAATGAGAAATACTATTAGTTTCTTGTTTGTACAGGAGCACAATACAGGAGTAGTTTTAGCACAATAACTTTCAGTTTCTTGGACTCGAAATTATGAGTTAAGTTTGCAGAAGTTCATGGAGTATATAATTTGTCGAACTCGTGAGGTTGCGTAAGAAGAGGCAGATAATAAATTGAAGGTGAAGAAACTCCCGTCAATAGATTCTCCTGTAATGGGAAAGCATATGTATACCCAGGGTTAGGGTTAGCCTTCACAGTCCCTACCGTCGTGGATGATTTGTCTGTGCTCCAGACTAAAATTTGTTTTCCCAAGTCATTGAAATCGAAAAAAATAGTTCGGTATGGGGATGATAGGATCAGACGTAAGTACATGGGCTGGAAGCTGGAATGTACCATGTGAGTGTGCGGAATTGTAATCTATCTGTCAAAGTAATGGTGGAGATTGATAAGATAAAAACTACCGTTCATTTGTACACTTACAGCTCCAAATGTCTAGATCCAAGTTGCAATAAGTCAAAGGGGTTTAACCTAAAATCCTTGTAGCAGGTCAAATTAAATAATTAATTATACAGAACCACGTTCATAGTTCATGGTTAATGCTCAACGTTTTCCCCCCAGTCCACGCACTTATTACTAGTACTGGAGGAAATTATCATTCGCTCATGAATTATTCATTGGCATATTGGAAATGACAGGAATATTTTTGACAAACATCGACCACTTTACGGTATTTTATCCCATGGGACCTTCTGCATCCTTTTGTCTTGCTAATTTTCCTAGTTTCCTGGGGGAAAAAATCGTTACCTGTTTTTTTTTTAAATACTAATCATTATTCGATACTGTGTGCTACTTCCGTATTTTTAAATCTGTACTACTATTATTAAGCCAGATGAAATTTAGAACTTATGTAATTATATATGCAGCCTGTGAAACGTTTTATTTATTATGGTAAAATTTCAGATGTGAAGGAACACTAGTATCTAGGATTTGAGAGATCCATGGAAGGATGAGATTTAAAAAATGAACTTTATTACAAGGAACCCATACGTCTAGAGTAATGTGGAAGGGAGAAGTAGCTCCGTGTGGTGTTAAAAATTAAGCACTGTTGTGTGGAAGAAAAAAAAAACATGGAAAAAATTGGTGGAAACCCAATTGAACTGACATTGAAGGAACGGGGTAGTCACATGGAGATTACACATAAATCCGTGATTAATAGGAAATCAGGTGTGTACTCTGATTTGAAGTGATGGGATGTGATAGATGTGACTCGGTGTGAGGTTTTCCTTTGACTACTTCCCTATGGAGATCCACTTAATATTTTTATGTAATAACATTTTGCTCCTTAGTATAGCAACTTCCAGGGATTCTGTCCTTCATATTACCATCCTATCCATGTGTACCACACAGTGCAGATCCTGGACATCCGTATGTTACGAACCTGCATTTAATACTGTATGTGGATAATTACCCATACGTACATACTTATCTGCCTGTAATCCTCAGCGGAAAAAAACAAGGCAGATACACAGACACACACACACAGGAGAGGAGGAGATACACATAAATACTCTGTATTGGCACTTGGTGGGATTGTGAAGGACCAGACGAACTATTTAGCTTGACCTCACGTGGCGCTCCCCATGAACATCGTCGTCAATATTTGACTGAAACTTCCCAACCTCCGTTTGCCCAACTTCCACTCCTTGTTAATAGGGGATGTATAAAACTCAAGGGTTAAAACTCCCTACAAAATATCAGACTTTTAGTACGGATTTCTACAGGACATAAACGTCCCGAGAACTTCCTGCAGCTTCTCTGTAAAAGCAGACACAAACCTACGGAATTACCTTAATTCATGGACGACTTTAATAATAAATTGAAGGCATTTATGCATTATATTTTTAAGCCTACAAAAGTTTATAAGAACAAGAGTCTTTGAGAAATCTGAGGGTTCTTACAAAATGGTAATTGTGAGGATGGACAAGAGCAGATGAAAGAGTAAGGTATAGGGATTAAAAGTACTAGTTCACATTTACAAGAGATATGTTCCTAATAAAGAACAATAAATATTAAGGTCCCTAATAAGTTCAATTACTTTTAGAGCCTTCTCCTTGTGTGAACTTTCCCTTTTAATTGAGAGTGGTCCAAAAGTGGAAATACATTTGTGTATTTGATAACATTAGTATATTTTAATTTTTTTTTTGCGGGATAAAGATTCTGTAGTGAGGTACATGGGACGGAGGGGCATAAATGGGACAGCAATTAATATGTTTATCAACTTACTTGCTAAATGTGCCAACCATCTATGAGGCTATCCATATATGTTTCAAAGGTTTTGCCAATCATCATGCTCGCCCACTGCCCTAAGTGATGTTCCACTTGTTTGTTCATTCCTAATGTTTTAATTGGTTGGGTGTCATGACGAGCTTTTCATTTGCTTCCCTCTCCCCTTGTCCCTACCTCATTTGTCAGAGTAAGAGAGGGGCTTTGTCAGTTTTAATTAAATTAAAATTTTAGGTAAACGTGAGCTTGAGTCAAGGGCTCGGCTCCCGGCGCTCAGATTTATTACTTGTTACAAAATATCCCATGGAATTTATTAATGTATGGTACATTACCAGCTCCGTCCGATCATGATTGATCACCTTTGCTAAGCTGCAGGGATTATCGGGACACTCTACGGTCCCCTTTCATACACAGTGTATATACTAAACATTTGTTTGCAAATCAGACATTTCCCATTCGCAAATTCCAATCTGAGTTTAAAACTCACTGGGAGTAATAATGAGAATTCCACATGGGAGCCCTTCCCCTAGGAGGCTTTACAGAATTCACTTAATTGATTTGCAAACATTCTATGATAATATTTTTTAAATTGGGCTCACGAGAATTGATAGAGTTAATCTTTTATTTACTTAATCTGTTTTATAGTCGTGTCGGCTCGCCAGCGAGAGAGGCACGTTACTTGGATTTTTCCAAGACCGAAGTCCATACATTTAGATATTTGGCTATTTGGCAGCTAGCATAGTAATTAGCTCGAACTTTAAGTTCCACCTGAAATATTTCACTTGAATGAAACTGCTACACTGCGAGCATTGGGAAGGCAGAAAAGTATTCATCTTGATAACGCCCACTAGGAATAGTGTCATTCATTTAAATATGGAAGGTAATCACAGTAGTACTTCTCATGTCAAACAAGGTCCGTATCAGTGTTATATAGCACTGATTTCTACAGCCACATTAATCGTCAAAGCTGGAAGGGTCCAATTTGAGTAATAACAACGGAGCGCCGTTGAACCAGCACGTAAATTCTTGCCAGGTTGTCTAGTCTCGATATGTAAATATTTTGAAAAAATACTGGGAATTGGTATTGAAATTAGGTGACAAGATAATTTGTAACCTCTGTAAAATAATACATAATACAGGCATAACATTGTCACTCCAAAGTTATCCAGACTGCACGTTCTCCCTCATAGTACAGACCATTGCCACTGTAAAGAAATAGGGACATTAGTTATCTCCAGCCAAATGATCACGAGCTGATCACCTCATATGTGTGACCAAATATTACACACTGATTGATAATCAGTGAAAGTAACCATTGCCACTGGGATGAATCCCCCCGCAACAGTTCAGCTGGCCACTGAACACGTGTAGCTCTACAAAATTCTAGTTTGATAAGAGTCGATGTTCGTGCAAACTGTCTCTGCACCATTGACAGTTTTGACGAAGGCTGGGATTCCTACTGGGACCTGTATGTGAGGATCATATCAAATATAATGCACTAAATTGTTTGCGCAACATTGTGTAACTACTACTAGAATGGAAAAAGTAGTCTTTCTGGACATTTCTGGATTGACTTGTTCCGGCTCAAACTAGAAAATAGGAATGGAAGGTGAATGAATTGGTCTCCAACGGAGGATTTTTATTTTTTAGCAGTCCTTCTCCTATAAGAGGAGTTGCGTTAATATGATAAGACATGGGAAGGTCGACGTCAAAAAATTTGAATGATATTTCAGCGGTCAGATGATGACTGTTCTTACAAGGAAAAATATGGGATGTAGGGTCTTGTTAGTGTCAGGCTCTGTTTTGTCTTTGGAAGTCTTTTCGATCACACCAGGGAGTTAGAGTAAATGTGGAAAAAGGGTTGGCTTCATCCACCACTCATTGGTCGGTAGGTGGAATGAAGAGCGTCGGCGGCAGCGTGTAAAGACCTTCTTTAATTATGATTACAGAGCATCTCGTCATGTTCAAAGAGGATGAATGGGCCGCGTCCGACCTGTAAAAGTTACTCATCAAACCCACACGACCTCCCCAAAAATTCTCCTGGGCTGTGTATAAGTATAATTATATGTACATATGTATATGTCTATCCCGATCCTGACAGTTCCTATTGTGCTACATGGTTTGTCTTAAGCTGATTGTGTGAGTCTTCCACGGTCTTTCTGTTCCTATACAGTATAAAAGCCAAGTGAGGCACTTCACTCCAACATGTATAGCTCTATGCTCTGGTGGTATATTCCCCATTAAAGTTTTTGTATATTGGAATCCTTAAAACATAAACTTTACTACTGGACTTTCACATTCACACCATCACACGTTCCACCCACTGGTTTTTTTTTACACTTCAAAGTGGTACAATAAATTCCAGTCATTTAAGAATTACTCCTCGTCTCCGGATAAATATGGTAAAGATCAAGGGCCAGATCAGAAAATGCGTTCCTTCTAATTCTGTATTAAGGCCATCCGCACTGGGATTGGAGGGCAAGGGAAAGAAATGTTAATTACTAAAAAATCTAACTAATTTTTCTCAGAGGCGCAGCGGCCTGTTATTGTTACGAAAAAAAAAATGAAAGTAATAGAACTGCAAAGTATTAAGCATAATAGGGTTGTAAATGTGACATTTAACTAGTTTATATTTAAACCTCATGGGTTTTTTCCCTATGCAATTTGTTTTCAAGCTCTGCTTTCTAATTCTGAATTTAGACTTCAGTGCTGTTCCCTTTCTGTTATTCCATTTGTCCTGGTCCTCTCATCTGTCGCAGTGTGGAAGGGAATACAATAGTGTCGGAATTGTCATCCCTTGTCATCAAACATAGACGACATATTTCATATAGGCTAGCTGCGAAAATTGCAGTATTAGTTTTTTTTTCTATGGAAGAAAACCCGAGTAGTAGTTCCTTCACGGACTGAGTTTCATCTCATTCCTTACAACTGTCACAGACTTAATACTATTTTTATTGTTGATTAGCACGGTCTACATAATCCTGACATTTCTATCGTGAAAAAAAAAACTAGTTTAATTGGTGATACCTTATTTTGTTTAATGTGGTATTGTTCTTTGTAAAGGTTATTTTTATTAAAAATGAATCTCTCAGTCCTCGTTTGAGACAATTACATAAGCACGTTGTCAAATTGGAGCCACTTCTTGCTTGAAATAATCAGTTTAGCGTGAGGGCGATTTCTTCACACGTCCCTCCTTTCTCCCCTTTAGTCAGTGTTTTTTGAAGCTACTCCATCCCAAAACATGTAGACCTCAGGTTTGAGTAATTTTCGCTAAAAATTTTCTCCTTCAGAGAACATCCTTGCATTTATTTGCATTTAGAGATTTACTACACCACAAAATTGGTCCTATTAAATCAGTATGGTTGCGTATGAATAGAAACCATGGAGCGATGACGCTACAGTAGTCACATCAAGTCGAGTAGTCCAACATACACATGACACTTGCAATAATTCTGATAATAGCTACCCATGTGCTTTTTTTTTTTTTAAGTGGCGCCTGAGTCTTAAAGTAATTAGGTTTCAGACCGTTCGGGTTATGAGCGTCATTGGAGAGAAACGCAGAAGCGAAGCAAACAGGTGAATCAGAAGGTGTAGAGTTCAAAGTAAGAGTCAGCAAAAAAAAAAATTATCTTTTTAGCTCACACCAGAGAATAAAGTATGATTGAGCAAATAACAACTAGTACAAAAATAAAACAAGGTAAATATTTAATCTATGGATTGAGTGTTGGTTCAAAGAGGTATTTATTTTACCCTCTTGAAGCTCAGCACAAGGAGTAAATTTAGCCTTAAAACATGCTATGAATGGACTGCTGTGACAAACACCAACCGTTCAATAAGTCATTATGGAGCAACAATGTATGTATGTATAAAGAGCCAAGCATTGAACTCAGAGCTGGGCTTAAGGACGGTCAAAGCAAACAGAGATAATTATGTTTATATATATGAAGTGCATGCACACAAAGGGAATAATAGAGCAATAATAATTAGTCATGCAGACACGTGCGACAATAATAATTGGATTAAGAGACGAAATGACTGTTAATGGAATCCAGAAAAATCACACTTAACAATACTCACTGTATGTTTGTCTGATTGGTTACAATATTATTCCTTCTTAAGATTCCTCTCTGATTATACTCCTGATAGGGAACTCTGTCTTGCTTCAAGATGTTTGGAGTGGACGGACATACATACATACAATACATACGCTCTTTTCCCTGCTGTGCTGATGGTTGCACCAGAAGTAAACAGTTTTTGTGGGGACATACTGTATAGCACACACAAGGATGTGGCAATGTAGTATAAGTAGTGAGAGAGCAATGGGGCTCGAATTTGTCTACAAAGAAAGAGGTATGCATGGTGAAGGGGTGAAGCTCACCAAAAGATCACAGTAATAAAAGAATCTAAGGGTAAGAATAGAAGGACGAGCCTCCAGGGTGGCTTTGCTGTTGTGTGAGTAATGATCTCATCTCTCTGATTGACACCCTGACGGCATGGCATTATCTGGACAATTACCTGCCCTCTGTGATTAATGAACTATCCGTCTATCTTATGAGATGCACATGTATTCTAATAATAGCATACATGCAGGACGGACTCTCTCATTTGCTACCTTTAAAAAAGTATCTACTTTGGCTGAGTCTCTCTCCACTGCCTCAGTGGAAGTTAACGATTTCAAAGCAGGAATATAAGTACGACTATAGGACTCACACACTACCAACTCTTGAGGAGTCCATGGAGCAATAAATAATGCCGTGATAAAGATGGACATTAAAAGTGTAAAAGTTGTGTATATATTTTTTCCAATTACGTTGAATTACGTTGCAGGAGCTACCTTGACTTTCGATAATGTAATCACAATAATTAACATACACATAGTTCAAAACATTGCCAAGTCGGGGAAAAATTACTTCATCACAAGTTACACACAGACACTACATATATGTACATATATTATATATATATATAATTATATATATCTATAGCTCCTCTCCGAAGGAACATCTTGATGTTCGGATGAGTGAGACGGACAGGGTAGTTTTAAGTGTAATAATAATCATCATCCGTCTTGCCACGTGTGATGTGCAACATTACCATTTTGATGTGAGCATAGCTATATCTACATAATATATGCTCATTCATACTTGTATGTCAACTCTGGCTACAGGGTCTTATAGATATGTAATTATAGATATATATATAGACGCATATGTATGATTGAGGAGTCCTCAGTGAGGATGAGTTTTCAAGTACAACTGTTTAATTCGGAAGCTTCTCATTTGCAGGGAAAAAATGGCGCAGTCTGACAACGGATGATCGACGACCGTTTATCGAGGAAGCAGAGCGACTCCGTGTTCTTCACATGCAGGCTCATCCTAACTACAAATACCGTCCGAGGAGACGCAAGACAACGAAACGGAGTGGAGGAGGCTGCCGCCGTACTAATGAAATGCTTCTCCCACAGAATCAAGAACAGTACACATTCCCTGGTTTCCACACACCTGATGCTTCACCCACTGCCAGCCCAGACCTGGATCATACCAAAGACTTCCGTGGACGTGGCACACTTCCCAATGGTAATTTCCTTTTTTGTTTTTCATTCTGTCACCAGAAGTCCTCCTCCAAGTTACTGTTGTACTGTAGTCTCGCATATTTGACTGAAAGCTTTTTTTTTTTTGAGAGAAAAAAAAATATGTCACCACACTATCTGTCTGGCTGATTTATGATAATCCGCTAAAATTATTATAACCAGAATGTAATTATTGTGGGAGATGAGTGCCCAAAGGAGGAACCGTTTAAAAAAATATGGACGACTCGCCTGCAAAAATCCGCATGAGGAAAGTAATATCGTCCACTCATGGTAACAAATTATGGATTATGAAAACCATAGTAGCGACTATGGAATTAATATTAATGACCCGATAGACAATAAGAAAACTCGGTAGTCTGAACAATTCAGGATAACTACTTGGCGAGAAAAACGGATGGTAAAATAATAATAATAAGTGGAATAGAAAAGATTTTTTACGCACGGCGTAAATAATTTTAATGATAATCATAAGTCACAAAAATAGAAGTGTGGGACTTGCCAAGTCATCACTTTGCTACATAACTCCCGTTGCAATCCAACCCTTGTTATAGTATAGACCATTTTTATTAGTACTTGAGAAGTAATGCTCCGCATATGCTGTCCCACTCAAAAAGCTACAGTTGAGTTAAGTCCGTACATGGGGGCTGGCTCCAACTATCTACTTTTTTCGAGGGAAAAAAAGAATCCGTCAAAAGCTCATGAAGAGAGTAATAATATCTCAAGATGTTTGAGATACTCACTTATGAAAGTGTACATACTTGCTACGTACATACATACATACATGGGGCCCTCATACACTAAAATCTAAATACCCACCTATAGTCCATTCAATGGGAGATGCCTCGATTCTTGTTTGGAGTATTCATGTAAAGTGAGGAACGAAATGAGTGACTGCTTATCACTCAACAATTGATGCCTCCTGTATATATACATACGAAGACAAAACCATTAGCACAAGTATAAGTAGATACTCAGAATGGCTCACAACATTAACTTAACCAGAGATATTTGAGGGCTGCATATGGCTTTAAGCTTAAATACCTGAGTGCTCATGATCATGGTATATTGTCATTTTGAGTATGTGGAAGTATACTGGCTTGTGAGAGACTATACTATACGATAACTGAGCCATTGTTATGATTCCTGGTACTTGCTCACCGTTACGGCAGCCCGTGATTACAACCACAATTACCACCTGATTTCACTTTGTAGCAACTGACGATTGACTTTATTTCCATAGACTGAACCATATCATCATAATTGTATATTATGAGGGAAATTTTTTCTCAAAGGCACTTTTCCCAGCACACGTTCTTCCTATTGAGCACCATCTTGTCCCTCTAGCCTTCCTTAACAAGTTTTGTGGTAGCACCTTCAGCTGTGTATTTATTCTGAGAGCAACAACAGATGCTTAGATATTGCATAGATCCCGAAGCTCTAGTTTTCGTAAAAATTAAAATAAGATCTTGACTTTCTCAAGAAGATGGGTCCTTTGTGTGTGCTCTCAATGCTTATCTACTACAAGCTCGGGCCTTTGTCAATATGCGCTATAGTGGTTTTTGTAGGATTGTTGGAGGAACAGGGACAGGGATAATAAATAGTATAAGAATCATAGGACTGAATGTGACGTGATCTATTTTTGAATTTGTAGGAAACGGGGGATCAGTTCTTCAACCACAAACAATGGTGAAGCCATCCATGGAACATCAAAATCAGGGACAACAATCACACTTGACAAGTATGTTAGATCAGCAAGTCAACCTGCCGACTCCAGAAATGTCTCCTTTGGAGAACACGGACTGTGACGGTATCACGTCCGATGAGCGCTGCAAGAGCAGCCCAGTTATGCAACTGATAAAATTTGCTGGTAAACAACCCTATGTCAATCGTCAACCTCCCTTTGCTCAGTTTCATGCAAGTAATGGTCAAATGCATGGTCATCACCACCAGTCTCATCAGCATTCTCATCAACATCAGCATGGTCAGCTCCAGAATGGTCTGGAAGCCTACTCACAGTACTCGTCGGGCCGAACAATCGACTACTACGATCAGCCTCCCCCAATCTATTCACCATATGAGCAAATCCAGTATCAGCATCAACCATGGCTCACTGCCGAAGAGGATCTTCCCGGGTCACTCCGTGGACAGGGCTCTTACTCACTGGAGTCACAGCAACAACAGTCCAACTCTTACCATCACTATGAGTACTCCACGCCTTCCCCCCAGTCTGCGACGTACATAGATGCCAACCACAATCACAACCACAGTCCCTTCTGGATTGGGAACCACGGACTCAAAATTGAAAATCAAGAGATCATGTACGACAATCCCAACAACAACCACAACAATAATAATTCTAATAACAGTCCGAGTGCCAGTGCTGGGAACAATAACGGTCTCAGCAGCAGCAACTCCAACAACTCCGTGTCGAACGGGAACGGTACTCATCACCAGCAGACTTCATCCGACTACGATACCAACTCATCCTCTAGTCTCATCTATAAAGCTCTATCTCTCTCCACTGAACCCATTTGATCAGGGTGATGATCAAGTATGAGTAAAAAATTTTTTTCTAATCAATATCCTTTCAATAACACTGCATCCTTTGCCAAAACCTTCTCTGAAAAAAGTTACCATTACACACAAACCCACATGAGCTCTGAACATACACATTTCACCAGAGATACTATTCAAGACTCATTTTTTTCTCAGTTTTTTTTTACCAACCATGGTATTATCAATCCATATAAAGTATATACCTTGAAGGTACTACAGCTTGAAGCTTGACACTCTGTATCATTTACCAATAGGCCAGAGTAGACGGAGTCCCTATTGGTTTTGAGGACACGGAAACCAAGTGTGAACAGCTTTCTGGTTTGCTATTGTAAGGTAAATGAGGTTGTTACAATAATTTTTTAAAAAATTACCATCACACTCAAGGCAAGGCAGGGAACACATATCGCAGTGGTACACCTTATATTTTTGATATAGAAATCATGTGTAGGAAAAAAGTTGTAAATGTAGATACATGCTTGTAGTATCCCCTCTCACGGAATTTTTATCATCAATACTGTAGGTGTAGTATTTTGATTACGAACCTGTAATCAGCCTTTTCTTGCTCGATTCATCCGTAGACAGTAAATTGCAATTTGTACGCATTAGAGATGTAGTAGTTAATGTACATATTTACGTTCGGTATCCACCGGAGACCAGTTAAAGAGAGGTGAATATTTGTTAAGGACATTTGTATAGGGAGCTGTTCGGTTGTTATTTATGCACACTTGCTAAAAAAAAAAAGTTATAAGGATAACTGAATAACGTATATCCCTTATGGTTATTTCTCAACTTTTCCTATTTCTATAAGAGCAGTATACCAACCAGCACATTGAGCCGATACCTTCGAACAACATGAGTGCACGGGCACTATATGATTCGTACTTCGTAACCGCAGATCGCAGCAGTGTTATTTCTAGACTATGTAAGTATAAATAGCGTTATGAATTTTAGTATGAATTATAATTATGACAAATATCTATATAATTATATGTAAGACAATTATATTATAATTTTATGCACGTAAGGACGTGTCACCTGCTAGCCCTTGTGCTAGCCTAGGAGTAAATAATTAACATTTTTTAGGGTAGTTTATAATTAGATTAGGACGCACGTATATATATATATATAGATATATATAAATAACGTTGAGTAATTTGGTTTGGACAAATCGCTTTGGGAGGGTTTAGGAGTGCAAGAGTACATATGACTTGAAATGAATTAGAAAGTATAGTTACAAGTTGTACTCACGGCTAATGGCATGCTCAAGGTGTGTCCATCGGAATGGGTTGAAAGGGAAGGCACAAGGATTGTTTTTAGAGGCTCCAAATATTTTTGCGTTCACAATTTTTAATGCGGGACGTGTGTGTTGGACTGACATTCTGGGTCAGGATGTTACAAGGGCCTGGATTTCAGTTCAACAACATATCCCTGAAAGACAGTAGGACTATAGACAGTAGTGAGTAGGGACTTTGTTTGTTTGTAGGTATTTTTAATGTTTTTGCTTCATAATAATAAAATTAGTAGCTTAAGACAAATATATTGATTTACAAGTTTCTTGCCGGTTCTTCACTTTCCACCAGTGTCCCCAGTACTAATTCCTGTACATGTAGACTTTAATACCGTTAGTGATAATTATTTTCATTCATTGTAATATGTACATTCACATATAAGATATTTTACTCGTTAACATTAATTATTACAATTTATTATCGTTACTATTAAAAGAGTAAATATATTTTATTTTCAAGCTACGCTGAAGCTTGTAGGGTTACTATTTCTAATTATTATTATTATTATTATTATCTGATACAATTTAAATAATTTTATCATTCGTAAAGACTATAGAACCAGGGGTTAGCGTTTGCACCAATCGTCAGCCCAAAGGGTGCTGATGACTCTTGCAACTTTTTTTTTTGTTTTAGATTTTAGCCCTAGTGTGAAGGAACCACATAAGATGAGAATAGGATAGATATAGCACGCTATTAAAAATTCTTTTGGAACGGCACCATTCCTCCAAGAAAGTTAAGGCCACTGAGTCGCCAAAAGCAAGCTTTTTTTTCCCCCCGGAGGTGAAAGTTTATGACTCTCTTTCCCGAAAATGCTTGTAAATAAAGCTCTCTTTAGCTATATAATTTTAAAGTGACAGATCGATTGTTTCCATCCATTTCACTCTGAAAGGGCTTTCGAAGTTCAGGGATAGTCATTTTTATTATTTATTAGGTGTCACATTTACATAGGTACTCTGTGACCAGTAAGCTTCCTATATACCTTTGTTATTTCTTAATTTAATCATTTCTACATTTTTGGTGACATGCGTTCGTGATCGTTTGAATCTTAAGATGAGTTTTGATGCTTGGTTCTCGGGCAGTTGATTTTTATCAGCGCGAGGATGGGTGGGAGTACGAGCTGTTTCTGATCTAGTTTTAATATTTGATCAATTTTTTTTTGTAAACTCTAAGGCTATGTCATTTTGAACCAAATTTGTAGCGTAGGATTTTCAATTTTTTTTTGTGGCTATATATTGAATGCTCTAGGTTAAAGATTATAAGGACGTACAATTTTTTAAAATTCAAAACACACACGGCTTTACTTTTATTTTTATTTTTGGTGTGTACATAATTATTGTAAGTTACAGTTTTATGGGAGAAGTCGTTTCATTCCCTGCGATTTGTAATAAAATTTAAGTTGTGAAATTTGTCCTAAAAAATTCCTCTAAAATCATTTCCAACGCCGAAGGACATAGATTTATTTACATGCATAAAAATTCCCAGTATGGATTCCAGTTCAGTTTAGTTTTAAAACTCTATACACTTCATGTAATTATTATAGGTATATGAGTCATGTGAAAACTGTAGGAGTATCTAATTTTACAATAAATAGTTAAACCACGTTGTCCAACGGGTTTTGCAGCTCTCCACAACGAATACTATGTAATATCCGTATTTTGAAAAAATTCATGGTAGTAAAACAAACCTACGCCTACACACTTGTGATGTATTAACAATTTAAGAGCGGGTAGTCTACACGTTAGATATGTAAGCACCATAATTATTATTACATGTCATATCTTTAAATAACGGGACGTTTGTAAATTATTCTTGTATAGTTTTTAATACGATCCAGAATAATATAATAATAATTCCCGACCGGAAGAGGATGATGGGAGCTGTCTGAAAATGAACAAGTGTGTGTACAACTCAAAACCTTCTCTGCTATAAGTTCGACCTCAGTATATAGTGGTGACCTTAGTACGTAAGTAATAATAATAATAATTATAGTGTGTAGTCCTTGTAGTCTTTAATGTATATTATTTTACTGTAGTAATTAAATTGTGTCCAAGATTTTACTCCTTGACATCGTATGCGAGCCCATAAGCTGGGTCACGTCCAGCTAGTATAAACTCAAGTAGAGCTGTTAGTAAGTAATTTTGTCGACAAATTATTTCTTTATTTAATCAGTCTTGTATTCAAATGAGAATAACTCTACTGCTAGATAACTTTCTATCTTGTAAGACGAAACTTCATGCAAAACAAAAATACTGAGGGGAAAAATGAGTGGAACACTTTTTGAATTACGCAAACAATTTTTTTTTTGCTAAATATTCTTCTGCGGGTGTAATCATATACTACAGATAATTACACAAGGGGTATGAGAAGAGTTGTAAATGGAAAAAATAAATATATTCACTGTTCGAATGTTGGTACGGCTGAGGGCTGTGGCAGCGTTGTTGACCAATGTGTAAGAAAATGTAACATACAATATAATTAATAAGATTCTGTAGCTGTAAGTATTTAGTTAAACCCTTACAAAATTTAATAACGACACCAAATTTTAATGGATATACGGAATAATAAAAACGTTGAAAATTAATAATAACTATTGATCTCCCCCGATGGCATTCTTTACTCAATACTTGCATTACTGTAGCATTGGACGAACATTACAAGTAGAAATCCCACGTGGACCTTCCCTTGTGGTACGAGAGCATGGGACGAGGCTGTGATAATTACACAAATATTGATTCCAAGATTTAAATATTCATAGAAAAACTATCTCATCCCAGACATATACAGGAAATTTCGTATCCTTAAAGGAACATGAATGGGTGAAATGATTAATAAAATGAAAAAAAAGCATAGGCGTTGGCCTGTTCTTGAGCTCCTTAAAGTAGGCCAGTCGTGATGATTTGAAGCTTTAACTTTTCACAGTACAGAATCAAATAACGCAAGAAAGTATCTCCACGGTTTACCAATACTGTAGTGTTGACAAGATACAATCCCAAAATCTTTTGTGGGTAAGTCTAATGAACGAGATACAGATGGGAGATACAAGGATGAGTCCTACATTTTATATCAAGAGCCCTTATGGAAGATACATCACACTTTCGAGAGATCAGCTTAAAAAGATATTATTACACTACTGTTACCATATCTCAGGGCTCTTGGGCCAATCAGGACATTTCCCACACCAATGTCTCAAATTATACGGACGGGCCGGACCTCAGCACTGTTAATTCATATGGAGGAAAACTCTCCGTCCAGTAATTCACACATGTCCCATGCAAGCTCTGCACACCTTCACACGAAAATTGCAAATTCACAGAAATTATTACAGTAACGAAAAATGTGAGGGGGTAATTATGACTTGGCTAGTGCATTGTTTCAGATGCATCAATTAAGCAAACGCTAGGAGCCCTGCATGAGTTTTGTTGGAGATTAACCGCATCACATGATTTTTCCTGTGCCGATTTCCAGGTTGCTGACGTAGGAATTCATGCTCAGGAATTTACAAACTGTCTGATTATGAGTGGGACTCGTGAGTCAACCCTGATTACAGCAGGGTTTTCAGGGCTTCCGGACTGTCTTCTCAACTGACTGAAGAAAGTGTGAAAGGTAGAGGTCATGAGGATATGTAGCCGTTATTGGTTTGGGAAAATAACGAGCTGTAGTTGGATTTGTTCAAGCACGTATTACACAATTATATTTAAACGGCTCAAGTCTTGGGAAGAAAAGTACGTGCAATGATTTCAAGAGTAATAATCCTCTTGTTTTTGTTCACCGACAATGTCATGGAATTGACGGCAAAATCTGGTTTTCAAGTCTTGTGTATCTATGTATTTGGCGCGATACGGACGGAAAACAGTAAGTATAACAGTCCCTCTTCAATTTACGATTCAAGCATCCCCATGGATTTTCTCGTCGCTAATTTTTTATCGGTGTATCCTTCAGAATGTAAACAGGACTCCCTGAAATATCTACTCCCTACCCTTGTGTCCTCAAATGTAAGGGATTTTTACTCGCTAAATATTTAAATCCGTTTAGTTTGTAGCAAATTTAAATCTGGACTTTCTAAAAAAATTTCATTGACCTAGGTCAATATTTGGGGTCACAGGGGATAAAACTATGATGGGAAGGCTTTCGCTCCTAAGAGATCAAATTTCTCCCGACCTTCCTCCCTATGTTTGATTCTCATGCCTATAATTCTCAACGTATGTACATAGAAATAAATAAAGTGACTTCCTGGATGACCCATAAAATGTCATACAAATACTTTGGCATTGTTCTTCAAAAATTTCATACGGGAATAAAAACTGACTATTGAATTTAAAATCCTAAAACAGACTGGTTTAAGCTTGTAATATAGAAATTGCAGCTCAAATACTGTCCAGGTTCAGTAAACAAATTTTATAAATTCTGGAGCCAAATTTTCTGTAAACTAAGTATAGGGGAATCAAATATGTCATGAGTAATGCCTTCATGTAGGCTAAGGGGATGGTAAATGTTTTTGGGAGTCTTGAACAACTGAAGTGGGTATGCCAGGTACAGATAGTACCCATAGATATATAAATACACGCATACCGGTACGGTATGAACCGGCATTGGAATCTAGTCCAGCTAGTGGAAAATACTAGGATCAGGTTTGTCTTGTACATAGTGCATGATAAAGTGCATTCATAAAGGGTACAATTATTATTCCTCTGTAGGATATATGTGTATGCATTCTTGCCCGAAAAAATTCACATCCTTCCTTCAACAACTTGTAAAGTTTGGTATCCTAATTAACGCATTTCCTGCACCATGACAGTGAGGTGTACCGCCCTGATTTTCGCACCACACACACGCATTATGTAAAATCACACCATACAGGAATTATTGGGACAATACTAAATCAGCAGAGCACTCCTTTCTGTAAATATTTAATGCTGTCAAAATTAAATCCCCTTTCAAAACAATTCAGATCACAGTTCCAATTTTTCCTCCTTATTCCTTTACTATCAAATTATATTTTCGTAACCTCAGCTCTACAAGTGTTCTCACTGGAATTGAGCACCAAAGCTCTGATTTAAGCATGATGGAATAAGAGCCTTAAAATCCCTCAAAACCTCAACACAATTGATGAATGTGAAATTGCAAATGTCAGTTTAAAATAATTTTGTAAAACAACTTTGCCTATAAGCACAAGTCTATTAGCTCTCAAATAAAACTCAGAAAATAAAACAATTTGTCCAGTCTCAGTTAGTACACTCAAAAAACAGATATTCTTGAATTCGGTATTTTCAGTCATGTGTACATATCTATACGTCAAGTAATTCCTATTGACAGTGATTAATATTTGCAGGGGCAAATGTTTCACAAGAATTAGTAACGTATGAAAGGGTCTATTGAGACATGTGTACACAGCATTTCTGACATATATAAATACTTACAGCAAGCAAATAAACATATGTTGTGGTATGAATCTCATTCCGAGTGTGTATCTGTATATTGATACTGTGTATTTGCTGGATGCTAAATATTTATTATGGAGGCTTAACCTTATAAATAAACTTGGACTCAGGCATTGGCATGTACCCATGGAGTAAAAGACAGGCTCGAGGCTTGCTTTCTTTTTTGCTGATTAAAAGGTGACAAGTGGAAATAAACTTACGGATGCTCACAAGTGTTTCACTGTTCACACGACAATCTCAATGGTACATGGAGATATGGAAATGACTAAATGTGTAATTATTTATATTTGGTTAAAATGTCCCTCTGTGTGTGTGTTATCTTCTGTGTGATCCACGATCTGTCCTCAATAGTACCTTCTCAAGTTTAAAGGTTTATTACAAGCCTTCTTCTTTCCCATTTGTATCCGAGTCTTCCCTATTCATAGAAGGGTAGCTATAAATAAGAAGAGTTCCTGTATATAAATACTTTATATGAATGACCTACGACCCATCATCCATGTCCGCTACAGACGGAGGTATATGTAAGGAGGTAATTAATACACTTTAATAAATACAGGTTCAAAAATGTATTTCAAGTATAATTATAGGATTCAATGTATCGCTTACATTTATTTCCGTCTTGAATTTCTAACTTGAACAGGATTTACAAGACATTAATATATACCTCAAGCAGAGTTGCTGCAGGAGCAGAGTTTCCCGATAAAGTTGTTAGCGATTAAAGTGGCATTTGTTTTTCTTTAATTTTTTTACATATGTAACTACACTTGATTTTTTGTCAGTCGTAATATTTGAATATGGATGGAAATCTCCTGCACTTGAGATGATATCTTTTACAGTGTGTAGACACATATGAGTTTATCATTGTGAGTGCTCGTATTTACTACATATACATATGTAATTACTTGTAGAAAGGTAGGTCTCGGCTTGTGAAAAGAAAATATAGGAAAGAAAATCAAAGGGGAAAAAAATACTTTTGCACAGGAAATTAAACTCGGCTTATTACGGGAAAGAAGCTGTAAGATATCGGCAGAGTCATAAGTCAGTTATAGCAAAGGGAAGGAACCTCCGTACATAAAAACCCATGCCATAAAACCTAATGGATTTTAAAGGTAAGTTGATTCACCGCCTTTTAATTAATTTACTTTTCTACATCGAAGTCTTGTCATCGAGATGGAGCGGCTTTTTCCATCAGATTTCTGTCTGTCGTAATTATAGATCCTTGAACTGATACAACCCAACTCTGGGCTTGAGCCACATAGTGAGAATAAAAGTTGTTTATGTGGACTTAATGCCAGCAAATGCTTTTGCACTCCCAACGTGTCAAAATAACGGGGAGATATGACCAATTACATCTGCTTCGATTATTATTTACTTTATACAATTTCACATGCAGTCCCCAACAAGGCCTCTCAACCTTTAATTCCCTCCGACATCGGATGTGCCAGTATATTAATTACAATAAAAAAAAACTAGAGTAAGTATAAAATATAATAATTATTCCAGTTGCAATCCCACTCCAACCCTTTCTCACAGTCTGACATACGCACACTGCCACTGCCAGACCGGTCTCTACAAGTTTATTAAGGAATTGTTGAAACGTGAGGGGAAACAGAAATTTTCCTTTGGACAGAGACACACACACACATATATATATAGAATATACAGACATGCGGAAAAGAGGCATAAGAAATGATGTGATGTTTACTTTGATAAACTACACCACAGACAAGTGATATAAGATGAGAGGAAAGGTTATGATGGTCATTTGTTCAGGTTTCACCGAGGAAAATTTATGTGCTCACAATCAGAGATCCGTGCACCAGATAACGGTACAGTAGGACGTAGATATACAGTCAAAGGAACTTCAAGGTAGAACACTGGGCTCTCTTTTATGCACCTCCCGTTTTGTTCCCATCACCATTTATTTCCCTGGTGTTGATAATCTCCCATAAACTACCGACTCCTCATACATTAATCCTTGGATTAATAATCCTGGTAAATTTAGGTTTTGGATTTAGGTAACTCACGAAACTAACTTCGTAGGCATATATTTACTCCTTGGAAATACCCATGGTACAGTAATACCTTGATAAACACTTCCATGCCGATAAGAAAGGCGTAATCAAGATCATCAACAACAAAAACAGCAATTAGCAAATTAATTCATGAGGTGATTGATGATTGCACAAGAGTCTCACCATTATTGCTTAGCGTCCAGGGGGATATACATATACTCTTATGCATTGTAACAATTTGTTAACACTTGACCAACAAGTAGTCGCCCGATTGCTCACGAGAGAGGGAGAGAGAGAGAGAGAGAGAGAGAGAGAGAGAGAGAGAGAGAGAACAAAAGTATATAGTCTTCCCTTAAACGTAAGGATGCCTGCCGTCCCAATACTTATATAGAATTTAATCTTTTTCAGCTTGTTGGTGCTGGTGTGCAGCCAATTAATTACAAGGTAACAATAGTTTTTGTACGAAATCCTCTGGTGGAGAGTTTTTTCTATGGATTCTCCCGTGACGCATGGTGTGTGTGTGTGCAAGCGGCAGTGTGCCAGTGATGACCAAGGAGAGAATCTATATTTATATGGGAAGTAATATTTTCGAGATGTGTGTGCATTTAGAAAAGCTCTTTGTCAGATGCACTTACATATATATATACACACACACACACACACGGGGTTTGGAACATTGGCACAAGTTGAGACACTCTGTCTATAAATAGGATGTTTGACGGCAGGTCATCGTTAGGTTGCACTTCACACTAACAACAACCACTGATCACCAATAAAGCCTCATAAAGATAAACAGAGACTTTCAATTGTGAGATGCGCTGGCTTGCAGTCTTGCTCATCAATTTTAATGCGAATTGTGTACTCCGTCAATACTGATCAAATTTCATCATGTACACACTTGGTATTGTCACCTTCCACGCCTTGTTGCTTTCAATTCGTTAATAAAAATATGAATAAATTAAATACTTCGTGAGCAGTGTCTTACTCTGCGTGTAACAATTTCCTTCTCACTTTTCATTTATTCCTCCATCCAGACATCCAGGGCTCCTAGCACTCAGTGTACTGATATCGGGGTATACTCAAGATGTCCCTTCTGGATTTTACATTTCAGCTCGAAACCCCATGTTTTCAAGTATACTCACAAAAAAAACTTTTTAAAACCATTGTATTGAAATAAATACTAAGTTTAAGATCAGTACTCCCAATTTTTAATGATTTTTGTTTACATTTTAGGGCTATTTGAGGATTCAGAAATAATTAGAAATTTTGGAGGGTAAATTTGGGTTAAAATAGACTGTGTCATCAAAATACGGATGGGATTTTGTTTGTAGTGTTTATTTCATTATGTTTTGCAATTCCATGGAGTCAAACATGGTAGGACGGGGGAAGGATTTTCTGGAAGATTTTTTCCCCTTTCAAGTGCTTGGAGGTTAAGTGAACAGAACGATACCTGAGGCAACGGCAACACACTAAGGTGTACATGCATAAATTAATTATTTCTCAAGTAGTTAAGAAACCATGGCAAATCTCTACAGCACTTGCATATTCATGTGGCGTGAACTGTACACTTAGGTTCAGTTATTTCAACACATACATATTTATAAATGCTAATGATGGGCTCTTCTTTAGGAAGGGAAACGAAATTAAACCAATCAGAAACGTATCCCTTTTTGGCTGGTGTGTATACTGTAGCATATGGCTTGAGATATTAAAGTAAAAATTATGTTTTGAGTATAGACCATACTACAGGATTTTTGCACTAGAGCAAGTCAGACCAAGTGACTTTATTTTCTTGGGATCGAATGAAGCCATAGAGACATTTTCACTTGTCCTGATTTTAAAATGTGATAAAACCATGTCGTGAAATCCAAGTAATTTTTGGCTTCCGAAACTCCAATAGTTATGTCAGGATTTAATCTATAGTATAAATACGCTACAGATTTAAAACTAGATAGAAAATTAATGTACATATTTCATCACGATGTCCTAAGGGAATGAAGCATTCTGTGTCTGAAACTTGAGACAAATTTCCCTTTTGTTCTTTGAAGTTATCTAATTATTGTACGTAATAGATAATAACTATAGGTTTTAAAATCGTAACGTTCCCTGAAATAATTACCGTTATTGAATTTAATAGACGGGGTTTGCTGATAGAAGACTCTGAGCTTTACAATCAAAGCAATAATAATTCCCAAAGCTCGTAAAATTATCTCCTGGCTCCTTTCATCCAAGACTCTTACAATTAGAGCTTTTAATGAAACTTGTCTCATGTCGTAGGATTAACCAGGTATAAATTAAATCTATTTCAAACTATATGAACTAATATGGGCAGTAAGTAAATAGACTTTTTTTTACATAAGTTTCCATAGGTCAATCAATCTTCCCCAGGAAGATAAAAATTTGAGAATGCTTGTGTGTGTGTGTGTATTGCTATTTAAGGGACATCCGTTGGATTCAATTCAAGGATACGAAAGCCACGTGTTTTAATTTGAAATGTATTCGTAAAAATACTAATGTGTTATTGTACTTCATCCTTTTGCAGATATATGCAAGACTGTCAGGGATGCCTAAAAATCCTAGCCCGTCCCCCCTCCAATGATTGTATTTGTTTGGGCTCGTATAAGACACCATGAATGATGTACACAGCTTACGAGAGACGAGAGAAGAAAGGAGAGTCTGAAATAGATACGGTTGAGTTGAGCACCAACCATCCAAATCGGAAATTTGCTAATAAATCTAAAGTTAGGATACAAATAGAAAAAATAAGGACTAATTTGAAACGCTATTAAGATGACGTCTCATAGCGTTACGAACCAATATAAAAATAAGGTGTTTACAGATCTGACTCTTGCGAAAACATTGGAGGATGTGAGACAGAGAGGGTAGGACAGGAAGTGGTTGAACTCTCTCAAGTCCCTAAATGAACCTCTTCTAGTAATGACAACAGTATACAGGGAATAACTCTATGGCCACTATCTATACATAATGAAATGACAGTAAAATAAAGTCCATGGAGGTTATGCTACAATAATAGTGTCACTTGTTAATTATGGCTGAACAAGTGGACTGGCATTGTTGGAGCAGCACACACACACACACACACACACTTCCAAGAATGTGTGTATATACTCAAAGAGTCTCCTTAAGACTCAAGTTGCCGTATCAGTCCAATTGAGTCCATCCTTTTGCCCGATTTGGTTCGGGAAAGAATCAATGTACAGTCCGTGACACTTACTTAATCCCCTTGTACATTTAATTACACTATGCTCCTCTCAAATATGCCAAATCTCTATCTAAGGCTAGATCTAAAGCCTTGTGGTTTTTGGACTGTATGATTTAGCACTGCTGCTTAAGAATCAAAAAGTAGAAAGAAACCATCTGAATAAGTGCCTACGTTTGTGTGTGTGTACCCTGTCCATAAATTTTAAAAAGGGTTTTATGCTTGTATCTGTACATTTTTAGCAACAGGATTTTTCTACACTGTATAGCATGCTCATAATTACGATTGTATTAAATCACTAGTAATGTATAAACCTTGACATGGGAAGAGAAATAGGGACAGTTGGAAGACATCGCAGTTTAATTTTTTGAATGTTAACTTCGACTTGTTAGCAAGAGGTAGGAGCAGCTTCAGTACAAGGAACTGACGAATACATTTCAGAGGATAATAATAATTAAAAAGTGACGAAATCAGTCGAACGGAGGCATGTCGTTTCCAGCGGAGTTCGGTGGTTGAACAAGTCAAGGTGTGGCGAAGCTTGGTTACTGCAAGTAGCAATACGCCTCTAGTTTTTTTTTCTTCTCCCATCATGAACTCACTATCTGGAATTCCATGTCAAAACTCCTGTGTGGTGCCTTCAATAATTCACAAGATCCATAAACATGGCCTTAGCCTCTCTTCACAGCTCTCAAGTATGTACATAGTGCCTAAGCTGGATTACAAGAATGGATCAACAAGGAGTAGTAGTAGCAAGTTGGACCAAAGGGAAATTTCCCAGTGAGTTTATCTGTAACCATGCTTATTTTGAAGAGCTGTGGTCGGAGGATGATATTCCCAAGCGAGGAAACGACGTGGAGCTGAAGATTAAGGGGGATTGTAATACTGGGAAGGATTAGGCAAAGCTTGTATTGAAATGGTTAATTTTAGATATGATGTGACTGAGCGAGCGTTTGACATAAATCCGCTTCATTAAAAAAGAAAATAATGTTTACTCAATCGTCCCATAGCAGCGCCGAGATGGTCAAAGTTAGCCAAGATATTTTTAGTCTGAAAAAACAGGGAGCGGAGATTTTTTCATTTTACGCATAACATTAGTACAGTCGAGGAAAGAGCGGACTGAGCGTGTGTTCTCCTATGACAATGATACTTCTGCGTCACATTTATAAATTCATGAGACTGCGTATACCCGATGTATGTACGCCTTGGACTTGCCGGATTTTCAGCTGAAACTATCCATACAGATACCAAGGTGCTTCCCCTGAGTACATAATTATGGATACTTGGATAGAATCCTGAAGATGAGGAAGACGAGAATATGAAATATCCAAGATCATTTATTATTATGGATGAGATGTTGGACGTGGGGGACAGACTGTCGAGCATCTTGATGAATTCATCCTTCATCCCATCAAATCCAAGGAAGATATTCAAGCCTTCCAGTGAGTCTGTGTAACGTACCGTCAATATATGACCATCACACACACACACACACACACACACACACATGTACCCGTCCTACAGCTCACATAGTCCCAGCCCCAGCCAGAGATTCTATGTTTTGAATCATATTTTTTCATTAGTTTACAAAGATCCCTCTTTCCACTCACTCAGGCTAATCGTGAGTTTTCTTCAGCCTCATATATACATAGTAGTATCCCTACTCTTTCACATCTTCAGTACTCAGAATAGATACCGTACAGGTAACGAGCAAGCTCTTCATTTAGCTACTTGCTCGTCCCCAAGCACAGGTAAAAGTGCATATTCCTATAAATCCCAAACAAATTCCACTCCGCATATAATTACACATATGACACACACACACACACAAACACACACACACACACACACACACACACACACACACAGGTACAGGACGGACTCATACATCCCTGTCTCACGTAGTACGGAAGACTATTAGTAATACAGACTGTGTTCCTGTATTTGATCATATACATACACACGAACCTCCTTATAATACACAAGGACCTACAGAGCATACCTACATTTCCTGCATATATTAATTCCCTGGAAGTATTAAAAAGCCCTGGGTTTAGGTATCTATAGGGAAACACGGAGAGCATTCACAATCACTTGAGAGTGAGCTATAGGTACATCAAAGGACAAGATACTTGTAAGAGTGTATCCGTATAAAAATAACATTGGAGATTAACAGTAGTCTTTATCTTGAATGACTTTAACACAAGGAACTTGAATCAATCTTTATTCATGAGGTCGCAGAGCATGGAGCCTCGACAATCAAACGAGTCCCTATATAATTACATACTCTGTACATACTCTCTCACTTAAAACCCTTTTCCTTCTCTGTGCTTTATGGGATCACCGTGTGGAGTACGTGATTCGCAAATTATTTCACAATGTCTCGAACACTTTATAGAGACTCCCTGCGTCCACTATTTCATTATTGCATATGCATGGTCAAACGATCTTACAAACATTTAACTTCCCTCCAACTTATTATCTTCATTATTTCCTTCCCTACACAGATACATACAATATATGTAGATATAATTATGTACATCCCTCATTTGTACATATGTACTGGCTTCAGGAAATTGTTTCCAATTACTGCGCCCCGTCTGTAGCTCCTACAACGACTCCTATATCTCCTACCAGTGTTGACAAATCAAACTGGATGGAAAATAGGTAAAAAATTGTAGAAATACGAGAACAATTAGAAAGAAGTCAAACCCCCTGAAAAAGTTGTTTCAATTAATACCTTCATCATAGTACGGATGGTGTTATTTTAAATGCCTCAGTAATTAGTTCTAGTGTACTATTAAGCGGAGCTGATAAACTCATCAAAATTGTCAGCAGGAAACATTGAGAATGTAGTGTCTGAGGATATGTAGTAGGAGTTCCGCTTCAAAAAAAAATGACAAGATGTTGAGCTAGTACGGACAAACTGTATCAAACGGGGGAAAGGAAAAATTTCTAATTTGAACATGCAAGTTAATCACAGTCTTACAAAGAACGGTAATTTATGCTGTGTCACTACTCTTCTGGCACGGCACACGAGTGATAGAGCCTGTGATTTTATTTCTTTCATTCCATAATGATTCCGCCGGAGGCCAGTAGGTTCTACACTAATTATAATTAGGTCCGGCAATCTCCCATATACTATCCCACAATTCATGTAGATATCCCGACTGTAGCGTATATGAAGGTTCTTGTAACATACAACACAACAGGCATTGTATCCCTAAGAAGATATATAGGATGATGAAGAAGAGCAAGGGAGTTTGTAGCTGGGCTTTTAAAAGATACAGTAGGTATGAAAGGTATTGTGTATATCTACATATATGTTACGTATGTATATCCCTGTGTATGCGATAGGTTGCATAACTTTTGCTACAGGGATTGTGTCCTATGAGTAAAAACCCTGATACTTATCTCATTGAAATAAGGATTTTCTAGGAATTTCAGGCTTCAATATCATCTAACTACCTATTTTACAAGTTAATCGAAAGAAATGACTCAACAGTGTAAGATTCGGTATAAAAACTCCTT
Organism: Allacma fusca; assembly: GCA_947179485.1. Classification (NCBI taxonomy): domain Eukaryota; kingdom Metazoa; phylum Arthropoda; class Collembola; order Symphypleona; family Sminthuridae; genus Allacma; species Allacma fusca. The sequence continues at coordinate 18,784,568 of OX359250.1, read as the reverse complement.
GAGAATAGGAAACAAATGCTGTAACTTTTCAAACTCATCCCTTCAATTTACTAACACCGTTTTGTATGACTGGAGCAGTGCAGTGTGAGCAGTCACAATGTAACTAGCCAGTCGTAGTGTTGTAAAGATGTTTGCTTCTGTGTCAGAGACAGACAAAAGGCATAAGCAAGGCTACATCCTTATGACTACCTCTCACTGTGCCTTCAATGCTTGTAATGAGTACAGTATACTTACTATATGTAGAGCATATAAGCACTTCATGCAAATGATTTCAAACTATAAAAAAAAACACTTGGAGAAATAAGTCCACATATTGTTCACAATTATTGCATAATTATATGTACATGAATGAATGTAAATAATACAAAAAGCTTTCGATTTGTACAATACCAGTCGATGTTTTGTATCTTTGAAAATCCTCAAATAACTCAATGTCCTGTGACTCAAAGGAACTCGCACAAAAACGTTTCATCAGCAGTCCCTCGGAACATTTTTAAGGGAAAATGGAAGAGAGGCAGAGATAAAAAAAAATACGCCTCGTCATGTACACACATGTCAACTAGTATATGTTCTTTTTTCCTAAATGATCACATCGGGACAACAGAACGCATCTGATCCCCATGAGTGGCAAAACGGGTTGAGAGGTGTGTCTCTTTTTTTATACAGTAAGTTGTTTGATACGCAAGGAACCGCTACCAGTGATACCAGAGCGACCCACACTTATCCCTCCTATATGACAATGAACCTATAGTAAGTAGCATCTTCAAGAACTGGAGATACTACGACTATTGTATTAATTAAAAAGATTTTTCAAATTACAAGCCCTTACAAGAATATACAAGATTTTTTTTTAAATTCTGAAGATCAGTCAAGAAAAAAACCTAATTTTATCCAGAGTCCGTTTTAGCCCTATTTTAGTTCCAAGACTCAAAGGTAGCAACTTCTAAAAAAATATAAACTCACACAACCCACAAGGTTAGTGCATTAATAGCTTCTAGGATTTTAGGAGCTAAATATTTAAAATGTAACCGTAAATTGTATTGAAACACAAAATAGAACAATTTATTCCAGGAGAATTATTGCTGCAATTAATAATACATTGTGCATAAAGAGATTCTAATTTAAATAATAATTTGATAATGTTAATTGTCGTCAGGCATTCTAAATGATAATGTAAGGTACAAATAATACAGATTACTTTTAACGCAATGTAAAAAATACAATTTACTGTAACAAATAATAAAGTACTGTAACAAATACAATTTACTGTAAGAAATAATAAAGTATACTGTAACAAATACAATTTACTCTAAGAAATAATAAAGTAATGTAACAAATACAATTTAATGTAACAAATAAAAAAAGTAATGTAACAAATACAAATAAATGTAAGAAATAAAAAGGAATGTCATGAATGGAAGTGTAATGTAAATAAAAATATGTAAAATAGTTAAATACCGTAGGATTATCTGTGCATTGAGTGTTGGAAGTGAAACAAGGAAAAATATGATGTTATTGGAATTAACTGATTGGGAGCTTCAGGAGAGTGTGCATACAGTTGAGCAGAGATTTGGGATAGAGACTTGATATTTTGTTAGGAAGCGTCATGGAAAAGAAAGTCTGACAAGAGATTGTAGCTCGAGATTTTTTCAAGAGGCCAGTAAAGTTTAGCACGATTTTTTCCGCTCCTGCGGTTTCCAATCTGGGCATCGAAGGCTTGGCATGAGGAGATCACGATCTCCGTGTGGGCGTTTGAGGCTTCTGTCAGGACTACATCCGATTGGACTCTCTTCGACACATTTACCTTCAATCTTGACAATCCTGAATGTTTTTACTCTGTAGTAAACCAATACGAGTAAGTGGGATTATCTGTGCGGAGTCTGTAACAAATATCTGATACAAAGACTATACAGGATCAGTAGTAGGGACAGAGTTTCCCTATAGAGATATATGAAATCCTGTGTGTATGTGTGTCTGTGCAGAGGTTGTACATGCTCAGCATCCATGTGCATATCTATAGGCCCTGTCGATTAGCCACAAAGCATCCCTCTTTGTCAAGTGATCTTCTGTCCAGCTCTACTTACACAAATGTACAGGAATAATTTCTTGTGACAAATACGTCCCTATATCGCCAATAAAAGCAACTGTATGTACTGCTCCTATTGAGCGTACATTTGTGGGGACTTTTGGGAAGAGACATAAGTAGGAGTAGTTATAACGACAGAATTAGGCAGAGATGCCCAATAGACGAGAGAGAATATATGAAAGATATGACAGTTTGTCTTGACAGGAATTTATGGAGTCACACTGTGACCGTAAATCACCCGAACTTCTTTCTCCAACCAACTCCAATCAAGGTGACTTGCTCATCATTCATCCTCTGTGAGGAGGACTAGAAAAACCGTGTCAAACCGATGAATCTTTTCCTAATTCCTCTCCTGTGGTCGCCATCCAACTTGTACCTTATGACTCGCACACACACACACACACACACACAACCTATCCCTATATTTCTTTACTTTCAAATTTTTCATCTACTGAAAGCCGATTTTATTGTCTTCTCGAACCAACGAGATTCCCAAGTCTTTACCCCAACAAAGATGAACCCCAACCTTTGCACTTATGCACGTATCTTTTTTATGCATATTAAACATCCCAGTACTTCCCGATGCTCAGGTGTGCATATGTATATGTACTCTCTCAAGTTAAATTTATCAGACTCTCCTCATTTATTGAGTCACTTCACAGGACAAATATTCCATATGTATATATCTATATCTACGCAATGTATATGTTTTTACATCCACCAAGGTATGACGTTCCATTATAAATTTACCTGTTTCGGCATTACGGGTGGGATTACACGGATTTCTTTAGGATTTTCTAAAAATAACTCCTCCTCAGTCAACCCTTCCATTTTGAATCATATTTTTGTCATAAATCAAAACTCCTACAAGGAAATAATTTCTCATGAGTGACAACCCACTAAAGAGTCAACACTAGGGTGCTAATACAACATTTTGCATACAAAGTCGTCACCCTCTCGTTGAGTTGTATTGTTGTTCACGTTCAACGGATTTTGTACAAACCCCTTATCAGGTCAGTCATCAAAAATTGAGCCTCGACCGCACAACTTTTACATTCAACTTGTAAGTTTTCAGTTAGGAATCTCAAATGCCCCGGTCTTAATTTCCGACCCTTAATTTTGCTTTTAGGCCTTATCCAATGGTGAATTTTTTAAATTGACAAAGGCAATTGTCTAACATGAGAAATATTGTTATTGGTTATAAAATCCTCTTCCCCTCAATTTTTAAGAATTTGAATTTCCAGACACTTTTTTTCCTTAGGTATTTACACGGGCATTAATTTACTATGACTTATTACTACTACTATAACAATTATCATTACTTTTTGCTTTCTCTGTCTCTACACCTGTCAATTACCTCAAATATGTAAGTATTTAACACTAGTTTGTACAGCATCATTTTTTTAAATTTCTATTCCACGGAACTTTTAATTATTGTACCAAAATTTTTACTGTGTATTTTGTTTTGTCGTGCAGGAGTTAAAGGTCTTGCGTGTGCAAAGGAGGATTGTCTTCTTAAATTCAGTGTGTATTTACTTTGACCCTTCAAAAATGTCAAGTCATTTTGTCCTTTTTCCTTGAGACCAAAACCATCATCAGCGTCATTTCCGTCCTATGGAATTTCCCCAGAAATGTTTAGAAAGTTTTGACTGGGAAAGGTGTCTTTATGTAAATAATCCAAAATGAGTTTATTTACAAGTTTTTCCTTATTATTTGCAAAAGCAATTTATTTCATTGTACAATTTTTGTCAACAAGAGATATGGAGAGCTAAGGGAAAAGTCACATTTCAATGCTTAATATATGCAGACTTGAAATTCAAGCTAAATCTTTGGGGAAGGGAAGAGGTTAGTAGCTCCAGTTTGCGTGTGACCAGTTCCAAGGTTTTAATAATTAAATTTGGATTTTGTTTTTACCGAGGAAGAATTTAAAAGACTTTCCTCAAGTCTGATGGGAACACTTGAGCTGATAACATTAGAATCTGTACCCAGACCCAGTCAATACTTTCCCAAGGGCTCTCAAGAATTGAGAGAGGCCTGTTTATTGTTAGTGCTTACTATCTACTATATAAGTTACTGCATGAGATTTTCAAGCTAGCATCAATTCCACTCGCAGATCACTGCATCCTCCTGTCGGCAATAATCTGTAAAGGGAGCTGAAAGGAACGTGAAGAGTGTTACTCTCAAAAGATGGGGGACACAATGGGCTCAGGTTTGCATCGGCATGAAGCAATTCGGAGCATTATTGTTGTAACGTGATAAAGGTATCTTGTATAATGGTTCCCATTCAATCTAACTCAGTCCACAAATAATTATTCGTTCCTAAAGCTACATAGTATTTATACAAATAAGCGCTTAAGCCTCTCCACAGTCTTATTTTCGTACTTGCTATTTCAACCCAGTATGCATCGGAAATTAATTCCTTACGAGCAAGTGCGAGTGATAATTCCAGTAATAATAATAATTCTCATTTTTATTCTAGTACTTCGTGTAATGCGCATGTACATATGTACACTTATCTATGTATAGTTCCTTCCAAACCATTCCTAAGCAAGCGCTGGTTACTTTCCAATCTGGAGATCTTCTGGGAAAAAATGGGCGCACGCAAAAGAGATAAAATTAGTAGGTGATAAAAATCAGACTGATTCATTCTAAAGGACTAGCAAATGTGAAATTCCAGGTAAATTGATATTTCTACAGGTTTTTCATACTTCACTGAATTCTGCAAATTCAACATGTTTCATACCTGACTCACTGAGCATCGGACTTGAGAGTGAAGTAACTCCAACTTTATGAAATATTTAACCAAAACTGACACTCTTCATTTTTGTCAAAAGGGTCACCCCCGTGGTTGCAAAACACTCATATCTGTTGTGGTATGAAATATGAATACTTTATTTTAGCGACAAACAGCACATGGATGTATTAAAATTTATCTGCAAAAATATTGTGAGACAAGAATCAGGAGAGAAAATCATTTAAATTGAGGTTGACGAAACTTATTGTAATCGTCGATCAATTTAGCAGGTTTACCGGGTGCAAGTAAGAATTTATTGCAAAAGTATCAACTTTTACCTTTAATTTGGTCGTTGTATTTCATATGTCAGAATTTGATTGATGTAGGGGTTATAGAGGAGACATTCATCTCTCTTTCCTTCGCGGCTGACTTAATAATAAGATTAAGCTCATTTTATTGTATACACTGGTGTGGCAAGTGGCAGGAGATGTGCCAAGGATCCGAATCCATTGTGATCTTGAATTGTATTCTTGCTAGGGAAGATATTATTGGCACGTGGGAAAACTTGACCCCCTGTATGAATGGGAATTAATTTAAATTCTGGAAATATTAAGTTTAAGAGTCAGCATGTAAAATAATGACGTGTGCAGAATGACGAGGATGAAAATGACACCCGTTTCACGGAGTTTTATGTCATGGAAATGTGTCGCCCTTAAACCATATCTTAAGCATTCAAATTTTCTTCCCTGAATGGAATACACTATGCACTATATGTTTTTGAGACCAGGCATTGATTTTCAGGTGAGTGGTATTGCCGGCCTGATTTGAGAGTCTCAATAGCTTATCTATGTAGAAGATCGTATTCAAATATGTGCAGGAAGTGTCCGTTAAAATCTCTTATCACTCATTACATCCCGGGCCGTATCATATGCCTATGAGATTTACCGCTCCTACTTTATTTCCCCTTTGAAGTTTTTCCATACTTACATATTACTTACAAGTAATTTGAAGAGCATCTGTAATTTGAAGAATAATTGGATTCTTGGAGCTGCCTTGCTGATTTTGTGATATTTCCCCCAAAATATCATCCCCATATTTGCTTGTGATTTTTAATGCAGCAGAACCCAGGACAGGAGAGATTTTTTGAACTTGGAAATATCATCTGCATTGGATCCAAACCTCGATACAAATACCTATTTCTGTCTGTAATGTCATTATTCAAGAAGAATTTAAGGATTGAATCTATAACTAAATATAAAATGAAGGCTGGGAAAAAATTCAATTTAAATTTCTCTGATTATTTATGAAAATTGTAGATAACGGGATTGAGACTATACAAATTCATAGAAGGGGAAATTTGGAGCTCATAATTCATGAAGAGATCATTTTGAGGGTAATTTTATACTACAATCACATCACAGCAGTCACTCCGCAGCTGGCCCAGGATTAATACATTCTACAGTTTAAGCTCCAGTCAGAGCCCAGAATTATTAGAGAAAGAAAATGAGATATATTTTTGTCATTGAACTGTTGGAATTTTGCTGGCTTGAATTTTGAGGTTATACCCAATTTTGAAGCATTTTTTTTTATTATGAATTTGAAAAGTCGTATATATTATGTAAGCCTAATCGTCACATCTGAATTGGATGATGGTTCTCGAAATAAAAATATTTCTTCCATTAAGTGAGACACCTCAACCCAATAAGAGGATTCAATTTCTTAGAAATTTACTTTATTGGCTGTGGAAAAAAAAGTACATATTGAAGGGGCTCGCTCAGTCCCAATTCAATAAAACCTTACTGCTGCTTCTTCTTGGAAATATTTATTTTTCCTAACAAGGTTTCACAACGGTTTCAGCATTACCTAAATGTATGTATGTATGTATGTACTTGCGGGATAATCTGAAAATTCACTCTTCTGTCAGGAATCAATGCAAAATGCAACACTAGTTCTCAAATAAAAGCAACAAAAAATCCAGAGTGTTGGCAATGGAAAATTTTAAGAGCTTCATTGAAATTTCTTGCTACATAAATAATTATTATTCTTTAAACAACAAACGGAGAAGATTCGATGATATTCTTCGGAAGGAATTGTGTACCAATGTCAATCGTTCACCAGCATTTTTGTTGTTTATTAGTCAGGATTGTTCATTCCTTCATTCATTCATTCATAAAGAACTGGATTAAATAGTGTTAAAATTCCCTTATTTTTATATGTATATTAAAAATCCTTTAGTTTTGGGTAATTACGAATAGTCCCCTAGTTTTGTCCATTCAAAGTTCTCTCGTTTCCTGTAATAAAAGTCCTCTAGTTTTGTGTATTAAAAGCCCTCTCGTTTTTTGAATTAAAATTACAATAATTATTATTGTTTTGTAAATGCAAATAAAAAATTCACAATTCTGGAATAAGCAGAAATTTTATGCTGAGGGAATAAAAACAAATAAGTTCCTCATGCTCAACAATTCCATTACAGCAAAGCGTGCAGAATGTGCACGTGGACACACTCACGCATTACTGCGTCTTCACATCATATTAGAGGCTCCCCCATGAATTATAAATTATTTCCTTGAGTTTTTTTGTGAATCATGGAAAAAGACTCGTACAGTTGTAAAATGGTTGAGTAAAAATGAATTCATTGAGAACTCCCAGGCACAAAAGTATAAAAAACAGTTGAAATTGCACAACCCAACTTTTGTCCGCTTGGAAATACGCACTTGATTTTTATGCAGGGTAACCTTTGTTTACGGAATATCATCCTGAGCAATCAATGAGTGCTAAAAGAAAAAATTAATTTACTATTCGAATAATTCCAGCACGTGTTGTGCTATATGTAATGATAAACTTAAAAATCTCCATCAGATTTGACATACTATACAGCCAGGGGTAGATGCAAATGTGGATTTTTTCCCCTCCGCTAGTAATAAAAATAGATGGGAAAAAAACTATTCCTTTGATTTCCAAGCCCATAGTACAAAATCCCAACTAACCTAGGTTTCGGCATGATTAATTTCCTCCGTGGTTGGTAATAAACATCGGGAATTCATGTCTTCAGAGGAAGATCCTTGCTAGGCTGGATCTATAGCCGCTGTGAATTTGCATTTTCGCTTATTCTCGACTTGTAATTCAAACAGGAAATGTACGATCGGATTAGATTCATTGCGTCTCTGTCGCTTGAAGACTATCGCGTAGTATTAATAATTGCACTATTCTGTACGATCCTCCAAAATCCTATGGAGACTCCGGCGACCGTACATTTCTACACTGGAGTTGTTGGGGAGAGGAAATAGATTATAAATTAAAGAATATGCCCTCACTCTGTTGTAGAATGGTTCGAAGAATAAGTCTCCGGAAAAAAAATGTAGTTGCACTATTCAATTGTGTTAAGAATTTCCAAAAAATATACTCAAACTGGTATAATAATTATTACATATCCGTACGAGGGATTTTTTTCCCTCAATCTCTTCTTCCCAAACAGTCGGAAATTATTCCAGCGCTACTTGGATCTAGTTTCATGGAACTCCTTCCAAATGGGAATGGCGCGGTGGTAAACATATCTGTAGATAGATACTTTTGCAGGAATAGTGGATTTTTATAAATAAATCCCAAACAATAGGCATAAATGTTCCTCCTTGAAGTATTTTAATTTTAAGTGCAATCTTATTCTCCTTCGTATTTATTGAAATCCGACTCTATACTCAATTTCCCATTGAGAGAGACCATCTTTCAGTTTTTTTCCCCTTCCTTCCCTGCCGCTTGGATTCTAAAGGAAAAGAATTTCTAGAATAATAATAATTATTATTCGCACAGAAATTTCTGTGCTATTTTTGAAGTAGGGCTGTAGAGGAGCATTGTCGCTCTGTAGATTGCAGATCCGAGGATGAGGGGTAAAGCAGGTGTACGAAACCTACAAAATACACCAGAAAAACAAGTACGACGCTGTGACATCTTTCCAACAAGCACATGAGAGCCTCAGATATGGAATATGGGTTAGAGGCGAGGAGTTATTAGAATTTTTTCCCCGTAAATAACATGTACAACATGGGTATCTATATGTAGGTACTAAAATAGAAAGATGCTTCAGAGATTTATGCATTTTCCTTTTGAGGAAATCAACTCCTGTTATCAGGAACAAAAATAGCAGTTTTTCCCTACGTCTTTTACTTCTCCAACTCACATGTGGGCACATATTGGGGGAATTCTGTACTGTCAATATATATAGATAGGAATTGAGGAATTTCGTGACCAACTTTGTGCCTCTGATGTATTCCACTTTTGAAATGTATGCGAGTCAAGAGACAAGAGATCTAACCTAGTGACAGATACTGCCCGACTTGTCACTACTTATTGGAGAAAATGCTCCTAATTGTAAGTAAGTTACTCAAAGTGCAGAGTTGAAATGAGAATGTATTGTGTGACCCATCGTTCCCAAACAGCATTGAAACTAGTCCCATACAAGTTTAAATGGCTCCTTATGCAAGCAACCCTTTCAGAGTCTTCAAAACATTGAAAACAAAATAAAAAACACTGCGAAATTGAACAACACGTTTTCCTGTCAATTGCAGTCCAATATATTAAAACTCAAGATGTTTTGCCCTTTACACTCTCAATATATTGAAATCAAGAATAGCTCATCCTGTTGCTCTACAAATATGTACATCTCTTTTAAGCCTTGCTTCCAAATCTCAGTCTTTATGCACTGAGTGCCAAAATACTAGTAACTGTTTCTAAGGTTATAAGGTTCGCCTTTAACATTCGTGTCATGTGACATGTAATTATGTAAATACGAGACTAGCTCACTGTATCTGTACCAACAAAAAATACTTGTAACCGTTTCTGAGGTTATATAAGCATCGACTTTATAACATTCGTGCCATGTTACATGCAAGTAAACAGTAATGTCATGGAACCCCAGGAGTTAGATTACTGGTTGCTTCTGAGATTTATTGGAAATCGAGAGGGTGAAGAGAAGCTGGGAAATTTTAGGAGACAAATGTAGGAATTTAGGAAAATGCAGGGAAAAATTTGGGAAGTATTATTGTTTAGGTACAGGATATTTTTCTCTAGAGATCAACACTACAAATTAATAATCCAGGTTAGAGATAGTTACTTTCTCTTTCTGCTCAAATTCCGATAGGATGCACGTCGACACATCCCAAATCAATAAAATTTCCCTTCTTCTTCCTCCGCCGCCTTGCATTACAGATGTTCAAGTCTTTATTGATTTCTATCAAGCCCCCCTTTTATTCAGTCGTAACAGAAGGAGTAGCATTGGTGATGAAAACAATGAAAGTAGAGCATGGTGAATTCAAATTGAGAGTAGCTGGTAAAGGTTGGTGTAAAAATATATAGAGTCTGATTAAAATTTAAAATTGTCCTCTATAACCCACACAACAACTACAAGTATCAACTGTGCAGTATCCATACTCACCCCACACAGCGTCTATGCCAGTCCCACCCCATACAACCTAAACACAGTTATAATAGGACGAATTTAAAAAAAAAAATAGGACAGCATAATTTTTCAGGAACACACGTTCAAGTCCAGTGAATGCAACGCATTGGGGAATTTGACAAAAACTCTTATTATTCTCAAAGGCACTACTTGTCTGCGTGCTTCATATTCTAAATGTATGTTGGGCTTCATAATTTACGCAATCAGAAAATGCTCTCATTTGGATACGATTTTATAGCATTTGACATATATAATGGGTATAAGTAGTTGGAGAAATCTAGCTCGAGTGCTAAAAAATGTAGGTCAGTAGTTTCCATTCCTTCTTGGCAGAATTGAGTGACAGTGTGGACATCCTTCTCATGATAAAGGGTTCTTTGTGAGACAGTAAGAATTATTACAGAGCCCAAGAAATAGTTTTAGTTACTCTTCAGTAATAATTTTGTGTACACTGGAAATTGGGAGGGAGATTATAGATGGCAGTACAAGAATCAAAGAAGAAGCTCCCGGGGGAAGGATTTGTGGAGACAGATTTCCCATGTAATAATTACTCGTGTGTTCGTGACAAGAGCCCCCTCCACAAATGGGACACTAAAGTAATAATTCTAGAAAGTATGGTAATTGCATGTGAAATCTATTTTTTATTTTTTTTATTTTTCAGTATTTTATTGATTATTCATAAATTGCTTCTCAGGATTTAACAACGGCACTCACGTAAGTGATGGTAGTAAGGCATCGGTCAAGATTAGGAATACCGTCGTAACGCGCCTGGATGGAAATTCTGGGATCAATAATGCATAGAGAGTAGGAACTCCGGAATATTTAAATACTAAGTTTTTCCTTCCTCACAAAAATTACGTATAAAATAAATACTTATAGTGTGAGTATACTGGATCTCCGGTAAGGAGGATTGGCTCAACCGACATATCGGACAGGCTATGGCTCAAAAATTCTCAATGAATCCCATCATGGGCTCGGGAGGGGACCCTGAGGGGTGTGAGAGAGTGAGAATGACATTTTTTACAGATATAAACGTGTCTGTCAGCTGAACAATCTGAGATGATCATGGAAATATCTATAAAAGAAAATCTATAATAGAAAATAATTCGGGGTCTCAAGATATAATAAAACACGGTGTTAATCCCGAGAGTCGATTAGAATTCTTTTATATGTAGATATCTAAAACTATAGGTAGGTATGCAGAGGGAGGTCCGAATCTTCGACTGGGTCTAGTCAAGTGAGCTTATCTGGTCAGAAATTAATCGTGCAGGTCCCAAATCAAAACTGTATCTTGTAAATATTTAACACTCCCTCTGAAGACGCAAACGATGAATGTAATCTCCGCAGAAGAATGACAATTCATGGCTTTGAATCCGTCTTAATTTATACTGTGGGAAAAGGAACTTCGGGAAAATAACACATAAGGCTCGGCTCACCTTGGTAAATAGTAAACTGTTCATTTTAAATGGTATAATAATTCCGGGCCCAGATATGGGGGAGATTGATGGAATCCATTGCATGGATTCTTGAGCATCAGTATGTAATCAGATAAAATCCCTGCAATTTTTTATTCTAATCTCCCCAACGGATATATTGCACAAAAATCTTGAGGATGACGAGACAAGGGCGGATGTAATCCCTCCTTGTATACACCTCCACGGCAGGGACGGTCAGCAAGGCAGATAGATGGAAATTAATGTTTAGCGGTCTTTTGGAAGGTAAACTTGTTTTATTTGTACGGGACATTATAATGAATTAGACGGAATCACCATATTTCCCTTCCCCCTGTGACTCTCCCCCAAAACTCCCAGGAGATTACAACTTATTGTGCGTAATTACACACATACTGACAGTTCCTTATCTAAACTTAGGCCCCTCTCTGAAACTACTATTGGATCATTTGCAAAAACAATTTAGACAATTTAAACAGTACAAATCCCCATTATACTTCGCACTTGGTATGTATGAGCAGAGAGCCACTTGGTAATTTCACCCTGACCAATTATTACACTCAATACATACGCACAGCTGCTGGACGGACGTCAATGCTACATTGACTGCTGGCGCACGAACTGTATCTGTAAAAAATATCTGGCTTAGTTTGGATCTGTAAATAGACAAACAAGATTTCCAGATAATAAGGTTTTTTTTGTATTAAAAAAACGTCATAAGTTATAGATATATAGCAGAGTGAAAAGGTGAAGGGCTCAAGGGGGAAAATTACACAGATTCCGGGATTTTTTTTTTTTTTTTAAACTTTAAATTCTTCCATTTTTTGGGAGAGAGCACACGATTATCAATATACTTGAGAAGAGCAGTAATAATTCAGGCGTCGTGTATATTTGTGTGAGTTGTCTTCCTTGTACAATTATCATTCAAATCAAATAGTATTTGGTTGCATCATAGAATATTTAGTTGACTTGACTGCTCTACGTAAGCATTCCAGCTGCTCTCAAATTTACACTTCTGGCATCCCATGGATCTACGGTTGAAATCCGAGGATCTTCTAATACTTCTATTCAAATGCTGCATCAGGGGCGAGGAGAATCATTAGAAACTCAGATTCTTCCGTAATAATCTTTCCTGCTCCTTACTACATAAAATATACGTTAACCTAACGGAAGTTTCTGATCGGTCCTGATTCGCTAATATGTAACGTATCCCTGTTCTACAACGCAAATACATAGTGACTATTATATATATTTCAAAATATAAATTCCCGAAAGGTGCGAATGCTCAGCCTATTTTGTTCACACCATGAGGCTTTCTTTTTTTTTTTAACAGGAGGCTTCCAAACTCTCTGCAGTTAAAGTTCATTTGAAGTTATTTTTTCGGTCAGATTACTGTAATTTGTATGCTGGTTTTTCCCAACAATTTGTATTGGATTCCCTAGCACTTCTTGAACCCGTGGCTACTTTGAAAATGCAGAAGGATCGGATTTTCTGTACACATAACGGCTTTATCCCGTACGATGTTTGCATCCAATATTTATATGCAAATTTCGGAAATTTTATAAGATTTGGGATGGTTTTGACGCGTTGGCGCCCTTCAGTGACAGATATATTTATGGAGATGAACTTTGGATCTTGTGAGTTGAGACAGATTGTAATTTCAAATGTAATCTCCTGCAGGTTAATGAAATTTCGGGAAGATGTGCTATATAGTATGTATGCCGGTGTGAGGTTACAAAAGAAAAAGCTGGAGGTAAATTCGAGTTTCTCGTGTTGATTATATGTTTGGAACAAACAAACATGTATGTTGCACAAAAGTTGCAACAAAAAAAAAATATCATCAGCTTTCTATCAAGCTCCTACTTGGAATACTTAATAGAGGGAATTTTGCAATGTAGTATAAATCCATAGAAATTTCCCTTGGATGGAAGAATATTGTCAGGAGGGATCTCTTCAATCTTTATTTATCACTTATATGTCTGCCTCTCCCTCATGCTTTGAAGTTTACTAAGATATTCTGGTAATGCAAGTAATAATAGTACAATTTAGACATAATAAAATATTTGGGCTAAAAGAGCCGTTCAAAAAGCAGTTAGCCATGAATCGTTACTATGACGAAGTACACAGCCTGACATTGCAGTTCCTCTGAGTCAATCCGACGGCTCTCACATATGGTCTGTGTACATGTGATTTTTGTGGATCACATGTACCCCTCCTGGCAAGGTACTGCTTGTTTTTATTAATATTTCCAGTTGTTTGCAAAATGTTTTTAAACTTGGGTGCAGCCACTATGTATGGATGGGAGCCAGACTGAAAATCGGAGACCGCTCTGACATAGAATTGAATTCTTCTGTGCAACGTGATGACAACCACAAGTGTCAGAGCGAAATGACTATGTAAATTATTAACGAGTCACGATATTATTCCGTTACTGTTACGTAACTCCAGTCCCCAGTACAGTAGTGAGAGTCAAAGCTATGAAGGCCGTTCCGGGTAGGACTCATGTATCAATACGAGTCCTGTACGATCCTCATTATTATAGTCCCCCATGCTGCACACTTGCATTTGCATCATCTATGTACACTTACTATCTGTATTTTTTGTATGAAGTAAACTTGGGAAGAAAATATAATTCTATATGTAATTTTCTAACACCCGTTGTTACTACCACGGGAGACAAGGGCATAATTTAGTTGGTGACCCAGGAAATCCCAATGTGTCAATGTACAGATACAGTCGAATCTCAATAGTATGGCGTAAGTGAGGGATGCTCTGGGACTGCCAATTTTTATCCGACATAAAAATTATCAATTATAGGGGCTCTACTTGATTCTTATATAATGTCCAGGGATTGGAACAAGCAGCCAGTTCTTTAAAAACTGAAGTTGATATAACAATGGGAGAAATAATTCGATCACCTGAGACCTGAGGCTCAACAATCAATTTATTCAACTCTGCAAAAATTACAAGGAGAAAAAAAAGGGGTAATAAAGAGTTGAGAAGTTTGACCTGGAACCCATTAACTCTGGCGGAGCAGACATGCTTTAAAAGGTGAGTAGGAGTTTCAAATAACTAAAAACTCAGGACGGAGCCATTATTGTAGTAAAAAGATCACAGCGGTCCTCACAAAATTCATACAAAATTTACTCTAAAGTCTCCCGAGAGTCAACGTAAGACACTCATTTTGCTATTTGTACTACAAATATGGAAAAAGGACAGATAACAGTTGTAAATACAGGGACGGAGATGAAGAGTGCTACTACGTAGTGTTTAAATGCCACTCGTATGATCTCAAAAGATAACACATATGTATGTATGCTGCAGTAAGACATGAAAACTGTGTAAATGGAATATTCCGGAATGAAAGTGTTGCAGAAATATTAAAATATTTGAAGATAGATTCATGAGCACTAGAATCTTCGAAAAGGTATCAGTGCAGCCACTTAGTATTATGTTGTAGTGCCTACTACATTTGCAATAATTATTTTGTAATGTAATCTTTTTTGAGGATGGGTGGAGGCTGGAGTTTATCTTGACAAATGTAAATTACCTTTTAATTATTTTGCTATGGTATTAATTTATTTAAAAAGTACTTGTTAAGCAACATTCATAGTCGAACTCATTTTAATACTCGTATTACATTCACAAGCGCAATGTAATTGGAATGGCTGCACATGAAGAGGTTTTAAATGCACGCATTTAAATGACTAGAAGAGCTTGTGCCAGGTCAGTAAACAGGATGAACCGGGAAAGGGCGCACTATCTGTGAAAACAACTCGTGAAAGAAATAATAGTAATTATTATTACAACTTCCAATAGCAATCAAGGAAAGTAACAACTCCTGGACCGTCAACCACCTACAGAGAAAGTGATTAAATTTCTTTCAAAGGGAAGTTCTGAAAACTACAAACTTGAAAAATTTAGAAAACAACTGCTAGGTTATGAAATCCCGGAAATGTTGCACTTTCATGTGCATTTTTTGATAGATTGTCATTCTATGTATGTATGTATATCCTATGCAATTTTCTATATGGAATAATATAAGAAGTGTGTCCTTAGACACACGTACAGTATGTTGATTGTGGGTCAAAACATTTTGTCACGAAAGTATAAAAAATTATGCATTCATTAAACTTTATTAAATGTTATATAAATGTTTGTTTCTTTATCAGAAAGTATTTTGCATGATCATCGCATGTTCGAAATCCCAATCTATGTAAACCATACTCCTTGGTATGGTTAAAGTCGCTTCCTAGAATCTCCAAAGGAAGGTGAAAAAGTCCCTTGATATTTACAGTCAACCCCGTGACTAGTTTACATTTCATACTCTTAATATTTTGTTTTGAAAACAATGATATATGGACTAGTTGTTATTGAACTATTTCTCATGATTGACTTCATCTGTTTGCTGAATAGATGCTTCCGCTCAAATTGTTAGGTGTTAGATAAGTATCTATCTATTTCCGCAGATATTTTTGGAGCACAACACATAAACAGACTCCTCTTTATGGGATCCTCCTTCAGCAATCATTGCATTTTTGTTTCCCTTCTCTGAGATCAAACAGAACCATTGAGGCAGGATTTTTTTTGCTAGTGCACACTTGTCACCGGACCTGAAAAACGCTCGTTCATTTTGCAGCTAAACATGAATATTTTAAATAAATGCTGTTTTACATTTATTTTATGAAATGCCAAGCTGAAACATACTTTCTTGCAAAATATTGTTTAGCTCATACCCAATGAGCACAGTGTCATTGAGCGTAACTTGCTTAAGCATGGGGCTTTACGGGGCGAAATCTATCCCGATATGTTAGATGACTCCTCGGAATCTATAAATATGGTAAAAATAAAAATTGGGCTGAGTTCTAAATAGTGTAGGCTTTTTTGTAGGGGTGTCATCTATGGAATCACATTGTCAAGAATTTGGTTTTAAAAAATCCTGAAATTTAAAAAATTTAAATGGATTTTAACATGGGGTATAGCTGGAATGAAAATATTTTGCATGAAAGTGTGTTCCAACATGGTATTTCATAAAATGAATTTAAAAAAAAATTATTTCGAATATCTATTCATTTTTAGCTGAAAAATGAAAGAGTGTTTTTCAAGTCCGGTGACAAGTGTGTAGTGCGTTTTCAAGGTTAGTGGCTTAGGTCAGGTTTTAGGTTGTCAGTAAGTCCAAACATAGGGAATTTACAAAGTAAATTGAAGTCAGCGCAGAAGCAGAAATTTAGGACACTCATTCATACACGTTACGATTACATCGTCCATGTTGAAGGATTACTACAGACCACTCACAAACTTCCTTTGAATTTTCTAGGAAATACCTACGGCTCATGAGTTATGGATAAAGTCGCATACTTCGGATAACTCCCAACTGCCTGTCAAATTTAATCCGCAAAATGATACTATCCACACACGCATCAAGACCGGATCGAATCTGACCACTAGTTTTGAAATAAATTCTGCGTATGAATAGAATAATTATTATTTCGATAACTCGTGAAATATGGAGATTTCCATTCCAAAGCCGATTTCCCCCGGCATGGAGAGACTCCGTGTCAGCTATTTCGTATAAATTTGTTGGAGTTACATTTTTTACTTCACTAATTTCACACACCGATTCATTTGAAGTCTGTAATTTATACAGTTGCTCTGACTGTTAATTATTGCCGTGTTGAAACTTCCTCTATCTCACAAAAATCTGGAAAAATTGGTATTACTTGGAAATTAAACGCTACAAGATTATCACAGCTCATCTGGGGATTTACGCTTTCATCATGAGTTTTCTTGGCTGAACCAAAACGGCACTTTTTGTTGGTCCTTCCGGATTGCCCTCCTACATCAGAACCAATCATGTATAAAAATCTCCTGTATCAAAGGTGCTCATGAATTTAATTACGTATATAATTTAAGTATAAAAAGTATCTAAGACTCTATAAATTTTAAAAATATCGTATATAATCTCAATTCATAATTTTAGTAACCCAATTCTGCTTTTGGTCCCAAAAAGCAACGTTTTTAAACAAAGTCAGGAGAGTAAAGCAGAGTGCAGTTTTTGTATGCTGTCATATTAATTTTTATACTTCATTGTTAAAACAATTTATTTGTCTTCTATTTATTTTATCACCGGCGTCAAAAGATTCATGACTTAACTAATGCTAAAAATTGTAACTACTTTGGATAGAAATTCAATAAAAGTACACCTCCTTTTTTCAATTAGGATCCATTGTATCTTTAATCTTCAACATCTTTTTTATTATTTTAAATTCATCTTAAAATTAATAAGTAGCTATTTTATCGTGTAAAATAAATCATTAGTGATGGTTCATGTCATACATTTATCATAGCTAATATTACCAGCAGTACAGATTTTCCAGTGGAAATTTAAAATGAGTAAAATACAAACATCTTGCACCAGTCAAGAAATTATTTATTTCGTAATATTTTCTGAGAAGTTTAAAATTTGTACATCTGCTGAAAATTTAATATGCCTTAAAATAAAAAATACTTCCCACTGCATCAGTTTAGAGTAGTTAATTTATACACCGGATCTTGTACATACATATATACACTGCCTTACAGGTATTGAAGATAAAGTATTGAAATAGGGAGTGCGTCACGTCATCGCAAATGAGAATCTGAATGCTAATAAGAATGCATGTAAGACATTTCAACACCAAGCCTTGAAACCTCGTGTCACGTTGGTTTGCACCTGTCTGCTCGGGACACTGCCATAATTTTAGGTTTATTTTAATATTCGCATCACTTAATAGTAAGTTTCATCACCAATAGTCCAAATTTCATAAAGGTCAGCTTTTTTCACTGGCACTGGAACAGGAAATGTATGAGTTGGCGAGATTTTAAAACTGACATCAGTAGAAAAATTTGTATTCAGCCACCAACCCTATTAAAGCGTATCACAATCATGGTTTACGAAATATTCATTTCATTTAATATTTTTTTGCTTTTGTAGTAATTATGCATTTATTATTTTTTAAGAGATGCTTTTGAATTTCAGTTTTAAATTTGGAAACAAGTGTCTTGAAGAAGAAACTTGCATTTTAATTTCACACTGCTTTTGCAAGGCTGGTGTCACTTCTTTGGTTGAGGTTTGGAGCTTGACTCTCAAACTACTATGAATGAACGAGATTTCTAAGACTATCAATGAAAAGTGCAATAGACAATGTTAAAAGTGGAAGTATTAATGATGGAATTGAGCGATGACGAATAAAAGATGTCACTTTAAAATAACTTTATTCTTGGAGTTTTTAAGCAAACTATGATAACAGCCCACGTAATAATTCAACACAAAATTTCTGTGATGTCACATACATAAAACAGCTATGTAGTATGAAAACATCAGGACGAGTATCTATAATATTTTATATTCACTATGTACATTCACAGCGGTTGTAAAATAACGAATAACGATTTATTTCCTATACAGTAGCACACCTCCCTATACATGCCACGTAAGTACTGTACATGTGTTTTCTCCATGTACAACAGCCAGCCAGCCCTGTAGTGAGTATCTACAAAAGTGTATTTGTTTTTGTGATAAAATTGGGATTTTATCCAGTCTGGAGATTCGGCGCTTGCAAGGAAAAACAAAAAATCTAAAAATCCTCCCCAACTCTTTTAGTTCGAGCCCCACAAAGTATCTAAATGTTCCGCACTGGACCAGCGAAGTAAAAATAAATGGCTCGTTAAAAGATTTGAGAGGTTTTGAGATCCCTTTCCGTGAGCGGCAATTCATGTAAAAGTTGACCCTCCCCCTCTCCCCCCCCCTCTCCCCGCGACTACAAGAAATTATTAACATAGTATCAGTGCAGTCCTATATTCGGAACTTAAATGAGATTTAGTGTATTAGGCATGATGTCACACAACAGCTGTGAAGATTACGACAAATTAGAGCTGTAGTTAAGAGTACATATTCGATATGTATGTACATACATACATGTGCATATACTAACTATTAGTATGACGATGTGTATAAATTATCAGGGTATAATAAATAATACTATAAATTTTGAATGTATCAGATGTTACACTGATTGCAGATTTATAAACAAAAAAAAATAGTAATCAGTCTAACTGCTTTAGAATAAATTGAAACCCTTTCCCCTCCACAGCCAAACTCCCTCCCTTCAGAGTCGAGTAATTTTCTGTGGGGTCAAGTTCAATGGAAAACTTTTGACATAGATTAGCAATAGTAACCATGGAGATGTACTGCACCATCTTATATCCCATGCATGACCGACGCCCGGTTGAGAATGGGATGAAAAAGTCAGGCTTCTGTACTTGATTGTCTGGTGTGAGGAACCGTTCCGGGGCAAATTTTATGGGATCGATATGTTTCCATAGTGTAGGTGAAAAGTTCAAATCGCGGGAGTTGCAGAAGATAACGGTACCCTTGGGCACGTTCACATCTGTACAAAAAAAAAATAGAAAAGAGTCCCAAACTGAGTACCAAGTGAAAAAAAAAACAGAGCACTTCATATTATTGCAAAAATATCAATGCAGTTAATCTGGGTCAGGATTCCGAATCAAATGTTAGAACAAATTTCATATTCTGTGATTTATTGATTTGAAGGAATTACCTATGCTATTCTCTAAAATATTCCACTTTCAAAGCTGAGAATATAAGTTAATGCAAGGATTTGAAAACATCGCTTTCTTTTTTTTTCTGTCTTGCGGCATATTACAGCCTTCATGGAAAAAACAAGGGTTTGATTGGATCAGTCAAGAGGAAAATATACTTATGACAATTAAAATTCAAAGATAGACCTAAATGCTTGTGTTCACTTCCTGACCCCGACTTTCACTTTGGAGCAATGCAATGTGATACGACAGTGGGCTATGAAAAGTAGGATTGACTCCAAAACAAAACAAAAAAAAACTTACCGTCAAGTGTGGTGTCCTGAACGGCGACGTGGGGTACGATTGGGGATGAGATGTGACGAACAGCCTCAAGTACTGTGGCTTCCACGTATGGTAATCTGTGGAACAAATTGACCGGAGCACGTCCCGCTGTCTCAAAAACCTCAGCTCGGATTTTTTCCTGGACCTCAGGGTTCTGTGCCAGTAAGATCATGACTCGGATGAGCATGTTAGAGATGGCGGAGTGGCCTCCGATAATATCTTCAAAGGCGTACAATGCAATGTCCAGAGTCATGTTCTCCTTTCCGACACTATTCAGGAAGTCATCGAGCATGTCTTGTGGTTCACAGTCCGCGTAGTTGTTGTTGTCATCAACTTCCCCGAAATTGGGAACGGAGTGGTGAAGGGGCATGCCATCATCAACTTTCTCAATGCTTTCCCTGCATTCCATGGTCAACACTGAATGACGGTTGGGTTTCACATCGGAGGCCTTCACGGCTCGAAGTTGACGCTCGGCGATGCGGGGCTCCACGCAGTGCTTCATCACAAAACCTCGGATGGTGTGACTGACGTTGGTTAGATGTGACTTGTTGCACAAAAACATGAGGGACGGGATAATATCTCCGATGCAGTCGTCATTAATTTCCGTGAAGATGTAGTCAAAGGCTTCGATCAAGCCCAAAAAGTCCTCGTAATTTTCTCCTGTGACTTCAAAGCTGGTAAAATATTGAAGGAAAACCTTGGCGACTAACTCATTGAGAACCGGCTTCATGTAAATGCTCGTCGTCTCAGGGTTATCAGCCAGATCAGCCATCAAATTCCCCATGTGATAATTTGTTACTGAATCCAAGTGTTCAAAGACGGAGGAGAACTGTTTTGGGAAGGTGTGATTTTTAACCAAGTCCCGACGCCGTTTTGAAATGTCCGTCCAGTCCGAAAACGCAATTGCTACAAGAAATAAGGAAAATACCGTTAAATTCTATCTCGACAAATCCCTCCTCATTTAAATATAATTACTAAAATATTGCTTGTCAGGTGGGGACTTACAATTGTTCTTGTCATTTCCAAATAGCAAGTTATGTCTCTGAAAATTCGGCCGAGCATCAAAAAGATGTCCTTTTGTGTGAAGAACTGTCTTTATTTTGTCCAATCCTGAGATTACTAGGCAGTCCATTGATCCAAGTTTAAGTGAAACAATTTCTCCGTACTGTTTGGCGAGGGCAGATAAGGCCACAGTGATGTCCGGATATTTCGCTACGGATAGTAAGTTTCCAAGTACGGGGATAGCATATGGACCGGGAGCTGTAAATATAAAATCGAAATTAGTTCAAACTGAAACCTTGAGACTGGGACGGCTCCCAGTTCATTCAGTATCTGGGACTCTGTTCGGAGAAAGTTGAGAAAGGTAACAGGTCTGGTTTGACTGGAGTAAAATTAAGAACAACAGCAATAAAAAAAAATACAGGAAGATGGCAGGTGGAAGGGAGCCGATTGTGTGAGTGAGACTCTCATGAATTTAAAAAAAAATGTGTCTACACAAACCTTTTCCTTGTTTAGTGGATTTCCTATCAGTGAAGATTACGAAAAGAAAAACACCAAGCAATCCCATGAGTGCCCACGTTGAGTAAGACAAAGACAAAATCCACAACATTGTGAAAAATTAAGAATCGTGTAGGTAAGAACTGAATATAAACTCTTTATAATGCTCGAAAGAATCGTTTTTTCATGTACTCTGACAAAATCTGCTTTGCTTGGGAATTGAAAAGCAATGTCAACTAAACAACCCAGAATCGTAAGTTCAAATAACCTAGACTCTGTTGGAGAGCTAAGTCAAGATTGTTTACGGACTGAGGATGGATAGTAACTGACTTGGATCCGAGGGAAGTTTTCCTTTTATAGTCATTGGGAGTCATCCATAATGGATGAAGGTGTTGAGATTGAATTTTTACCTGTAATCAATCCATGTACTTGTGACTCTCCAATTTATTTCATATGGGA
The DNA here is from genome assembly GCA_947179485.1 of Allacma fusca. Taxonomy (NCBI): domain Eukaryota; kingdom Metazoa; phylum Arthropoda; class Collembola; order Symphypleona; family Sminthuridae; genus Allacma; species Allacma fusca. The sequence goes on along the minus strand of OX359250.1, from coordinate 18,761,970 downwards.
TAAAAAAATTGAGCAGTAGCGCTAGGCACACCTGCCCATTTCTTTGAATCCTCTCTCTCATCTCTTATAGTTGTAATTGTCAGCTGCTCAAATGAATATCGTTAAGTAACTTCCCATTTAAATTCCCATTATGCTCCATATTCTGCATCACTACCTCAATCCGAGGTAACTCCTCTTATAGGGTGGGTTACCACAGCCACTTCCAAGCCGTCACTGTGTAACGTAACCACACATAGGATATATTTTTTTTGGCCAAGACTTCAAACACAAACAAAGTTGATATGTATGAACTTCATACTATAAAGTGAGCTATCGCAGATTCCCTAACCTCCCAGCTGCAAAAATTTGAGCATAATTTAACCCAACTGCATTTCTGCATTTAGCCCTTGAAGTCCATAAAACGTTTCGAAGATACGCTAAAAGTTCCGTACATATATATCTTGAAAGACATAAAAATGTCATTGTATAAAACTTTGTAGATTGAATTCTGCATTCAGGATTAGATTCCACATTCAAATGTAAACACGTAAATATTAATTAGAATTGTTCGGAGCAAAAACTCCTGATAATTATCGAGACAGCATCATGTTTAATGTTTACAAAACCTCGGTTTTTAGCATATCACCGCTCAAGAGGCAAAATGGGCTAAGTGCTGTACAAAAGCATGTCCACCTGGACCATTTTGCCTCTTCAGCGATGATATTCACCTTGACATCTGACACTACTAGGTGAATACTTGCAATTATTCTAATGCTCCTACAGATTTGGCTTTTTGGCTTTTTGGCTTGCCGGTGAAAATATGATGAAGTTTCTAGATGTTGATTGTAAAAATGGCGATTGGAAAAAAGAGCTGGTCATCAGAATACGTCCACCATCATCGTCGGGACCATTCATTCATGAAGTTGAGCCTTCCTGTAAAAATTTGAAGCTCATCATTGAATCTCTACCAAGCTGTTTATATCTAACCATAGAGACTTCAAAGGTGACTTCTCACACTTCCCACAGACCCTAAGCATCCTCAGTGACTTAGATGAAAATATATGTACATACATCAGAGGCTTATTTGAAACTTGTAAACTAAATATGGATAAATTCTATAGGTAGGAGAAAATGGACTGAGAGCAAATAACAAACCGGCGTCAAACGAATTTCGTAATTTGGTGCACATGATTGAGCACTTGTTGAGAAAGCAGATTGCATGGCAAGTTGACAGATATCCTTTCTTTATTCCGCCCGACACTACAATACTCCATGTTCTAGAATTATTTTGAATACACGTCATAAACTATTTCACCTTAATTTCAAGGATTCGTCATGAATTCTGAAACCCGACTTTCAATATGAAACAAATTTGATTGTAATCAGTCGTGCTTGGAATGAACCAGTTGTTCCCTACCCACCTTTCCTTCTTTTTCATTTCAACCTGCGCTATTCCCTCTTGGGAAATTTCACTCCGAAGGGCATCTAAACTTGCTTGTCTCAAGTTAGGTCTCCCCATAAGATCAGTACTGCAGGGCTCTCTGTGATTCTCTAGATTCAGTGAAGCTCTAAAATTTTTTAACGAAGTCATACATCTGCTGGCTTTTGGACTTGAAAAGGAACGCAATCGGAAATCATGGAGCCTCGACCATTCTGACGACTAGATCCAAAATGGAAGAAAAATACCAGTGGATGAATGAAGAAGAAACGACATTTACCTTGAACAATCGACACAGATGATGTCTCTGATTTTATTGTATAAATGCACCCATACGCTGTAGTAATGGGCTAGTAATTTTACTTTCAGTCTGGACACTCCTTGGATGTTGGATATACAAAAAAAAAACTGAATACTTAACGGTATGGTTTCATTAGGGAAATTTATTTCGGGCCGGAGCGATCCAAGCAAGATACATACAACATGGAATGAGAATTTTAAAGGAACCCATTGGATTACATTACAATTATACAACGAATGAACACTTCACAGGAAGATTTGTTCATTGACTGAACCAAAAGGCTCTTATGACAAATTGTCTCTAAATGTGGACAGTAATTCAGTATTATCCGTTTGGACGGGCAGAGTAGAGTAGTAGCTAAAAATACTATTTCCAAATCAACAATTTCAATGGATTCCATAAATTTTAAAATTCTTTTAAACATCAGTTTTTGGAAACCCGCTTCATTTTCATTTCAAAGATAAGATAATCTTTTTATCAGAGCTTCCGAGTTTTCGATCTATTCCGAAAAGAAAAACATCCTTAAAGCTACATATCTCCATATGCTTATGTAGATCCATGTTGGGACTGTTAAGCCAGGCCCAGGCCTAAGTCAGTAATCATATTTAAATACATACAGTCTCCTTATTTTGTTTGTTCTTTTTTGCATGCAAGGTGGTCGTAAAAGTTCGCGAATCTTCAAAGTAAAAGTCGATTCTGCACTGATAGCCCCTTCAAAGGTACGAAACTCCGTACAAAAACAGGATTTATCTTCGAACTTGCTCTGCAGGTAGCTGTAGATTAAGCTTATTATTCACTTGACATACCAAAAATAAAGGTTTGAGCCAAAAGTCCCGTCTAACCTCCTTCATCATTTCAAGTACATATTTAATTTCCGGGAACAAATGTGACATGTTACGAATCACAGACCCCCCTGGGGTGAGTAATTGTGTAACTACTTGACTTGGGTTGGGAATATTGAAAGGGTTCAAGATGTCATGGGAAAGTTACCCTGATAGATTGGAATAGATGGGGATGTACAGATGCTTGATTTTTTAACTTTGATCCAACCAGAGCAAAATCTGACTTTAGATTCCTACCCTGTTTACCTCCGTTCCTCTGTCATGATTGGAAGCCTTCAGACACATATATTTACATGAAGTAATCATCTATACAACTATTGTATATCTGACTGAGATGCCTCCAAAGACAAGTGTCTTTCTCAAGGTGTTTTTTTTGCAGATAATCATTGTGAGTCAAGGAGCAGTGTAAATAATAGGAAGATCTTGACAAAGAAATCCGGTGACAACAACAATACTAACGTAAGTATCAGGTTGAGGAAACTTCCGAATTCCCAAAATAGTACATACATTGCAAAAATACGACATTGTCAATAATTGTCACCCCTGAGGAACTGAAAAAAGGTAAAGTTATGAGGGCGGAGTAGCCTTGACCAGTAAAAAATTCACCTCCTCGTTTGATACAATTTAATACCAAAAAAAAATTATTTATCTGCGATTATAGTGTGAAATAACTCAAGTTCAAGAATTATGACATTTTAATGAGGATCTTATTTGAGTAAGCACGTGTGTATTCCCCAGGTTACTGCTTTCGTAGGGAAATTAAAATTGGATTAAGTGGAATTAGAATATTTTTACAATTCACCATTACGGCTCGGGCAGAGTAATGAATACAAAAAAGGGGAGAAATTAATATTAATTGAATGGAGAGGCTATACAAGTTTTATACATACATCCCACCTGGTTGAAGAACGCTTATAGAAATAGACTGGATAGACATTATTCTACTATAGACATTAGAGATTGGAGAACGCAAAATCCCAGCCTTTGCTCGTACGTTCGTGAGAGGAGAGGAGAGAAAATAAAAAATCTTGATCTGCCATTTAACAGAGAGTACTGAGAATTTAGATTGGAGAGTGTGATATTTTTTTAAGCATTGACATGTGTAGGGATCGTTTGGAATAGCCGTATCTATTAATCGCTGGGTTGATATTATAACGAGATAATTTTTCTTGTAGAGTATATTCGTATGGGTTTCAAAGCTCCTACTAAATGGAGTCAGTGAAGGACGCACAAGGCAAATTTAGCCATTAGGAATTCCATGGTTTTTCTTTGGTTACGTGATGTGTCCGTTTTATTCCTACTGTATCATTCATGATTTATAAATATCCCCTTCACAGTCGCAATTTCCCATGGACATGCGATCCAGGCTAGTAACAAACACTTGGCTCACAAAGTCACCTTAAACCTGCAACCATCAAATGATGTAACGGTATGCGGTCTCCTTTCGGTCACGTACTTACAGTAAGGGGGGACATTTCGTCATGGATGTAGAGTACTCCCTGCATCCATACCTTTTTACACCATACTGATGGAGGTATGATAAACTAATCAGTTTTACTAAAATTTAAATGAATTCATTGGATCCGTGTATTAATTCAGCGAAAATTTTCCATCAGCGTTTCACAAATCCCGAGCATGTCAAATTTTACGCATGGAAATCCTGCGTTGTTCATGTGAAGACTGGCATGACCACGTGAAATAAAAATCTTACTTGGTCATATGATATCATCACGATGATGGTACATTTTGCAAAGGAAATTTTTGTTTTGGATAAAAATGAGTGCATTTTAGTGATTTTACTATCATCATCATACTCTCGAGATATTTTTTCTGTTTGTAGTATTTACCTCATACTCACATAATTTGGCCTAATTTCACGAGGAAAACTGCGGGGTCAAAGTCTAGGGATTTTTTCTAAATAAATACTTATTACAATTCAGTTTCTCTTACACCGAAAATTCAACTCCCTTCACGCTTCTCCATTTGCTTCGAAAACTTCTAGATAGGTAAATGTAAGGCAATGTATTCACTTCACTTTTAAAAGCTCGGGCTTATCGCTTTGGGGTATGTTTGGGGAAGTATGAAAGTGTGTAGGGTGTTTGCCTGAATAGATATAAAATTTTTAATATCTGCATATATAAGGATACTAGTTCACGTACACAAAAAAAAACTTATGCTTAAGCTTCAAAGATGATATGCCGGGATGGTTTATGAAGCATCTTTAGGAAAATTCCCTTTCAGTACGGTATACTACAAGATTCTATTAAATTAACAGAGTGTTACGTTTCTACGGAAAATCTCAACTTTTCATCTTTGGCCTTCCCGTATTCATTTTATTATTCCCATTTACATACGTAGAAATCAAAAGTCTGGTTCAAAGACGCTCTCACTTTTGAAACCCTACAAGAGAAAAATAGTTGTTGTGTGATGATGCTGTGCTCACCCTTTTTGTCATCAGCTTCTGTTGTGACGACTCCCAGGAGGAATTAAAGCTCATGTGTTACGTGCTGGAATTCAGCTGTCTCATTTCCGAGTATGTTTTCAGTGTGTACGCATTTTCTAAAGGTTATAACTGTACTTTACTTTGGGAGCCGATTCCGATTTCTGATATATTTATTGGCTGTACAACGTACGGGAAAAAATCACTCACTCACAGTTGATGAGTTCAGCGAGTTATTGAACTGTTCCACCTTTTATCTTGAGTGGTTTATTATTTCAAGAAGAAATTTGTCAAAAACATGCTTTTCCATCGTGATAATATTAATGCTGGAAATCTTGTGCTAAAAATTTACATAGATTTCATTGGTTTAAGTTTCTTCAAGTAAACAACAGTTGAGGGTTGGGAGCTCCGGAGTTAATAACAGTTAGCGGAAATTTTTGCTACAGAATTGCACCATACAAGTAAATATGTATTTCTCATTGGATGGGGTTGAAATCTGATTAGGAAATTTGCGGGACTGCTCCTGCATTCATGAGGATTTTCTTAGTAGAAGTCACAAGTGGTGTATGAAACTGAAAAATTTGTAAACAGAAAACAAGAACAACAGACATCATTAGAGCGGATGCTTTGCTCAAGTGAAGACTTAAATAGCTGCATTGATCTAGAAATATTCACCTTTCTGTCTGACTCAGTCTCAACTTGGCAAGCATTTGGTCAATCGCTATTAATTTTAGCAGTACTCAAATCTGTTTCTCAATGATAGCATCTCTGCATGCAATATAGAACAGACTACCTGGAACTGGATCATCTTTCTGGGCATATCTGATGATGTAAAAAGGGTTGGTAGTAACCTGTTGTTGACAGAACAGGTTCGAAAAATACTCGAATCACGTTGCTTGTTCCCTGTATGCACTGTACTGTGTAAAAATAGATGCATTGTTTTTGTTCAAGGAGTATATAGAGGGTCAATATTGACTCCCTAAAATTTTCAATTCGAATGTAAATTGAGTTTTGAATTGAAAAAAAAACTGACCCGAGACTGTTGCATAAAAAGGTAATAATAGGAAGAAAACGTTCAGGCTCCTAATCAAAATGCAGGATAGCAGGTCGGGGGAACAAAGACAAGCGTGTGGAGGAGTTTTGAAAGATGGAAGATGTTCAAGTGCGTCTATTGCGGATGATACTACAGAGTGACGCACTTATCAGGATATTCGCGATTTACTTTTCCTTTGCATGAATTGAATCTCACAGAAAGGAGATTTTTTATATCGGACTCTCAAGATCCCTCTTATCAACAGATCAAATAAATTTCTCTGAAGTACGAGAAAGAAGTGCAAGATTTTAGAGACTACACGTGACTGGACGGGCTTGTGAGAAATATTACGGAAAAGAGACAATATTGTATTTAGTTGTATTTGAGCTGGTTTCAGGTTTCAAGACGAAAAAAGAATGAGGAGAGGTTATCTCTATTTTATGAGTAATTGATAAGGCTGAGTACACTTATGCACTACAGAAGTCTATAGTATTCTCACAGTATTAAAAATAGTGAGCGGAAACATTGTGTAATTCTCCTTGTGGCAACTGGGAATACTGTAGTCCTGAACCAACAGCGCACATACATACATACAGTATTTGCAAAACGTCAAGTAATCATTCTTCTTTCTTCAAAGATGTTGGATCCAGTTTTCGATAAAATTTATATTTTGATTTAATCAACGTTTTTACAGGTCACTCAACTTAGTTAAAGGTACTTTTGCTCCTCGGAGTTACCCTACAGTCAGGAACAGGATGATTTGGTCAGAAGAAGAGTATAGAATATTATATGCGGCTCTCATGCTCTCATAGAGGAGACTCTGTAGGACATGCCTTTGGAAAAATAGTTGGAGGATGGGAGTATACATATGAATTTTTGACAGTAGTGTAGTATCTCAGCAGTCATCGGGCTTTATCCAAAATCAAAGGTTCCTTTATGATGTTCCGCTTCCGATCACATTTTTAATCTCCAGCACAAGCTCTTCAGTTTGAATTTTATGAGAGGGTTAGGGTGTATGTATCTTCCTCAGGTAATTACTCTCTCACTCGTGTAATACCTGCTTTTCTAAAAGGGCTGGATGGCTGGATCAAAGTTCAGTGTTACATATTTGCATGAAAACAAAAATATTTTGACTTGCTCACAAAAGTCCCGTTAATTCATTACGGTGAATATATTTTACTGATAAGGAGCCAACAACGAAAGTAAAATTCATATGAGCATCACAGTCCTCCTGGGCTTCAACTATTCCTCGTCAGAATTTGACAATGATTAAATTAATTAAGAAAAATCTGAGACTGCCTTCGAGAAAATACTCGAAGCGGTGGAACTAAGCCAGTGAGTGTAATTTAATGTACATGTATCATGACATGGAGAGTATTTAAATGCAAATCGTGTTAAGCACCTGCGTAACAAGATGACGAGTATTTAAAATCCGATCATTGTATATACATGTGTGGCTACATTATTATTTAAATGATTAAATGACAACTATTGTTATTCTGATAACTGTTATCCTTCTCTGACGTAATTATGACAAATTCTGTTAAGCTTTAAAATAGCTTACACTTCATTCGTCTTCACGTTTTCGTGATTAGGCTAAAACCAATTGTTTCAAACTTTTGAAATTGATTTTGAAAAAATTTGATAGCCTCCTATACTTTGGCATAGTAGCTTCAGTTTGGTGTATTTCAATTTGATATATGTTGGTCCGTTTGAAAGATTTCGAGTAAGACGAAACAGCTACTTGCTAGTGTGTATTGTTTTCATGGGTTTTAGTTGAAATTGCTCTATTTCGAGATTCTGAAAAATTTAGGTAACTTCATCAAACACCTACTATCTACCGCCTGGTGTATTTTGGAAGGTTTAGCCTGACCGAACCAAAAAATTTGGGTGACGGACACAACAAATTCATAGTATCGTTTCGCTCATAAAAATAAAAATGTTGCCCATGCCAATATGTTTGTGCGTTGTATTTAATTTTTTTCTTCGCAAAAATTCTCGTCCTATGGTGTTCTCATTTTGAGACTTTCTCTGTTCCGCGGAAAAACAAAACATTGGCAACACCTTGATACTGCGAGGTAAAAAAAATGGTGAATCATAAATGTTGACAGCTTTGAATTATAAAATGCTTCCTATACAATAGACTCTCTCTGAGAGCACATACCGTTGCCTGATATTTTATCAGAACGGAATTACGTTCAATTTTCAAAAACATACGACCTGATATTAGTTCACTTGCATGGACGGCAGAGGTGAATGGGAACTCTGAACATTTTGCTTGTAAAGGTGAACCAAGTTCAAGAACAGGAAGGAATATTGACGCCTCAAAAATGTGCTTTAGTCTGAAAGCCACAGCATCTATAAATTCTAGCAGTTGCTTCCTTTACAGAATAAATTCAAGTATGACTGACTTTCAAGAGTAAGCGTCAAAAACTTCTACGTAGTAATGAAGAGCTTCAAATTTTACAGAGTACATTTCATTTATTCCATATTTGGAGTCTTTTTCACTTTCTTGTATTTCTACAAATAACAATACTTCCATAATCGTGAGACCACTTGAACATTGACGTCAATTTGCAACCACGATTCCCCAGACAGTTCAAATAATCAAAATGACAGCTTAAACAAGATATGTTTTTAAAATTGCACCTTTGTACAGCCACCTTGCACGGCGATATTGAAACCCGAAAAATTAAATACAAGGGCAAGGGTTTTTCTCACTCAAGTAACAGGCAAACTTTACATACCGTAAAACCTCGACAGTAAACATCCGGTAGTGTGGGCATGCTTTTAACTATTTAGCTATTTTTTTTTACTTCTAGGTTTTATACAAGTTACTCTATCAATGGTACAATTTAATATAACCATTCAAGGAAGTGTTTTTTGTAGATTGTGCCACCAGGGACGAGGCAAGAATTGCATTGTTACAATAAAGCAACTACCTCCAAGAGGCTTTACGGTGAATGTAACTGCGTATAAAAATCCTTTAGAAAAAATAGAATCGAAGAAGTATTACGGCAATATCCTGAAAATTGACTTATGATTCGAAATTTTAGCATAAAAATATTTACAAAAGTGTACTTGCAACCGCATAGTTTATCTAGATCTTAATTTCCGGAACGTTCCATTCACACATTTGAACTGGCAGGAGGATGAGGATACTTAAGATTCCATATTCCATAAAATCTGACAAATTCCACTCAGACACACAACCAAAAAGCCCGGTTTTTGACTTGCTAAATAACCTTAAACCTTAATAGTAAGGACTCTGGCTGATCTCCTATGGGTTGTACCCCAAAGTTTCCTAACTCACAGACGGTCAGGGTATGATCAGTTCTTGATCGTCCTCATCATCTTCACCAAGCAGAACGTAGTGCAGAATGGGGGATGAGGGAATGGTTTTCTGTACCTACATAAATTACTTGGAAATTAATTTTTACGAAACAGAAACAAACAGGATAGTGCATCAAGAGGTGGAAATAAACAAATTGAATTACTACAAGTAACACTACAGATAGGAAGAAACATAACTATGAGTAGTATTACCCCTAAAGACTTGTCATAGTTGATGAGGTGTGGCTTGCTCAATTTTCTATCACAATCTAGTCCAAGGGATTGACTATCTTCCTCAAAATATGTGGTTGTCAAAGCTGCACACATGAATGCGGCCTTACTGATTGTTATTTTTGAGCAACCATAGGCACAGTACGCGACAGAAGAGACGCAGATCAGGAGTTGGGTTCTCCGATTCAATCCCAGAGATTCACGAACGCTGGGTTGAACAGTGGTAAAAAACATGATAAATACCGGGATTGAAGCCAAGTATAGTAACAGGGCTGAGGCAATGTGACGAGCCTGCAAGAAGCGTAAATTCATTTTAATTACAATGCTAACTTCCCGAGAGAACGCCTATAAGATTGAATATCAATTCCACCGTGGCACTCGTACCTGAATATTTTGCTTGAGAAAAGTTCGCATTCTTTTATTAAGAATCATGTCTTCTAAGATCAAAGTTGAACCCGAAGCAAAAACCCCATACAGCACTGCACACTTCCCATATGTGACAACGTTTATTCCATTTTTGCCTACCAGGACCGCCAGTACCAAAGGTAAAATAATAAAAAATCCACACTGAATAATTTCGTAAGCCTGTTCAAAAATAATCCCAAGTGTTACAAAAAGTTAAGGTACACGTCAATGAGAAAGTATGGATGTTACTGTACTGTACTGTTGTGAGTAATGTATTAGCTTACGAAAGCCAGGAGGTACATACAACACCTTCGGAATTTCCAAGCATCCTTTGCATAACACGTAACACAAGACCACAGGAACTGCCACAGGTGAAGTCGCATGTTGACATCTGTCTCTTCCTCAGTGTGATTCCGGAAGCACCGGACGGTGCAATAAATTGGGAAAAGGCATGCCGTGAGGAAGATGAATTGCAAATGCATTCCATGCTCCGTAACTTTCTCATCTGATGGGACTTGGTCATTGAAATTCCACTCTCCACTCAAAAATTGATGGAGTGTTGAAAATGTGGAGCTGATTGCGGAAGACAATGTATTGGCGTCAGAGGCTTCCAGACGTTGTCCGAAGGTCGTAATCACTAGTCCATACGACGTTCCCAGCAGATAAGCTACGCCCAGTGCTTGCTAAAAGATTACGAGGACAAGAATAGAAAAAAATCCAAAATTACCTTCCAGGAAAGGAAGTATTTAGTAACTTCATTGCTTGAAAATACTTACAATGATAGAGTGGCCCGTCTTTGCTGCCGTGCTCACGTCCTGCAAGAAACCATGGTCTAAGAGACTCAGACGCTTTTCAAGTCGCATTATCACATCCTTGAGGAAGTAGGGAAATATCGTGATGATAAGCAAGGCGTCAAAGTAGAATTTCGAGAGCCATGGGATCTTCATAGAGTCGAACATTAAACTCGCAAGGAATCTTCCAGTCGCAGAAGACACTATTAATGTCAGAAGGAATACTATCCCATGATATACCTGGGAAATAATTACAAAAATACAAAGTTAAGGTTTATACAAATGAATCCTATTTCATGATATTTTAAATAAAACAAAAAAAAACACGCGCATACAAGATGATACGAGTAAAAAAAATACCACAGATAAATCTATAGTATTTTGTAGTATATTTTTGATCATTTTTTTTACTGCAATATGGGCTGACACATTATTATCCTAGACTTTTAGTACTTACCGCAGAAAGCAACACCAGAATAATGGCCCACACAGTATCTGTTAGCCACCGTTCCTTTATCATGTTGACTGACTGACCCATTCAAGTTTTACTGGAATTGTTTTGTCTCCTGATCCTAAACCATAAACAAACTGTGTGACTGCTAGTCATCATCTGTTAGCTCACATGCTCTTGATATAATTAAGAATATTGTGTAAGTATCTGTAAGTAACGGGAATATTCATGTTTGATCAGGTCAACGTTTGTGAGCGTTCACTGAATTGTTTATAAATGTGAATCCGAAGAAACGTTCAGCCCTCCTTACTTGAAGGAGGGTAATGCGCAAATCACAAACGTTTCCCTCATTACTCCATATAAGACATATTGGGAGGTCCATTGACATTGGACAATTGGACTTGATATTGAAATATGCTTCATAATTCCATTTACGTATGGTATTAGGGACAAAGCGTGGAATCAATTTTTGAGGCAAAATTCTGGCTTACATCAATATCAAAATTTAAGTGATATATTCCACTTAATATGGAAAGGTTTACAAACGACTGGTCAACATGGATTTTCTATAGATTCGATAGTTTTTTTTAGAGATACTGAAATTTTTGTATTCATATGCTTACCTTCAGGAGGGGGATGGTTTCGTTCCTCACTATGCAAAAGTTAACTGATATATTTCAGCCCGTTCATTATCCAGGAGCTGGGTAAGCTGGAAGGTAATTTAGATACAGAAAATTACGACTGACGATTTAATAATGTTTCATACTTGAATTACTACTTACTTAATGTAGTGATACACTGATATGTAAATTAATGGAGTCAAATAATGGCAGACCCAGTGATCACAGTAGATTTGAAAAGACCCCATATAAAAACTGCTTAGGATATAATCGCACATATACCTTTTATATGTAAGAAAACATGATAATAAAAAATCGAGTTATTATTTGCAGATTATTTGACATTATACTTGGTTTAGTCGAACCTGCCTATAATGATATTATGCTTCTAAATAATTTAGCAGGAGGTCAGACATATTGAAAATATTTTTTTCCCTGAATATTATTTTAATGTTTCAGGAAAGTGCGACTACTATATTACTTTGCAATAATTTGGCTGTCATAAGGGTAGCAATATTTTTAGTTTCCTTGAAACAGTAGTGTGCTGGGTCGTTTTTGTTTGATTGAACAGATGTGCCCCCATGGCATTATAAAGTCAGCAACTGTGCTTAATCGCTCCTGAAAAGGTTGAAAGCGTGTAAAAACAGAAGATGCTTGCCAAATATTTACTGTTTAATCAGTCAGTTGAACAATTATCACACTTTCGACGTATTGACAGGTGAATAAGGCAAATTAACCACATTGCAGTGGAGGTAAATCGATTTCCACAGGTTGCAGTCATGATGCTGAATATGATCATAATTTAGTGATTCATCAAATGGATTTCTGCAGGCGGCAGCCATGATGCGGAATATCTTCATAATTTAGTGATTGAGTAAATGGATTTCTACAGCCTACAGCCATGAGTCTGAATATGATCATCATTTAGTGATTGATACTAATACATAGACGAGTAACAATAATCATGCAATTTTGATGTGCGTTCCTATTTCCAATCATTTTCCATTCTTGATATCTATACAATGAATGAAACTATAGCTTGTAAACTATTAGGAATCCGAAATCTGATTAGTTAATTTTGCCGGATTTTAATTGATAAATTGATCATTAAAATTACCTTCCATCGTCAAACACTAATACTTTTACCAAGTATTTACGCAATACAAATCCCAGATTTATTTGCAAACTTGCATAAAATATTTGCTTCCAGTAATTACCGATGTTTGTAAGTACCCTGGGTACTTGGTACTTATTCATAAGGAAAACGCTCCAGACAATCAAAACGTTTGGACATAAACGCGAAACTAAAGTACTTGACGCCAAAGGAGTCAAAATATATTTCTTTGCACGAATGTGCTGTAGAGGGACAACAATAACAGTCGCTGGCATCTTCTGAATTCTATGTCGTTAACAGGTGTATTTAAATTTAAGGTGAAGGTGAGTACCAATCACCAATTTACAACCATTGTGAGGAATTGTTTGTTCGAATTAAAACTGAAACCTTCAAAAATGATGATAATGTAATGCAGAACGTCTGAGAATAATAATTCCCTTGTTTTATTTTATAACGTTTCCTACTATACTGATCGTCTTTTTTTCATGCTACAACTAAAGCTCAAGATTCCAGTGTACAGGTCGGAATTTAGTAGGCCTATACTGTGCACCAGAGGTAATTTTTAATTGTGTATAAATATACCTAAACTTGGGTTTGAAAGCTTGCCAGGATGAAGATAGTGCTTATACAATTTATGTCATTTTTTGTAAGTACATAACAACGTGCTTATTGTTAGTACTGAGCTGTAGTTAAAGAGAGATGAGCTTCATATATATGTATGTATGCTTGTTATTGATATGCAAGTTAAATCAATAAATGAATAGGAATGCTGATCCGTGAAGAGCTATCGTAAGTTAGCTTTCCTTTCGACCTACGACATGACGTGATTTATGCGGCTGCGGCTGTGGCATATGAGAATCTTTCGTAACGAGAAATATTCTTGCAAAAATGAGGAATTGCTTTCAACACGGTGGACTTAAGTACTTTATTCATAAGGCTATTATTTGATTGCTACAATCTCGAAGTATGGAGGTTTCACAGGCAGTGCCGTGACGCATGTAATCACTTATATAGTTTTCAGTTTTTTTTCTTCTAATGCTCTCTCAAAGTTACTACGTTAGTTATTAGCAATGTACTGAGGAAATGGGATATAGCAAGTTGAGCACTCTAGAATAATCATTATTTGTACTACACATGTTTCAGTATACGAATATTACTACGAGTAGAAAAATAATTCGGAATCTAAAAGTCAATCTTCATGTTTCAGTAAGTACGCACTTTCATTGTGTGAATACGCTTATGAAAATAGAAGCGTATTCTCAACAACAGTTTAAGTTAGCAAGGTACCTTTGATTTGTCAACTACTAACAACACCGAAATTAGTACTAATTCACATGGCTTTTCCAAAAAACATTTATATGGGTATTACGAAGCGGAAATTACTATGTAAATGAATGCACAACAAACATGCTAATATGATGGGTACTCACTAATCATCTCGGAGTCAGCCATGAACTACATGTACATACATACATTACATATACATACATGGAAAGACAGCACAAGAAGAGAGAGAAGGAACCGTCCATGTATCGAGTCTTGTCCTCAAAAAAATAGTAAATAATGCTTTATGAATGAACTGCTGTTGTCTATACAGTTATCATCAACTCAATCATACGGAAAATACAGGTGGAAAGTACAAGCGTATACCTGAGGAAACGAAACAAAACTTTAGAAAGCACTTTCGGCGATGATCAGCTTTTTTAACGTATCAATATTCAACGCAGAACTCCCACAAACATACTGACTTATGGTTAGCTTTTATCAAAATCTAGGCGAAATATTATTGGCAACTGGAGCTGATCTTCATAAATCATTTTCTGTCAAGTGGAGCGTGGAGGAAAACCCAACAAATAAATTCAAATGAAGTGTAGGCTTTTCCTTGTGACAAAAATTGTCTACTTAAGTCGAAGAATTTTTTTATAATTTCCAGAAAAATCATACGACAGAATGTTTACGTATTTGTAGTTGACTGCGCTAGTTTCCTACAAAAGTGTGGCGCCGTTCATTTTCATTTAAATAAATACAACGCGTGATACAGATCCAATTGCAAAAATATCCGCTCTACGATTACTGAACTTCTGGAGTAATGGTAGGAAGAAACGCCATTTAAAAATAAAATTAAGCAAAATTTACAGTACCTCGTGTATGTAGAGAAAATTACTTTCCTTCCAGAATATATGCAACTAACTCTCCCAAAGAAACTCTTAAGTAGGTGTGGCTGCTCACATGCACAGTATACAGGAGACAAAAATGATGAGAAGCAAAAAGGATGCAAGAAATAAAATAAAAGATTGAGTGTACAACAACTTGGAGACATCATTGTTTCTTTAAAATAAAACCGCACAAAAGGCAAAATAAAAATCACAGTCAAGTCACCTAATCTACTAAATAAAGTTTGTGTATATTGTGTAATACGAGTCGACTACCTATATTTAGCCGCAGCTCGGTTTGCATTGCATCCAGTTGACATTTGGTAAACTATAAGTAAATATTACATAACATACCTGTAAATACAAGTCCATTCCAAATAGAAGCTATTCAGAAATAACGCAGTGGCTTTGTGAAATCCTGACCAAACAATTTCAAGCCCCACTATCATCCAGCATATAACAAACAACGGAGGTATTTGTATGTAGATGAGAACAGCCATGAGAAGGCAGTAAACAGCACCACGTTATTATTGAATGACCTCAAACATAAATAGCATATTGCTGATTTTGCAGATACAGAGCATTTAGAAAATTTGCATAGCAACAATATTCATAATCTATAATACATATAATATATGTTTCGACCTGACATTTTAAACTTAAATACTTTACACTCACAAAACAAGTTCGATGCACACATAATTTTCAACAAAGTAACTTAGTTAATCAAATTAAAAATTAGTTAAGTAATTTAAGTCCTTCTGTCAGAATTGCTTACTAACTATATTTCATAAAAAATTACGGTTAACAATATTACAATGCGATCTAGAAACAAAAACTATATATGATCAAACCGAATCTTATTTTCCAAATTTCATTCATTTGTAGCCCACTTACTACGATAATTTTCTGTAATTTCGCGTGAATGCAGATGATTCTAACGAACCAACCAGTTCATTTAATGTATACTTGCGATACGGCAAATTACAAAGCTAATTGGGATTGCAAAAAGCGAAGATATAGGACAGGAAAAAATCAAAACCTTAAGTCTTTCGGAACTATCAACAAAATTGAACCGACACGAGAAAACTGTTCTTACTTGCTAGAACTAGAACACGTTCTTGAAAAAATTAAACAACAGATAGATAACACGATTGCCTCACTTCTTCTCTTCAAAAATTTGGAATACATGCAGCCGTCGGACAAACTAATTACAACGATAAATGCCGATTGTAACGTTAACAGTGACTGCCAGGTCTAATATGTTGAACGCATGACAGGCGTTCGTATGTGCTACAATCATTAATACTAATAAAAACAATTGTTAAACCATGATTAATCAATGATCTTTTGTTTACGAGCAACGAAAAAAATTAAACCTATGAGTTCCCTCTAAAATTTACAGGTGACGCTTACTAAATCCTAAAAGCTGATACTTAATTTTTCAAAACCACATTTGAAGCTTTGCAACGGCTGCGTTTAGTGATTTTAGAATAGCTGAAGCGCGAAGACTTTTACAGTTAGAAATTTCGGAAAAGTTACTAAAAATGTAACGGACAATATACAACTCGAACAATAAAAGCTAACAATAATTTGTATAACTATTACATTTTGTAATATTGTAGGTACTTGTTACGATTTCTTCTCGTTGGAATTTAAGCATTCTCGTCACTACGGTTTATATTAAATACTTCAATTAAAGGCGAACAATTTGAACGAAACAATAATAATTACATTCTAAAAGTGCAATAATTCCTACACCAATGTAGCTAAACAATAGTAATAACTCATAATTTCATCTGTAGACCATAACATTAGTCAAATAGGAGTTACAAACTGTGAGGAGTCCTGACCCGCTTGTATTTGTTTATTTACTATCTAAAGCGCCAAATTAAATGTATGCATTGAATGGTCTTGAAGTATATAGCGTCCATCCATGTTGTCAGAATTTTCAGATACCCACATTCGTAAATTTAAACGTAACATACAGACACTGAAACACGTTAAGTTTTAGCGAAGGAAGAGACGTAAGACACTGTTTGCGAAATCAACACCATTCACCTGTTCTTTCCCCGTAAATTCTTCGCATAAAAGGTGTACACGGTTTCCCATTTCAATTATCATATAGAAAAGACGGAGTTCCACTGTACCAAACTAAACAGGGGAAGCGACGACAGGCACATGAACAGAGAGAAACTTTCAGACAAAACTAACAACAGAAGTACAAGACGGAGCACATGAGGGAATGTGCGGAAGACGAATTCATTTTTCGATTTGTTTGACTTTGTGTTTCTCAAACGTTCGAGAAGTACACCATCATGATTCATTGATTGTTTCCTGTATTGCGTATTTGTTCAATTTTGTCACTTATTTCTGGCAGGCAATGTTGCTGACTTTTGTCTATCCCTGTGAGAGAGGACATCAAAACGAAAAAAATGTTTTACAATCAGCTTGCTTCTAACACAGTATATATACATGACATTAAAACATGAAAATACTACCCAAAATACCAATATTAATTTTAGACAGAGTTATGGGTAAACGCAGCTACGTACATAATAACATAAAGAGTTAAGAGGGTCAAACAAACAACACAACAAGTACGAAACGAAAGATGAACTCGAATAGTTCAAGTACATGAGTTACTTACGCAGAAATATAAATTTAAGAATTTATAACAAAATACAGGATAAAACACAAAAATTTTAAAAGGAGCAAAAGCATACAGGTTTTCTTTTTTACTAAAGGAGTCACAAATACTGAGGACAAACCAACAAAACAAAATAAAACAAATACACCAAACAGTACAATCCAAATAAACAACCGCTTCACGCATTCTAAGCTGAATGAACTACGTTCATTTACAAACGATATTCCAATCGGATAATGTGTCGAACGAAATTACAATACATGGATGCACTTAAGGACTTGACAATGTTTTCGTGAATAAATACTACAGAAAAGCACGTTTTGATCCTGACCTTGCTAAACAATTTAAAAAGAAAAATACAAAGTTTCTGCGTGTCAATAATTTCACTCATTTTCTTATTCAAAAAGCCTCAGTCTATACACAGCGGTTCATTTTTATTGTGTGTGCATATTACAAGTTAAGTGAAGTTTTGCTCAGTTTATTACTTCATCAATACTTAGTTCATTATTTAATCATGTCCAAGAGAAAATCACATGGGAAAATACGATGATTGTCTTTGTCCCGTACAGGTGAAAGAGCGAAAAAAAATTACCTTCTACAAGCAGTAAGTTAATTACCTACTTGCTAACATTAATAACCTAATTGTAAGTGTGCGTAGCTTACAGTCAGACAAGTACCAACGTAAATGAACGACAAACTGTTAAGAATTGTACTGGTAAGTATTTACGTACATATATGCATACACAAGAACAACTATACGTATACGTAGAGAATCCGAGCAATGGCTATTGGCTACTTGTAAGCATTCATGAGACGAATTCTGTAAACAGCGGCAACAGTAATTACATAATATAAATTAAGTGTATTGGATCCCTACGATTTTGAGCATTGCGTAAAAATACATACACAAGACAACCGATACATGCTTAACGTATCACCACGTCCCTTATTAATTACCATTTAACCCGAGTTCCACTAATGACATGAAAATTGCTATATCGGTTGATTAAAAAGTAATTATTGTAATGTTAAAAGTAACCACAAACAAAAGCAGAAGGGTAAAGCAGCATCACCGCAGATATACAAACATATACATACATTATCTCTTAAATGTAGCATTTCTAATCAGCGTTAAAGTTAATCGAAACTACTCTTGTCTTGCCATCTTTAAAGTAAGTAGCGTGGAGTTTAAATTTGCATGCATGAAAACTGGTTCGACAGGAAGATATATTATTTGGTAATAGATGGACGGAAGAACTGAAAGTAATTCAGGGCGGGACATAAAACACCGACCTGGATTGAGAAACGGCTTTGTAACCACCCTTCTGTATTTTCTTGCTGAGGCGGGAAACCCACTGTTTTTGGTCGTCTTCTGTTGGAGCCAACAACAGCAATTCTTTTGCGGTGTTAGGATCGTACTGAACTTTACAAGGAACCAGAACTTCTTCGCCGTAATGCTCCTTGTGAATTTTTACACGGCATCCTGCATAAACCGATTACATTTCAAGTACTGTTGGAAGCCATCGCAGAATTGCACATCACACAGCAGAACTTATTTCAAAACTGAGTCTGAAGGATAACAACTGTACTGAGAACAATAAATCCGACAGTATAAGTCATGTTGATCAGCTCATTCCCTACATTAAATACAATAGCTGGGACTTATTATAAGTGCCTCCCAGGTACTCATTAAAAGTCCACGCATCGTCAGCTAGTTATAAGCAATCAGAGTCATGATTCCTTCATTTCAGAGTTTTATCTATGAGCAGGTACTTTTATAATTCTTATTTCAAATGCAAATTAAAACTTACGCCTGCATTCAAGAGCAGGTGGAGGACGGAACATATGCCACAGAGGTTTTGGACAAGCTTCGCATGTTGTAGGCATATGAAAAGATATTGCGACCAGCTCATGACCCTTGTGAAGTAAAGTACCGGGCTTCTCTTTGTCTTCAGGGGGACTTTCTTCGGGTTTCCGCGCTTCTCCTTCTCCAGCGTAAAGCAACTGTGCAAAAAATTAAGCAATTGATTTACACTTTTGTAAGAAACAACAGATATACATACCTCCCCAAAATTAAAAGTTTCAAAAATTATCACATTTAATTCTAAAAAAATTAATCACAATACTTAAACAGCGGTAAATATTACCTGAAATATTTTTGGAATTTCTTTGGCATCAGCACGAATCACATCTCCTTGAGTCACAGACCGTACATGGAACACTTTACTGTAACACAAAATCCAGGCAGTCAAATAAAAGAGTTCAACCAGACAATACTTGCTAGTGATTATAGATTTTCAAGTGCTTAAGACTTGACTTTTGAGTTACTCAGACATGCTTACTTAAGGTCAAGAACACGAGTTGGATTTTGCTTTTCTTGATCTGAGTTATAGAAAATTATCTTTCTGGAAGATACCACAACGTATTGTTTACGCCAACCATGCCTACGTATGTTCTGTTTGGATGGAAGCGATACCCAACCCTCCATTCGCCAGTCTTCGCCACCTATATGACCGTCTCCTTCATTTGAACTCACTGAAGCCGTCTCGCATAACTTTCTTGTGAGTGCTTCAATCTCAGAATCCTTAGAGTCCAGCTCCATTTGAAGTTTTAACCTAATTTGTTGATCCTCATTAAGAGAGGCTTGTAAATCTTGCATGTCTTTCTGCCACTTCAATGTCATTTGGTTGAACTTTTCCTTTTCTTGTGTTAGTTCTTGTTGCAGTTTTCTAAATTCTCGTTCCTTCTTTCTCAAATCACCAGCATGACTTTTCTTAGATGGATTCAAATCCTTTCGATTCATAATTTCTGCTAATTTATTCACAGCTTGTTGCTTCAATAGTTGTTCCGTAGTTAACTGCTTTTTCAACTTGTACAGCTCATCTCCACTTGTTTTTTCTAAATCTAAGCACCAAAATCATGGATTAAATTTGTTGCTCGGTTTTCAATGCCGTAAATAAGTATCTTAAATTTCATTCGATCTATCATACCTCCCTGAACTGATTTAAATTTCTCGTTGATTTCCTCCCTCTCCCTTTTAAGGTGTTCCATTGACTTCTTGTAATCCGTTTCTTTCTCCCGGAACTGCAAAAATAATTTTATGATTACAACATGTCATAAGAGCTCTCTCCAGGGGGTACCAACAATGACTCTTACCGAATTTAGAACAATATCCTTGTTTGTAAGTTCAGTCTTGTGTCGCGCAAGAAGGTCTTTAATTTCTAATTCTTTCATTGTCTTTTCTTTCTCCAACTCTGCAATGGTTTCGTGAGCAATACTTTTGGCCAGAGACTCCGAATCCGCTCTAGCAATAGCCATCTGTAACTGACGAGCTAGCTCGTTACGTTCCTCCTCTAACTCTTGATTTTGGCGGCGTTTTTCTTCGAAATCTTCTCGTAAGTCCGTTAATTGCGCTTTGTACAATGTCTGAAACATGGAAAAACATAAATGTATATTATTTATAATTATTTTAAAAGTTCGAGCTCTTTATATAATGCTGTGAATGATTTATACCGAAAAATGCATTTCTGTGTCAAGTTGTTCTTGAAGCTCTTTCATTTGTAGATCGTCGACGGCCTTAGCAGCTTTAATTTTTTGCAAATCTTCTTCCAAAGATCGTTTGGCTTCTCGTATCTCTGAGATTTCCCTCTGCAGCTGTTTCTCCTTGGATTTCAATATGGAAATTTCGGAAGACTGCAAATTCAAATCCGACTGCAACTGGGAACGTCGTTGAGCTTCTTGCTCAATTTGACTTGCGAGACTTTTCGATTTCTCTGTCTCTTGCCTGAGTTGACCTTCAAGCTTTTGTTGCTCCGACTTAACTTGCCGGTAATCGAGGGTTAGCATTGATAACTGTCGTTGTGTTTCTTGTCCCAAATTTTCTGCACGAAGACGAAGTGACTTCTCTTCGTTTAATTTTGCTTGCAGAGCTAAAAATGAAATAAAACAAGTAATCAACAAAATGATTCTACCCCATTAGTAACTTTATCCAGCATATAGTCATATCGATGCCATACGTGACTGAGAAACATTATTGACAATTGATTTAATTCGTTAATACACTGCTTTCATCGTAAATTATGACATGAGATGATTTAATGGTTAATGATAGCACTGAATATAGTGGATTAGTGGACACTGAAGATTAGTTAATTGGAGGAAAATTGATTATAGACTTAATCCCATAACATAGATTCAGTAGGTTACAAATAGTTTCGTCTACATTACATGGCTGCCTGATTACAAATGGGATACTAGAAGTAGAATAATAAATATAGTTTCTACTACGTTTACATAATACTTTGGTTACTATTAGCTGTATTATGCTTGATAAATTTTAACTTTAATATGCTACGATACCTTGGCCATTTTAATAATTTAATAGCTAATTAAAATTCCCCTTATCCCATAAAGTAAATATTCCACACACATAATGCCTTCATTTTCCGTTTCTTTATTTAGAAAATTCACCTATCTTGATAAATCATTTTGTGCATTTTTTAAGTACTTTCCAGCTTGTAATCCGTAGCAGTGACGTGAGCATGTTGTAATGTGGGAAATAACAAAATTGTAAACAGATGAAATGTGATTGCAGTGTTGATAAAACTCTCAAGTCTATGCAATTTTTCTGCAACCTTCAAAGTGACAGTTAGTATTAGCTAGTTACATAGTGGAAGATCCATTTTTAAAAATACACGGGAACAATTCAATGTCAACCAAGTCGTCATGTGCATGGGTGATTGGAATGAAATAAATTCCTGTTACTACGCCAGATAGATTTGAGTAAGGTAGTCAGTTCGTTAGTCAATCAGCCAAAATAATACCAAGTAAAGGGATCTCTTCGGAACCAAGGATACAACACATGGTTTCAAATACCTTAAATAAATAGCTGTGACCGAAAAACAAGACAAAAAATTACAAAAATTAAGAGGAATATATGAATATAATCTGACCCAGTTTCGTCCCCAAAAATGTGCTGCCAATGTTAACATTGACACCGCTGAAAAACATGGTAACGAATACGAGACAAACTAATAATCATGTCCTATCTTTTTATCTTACGGATCTTACGCTGAAATTTGGTCACAAATAGAGGAAACCGTATCAAATATTCATCAAATTCAGGACTAAAAGAATCCTACACCGCTTAACTTTCAATCAAGCTTCCAAGCACAAGAATGTATAATTAAAATAAAGGTTTCGAACGCATTCATTCAGCATTTTTACGCACATAGACCATAAATTTTCCACTGAATTTACTTCCCGTCCTTGCTCACAATTTACAAATGAATACCTAATTTAGAACTGCCGTGTGGTAAACGTTGGGATATTATATAAACCGTACCGCAGTCCGTCACAAATAATACGGGTGACTGTATAATTACAGAAGTCGGAGAATCTCGTATGCATCCTTTACAAAAATGTTCAATTAGGAAATCACTGCACAAAATCCCTGGTCATTTATCTTCATGCACAAGCCAAGTCAAAATATGCTGGCGTGAAATATCCCTACATGTGCGTTTACTTTACAGAACACATTAATGTCAATACAAAGCCCCGAAAAATAAAACAGGCCTGACTATCCACGCTTTGATATCTTCCGTATTTTTCATCCTGCCAACAAATTACTGCATTACAGTCACAAAATTGTTAACTGTGACGGTTGAAATATGAATGCGTTAGTACCTCTCAAGCGACTACTTGAGACGCCTACATGTCTAAATCTTTTTTCCACCGTCAAAACGTCAACGGATGGATTGTTATGCAGTAATTATCGTGTTTAAAAAACGTTGATAGATTTACTTTTCCGGTCTTAAAATCTGCTCTTCGAATCCAACTTGTTCCGGGTTTAAAAAGCCGAATGCATATTTTAATGCTACTGCATACATACTTTGACATGTTCCAGAATGAAATGTATCTAACGAATTACTGAATTAGTATGGTAAACACAAATAAGAATTTCCTTTAAGCATCTCGAAAGAGATTTATAATATTTACGTGAAGACCACTACGGATTAGAGAGATTATTCCGTTAAATAATCCTGACGCCAATTAGATAATCAAAAACAATAAGTCCAATAAGATATGATGTGTTAGGGCCTACTCTTTAAAAAATCAACAAGTGGTAATAATCCAGAAGCCTAAATGTAATTCTAGAATTATCCAGTAAAATGATTAGATACTGATGATTAAGTATCAGAAGGAACTATTGTCATCTAAGTATGTCCCTGAAGCTACTCGACAAATTTTCTTACTTCCAGATTTTTAGGTTGACTTTTAATCTTGTATGTGAGAGATTAGTCAAGGAAATGAAAAACTCTGGAGAAAACAGTTTTTAAATCCCTGTAAAGTGCAAAGTACTAATGACTTAACCTTTGACCATACAAATTAACAACAGAGAAAACAGATTTTTCAAAGCTGGCAAACAATATTAATTATTGAATTAATGGATATTTAACCCTCTAACAATAAGTGCAACAACCAGTATGTCCTACTTAAAATTGGATGAATACAACTTGCTGCACGTAGTGAGTGTGAATAAGATAGCCAACAAAACTTACTTTTGACTTGATCTTCATTGTCAACGGCAGGACTTCTTCTTTCCATTTCTGAGTGAATGGCTTTCACTTCTTGTTCATATTTGGCACTTAGAGCTTTGAATTGTAATTCCAAAGATGTTGAAGATTTTTCCGTCTCTACGAGTTTGTCCAAAAGAGCCTTGTTATCTTCTAACAAACGAATTTCTCTATCTCTTGTGGTATCTAGCTCGGACTGGAGCATTTGTGTTCGATTTTCCAGTTCAATCTTCATTTCGGCAACCTGATGACGAACGCTCTCTTCTTTTTCCAGATCCGCATTCATTTTTGCAAGATCCATCTCCAAAGAGTCTTTCTGTACTTGTAAATGATTAACTTTCTCTGTTAATGTTTGTTCCTTGCTGGTCATCACCACTGTCACTTCATTAACTTGCTTCCTCAATCGCGTTGACTGCTCAGACTCTAATTTCAGTTTTTCGTTGACTTCAAGCAGCTGCAATATCATTAAATTATTCATTTACGCAACTGTTGACAATCGCGAAGAAACATGATAAGGCAAACAAGTGAAGCTTCAAACATGGAAGAAAATTGCTGAATAAACCCAACAACTGAATCGTCCGATTGCTTGGATGAAATTCAATCTACGGATTGTGACAAAAATCTCAAGTGGTTAACTATACAAAACGGTACAGAAATCGCTACTATACTTTGATTACATTAGGATACTCTATTAGTCTATAGAAAAACGAATACAGTTTCAAATGTATAAGAGTTTCCAAAGGATACGATCGCAAAATAATTTTACTGAGAAAACAAACAGAAGAATGGAAATAAATAAAATTAAATATTTTCAGATTTTCAAGTTTTCATCTCCACTAACAACAGTAATAATTACTACAATCCGTAATCCATGAATACGTAAATATTCACGAAATAATTTCGGTGGCTGCAAAATGCAAGGTAAAACAAATCGGTAGGTTTTTGTTAATCTCGCAGCTATAGTAATGATACAATGTCTTCGGATTCTTGCAATCTTCACACGGTGGGCAATTCGATTATTATCAAATAAAACTTGATATTGGTATTTTCACAAGAACTAACCTGCTTTTCCAGTATGGATATCTTTTCGTTCGTTTGTTGATTATTTGTCATTTCTCGCGATCGTTTGTTCTGCTCTTCCTCCAGTTTTCTTCTTAGATCTTGGAGATTATTTTCCATGTTCTTTTTACCTTCCAATTCCACGTCTGCTTTTCTTTGTGCTTCTTTTAATTCGTGGGTTAAAAGAAGCTTGTCCCTTTCAAGCGCACTTGCCTCAAGTCTCAAAGCCTCTTCTCTTTGGGTTACTGACTCCAACTGTGTCCTAAGTAATCTTAATGATTCATCTTGTTCTTCCATACTGCTCACACTGTTGTGAGATTTGCTATCTCCATTTTCATTCTATGATAGAGACAATCGAGTATTACAAAAATTACTTTTTTCAGCATGCAGCTAGCAAGTAAATTAAATTCTTTATAAGTATGCAACATACGATGTTAATCTTTTTAACTTTCCCGTCCACTGCCGAAGACGAATCGATAAATTTAAAACTAGAGCACAACTGGTAATCCCTGGAGTACGTAAAACCGACAAATGGAAGATGATTGCCAGCAAAAGTTTTTGGAGTAGGAAAATCTTCTTCTGGGCTATCATCTTTTTCAACATCATCAAAATTACTTGTATCATCGTCTCCAGATAGCTCAGGTACTACTGGAGGGACACCTAAAAGAAAGCAGGAACACAGCGATTAAGTCAAAATTTTCCAACAAAAAAACAACATCCATTACAGCGCAAAATTTGGGGTGAAGAATCGACTACAAAATAAATTAATCAAATTTCAACGTACATTGCCGTATATTATTAAAATTCCATTGATCGTTAACAAAAAAAGGATGTGATTTTATTTCATCGATTCCATTTCTTCCTAATCGATTGTTGCGGTCAGTCAAAAATCCGCAGATGAGATTTTTCCCATCGGTACTTATTACAGCATCATCAGGAAACTTAAGTGCATTCTTATGATCCATAATCTTTCCATACGTCCCGACTAAGCTGTCAGCGTAGAAAGGAGTATCACCAACTAGCATTTCGTACAAAAATACACCGACAGACCACCAATCACATTCACGTCCGTATACACCTTCCCCTCCTTGGGACTTTAAAACTTCAGGTGAAATATAATCTGGGGTCCCCACAGCGGTATCCGAGTGCACAAGGCCATTCTAAAATTACAATAATACTTTAAATGTTTCTTCGACAATATTTGTATTCTGATATATTGTAATTACACACCTCATTCATTCGCATACAAGTACCAAAATCGGCTAGTTTTAAATGCCCATCCTTGTCAAGTAGCATATTGTCTGGCTTAACATCACGATGAACAAACCCCATCGAATGTATAGCGTCCAATGCAAGAACGACTTCGGCACAGTAGAATTTGGCCCACTTTTCAGGAACATCGTAATTTGACATTAAGTTCACTAAATCGCCACCTACACAATTGAAATTTCAGTATATTAGTCATCATAGAGCACACGACGATATCCGATGAATCATTCTTTTGTGAAGAATGCGAAGACAATACAACGAGCAGAACATGTTACATAATACATTTTACAGCGTATCGCAATAACAAAGGCTACACATTTCTATGTATGAAATATCAAGTATACACATGCGACCATAAACTCGATGATTATCGTTAATTCGAATTTGCAGGTTTCAGCAAACCAAAATTTAATCAAGCAGGCTCACCAGGCATATAATCCATAACCATGTATAGGTATTTGGTATCTTGAAAAGCAAAATGTAGCTGGACTATCCATTCCGAATTGGCATGTGCCATTATATCCCTCTCCTCCCAAAAAAACGCGGAGTCCGACCTTTTAATCATTTCGAATTTGCTAAGTAATTTCATGGCAAATACTTTCTGCGTTGTTTTATGTCTCACCTGTAATTACGGACAGGATAAAGGATTCATTTCAATTAATATTTGACCTCAAAAGTAATTCATGCACAAAAACTAATAAGTTTTAGCCCCAATGGCTCGTATTGATTATTACAAGGTATTCACTTACCAACTGAACTTCTCCATACGCACCGCGACCAATGACTTTAATCAGATTAAAATCTTCAGGCCTCATACGAAGCTTACCAACTCCTTCAGTGTTTTTATCATCTGCAATATTTCCAACATGCAAAACATATGAATAAACACCGACGACCCGTGAAAACATTATCTTCATCATAATACCTAAAGTTACGACAAATCTCAATTCAAGATATCTACATATCCTACATAATGTTCACTTGTTTCAAATCATCATTAAAAATTTCCAATCACCAGTGAACAATAAAAATGTTTCCCCCCAATGTCGTATTCCAACAAAAAAAAAGCATTCCCTCAATTTCAATCAACTCCATCTAACTACATCATCCCCCACCTTCCACCTAATTAAAATAATACTCGGATCCAACAGCAAAAGAAACCCTATCCTTTTCCACAATTAACAACAACAACAACAAAACCACGAGACAGAGGAGGCAGTCCCGCAAAATAAACTCACATCGATTAAGAAATGCTTCAATATTTTTCATCCGCTTCAGAGGTGGATGGTCACAGTCAGATACTAAGGCTTGTACGGTGTCCTGAAAAAACAAATTCATCAAAATCATTCAATTACATAT
This sequence comes from Allacma fusca, assembly GCA_947179485.1. NCBI lineage: Eukaryota > Metazoa > Arthropoda > Collembola > Symphypleona > Sminthuridae > Allacma > Allacma fusca. The sequence continues at coordinate 18,733,927 of OX359250.1, read as the reverse complement.
AATTCCTCCCAAAAAAACCAACTCCAAATCCCATCTTGTCAACTTCAACCATCACACTCTCTCCTCAAATCTTCACTCATCCCCTCCAATCCCAAACTATCTTCCAACTTCCCCCATAATTATCCTCCCCCACTCAATAATCCTCACAATAAAACTTAATCCTCCAAATAAAAAAACAATCCCTCCGAATTCCCACAGTTCACACAACTCCACACAACAAAATCCCCTACAAAAATCCCAAACAATCCCCCACATCAAGTAATTCTGTAACCCTCAAATTCCCTCTGCCCCTCATCGATCAAAACTCCCATCAGTCCCAGTTCAATCTCCATCCCTCCCAAGTCTCCTCCAAAAATCCAATTTATGTCATCCAGTCAAAATGTCATGAAGACGGACTTGTTGAATGTACTCGTAAATTCCAACATACCAAGAGACAATCAACATTAAGAACACTCCGCGGATGAGTAACTGTGTCCTCAAGTTTGGTGATCCGGGTCCTCCGGTCGTCATCCTCAATGAGGGAGGCCAACATTTTGATCTTTTGACGGTCACGGCAGTGATAACCCCACCAAATACCTTTTGCACGGAATTTTAGACGGAAATCACACAACGTCACATGTCGGTGTCAGCTCTGCTTGAGTCCGTTGGTAAGGCCATAATATTCCAATGGAATTCAAAGTTCAACTTATTAAATATGTGGGATATGGGGGAGAAAAAAAACTTTAATTAAATATTTGAAGGCTACAAAAAACGAACTGTGAAGTGACTATACGAAAGAAACAGAACCGATTCCTCCGATGGCCAGTCCCAGTCCCAGTCCCTGTCCTGTATACTTTATTTCAAGTGCAGTAGTCGTAGTAAGTATATCAAGTGTAGTTGGCTCTACTGCTACTCTCAATCATAGAGACTCTTCAAAATCCTGATTGCCTAAAGTTCCTGGAGGGTTCGGAAAGACAGCGAGAGATGTCACTCCGACCCACTCCCCCAAACCTTTGCCTTATCCTTCAATTAACTCACACTACTACTACAATTACTCCCCTTTATTACCATTTAGCAAATATTTTTCCTCCTTTTAAACTCTCAAACACACAGTACCGTCGTCATCCGTCATATTTGAGCATGTATATGTATATATGAAGCAGATGTAGTATGTAGTCATCATGAGGGTGATTTTTGTTATTTAATAAACTATAGGTATTAAATGTTTAGACAGCTCTGGATATAATATATGTGTCTATATATGTAGTCCCTTGTGTGTGTGTGCTAACTGCTAACTGTGTTACATGAGAAGTATAAATTATAACCCTCGCGTTAACTCTAGTATCTGGGGCGTCGGAATGTACGGCACTAATTGTAAACTTATCACTTCACTATATAGGCTTAAAAATAAATTGGAGGAGAGAGAGACTCAGGGACTGTTTCCATTAGTATTAAAGTATTCTGTGGAGAGTGTATAATAATTAATTATGGAGTAAAGGCTGGGAAAGATTAAAGGCAGGAAGATGCTGGAGATGTCATCATCGGCAAAAGCCTTTGACTGTATGGTAATGGCATGGGATATATATATATATATATATATAGATAGATAGATAGAAATGTGTGAAGCCTTTGAGTGAGTATGGGATGGGATTTGTGACGTGAAGCCTTTGAGAGTAGAGTAAATGCCTTGGATGAGGTATGGAAGGACGTTGACTGTATGTATATTGGACATGGAAATGTATTGAGAGTGTATCTGTATTTAATTTAAAATTCCGATAATTCCTGGATTTTAAAGAGTTGCTTGAGAAGGGAGCTTTGGAAGAGTTGCTGAAATTGTTGGTTGGGAGAGATACTTTAGAAGAGTTGATTTAGAAGAGTTGATTTAGAAGAGTTGATTTAGGATTGAGTTTTTTAATCCAGACTGGTCTGAAGACATGGGAGTCCAATGGTCCGATAGGAAACCATATGTGTGGGGAGGATGTAAAATAATTTACATAAGAATTTATACGGTGGATTAAAGTACTTGAGAAAGTACTGTGAGTAGTAGCATATAGCATAGGATTTGTAATGCGGTAGTAAATGAGGTAATGTGAGCACTAAAAATAGGTATGCAATATATTTGTGTATGTATATAGTAGTCTGTAGGCTTCCAGAGAGAGGAGAAATTCTTGGGAAGTTAATAAGGAACGGAGGAAATATTTACATTTGACACTTATTTATGATGGATTACTAGCACTGGCTGACATCGATAAAAATACATGAACTACTACAGGTTTTCAAGAAATTACTGGAGGAGTGAACGGGGTTTGTGTGATATGTACACGATATGTATGCTCGGCCGAGGGACTTTATCGCAAATGCAAGAGGAAACGCAGCATTATGGCATTTATTATTGACAACCTCACAGTTTTTAGACAAGATTAACCACATATTAGCTCATACACTCAAAATCTAGTAAACTGACAAGACTAACCTGCTTGTGTCGGTGCATATGTCAGTTTCTGAAGTCGCACACATTGAGTCCGGACTTTACCCCGAGTAGTAGATGGGTGTATTTGAGTATCTATCTACTGTGTGTATGTACGAATTTAAATTAAATGCTTGAGTTTGTACACACACTCGATAGAGCTGTTAATGTACTTGGGTAAAAACGCTGCTCCCTGCCTGCACCCATTTCCATAAATAAATTTCCTACTGGCTTGAAGGTAGTGTATCGCACGAATGGCATTTAATGTAGGAATGAGGACGTTGAGGAAGAATGTGCTCTTTTTTGGCATAAATCATGACAGCCTTGTTCTAATAAAAACCAGGGTTGGTGCAATCGTCCCTATTCACTCGTTGCATGGGCTTGAAGTATCTTACTAATTATAACTGAGAGGTTTATTACAACTCTGCTTCAACCTTTCCAATTTCCAATCCAGTTTTCTGTCTCCCTGTGAATAATGCATGGGGCTGAAAAATAATTTCAATTACCGTGATTGTAGTTAGAGAAGGTCACTCAAAATATACTCCGCTATTTATGCATATAACAAAAAAATGCTCACCACTGTTGAACCTTTTGGAAATACTCCGTAGAAAAAGAATTCATCTAAATGCACACATTTTACAGGATTCTTCAAAATAAAAATTTGAGGATGTCTTACTACGAACTCTCAACCATTTTAGATTAGCCGGGGCTTAAAGTTTACTTATGAAGCAACAGGCTGATAAAGATTAGTTATTGCTATTGCAAGGAAGCATTAAATTCAGCCGTGTTTGTAGTTGTAAGTGAAACGAAGAATAATATTTTTTTCCATTAGCAAATATTTATAAGATAATGCAATACATACAAGGCTATTCCAATGTAGATTCTAGCGCTAATCATCACATACACTTTATCTCCTACATGTAGATAATCTTATGTCTCGAATGTGATAATAACTTGTTAGAGCCACTTATAAAATATTATTGCTAATCGTAGGCTATTATTAAATTACTATACCTATAATTATTCATATTTTGTTTTATGTACTTAGTCGCTGTCTATACATCCTGCATAAGGAATATTTACAAAGATGGCAAGATAATAAAAAGCATAATGTAAACATCACTTGAGCACTCGAGCAGTTATGAAGACGGAGAGATCGAGAACAAATAAGTGATGCTTTGCATTTAAAAGCAGACCGTCCTACTACTTCTGGCTCTCTGTGCATGAGGACTGTATGAGGATTACAAAAACCGATACTGAGGCGAGACGATGTTGTTGCTGTTTTGTCAGTGCTGACGACTGTATTTCTGTTCAAAAGAAGACAAAGATGTCCTCATCCAGTTCCTACCTTCTCTTCAATGTTCACCTTATCCACTGAATACAGTGAATATCGTTGCTTATGTACAGCACATACATATGAGCTGAGACACTTCCAGATCCTGATGTAGGCAGGGGTCGGATTTTTGTAAATCTCCCTGGAAGATCATTTCTGAGTTTCCCTGCTGACTATTATCTCCCTGCTGGTAGGTACTCAACGATTTCAAAAATCCCTGCTGAAAAAAAGGTCAACGATTTTCAAAATCCCTGTTGGCAAAAAAAATCCCTTACAAGACGTGAAATCCCTTCCAAATTAGGCCAATCAAGCCAAAATTCCCTGTTTGATTAACAAATTTCCCTGAAGCACGTCAACAAATTTAAAAATCCCTGCCTAAAAAAGGTCAACGATTTTTAAAATCCCTGTTAGTAAAAATAAATCCCCCCTTTGAGATTTTCCCTGCCAGAAATATTTTTTCCCTGGGAAGAAACTTCCCGTCTTCCTACAAAAATCCGACCCCTGGATGTAGGACCACCAAATTCTCAATTTTTCAGTAACTAATACGCTTATCTATTTTAATATTTTACACCCCTTACGATAATTATTTGTATTGCGATTTCTGTTGGTTCCCATGGATTTACCACTCGGTATCAATGACAACTAACAGTTTGCCCCAATGTTAATGGGGCAAACTAAATTTTGAAAAAATATTTTTGCCCCTTATGCTGATTATGCTCACGCTGTCTGGTGCTCATTCCTCTTTATATGAAAATAAAATATTTTGATATCGTTGTCAACATTTTGTATGGACAATCGAAAGTACCGATTTTTCTGGTTCCATTTTTGTTAATTCAGCAACAAATCATCTAGATACATTACCCCTTCCCTTGGAACTATTTGTCCTGGTTTTTTAAATTACGTTTTCTTTATCTGGTCATGACTCAAAATTCCAAAGCAACTGCACTGAAGACCCATCTTGAAATCTACAAAAAAGCTAGTGACATTTGGCTTGGATGTTGCACTTCGGTGGTTCAGTTCACTTTAAAGCTACTTATATGCTCTAGAAAATTACAAAATAAAATTCATCTGGGTCGAAATTTGTAAATCTTTATAAAGCGTTTGGCGGGATAATCCAAAATTACGGATATGGCTGCAAAAATATTCACGTTTGTATATCTCCCACAGCGAGACCTTTTCCATCCCCAGGGAGAAATTGTCATTTGAGGGAGTTTTTAAACTGATGAATGCTTTTTTTAATTCGTGCTGATTAGGTTCGAAAATTTTGAGAAACATAATCTGGAAGCTATCTTGAATGTCAAAACATTGCAATAACCGGGATGTCACATCTTGATGGGTAAGAGCTCATTCAAAAGCTGCTTGATTTCTCTGTAAGAAAAATTTTATTTCCGAAATCGTAGCCAAAATTTGGGTGGGAAAATAAGCAAGTTTTGACGAAAATCTCAACAGTGTAAATATTTTCTGTCAGATTCGCACTTTTTATGTGGAGCAAAAATATAATACACTTTTGTTGTTGCTTTTGATAGTTTTGATAGTCAAATTATAACGCATATGTATGACAAAGGTGCTAGAAGTAACGGTTGGTACTTATAATCCCTTCTGAGGAATAAGGGTCACAATTCCATACATACAACATGCTCTCAATTTGGCACATGATTTGTTTTTTGTTCCCAATGAAAAACTCGTAACTGAGTATTTCAGTGTTGAAGAGTAAGTAAACATATCTACTACAATAGTTAAATTTTGTTCCTTTAAACATTGGTCTTACGGATGAGTTTAGGGATAAAAACTTAATTTTTTTAAACAAAAGACCTGAAATCTACTGAATCGTCGAATGTGTGTACACATTCCTTACCTCCAGGAAGACTACGTGCCTCTCCTACAAAGTAGGGTGTCCATATTATTTGAATCCCAAATCAGGACTTATACCTAAAATAAAAAATTGCTCTAACAGGTGAAATTAGTTCGTAAGAACAAATGAGAACGGATTTTCTACCAGTGTATCTGGGGAGTCCATATCAGTTGCATCAAGGACTTCAAAATAATAACTTGAGAAGTTGTGGACTCTTGCCGTCCACATTTATTGTGAAATAGTTCATTTATTTTTCACAACATTCAATGATTGTTTTCTGAATCAATTAATGAATAGCTAATTTTAGACAGCATAACGTATTTATCACACAGTACGTTCATATCTGTTTCGATTATTACAACTTTAACTGCTGCTTCTATCTAACTCACTATAATTGAACTCATTTTGCAAATTCAGACACTTTAATTATTGTGCAGGTTAGCTTTGAAAAATGTGTAATATATATGAATTGACAACTTTTTAGCCCGTAAACATTTTGAACAACTCTTCTGAAAATTCCACATTTTTTAACCAAGAGTATTACTTTTGTGTAGCCTAAAGTTAGCGAAGATACAATCTTCGAATTTTCACAAAGTTGTCGCTCTAAGCCAGAAGTATGTACAACCAAAACAATTTAAAGAATTCAGAAACAGCAACATTTACCTGATTAATAGATTTGACATGATTGTAATATTAAAATGTTATTCCTTAAATCCGTTATTCTACCATTTGCCCACTTCAATCGAGTTTTGTAGATACTGCACCAATAGTGACTCACTTTTCCTGCTAGATATATTAAAGCTACTCTTTTTCCCGCAGAAAATTGTATGTGCAGTTATTCTTTGACGTTTTAAATATTTAGTATAATACGAGCACTGTTAGATTTTGTAAATATAAATTCACTGATACATATAATTATAACCAGTGTTTATAAATATTCCAAACTGTTACCAATTATATGTACTCATAATTTCTCCCGAAATTCACATCTTTCAAAACATCATCATGAAAATGATTGCAATTTATATATATACATTATACAAGATTGCGAGTATAGGATAACCAGTAATAGGGCCAATAGGTGGTCTCAGCAGTTTTCGGTTAGTATTTGTACTATGTACTGGAGAACTTACAGGATATATATGTACAAATGCCGACAATGGCACGGCATGTTCAGACAATATTGTATTTTTATTGTTTCTGGGGCAACACTGTAACAACAGATTGCATCAGACCAACTTAAAAACAATATTAGTTTTTGCATTCCAGAAATCAGGACTTTACGCCTACTCATCAGGTCATCAGGTGTGCCTATCTCAAATCAGGACAATCCTGATGAAATCAGGACTGATGGACACCCTACTACAAAGCCCTACTAAATGGAGCAAAAGGATCCTATGTTACGTTACGCATTTTCATGTTCTTATACTCAGCCAAATTAAAAATGTAGATTAAAAGGTAATCCAAATGTTGTCCTATTCAGAAATTTCTCTCGAGGTCATAGAGGTATGAGAGCAGAGATTACAATATTGTTAGGTATGTATATAGAAATTACATAAATTAGTTAAGTCTCACATGAATAATTAATTAAGTTGTGAAACACACAACCCTAGGTTAAGTCAGTTCAAAGTTACTTAAACACTTATTGTAAAGGTGCAATGCAAGCACTTCCCATCGGCTAAAGCCGACGAGTGTCAACGTCCCGTTACATCCGTTATGATGTAACGTCTAGACTTAAGATTGTAAAAATAGGCTCAAGTAGCCACTTGTTAAGTTTAAGATTCTTCCAGACTCTTCAGTGAATAACTGAGAGTCATTCCAGTAACACCTATTTTTAGTTGTTAATCTTCATTTCCTTTTCCTTTTAATTTCAGTTATAAATAAAAGCAATTAGTCTTCGGATTAATGTAAAATCATTCTCAATCGTTTATTCATAATCATTACTTTCATCAGCACGATTTTCAATTATTTACAATTTCTTGACAATTACATAAGTAAATAACCCAGGAGTTAGGATTTCATGGTATGACCATAACCTACTCTTACATGGTGGCCTTTGTAAAACATTGCCAAAATATTATTTCCCTGGCGATGCTCCCGAATTACTCTCATTTATCACTCCCCTTGGGAAACAATCGATTTACTTTAAGAATTGATTTCATTACCAGGCAAGTTTGAATAATGTGTCATATTTCGTGAGAAATTTTGAGATTTACAGTTTTGGCCACGCAGAGGTTACATTCCTGCATTTTTGACGTTGCAACACGCACAGCTCATTCGGGACTACCCCCAGTGGAGTCAACCAGTATTGACTGTGACCGGTCGAAGAACCCCTCGTAAGTTTTTATTGATAAACGGGGTTATTATTTCTTGTCCACGGAAGGCAGACGGATTTACCTGCGCTTCACCGACCGATGCCCTGAGGATTTGGGTATACTCAACGGACAACCACGGAGCTCTGTACCGTTCCCACCTCATCCAGGAGGAATTTTATATAGTAAATGCACAGTGTTAAGTTTCATATCCATGAACCACCGTCACGGTACGTACATACTTACGTTATAATTTATGTCCGATAAAAAGAAGCCCTCAGCATCCAAACCTGACCCTAAGCCTTCTACAAGTCGCGTCACTCGTAAAAATTCTGACCCTGATTTAAAGGACGCTTCTGAATTAGCCAAGGTTTTACAACAAGCAAAAGCCAAAGCAAAAGCTACCTCTAGCAGTAGTAAAAAGTCACCTCAATTACCTCCGCCATTACCTATAAACACACCACCTCCACCGCCAGTTCCTCCAGTAGTCCCTCCCGCACAAGCTTCTCCTCCGAGAACTCCCAGTCCACAATATTCTACTCCACCAGGCACTCCACCGCCGATCTCTTTACCTCCACCACTCCCTCCACCGTTACCTGCTCTTCCATTAGTTACTCCAGTTACACGAACCGTTCCCTCTTTTAAGCGACAAATATTAAAAGCCCGTAAAATCCAACATTTTTCACGTCACGGACCCTCTACCAAAACTCGCAAAGTCAAACCATTCAAAATGGCCGCAGCAGCAGCAGCAGCAGCAACTCCAGTCAATGTCACGGTAAATACCGCTCCCATCCATTCCATTGTTGACTTCCAAAAGATTAAACAATTCATTCCCGCCACTCATGACGTTCATGATTTCATAATTGACGTTCAACGTGTCGTGGCCCAATACCAATGGGATTGGCCCACTCTCCAAGGTCACACTCCCAATTTATTAGCTCGTGACCCCTTTCAATGGCTGCAAACCCAACTCGCCATAGCGCCACCCACTATTGTTAGTATTGATACATTCTTCACGGCTCTCCGTGAACGCTATGCTAAGCCTCGACAGGTTTATCTCAATCAGTTAATTTCCCGTAAGCAAAAAGACAATGAATCGAGTGCCAAATTTTTGTATGATGTTGATAGTATTTGCACTCGCTATGACCCAACCATGACTCAACCTGACCGTGTTGCTTGGGGAATGGAAGGCCTCCTTCCCAAGTACAAATCTGCAGCGGCAGGTTTTCCATTTACAAGCATAGCTGCTCTCGTTCGTTTTTGCGAACAACGAGAATTTGCAGATACAACTGCTGGACCTTCAGATATGGCTGCAAAAGTTAAGTCTTTGGAAGAAACCATCCAAAAACTTACCTTGTCTGATGCGCCTAATGCCCAAGCTAATTTTGCTTTTGTCCCTGGCCGCGGACGAGGTCGTGGCAATGGTCGCGGCAACTCACATAATAATAATAATCACCGCGGTAACCAAGGCAACATTCATCAACCAGTTCCCCATCAGCCCCGAGGTAATAATAATAATAATCATAATAATAACAATAATAACAGAGGACAAAATCAAAATCCCCACAAAGGCATGCAATGCTATAATTGTAATAAGTTTGGTCACATCAGTCGTGACTGCCGTTCGGGAAACCAACAGAGGGGGCCCAACCAGCGTGGTCAGGGTCCCCGCCCGAACTTTCGGAACAACAATTTCCGCGGAAACAACAATGGCTTCCGCAACAATCAGAACAACGGCAACAATCGCCGGAACGACCAAAATGCCCACAGATTGGAAATTTCATTCAATCCCAATCCGCCCCAAACCAATCAAACTCCCCAGAATCACTTTGCGAATCTTCAATATCCCTCCATAACTTACCCACAATAAACCTGTCACCTGCTTCATCAATGTGCCCATATATTATGTGTTATTTTGATGATGTCTCCATTGATGCATTAATTGATACAGGAGCTTCTCATAATTTAATTCAAAAGAATCACATCCCCTCCAGTGCAGTCATCACTCCTTGCCCACAAAGATTTGTTATCACAGCAGATAAAGCTCGCATTCCTACGTCCAATATAGCCTCCTTAACGTTCCAACTTGATAACTACTTTTACACAACAGAAGCCCATGTCCTTGAAACGCTCACTCCTCCACTCATTCTTGGCTGTAAGTTTATTACACAATTCGACTTTCATATACATCTGAACTCCAACTCCCTGTACAACTCTCACGTATGTCATTACTTTCGTAAGCATGCATACTCAGCCACTTGCTCATCTGAGTGTGGCTGTTCCTCTCCCGTCAAAACATTATTTACTATACAACTTCCCCCTCGACACCAAATGTATGTACCTACTACTCCACTACACACATCTCACACGACATTTTTCAACCCTCATCCACTTATCGAAAAACAATACAAAGTAATCTTTCCTCCCGTCATCAACCCAGCGAAAAATGTTTTGCTAGCCACAAACATTTCCACATCTACCCAGATAATTCCCGCTGATACTCTCTTAGGTCATGCTCAACGCTATGATTTTACCCAAAGCTTAAACACAGCTCCGGTAATTCCTCAAACTCCAACCCCTTTTACTCCTGAACAACTTCAATCCTTAAATATTAATCCTAAATTAAGGCCAGCTGAACGCGCCTCGATCATTAGTCTCCTTAATAAGTATTCATATTTATTTGCATGGACACTTATGGATCTTCAAGTTTGCACCCTCCCCCCCATGCGAATTACGTTAAATTCTGACACTCCAGTTCAGGCTAAACCCTACCGCTTGAGCACCACGGAGCGTGAGATTTTAAAGCAAGAATTAGATAAATTAATTCAAGCAGGTATAATTGTTCCCTGTGAAAACTCCAATTATTCCACCCCTGTATTTTTAGTCCGCCAAAAATTAGGTAAATGGCGACTCGTCTGTGATTTTCAAAAACTAAATAAAATCACAGTAGACGAAATATTCCCTCTCCCAAGGATTGATGACTTGCTTTTTCAGTTACGAAATGCTGCGTATTTTTCCCCTTTAGATTTGTTTAGCGGTTATTACCAAGCCCTCATCCACCCGGATGATCAGCATTTAACTGCTATTGTCACTGAATTCGGTCTATACATGTACTTACGTGTATGTTTTGGTCTGAAAAATGCCCCCGCCTACTTTCAGAGACTCGCTTCTCGTACTCTCGGTACTTTAAGATATACACACGCTGTATCTTATATTGATGACATTATACCCTACAGTAAAGACTTTCCCTCTCACCTGGTTGCTATAGAACTTGTGTTTCAACGCCTCGCTAGAGTTAATTTTCGCATGAATCCCAAAAAGTGTTTCTTTGGTATGCAAGAACATGTAGTCTTTGGATTCTTTTTGTCCCAAAAAGGTCTATCCACTGAATCAGCAAAAGTGGCTGCAATTATGGAACAGCCCAAACCTAATAACTTAGAAACTCTACGTAAATTTTTAGGCACTATAGGCTATTATCGCAGATTTATTTGGAACTTTGCTCAAATAGCTGCTCCTCTCCAAGGATTATTGAAGAAACATTCTCTTTATCATTGGAGCCCAGACTGTGATAAGGCATTTTTGACTCTCAAAAATGCGCTATGCACAGCTCCGGTCCTTAGACACTATGACCCCACACTCCCATGTATTTTATATACGGACGCAAGTAATTTAGCCATAGCTGGCATTTTACATCAACAATTTGAAGATGGTGAACACCCAATTTATTTTATTTCCAGAGCTTTGACTCCAGCTGAGAAAAATTGGGGTGCTACCGAAAAAGAATGTTTAGCTGTAGTATTTGCCACAAGAAAGCTTCGAGAATTTTTATATCTCAAACCTTTCATAATTGTTACTGACCATCATGCTTTATGTTATTTAAAATGCCAACGTAATCCCACCGCCCGACTTACTCGTATGGCTGTAATTTTAGAACAATTTCGCTATGTAATTAGGTATAAAAAAGGTACTCTACATAGGAACGTAGATGGTGTCTCTCGTTGCCCCTACGCTCTCTCCACTACAAAAGACACGGAAGATGATCTTACAATTCCAGGTCTGACAGCCCAATCTCCCACATCCAACCTCAAGCCACTCCCAGCAATACCTCTCATTAATCCTGCTGATTTAAAGCATGCTCAAGCTATTGATCATACTTTAAATAAATTATTGCAGAAAAAGCGCTCCAAATTAATTCCCAATGATGATGGTATTTATTTTATTCAATTTAATCCCCGCAATCCTAAACTTTTAGTCATCCCTAAAGCTATGATTCCCATCGTGTTACAAAATGCTCACAATCATCCCCTTGGTGGTCATTTGAATTTTCAGAGGACTTTGGCACGTCTCCGTCCATTTTATTGGTGGAGATCAATTACATCAGACACATTTAAGCACTGTACTCATTGCCCGGAGTGCCAAAGTCGCCAGCACCTCACCAAATTACGTATGGACAGTTTGAAAAACATTCCCATAAAAATTCCAGCAAGCACATATGCTATGGATTTATTAGGCCCCTTTCGTGAAACTCCAAGAGGCAATAAATATGTACTCGTCCTCACCGACTTATTTACTAAATGGGTACATACTTCCCTCCTTCCCAACAGAGAAGCTGCCCATATAGCCATGCATTTGGAATCTTTTATTTTAACATTTCCAGGCATGTCTATATTAATTTCTGACGGAGCTGCGGAGTTTAAATCTGCAACTCTACAAGAATTATTAAAACGGTTTAATATTACACATCATGTAAGTATGCCCTTTCACCCCCGTTCCCACGGAATTGTAGAGAGATTAAATCAAACTCTCGCAATTATGCTCAGTAAATTTGTCTCGGACAACCAGTTAGATTGGGACATATTTGTTCCGTATGTAATTACTGCATATAATACTTCCGAGCATTCAGTTACAAAAATTTCCCCTTTTCAAGCATTTTTCGGTAGAGCTCCTCCAGCCCCTCTACTCAACTCCATTCCCAATACACTTTTACAAATGACTCAACTCAGCGCTTCTCAGGTCAAAATCATGCATCAAAGAATATCCCAATTCATTAAAAAGGCTCAATTACAAGCCAAAGAACGATTTGATGCTATGTACCAACCCTTAGAATTTAAAGTTGGTTCCCACGTTCGATTTTATCTCCCTCAGCGAAAAATTGGTTTGTCTGACAAACTTCTTTGTCGTTGGGTTGGACCTTATACCATTACTTATATTGATAAGAACAATAATGCTGACTTAGTTTTAACCTTTCCCTCTACTAAGCTTAGACCTAGTATTAAGTGTCACCTCTCCCAACTCAAGCTCATAAAAATTGATTTGGGGGATGGCATTATTCATCCCGAGTACGTATATACTACGGAAGACCAGCACGAATTTGACGCTTGGTTGACACAATTTCCCTCCGACACCCCAGACTCCGGTTCCTCTCTCCCTTCTCCCATCCGTAAATCTTCTACACGTCCTTCACGCAAAATGAAAATACAACCGTCCACTTCATCTGAAGACAGTCCAGTTAAGCGTTTAACTTCTCCTCCTCCAAACTCCTCGCCACAAACTTTTGGTTATCACTCCACAAAGTTAAAATCAATTCTTAAATCTCCCCAACAAGTTGATAGCAATCATACAGTTCGACGTTCCACACGTTTACGAAATAAAACAAAGAAAGTTACATTTTCCCATGTCTGACCACAATGACCAGCAACAATCCCCAGTCCCCGCCTGTGTACCCTTATGTGCCAGGCATTGTCCAGTACCCGACAACTCTGGGTATCAATCCTGCCATTCGACTCTCCGACAACCCCTGGACGGAATTAATCAAAGTTTATCTCCCCGGAACCCCGGACACGTTAATCTGTTGCCCAGTATCCATTTGCACAGTTCAAATATTTCCCTATCAATTTGCCGACGCGTCTGGGAACGAACTCAGTTGTTACGACTCCTCAATTCCTATTCTGAAGAGGACCTTCCGCCATGTTGCTGTGGGAATTGTATTGCCGGACCAAATTCCCTCTCTTCTGGACCAGTTGAGCGCAACTTACTTCCAGGCAACAGTGAAACAATCCCAAATGTGGAACGAATTTCTCCTTCAACTACGCGACGCCCCACCGAATTACGTCTCAGCGACGCCCGTTATTTCCATCGATCCGCAAATTCGGTTCGAACAAATATCTCGGGCATGTTTGGAATCAGCCAACATTTGTGCAATCCAAACCCGCCGATCCAATTGGATCAAGAAGCACGGGCCACGTCAGGGCCCGACTCTGACATTGCCTCAACAACTCCTGACAACTGCTCCACCGGACCCCATTCAAAACCCTCTCGCCCAGCCGCCTCAACAAGGCCCTGTACATATACCTTCACTTCCGAAAGTGACTTCACCGGAAGTGATGACGACAGTTTGCCAAACTCGCCCTCTCCCAACTCTGACGCCCGGCCCCCCGCCAACGACTCATATGATGACTGGTACGACGCCTGTCAAGCCGCCGCAGCAATGGACTCAGACGACTGGGACGGTGATCGACCTCAGACCCCAAACGATAATGGAAACCATACAACTCACTCCTCTCCATCAACCTCACCGCATCTACCCGGAACTCGTTCTCAACGAACAAGGGGAATTTGTGGAAGCCCCGTCAACTTTTCAACCTTAATAATTATGATTTTTCTTTTTATTTTCGCCTGTGAAAGTGCTCCACTTGGCATTTGGGGAAGCCTCCCCAACCTCTCCAAGCTGACAGGTGCCGGAACAAAACTAAACATGGCCCGGACCAATTCAATGCACAAAATGGTCCCACTTCAACGGTCAGTCAGTATCCAATCACTACCCTCCATGGCTCAGAACGGTAACAAAAATTTTAATCTTCCCATGCAGGCTGCCCCTTCCAAGAAAAATAATGCGGTCAAAGTTATGGCTGCTGGAGCTGCTCTTATGGTAGCCCCACCAATTATAAGTAAAATCTTGGATTTTATTCCCTCTCGCTCCAACACCTTCCCCGAAATTCCAAAGCCTGACCTGGAAACTCCTCCTCCTCCTCCGCTCACTCCTTCCCCACTCGAACAACGACTCTTGATAAACTCACCAATTACGATTGACGATTATAAAGACGATACTTTAAAGCCTTTCAAAGATGTTAATAATTATGATGCCAACATAACTAGAATGTTAGAGGAATGGAAATCTATTCATAATTCTTTTCTCTCCTTACAGAATAAGCAGGATGAGCCCGGCCAGACAGTTACTATCACTACTACCCTCTCTCCGCCAGTGCATGCTAAGCAAACGGCGCCGGAACCCATTCCTCCCGTCCTTCCGGTTCCAAAGATGGAAATTGGCGTTGGCGAGGGAGATTCCCAAGTTCTTCTCCGTATTTTCACTTTGTCAAGTACGGCCCTTTCAACCATTATTGGCTTTGGTTTAATTGTATATGGTTTATATTGTTATTACCGATATCGTCAGCGAAACCGCCAGAACTCCCGAATCTCCCATGCCCTACCCAGCGCCTACTTCATCAATAATCCCCGCCCACACAACCATGACCCGTACCCACCCATCGTGGCCCTCAACAATTTATCCAACCAGCTGTCTGCCCGGACTCCAGCCTAGATTTAAGCCAACTTTGATTTTATATCGATAAGATGTACTAATACAATATTGATTTTACACCTGTTATCACCTTCGCCTTAAATGATTCCAGTGTGTGTACTAGCTTGTAAAGAAAAACACAAAAATAATTTTTTTTGAACTATCTCTTCTTTATTCTACCTATCTTTAGCTCAAACATACATACCAATTGTACTAACACAATATGAATTTTAATTACAAATTATTAAATTTTGGGGACAAAATTTTCCCCGACCGCGTGGGATGTTAGGTATGTATATAGAAATTACATAAATTAGTTAAGTCTCACATGAATAATTAATTAAGTTGTGAAACACACAACCCTAGGTTAAGTCAGTTCAAAGTTACTTAAACACTTATTGTAAAGGTGCAATGCAAGCACTTCCCATCGGCTAAAGCCGACGAGTGTCAACGTCCCGTTACATCCGTTATGATGTAACGTCTAGACTTAAGATTGTAAAAATAGGCTCAAGTAGCCACTTGTTAAGTTTAAGATTCTTCCAGACTCTTCAGTGAATAACTGAGAGTCATTCCAGTAACACCTATTTTTAGTTGTTAATCTTCATTTCCTTTTCCTTTTAATTTCAGTTATAAATAAAAGCAATTAGTCTTCGGATTAATGTAAAATCATTCTCAATCGTTTATTCATAATCATTACTTTCATCAGCACGATTTTCAATTATTTACAATTTCTTGACAATTACATAAGTAAATAACCCAGGAGTTAGGATTTCATGGTATGACCATAACCTACTCTTACAATATTTCACGTGTTCAGTGTTGCATCAATCTGGAACAACTCAGAGGAATGTAAAATTACGTAACTTATTATTTATTTCTGACAGCGCAAGTTGGTATTGGACATGAATCCAACGTTGATGACGGAGGGCATTTATCCATATGTGAGCACCCAGCTGTAGCTCTTCGGGGAAGAACTGTAACCGATCCACCCGATCGGACCAACCGTGTAAGGACATCACCGACTTCAATACCCACGGCGAATGACACATTCAGAAATATTCTTCCACCACCTGTACTGGAGCCCTCTCCAGACAGAATTTGTATAAAGAATTAATATTCTCAGATGAAATAATATCCACTCGGTATGCTTGTTCCAACCCAGTTTGTTGGTAGAATACTTTAAAAGTAATTACGTTTAAGATCTTACATTATAACAGGAATCTCAGGAGGGAATTCATGAACGTTCTCAACTATCTCCTGCGTGGCTTCAGCTGGGTTTCCAGCTCTGTCAACACTATCTATGTGCAACGCTATTGAATCGACTTATGTCACCAGTACCAACGAGACGATGATTTTTCGTCAGTCAATCTGGGTAATTTGATCTTACTTCTAAATTCATTATTCGTAGGTATCTTTAGCTTCCATGCAGTACCAATCAAGGCCATACATATGTATGCTACCTTCGCCATAACTGCTCAACCTTCGCTTGTGCATCGTTACCTAAGTCATGTCTCTGGATTTAACCCGGGAAAGGATGTCATTACACTTGAGTTGTGCCATCACTTTTTACTTGTGTTACTTTTGTATTTCAAATATATGAATTGAAAGGTTACTAGTGAGGGTTGTATACACTGAACCAGAAATATGATGTTAATATTATGAATGCTTAAATGCAACATTCAGTCCGTTCATTTCCTTGTTACATTTTATTGTTGAATACTTGCTAATTACTGAATTAGTAAACAAGGCAAACAAAGTACAAAGGCTTGAAGCAGATCTATTCATTGAGAACCCAATAACCTCTGATTGTACATAAAGAGGAGAATATCAGGAAATGTCGTTTCAAAATATTTGTATATTATTTCAATGTGTAAAAATAAACTGTCAAGGACTTTTTCAGTCAAGATTTCTCTATTTATTACTCTCGTTAAAGAGCCGCGAACAACCTCTAGCACAGAGCACGTGTGAATAGTCTCTGAAAACGTAGACAAAATGTTGTTTTCCTCAGGTTCGACTATCATCTTGTGCCTGGGTGCAATGGCGAGGCCCTTCAGAGCATTAATCCAATTTTAATGCCACCTTTTTAACAGTACTAACCCATGATGGTAATCCTTATCCTTATAAATTAATGGCCTAGGGATTAAAGGTGTGGCCCGCAGGCCATTTCCCAACCCAACCCGAGTCTTACCCACAAATACGTAACCCGAACCCGCCCGACCCGAAAGTCAACCTCTGAAACGTCGGCCCGACCCGACCCGACAGTATTTTTTTAGGCCCGCGCCAGACCGCAACCTGTTGGGTTTCAGTTGACACGGCCCGACCCAGCTTGCGGGCCCCCGCAATTATTTAATAACTTATTAAAACGCTGTGAGATTCGCTTCTCGGTCGGTCTTCTTCTGAATTTTAAATCATCCTCCGTCACAATGTCTAAAACAGAAGTGTAAACCGTAGAAACCGGAGAATAAATATTGTTTTTATAAGTTTTTCAAATGTTTTAATATATGTAGCTGGTTTGATATTCAATTAATGTAATTTGGGGTTTGAAAATCACTGCGCAGGAAACTTGAACTAATTGTAAGACTACTGCGCTAAGAAGTTTTACATCCTATTGAGTTCAGAGCAGCAACATAAAAACGTTACAAGTCACAGTCACACAATGATAAGTGAAAAACACAATGAAACAGGAATAGTGTTTCTGAACGGTACCAAAACATGGACTCGTCCCGACTCGTTTTCCCGAACCGAAAAAAATCCCAATTCTGTTCCCAAAACCGGAACCGGTATTTTCGAGTCCGGGACATTTTTGGTTTCCCGGAACCGATCCGGTAAATAAAAGCGGTTCCCGAACCGGTTCCAGTTCCTTTCCGAACAGTCAGAAAATGTATATGATTCATTTTTATGGAAGCCAAAATTGTATTGCCTTTTCAAATGATAGTTGACAAATGCTGGCCAAATGCAAGTTTCGCGTTTTCATACAAAACGGCAGCTTTAACAAACCATTCCCGAAAACTTTCGGTTTTGATTTTTGTACCCGAAACCGGACCGAAATTTGACGGTTCATAAACCGATGACCCGAAACCGGACCGAAACGTAACGGTTCTTTAAAACGTTGACCCGAAACCGAACCGGAACCTCGGGAATTCCCGATACCGAACAGAAACACTAAACAGGAATAGTAACAACCAACACTTACAAAGACAGAAACGTGAGCAATCACAAACGGACGCAAACCATATAATTCTCCTGGAAAAATCCTAAACGTCGTTGATTGAAATTAAACGTTTTGCGGGCTGCTTGCGGGCCCAACGTAAGTATATATAAATCCAGCCCGAACCCGCCCGAAATCCGCACTATATGCATAAAGTATAACCCGACCCGCCCCATTGAAATACGATAATGACCCAGCCCGATCCGCAACTTGCAACATGACGAAGCATTAAACCCGAACCCGCTCATAACTCGCACAGGCGGGTCGGGCCGAGGCCCGACCCGAATTTTTACCCGCGGGCCACACCTTTGTAGGGATGGAGTTTGTGGCTATTACAATTTCGCGCTCTACTTTGAAGATCAGCTCGCCAGATTTAGGCATACAGTAAGCCTCCACGACTGGGCTTGATTTGTAAGCGGCTATGCCTCTACACTCACACTCACACTACCACCTCTCCAAGTAATTGTTCCTGTGAAGCACAGGGCTGCTAATAGTCTCTATATTCACTGCTGCCCTAATCTATTCCGACTTGAATAGGAAAATAGGAATTTGAATAGAATTGCCGACATTTATACCGAAATAAATCGAATAGAATTGAATAGCTCGATTTTTGAAACTACCAGACTAGAATAGAATAGAATATACACCTGATGCCAAGATTAGAATTGAATAGTAAAAACAGCGAAATTCTTATTCAAATCTGAGACTCCGAGAATGTCATAAACAAAAAATAATTAGCTAAAACCCTTTGATTGCATGTGTAAAAATCATAGATACGCGATAATTTGAGGCTTCGAGTATGGTGGCGTCAGTTACCGCCGTCAAAGTAGGACGAATTTTGAGTTTTTTAAAATTTCATAATTTCTTTCAAAAAATTATAATGTAAATTTCATTGAAATCGGTGCAGCGGTTTTTGATATATCGTGCGGAAGGACACATACGGACGCACAGACAAGGTTTTTCTACTAAGGGGCTGGCGCCACCCTAAAAATTAGAAATATATTTTGAGGGTAGGCATTACTTTATTAATTCGGGCCTGTTAACTGCCAATTATATATTGAGTACAAATAATTATTTATACGCCCGTTTAATTCTCTTCTGCCTGGAAGTGACTCGTAAATTTGGTAAATATCAGTTATTTTATTATCATTGTCAATAGTAAGTTATAATTCAAGGACCTGGAAATTGGAATTGTGAAAGAAAATGTAGTTATATTTATACAGCGCGCTTAATCCACTAGTTTTCAGCGCGCGGTTTTTAATTGCTGATGAATAGAATTTGAATAGGAATAGAATAGGAATTATCTAATTTTGTTGGAATAGGAATAGACTTGAATAGCCTCGCTAAACCTTTAGCAGAATCCTCTCTACTAATTTGAGAGAGTTGATAGTGAAAGTGAAGGTAAGATTCAAATATTCGCGCGCTCTAGATGTATCGACAACCATAGAACTGTACAGCTAGCTATTGCAACTACTTACTGCCTTCCGTATTTACATTTGCCTAGCTGAGCCAGCAATTGCTGGCTGTGCAGTGCTCGTATAGTAGGACTTGAATATACAAGACTTAGTTGTAAACAGAATAGAATAGAATAGAATTAAAACTTGGCGGGCAGCAGTGTCTATATTACTGGCCAAATCTTGTTGTTATGTGTTAATTTAAAGCTTGGCGCGCTCATTTCACTATATAGCAAGCCACTATGTAGTATACTATTTCACGGTATAGTCAATCAAGACGATGGTATATACAGCAAGCAAGAAGCACAGCGAGCTGAAAGAAACTCTGTCGCAGAGGAGGATGAGAGCTTTTTCAGCTCGCTCAGCTCGCTGTGCTTCTCGGCTATATACTAGAGATGTAAAAGTCACGACCAGGGTGCCCAGATTGTTGGATTCTCAAATCAGGACTTCTAATTAGGGTTTAAAAAAATAAAAAATCAGATACGTTTGAGTTCAATTTAACTACTTGTATTTGGCTTGCATAAGCCGAAGAAAACTTGTTGAATCAAGTTATAAAATTTTGAATAAGCTCCTCCTTGAATACAGTTACCATGATTCTTCCGGATCTTCATAAAAGTCTAACAAAGTATGTTTAAACACGTAGAAAACATATCAGTTTTTTTAATTTCTTGCTTCTGATTCTATCGAAAATTAACATTCTTGATATATAATTTCATTCAACTTCTGAAAGATTGAAAGTTGAAAAATTTATATACATTTTAATTCTGGTGGGTATAATATTGTTGAAATTTTTCTCGGAGGTACAAAATTAATTTCGCGGAATGTTTGAGTAATTTAAGATTCGCTGCAAATTTTCAAAAAAGTTTGCAAAATTTTGAATATGTAAAATATTAGGTACAATAAAGGCAATATAGTCAGAAAATTTAAAAAAAATAGTAGATTTTTTACATTTGGTTGTCATGACTACGCTGATTATTCGATTATTATACGCATTCCAATTATTTCATCAAAGTTATTCAATTATTCCGCGGACACATTTATTCTGTACCACCTTTCAAGAATAAATTCAAAGATATTAGTACCCACCAGATTGAAAATGTTTATCATTTTATGAAAACATTTTTTGAAAATTTCATGTGAATTTAAAAAAATTAAATTACTCAAATACACCAAGAAGGAATGTCTTCCACTCTTGAATCCCGGAAACGGAACCGAAATCGGTTGCATCGTTCTCGAGATATTTTGTTTTCCTCAAAAAATCCTAAAATTGTCCACATGTCGGATATTATGCACGAATGAGTGCAACTTTCACCACAAACCATGTTCTATTTGTGCCCTGACTTGTCTCCTAAAAATCAGTGTATTTCCATGACATATGGACGTTGCCTTATAGGCTTCCTGTAAATCAACTGCATATATAATAAACTGTTAATGGTAATTGGAAGTCCACACTACAGAACTGTTCCGTACAGTTGCGATGTCGACTACTACGAAATTAAGTTGTTCAAAATTAAACTATGAAGGACAGTTAGGGCAGAATTTAGGTTCATACGTATAAAGTTTCTATTAGTATCATGATGGCCTTTATGATAAATAATCACAAATTTTAGACACTTTACTCCAAAATGTTACAAAGCGATATTTTCCCCTGATAGTTTGAAATCAGGACTAAATTCAAGCTCATCAGGTCATCAGGTGACCCTACGTCAAATCAGGACAGTCCTGATCAAATAAGGACTTCTGGGCACCCTGGTCACGATTGACTGACTGCTTAAGCTATGACTGACTGATGCTTGAGTTTTGTGAGTTTGGACTGAAAAATAATTATTGAGGTGTGACTGAGACTGACTGAGACTGACTGAGACTTACGACTTTATATCGAAAGACTGATAATGATTGACTGAACAATAATTAACCCGGCATCTCTCGTAAAGACCTAAAACTGCTACACACTGTACGTTGTAATCACATTAATATTTTCAACATTATCATAGAAAAGCCCACAGACACGACACAACCGATGTTCTTAATAAACTCAATCTTTACTACTAGTACTAGTTGTAAGCCCTGAACATGGGGTTAAGAATGAGAGTCACCCATTAGAATGGGTATGGGAACGGGTAAGGAAGAATACCTATTGGAGTCGACTCCATCGGGTACACTTGCGAGTGCTTGAAATACCTGGACCTAATCTTCAAGTACTTAAAATTTGGTTACTTTTATGAAACCGTAAAATCAAGATATAAGCCTACTCTATAACATGTGCTGTGTTGAGCACAACACAAATATATTACTTCATGAACCCCATTTGAATTTTTGTCATACGAGCAGCCTCCTTTTATTTCATGTTGCCACTTGGGTCGTAGACTTTTCAAATTTAATTTACAAGCGATTCCACAATTTTAATGAAATTTTATATAAAGTGAATATTGAGTACATCACGAATCCAAAGTAACTTTGTTTAGGAGGAAGTAGTATCAGAAATACAAAATGTCAAAAATCGCCAGTGTAATGTATTCTAAATATTATATTATAAAAACTGGATAAGGATTTGCTAAAAAATTAAGAAATTAAATATTTGGACATGTTAATATAGGTATAGGTAATGCTAAAGGTACACAATTTTAAAGTACCCGTTATATGGGTCCAGGAATAGGTCCAGATACAGGATTTTCGTACCCTTGAGGGGCACGGGGCACTACAAGAAACAGTCAGCCCAAATCGGTTTGCCTTTAAATGGACTAAAATGATGAAACAGAAGTGAAATGTGTTGAATTTTTGAAACATTACGAAACACCCGAAATGTTCAAAGTAGAACAATTTGTTCTCTCAATGCATATATATATATATTATTATATAATATTATAATATTATATATATATATTGGATTTTAAAACGCGAAAGCACGGACTAAAGGGGCGAAGCGACAAGTACAGTGGTACTTAAAGTTTAATTTTATTAAGGAGAAAGTCAAATATTAATTGACAATGATCAGCAATAACAACATAAGAATAAGCAACCAAACACAATCAAAGTTTTCCCAAAGAATAGGTTAAGATAAATCAAGAACCAAGCTCGCGCTTTTACAGCCAACAATCGAATGCTCTAGTCAATAGGTTAAAACATTCCATTATTCCATAAGTCATCCTCTAGTCAATAGATTAAGTATTAGGATAGGTCAGATCAATGGAGATGAGAGAGGAAAAGAAGATGGGCATAAGGAGGGAAGTGAGGAGATTGGAGAAGGTTTAAGGAGTTTAGAGGGAGAGGATATGATTGGGTGTTGGGGTGGCTTGTGGGATGGTAACTGGTTCAGTGCGGGGCGCGATACCAGTTACCATGCCACAAGCAATGACACTGACATGCCCCCCCGGGGGTGTTGCCGTCCCGGCGACGAACTGCTGCCCGTAACAAAAGGGATCTCTACGTCTGGGAATTTTTATGATAGGTTCAGGAAAGGAACGGGATGAGGAGGGATAAGGAGCAGGAGGGCGTTCGTACGGTAAAGGACGTTTTCGGAACAGAGGAGGGGGAGGTATTTTCAAGGACATAAGAGGGACTGGTTTCATTACCGGGTTGGGAACAGGGTTCGGAACAGGATTGGGGTGATAGAGTTGAGGAGGAGTGAATTTAAACGAGACAGATTTTTTTTTACGGGAAGGATTTTGAATGGAGACATTAGTGAGGGGAAGAGGAGTTGGAGGAAGTTTAAGTTGAGACATCTGAAGGGTAACAAGAGGAAGGGTAGCTTGAGTGGAGTTATTAGAAGAAGAAATATTCGGAGAAAAGGAAGTAATTGGAGGTAAAACGTCAAGGAAGTCAACAGGAGTAGGCGAGTTAGGAGGAGAATCGTCAGAGTCAGTCAAATAGTCACGTCGGTGGTTGAAATCTAAAATAATTTCAGTAGGAGCTGGTGATAACGGATTTTCATCAGGATTTGAAGGTACAGAGTCTTCATCAGGAATCATAGGATGGATTAGGTCGGGAGACAAGGTAGAAGGTCTATTGTAGTCCGGGTCCATAGATCGGAGATCGTCAAAAGATTCCATCTGTAAGTCAAAGAAACAAAATAAATTAATTTTTGGAATAATTTTACGGCTACTACGTCTGGGAGTAAAGGAATAATCAGGAAAGTGAGATTTTGGAGTATTTACAGGACTAGGATAGGATTTTGGTATTTCAGGGGTCTTAAAGATTCTAGAAAATGATTCAGAGAAATCTGGAGTAAATTCTAGAGGATCTGGTGGTACAATTTCTAGTGAGGGAAATTTTGGTTCTCGTTTCTTAAAGGAGATAATTTTAGAGGGACTGTGCGGTGGAGATAAATCTCGTTGAATAAACTGTTTTAAATGCTGGACATGGGCTTTACGAATTTTATGTAAGGAAAAGGGACGCTTATCTTGAACTAAATAAGTTACTTGGTTTGATTTTTCTAAGATAACATAAGGACCTTTCCACGCGGGGAGAAACTTATCTACAAAACCAGACTTTCTCTGAAATTCTGCAACTAAAACTAATTCACCTAAGGAAAATTCTACTGGTGGATGGGAAACATCATAAACTAATTTGGCTTTTTGTCTGGATTCATCAGTATTCTTACATGCTATCTGGGAAGCAAAATGAACTCTTTTACAAATTGGGATCTCGTCAATATCATCTTGACGCCATAATAAGGAAGGAAACATTTTGTCACATGGTAAAATAGGATCTCTACCATGCATTAGGAAATACGGGGAGAATTTAGAAATAGAGTGTTGGGTGGTATTGTGAGCAAAGACTGCAGATGGTAACCAAGTTTCCCACTGATCATGTTTGTCAGAGAGAAACTTGGAAATGACACGCTTTATGGTTCCAATATGACGCTCAGTCAAACCATTAACATTATGGGCTTGGGGAGGAGTAACATGTAAATTAATATGAAAATCAGTACAAAACTTTTGAAACGCTATGGAAGTAAATATGGTTGAAGGATCAGAAATTAATAGATTTGGGATACCATGACGATAAATTAGGATTTCTAAGAGGGCCTTAACTGCTTCGTAACTATTTTGTTTGGGAATAGCTTTTACATCTACAAACCTTGTAAGATGATCCACACAAATA
This sequence comes from Allacma fusca, assembly GCA_947179485.1. NCBI lineage: Eukaryota > Metazoa > Arthropoda > Collembola > Symphypleona > Sminthuridae > Allacma > Allacma fusca. Next base: position 18,708,640 of record OX359250.1, on the reverse strand, counting down.
AGGAAATAAATATTTCCATTGGGGCTTTCGGGAAAGGGACCTACGAAATCAATTCCACAAGTATCAAAGGGAATTTTTGGAGAAGGAAACGGTATTAAAGGGCCATGAGTGGGGAAGTTTCTGTGATTATAAAGCTGGCAGGTATAACAGGAATCTACGTATTTGTGAACATCTTTGGTCATTTGGGGCCAAAAATAACGGGACCTAATTGTATTAAGGGTTTTATTTACTCCAAAGTGACCACCTGAAGGAGAATCATGAACACATTTTATTAAATCATTACGAGATACTTTAGGAATACATAATTTCCATAACCTATCACCTAATGTATGATTAGCTTTATAAACTAGACCGTCAATAATATTAAACTCTGGATACTTATCATCTAAAGGGGAAGGATTTCTATTTTTGTGAATTAGAATAGGAAGAATAAAAGGGTCTTCTCGCTGTTTATATAAGAGGTCACTAAGGGGGGAAAGGTATTTATCATCCAAATTAATATTACAAAGGGAAGTAGATAATTCTGGGTAATCTGTTTCACTATCTGGGGCAGGGTATACTGGAGCTCTGGATAAGGCATCTACATTTGAGTTTAAAATTCCTTTCTTATAACGGATGGTAAAATTATAGGGTTGAAGGGTAAGACTCCATCGACATAATCTACCTTTTAATTGTTTAGAGGTCATCAGAAAAGTTAGGGAATTATGATCAGTGACTACAGTAAACTCACGACCATAAAGATAGGGATGAAAATGTTTTACTGATTCAACTACAGCAAGGGCTTCTAATTCAGTGACGTGATAATTAACTTCATGTTTATTCAAGGAACGGGAATAATAAGCTATGGGGTGTTCAGTGTTATTTTGAACTTGAGAAAGACAACTAGCTACTCCTTCATAGCTAGCATCACAAGTTAGAATTACAGGACAATTTTCATCAAAATGTGCAAGAATTGGGGCGGATACTAATCTAGACTTTAATTCTTGAAAGGACTCTTGACATTTATCGTTCCAGACAAACCTAACATTTTTATGGGTAAGGGCACGTATGGGAGCAGTAATTTTACTAAATTGAAAGACAAACTTACGATAATAGGAGCATAGGCAATGGAATCTACGGACGGAATGAATATCTTTGGGAACAGGGTATTCGGACATTACTTTAATTTTATCAGGATCAGTTTCAACCCCTTCGCGTGAAATCACATGACCTAGGTATTTCACTTTAGTCATAGCAAATTCACACTTAGAAGGTTTGAGAGTTAATCCTGATTCTACAATACGCTGGAGGACTTGGGCAATATGGGACAAATGATCTTTAAAGGATTTGGAATAAACACAAATATCATCTAGGAAACAAATTGCTATAGACCACTTAAGATTTTCTAACATTTTATTCATCAAGTTTTGGAAGGTTTGGGGAGCTGAGGCTTGACCAAAGGGCATACGATTAAAAGTAAATGTACCGCTGGGGGTTACAAATCCCGAATATTCTTTAACTCTATCGGAGTTTTTAATTTGATGAAAGGCTGAGACAAAATCTAATTTGGAAATAAATTGAAATCCCGAAAGGGCATCAAAGATAGTGTCTTGACGATCTAAGACAAAGCAAGACTTTTTACAGCGGGAATTCAGTTTACGAAAATCTATCACCATACGAAAGGTACCATCACTTTTCTTAACTAATAGGGAGGGACTAGTAAAAGGAGAGGTGGTGGGTTCAACTACTCCTTGCTCAATTAACTTCTTAACTTGCTTATCAAATTCCTTACGTTCTAGGGGAGAAACATGATAAGGTCTGGATTGAAAAGGAGTCTTATCCTCTAGTTCGAAGTCGTGCTCAAGTAAATGAGTACATCCGAACTCATCATCTGAAAAGGCAAATGCCTTCCGGTAAAAGGAAAGGAGACGCTTGAGGGAACTAACTTCTTCTAAATTTAAATGATCGGCTAGGGAAAGAGAATCTATTTGAGGATCAATGGGAAAGTTAAAGGGGACTTCAGGGATAACGGGGTTGGAGGCTTCTTGGATATTTAAATTGTTAATTGAGATGTTATTAAGGTTATCATAAAGAGGACCTACTATTTCCGAATTAAGATCTAGCTTACCAAGATAAGTTTTTGCAGGGAGTTTTACATAATTATTAGAGGGATTAGAAATAGTTAAATATGTTAAATTATTTTCAACAGACAACAAGCAATAAGGAATTAAAATATTATTTTTAAATTGAACTTGACGAAAAGGGAGAAATACAGCATTATCACAACTGGAATAAGTTGAAGAAGCTGGAATTTTAACTGCAGATGAGGGAGAGATCTCTATAGGGTAAATTGTTTGAAGATAAGCTTTAGGTAAAGGAGTCTGTGGTTGGGAAGATAAAATATTAGATTCTGTCTGGGTAAAAGAGTCAAGGGTATTGTTATTAATAGGAACCTTAATAATCCCAGTATCTACATTTGAAGAACAAGTACAAGGAGTATTTGAAATATCTACAGAGGAAGGAAAAGTCAATAAATTGGTACCGAAATTAATAGTAGCTTTATTTAAATGTAAGAAGTCATATCCTATAATTACAGGATAGGAAGAGTTGGGGACAATTAAGAATTTCCAAAGGGTAAAATAATTATTTATTAGTACCGGGAGCTCAATTCTATGTGTAATTACTAATTTCTGGTCGGACTTAACTGCGAGACAGAGATGAATAGGAATATCTAAAGGGGTAGCAGTACTTTGGGCAGTCAGAGGAAGATTTTTAAAGAAGTCTTGACTAATAACACACACTGCAGCTCCTGAATCTATCATCGCTTTCCTATCTAGAAAGGCTATAGTAATAGGCAAACACAGTAACCTAGGATTAATAAGAGTAGCAGCTAAATCATAAATTTCCCCTAATTCAGAATAATGGGAACTGTCATAAATAAAGGAGTCAACCGAATTAAAATAAAGCGGGGTTTCAATAAGAGGAGCAGTAACATCAGCCTGGTTAACCCGTAATTCCAGGCTTATTGGTTTAACTGCTGATGACGGGAATTATTATTTTGGGACATAAGAGAAGGAATAGCTTGATTATTTGGGGCTCTATTAGACAAGGGCCTATCAGATTGATTCCGCCAGTTCTGGGAGCTACCTTGATTATTGTTACCAAGACTGGGAAGCTCATGACGCTGGACGAAATTCTGGGCTTGGAAGCTAGGCATATAGTCATTCTTCATGGCATGACAATTCCGCATGATGTGACCTTCACGATTACAGTACCCACAGATTATCTTGGGAACCGATGGGATTGGAAAGGATGAAGGAGGAATATGAGGGTTATACAACTCAGAGTGAGTAAGGGAGTTGGATACTGGAGAAGGGACTAGGCTTGGAGAATAGGACAAAATTTGGATCCTCACTATTGTACTTTAATTCCCTGAGGAAATCAGGGACGGTACCTGTAGAACCAATAGTTCTACGAATGGTATGGGCTAGCTGGGTAGGTAGGCCCTTGAGGAGATAACGCAGCTTATCATCATCACTCATGTCAGGGTTCATTCTTCGGAAGAGGCTTAACTTATCTGTGACATAGTCAATAGGGTCCTCACTACCGAATCTGAAATTACGGGACTTATTGAGATTCTTAGCTACCCGGGAATCGTCATCTTCAGGAAAATAATTGGAAAGGTCTTTCTTAAATTTACTATAAAGAGCCTTGGAGGACTGAGCACAAAGGGCTGCAGTATACAAAATGCGAATAGCAGGTCCACCAACTATTGGCAGTACCCACTAATACTTTACCGACGTTGCGTAAACGCCAGAACTCATCCAATCTATAGTGGAGAGCTATTTCCTCAAAGGAGGACAACCATGTTTGGACTGAGGATTTGCCATCATAAGTGGGGAGGTCCTTAAAAATTTGGGATACCGAAATATTGTATGCCATAATTATTATAGTTAAGTCAGATATTCAAATTTAAATAATTGCAATGTATAGTAAGTAGTGTAATTGCGAGGGTGGATGCTAACTTTAGCTGACCACTATGTAAATGTGTACAAGGCTAATTCAATTTAAATCAAATCAAAGTAATAAAGTAAAGTAGACAAACCAGTTAACCACTCGCTTGGCTTGGAGTAGGTACAGGCAACACACAACTACCACCAACAGGAAAGGATCAGGATGAGATAGGATATTGACAGGAATCACACGGATAATTCACAAGAAATCAACAAGTACTTACTATTCCGTCACAGATCAGGTCTGGTCTTTAAAAACCTTGATAAATCCTCCGAAATAAGGATTGGGATTCTCCTGGGAAGTCTTCGGCTATCTACTGTTACGGTTCCGTTCAGGAGATTAGTAGTTGTTATAATAAGTCTAAAATAGATATATACACAATTAGAAGTTAATTCAGTTTCGAGAATAAATTCCCATTCAACATTGAAACTATTTAAATCAGAATTGTCCATTAGTATTACTCTATAAAAAAACAAATTCTAAATCAAGTTCAATACAAGTTCAATTCCCAATCGGACTATAATTCCTTTAACATTACCATCAAATTGCCAAATAACCAATTTCAAATCAATTAATAATAATAATAGCTAATCTCAATTCCCAAAATTAAAATTAATTCAAAAATCCAATATTAAAAGTAAATTTCAATTACGAAATACAACTATAAATTGTCGGCCCGACCCGACCCGACAGTATTATTTTTAGGCCCGCGCCAGACCGCAGCCCGCTGGGTTTCAGTTGACACGGCCCGACCCAGCTTGCGGGCCCCCGCGGGGGCCCGCAATTATTTAATAACTTATTAAAACGCTGTGAGATTCGCTTCTCGGTCGGTCTTCTTCTGAATTTTAAATCATTCTCCATCACAATGTCTAAAACAGAAGTGTAAACCGTAGAAATCGAAGAATAAATATTGTTTTTATAAGTTTTAATATATGTAGCTGGTTTGATATACAATTAATGTAATTTTGTTTGAAAATCACTGCGCAGGAAACTTAAACTCATTGTAAGAATACTGAGCTAAGAAGTTTTACATGCTATTGAGTTCAGAGCAGCAACTTAAAAGCGTTACAAGTCACAGTCACACAATGGTAAGCAAAAAACACGATGAAACAGGAATAGTAACAACCAACACTTACAAAGGCAGAAACGTGAGCAATCACAAATGGACGCAAACCATATAATTCTCCTGGAAAAATTCTAAACGTCGTTGATTGAAAAAACGGTTTGCGGGCTGCTTGCGGGCCCAACGTAAATATAAATCCAGTCCGAACCCGCCCGCAATCCACACTATATGCATAAAGTATAACCCGACCCGCCCCAATGAAATACGATAATAACCCAGCCCGATCCGCAACTTGCAACATGACGAAGCATTAAACCCGAACCCGCTCATAACCCGCACGGGCGGGTCGGGTCGAGGCCCGACCCGAATTTTTACCCGCGGGCCACGCCTTTAAATCTGACTCTAGACAACAAATTAAAATCAATACTTCAAAATCAAATTGAAATCTACAAACTCAAACAACAACAGTCAAAATCATTTTAAAGATTTCAATAACAAACCGACAAGACTAAAAAATTCCAAAATTCGAATCAATTCCTAAATTAAATCTATTTCGATATCAAATCACTAATTCAAATAATGATTCAAATCACTAGTTCAGATTAAATTAAGTATTTTGAAATAAAATCACGTATATCAAATCACAAATGTAAAGCCTAATCCCAAAATTAAAATCAAATTCAAGTTGTCAAAATCAAATTCACATCAAAATATACAATTCAAATAAAATCAATAATCCAAATCTAACTCACAACACGTACAATGTCAACTCACGTATCCAAACGCAAAATCCGGGTTTTAAAAGGGAGTCACAGAAGCACCTGAGGTAGATATTTTTGAGTCCGTAATGAGAAAATTCAGATTCATGAAGATTTATGTTAGTCACCTAACAAGATCTCGTATAGCAAGGCATAAACAGAAAACAATAATTCTAACTGGAAAACAAAGCAAAAGTATTAGATGGTTGTTATAGAAATTATTAGGAAATGGAATGACAAGGAAAATTCAGTGGAAATGGAAAATGGTGGGCTGGAAAGGAAATTCAATTTAAGGTACATATATTTATATTTAGGTCAATTAGTCATGAAGCAATTTTATTCCAATTTATTAGGTTATCTAATTATAAAAGCTGAGTTTCAGCAGTACCTGACAGCAAATGTGAATGGGAAGACGGTAGATTTTCTATGTAGAGAGGATGTTACCCCGCACCTATTGGATTTTAAAACGCGAAAGCACGGACTAAAGGGGCGAAGCGACAAGTACAGTGGTACTTAAAGTTTAATTTTATTAAGGAGAAAGTCAAATATTAATTGACAATGATCAGCAATAACAACATAAGAATAAGCAACCAAACACAATCAAAGTTTTACCAAAGAATAGGTTAAGATAAATCAAGAACCAAGCTCGCGCTTTTACAGCCAACAATCGAATGCTCTAGTCAATATATATATATATATATATATATATATATATATATATATATATATATATATTATTATATATGCATATTATATATTATTATGCAATTATATATATATTGCAATATATATATCGTCGGCAAAACTTGCTAACAGGCTAAAATAAAAAATGCATAGAATGCAGACCGGCTATTTTGTTTTCGCTACAAACTCTAAAGTGAAACCCGGCCATAATTCACATTAGCAGTATATCATGTAAAAGGAATGAAGTACACCCCCACTTTTCCACAATTCCCCTCCTCTTCCCGTCCACTTACAATCCACTACCCCTCCACTTTCCCTCCACGTCCCCTTCAATTACATACCCTCACTCCTGGACAAGGTCCAGGCAGGTTCTCTATTGAGCCTACTCCAAGCCCCTTGTCCAGTGTAGTGTTTTCTGTCCTTTTCCTTATTTTCCCCGTCCTTATCATCCTTGCTTATTTTTGTGACTGTATAATGGCTGTCAGTGCTCAAATCTGTATCATTTGTGCTCAAAAGATAAGAGCTCGTGCACTTTGCTTATCTTGTTGTACATGTGGCTGCTATTATCATCGTACCTGTGTGAATCTGAGTCTGAGTGTTTACAGATCAATTAATCGTGACTTGTGGATTTGTGTAACCTGTTTAAGTAAAACTGCAGACTCGGGCACAATACTTGAATGCCCAATTGAAGCTGACACAGTACCTTTGTCCTTACCAACGACACACAAGGTACATACTCTCTCCTGTAAACATATTGGTCTATTATGTCTTAACATTAATAACCTTGCACTACACAAAGCAGAAGAACTTAAAACCATTATCTGTAATCTAAGTCTTGACTTCGTAGCAATCATTGAAACTTTTTTTAATGAGGAAACCAATATTGATATGTATAACATTTCTGGGTATAACATGCTGTGTAAACATCGTCCCCATAAAAAAGGTGGCGGCCTGCTTATCTATCTCCATAATAGGCTAAGATATCGAGTCATTGAGCTTAATGTTGAATATTTTAACTCGGATGTAGAACTATTGGCATGTAAAATTGGTCTAACCGAATTTCAGTCAATAGTAGTTGTTACTATCTACAGACCCCCCAAAAGCTCGGTATCTAACTTTTTACTTTTTATGGATGGATTGCTACGTTATATTACTAGTCTAAGACAATTGTTCATAATTGTAGGGGATGTAAATATAGACCTTTCGAATATGTCAACAGATACAATTAAGCTTTTATCAATCCTGCGCATGTATAACTATAAGCAGTTAGTTAATGTACAAACAAGAAGGGACTTTGGGAAGAGACAATCTAGCTCACTTATTGACCACTTATACGTACCTGTAAACCTATCTCTGGACTGGAATAGTAATGTTACTGGCCTCTCTGACCATGATTACATTACTTTTAAGTATAGTTTTAAGAAACCTGCATCTCATAATGTAAAAGAAATCCAGTACCGTAAACTTGATGACATGGACTGGGTGACTTTCAATACAGAGCTGTGTAAAATTAACTGGGACTTTCTTGTCAATGCTAAGTATAATATTGATTTTGTGTACAATGTAATCAGTACAACTATAAAGGTACTTCTTGATCAGCATGCAGCTCTTATGAGAAAACGTGTAAAGTTTAAAACTCAGTCGTGGATTTCTTGTGATATACGTTCTATGATCCTATATAGGGATAAGCTAAAGAAGCTGGCGTGTACAGATAGGTCGTCGTCTCTATGGGCTGAATATAAATGGTATAGAGCTAAAGTGAAACATGACATTTATGAAGCTAAAAGACTGTACTTTACAAATCAACTACATGTCAATAACACAAGTGATGGAGTATGAAAAGTTGTGGACAAGTTATTGGGGAAAAGCAAACATAGTGGTACAACTATTGATGAACTTCATGTTAATGGCAACGTTATAACTAACCTTAATAGTGTATGTGATAGTCTTGCAGACTCATTTACAGTTCCTTGTGACTATACAGACGAAGATATACTAGCCTTCAAGCAATCAATAACCACTGGCATGGACTGCGCTTCTATATCTGCTAACGAAATCTGGACGGCAGCTCGTCAACTGAAATGCAAATCTAGTACATACGAATGCATCAACCGCAAGCTCTTCTGTAAAGCCTCTCTTGTGACTCCTATTATGTTACTGTTTAACTTAATGTTGATAAACGGCACGATACCCTCACATTTTAAGACAGCCATCATCACTCCAATATATAAGGCGAAAGGAAGCAAGACAAGTCCTGACTCGTTCCGTCCTATACACTGTTTGCCCTTTTTGAATAAGCTCTTTGAGAAGATTATATATTCAAGACTTCTATATGAATGTAAAGCCAACTTGGACGAACGTCAGCATGGATTTCGTAAGGGTCGCTCCTGCTTTACGGCTATATTCTGCTTTGTACATCAAATATGTATGTACCTTGGTGCTCCCTCTGTTAAAGTACTAGCTGTATTTATCGACTTGAAAAAGGCATTTAACTCTGTATCGCGCCTGCTACTACTGCAGAAAATTAAAAGGAACTTCAGGTGTAACCCGATGCTTCTACGTTTACTATGTGACTATCTGTATAACAGGAAATTTAAAATCTATATCAATGACAACTTGTCAAAACAATATGATGACATAAATGGTGTTCCGCAAGGCTCTATTCTGGGACCATTTCTTTTTACACTCTTTTTGTCGGATATTGGAGACCTACTAACCATTGACTATGTTGCATACGCGGATGATCTAGTATTATATATTGCTGATAAGTGTATTTCTAGTTTGTTTGCAGGAATGCAAGTCTGGCTTGACAAACTTAATTTGTGGATGCGTAATAATTCTCTTGTAATCAGTACACAAAAAACTAAATATGTTATTTTTAACAAGTCGACCAGGGCAGTGGACGTGAGTGAAACCCTTGTTATTGGTAATGAGCCTATCGAGAGGTTATGGTCCTTCAAATATCTCGGGATTATAATTGATGATAAATTAAACTATAAGGAACATTGTAACTATGTACTCAAAAAGGTAACCAAAAGTATGGGGATTATTACCCATGTACGTAGATATCTTAATCTCAACACGCAGTGTATGCTTATAAATGCATTTGTTCTGTCACATGTTGACTTTTGTCTGCTTATATGGAGTAATGCCTGTAAGTCAAATTTAGACCTCATACAAGCTAAAATTGACAGATTTCTACTAACATTGTACTCAAATAGGAACCACTGCAAATTGAAACGAACTACCCTTGCCATGTTGTATGAAACCTTTAATGTTTTAACTTTACAGGAACGCATTGTATTTTTCAGTAACAAGTTCACATTTTCATTAATACATTATGGACACTGCATAAGGTATATAAATGGACTTGTGTTGGCTAAGACAAATCACTCAAGACTGCGATCTGGAAATAGTGTAACACTTTATCATCCTTTGACTAAACTTTGTATTGTTCAAAAAAATGTTATTTATTCACTTATAAAAATTTGGAATAATTTACCAAGTGAACTGAGGCTTCGCGATTGCTTACCAAATGTGTTCCAGAAAATGTTAACTAAGCACATTCTTATGAATCGGGGCTCAGACAACGTAGCGTATTAACTTTGATATTGATTGGTATAATGTTTTACTAACTCGGCTTGCACTTTGAAAGTATTTATGTATGTATATGACCATGTAGTGTCTGGAATGAAAACCAATACCTGTATTGATCTCCTTGACACTGAAATAAAGACTAATAATAATAATAATAAACGATTCCGAATTTCTAAATGTACAAGACTAAAAGCTTATAGTATTATTTACTTCACTAAAGTTTAACTACACAATATCACAGTAACTGCCAGGGTTGGGGGTTTTTTTCAAAAAAACCAAACAACCAGGTTTTTTTGGTTTAAACCAGGTTTTTTTGGTTTAAACAAATTTTCAATCAAAAAATTCGTTAATATGCAAAAACATGTGAATTTGAACAACTTTACTTATTTCCCAAACTCAGTAAGTATCACTAAGCATTAAATATTTAATAATTTAGATATAATTTTAACGATAACTGTGCAGCATAAACACAAGTTTGGCATTTTTCATTGTACAAACGATACCGAATTTCCAAATGTACAAGACTAAAAGCTAATAGTATTATTTACTTCACTAAAGTTTAACTACACAATATCACAGTAACTGCACAAGTTTTGCGCACGACGAAATATAAGCATTTTGGATTGCAAATATTAAACTTTTAGGTGTTTGGTTTAAACCATTGGTTTTTATTTAAAAAAACCGTTTGGTTTAAACCGTGGTTTAAACCATGGTTTAAATCATTTGGTTTAAACTGTGGTTTAAACCATGGTTTAAATCATTTGGTTTAAACCAAACCAACCCTGTTAGGCAGTAAGGATTGATTTGTAGGAACCATGAGTTTAGTGACTATAGCACGTGAAACGTGTTGCGCTATTTGTTTCATTTTTCCTTTTTTAAATAATCAGTGCATCCATTGTCGGAGACTTCAGTTACATTATTACAGTACAACTGAGCTATATACAAATTATAATAAAATCATAAAAAATCATATTTGATCAGCAAGTTGTGCTGATCCAATCAGGGGCGAATCACCATGCAGTGATGCAACAACAAGATTTAATAACAATGGAATGTTGGTAAAAAATTCATGAAGCGATTAGCTAAATTCCACGTGCATAGCCATATATTGAGTTCGGGAGAGAACCTTGGTGGGCCGGAGTGTTGTACCATAATTGTTTGCTGATGTAATGTAAACTATCTATATGAAACAAATTGTTATTCTTACAATTAATATGAGATTACTTTTCCCGGTGAAGCGGGTTATTAACATTAAGCCTTCTCGACAGGCCTTGATACGGGATCTATAGGCATTTACGATGTCTTAATTTTGTGTATACTCTCACCATTCTCAAGTACTTGCCCCTGTGAAGCGCAGGGCTTTTACTAGTTGTTTGATATTTGAAAGGGGATTTAATTGTAAATTTATATATTGATTTCGTAGTCGCAAGTATTCCCGCTGATTATAATCCCGTGATCTGAAATGCCGCAAAAAATATTCTCATTACCCCCCCTGGAGGGTATTCCCGCTACAATATCCCCTTGGGGAATATTCTTGCTACATCATCCCCTTGGCGAATATTCCCGCCACAATATCCCCCTGTGGGGTATTCCCGCCACATTATCCCCATGTAGGATATTCCCGCCAAAAGGCATTTTTGAAGAGGAAGTCATTGAATATTTTAAGCATTACTTATGCGTAGATGCTTCGTACCTAGCAAATTTTGATTTAGTCAAACAGGTAATTCAAGGTGACGTTATAGTGTAGAAGTAGTAGGATTTAGAAATGAATATGTGCTTTTGAACGAATAATTGTAATAATAAACAATAGAATTAATTTACTATTATTTTCTTGACAATCTGAACCTATTCCTACACACAACTCATCCAAGATTTAAGTTATGTTACTCAGTGGCACGATACAATTATTTCAATGTGGGGTAATTGGCTTTGAATAAGGTCATTTACAGTCATCTAAGCTTATACAATTACAAGACTTTCTTAGAATGTTGGAAATGAATGTATGAGTGGAATCTATGTAGATATGTAGTTGTGTGTGAGTTGAGATTTTTGCAGTTCTCATTACTCGACTTCACACGAGTTACTCCGAAATTGAATGCTGACCGTTACAAAATCTATTGTTTGATGAGTTGTGGCTATTATTTAGCGTTGTAGAAGGCGCCTCTCCTCGGTCCGCACTCCTATTGTTCTAGGATGTATAAGAGCCTCTTGGCTCAATTTTTATCGGGTTCTATTATTATTGAAAATATATCCAGTGTGTCACTATCGTCTTGCTGTAATCAGCACTATTGCCCTGCACACAATAAAATCAAGCTAAAAATATAAACTTGTTCTACAGTTATTCTGTCTTGCATCAACAGTCTGCATCTGTTTTAGGGTAGCTTTTATAGTGAGTCCCAGCAGTAACCTAATTCTAACATTTAGTGGCGACCGTGACAGGACTTGTTGGTGGTTATAATGGACAGTTTAAAGAAAATTAGGGCTCCGATCCGTGCGGCCATTACTCGTAATGGCGATCTGCTCGAAACTGAACTTGAAAATGTCCCGCTAGATAGAGCTAGGATCGAGTGGTTGTATGCCATTTTGGAGGAGAAGAGCAGTGAATTGGAGACAGCCGATCACAACATTTAAGAGGCCTCAATCCAAGATGAGGTTTCTACGGAAGAATATTCTAAAGAATGCGAGGAAATTGATGCATTTAAAGAGAAGATTATTTTGTACAGACTCCAAGTGAATACCATATTTAAGGAACAGAGTCCTTCCGTTTGTGCTGATGGAATGAGTGTGACTAGCTCAAAAAAGAAGTTTCGTCTTCCGAAGCTGGAGGTGCAAAAGTTTGGGGGCGATTTGAAGGACTGGATATGCTTCTGGAGTCTCTTCAGGAAGATTCACGAGGATACTGAGATAGATGCAGAAGACAAATTCCAGTATTTGCTACAAGCCATAACCACTGGTACCAGAGCTCGAGAACTCATTGAGAGTTACCCTCCAACAGCGGAAAATTACCCAAAGGTTGTGGAGAGCCTCCAACAAAGGTTTGGGAGGGAAGAATTGCTGGTCGAAGTGTATGTGAGGGAGTTGCTCCGCCTTGTACTCCATAATGCGGCAAATCCGAGGGAGAAAGTACAGGTAACAAAGTTGTACGATCAGTTGGAGTCCCACATCCGTGCTCTTGACACTCTAGGGGTTACCAGCGAAAAATGCGCCGCGATGCTGTATCCACTGGTAGAATCATGTCTACCCGAAGAAGTCCTTCGTGTTTGGCAGCGACATTCTCAGAATGCAGGAGTCTTGGTTGAAGCAGGAGCCGACCAATCCAAAAATCGGCTCACCAAAGTTTTAGACTTTCTCCGCACAGAAGTTGAAGGGGAAGAAAGGATTCGGTTGGCAAGGGCAGGTTTCGGGTTTACGTCCAAGAAAGAAAAGGCTTCTAAAGACAAGGAAGTTTTTGAAGATATTCCCACGGCTGCTGGATTGTTCAATGGAGACAACCATCAAGGTAACCAATCCTCATGCTGTATTTTTTGTGGAAAGAAGCACCCGAGTCAAGAATGCTTCCAGGCCCAGAAGATGTCTCTGCCTGAGAAGAGGGCTCACATTCAGAAGAAACGAAGCTGTTTCACGTGTCTACGGATTGGTCACATGAGCAAGGATTGCAAGCAGGCAGTTAAATGCATTATTTGCAGCCAGAAGCACTATCCAGTGATGTGCTCCGAGTTGCCCCGTATAAAGGACTCAAAACCTGCCGTCAATACTGAAGGTATGACAAAACCCAATTTAGCCATGTCTAACATGTCAGATACTCCTGAAGTTGTCCTGAAAACTCTGATGGTGACTGTGACCGTCGGAGATAAGTCACGTCAAGTACGCGTGTTGGTTGACGATGGTTCTCAGCGGTCCTATATTTTGAAGAGCCTCGCCGAAGGAAGAAATTTGACTGCAACTGGAAATGAGGCAATGGTTCATGCTCTTTTTGGCGGAGTGAAGTCGAGACCCGTGAATCACCTTTGTTATGAGGTTCCAGTTGGCAAACTGGACGGAACTTACCAATGCACATTGAAAATGCTCGATCAACAGACGATTTGTGCTGCGATTCCGAAAGTTCCAAGAGGTCCTTGGTTGGGGGAATTGCAGAAGAGGAAGATATGGCTTTCCGATGTTGGTTCAGATTGCCCCGAAGTTGAAATCCTCATTGGTGCGGATATCATTGGAAGTTTGATGACGGGACAAATACGTCACCTAAAGTCCGGTCTAGTTGCAGTTGAGACCCGACTTGGGTGGACACTGATGGGAGAAGTCCCCAAATATGTTCGAAAAGATACCGCTGCTCTGGTTGTAACCAGCCTAGTAAATTCCGAGGCAAGTATCACTAATCTATGGTGTCTGGAGGCAATGGGCATTAGAGACCCTGTTGAAGTCAGCACCAGAGCGGAGCTGGAAGCAGCAGCCAAAGACCACTTCCTCAAGACCATCCGAGTGAATGCGGAGGGGCGCTACGAGGTACACCTTCCGTGGATTGAAGGTCATCCCAAGCTAGGAACCAATCGAGTTTTAGCGGAGAGGAGGCTGATGGCTACTACTAACAGACTGAAGGTTGAAAGGCGATTGCAAGACTACGCAGAAGTGTTCCAGGAATGGCTCATGTCAGGAATAATTGAGAAGGTCCCAGAAGACGAACAAGGATCTTCGGAGCATTACTTGCCTCACCGTGCAGTTTTTAAAGAAAACAGCTCCACCACCAAGGTTAGGCCCGTGTTTGACGCTTCTGCTCACGAGAAGCACTTACCGTCTCTCAATGATTGCCTCGAAAAAGGTCCCAATTTAATCGAGGAAATTTTGGTACTTCTCATACGCTTCCGGGAGAAACGGATAGGAGTCGTCGCAGACATAGCCAAGGCCTTTCTGCAGCTTTCTGTAGCTCAACGGGACAGGGACTATCTTCGTTTTCTGTGGTGGGATGGTCCTCAAATGAACCACATAATTACGCTGCGACACAAGAGGGTAGTTTTTGGAGTGTCCAGTAGCCCATTTCTTCTTGCAGCCGTCCTGGAGTACCACTTGGACCATGCCCCACCCGACCTGAAACAAATAGCTGAGTCCCTTCGAAAATGCTTTTATGTAGACAATTGCATCTCCTGCGTCAGCAATGAAGCTGAACTCAAATGTTTTATTGAAGACGCTCAGAAATTATTGCTTTTGGGGAAATTTGACTTGCGTGGGTGGGAGCACACTGAAACGGTTCCGGTATCGGGTTCAGGGGATGAGGTTCAAGTCCTTGGATTGCTGTGGGACAAATTCGATGACACTCTAAGGTGTGACTTAAAGCCAGTACATAACCATGCAACCCAAGTCACAAAAAGGAAGATTTTGTCGGTGGCTCATCAAATATTTGATCCCATTGGATTCCTGTGTCCGGTTACGTTACTTCCGAAGATTCTATTGCAGTCTACATGGGAGTCAAAGGTCGGCTGGGACATAGAACTGCCGTCTACAATAACTGAGAAATTTCTCAAGTGGTCTAGTGAGCTGCAGGAGTTGTCGGAAATCAGAATTCCAAGGTGGCTGACGGAGGACTCTAGTGACAAGAAGCACTGGAGTCTGCATACATTTTCAGACGCGAGTAAGTTGGCTTTTGCAGCTTGCACATTCATAAGAGCAGAGACTGATAGGGGTATCGTGGTACAACTTGTACTTGCCAAATCTAGAGTAGCCCCGTTAAAGAGTGACAATTCCTAGATTGGAGTTGCTCTCTTGTCTTATGGGAACAAGACTTGCTACTGTTGTGAAGAACTCTCTCTGTATAGAAAATGTCCCTTGCTATCATTGGACGGACTCTTCTACAGCTTTGAGCTGGATTCAAAAGGAGGACCAATGGGCGACCTTCGTTGGAAACAGGGTACAAGAAATTCGGTCCTCCACAACTGCTGCTCAATGGAACCATGTCCCGGGACATATGAACCCAGCTGATTTACCTTCTAGAGGGTGCAGTTCCCGGAATTTAGTAGAGTCTCGATGGTGGGAGGGACCACCATGGCTCAAATTATCTGCAGATGCCTGGCCGAAGTTAGTGCCCGATGCTGACGTAGACGCGGTTAACCTCGAACGAAGGAAGACAGTGACTTCCTTGTTGGCTTCAACAGTTGGATGGAGTACAGTATGTAAATACTTTGACGATTTGAGCTCCTACTCGAAAATTGTTCGTAGAGTTGCTTGGTACTCTCGATTCATAAGCTGGTTAAAGAAGAAGCCGTGTCTAGGAAACCTCACGGTGGGAGAAATTGAGGCAGCCGAATGGAGTCTTCTCAAGACTGTACAGATGGAAACTTTTAAGGATAATGCGGAATTTGCAAAAGGGACTGTTGTTGTTCAAGATGGGTATGGACTTTTCAGAGTCAAGTCAAAACTGACAATGAGTGATGAACCAATAGATTTTAAGTTCCCCATTCTGTTACCTGGAAATCACCCCATTACGGCATTATTGATTCTTGAGCACCACCTCCGGAATTCTCATGCAGGGATTCAGGTTATGATGTCTTCGTTGAGGGAAAATTTTGGATTACCCGAGCGAGAAGATCCATTCGGACGATTGTTCGAAAATGCGTCCGGTGTCGCCGTTTCGAATCCAAGAATTTTGAAACCGATCCAGCGCCTTTACCAAAAGACCGAATTCGTGAAGCGGCGGTTTTTGAGGTTGTTGGAGTGGATCTGGCCGGGCCGCTATATCTGAAAGGAGGATCAAAAGCCTGGGTCGTCATTTACACTTGCGCTGTATACAGAGCAGTTCACTTTGAACTGGTGACGTCCCTATCAACAGAGCGTTTTATGATGTCGCTTCAAAGGTTTGTAGCGAAAAGAGGTCGACCATCCGTTGTTTACAGCGACAACGGAACTAATTTTGTCGGGACCGAAAATTTGTTTGCCAAAGTGGACTGGAACCGAGTGGAGATTTACTCAAGTGTGCTCAGGATACAGTGGCGATTTAACCCTCCGTAGCAGCCTGGTGGGGCGGATGGTAGGAACGAATCGTACGGATGCTGAAGACCCACCTGCGTAGAGTCCTTGGTAAAGCATCCCTGGATTACGAGGAGCTAAGTACTACACTAGCAGATATTGAGGCTGTCATCAACTCCCGCCCCTTGACATAAATATCTGAGGATATGGAGGACCTAAGTCCAATCTCACCGTCGTTATTCCTGAAGGAAGGAAGAGGAGACGGTGTGCCGGAAGTGGACGTTGCTGACAAGCAGTCCCTGAACAAAAGGTGGCAGCACCGATTAAAATTAAGGGAACAACTCCGGAAGAGGTTTCGGGCAGAGTATCTAAGCCAACTAGTGCAACAGGCTGGGCCAATTTCAAAACTGTCGTGCTGTTCGCGTGGGAGAAGTCGTCCTTGTTGGTAGTGACAACAAGAAGCGTCTCGATTGGCCTCTCGCAAAGGTTCTGGAAGTAATTCCTGGGAGAGATGGAAAGTGCCGAGTAGTCCGTTTGAAGACCGCTGTCGGTGAGTATGTGCGTCCGGTCCAACGAATCTACCCATTGGAGATAGCATCCGTTGAAGACGTGAACATTGAAGAGGTTCCCGTTGCTGAGAAAGAAGGATATGGAAATCCTCCGGATGCAGCAAAGAAAAGCAACATGGAAGAGCAGGCAACAAAGTTATTTAAAACTCGTTGTGGCAGAGTTGTCAAAGCCCCTGTCAAATTCTCTACGACCCATGTTTCATTATTTTCCCACTGTGTGTAAACCTATGTACGTAATTAACTAGTGAGTTATTTGATTTTGAATTCATAAAATAACTCAGGTGGGAAGATGTTGGAAATGAATGTATGAGTGGAATCTATGTAGTTGTGTGTGAGTTGAGATTTTTGCAGTTCTCATTACTCGACTTCACACGAGTTACTCCGAAATTGAATGCTGACCGTTACAAAATCTATTGTTTGATGAGTTGTGGCTATTATTTAGCGTTGTAGAAGGCGCCTCTCCTCGGTCCGCACTCCTATTGTTCTAGGATGTATAAGAGCCTCTTGGCTCAATTTTTATCGGGTTCTATTATTATTGAAAATATATCCAGTGTGTCACTATCGTCTTGCTGTAATCAGCACTATTGCCCTGCACACAATAAAATCAAGCTAAAAATATAAACTTGTTCTACAGTTATTCTGTCTTGCATCAACAGTCTGCATCTGTTTTAGGGTAGCTTTTATAGTGAGTCCCAGCAGTAACCTAATTCTAACATAGAATATACAAAATAATCATATAATGCATGTATGTATGTTTATTGTATTTTTGATTGGCTCATACACAAGTATGCAATAGGTAATTATACAAATTGCAGATTAGTAAGTGTACATTTTCTTCTAATGGATTATGATTATAGTATAGTATTTTGTTACTAAGTCTCATCATTCTAATACATATCCGATCAGTTTGAGAATAGTTTGCACATTTCATGAAAGCATTCATAAACAGCATTTAACACTGCGCATAGTAGTTCCTGATTCCTTCCGGTGGCGAAATCTTCCCTTTGTGATGAAATACTCCGAAGTATTTATATGTGCTTGTTATACCTATTCGAATTCCGTCGTAATAGAATTCCAAATTCATTCCTATTACTTATCCATTAGGGGCCATTCAAGTAATTCATAACGCAAAATTGGTCAAACTTTTACCCCCACCCAATAATGTAACGTTAGGGTAACGCTGACTAAACTACCACCTACCGGACATAACGCGTTACGTGTTTTTTTAAATGCTGCTTTAGCAAATACATTAGATTAAATATATGTATGCCTGCTTAATGCCTACGATTCATCCGGTAAAGCTAGGTTTATTCAATTTGTGGCTTCAGCCTCACATTCAACAAATGGACATTTTAACCAAACCAGACAGGAATACTTTCAATAACTTCAATGTCACTGTCTTCATCTTTCCCGTGGTAACGATTCGGCGTTTATACTTTCAATTGCCTGAAAAAATGAAGTTAGGCAGAATTTATGAAGCAAATGTTCACAGCTTAAAGGTACAGCGGGATAACTTCCTTGATCCACAGGGGTACCCCGAAGGTGTTCGAAACATGCTAAACATGCAATAAATTGTACAATTTAAAATTTTCAAATTAATAAATAAAATTCAATAAATGATGCACAATACTTGAAATCTTTAAGGCGAATTTGGCTTTTCCCTGGACAAATATTTTTAAGGATATATGTGCAAAAGCGTATTTATATGAAATTTACGTTACATGTGTGTCTATAATAGGACCACCAACTAGTCGTAATTGTCGTAAACTTCGAAGCTTTAAAAATGAGTCCTTTAATTTTCAGACGTAAGAAGGATCATCAAAACATTGCGTTACGTACCAAGGTGATCTACGACCCCCCGATGCACGTAACAAAGCATAACGTTAGTTTTTAAGGCCACCCACTACCCCTGCGTTATGAATTACTTGAACGGCCCCTTACTTCGTTTAGGTGTCGGTCCCTCCCCGAAGATTACAATTTTTGTTTTATTCAGACTGATTTTAAGGTCGCGATTGTTGAAAAAATGGCTTAGTAGTCCGATTTGTGCTTGTAGATTTTCGGGGGTGTCTGCATTAAGTACGATGTGGTTAGAGGAGAACGTGTACTCTCATTGCTAAGAGTTTTGTTCCACCATCATTCGGTTTAGATAGGATCTAAGTTATTTCGTCAATATACAGAGAGAATAGCGTGGGACTGAGTGCAAACATAAATTAAATCGATAATTTCCGGGTAATACGATGAAATCAAGTACATCCAGGTTTATTTACATTTAAGCCTGTATATGGATTGACCACAGTTTTTACAATGTACATGGACCAAAAGGTGGCGGAGGTTCTAAGAAATTAAATAATACCTCACACTGGCCGATCAGGGTTTACCAGCAACAGAGTGGACCGTCAAATAATGAAGACTAGAAAATAGAAACATTAAATCTGATCGCTAAAAGCGTAAGAAGCGACGTAAGCTTCAATCATAGTGATTGTACTGTAAGGCGAACTTTCACGGAAGCATATTACGCCGTTTAGGTTTGGTGACGGTACGGGTTTGTTTTTGTGCTAATGGCGTGGGGAATCTTGTTAGTATTTAAACCAACATGAACAAAGAGATCTACCAGTCCATCCTTAGACATATCTGATGGAATCTGATGAAGAGCACAAGAGCGACCCGAAGCAAACAACCAAAACTGTGTACGTATGGTTTAATAGAGCCACATAAATGTCCTCTCGTGGTCTGCTCAATCACCTGGAATGAATCCCATGGAAAATCTTTATAAGATTGATAGCATGCTGGCCCCATCCGGTCAAGAATAATCTTAAGCGACTTCAGATTATCCCGAAAGAACTGTAAGGTATTCCGCCCAAAAATACGCAAAAACTAGTGTAGTAGGTCCCCAAAATAATTCAGGACGTTATTAAAGCCCCTAACGGGGTCACCCGATATTAAAACCAAGAAGTGGTAACAATAATGCAAGTTTTTGTCACACATTTCTCATTTTTTGTTCTCCAATTGTGTAAGTAAGCTCCTTGTTTTTTACCTACCCATCCCTTCTCAAGATCTCAGAAGGTCTCAGAAGCGCTTAGAATTTCAACCCTTTAGTTTAGTACAAGCTCAACTGGAGTTATTCATTGGAAACCATTTGTACACGCTTGTAATTAAAAATTATAAATATATATATATATATATATATATATATCTCGCACCGTTGTCGGACATTGAATACCCTTTTCTTATTCTGTTTTAACTCCAGCATACATTACATTTTGTCATTCGCGCATTTTAAAAATGAAACCAAATTAAAATGTTTTCTTATTAAGTCACTATAGCACAGGAAATATTCATGATAAATATCACCTCCAACATTACTTCCCCCAGAAAAGGCATTTTTATACATTATCTAACACCAATTAAACAATTTATTTGCCGGTCTTCTATAAATTCCACAAGATTTCTTCACGTCAGCTACGCGAATTGGACCATCCTTACAGGAAATACTTGAACACTTACTTCTCTTCTCCAGGTCATTCGGGGCTGGGAATTTTCTGCGATCACAATCAGGTCATTTAAACGGCTTCACCAACTTTTTTCACATGCAATAATATTA
Source organism: Allacma fusca (assembly GCA_947179485.1). Classification (NCBI taxonomy): domain Eukaryota; kingdom Metazoa; phylum Arthropoda; class Collembola; order Symphypleona; family Sminthuridae; genus Allacma; species Allacma fusca. The sequence goes on along the minus strand of OX359250.1, from coordinate 18,687,424 downwards.
TTTGGTCCAATTAAAAAATGATTAGATATGCGTTATAACTTTTGTGTAAAAAGTTGACTGTGTGATAAACATGTGTAAGTGGGCGAGTATTTACCAACGCCTCGGCTTCCTTATATACTGCCATCCAAACTTCCTCACTCACAGCTCCTGTAAGGCTAGAATATAGTGCTGCTTTCACCGGTCGTATCAATCGCTCCCAACTTCCCCGTGGGGGCTTCCAGATGGAATGAAATGCCAGTTGAAACTCCGACGGGAAGAAAAAACCGGTATTTTGCTCTTCTACAACTTCACTGTCGTTTCTCGCAACTCTCTTATTGCACCTGTTTCCTTCCATTAGATGTGTAAATGTCGGCAGGGGTAACCGGTCTATCATTAAATACCTAACTGCGTTGTCTGCTGCATAAGTGGTCAAGTTCGCAGCAATTTCCCACTCAACTGCTTACAGTGCAAGGTATCCCATTTCTCTCCTGTCTCCGCCGACCGACCTTTACTTAACCGGGACCAAACAAATACATTCCAGATTGCATGAAAGCTCGTCCACTACTACTGGGATCACCATCAACAAGAGGCTGCGATTTTCCTAACAGTTGATCTCGCTCCCCAATTTTCAGTTCAAGTTTTGCATGAGGTTGTTTACAAGCGTCTCCTGGCCTTGATGCCCTGTCTTCCAATGATAATACCTAATCAATAGATGTACATACGGATGCCTACGAAACAAAATGGCAGGAATCGCAGACTCGACCGCCATTTCCAATGATTGGATTGTTCTACCTCTCATCCGCAGTAAACCGTCGTCATCTTGGAAAGCATCTAATCTCCACAATTGGCTGCTCTTTTCAACCAGAATCCCATTCTTAGGCCTTCTAATATCAACAGAAAAGTAATCCCGTTGGACCGTGGGCCACCAAAGTTTTCCGACCATAATATATCCTCCGCTGCTATCTTTTGGACTTACAGGATCATACCAGAATTTCTCCAGGACGTGTACCCGTTTTCGTCGGAAATGGCCAATTTACATAGTCAGGTTCATCCAAACGCATCGGAAGAAGAAATCGCCATTCAAGTGCGGGAATCCCGCTCTCCTGAAATACGCTATGAATGAATAAATTGAATAATAATGATTCATAATGAACATTATAACCGTCACCACCCATGTAGCACAGAAAAACATGAACACGGGAAATTTACGGTATCCTTTGGGTAAATATTTAACGTTGAAATTATCGACGCTTAAAAAACGAAGTTAAACCGTTACTATTCACGAAACTACAAAGGAGTGAATACAATCACGTTTATATCACCCAAAATTTTCACCGCGAAAATTTTTGAATATTTTGATCGCAAATCTGCGTAAATTATACGACAATAATTCAACGAGAATTTCACGTTTTGTTTTTAGCATCAATTTTACGAAGAAAAAATAACCATTTATCTTCATTTCTGTTGGCGCTCTGAAATGGGCTTAAACAAAAAAAATAGTTATTTGCGCATGTTTGCACGAATTCCTCCAACTAAAGAGCTCTCAGTATGCACGATTGAAGCCATCTTTTCCACCACAAGTGCATGTGCCGATTAACGGATACCTCAAGAAATTTTGGATCTCGGGGAAATTCAGGTATATATTATTTTAATTGGTGGGTTAAATAGTAGAAATTATATAATTGTATGGCTAAATATAGTGATCGTCATGTTCGACGGATAGCTGCAAAAAGTGTAAATGAGTGTCTCGAATTTATACGAGAAGTCCCGATATGTGATCAGCATGTTCGCGTGGAAGATGATTTACACGAAAACAATAATAATATCGTCGATAACGCAAACAGTCAAATTTATTCTCTTCCATTAAATTCAAGAATTGATCAAACAATTTGTACCAGGTCTGAGAAGGCATTTGTTTCTAATTTAAGACAATGGGCCATTGAAGAAAATGTCCCTCACAAAACCTTATCAAAGTTAAAAACTTAAATTGTAACTTGCACTTGAACAACTTACCATTTGATGCAAGATCTTTTTTAGGAACGCCTAGAGTGACCATTGCAAGTGAAATTAAACCGGGCAAGTACATTCATTTCGGTCTTTGAAAGGGACTGTTGAATAGAATCGGCGATTCAGATTGGAGCGAAATTTCTTTCGATGTTAGCGTGGATGGATTACCTTTAGCAAAAAGTTCAAGCAGTCAAATATGGCCCATTCAGTGTCGAATTGTAAGCGTGGAACAAAAGCCCTTCATTGTAGGCATTTACCACGGTGATGCTAAGCCGGATGATTCCAATGAATATTTACGTGCATTTGTAGATGAAGCTCAACAGCTACTAAATTCAGGCCTTTTTCATCGAGGGAAGCATATTTCAGTTTCTCTAAGGGCAATAATAGCAGATGCGCCAGCCCGATCCTTCATTACAAAAACTACAGGCCATACTGGCTATTTTTCTTGCAGCAAAAAGGTACCTATAGCAACTGAAGAGTGGTATTTGAATCTCAAGAAGCTGAATCAAGAACGAATGAATCTGTTCGATCGCTACTGCATCCTGAATTTTATGGCGGAAATTGCATTTTGGATCAGCTAAATGTGGGATTTGTGACCGATATACCTTTTGAATATTTACATTTAGTTTTGTTGGGTGGTACCAAGAAGCTGCTTAATTTATGGGCTCACAGTTCCAGTTTCAAAGGCAGCCTAAGTAGGCAACAATTAAATCAATTGTCAAGAAATCTCACAAATCAGTGTAAGTATGTGCCGTGGGATTTTGCCAGGAAGCCCAGAAGTCTTTCAGAATTATCAAGATGGAAATGCACAGAGTTGAGACTATTCCTACTATACTTAGCTCCAGTAGTACTGCGGAAAATTCTCTCCTCAGAATATTATGACCATTTTATGTGCTTTCAAGTGGCTATACTAATTTTGAGTAACAAAGTATTGATTTGTAATTACATAGTTTACGCACAGACATTAATAGAATATTTTGTGGCTGACTTTAAGAGACTTTATGGGTTTGAACAGCTGTCATTTAATATTCATGGTCTTTTACACTTGGTCTCAGATTGTCGAAAGTTTGGTACCCTCGATACGTTTAGCGCTTTTCCGTATGAAAATAATTTACAGTGTGTTAAAAAGATTATTCGCGGCCATGCAAAACCATTAGAACAAATTTATAGACGATATGCAGAATCAGAAAATCATTTTCATTCCAACCCGTCGTTAATTGAAATAAATTATCCCTATTTGAGCTCTGACCGAAAATCGCTTCAGTTTAAAACTTTTCTCCTATCTTTCAAGTTTCCCAACAATATTTGTGTGATTAAAAATGGTGCAGTGTTTGAAATTAAATCTTTTGACGTAGTGAATGGTGTTACTTGTGTCAAAGGGAAACGATTTACTTTGCTAACTGACTTTTATGTGCGCCCTTGCAAATCCAGTGACATGAATATTACAAAAATTTGTCGGTCACGATTTGTGGACATGGATATTTCTGTTGATATGATTGTATTAAAAGCATTTTTGGTTCATTATAAAGAAGAAAATTTTGTATCTATTCCAGTGCTGCACTCGTTTCAAAAATGAACTATTGGGTTGTCGTATTTGATAGAGATGACGGGGATGAAGTCTCTCATATTCCAGATATTTGGTTTGACAAGGAGAAACAACGATGTTACTGGCCTACGTTTATGTCTACCCAAGGAATAAGCAGCGCAATTAACAGAGGAACAAAACCATCCGCAGACTGGGATCTATTAGATATATCTAAAAATATGGTCCTTACAGTAAGAATAATTATAACAATCTTACTGAAATCTATCTGAAATTATCTTCCAGGGGAAAATAATTTCTGGCAGGGAAAATCTTGAAGGGAAGATATTATTTTTGTTAACAGGGATTTTTAAATTCGTTTACATTTTTGTCGGGGATTTGTCATCTTACAGGGAAATTAGTTTTGCCAACACGGATTTTTAAAATCGTGGACCTTTTTTTCAGTAACGATTTTTGATATCGTTGAGGACATCCTTGCAGGGTCATTTGATTCAGCAGGCAAATGCAGAAATGATGTTCCTGAGAGAGTTACAAAAATCCGGCCCTTGGTCCGAACTAGTACACTGTGTCATATAATATTATATTTTGTTTTTAACAGTGACTACACTTGAGGCACGACAGAAAGCTAATCGTATTGTGGAGAGCGATGCAAGTAGTACCGATACTGAAGCACCGAGGAAGCGAAAACTTCCAGTTCGTTTTGCAGAATCTTCCAACAGTGCCAAGAGAGCGAAGCATGTCTCCAGAACTCAAACTCATTTAGCAACTGCTTCGTTCCCATCTCCACCACCGAAAGCATTGCAATCAACGAATGAGCAAATAGTGTCTACATCCCGAACAGTCCCTCACGTTCCGATTGGAATCAATTCAGCAGAGCAACTACCCACAAAGGGTAAGTGGTTGTATGAACTATTTTCAAACAATTTAGTTATTCGAAAAATAATTGTTTCATTCTAAACTTTTGACAGAATCAGAAAACGGATTTGAAAAGTTAGTGCTCGCTGGGATTGCTGTTCTCAAAGTACGAATTCGAGCAATTGAGGACGCGCAGACAATTATTTTGGAACAGATTCGTGAGCTGCGCTCCACCAATGCTTTGCCTGGACGTGTTAAAAAAGTTAAATTACCCGTTGAAAGTTTGGAAGACTTAGACGGTCTTGAGGTGAAGATTGGTTCAGATCCGGATGCGTACTCTGATTTGGTAAGTGAACTAAAAATGTACCTGTCTAAAATATTTGCTTAAATAGTCACATGTCGAATATTTATTAATTTTTACGCTCTACTCCTTTCAGGCAAATTCGTTGGATTGGATTGGTGGTCGTACAGTTCGACGCTGTACCAATAACGCTCTTCGAAAGTTGATGACTGACAAGGTTGCACAACAGCTGAATTGGAAGGGTGCTAATGAAAAGAGGGCATTTAAATCGTTTGAAGTTTGTACAATTTTGATTGGTATTGGACTATTTTCTGTATCATTAGATTTAATATACCACCTCATTGTTGATGTAAGAAAATTATTTTTAAGTATTTTTTTTGTTTTAACTTTATGTAGAATCTGTACATTCTTTTTTGGGAAAGTGGAAGGAAATCAAGCATTGATTCAGGATGCGATAAAGGATTGGTTGAAAGTAGTGCTGCGCTCGGGTCAAGTATTTACAAAGATCCGACCACGAACTTGACTTGACCCCGACCTCTCAAGTACGTATTTCAAGATTACCCGAACTTGACATTTTCAGTTCAAGTAATACTTGAATGAAACAAGTTCGGGTTTTCAAGTAATTCTCAGATTACTTGACCATGATTTTATACGCGCGTTTCGGCTCCAACTTCAACTTGACTTGACCATGACCCGAACTTGACCATGAACTTGAACTTTCGAGTACTTTCAAGTAATCCATTGGACCTCAAAATACTTAAATTTTATTGAATTTATATTTATAATGAAAGCGAACCTGGGTTTCTGACACACTAGGTTTCACCCAGCATTTTGCGAGCAACCGCCTCTAAAAATAATAATTGTATTTTTGGTTCCTTTCAATGAATGTAGAACGATGGTACACTGCAGATCTACTCTGATTTTTTGTACCGGGTGGGTCTGGTGACTGAGTTGACATTTTCGGTGAACACAGAACTCCTTTTAGGTTTTGTTGCCACATACTATTATAAACATGGGTGCTAACATTTCCACGGAGCCATATGAATGTTGAGCTTTCTTTTGTATTTGCGTACACGGAACAAATTAACAAATGCCGCTTAAAATGACGTATTAAATGCCGTTTTAAGTTTCATTTAGTACAGTGAATCGTAAGTGAATTGAAAACTCCCTCAGCCATGAATAATTGCACAAGCAAAATTACTTGAACTTGTAAACGAAAAACTCAAGTTCGTGGTCAAGTACTTCTTAATATTTACTTGAACATGATCAAGTACTATGGTTCAAGTAAAATAATTATACTTGACCACGAACTTGACTTGAGGTAAGAAATCATGGTCAAGTTCATGAAATACCTGAACACGACCCGAACCGTTCATGGTTTTAAATTTATTTACTTGACCACGACCCGAACGCGAACTTGACTTGAAATACTCGTGTACTACTTGTACTTGTGCGCAGCTCTGGTTGAAAGCCGCTCCTACTCGATTTAAGAGGTATTGTTCAAATTACATTTTTGAAAATTTTTGCTTTTTGATTAATGTAACTAATCAACTAAGGCAGAATTGTTTTAATTTTTCAAGGCAGCTCGGTCAGACCAGAGGTGAGGAAATACCATTAGATGAGGAACGTGATGAAGAGGATTCTCTACTGAATTAGCACTACTTTTCCAGTTTGTTTTATTTTGTAGCGTTCAACTAATTAAAAATATTATTGGAGTAGTAAATCCCTGTTCTCGTTTGAACTTTTGTGTTACACACTATATATTTTAATAAAGAAACCCCAATGTGAAAATACTGGATCAATTCCTTACAGCGTTGTCATATCTTCAATATGAAGTAAAGAGACCAATCCGTAAAAAAGGGTCAAATAATTTACGTTAATTTCAAGGTACTTAATCGACGCATCATTGCCCGGACATTATCACCGTACATTTACCGTAAATTTACCATTTGGTCACTATAAATCAGCGTACAATTAACGCGATTTGCACCGTTTTAAGGGGTGCAAATTGCGTTAAATTGACGTTTCTGTGCTACATGGGCATGGACAATTTAATTGTGAATGGAAACACTGAGTTACCCAGCCTCAGAATGATGGAAAGTTGGTACAAAACCTCAAGAATTATCTAAATTAAAGGAGTATAATTTAACATGGAATTGAGACAAATGACAATTTGGGCAGGATGGAGTTTTATTTCTGGTACACTAATTTCACACGATGGAATTAGAATGGACACTAAGATAGAGGAAATAAATCAACTGGAGAGGCCAACAAACAGACGGGAAATACAGAAATTCCATGGCATGTGCACTTTATATGCTGAGTTTTTCTACAGGTGTGCCAAACAGAGCTGCGCTCAAGTTCAAGTAGTACTTGACAAGTATCAAGTCAGGTCAAGTTCGGAGCAAGTTCGGGATCATGAGCTTTTCTACTTGGTTGAATCGAGTCAAGTTTAAGTATTTGCTGGATTCGAACTTGGAACTTCAAGTCGGTTCTGGTCAAAGTACAAGCCCACGGAATTGACTTGAACTAAGGATCAAGTTCAAGTTCGGGTCTGGACATGGATTTTACTTGAACCCGAACTTGCACTTTCAAGTACCGATTCAAGTAGCCTAGTTCCAACGTTTGCTTCCTTTGTGCGTTCTTCTTTTTCCGTTGCTCGCACTTCTGCAACACACATTCTAGAAACTAGTGATGCCAATCATCTGATCTGATCCAGATTTTGTGAAACTGGTCTGATCCAGTCGTTCGGACCAGACCAGACCAAAGACCATGGTTCAGAAAACCATTGATAGCAATTAAATAATTACATTTTATCTCGTCAAATTTTTCTTTTATCCCTAGAAATGTCAGTTTTAATTTGTTCCTTGGGATTTGGTTAACTTATAAATTTTTATTTCGCGTACTTTTGAGACAATGGTCCTGTGGTCAGGTCTGGTATGGTCCTGAAGCTGGACCAATTGTATCTGGTCTGGTCCAAGAGTTGAATCAGACCGGACCAGACCATAAAAATCTGGGACCAGACCGGACCAGACCATAAAAATCTGGGACCAGACCGGACCAGACCAATAATGGACCATTATAAATGGTCCTGACCAGACCATTGGCATCCGTACTAGAAACCATTTTTATTGGAGACAGTGCTCGGACTGGGTACGGGTAATACTCGGGTAAGTGGGTACGGATACGGGTATGGGTACTACCCGGGTACAGAAGTTTGCGTACTCGCAAGTACGCGGGTACTACCCGCGTACTCTGGATTTTAGACAATAAAGTGTGTACGGGTATGGGTATGGGTACTCACACATTGACAATCGGGTAGTACCCAATAGGTATGGGTATCACTATGTAAAATATCTACCCGTGGGTGCTGTACCCGAGTATTTTTGGGTACTTCAAGGATTCCTGCTGGGATGGATTACTATGGTTAAGAATAAGACCTGCCAACTGTGGAGTTGCTTATTTCTTTGTATACTGATACTTGCGTTAGTGACAGAGTCAAGTGGCTTCGCCTAATTTAGGAGTACGTGGTAGTTGCAATCTAACGCTTTTAATAATTCTTCCCAGGAATCTAATAAAGAAATAGAGCGTAGAGTCAGTAAAATCGCCTGTTTATCGACTTAAACAGTGAAGCCCATCAAAGAAGAATTTCAAGGGGCAGGTTCTTGAGATTCTATTTAATTAGCTTCAATGGTAGCGTAACATTACAATTATTTAAAGACGTATTACGAGATAAGTTCGGAATAAATATACATTTATTAGTAGATCCGTTTCTTAATGCTACAAGTACCCAGGGTTGCCCATTTAAAAACGCCATGGTATTTTGTGCAGGCAATTTGAAAATTTTCAATCCTGGGCATTTATGACACATTGAGTATTTATTGCAGTGAATATTTATAAAAGTTTAGATTGGAAAATATCATTCCTTGCAGGCAATATTTATATTTCAGTCCCTTTGATTACTGTTGATAATTTTGATGTTAAAAGAGATCTGAGCTTGGCTTTCAAAACTTTCATAGGGCGGCATTTGTCGAAAATTTGCGTCTCGGGGTCCATAAATGTGAGACAGTTTACGAATGTTTGTTTTATAAAGCTTCTATATAAAATGAATATTCAATCTTGCCTCCCACATTTATTTCCTGAAACCGCAACATTTGACTTGAAAAAATTATGATCAACTCAAAATTTTCCGTATAACGTTTTCTATAATGTTCAAATACATTGTTTTGTGAATACGTTATTTCGTTGATGGAAAACTGGCATGATCAGGAAATTCTACTTTTCTCCTATACTTTACTAACCTTGCGTCCGATTTGTAAGGTAAAGCCAACAGTTCTTAACGTCGGACCAAGTCTGAAAGAATTCGTCCCAATTGTTTATTATTACACCAAAGAAGCATTGTTCAATAGCAAATTCGCGAGAAAACATTTCATTTCATTCAGCAAGTTCTTATTCTGACGTAGTAGCATTTGAATTTCGTCAGTTATTATTAAAAATAAATCACAAAAGGCCTTAAATGATTTTTTTTAAATTGAAATATACCCTTAACACCTAGGGAAAATTCCCAAAATTTTAATGGAGGTAAATAAACAAATTAAAAATGTTCAGCTGGGCAGGCAAATGCCGTCGGGGATTTTTAATCGGCCAAACTTCCAGTACCCGAGTAATACCCTGGTACAAACAATAAATACGCGGGTATGGGTACAGATTTTTGGTACATTACGGGTACGGGTAAATTGTGGGTACAGGTACTACATTGCAGTTTCAGGTACGGGTACTGAAATAATTTACCCGGGTACTCGGGTATGGGTACGGGTTATAGCTCCTTATTGAGTGATTACCTTGCGGAACCGTACTCGAACTCGTACTCGAAATCGAAATATCGAGTATGGACTCCAATCCAAGGTACTCGTACTCGCCACATATACGAGTACTCAGGAAAATACTTGAAATAAGCGACCGAGTTCCAGTTCAGAACCCGAACTTGTTTCATACTCGCGAGTACGGAACTGTAAATACCGAAATCCCGTACTCGTACTCGTGCCGTAACTCGAGTCTTCATACTTTAGATTCATTTAATTTCTCACAAATAATTCCCGCAAAATTTTAAATTGAACATCCAGTTGGTAAAGTGTCTCTGTAAATTCTCAATCAATTCAACTACGGCTGTCGAAGAGTTTGTGTTAATATGTTCAGCCATTAGAATTAACTAATTGTTTTAACTTTAATAGTAATGTACTAAATGGAGAGAGATTATACTTTGAAACCTGAGAGAGTCGTGACTGGTGGATACAACGATTTTTTGTGATAATTTCATATTAGCGCCTTCGTCTCTTTACTGGAAATTCAAAAGTTTGCAACACTGGTGTGCACGTGTACGCGTACTCGTATATTGAGCATGTGATACTCGAACTCGAACTCGATAACCCTTATGAGTATTTTTATTGGACTCGTACTCGTTTGATACTCGTACTCGTAAGTATGTGAAAAATCGTTACCCGTACTCGAAACCCATTTCAAGTATCGAGTATTCACAAAAATTTGACAGTACTCGACTCGAACTCGTACTCGATACTCGCCGGTATACTCGAACTCGATAAGGAGCTATAGTACGGGTATAGGTACAGCATTTTGTCGTACCCTATATATGGGTACGGGTACGGGTACGGGTACACGGTTTCGGTACCCAGTCCGAGCACTGATTGGAGATCCCATTTAAAAAGCATTAATTAAAGCATTTAATTAGTTTAAAATACGTTTATATCCCACAACGTCAGATAAAAACAATTCTGAAATTTATTTTTTGTCAACATAGCTGCAGGCATCCTAACCTAATTTAAAAACAGCCGATACGATATTGACCCACAATTGTGCTAACAATGCTAACATAAATTGGATGCCCCTATTTTAGTTGATGGGTTATAAAACTCAGTTTCGGTACGATTTTTGTTTATTGTCACAACAGATAAAGCCACTCTAGCAATGAAGTTACTACAAATAGATATTTACGAAGTGTTGTAACAGTTATTATTTCATATTAGAAAATTTCTAAAATAGGCTACAGACGCGGGGCAAATTGGATAGTTAAACCATTCATGTTTAGATTATCTAGCTGTTTTGATATTTTATATAATAATTGTGTGCAATTACTACAAAAATATAACTTCTAGGGTATTTGTATAAAATATTTTCGTTGCATTCAAATTATTATTACAATTAAAATTTATTGCTGCCAGACATCCCATCCGCCTCTGCGGATGACCACCACCCCCTGTAACGCAGGCTTAATTTATACATTAAATAAAAAAATTTTATAGTAGCGTATTCTTAAAAGGATTTATTCGTGCAAAAAGATCTTTTTTCACCAATATTTCAGTAATAAGGCTGAAAAGAGTTTTGTAAATTGTCGTCAGGAATTCCGAATTGGCTAAAATTGATGCGATTGTGTATATAACTATTAGGAACAGTCTGGCAGGTTTGTTTTGCCGTTACCCCAGAGGGGTCGGTTACAGGTGAGGTGGAGTTGCCCACAGTTGGTGAAAATATTTATTGTCCGCTTGGGGTGGGGTAAGGGTCGGGGTGGAGTAAACAGTGATGCTCATTCGAATTCCCACTACTCTAAAATACGCTATGTAGAAATGCGCCAGTTACACTTGCCGTTACTACTACAAAATTCAGATGTGACAGTGTAAACCACTACCTCTAATTACAACACATTTATATTTACAGAAAACACTACCCACTACCACTGCCCGTACTTTTGTTGGCGCCTACATAACCACTACCGAACCGCTACTCTAAAAACATTATATTCGCCACCCACTACTCTACACTTCGCTAACGCAAGACGCAAAAAAATGTTCGAATTTTGAAAGTATTTTTTAATAAATGTTTCAAGTAATTCCAAGCGATACCTAATAACCTAATGCGAGAACTACAGCAAAGCTACTACGTAACATACGTAACACTGTCATCCCCCACTATCATACATAACGCAATGATAATTAATTTATGCATAACTTAAATAATTAGTACTAAAATTATGTCGGAAATTACTCTTGTCTTGTAAAAATTGCAGTCCTTTGATTTTCACACATTCTTAACAATTAAACCTTGCTCTCAAATATTTTCACTAAATATGCCAAGAATGCCTACGCGTTGAAATCGGGTCTAATCAAATATTGCGTTAGGTAAAAGAGTACAAAAATACCACCTACTGTGCGTAACGTTAGCATAACGTTAAGGAAAACAACCACCGATCGACTAACAATAAGCGTTACATAATTTATGCATGCCACCTTACTTTGAAATTAGGTTACGCACGCTTAGGCATAACGTTTAACATTATATAACTGGTGCGTTTCACTCTTTCACTTGAGGAAGTAATGGTTAAAGGTTAGCACTACTTATGTATGAAATACTGAAGCCTATACCACTACCTCTACTCTATTGCCACTGCAATAATTTGACGGAACTACAATGCGTTATTCTAATAAGTACAGCAACCCGCTACCTCTACCTACCACTACTCCTAGCAGAAACTATCTCAGTGCGGTCCTACTCTACCAATAACTACTTAATATATGTACTTATTAGAAATACTCTACACTTTACCACTATTCCACTACCACTACGGAAAAGTAGAGTAGTGTGAGCATCACTGGGAGTAAATATGATTGTAGAAGGCGATTTTAAAGCACGGAAACCCATAAACCATGGAGTGACCTCCACAGGTTAAAATGATTTAACTATGGTCAACACAGGAAGTACCATATTGACCTGTGGAGGCTATACCATGAGTCGTGAGCTTACGTGTTTTAAAACCCCATTGTACAATGATATGTCTTATATTCTGAACAAATTTGAGCAAAATTGAATGGTTAATTTGGTCACAATCTTGGGACAAAGATCACTTGCTCGACGGCACCTATAACCGATCTCTCTTGACAAAGGACAAAAAAAATTCGCCAGAATGTTCTTTATGGTTGTATACACCTGCCCTACCAATTTTAGCCTTTTGCTATTTTGGAATATTTCTGACAGGAGTTGAGAATTTCGGAATTCCTCTTAAGTAAAATTAAATGATCAAGTACAGTAAGTAAAGTTTACATTCAAAAATACAACGACAGGTGGCATAAAGGTAATTCGGGGAAAAAAGTGTAGTTGCACTTTAAGATATAATGGGTACATTGCACAGTTACGTTACAAATCAGTGTACCACGACCCACCCCTTGTAACGATTTGTAACATAATCAGTTACCACCACCCACCTCAGCTAACGTTACGTATTAAATGAACGGCCCCTTACATTTGAGTTGTCCTGTTACTTGTGTTATTTTCTATTTCAAATATATGAATTGAAAGGTTACTAGTGAGGGTTGTATACAGGGAACCAGAAATATGATGTTAATATTATGAATGCTTAAATGCAACATTCAGTCCGTTCATTTCCTTGTTACATTTTATTGTTGAACTAGCATTCAAGCCATCCACCAAGATGGATGGGAAAACTGGGATTGCATTGATTTGTAATTTATAAAAAACATTAAACTTAACATTATAATTTAGGCCGTTCTTACATAGGCTGTTGTTCGTTTAAATAAATGCAACGGATCCTTTAAACCTCCAATCCGCTTCGATTGGGTATAATCTGTAACAGAAACCAACTTCATCGGTTATTAACGGCTTTATGTATTAATTTTTTTCATTACTTTCCTTGCAAAAAGCTAAATTTTAAAGACATGTGAATTTAAGGGGGGTCAACTCTGGACCGGTCAGGGTAAAAAATAATAATAAAGGCCCTCAGATTCCATGCAGAAAGGCCTTTCTACTTATTTGGCTATATGTATAATTATATGTTATTCAAAGTCAAAGTGCTCCGTCACTGACCTACATAAGCAATGGCTTAATATTTACTGTTTTACCTACATTTCGTAGACTTTTGAAGTAACTTCACTGTTGTATTTATCTGTAGTCGCAAATAAATATCGAATGGAACTGGCATCGTAGCTAGATATAAAACACGCACTTAAGAAAACTAAACGCATCCTACTTATCTTAGCAACATTGCCACAGACTTTAATCAAAATAGGATTAGCTGTTTTTTTAAAACTGAAGCATCTCCTTTTACTACATGAAGTCGGTACACAAAGAATAAGTTTTAGAATTGTTCTCAAACTTTTCCGGGGCATAAATGTTTTTTTAAAATATTTAAATGCTGTTTAGTAAATAGATGCTGTACAGGGGGTTCATAAAATTGTAGTTAAATTATTCAAGCTGAGCGCATGTTTGCAATTTTAAATTTTCCTTGTTTATGTTGATTTTGCTGGAACCCATTATTAAAATTATAAGAATTGTCCATAAAATATTATCTATGAAAGACCCTAATTTTCGACCACGAAAGTATCAAATGTTTTGAATCATCCAGAACGATATCATATCGGATAGCTACATCACTGTATGTCTTGTAAGTGTCGACGGCACGGGTGGATTAATAAAATAATTTTTACCCTTGCACTAACCCTCCAAATAGGTTTGTGGGCCTTTACACTTGCAATCTGAGGGCCTTATATAGTCAGCGTTTTTTTTCCTAGCCCTCAATTTTTTACGTAGCCGGGCCAGGGTGGGCCACCCCGTAAATCCATCCCTGGTTGACGCCGTTGACGGATCCCAAAGTTTTACTCTTATTAACTTTATTATATATATAGTATAAGAGTATACTCTTATACTCTGCTTACGCTCTTACCCACGGTTAGAATTTAATCGTGGTGGTTAAAAGATGAAGCCTGATCACGTTAGTCACACTGTACTAAATGTTGAAAGGGGTACTCAATAAGCAAAAGTAGTAGTAGATTCAAATTAACCATACTAATTCCAAGATGCAAGGTAGTAACTTTGTTGGCAACTTCTGTTTAGCATTGCGGTATTTTTTAATTTCCCATTTATTATAATTTTTTTTAATCTAAAATGGAATTATTTTTTATTGACTTGGACTGTATGTAGTAGCACTTGGTTACTATAACTTAAGCCTTTCCAAGTAAACAAAACAAAATTAAAAAAGAATACAAAATTGTCCATCTTTTCTTTTAAAAAAAAGTTTTGAAATAAAAATCAAAGCATTATTTTCATGAAAGAAAGAAAAAAATGAACCGCTATGCTTCAACATGTCATGTACATAAGTGACGACTGGCACCATCACGACAATCACTTTCAAATTAGTATAAAGGATACTTGCTGATTACTGAATTAGTAAACAGCAAACAAAGTACAAAGGCTTGAAGCAGATCTATTCATTGAGAACCCAATAGTAAAATAACCTGTGATTGTACATAAAGAGGAGAATATCAGGAAATGTCGTTTCAAAATATTTGTATACGATTTCAACGTGTACGAATAAACTGCCAAGGACTACTTCAGTCAAGTTAAATTTCTCAGTTACTGAAAACGTATAGTCAAAATGTTGTTTCCTTCAGGTTCAACTTTCATCTTGTGCTTGGGTGTGATGGTGAGACCCTTCAGGACATTAATCCAATTTTTGTGCCATTTTTAAAGCGAAGCATGTAGTCCAATTGCTCGATTTTTATCTTCTGACTCGTAAGGCGTTTTGAAAGGAAGCACCTAAAAATACGAAACCAACGGCAAATTAAATGTTACATCGTGTAGTTGGTCAAACTGCCCATAGGTTTCTGATTTTTGAAATTTTGAAAATTTTTGAAAAAATTTGAAACTGGCGCCGACCATTGATTTGGGTACTTGAAGGAATATCATATTGCAGATTGTTTCACTCCCTTCTGGTTTTCAATTTTCAAAATTCCTCTTTAATATTGATTTCAGTACTGAAGTAATGTCAAATCATGCTGTAGTAGCTGTAGATTTAACTGCCTTTTGTTTTGTATTTTCTAAATTTCACAAAATATTGCAGTTTTAAAACTTCAGCTGAAAATGCATTTCATTACTTCAAGTCATACTAGAAAGAAATAATGTGGGAGTTGGTTTACCTGCGTTTTGTTTTCGTCTTTATTGTGGCAGCTAATGCTTTTGCACTGGATTAGTTGCAATGACAGACCTAACGCCACCAACCTCTTCTGTCTTGGAGGATTGTCACCGGCCTTCAGTTTTCAATTTTCCGAAATTTCATGAAATTTCAAACAAAAATCAAACTTGTGTAAACATTTGAATTAACATTTAATGTGAATTAGAATTTAAATGTGAAAAATAATTTGAATTAACCTGGAAATGAAGGACACCGCACAATCCTTACAAAAATATGCCCCCTGTTTGATCTCGATAAGAAAATTACTGGAAGGTGCACCTTGAAGAGTAGATCATTTTTGATAATTGGCCCAAAGAAATCGTAATGCAGGATTCGGAGATATCCCGGGTTAAAGTTACCGAAAAATGAGGGGGGGCTCAAGGGGTCCCAAAAATTTCAAACCGTGAAAATTAGCGATTAGAACATTTAGAACTTCAAAAATGACAAGAATAAAAATTAAATAACGTGTAAAAAAAATTTCAGCCAGATATGACCTGAACTTTCCAAGATACTGACCTCAAGAGGTCAAAGAACGTCCATACCGGTTTCATATTCTAAACGCTGATGAAACTGGCCCAGATTAAAACTAGGGCTTTCATTAGACATATATTCAACGTGTGCCGAGTTTGGTTCCATTTAGTGACACGATGACCAAGCTGTGACCTCCGAGGTCAATATCTTGTCCATACCGGATTTGGTACCTTAAAATCATTCGAATTGCCCGCAAATAGACTAGAACTTTTAGTTTAAGCCCACATAAGCTGCCTGTCAAGTTTGGTTCCATTTAGTGACACGACGACCAAGCTGTGAACTCCGAGGTCAATATCTTGTCCATACCGGATTTGGTGCCTTAAAATCATTCGAATTGCCCGCAAATAGACTAGAACTTTTAGTTTAAGCCCACATAAGCTGCCTGTTAAGTTTGGTTCCATTTAGTGACACGAGAACCAAGCTGTGACCTCCGAGGTCAATATCTTGTCCATACCGGATTTGGTGCCTTAAAATCATTCGAATTGCCCGCAAATAGACTAGAACTTTTATTTTAAGCCCACATAAGCTGTTTGTCAAGTTTGGTTCCATTTAGTGACACGTTGACCAAGCTGTGACCTCCGAGGTCAATATCTTGTCCATACCGGATTTGGTGCCTTAAAATCATTCGAATTGCCAGCGAATAGTCTAGAACTTTTAGTTGAAGCCCAGATAAGTTTCCTGTCAAGTTTGGTTCCATTTGGTGACATGATGACCCAGCTGTGACGTCGGAGGTAAATATTTGATGTCAATACCGGATTTGGTACCTAAAAATCATTCTAATTGCCCGTAAATATTCATGTAAATATATATACAAAATTTGTGAAATCAATTTATTTCCTCACAACAGCAGTGATGGGCATTTTAGCAAGCTCTATTCTATTATACTTATATTTATTTATATATTTTCCACGAGTGCCGCCACTATCACACTACTCTACCAGCGGTTTTGGATAGAATAGATGAGCTCTACTGCTATTATGATTTGCTGACTTGCTAGCAATTATTTTATTCAATTATAAGTTAAAGTTATTGGCGCTACACTAACTCTATTTTACTCTCTAAATTTGTGTTAACTCTGCTAGCTACTACTGCCTCTACCCAAAAATGCAATGTTTAAAGAGAAATTCACGGTGTTTTAGAATAAAGTAGTAGAATGTAATACAAACAGTAATGAAGTTAGATCCAATAGTCGTCACTGGTGGCTATAAATGGTCATTAAGAATCTGAATTATAATTCCATTTCTGCTAATTTCACGTTAAGAGCTTTTGAGGTATTATTGAATACAATAAGATCGGTACCCCATCAGCACAGCTAAAAAATTACCCGAATATAAAGGGAATGAAACAATGTGTATATTATCAGGGTTGGGGAAATAAAAAGGAGGAGATAAAAATATATCGAAGATTAGTACAATGTACTAGACTTTATTCAATTTCATGAAAAGAGTAGGAGGCAAAACGAGACGCACCACGTTTGTTAAAATATAATAGTAGAGTGATCCTTAACAATTATCTCCACTATGGAGAGATCGGCCTTCCTATAGTTAGCATTAGCTAACTATATTAATTTAAAAAGAAATTAAATTGTAGATTTAATTTCAACAATTGGATAACTAAAATAAATATTTTAGTTAAACCAAACATGGCCAGTCGATGATGCTTGCAGCGGAGACGACCATGACATGACCCCTCCCACTAGGGGGTACTCCAGCGCATAACGATTCCTCTTGATCCTAATAATAGGATTATCGAGTCGCAAATCAGCGTAAGGACCCGGATGAATAAATTGAGTTCTACGAGCCTCCGTAGTGGTCCTTGACTCACTGTCATAATTGGCGACCCTTGGTTCACGGATATTCGTAGAAACACGTCGTAACGAATTTGAAGATACAGGCAGTTGCTTATCTGTAACAAACCGCTTAAGTCGACTTCGTACCGTCAATATTGGAGGTTCAACTACAATGTCCATTAACGAAGGTATCCGGTTTATTTCCGGAACCGTACAGAGATCCATAGAAGAAGTAATGGTTTCCACTTCAGTGGCAGGTAAAGGAGATGGTGAAGCCAATCCAAGAAATAAATCCATAGGAATATCGGCCTCCTGAATAATTGTATTTTCAAGAAATGGTAATGGCAATGGTTCGAGCACCTGACCGCAATCTGGAACTTCACAATGTAGTAAACAAAGAGGTTCGGAATTCAACTTTGGGGAATCAGGAAACTTTGGGTTATCTTTGAGTGTTAGATCTTTACACAAATAAGTGACATCATTAATTTGGGAGACAGTTTTAAAGGGGCAAGGTAAAAATTTATTAACACATCCAGTTTTTCTAGAATGGTCTGCAACAAGAACTTTTTCATCAAGAAGATACAATCGAGGAGAAGGTAGGGGGTCAAAGTTAAGATTTTCCAGTTCTCGTTGGGAGTTATGGGGGTCAGCTACATTGTCGTCTGGAGTAAAATCGATGCTGGGGAATAATTCATCACAAGACATTTCTGGCTTGAGGGAGCAAATAATATCTGGGGAAACGTCTTGACCTTCCGGGGTAGCAAAATCAACAGGGTGTTTAAAATAGGTATCAGTATAAAAGGAAATATTTGAAAAATCAGGTTTAAAATTTTCAAATCCAGGAGGAATAGAGCTATTCAAGGGAATAAATGGGGCTTGGTTGGTACAATTTGTGGGAGCGTCAATGGGATAAATTTCTTTCTCGTAGATTGTTGCAATAGGAAAAGATTCAGAAGTAATACTATTTTCAAACTCAGTTTGAACAGCAATTGAAGAAACAGTAGGTTTGGGATTTGGGCATGGGGATAGAATGGTGGACAACTGGGGAAAAGAAAGTAAATCAGAACCAAAATCTAATACAGCATTATAAGTTCTGAGAAAATTTAATCCAATTATGACATCAAATGATGCTTTAGGAACTATCCAGAATTTCCATTCGGTGAATAAACCATTTATTTTCACAGGAAGTTTAACTTTATGAGTAATTAGTAAATTACAGGAATCTTGGACAGCGAGGGACAGGGACACCGGTGTAACTAAGGGGGTTACAATTCCTTGAGTGGTCTTCGGTAACTTAGTAAAGAAATGTTCACTAATTACCGATACAGCGGCTCCACTATCAATGAGAGCATCACATTCAAGGAAGGCAATACTAGCCGATAAATACAACAGTTTAGAGTCAGATGAATTCTCTTTTGGAAGGACTGGGAGAAATGGAAAGGTTTTCATACGTGATATTTGGGGAGCAGGGGGAATAAAATGAATTGGGTGAGATTGGGGAATTTCTATATGCTTTGCAATATCAGCAGGTAGGGATGAATTGTTACATAAAGCGGTTGAAGTTATAGTCTGATTTCTCCATGTGGTCAGGCTATTCAGTTTTACGGAATCATCAAATGTAGGGTATTGAAACTGGGAATTTTGATTAAAATGAGGTTGATCATTAATGGTTTCCATATTATTGGAAATCAAAGATGGGATTTGATTAATCGAATTCTTAAATGTAGGTTTGGAATTTCCATTGGGGTTCCAGTTTCCATTTTGACGATTATTAGTGGAATAATCTTGGAAATTATTATGACGTTGTGTATTACGTTGTAAATTAAGAAATTCATAGCACGTAGCCGCAATGTGTCCGAATTTTCCACATATTTGGCAACTGGGACGGTTGGATGAATGGGATGATGGGTTTTGAGAAATCTGAGGTATAATCTGGGGAAAAGGAGCTAAATCTTCTTTGGGCTGAGAAGGAATGGAGTTGTATAATTCTGAATGAGGTATAAATTCAGTTGGGACAGGATTGAAGGGTTGGGAAACAAATAATTGGAAATGGGGATTTTCACAATGATAAAGGAAGTATTTTTCAAACTGGGCAACAGTACTGTCTGGGTTTAATTGTGATCGTAGGGTAAATCCTAGTTGAACAGGCAGGCCTTCAACTAAATGTTCAATCTTTACTTTATCATTCATTTGGGGGTCAATATCATAAAATAATCCTAACTTATCTAATACATAATCCATTGGGGACTCTTTGCCGATTAGGAATTTTCGATTTTGATTTAATTCAATTGCAATCTTTCTGGAATCGGGTTCTGGGAATTGTAGGAATAGCAAATGCTTAAAAATGACAAATTTATCATTGGCATTGTCGGCTTCCAAATCACTAACTATACTTTGATTAGTAAATTTCCACCAATTGGCAGCTTGGCTTTCGAGTAAACGGTGCATATTTCTGAGAATCCAGTGGGTATCAATTTTTAAAAGCATACAATCTTCATTTAAACAGAATAGCCATGATTTAGCTGAGGATTTGCCGTCGAACTTTGGGAGTTTGGAAATTAATTCGGAATAAAATAATTGGGACATAGTTTATACTGATTTATCAATATTAAGTTAAAAAGAATTTATAAGAAGGGGGAAGTTAGATTAAATAGGAATTATGGGAGGGAAAGTTAAATGTTTTAAAGGAATTATGGAAGGGAGGGACAGTTCGAAGTTCAAAGGAAATTATGGGGAAGAGGGGGAGTTACAAGTTTGAAGAAAATTATTAGTAGCTAATGGTTGGAAAAGAAATGGGAGAGAGGAGGGCGGTTTAAGGATTTAAATATAAAAATAGAGTAGGTAGACAAAAGTCAATTTAAAAATAATAAATTCCGGTAGTATTTATAATATTTACCAATTAATAAATAACCTAAGCACAAGTGATATTTAATGTGTATAACTGTAATTGCGAGTGTGATTATTGCTATTTGCAATTAATCACGATGTCAATTGTAATCACAAAATTTATTAAAATATTCAATAATGGTTGGTTAGCTACTCGCTTGGCATAATTAGTACTCTAATATATGAGAGGCACTTTTCCCGTAACACCACTTTTTTTTTATAGAAAGGAAGTCTCAAAAAGTAATGGGAAAGGATAGGGGAAATGCTCAATGATTAAGGATAGGGATTTTCAATTTATTCACTTTTCTCAAAAATGGAATTAAAAATAAAATAAAAATGTTTACTTGATACTGGGAAATAAAATTGTCAATGAAAACTATGCAAAAATAAATGGAGCGGATGGGGGGATGGTACGAGTGCTGGGCACAATAGAATTAATAAAAATGATTTCTCGCAGGAAAAAATTAAAAGGCTTATTACCTTAAACAACTCTAAATTCTTACTGAATTGAGGAAAATGACTTGAAATTATACAGCCTATAGATGGCGACACAGGGAGCAGCGGACACAGGGACGTAATAGAGGGCAGCACAACGGTAAAATCACTCCAGATGGCGCCAGATGTAGGGGAAAACACAATTAAATTAAGGGCTACGGGAGGGTAGTTTTAAACGAAGGTAATCTACCCCGCACCTATCAGGGTTGGGGAAATAAAAAAGAGGAGGAGATAAAAATATATCGAAGATTAGTACAATGTACTAGACTTTATTCAATTTCATGAAAAGAGTAGGAGGCAAAACGAGACGCACCACGTTTGTTAAAATATAATAGTAGAGTGATCCTTAACAATTATCTCCACTATGGAGAGATCGGCCTTCCTATAGTTAGCATTAGCTAACTATATTAATTTAAAAAGAAATTAAATTGTAGATTTAATTTCAACAATTGGATAACTAAAATAAATATTTTAGTTAAACCAAACATGGCCAGTCGATGATGCTTGCAGCGGAGACGACCATGACAATATATACATATATATCTTGTTATTCTAGCGCAGTTATTATTATTGGAAACCCTAATGGCTGTGTACATTTCCGAGCATCCTAAAACGCATAACATCGTTATTTAAAGCTCCGGACTGCCCGGTTCTTTGGAAATCGTATGAATAGTAATTATATACATATCTATTAGTATTACATTATTATAATATTAGCAGTTATTAAAGAACTGTTACAAATAACGGCTTTACGCAAAAATCAAAAGTGAAATTTAAAGCTTTCGTCAGAATCTAAAATAAAGATTTTTTAAAGATCATACTCGCGGAAGGGAGTGCAATACCCACTTACTCACTTTATGAAAAATCAAGAAGTGAATAAAATTTAGAGCACTGGTTCTACCTCTACTCGTACTACAGGTATCGAAATTGGGATCCTAAACAAAGCTTTTCTTCTCACTTAATTTTATGCGAACATACTATGTTCCTCTACCTCGATTATGCTAATATATTTGCATACCTCTACTAATTTTTGCTGGAAATTAGAATGATGTTTAGGCAATAACACCGGTATGTGTGTGATATTGCCCTCGGAAGTTACATCTGGGTCATCGTGTCACCAAATGGAACCAATCTTGACAGGAAACTTATCTGGACTTGAACTAAACGTCTCTAGTCTATTTGCTGGTAACTCGAATAATTTTTAGGAACCGAATCCGGTATGGATAAGGTATTGACCTCGGAGGTCACATCTGGGTCATCGTGGCACCAAATGGAACCAAACTTGCCAGGAAACGTATCTGGGCTTAAACTAAAAGTTCTAGTCTATTTTCGGGCAATTCAAATGATTTGTAGACACTAAATCCGGTACGGATAAGGTATTGACTTCGGAGGTCACAGCTAGGCCATTGTGTCACTAAATATGACTAAACTTGACAGGCAACTTATGTGGGCTTAAACTAAAAGTTCTAGACTATTCGCTGGCAATTCGAATGATTTTAAGGCACCAAATCCGGTATGGACAAGATATTGACCTCGGAGGTCACAGCTTGGTTCTCGTGTCACTAAATGGAACCAAACTTAACAGGCAGCTTATGTGGGCTTAAACTAAAAGTTCTAGTCTATTTGCGGGCAATTCGAATGATTTTAAGGCACCAAATCCGGTATGGACAAGATATTGACCTCGGAGTTCACAGCTTGGTCGTCGTGTCACTAAATGGAACCAAACTTGACAGGCAGCTTATGTGGGCTTAAACTAAAAGTTCTAGTCTATTTGCGGGCAATTCGAATGATTTTAAGGTACCAAATCCGGTATGGACAAGATATTGACCTCGGAGGTCACAGCTTGGTCATCGTGTCACTAAATGGAACCAAACTCGGCACACGTTGAATATATGTCTAATGAAAGCCCTAGTTTTAATCTGGGCCAGTTTCATCAGCGTTTAGAATATGAAACCGGTATGGACGTTCTTTGACCTCTTGAGGTCAGTATCTTGGAAAGTTCAGGTCATATCTGGCTGAAATTTTTTTTACACGTTATTTAATTTTTATTCTTGTCATTTTTGAAGTTCTAAATGTTCTAATCGCTAATTTTCACGGTTTGAAATTTTTGGGACCCCTTGAGCCCCCCCTCATTTTTCGGTAACTTTAACCCGGGATATCTCCGAATCCTGCATTACGATTTCTTTGGGCCAATTATCAAAAATGATCTACTCTTCAAGGTGCACCCTCCAGTAATTTTCTTATCGAGATCAAACAGGGGGCATATTCTCGTAAGGATTGTGCGGTGTCCTTCTATGGCCAATGAGGCCGTGGAAAATACCTTCCCCACCCCGGAAGTCGAAATTTCCTCGAAATTTCGAGAAAAAAACAATCTTGCGAAAATTCCAATTACACTTCACAAATGAATTCAGTTTTCTCTGCGTCCGTGAAAAATAATTATCACATCCTTTTGTTGCATTTGTAATTATCTTCTTTTCCTGAGAACCCACCCGCCCCATGAAATGACGTATAAATATAAAAATCATCGCTACGCAATAATTTGAGGCTTAATTTGAGGGTGGTGTCAGCTGCCGCCGTCAAAGTCGGTTTAATTTTGAGTTTTACTCGAAATTTTAGTTTTTTTTCGAAAAAACATTACTACTTACATAAACAATGTTCTCACAAAATTTCATTTAAATCGATTCAGTAGGTTTGGTTTTTTTCTCAAAAACTATCCGGCCGATTTCAACCAACTACGAAATCAGCCTTACTTTTGACACAAATAATATCCATAAAAAATTTCATTGAAATCGGACCAATAGTTTTTGAGTAATCGTACACGGACGTACGGACATGGCTATTTTACTAAGGGACTGACGCCACCCTAAAAAACTGGAAGAAAAATGTCTATAACCTGTTAGGTTTTTACCGTGTCCTTTGAGCGACTGGTGAGGGATGTTTTGTGGGAAGAAATGTGGATTTGCCTTTTTAAGATGTCCTCATGTTTGCTCTTACAAGGAAAATCAGGACATAATTTAACACAATAAACATTTAAATCATTTGTAACTCACTACAGGTAGCCACTGTGTCCGCAGCAACTTCTTTGGAGAAAGCATTCGCAAATTTTTCAAAAAACCTCAGTAAGCTAAGTAAGACTGGTAAATGCAATGGGGAAAAATTTGACACTTCGAAATATTCGAAGGCGTATAAGAAATTGGATGACGACTGCAGTGGAAAGAGCAAAGTTCTAAACGTAAGACTCAATAATTATTCTTGTATACACTATTCTTAAATACAGTAAAGCATAATATACTATATATAGTTCTTTGTTTCAATCTCGTTTCCTCACATTTTGAAGTTAGCTAATTCACAGGGAAACAAATATTTTTTTACAATTATTTTCCGTGGATTAGGAGAGAGGGGGTTAATTAATTGTTAATTACAATAATATATTCGCCATTACAGGTAATTTCTGTAAGGGGTTTGCTTGCATGGACAAATATAAATAAGGAAACCTGCATTTAATTTCGCGAAAATTTGATGGCAAAATTAAAAGTTCAGACTTGCAGAAAGCAACACAATACATTCTTCTTCCCGCTAACCCAAAAAGTATTAAAACGACCGTAAAACTACTGGGACACAAGTTTACTTTGTTTTGCAAAGCCAATTAAAGCTTAGAAACAAACATTGTTCAAACACTATTGTTCAAAATAAATTCTGACTTTTTTCATGTGTCAAAAATTTTTGGGCTATGGGATGAAATCAATTTTGAAAAACCTGAAACGTTTTTACTGAACTGAATATTTTTTACCTTCGCCTCTTCGATGGGATAGAAACAGAAACATTTTGGGATTTTGTGCAATAATCTTGTCTCAGAATTATTGACCAGTAGTTATAGTTGAGTCGGAATGTTTTCGGAAACTTGACAATTATTATAACATTACGCAATTGGTTTATTTACTTTGGTGTGCCAAATGATTCCAAAATATCATAAATCGTCCTGAGATTATATGCACATACGTAGCTTTACTTATACGAAGCTCCATTTTAGAGTTCTAAATGAAATAAACGGTTAATCGCAATTTAACGGAACTGCGAGGGATTTAAAGAATAAAATAATGTATTTTCACAATTTGCAGGACCGCGTCCGTTGTATACTGCAGTCAACTGGTTTCGTAATATGTTTTCCTTATCCTTCTAATCGACTTTCCTGCTCAAATTAGGATAAAATATGTGTTTTTTGGGTCATCAATTTAGCTCACAGAAAACTCCAAGCCTTTCAAGGATGAAAAAAAGATGTTAGAAGAAGTGACCAAATCTGGTTTGCCCTCATCATTTCCAAAAGCGTATGTAAAGGGAGTTCTTGATAGCAATTGTCACAAGAAAATTGTAAGTTCTAATAAATTCGCCTTAGTTTCCAAACTTGCAAAATCGTATTCGATTTAGAAAACAAAATCTTTTTTATGTTTCACAAGGGTACCGAAAAGGACGAGGAGGGCATGGCTTGCATTCTTGATGTTATTCCCAAAGTAAGTTAATTTTCTAAGCCTTTGAAGTTTTCTGGAATATTGTAGGTAACGATACGTACATAATTTTTTTTCTTTTTAAAATGATTTCCCTCGTTGAGTTATTGTATGACTTTTTACAACTTATAGCGGTATTCTGAACATGCTTAGGCTTGTTACGATTTGTTCCGAGTATTCTCAATAACATTAGTTCTTTCCAATTAATAGATTAAAAATTTCGTTAACCATGTAGGAAAATACGGGTTAAAAAGCGTTTCAATCAGCCATGAACTATGCATATCTTGGCCACTTTTTTAAAGAGAGACCCAAATAATTGCTTTTTATGTCCTGCAATTAAAACGACCTAGTTCTAAGATGAAACATAAACTTCTTCGAAGTAACTTAATAATTCCTAAAGTGCATTGCAATTGAGTACGAGAAATAAAGGGTAGTTCAATCAGTTTTACAGTTACCATTAATGACTTATATTTTCCAGGTTTGTTCTGGGAAATATTGACCCTTCTTGGGACACATGAAAATATAGTCCAACTGAAGCAAACAATACAAAACGGTCATGGTGAAGTTTAAAACAAATAGTTTTGTAATAGCCTAAAAATTAGCTCAATTCAAATGTTTTTCTCATTTAGTTTATCTCAGTGCATCGCATGGGTACAAAAATGCTGTACCTGGACCTGAACCTGGACCCAAACAGTGGGTACCGGCAAACATAGTACGCAAACCCGTACCTGAATAAAAGTACCCATTAAATAAATGTTGGCACCTGGACCTGATTATATTTGCAAGTAGTGCGTACCTATACCTGGATTTTACCCGTACCAAAAATATACCAAATATCTGGACCTGTACCTGAAAAATTTTCCTACGTACCTGTACCCAATCAGATACTTTAAAAACAATTACTGTAAACGATTCAACATGATGACATTCGATGATTTACATCACATCAATTACAAGCTAGGAAAATTTCTGCCTCGTCTTAATTTTTGCAATACGATACATCTTAATGGAACTATAACTTCTATTTTCTATACCATCTGATCCAGTGCTCGGACTGGGTATAGAAACCGTGTACCCGTACCCATACCCGTACCCGAATATCGGGTACTACAAAATGCTGTACCTATACCCGTACCCATACCCGAGTACCCGGGTAAATTATTTCAGTACCCGTACCCGTACCTGAAAATACAATGTAGTACCTGTACCCACAATTTACCCGTACCCGTAATGTACCCAAAACCTGTACCCGTACCCGAGTATCTATTGTGTGTACCCGGGTATTACTCGGGTACTGGAAGTTTGGCCGATTTAAAATCCCCGACGACATTAGCCTGCCCAGCTGAAAAATTTTAAGTTTTCAATTTTTTGACCTCCATTAAAAGTGTCCGGGATTTTGGGAATTTTCCCTAGGCGTTAAAGACATCCTATTTGAATTTAAAAAAAATTATGTAAGGCATTTTGGGATTTTTTTTAATAAACACTGACGAAATTCAAATCCTACTACCCCAAAATAATAACTTGCTGAATGAAATGAAATGTGTTCTCGCTAATTGGAATTGGGACGGATTCTTTAATACTAAACTCTTCATAACTTGCTTTTTAACTTGGAGAACAAGAAACAATTTTTTTTCGGTTAATCGACAAAAACAAACATTCTTAAACTGTCTCTCACATTTATGAAGCCCGAGACGGAGATTTTCGAAAAATGCAGGCAAAATAGGACTAAAATGCAACCCCATGGAAGTTTTGAACGCCAAGTTCAGATGTCTGTCAAGTTCTTTAACATCAAAATTATCAAGATTAATCAAAGGGAGTGAAATATAAATATTGCGTGCAAGGAATGATATTTTTCATTCTAAAATGTTATAAATATTCACCTCAATAAATACTCAGTGTCATAAATACCCAGAATTGAAAATGCTCAAATTGCCTGCATAAAATGCCTTGGCGTTTTCAAATGGGCAACCCTGGGTACTTGTAACGTTAAGAAATGGACCTGCTAATAAATGTATATTTATTCCGACCTTATCCCGTAATACTAGAGCTTCCAATGTGTTCAACATTTTTGTTCCGTAGGAAATTCCGTTCCGTTCCGAAACCTACAAATAATATTGGTCCCGGTTCCGTTCCGGCTGTCGGGACATCGGAACATTTGAACTGACACCGTTCGGAACAAAGGAGTAAAGTATTTGTTCCGTTACAGGTTGTGTTCCGTTCCGTATTATGCTAGTTTTTCCGTTCCGAACCCGTTCCGTTCCGAAATATCCCGGAATTGTTCACAACATATACGTGAAATGCGTATACAAATTACTGGCAACTTAATATACATGATATACTTTTAATAGATTGAATGCTAGGGATTGCTATTATTTAATTATATAAAATACTATTTAATAATAATTAGGCCATATAAAAAGAACTACTGTGCAGTATTATATAATTATTATTAATTATTTTTTAGCAATAAATATTTGTAGCGTGTGGATTTCAATGGCCTAACAGTGTTAATTTCCTGCAAGCTTGCTTCATTGCTGCTAATAATTTCGATTTCAGAATTTTCATTTCGAGAAAAATCGCCCATGCCCATGTTTATTAAACAAAATTAGTTATTCTGTTGATTTTCATGGAAAACGATACTCGCATTACATATAAGCATTTGCGTAAATTAAATCTTTGTTCATCCAATTTCGTTATTTTGGCAAAAAACTGCTTACAAGCCAGTGCGATAAGAAATGTGTTTCCATTCTAGTTGAAGGATGGCGCGACACTTCAGAAATTGTACCGGGATCGGTTCGGAACGGAACAGAACGATTCCGCTTTCCGATGACGTAAATTATATGGGACATTTTTCGTACCGATGCTCTGAACCGTCCCGGTCCCAATATTATCGGTACAAGTGCTCATGTTCCGGTTTTGTCCCGATTCAATGACGGAACAAAAAGAATGTTCCGAAATTGTTCCGTTCCGTTTCCGAACACGGAACTTCGGGATTTCGGAAACCCGAAGGAAGCTCTACGTAATACGTCTTCAAATAATTATAATGTTACGCTCCCAATGAAGCTAATTAAATTGAATCCCAAGAACTTCCCTCTTGAAATTCTTCGTTGATGAGCTTCACTATTTAAGTCGATAAACAGATGATTTCACTGACTCTACGCTATATTTATTTATTAGATTCCTTGGATGAATTATTAGAAGCGTTAGATTGCAACTACCACGTAATCATGAGACGAAGCCACTTGGCTCTGTCACTAACGCAAGTATCTGTATACTAAGAAATAAGCAACTCCACGATTGGTAGGTCTTATTGTTAGCCATAGTAATCCATCCCATCAGGAATCCTTGAAGTACCCAAAAATACTCGGGTACAGCACCCACGGGTACAGGCATTTTATATAGTGATACCCGTACCCATTGGGTACTACCCGATTGCCACTGAGTGAGTACCCATACCCGTACCCGTACCTGTACCCACTTTATTGCCTAAAATCAAGAGTACCCGGGTAGTACCCGCGTACTTGCGAGTACGCAACTTCTGTACCCGGGTAGTACCCATACCTGTACCCGTACCCATTTACCCGAGTATTACCCGTACCCAGTCCGAGCACTGATCTGATCTGACGTATTAAATATTACACTTCTAGGACATCCTCCATAACCACAATATCATTTAACGCCATTTTTACTGAATCTCAAGTGGAATTTGTAATTACACGTACTTATTGTTGGCACGTTGTGCTATGCCAACCATCTCTATTACATGACCATGTGCTTTTTTTTACACTCCTGGAAACACGCTGAATATCAAAATAAACCTGTAGGTCGGAGAGAGAGTCACATACCACACTAGATGCCTCGTAAGATGTACTTCTGTTTGTAAGAGTACCCACATTTTCGGGTATTAATTTGTCAGGTCCAGGTATATTGGAAGCTTGTACCTGTTCCTGTCAGGTACAACCCAAAAAATTCCAAGTTTGTACCTGTACCCAACACCTGGTTTTGTACCCAAAATTTGGGTACATATAGCTAGTACCATAAAGTACACATTCAGTTTGGATACTTAAACATAGTACCCATTTCGGACCTGGTCCTGTACCCAAATACTCAAGTACTACCCGTACCTATGCGATGCACTGGTTTATCTGTATCTATAGCTATTTGAGATTGCGCATATTTACGCTGATACTTGTGTTATATGATTTCACTACACATTGGTACTTGTATCTACATAAACCAAAATGTCATGATCTGTACATAGTTTCAAGATGTATGGACACCTATGTATATTTGAACTCGATGTATTTTTAGGCTAAAAATAATGTCACGAAATGGCAATGTAGTAATCGTAAATGGGCTCTGGACGCCTCTCACTGAGAGTATAATGGTGCTGGACATTGTGTACTAATTATTTTCAATACTATTACAGTAATGTTGGAATAAATTAGCATGGCCAAAGTTGGGCGCATACCCTACATGTATGCCTACAAGTAGGCAAAATTGTAGGCTATGCTCAAATTTTCACATATTTTGTAGGCATTTGTATGTAGGCTGTATATTTCGAGGGGAAAATATATGCAATTTATGTATGCTGGGAATAATCAGTACGTACCTACATAAAAAAAGGTAGGTACTTAAGCATGAAAATGTATGTATGTTTGTTTGAACATTTCGTATTCCAAAGCGGTGAATAAAAGCCCCATCTAAACTTTGTACCACATATGTATATACATATGTTTTGTTACTTTTATTTACGTGCTGGAGGGCAAACGATTTCAATTCGTTTTCAGTAATTACATTGAATGATTGCATAATTTCATTTTAGTTATGCAGGTATGAATCAATTACGACAAAGAGATATGTTGGTTGTAGGTAGGGAC
Organism: Allacma fusca; assembly: GCA_947179485.1. Classification (NCBI taxonomy): domain Eukaryota; kingdom Metazoa; phylum Arthropoda; class Collembola; order Symphypleona; family Sminthuridae; genus Allacma; species Allacma fusca. The sequence continues at coordinate 18,656,624 of OX359250.1, read as the reverse complement.
AATTCTCGGGAGTAATGTATGTAGGTTGTAGGTAGGGTCAACTCTCGGGAGGGATGTATGTAGGTTGTAGGTAGGGTGAACTCTTGGGTGGGATTTATGTAGGCAAAAATGTAGGTTGTACGTAAGAACATATGTAGGATTTAAGGTATGCGAAAACTTTGCCCACCTTTGATCATGGCTATAAATACACACATCATTAAAATCTCACGATTTCTTTACGTTATTACGGCAATTTGTATTTCGGTTATTACTGATTATTCAATCATTATTAGAAGTTGATTTATGAGCACATGAAGTTATTTCAGAAGTCAACCAGCACACCCATTAAAACCAGTCTTTTAACTTACTAATTGCATTTTAACCATGTGCCACAGATCACGGAAAACGGCTAAATCATAGAAAACAAAATCGAATTGAAAAACGACGTACTAACGTTGCAATAACTACTTTAGAGGTAGTTCGGAGCTAATCCCGCCGCGACAATCACGCTGGTATTATCCCCGCGAACAGTATTCCGCTGTCAGTTTGATCGATGCACTGCTGCCCTATTCTATTCCGAATAGAATAGGAAAATAGGAACTTGAATAGAATTGCCAACTTTTATACAGAAATAAATCGAATGGAATTGAATAGCCCGACTTTTGAAACCCTCAGACTAGAATAGAATAGAATATGTACCTGGTGGACAAGATTAGAATTGAATAGCAATAACAGCAAAATTCTTATTCAGATCTGAGCCACTGAGAACGTCGTAAACCGAAAAAATATTAACTAAAAAACTTGGATTGCATGCGTAAAAACTAACAAACATATTTTGAGGGTAACAATTATATCATTAATTCAGGCCTGTTAACTGCCAATTATTGAGTACAAATAGTTATTTACGTGCCTATTTATTCTCTTTGTCTGGAGGTGACTCGTGAATTTGAATATGATCATTTATTTTATTATTATTGTCAACAGCAAGTTATAATACCAGGAACTGGAAATTGAAATTATGAAAGAAAATGTAGTTACAGTGAATTTCTTATGTACAGTAAAATCTGTTTATAACGGAATCGCAAGGGAGCTTGGATTTTTGTCCGGTATAAACAGTATTCCGTTATATGATTATAGCGGACATTATATGTTTACACAATTACTTTTGGTGGGGATGAACAAATGTGTCCGGTATAATGAGAATTCCGTTATAAAGCGGCCGTTATAAAGAGATTTTACTGTATGTATATGGTGGTTTCCTCTTAGACAGCATTCCCTTTATATGGGCACGTTTAAAATGTCCCTAGGATTACATTTACATTAGTAGTAAGACATAGTGGCATCCTCATAAATTGGCAGGAATTTTGTCATCCCTTGGGAACCACTACTAATTGTTGATGAATAGAATTTTAATAGGAATAGAATACGAAGGACACCGCACAATCCTTACGAGAATATGCCCTCTGTTCGATTTTAACAAAAAAATTACTGCAGGGTGCGCCTTGATGCGTAGATCATTTTTGATAACTGCTCCAATAAAATCTGACGACGGGATTCGGAGATATCCCGGGTCAAAGTTGGCAAAAAATGAGGGGGGGGGGCTCATGGGGTACCAAAAAATTCAAACCGTGAAATTTAGCAATATAGCTTCAAAAATGGCAAGAATAAAAATTAAATTAAATTATTTAAACTAATTATTAATTTAAATTTAAAAAAAATTTCAGCGAGATATGACCTGAAAATTCCAAGATAATGACCTCAAGAGGTCAAAGAGCGTCGATACCGGTTTTATAATTTAAACGGCGATGAAACTGGCTCAGATTAGAACTAGGGCTTTGACTAAACACGTATTAAACGTGTGCCGAGTTTGGTTCCAGTTTGTGACACGATGACCCAGTTGTAACCCCCGAGGTCAATATATTACCCATACCGGATTTGGCACCTAAAAATCATCCGAATTGTCCCCAAATAGGCTAGAAATTTTGGTTTAAGCCCAGATGAGTCATCTTAGGTATGGGTAAGATATTGACCTCGGGGGTCAAAGCTGCGTCATCGTGTAAAAAACTGGAACCAAACTAGGCAGGCACCTCATCAGAGCTCAAACCAAAAGTTCTAGCCTATTTGCGGGCAATTCGGATGATTTCTAGGTACCAAATCTGGTGTGTGTGATATTGACCTAGGAGGTCAGAGATGGGTCATTGTGTCACCAACTGGAACCAAACTTGACAGGCAACTGATCTGGGCTTAAAACAAAAGTTGTAGCCTATTTTCAGCCAATTTTAATTCTTTTTAGGTACCAAATCCGGTATGGGCGTGATATTGACCTCTGAGGTTACATCTGGGTCATCGTGTCACCAATCAGTCCTTTTCTAATACTGTTGGAATAGGAATATATTTAAATAGCCTTCCAAACCTTTAGCAGAATATAATAGGACTTGAATACACAAGACTTAGTTGTAAACGGAATAGAATAGAATTAAAACTTGATGGGCAGCAGTGGATCGATGTGTATATTCCCGCTCACGATAATCCCGACAACTAATGAGATAATCCAGCCTATAGCTTCTGCCGGGGACAAGGGCGGCTGAGTTTTACTTTCCCGGCCACAAAAATACCTACCACCAACCTACCACCTCATAAAGAAACACTATAATACATATGTTATTTCATGGGGACCGACGGGACAAAAAGGATTGTCCCCACTATATTCGCGACGGGACGGGGGCAAAAGAAATTGTCCCCATTATATTCGGGTCGGGACATGCTTTTTGGTCGTGTATATAGCGGGACGAGACGAGCAAGCATAGCAGAGCAAGGATAAACTTTCAGCTTTAATGCTCATGAGTAAACTATTCTGAGAACACTATTTGACCGAATGTAAGACATATTCGATTTTAGGTTGTAGTAAATAAAGCTTTGTTGCTCAAAAAGTTAAGGAAAAATCTTGGAGCCACGATTCTATAAATGTGTTTTTGTCTTGTCTTTATGTTGTACGAAATTTTCCTTATGTTCCGATTTTCGGTATGAGAATGTCGACAACTGTGTTAGTAACTATCGGGACGGTACAGGAATTTGTTCAGATGCCCCGATTTTCGGGACCGGGTACAATGTTTTTTAAACATTTCGGGGACGGGGACAAGCTTTTTGTCCCCATGTTCCGACTTTCGGGACCGGGGATTTTTTTTTTAAATTTTGGGGGCGGGACAGGGATATGGTTATTGTCACCGTGTCCCGATTGTCAGGACGGTACTGAGGACAAAGGTTTTGAAAAAATATCGGGCCGGGACAAGAGTTTTGTCCCCAACAGAAGCTCAAATCCAGCCATACAATGAAACAGAATTTAATGAATATAAATTGATGTTGCTATTGAAGAGTCACCGGTTTTCGGTAACCAACTAATTAAACCTAAATTCGGAGAAATATCCGAAGTCGAGAGAATGGATGGGAAAATAAAGAGGAGCGTGCTCCATGCGACTGTCCTGCTTCTTCTCCTGATAACGACTTGCTTACTTTTATTAACGTCGACTCGCGGAGGAGCTGTGAGCCGGGGCTCATACACATATTACAAATAGTGAGGGGAGCCAACCCTCACATATTCCCCCCCACCACCACTTTCACTGTCCCAGTGAAAGCGCGGAGGAGAAAATGTGAGGAAGGCAAAACAAAAAATAGATACGATATAAGGAAAAACATGAAAATAATTCATCGGAAGCAGCCGGACCTATAGAAAGAGCACAGCACGCACAAAATAATATACAATGGGGCTTTAGCCAAAAACAAAAATTATCAATCCTTAGAAAATAGAACGCATGGTTAAGGGCACTGACAATGAGAAACACCATACGTATGTGAAATCATGCAACAAACAAAAAAAAAATGATGGTGTGTACGGAGAAGCCCAATAATTATTCAATAGGAAGCTCAACGCTGGCGTCCATCCAGGGGGGCAGGTAGCTGTCGAAATAATCTTCGGAATGTCGGCCGGGATATAGAGGGCAGTTGTTGCCCGGGTGGGTCGCGTGTGGATCACGACAGCGGAAGCAACCCCCGTGGGCCCGAAGATAATGAGAACCCCGGCAGATGGAGTGATTCGATGAGTAGAAACCACAGACCGGAGTCGTACGGTAAATCACGGTGGGGAAAGCCTGGCGGTCCCATCCATGCACGACCTCTGATACGTCCCAGTAAGGCCGAATGATGGAAGGTTTAATAGGCCCATGCCATCCGCGTATAATTGCCTTTAAGTTATGAAGGAATTTCTTCAGAGCAGGAACGGTGCCGAAGAGCCGCAACATACGAACGGTTGTCTCCGCAATTTTAGGGTCCAAGATCGCCGTCACCTTGCAGGGGCTGGCGAAGGCCGAAAGTGCATCCTGGCGGCGACCCACCGGTGTAAAAGCGGTATCTAAGTCCTCATGAGCAAAAAGGTAGGCAGTGTAGATCGGTTGATCTGTGATGTCGAGAGCCGTTGGTGGGCAATACCCTTGACCAGGGGTATAAGTCCAAACGCCCCACTTCCTAATGTCTTGAGTTGAAGGCGGTGGTACAAAGGGCTCGTACGACGTTGGCGGAGCCGGTAAAGTGTGTATGGGCGGTCGGGAGGTAGAGGCCAACACAGGACCCTCGGGCGGGTCCGTGGGAGTGACCGCAGCGGCACGGGGCTCAGCGTCAGCAGGGTTGAGATCCGAGACCGGCGAAGATGAGCCGGAGGAGCTGACCACGATAACCTCCAATGTGTGACCAATATCCGATGCGGAGGTTGCAGGGGAACGGTTCGTAATTACCTCGGGTGTAGGATCAAAATCCGGGTCGGAGGCTCCCGAGGTGTCAAGCGAAACGTCAGTAGGGTGTTGAACCGAACCCGTTGGAGAAGCACAGCGGGAAAATGTCCCGGGCACATCCATGGCGCGAGGAGTCACCCGCGATGGGAACGCGGGGCGAGCCTGGTCGGGGTGAAGAATTTGCTGTTCCAGGTTCAACCAGAGAAGGTCCGTAAGGGACGTAAGATGACCCAAAATTATGTAATCGGGGTCCGAAAGCACCGTTGGAAGGATTCTTAAATCAGCGATGATGGCCTGAATAAGGTGCAAGTGGGATCCGTTAGCTTGGATAGGTTCGGCAAAACTCAAGACCGGGCTCGGAGGGATGAATCGCAAAAATTCCTGCCGAAGAATGTGAAGATGATCACGGGCGTGCTGAAGATCCATACGTTCGAGACCAAGGAGTATCTCGCTGGCAGTGATCTGCACATCGCGCAAATATTTCAGGTCCACCAGACTGGGAGAAGTAGCGTCGGCCATTTCCTGGAAAACCAAAACATAAAAAAAAATAAGTAATAAGGAATTACGAGAATTATGCAGCACTCATTACCTACACACACAACACCAGCCGCAAATATTGTACACACAAAGGGATATGACACAAAAATAAAAATAAAACTTGAAGTGTGCACTCACGAGTGGGGAAAAAACACGCAAGTAGACGGAGATGGAGTATGAAAAAATGGCGTTTACCAAATAGTGGGAACAGCAGCGTCTAATGGAATGACTGTGTGACACGGAGAATGGGAAGAGAATGAGTGAGTGAGAGGGAGTAACATATAAAGGGGAGTAGATTGCCGGAGTGGACCGTACGTACAAACAACCCTAAAGAAGGGAAGTGTAAGGGGAGCTGGAACGTGCCGCATGTAAAAAACGTAAGCAGCACTGCGATACGCATAACTCGGACGTATGGACATTTTGCGGGCCATATGTATATGACGGAGAAGCCGTATATAGGCAAACACAAATTACTCGGACGGTTATCGTGTAATTACAGAAGTTTAATGACGGAAAAAAATGGAATATTACGAGACAATTATAATAAAATACGTAATGGGTACTGCCGACACTTGCTAGGTGGCGCCCGGAAGACAAATGAAAAGATTCAGCAACCTCTCTCAAATACACAAAAATATGCTGAGAGAAGTGAGAGAGGGAAAAAAAAAATATATAATGTGTTATTTTAGAGGCGACAAATTAATGCAGGAGTTTTCCGCGGCCGAAGTCGGGACATCAGTCTTGATCCCTGCCACCGATTCCGCCGGAGAGGACCGGACTGGAAAATGTTTGACGCCCAATTTCTCAAAGAGCGCGAAGGTCTCTGTGTAATGGTCGGGGGGAATGGAGACGTTGCCGTGGTAGAGGAATTGCCAGAGAAAATTCAGAGCTTCCGGAGAACAATCCGGCCATGTAACAGCATAGACGTCTGGGTGAGTTGATGGAGTGGTACCCGCCAATTTCGCCTGTAGGAATGGAGATTGGGCAACCAGCACCAATCGGTGAAATTTTTTGGAATAGCCGCCCTGAACGTTGATGGTGACCTCAGGGACTGTGTTTCCCATGAGAGTAAAAAAATCGGCTGAGAATCTGGTGGAAGATCCAGTATTGGGTTCAGTTTCGGGAATGGATTCCAAAATGGTGGTTTCCCGCCATGGGGTAGCAGGATCGGATTTTTCCGACAGAAACTTTTCGGTCCGGAACACAAGATGCTGAAGACGGGACAAGCGGTCTTGAAGGGTGTTCAACGCAAGGTCGCTGGCCGGCGCGTCGGAACAATCTCTCTCCAAGTGGCAGGAAGAGGCACAATTTAGACAAAATTGCGCGGGGAGGTCACGTTGTTGTAACGTAAGGATGCGTGTCAAAATAACAAAACGGGGCCAGCCGGGGTCTCCCATGTGATTCCGGAGAATCTCGAGATCCGTCAAGATTGCCTCGGTCGTATAGGTGGGATCGGTGGGGAGGTCGATGCGGACGTCCATTACCCGGACCCCAAAGCGGATATGAGAATTCGTGTCGAGCAAGCGGAGATAGAGTCCCATCCACTCTTCCCTGTAGTGTTGCAGTAGGTGGTTGGAGGGACAAATGGTGACGAGGTGATGCTGGACCGAATGGAGTAAGTCGGAACACTCCGTGGGACATTTGGGATCCGCTCGCTTCAGGAAGTGTGGGTGTTGTTGAACCCGATCGAAAATCTTGCGTTGCAACAATGTATTGCAAAGCCGAGATGGTAGTACGGGGGTACCTTTCCAAAGGACCTGTTGCGCCATACTGATCTTAAAAATAATAAGGGGTTGTGAAAAAGCCTCGAGTAATTGTAAGTAAAGTATAGCGGAGAGCTCCGTAGGTCAAAGTCCTATAATGATAAAATACTCAGAGACTTACGTTCCGTAGAGTGTCTGTAAAAGTTTCAGAATAGAGCCTAGTAGGAGAGTCCGAAGGGAACAGAGTGACAGTAGTTAACTCGGATGGAGAGAGAAATTGGAGACGTCCACTAGATTGTGAAGGTAAGTGTGTAATGAAATATAAAATGGACGGAGGGGTCCAGGAGGACCAGACTTGTGGTATAATTTGTGTAGGATATTTCCTCGTAGGATTTTACATAGAGAGGGACATTTGACTAAAGATAAGGATATATTTGTGTGATCGACTCAGGTAGTGATAGGAGGTCAAGTGCTGACAAAAAGTAGGATGACCGGTGGTATCCTTGAAGGTTGAACTGATAAGTTCTTTTTAACACGGAAAGGAAATTCGCGATAAGGGCCCTGAGTTTCTGTGGGCTCCTGTATGGACAGGAAAATTAGTGATGGTGATAGTCACAAATAGGTATTCAGGTTTGAATAAAAATCAAATGGTAAGTAGGAATGTGGTCGTTCCTCTCTCTCTCCCCTAACAGGAAGGACGGGCCCACCGTCACACCGTTCAGGACTCTATTTGACTGAAGGTCAAGGTGAAGAAAGGAGAAACCCTTCAAAGAGAAAATTGTGGAAATGAAAGGAAGGATGACGCCGCTCGCTTATCGTACATAGCGAGGGTCATTTATGTGACACCTATACGGGAGGCCGTAGGATAGCTACCAGCCGTTCGTAGTAGTGTAAATGTGTGTGTGTGTGCTGAACAAAAAAAAATGAATGTAAATAATGAAATATATACGTACAATATTTTGATAGGTATAGTGGGCTATAATGGAGCCCTATTTATGTAGAGCCTTGTGCTCGTTAGACTAAGAAATTAAGTGTTCGCAATTTAGTGGAACAAAGATAGCGACCGCCTAGCAAGGAGGAGTCAACCCCGACGGGGGTATATAGATTAAGTAATGTATGGGAAATATGGACACATCAGGCACTCACGTTCGAGCTATGTATCATATCGGTGTGCGCCCATGTCATTTTGGAGAAATGAGGGACTTTTTAATAATAAAAAAAAAAATGACCTGTAAGCCCGTAGGCCGTTGTAGGTAAACGCAAGCAGCGGGGACGTTGGGGGACGTTCGACCAGCTCACCACATTACAACACAGGCGCGCGCTCAAATGAAGATCGGAGGGGACGTGTGTAAAAATGTGGAAGGGATTAAGGAATGTAAGTATAATATATAAAAAAAAATAAAACCTTACAGATGATTCCCGATACACGGAATCAAGTTCTGAAGATTATTTACGACTCGACTGAAGCCTTTCTGGGGGCTTCCGGTTCCGACTCGGATATCTCCTGCTTTCAGGAGGACGAATGTCGGAGGAGCCCGGACTTTGCGAAAAGGATTTTTTCGCGACGGCAGTGGAGGCTTTTCGGGGAGGTACTGTTGTCCACCCAAAATCCTCGGTTTCCGTATGTGTAGCCTGGCCCATGATTGCTGACTCCTGTGGCACCCTCTTTGATGGGGTTGTGCTCCGGAGTCCCGGCAATTTTGAAGGGCGAGGAATTTCCTCATGAGAGCCCTTTATGGAGACCCTATGAGTGACCGGTGGCACCGGCAAAGGTCGTGGTACCTCGGGGGGCGGTTTTTCCGCCAACACCTTTGGCACCTTCTTTTTGATGGGGAGCAGAGGCCTCCCTGGAAAGTGTACTACGGGTGACACACCCAATCTGGTCGGTGGCACCGATGGTAATTTTTCGGGAACACCCGATCCTTCCCCTGGGTCGGGAAAGTGTGCGTCCCGCACAGTGTGTGTACCTATTGGACCGTCCGTGGGAATTCCTGCAGGAATAAACAAAGATATCCCCGAATTAGTTTTTTTAATGGGTAAGGGAGCCAGACTTGTAGGACATATAGGGTCCCGTGGGCTCGAGAATGGGTTGACGAGCGGGATGTCCCCTATGGTGACATTCCCGCCAATCAAAGATTTGTGTGGCAGAGTATGGGAGAGAAGGGAGATATTAGATACAGGGATTTTAGATGGGGTGAGAACGGTCCCCTTAGGAGACCTAAACAAATCTAAAATAGCATGACCCGGTCGGGAAGTAGGATCCCGGAATTCCCCAACACTGGGAATTTTCGGAAGAGACTGATCACCTTTACCCTTCACAACCTCCGCAAATGATCGCTGAGAGGTGTTACCCATACTTAAGTCGGTGACCTCACCACCCGCGTGTGATGGCGCAACCGAAGCTGCGTCGGAGTTTACAGTGGGCCGTTTATGGTTCCCCAGAACGGAAGTGTCGGAGGAGGTGCCTGCGGCCCGTCTGCGTTGTTTTCTCAATTTCTTTTTCTGCTTCCGCAGGGTGACGGAGTCCCTAGCGGAGTGTAAGCGGGATGGTGTCGCTTCCTCCGTAGCCTCGGAGGGTGGAGGAGGTACAGCAGGTCGTAAAGTCGGCGGCAACCGATACGGAGAGTAATCCATCCGAGGCGGGGTCAATGGTAATTGCTGTTGACCTGTAGGCGTAAAAATTAAAGGATGATTAGTTATTTCCTTAGGGCTCGACCTTCGGACGGGACTTTTGTCCTCAGCAGGGGAAATTGGAGATTCCTGCAAAGAAGAGAGACCATGAGCATGATTAGTAGGTTGATCTGATTGCGACCGAGACAAGTTATGGGAGGACGAGTGAAATACCCGAGATGGTATAATCTCGGAAGCTTCTGGAGGCCCTAAAATACCATGGGAAGCCGTAAACATTTCGGAGCTCTCGAGAGTCTCCAGAATGTTTGACGACTTGTCCGGACTGTGGGACGGAGGCGATCTCCGGGAATTTCCCGGGAAGGGAAATTCGAAAGGCTGAAGACAGACAGAAGGGACGGGTGCAACCTGCTCGAGTTGTTGAAGAACAACTTCACAATCAGTCGGGCCTGTGGGTATGATTTTATAATCAATACTCGCAGGAAATGGGTAATCATTGGAAGAGATTGTGGGAGTGGGACCCGGTTGATTGGGGTCAGCGAAGTAAAGTTCTTCAGCACTCCGGTTAAAAACCGGAGGGATATAATTGACGGGCTTAAAACTAATACGCCCCGGAGTCACGGACCTGACCGGAGGCTTTGCCGTCGTGGCACCGGGAAATGGCGGAGCCATAATATTTTGGTCACAGGTAGCGGAAACATTGGAGAAACAAAAGGGTGTCGTTTCAGTGTTAAGAGGGGTAACGCGAGCCTGAGGATCGGATTTTACGGTAAATCCTAACGGAGAGTGGGGCGATAAAGACGGAGGCAGTTCCGGACCGCTGTCCCGGGTATCACCAGAATAAAAATTCGCTACTGGAATTGACGCGTCTATTAACTGTGGGGCATCGGTGGGGCTAGGGATGTTGGTTTCCCCAGTCCGGTCAACAACGGGGGTTGGAGACGGGAAGGTAGTGGTGGGAGCCGAGGGAAGCAATGCGCCCACCTGCGGAAAAGAATTAGGCGACCCTCCTAGCATATTATAAAAATGAGTGATGTGATATACAGGGGTAGGATTACCTGTAGGAATCGCAATGGTATTAATAGTAGGAGGGGTCTCAGCCGTTCCTGATTCCCGTCTCGAACGCTGTCGAGTTACGATAGGCGAGCGAAAAGTCGCCGTATGTGTTGAGTTGGGAGGTAAATACTCACCCTCCGAAGAGTGATGGGTTAGTTCCCCTGACGGGCTACCTGACCCTGAAGAGCTCCGGGCACTATTATAAAAAGTACGAGACCGGATTGGTGAGTCGCAACCGGAGTCTTGGCTGTCACCATATTGGGAGATGACATCTTTCACAACAGGTGCATACTGGGGCGGTTCCCGTATGATAGTACGCTCGGATGATTTGGGTGGATGGAACTCGGACAGAGTTTTGTGGACGAATATGTCGTCATATTGACCTTGCCAGGCCACCGGAGGAAGGTAGGGCTTCAGCCGATGGGAGTGTACGTTCCTCTGGGTGTGGACTCTACGATTGTTGCCCCGGTAAGCGACCGAGAAAGACGTTTCCCCGCGTACCTTGACAATCTGATAAGGACCGATCCATCGGAGGTCAAGTCCCGAGGCTGTGGTATCCTGTACCCAGACCAACTGACCTAAAGAAAAATTATTAACAGGTCGATTAATATTAAATTGTTTAGCCCGCTGTTCCTGAGACTTGGTAGTATTCAGGTTAGCGCGAAAAACGCGATCCCGTCGAGTGGTTTCGAGCTGGGATGGTGAGTTCGGGGAATCAATAGTTATAACCGGGGTTAAGAGGTCTAGTTGGGTCTTGGGTTGGACGGCGTAGACGAGGCTGAAGGGCGTGTACTGAGTCACTGCATGTACATGCATATTGTGACTCTTACACGCCTTCCCCAGATATTCATCCCAGTCATCCCGATGAAAGGAAACATATTTTTTCAAGTACCTTTTAATTTCCAGGTTATTGCGCTCAACATTCCCGTTCGATTCGGGATGGTGAGGCATTACCCTAATGTGATGGACGCCCTTCTTTTTGAGATAATCGGTAAACACCTTACCCGTAAAATGGGGCCCATTATCGGAAACAATTTGGGGTACCACACCAATTTGCTCAAAGATCAATTTCTTGAGCAAGCGAACGGAGTCCTCCGCTGTTGCCGTCGGAGTGGCCGCTGCCCAGGCGAACCTACTGGTGTGGTCGATTGCCACGAAAATATAACGATTACCTGACCTGGACGTTATGAGGGGCCCGGCATAGTCAACGGCTACCCGAGTAAAAACATTGTCCGGAGGAGGGACAATTTTCATATGTCCGGGAGGTTTGGTTGTTCGTGGGTTCCCAGCCTGGCAGGTGGTACATCCTTTAATGTACTCCAAGATGTCCTCTTTCATGCGACGCCAGTAATAGCGTCTGTAGAGCTTCTGGTAGGTCTTGTACAGACCGACGTGTCCTCCATCCAGACCGTCATCATGCGCCAGCTTAAGGATGGGTCCCCGAAGCGTTGGAGGGATGACGAGTTTGTAAGGATCGCAAGAAGAGTTATCTATACGGAACAAAAGACCAGAAATTAGTGCAAATTGTTTTGAAAATTTATTACCCGCTAATCCATCGTTTTGACCATTAATTTTAAGATCGTCAATGATGGCTCTCAGGGCAGCGTCTTTTTGTTGGTGCTCTACAAAAGCCTCCACATTCCCGCCGAGGACCGCCTGAATTACTGGTTCGTCCTCCGTAATTTGATGACGGGTTAAATATGGGACTGGGAGTGTAAGCGACCGAATCGGATAGCGTGAGAGACAATCTGCGTGAGGAATCTGTTTCCCTGGCACGTGAATGATGTTCTTCTCTTGCTGCGCCAAAAAGAGCTGCCACCGAGCAATACGGGAGTGAGGATCCTTCATTGTGCAGAGGGACGTTAATGCGGCGTTATCCGTCCGCACCTGGACCCGGCGTCCATAAACATAGGGGCGGAACACCTGAAAAGCATTAACAATAGCAAGGCATTCCTTTTCGGGGTTTGAATAATTTAATTCAGCCCCTTTTAACAATCGTGATGTGTAGGCAATCGGCTTCCAGAGTTTACCATCTCTGGATTGTTCGCAAGCCCCACCAATTCGGTAATAACTTGCGTCGGTTACCAAACGGATCTCGGCCTCGGGGTCGAAAAAATCCAGGACGGGAGTGGACGTCATGGCAGATTTTAACGATTGGAAGGCCTCCTCCTCTTCAGGACCCCAATGAAATGGGACTTCCTTCCGTGTAAGGGCGTGGAGGGCCTTAGCCTTGCCGGCAAAATCCTTAACAAAATTTCTGTAATAGTTACAGAATCCGATGAAGGACTGGACATCCTTCAGGTTCTTGGGACTGGGAAAGTTGGAGACCGCCTGGATTTTTGCAGGGTCCGGCCGGGTACCTTCCCAACTGATCACATGTCCTAAAAAATGTAACTCCTGATACCCGAAAAAACATTTCTTCAATTTAAACGTTAAATTAAATGAGGAAGCGCGTTGCATCACCAGGCGGAAACGTGTGAGGAGTTCCTCGAAAGTTTTCGCAAAAATCAGGACATCGTCTATATAAATAAGACATATGCGATTTTTGAGGTCACCCAAAATTACATCCATCATTGCTTGGAACTCCGCTGGGGAATTTTTGTAACCAAAGGGAAGTCGGTTGTAACAAAATTTCCCCTTCGGAGTTGAAAAAGCAGTTTTTATTTTGCTTTCCTCCGACAGTTCCATTTGGAGGAAACCGGAGAGGGCATCTAAAGTGATGAAATATTGGGAACCTGCTAGGTGGTCCAGACAATCATCGATGCGTGGAATGGGATATGTATTTTGCTCAACTTTGGAGTTGAGCTCACGCATGTCCACGCAAACCCGATGTTGCGCAACTCCGGAGTCGTCCGGTTTTTTGGAAACGACAATTACAGGTGAGTTATAGGGGGATACACAAGGCTTTATTACTCCTAATTTTAGGTTGCGAGCGACGTGTTCCTCTAAGATCAGTCGTTCGGTATGAGCCAGACGGTACGAGTACTTATGGAATGGTTTACTATCCCCGGTGTTAATCACTACCGGAGGGTAGTGAACCACTCCCAACTCGTCGTCAGAGCGGGCGAAATTTGGGAGATAGGAATTGATAATTCCAAGGAGGGCAAACCTCTGATGACAGGTAAGATTAGATCCTAAATGGACCTCCTCTTCCTTAAAAGGAAGTTTAAAGGGAGTAATATCCGGATCTGGGAAGCGAGTAGGGTTAGAGTTTTGTCTCATTTCGGTACCCGTAAAAGGTTCGATTTTCCCTATATATCTAACTGATGGGACATAAATTGGGTAAGGATTACGGTTTACGACCGCAATTTGGGCTTTACCATTTCGCAAACGTAAAATGGAATGTTTAAATAAAAATCCCTTATCCGGGTTTATGTCGGATGTGAGGATGACGTCCCCGGAGTAACCAGGGTGCTCTGAGTAAATTGTGAGGCGTCGCCAGGTCATCGGTTTAATTTCCGTAGGTCCCCGAGAGTACATCGAAGAGTAAGAATGAGCGGAGTGAGCCGTTGAGTAACCTGGGAGATTGGAGTCTGCAATTAAAGAGCCCTCACACAATGAGGCATAACTACTGCATATACGTGAATCGTAAGTGGTAGGTATAGAGGTAGCTGATTCCCGGCTAGGAAATGCGCCAACGTCAGGATCTCCGCGGGCAATGCGTCGAGCCATAGAGTCAGCCAATTTGTGTCTTCTTTGATAATGTTGTTTGGAGGTGTCCGAAAGACGCCGGATAGACTCAAGGGAGTCAGTTACAGGAGGATCCAAGTCTACCTGGCTATGATCAGTGGTGGTGACGGAGACTGGAGAATGAGCTGTGGTGTCAGCCAGGGGATCAAGGCCCTCAAAACGGGTGTATCCCCGCCGGACATTCATGTCCAAGCCGAATTTGGCATGAAAGTTAGACCCGAGGAGGATGAGTGTGTCCATCTCCTCGATAATCGCAAATCTGTAATTGTGTTTTGACATCGGCGTATCGTCGATCCTAAAAAACAAAACTGCAGATCGGTTAAAGGATCCTTTCATAGATTTACAAATGGTGGAGAAGTACTTGGGCTCATGTGGAACTATGACAATGGAGTTAGGGAAATGTTTTTCCAAATAAGCGGCAGCCGCCGAAGCCATAGTGGAAATCATTGAACCAGTGTCCACCGTCGCAGGTAGACGAACACGGTAACCAGCTAAACGTAACTGGTAAATTCTGTCGTTCCTAGAATAGGCGAGATGCGAGAGACGAGTGAACTCCGCGTGAATCTCGCGGTCGGAGTCATGAGGATGAGGACTCATAGTGTTAGGGAAAAAAGAATAAGTATGGAATTTATGTTTCGAGTCTAGGCATGTCGGGATAGCCCGGAGTGCCATTCGGGTGCGTTTGCACAAAAATTGTTTCGGTAGTATATACGGGTTGGATAAATATCCACTCCCAAAAGAAGGAGACGATGGTCGGGGGGCCTCGTCTGAAATTGTAATTAATTGCGGGGGAGATGTAGGTAACTCGGGAAGAAGTACGGGAGTGTCCGTAGAGTTATTAATCGTAGTTGATATGACCGGTGGGTGAACGGGTCGCTCCACAGGTGAGATATCCGGTATTAGATTGGGAGTCGGAGTGAACTCGGCACTCTTGATAGTTCCGAGTTTGGGATTTAATCCCGTAGGAGATGACATTATTTGAGGAGAATTAGAGGACTCAGGCCGATTTGACAGGCTGAGTTCTCTAATTCTCTGCTGAATTAGAGGGGAAATGTTGTGAGGCTGCTTGGTCTGAACGTCCCCGCACGTCAGACCTAACAGTTTCCCTGATTGTTGGTAGGTTGGGGCTGAGTAGGGCCAGCACCCGCGTTTTGTTGTGGGGCCGGTGGCGTCCAAGAGCCTTGTTGGGGTGGCGGCTGCGGTAGAGCCGACATCTGGAAAGGCCGGTAATTTTGACCGTCCCAAAAAAATAGAGGCGGACTGACTGCCTGATGGGAGGGATAGCCACAGTTGTAGTTACCCGGAGGTGGATAATAGCCGGGTTGACCATTCGGAGGGAACTGATCCTGGCGGCGGAAATTCCCACGTTGGTTACGGGAGCCCCCATTGTTGGTCGTTACCGGTGGTCGGCTGTTCATTGGCAATGGCGACTGCTGTTGTTGCGCTTGAGGCTGGAGAGAGAGATTATTAGTGACCATATTATTTGGTTGCGAAGGACTGACCTCAGGATGACTCTGTTTCCCGGCGTTGACCACGGCGGTCAGACGTTGGGTGTTACCCGCGTTAACATCCCTCAACATTGTCCGGCACTGGGACATGATGTGGTTCAGACGACCACAGTAGTCGCAGGTGACCACCGTCATTGCACGGACGGATACAGGCCCCAATTGAGGGGCCTGGTCCACGGAGGACTGGGCAGGTCCGGTCCTGATGGCGGGATTGAGTTCCGGATCCTTAAGGAGTCCCTTAAGGTTCTTCGCCAAATCCCGAAGGTTCCTGGATGGAGTAATGGCCAAGGACTCCATCCGGAGTGGAAGTTTCCCGCGAGCCTTCTCCACAATGTCCTCTTCGTCCATGAGAGGGTCGAGGTCCCAGCAGAGTTTTTGGAGCCCAGCGACGAAGGAGTGAGGGGTCATACCGGACCGATACCGGTATGCATCCAGGTCGGCCTGCTTCTCAGCCTTCAACCGGTCGTGGTCGAAGCGCTCGGTCAATTCGTCGCAAACATAAGCCCAAATTTCCTGGGAGGACTTCGTTTTCCTGTCCAGGAACATTCGGATCCTGGGGAAGATGGACTGGAACCACTCCCGTACGTCCCGGTCCGGTGAATCCAGAAAGAGACGAGACAGGTTCCGGATGACCATGTCATGGGTGACAAAAAGGTCCGAGGAGAAATGGTTCACGGCATCAATAAAGGATGCTGGGTTCTCCTGACTGGAATATTGGCGGACCTCCAGACGGAATTTATCGAGGCGCCGATATTTCTCGTCGGATTCCCTCGACCGGAGGAGCCGATCCTTCTTTTCCTCTTCTGTCTCATCATGGTCGGCCATGATGGAGTAAGAGCAGAAATGGATGGGCACACGGGAAGGTAAGTGAAAATGTCCGGAAAAATCTAGACCTCAAACTGATGATTAAAGTAAACACCGAAATGTAAGAAAATAACTCACGAAATCCGTCGGTAATTCTCAGGATTAATGTGCACCGGAATATGTCAGAATCTCCAACCGGGTTATAGTGGATGAGACCGGAGATACTTCATCCGGGAAATCGATAATTTGGTGAGATTCCGTACAACACTGGGTCCCGGGTCCGGAGAATTGGTGATATCCGTGAGGCGGAACGTGGGTCGTGCCAGCAGGGAAGTCGCAACGCTAAGGAAAATCCGGAGATGTGGTTGGTTCCTGAACTGTAGGATCCCAAACTTATGCCGCGTTGTTGGTGTCCAGAAGAGTCAGTAGGTATCCAAGGGGTAGTACTCATACATGAATGAAGTCAGGACCCACTCGAACACGTTGGGAGTAAGCGTAAATGTTGGGAAAATTCTAGGCAAATTTCGAGAAACGTCAGGGACTAGGTGGGCACCGAGACTGTAGGATCGGGAGCCCCCGACGGATGGGGGTGTTCTTCGTAGAGGTCGGATGGATTTTCCGGGAAAACGTCCGTATGACACGTACACAGCGATGATGGGAGGGCCACGCAGTGAGTGTAGAAAATTCCGGAAAACTCCTAGACACTAAATAGAATAATTGTTAGTAAGTAACGATTAAATGAAAACTCACACAAATCCAGGGAAACTCTGAGATGAGGGTGACTCCGGGAATACAAAATCTGGATCCTCCGACGTGTGAAGTGTTGCTGCTGCCAGATGAGATGGTACTTCCGCAGGAATGATGGGAAGTCCACACAGTGAGAGTGAGTGTAAATTACGGAGAATACACACACACCAAATGGGAATAACCAAATTAAGTAATAACCCAGCGCAGGATGGCGCACGCAATTCGGGATAACTCCAGAAGGTGGATGAACTCCAGGACAAAAGAAACGAGAACCTCCGGCGGGTCAAAATTGTCGTCTCAGATGATGTAGAAATTTTTGAGAGAATCCCCATATGTCACGGGCATATCAATGATGGGGAGGGCAAATTCTGATGAAATCCGGAGAGAAGGTGGCCTCCGGGAGTGTAGAATCGGGAACCCCCGGCTGGAGAAAAATATCTCTCGAAAGATTATCCGTATAAAAACTAGCGAAAAATCCTTATGGCACTGGGACTGTCGTGAATCCAGGACCACGCGGTGTGAGTGTAGAAAAATGAGGGCAGGGTCACGTGGCGAATCCGGAGAAAACCTAAATACCAAAGGTCAAGGATTAGTATTAAATTAAGAAAAGGGGAACCACTTACGTAATCCCGAGTAAATCCGTTGGACCGAATTTTTCTGATCGGAGTTGGGTCTCCGGAGCTCCAAGATGGGAGAGCCACGTGGAGAGCTAAGAAAAGCCGGAAAATTCCGGGTGTGGTAGGGGAAAACTTGGCGATAATGAGGAGAGGGAGAAAAGGTCTCGCACCTCCACCAGATGAAGAGTCACCGGTTTTCGGTAACCAACTAATTAAACCTAAATTCGGAGAAATATCCGAAGTCGAGAGAATGGATGGGAAAATAAAGAGGAGCGTGCTCCATGCGACTGTCCTGCTTCTTCTCCTGATAACGACTTGCTTACTTTTATTAACGTCGACTCGCGGAGGAGCTGTGAGCCGGGGCTCATACACATATTACAAATAGTGAGGGGAGCCAACCCTCACACTATAACAACAGTGAAAATACACCAGTTGAGAACTCAAGTTCAAAAGTATTAACTTACACATTCATAAATTAATGCAGAAGTAAAATTCATTGATTACAAAGTTAAAACGGGAGCGACAGTCCACAAGTCAATGCATGCACGTGTCTTCACATTAACGCCCACTAGCATTTTCTTTTGTGACGAGCAAATCTTGATCTATGCATCGTGCTTTCTTGTTTTTCTTCTTTTATCGAAAACGTAAAAATAGAGGTGGTTAAAGTAGATTGGATTGCCGGAAATCGGAAAAAAAATCGGGCAGAGGTTGACAATTTATTGTTGCTTAATGGAGGAACACCATACTGGTGCTTACAATACAGAGCGTGCCCCGCCAAACTACACGTAATATTTGACGGGTCAACAGTAATTGGCCCGCAAAACCGTCCTCCAGATCTGGACAGGTAGTAAAGCAGGATAATTAAATTATGATGATAATTAATTACGGACGAGATTGTATAATTATCTGTACACGTAGCATGAATAAAATGAACGCAGATAATTAAATTTGGTAGGAAAGAATAGTTTATTCAGAAATACCGAATTTTGTAAAGAGAGAGAAAGATAGAAAAGAAAGATGTAACTTGTTTGGGGTATCGTATTTATGCGTATCCGCGCATCCTTGCCTTTTAGCATGCTAAATCTGTAAATAGAAACAATAGAAATCAAACAACAGCATGTAAAAATAATTATGCTTTGTATAAATCAGGTTTCTTGATAAGGCCTGATTTGATTTTGATCACTGACTTGGATCTACTTGACCCCGGTAATGTAGTTGCCTCGATTTGGATAGGACTCTTCATGTACTTGAAATGACTGGGTCCTACTGCGTGGGATGGTCCCGGTTGTAGCCGGGCTTGGTGTCATTGGTAAGGCCTCACGAGGGACCACAAACTCTTATTTCTTTACGGGAGTTGTTGGATATAACTGCGATGTGTTCCTCTTGTAAGTATCTTGAGGTGTCTGCATATGGTATGACCTGGGTTGCTTTGCTGGGCTTTAGATTGTACCCAAGTTTGTGTGTCTTTTACCCAGACGGGTTGTCCAATGTAAAGCTCAGGTTTAACTACGACATCGTGTCGCTTGCCAAAGTTCTCTTTGCTTTGTGCCTTCTTTGAGAGCTCGAATTTCGCCACTTTTCTTGCAGGTTGGAGTAGCTTGGGTTGTATTTGCAACCTAGTTTTTAAGCGGCGTCCCATCAGTAACTGTTCTGGACTGTAACCATTATCCAGTGGATTAATCCTGTACTCTAGTAATGCTGCGTCAAAGTTCTTAGGATTTAACCATGACTTCTATGAATCCATTGACGTGATTTGTTTAAACCCCCATTCCTTGGTAAATGATTTTAACGCAGTATCAAACTGCGTCCATTGTCGGACCTGACAATATTCGGTATCCCATGTAGGGAAAATACGATTTATAGACGGGAATAGTAATCACTTACTATAAGATAATTTCTTCCTTCGTGGTGGAAAAGATCCATGCCAATAGTAGACCATGGATGGGTAGGAAAATCGATTGTACTTAGCGGCTCCAGCGTCTCCTTTTTGTAAGAAATGCAAAAAGCGCAGTTGTTAATAAATCTGCGGATGTCCTCGGGAATTCCGGGCCATCACACGGAGGTCCGGGCCCTGGCTCGTGCCTTGGAAATTCTCATTTGTCCGGTATGGAAACATTGCAGGATTTCAGATTGTAGAATTTGAGGAATGATGAGGCGGTTTCCTCTCAACAGTAAATCTCCGTGTACTGTGATTTCATCTCTACAAGCGCAAATCTTTTCATATCATCCCGTAACTTCCTGAGAGGTGGGCTTCCGGAGCGGCTGTACTCAGCTAATTGCTTGCACATATAGTCCGCATGTTGATCCTCCTTGATTTTTTAGAGCTTGTAGCAGCAGGCAAGGAATCAATGAATAATAATATTGCTGCATCAAAATCTGCTGTAAAATCTTGGTAACCCACTGTCGGAAGTGGGTGCCTTGACAAAAAATCGGCTGCAATCAAATTCTTCCCTGGTGTTTGATAAATTGTAAAATCATATCTCACCATTAGTAATCTGAATCTTTGGAGTCGAGGTGAAAGCTCGTCCAAATGTCTTCAGAATGGCAAGGAAGGGTTTGTGAGCAGTTTCAACCTGAAACTGTTACCCTGTGAGAAATGTTTGGAATTTCTCAAAAGGCCAAACTATGGATAAAAATTCATTATCAATTTGGGCCTAAATCTTCTCCGCTGAGGAAAGTGTGCGAAAAGCACGCACAACTAGTCTCGACGTGCCATCGGCTTGTTTATGCTTCAGTATGGCTCCTAAGACATGAGATGAAGTGTCTGTTGAAATTGTAGTTGGAGTGTTAAGATTGTAGATAGCAAACACAGGGGCGGGTGTTAATAGGCTTATCAACTAAACATATGCATGTTTCTCTACTGTTTCCCATTTAAGTTATGTTGGGCTACGGCTTTACGTTGAGCCCCTTCTTTTAGCCTAATCATATAAGATTGGGAAATCGTCCATAACCCTTGAAATAATTTTGGGAATTCTGATTGATTATCTACAGCATCTTTTAGTACATGTGTTTGTATTACATTTCTTATCTTTAACATCATTTGCATATCTTATGGAAGTAAACGAACAAGGTATAGTTAGTTTAATTAAATACATTTATATGTATACATTCTTAATTGTGCATATTGTTGCTCCACTTGATAACAACTTGTTACCATACCACAACAACTATCCAATCCCATCCTCTCTCTCAACTACCAAAACCCTGACCAATATCCTCATCTCACCCTTACTTCATCTCCTTCCTCCTTTCCTTTCCTATCCCAATTGACATAACCTAACTGTACTAGCAGCTAAAATAATAGGAACAACAATACCCACAAAAGCATCAGATTGAGCAGTTACTACAACAGCGGCAATAGCAACAACAACAGAAGCGGCAGCGGCAACTACAACAGCGACAATAGCAGCACCAGTTACAAAAACAATTAAAGCTGCAATAACGGAATAAGTAGCAACAACAACACGGAAACACAAAATCATATGTTGCAATAATCGAATAATTAATCTTAAGTACGAAGAGCAAATAGCATCATCCTAGTATTTAGCATGATGAATCCTCTAAACCAGACATTCTCTCTATCGGAGATAAAGAGAATCCTTTGAAACAAGTCTTCTACTTGTTATGGTCGAGTACCATCGAAACCCTAATCAGCATCTCAAAAAACAAAACAAATGCTAAGTGCCTGTTATTATTATAATAAAAATGTTTTATCCATTAGTTAGGAAAAATTGATAGATCGAAGATAAAAAGGAGTTCTTCAGGAACAGCCGGACTGAACGAACCAATACAGTTCTCTCGTGATCGAGGCAACAGTAGATTTTCCGTCGTCTCTAGCTCGCCATTTTGTGCTACGACGGGAATTATGTTGTATTTGTTGTTTGATTATGTTTGTTGAATTTTAAATATGAATTATGTAATGCTAAATGATTGGACAATTGTAAATGTAATGACAGGGAAGAAATGGTAATTGGGATTATTCTTGGTCGAGAGACAGAGTCAACAGAGAGAGCAAAGGCTGGAATTCATGATCAAAACATTTTGCTTTTCAAATTGTTAATTATTTAAATAAAATAAATTGTTAAAATACAATTTCTGTGACTTCTTCCTCGCTATTATCGTTAAACTTCCCAGCCTCTTCTCCGTCATATTAGAGCGCTGGAAGAAGTTGCGTCAGTTTTCCACATCATTTTAAATTTGAGCATTGAATTGGTATTCAGTTGTTCCCGCCAGCCACATCCAGTGCTTCTGTTGGGGACAAAATTCTTGTCCCGTCCCGTCCCGATATTTTTTAAAAACCTTTGTCCCCAGTCCCGTCCCGACAAGCAGGACACGGGGACAAAAACCATGTCCCCGTCCCGTCCCCAAAAATTTATAAAAACGTTGCCCCCGGTCCCGTCCCGAAAGTCGGGACATGGGGACAAAGATCTTGTCCCCGTCCCGTCCCCAAAATTTTTAAAAAACGTTGTCCCCGGTCCCGTCCCGAAAGTCGGGACATGGGGACAACAACCTTGTCCCCATCCCGTCCCCAAAATTAAAAAAAATATTGTACCCGGTCCCGAAAATCGTGGAATGTGAACAAAATTTCTGTACCGTCCCGATAATTACTGAAAACAGTTGTCGACATTCCCATACTGAAAATCGGAACATGAGGAAAATTTCGTACAAAAAATATTTGTATCAAACACATAAAAAACGCATTTATAGAATCGTGGCTCCAAGATTCTTCCTGAACTTTTTGAGCAACAAGCCTCATTTTCTACAAAGGTGAAATAGTAGTAGTATAGATTTATTGATTTGAGCTTGCGCTCCTTCAATATTGAGATACAAGTGTGATTCTTTACAAAGTATTTTAGTATTTAGTAACATTTACTAGATAAACATAAAGGTCTTTGCCAAGATCCTGGCTAATATTTTTAATTATATTTTCCCATATAAGTTCTAAATTTGGTGCATGGAATAAGATAGGATTTGAAAGTGAGACAGGTCTGTGGTTTGAGAGTAGATGACATTCGAGGAAGGTGTGACCCCAACCTACAGTGAGTTGATTACAAAAATGACACATGTCTCTACGCAGAGTAACATTGTTGTGGCTGATTTGTTGGGCCCCCATCCTGATCCTGGCTATAACGGTAGCAATCTTTATTGGTGTATTATTTAGAGTGTATTCCTCAATCAGGTCGTGAGTTTTGATCCTCTTGTACATGGGGTAATAGGTTGATTCTTGCATTTTAAGGACGTCACTCTGAACTAGCGCTTGCTTGTATTTACTGATTATTGTTGGAATGGCAGCACGCAAAGTTACAGGATCTTTGCTTACCCATGGCTCTTCCGGAATGTAGTTCTGAATAACAGAAAATAGTTGGCTGCTCCAACTGTATTTACAGTCTTCTGGCTTCTCGTTCCACATGTCTACATAACAGTTTTTCAGTAGGTCGTTGGCATAATTTCCAGCATAGCTTTGCAAGCATCTGAGCCATAACAACAAGGCGCTTCTGACTACGCTGACTCTGATTTTATCCAGCCTCAATTCTAGGTTAAGAAAAAAGGCTGGCGTATTCTTCGGGAGTCTCAGCAGTTTCTTGACAAAATAATGCTGTAATTTGTCTATTTCACCAAGGTGTTGTAAGCCCCAGATTCCGGCTCCATATGTAACTACTGACTTGACCATGGAGTTGAAAAGAGCGAAGTGAGTTTTGCTGAGAGGGAGTTTAGCTTTGATGAACATGGGCCATAGAGCTGCCAATGCCATTCTACCTCTTGCAATGAAGTCTTTCAATGTGGGAAGAGAAGAACCTGATTGCGAAAAGAGCACTCCGAGATATTTGTACTCGCTCGTGCACTTAAGTGGCGTTTTACCCCATTGGAATTTCTCAGTTTTAGGTTTACCGCCGGGTCTCCTGAAAATAACCACTTTTGATTTTTCAGCATTTAACACAAGCTTGTTTCGATTAAAAATTTTTTGAGTACATCTATTTTACATTTCAGACTTTCGGCAGAGTACGCTAGAATAATTACATCGTCAGCATATAATAAAGCATGTAATACCCTATCACCGATTTTTACAGGGGTTGTAAAAGAACCGTCTAGAGTGGAGGTGATATCATTTATAAATATATTGAAAAGAGTTGGTGAGAGGCTTTCCCCCTGCAGGACACCTATGTTAATTTTAAGCGGATCAGTGAGTCCGTCTCTAGATTTGATCGAAGCCTTGGCTTGGCTATATATAGAGTGCACACATTTAATGAACTTGGAAGAGATGCCAGCGTTCAACATTTTTGACCAGAGGAGATCGTGTGTGACACTATCGAAAGCACCAGAGAGGTCGACGAAAAAACAAAATAATTTTCCATTACGACGTAGTTGCTTGTTTATAATTGAAGTGAGCAGAAAAATATGATTAAGGCAACCCATCATTGGTTGGTAGGCTGCCTGTAGATCCGTAATGAATTTTGCCTTTTTGTTCCATTTGAGTAGCCTGTTGTTTAGAATTGTTGTGAAAAGCTTGAGCTTTGTCATTACTAGAGAGATTGGGCGGTAATTGTTTGGATCATCGTGGTCCCCTTTTTTATGTATGGGGGAGATCATAACGCTAGACCACTCGGGAGGAACTTCACTTAAGTTATAAATTTTGTTGAAGAGACGACTCAGCTGCAAAAGACTATCCTCGGAGAGAGACTTCCATATCTCGTTAACATAGCCATCAGCACCTGGCGCTTTATTTTGCTTGAGACGTTTAATGGCGTCTTTAATTTCTTGGATTGTAAAGTTCGAATCAAGGTCATTATCACTGTTAACATGCATTCCAAGTCGTATGGGTTGCGGAGTTACATTCGATTTTAAGAGTGCCCCGTAGTGCTTGGACCATTGTGATTTGGTGATTGTGCAGAGGTTCTTGCAACTGTATGGTTTGATTGCTTGAATGCTTTTCCAAAATTCGGCGGAAGTTTTGGAACTTAAAATTCGGCTAGTTAGCGCTTCATAATATGATTTCTTAGACATGGTAAGTTGCTCCTTGTACTGTTTCTTCTTCACATAATAGTCATCAAAACAAGCAGTTGATTTCGTGGACCTTAGCTTGCGAAGTTTAGACTTTAATTCCCTTTTCAAAATTAGACAATCCGAATTGAACCATCGGGCCCGCTTGGACGTGGTGCACGGTTTCTTAATCATGTCGCATTCTGAGAGTGCATTATTAATAGTTTGTGTGAGAATCTGGTTCATATCGGTGATTGATGCTGATTCTGAGAGGTTGAGCTTCATTTCAATTACATTTGTGAATTTGTCCGCACTTTCAGGTTTCCATTTTATTCTCGCTGCAATGGCAGTAGATTGATTGCTGAGTGTCGTTAGAGTAATTGGCATGTGATCGGAGTGGAATGATTCGAGGACACTAAAATTTTCAAAATACTGTATTAAAGAGTTGGACATAAAGCATAAATCAATAACACTTTTTCCTGCTTTACTAATGAACGTGTAGTGGTCCGAAGAACTGAAATGCGAAAAACCATTGACGAGAGTGAGATTGAGACCTGATGCAGAATTAATGAGTTGCTGGCCGAAAGAATTGCTGATATTATCTTCAGAGTTGCGAGGTGAGTGGAGGCCCAGTGACTGGAGATGTCCTACTCTGGAATTAAAATCCCCCATTATGATAATCTCATGAGCGAGTAAATCAAGTTGCTCGACGTGACTGAACATCTCTTCAAACTGGTGTTTTGCATTGAGCGGGTTCGTATAACAAAAAATAATTGCGAGATTTTTTATACCTGCAAAGTTTTTAATAATAATTATTATTAACCAGCTATTTTTAAAATACACATTGTAGTTAATACTTTTGTGTACAGCTAGGAATAGGCCCCCCTTAAGTCTTCCACGGTTGTAGCTATTAGTTGCAGGCACAGACACAGTGTTATAGACATTATCAAAATAGTTTAGAGGGTAATTAGACCAAGTTTCGCAGAAACAGAAGATTTTGGGATTCACATTTTTAATGTCACTAAAGAAGTCCGTAGTTTTATTTTTTATTCCGTGCACATTCCAGAAAAGTATACTGTAAGGATCAGAGGGTAATAGTTGGATTGGAGAAGGAGCGCGGGTTCTTCAGGAGGCCGAGATAACAGGGGCTCTGATTAGGTTTCCCTCGGAGTTTATAATATGAAGCACATCATTCACTATCAAACCTTCACGAACGAGTTTAGCGTTATTTCCGGCTTCTCTTTCCAGTTTTCGGAATTTGAGGTACTTTGATCTCTTTAGTTTACTGGCTGGGCAGAGATCATCTGATATGGAGTATGGCGTGTCTTTAAGGTTCCTTATATTCTTAAAGAATTGACCTCGGAAATATTCATGTCTGAGAACCATGAGAATTGGGCGTTTCGGATTGAGAGGTTTGCCAATACGGAAGAGATCAGTAATTATGTCAGTGCTAACTGTTAGTGTATCAAAAACGGGTTTAACTGCACTCAGTAGCTTCTCGTGGGTTTCGTCTTGGCATATGGGAATTCCGTGCAGGATAATGTTCCTCATTCTTAAGCTGTCTTGCATGTCATCAGTTTTGGATGTCAGGATTTCAATTTTTTCTCGGTTAGCTTCAGAAGTGTTGTGAACAAAATTCAGGTCAGCTCGCAGTTCACTCAAGGTTTTGTCCATCTTCTCCATCTTTTGTTCTATTTTTTGTGCTTGATCACTTGTGGCCATCTTTGATAAGATCAAGTTTACCTTTTCCTCCATGCTCAACTGAGTGACATTGGCTTCTAACATTGCAATTTTAGCGGGGGGAGAGTCCGATTCTGAGGAGAGACTTGATTGATTGTGATGGAAACGGGCTTTGTTCAGATGTGATCTCTTGGGCATTTATAGTGCTTTCCAGTGTGTTGCCAACCGATGGATATCTGTAAATCAGAATATAAATTTGGTGCTAGTATCTTTGGGCAAAAAGAAAAACAAATATTGTCTGTGGTTGCCGGCCAAAGTCGTATACTAAAAAGCTTTCTCTTATCTGCGCTGGGTGCACAATCGGCTGATTGTGAGTTGAGGTCTAGAAAGAGGAATCCTTGGCTATGGAGATTGCCGGCTCTTGACGGGAGTTTGGTAGTAGGGACGTAAACTTGTGATTTTCAGCACCAAAAATAGTAGTATCGGTAAAATTTCGATTGGATACAGATGTAGCTTATTCCCAGGTCACCCGGGAGTTAACTCTCGTGATCACAGAAATACGTTGGAGGTGTAAATTTTACAAAAAGATCGGAGTGGATATTTACTAAGGTCACACTTGTTTAGATTTGAAATTGCCTTGGTCTCACCCTTACTTCATCTCCTTCCTCCTTTCCTTTCCTATCCCAATTGACATAACCTAACTGTACTAGCAGCTAAAATAATAGGAACAACAATACCCACAAAAGCATCAGATTGAGCAGTTACTACAACAGCGGCAATAGCAACAACAACAGAAGCGGCAGCGGCAACTACAACAGCGACAATAGCAGCACCAGTTACAAAAACAATTAAAGCTGCAATAACGGAATAAGTAGCAACAACAACACGGAAACACAAAATCATATGTTGCAATAATCGAATAATTAATCTTAAGTACGAAGAGCAAATAGCATCATCCTAGTATTTAGCATGATGAATCCTCTAAACCAGACATTCTCTCTATCGGAGATAAAGAGAATCCTTTGAAACAAGTCTTCTACTTGTTATGGTTGAGTACCATCGAAACCCTAATCAGCATCTCAAAAAACAAAACAAATGCTAAGTGCCTGTTATTATTATAATAAAAATGTTTTATCCATTAGTTAGGAAAAATTGATAGATCGAAGATAAAAAGGAGTTCTTCAGGAACAGCCGGACTGAACGAACCAATACAGTTCTCTCGTGATCGAGGCAACAGTAGATTTTCCGTCGTCTCTAGCTCGCCATTTTGTGCTACGACGGGAATTATGTTGTATTTATTGTTTGATTATGTTTGTTGAATTTTAAATATGAATTATGTAATGCTAAATGATTGGACAATTGTAAATGTAATGACAGGGAAGAAATGGTAATTGGGATTATTCTTGGTCGAGAGACAGAGTCAACAGAGAGAGCAAAGGCTGGAATTCATGATCAAAACATTTTGCTTTTCAAATTGTTAATTATTTAAATAAAATAAATTGTTAAAATACAATTTCTGTGACTTCTTCCTCGCTATTATCGTTAAACTTCCCAGCCTCTTCTCCGTCATATTAGAGCGCTGGAAGAAGTTGCGTCAGTTTTCCACATCATTTTAAATTTGAGCATTGAATTGGTATTCAGTTGTTCCCGCCAGCCACATCCAGTGCTTCTGTTGGGGACAAAATTCTTGTCCCGTCCCGTCCCGATATTTTTTAAAAACCTTTGTCCCCAGTCCCGTCCCGACAAGCAGGACACGGGGACAAAAACCATGTCCCCGTCCCGTCCCCAAAAATTTATAAAAACGTTGCCCCCGGTCCCGTCCCGAAAGTCGGGACATGGGGACAAAGATCTTGTCCCCGTCCCGTCCCCAAAATTTTTAAAAAACGTTGTCCCCGGTCCCGTCCCGAAAGTCGGGACATGGGGACAACAACCTTGTCCCCATCTCGTCCCCAAAATTAAAAAAATATTGTACCCGGTCCCGAAAATCGTGGAATGTGAACAAAATTTCTGTACCGTCCCGATAATTACTGAAAACAGTTGTCGACATTCCCATACTGAAAATCGGAACATGAGGAAAATTTCGTACAAAAAATATTTGTATCAAACACATAAAAAACGCATTTATAGAATCGTGGCTCCAAGATTCTTCCTGAACTTTTTGAGCAACAAGCCTCATTTTCTACAAAGGTGAAATAGTGTTCACAGAATAGTTTACTGATGAGCATTAAAACTGAAACGTTATCCTTGTTCTGCTATGCTTGCTCGTCCCGTCCCGTTATATACACGACCATTGCATGTCCCATCCCAAATATAGTGGGGACAATTTGTTTTGTCCCCGTCCCGTCCCCGATATAATGGGGACATTTTTTTTGTCCCCGTCCCGTCCCGAATATAATGGGGACAATTTTTTTTGTCCCCGTCCCGTCCCGAATACGACATGGGGCCAATTATTTTGTCCCCGGGGACGTCCCGTCCCGGTCCGTCCAGTGTCCCGACGGGACGTCCCTGTCCCCGGCAGAAGCTCTGGCCACAACATTCTGGTCCTTCGAAATGGATCTCGAGAATCCGGCCAATACAGCCATCTTACAACATTAAAAAATTCTTGGATCAGCATTAAAGATGAACCAGGGCAACTTCGGTACGCGCCAAACGTTGAGGTCGACAGCTGGTAAGTCACCAATTCGTCATGGAGATTTGGGTGGCTGGGACAAGCTAAGAAAACAACGTCCAGCTTCAACTCCATTTCCGGGTACTTCTTTAAATTACCGTAGTTACTTGGAACCATTGAATCAAATTGTAACCGAATATTCAAACATGAATTCTAGGAGTACGAGGTCAATTGCAAAAGGATCAAATTCTGTAAAAAGCCAATTACCAAGGGAAGTGAGTCTTCTTTCCGAACAACTAAAAGTTCAAGAAGATGATTGAATCTTCAAGTCGAAGTACGAACGCGGACTGAATTAAACTGTCTTGATGACGAAGAATACGAAATAAACATACTTGAACTGCAACAGAAAATTAGCTAGAGATAAAGAATTATTTCAGAAATCTTTAGAATTAGAGAAGTTAATTATTGAGGAAGAAGGTGGGGAATTCGACGACGATTCTCAAAAGCTTTCTGATGATGATGAATAGGTGAAAGTCAACGACCCCAAAGAAAAGCAACAGGAAAATTGCAGTAAATCTAAATGGGATATACGCGTTACTGGCTGAAGCAGCGTTCATGTAAAAGTACCTTCACTATAAATATACTTTGTATGTATTTGCATTTCATGTATACAGCATGCTCAACTGCCCACATGCATTATAGTCATCAGCAATAATATTGCGTGCAGTCCTCATCTCATTTCTCTTATTTCCAGTTTAATAATCTGTTTTATTGAAGCAACAATCGTTTATAATAATTTGTGAAAATTAGCGGAATGGATGGAGGCATATAATTAAAAAACTAGATTCGGATCTCATGAACAGAGTATATGACTCGAAGGATTACACCAAATATCGAGAAAAATATGGACAAGGATCTCAAGTTTGGGACTATTTTCTGCTATGGAAAGATTGACTTAAGGTCTTGTGTAAACTGTGTGAAACAGATCCAGTACTTATACCAACCACAGAATAAAAACCATTTCCGGTATGAAATACCAACTCAAAGAATTGCGTAGTGTCAAATTAGGTGAAGAGTCACCGAATTCGGCTGTTCAAGATTTTTTCGCGTAGTTACGCACAATCTGACTTTAAGGATTGTTCGGATCTGTTCTATAACGCAGAGAGTTAATTTGATACTTTGTATGAAAGTAGCTATTTATGCTATATATTTATTGATAACTGCGTTGTTTTGATATAAATTTAATTAAACGGCATTGAAATTATTGCGTTATACATTTTCCCAGCATATCGAATTTGAATGAATATAAGGTCCGATATATCGCCGATAAACGATATATCGTAAAATGTGATTTACCCGAGAAAGATAATTGCGATATGAGACGAATGGCGATAACTGGCATCCCTAATGGGTACATTGCACAGTTACGTTACAAATGAGTGTACCACGACCCACCCCTTGTGAAGATTTGTAACATAATCAGTTACCACCAAACACCCCAACTTACGTTACGTATTAAATGAACGGTCCCTGTAAGGAACTGAAAGTACAAATGAAACGAGCTTCAGAAGTTCGTCCTCGAAAATTTAAAAAAGATACCTAACGCTTGTCTACATCGTGTTCAACCGCAATATTTTTGTAATTAGCACGTAGATTACAAAAATCTTGATAGAGTTGAAAGTTTGATTTTCAGCACAATATCAAATTCGGTCATGGATAGTGATAAAAATATCAGTATGGAGAGTATGTTTCCGTTCAAAAAATCAAAATGAGTAGTAATAGATTCCATTCTTTGGCTTACGTGGTTAACTTTATTAAAATTATATGCAAATTTTCGACATCCAACAGACTGTCATCTTCGGCACTAACAAGCAAGTGAGAGATAATTTGCACAGTGGAGAAACATAGTTTTTTACCAATATTAATTTTCGATGAATGAATATTTTTTTATAAAGTAGTTATAATTTGTGGAATTAAAGGCTTCCATGCAACGTCTAATAAAAAACCATAATTGACTTTCATCAGATTATTTTTGGATTGTTGGATTATTAATAATTATAAGCAAGGATGGGAATCGGTATCGGGATCGGAATTATATTCGAAAATTTGATGATTTTAATTCATATTGGAATTCCAAATAATTCCCAGGAAGTATTATAATTCAAAATCGCATTCAAAAAATTTTTTGGAATCGGAATTGGTATTCAAATATTTTTTACTGAATTCCGATTAAAATAAAGTATTGTTTTCAATGGTATATTTCACCAAGTGTACATACTTAAATATAAATTTAAAATTGTTGCAATTTTTTACTTACAACGGAGGTTTTTAATGGTTGTGCTCAAAATTATTGTTTGTCCTACAAGTTAATTACTCAGGTAATTTAAATCGTTGATACTAAAATTTTTATAGGTAACTAAAAATGGGCCGAAAGAAAATTAGTAATCTTGGAGTTCAAATATCAGTTGAATGTGTTTTTTCAGCTCTTAAAATTATACTTAATGACCTACGGGGAAACTAGCTTCCCAAAACATTGATGATATCATGCTTCTAAGGTTGAACTTTTTTCGTAATTAAATTCTTTGTATTTTCAGTATACCAGGATTATTCAAATAAATATTCAAATCGGAATTCATAATGAACGAATACTCAATTGAATTAGAATTCATATTTTTCGGATTTCCCATCCTTGATTATAAGTTTCACCGTAATAAATCTTGTCACAGGAATTACATGGAAATCGATATATGACATGGGTTTCGCTTTCTTCCTTGTCTTTTATTCTGTTGAGCATACTTTTAATTTTCTTACTGGGTAAGAAAGTTATTCTCCATTGAAATTTTCTTCTTAATAATCCTGCAATCTTATTGGATAAATGACCTATAAATGGAATCGGAACCCCGGTGTCTTGTTGGGATTCTTCGGCTCTTTCTTCTATTTTCATGTCAAGTTGAGAGTCGGTTATTATTAGAGACTGATCATTTCTTGTGATTTGATTGATTGATGATTTTCGCTGAGTTGTGTAGGTTAGGTGTTTTGAATTTAAGATGCATTCTTTTTAATCGTCTCGAAATGAGGTTTGATGGATATCCATTTTGTTGTAGAATGTTCTTTACATGTAGGATTTCATCATTTAAATAATCTTTATGGCAAACAGAAAAGGCTCTGAATAGTAAAATATCAATAACTGAAATTTTATTAGATTGATTATGGTAGGATTGGTAATGCAAATATATGTCCTTATGTGTATTCTTTCGATATATTTTGGATTTAATTGAATTATCTTCTTGTCTAAGTACAAAAACATCTAAAAAAAGATAAAATGTGATGGATAAAACATAATGAGATGATAAGATGTAAAGATAAAATGATAATGATGGACTTAAGGTAAAGGCCAAAACCTTAGCCATTACCAAAATCCATCATTCTCTTCTCACCACGAGTAATAATTACTATATGGGTAGCACTGATATACATAGAGTCAGAGCAGTGCTCGGACTAAGTACAGAAACCGTGTACCACTACCCATACCCGTACCCGAATATCAGGTACTACAAAATGCTGTACCTATACCCGTACCCATACCCGAGTACCCGGGTAAATTATTTCAGTACCCGTACCCGTACCTGAAAATACAATGTAGTACCTGTACCCACAATTTACCCGTGCACGTAATGAATCCAAAACCTGTACCCGTACCCGAGTATCTATTGTGTGTACCCGGGTATTACTCGGGTACTGGAAGTTTGGCCGATTTAAAATCCCCGACGACATTAGGCTGCCCAGCTGAAAAATTTTTAGTTGTCAATTTGTTGACCTCCATTAAAAGTGTCCGGGATTTTAGGAATTTTCCATGGGCGTTAAAGACATCCTATTTGAATTTTTTGAAAAAATTATTTAAGGCATTTTGGGATTTGTGTAATAAACACTGACGAAATTCAAATCCTACTACCCCAAAATAATAACTTGCCGAATAAAATGAAATGTGTTCTCACTAATTGGAATTGGGACGGATTTTTTAATACTAAACTCTCCATAACTTGCTTTTCAACTTGGAGAACAAGAAACAATTTTTTTCCGGCTAATCGAACTCTGTGTATAGAAAATGTTATACCGAAAAAATAATTTTTCCAAATCAAATATTGCGGTTTCAGGAAATCATTGTGGGAGGCAATATTGAATATTCATTTTATATTACAGCTTTATAAAACAAACATTCGTAAACTGTCTCTCACATTTATAAAGCCCGAGACGGAGATTTTCGAAAAATGCAGGAAAATAGGCCTAATATGCAACCCCATGGAAGTTTTGAACGCCAAGTTCTGATGTCTGTCAAGTTCTTTTAACATCAAAATTATCAAGATTATTCAAAGGGACTGAAACATAAATATTGCGTGCAAGGAATGATATTTTTCATTCTAAAATGTTATAAATATTCACCTCAATAAATACTCAAAGTGTCATAAATACCCAGAATTGAAAATGCTCAAATTGCCTGCATAAAATGCCTTGGCGTTTTCAAATGGGCAACCCTGGGTACTTGTAACGTTAAGAAATGGACCTGCTAATAAATGTATATTTATTCCGATCTTATCTCGTAATACGTCTTCAAATAATTGTAATGTTACGCTCCCAATGAAGCTAATTAAATTGAATCCCAAGAACTTCCCTCTTGAAATTCTTCGTTGATGAGCTTCACTATTTAAGTCGATAAACAGATGATTTCACTGACTCTACGCTCTATTTCTTTATTAGATTCCTTGGATGAATTATTAGAAGCGTTAGATTGCAACAGCCACGTAATCATAAATGAGACGGAGCCACTTGGCTATG
This sequence comes from Allacma fusca, assembly GCA_947179485.1. Lineage (NCBI taxonomy): Eukaryota > Metazoa > Arthropoda > Collembola > Symphypleona > Sminthuridae > Allacma > Allacma fusca. The sequence goes on along the minus strand of OX359250.1, from coordinate 18,622,475 downwards.
TCACTAACGCAAGTATCTGTATACTACGAAATAAGCAACTCCACGGTTGGTAGGTCTTATTGTTAGCCACAGGAATCCTAAAAGTACACAAAAAACTCGAGTACAGGCATTTTACATAGTGATACCCGTACCCATTGGGTACTACCCGATTGCCACTGAGTGAGTACCCAAAACCGTACCCGTACCTGTACCCACTTTATTGCCTAAAATCAAGAGTACCCGGGTAGTACCCGCGTACTTGCGAGTACGCAACTTCTGTACCCGGGTAGTACCCATACCTGTACCCGTACCCATTTACCCGAGTATTACCCGTACCCAGTCCGAGCACTGAGTCAGAGTCAGTGTGGTTGAGTACTCTATAATTATTAAGTAGTTTCGGCACATATGTACATTAATACTATACTCCCCGCTCTGAATATGCTTCAGGCTTCAGCAGTGTAATGCAATTCTGTGAACGGCCGAGTTGCAGAAAAGCGCAAGTCTGCTGCTACTTTCGAGCAACTTATTCCTGTTTTTACGTGCTAGTTATTTGTGACATCCTATGCAATGCTAAAATATTTAGATTCTCGAAGCAGTTTAAATAGCACGGATTCAGCTTCGGTACCTAACACGTTTGTTACAATTCCTGTTGGCTTGGTTCTGAAGGGCATGAGAGGCCAATGATCTTTAAATAAAGCAGGAACTAATATGTACCGAGAATCCAAACTTTTGTAGCTCTGACCGATGCTTGTTACTTCTATCTTGATAACTTGAAGTTCTTCTGGTGAGTCGGATTTTCGAACGTAACTCTTTGTCGAATTCGACTTACTTTCCATGTGTGTAGTTAAAGCCCTCCTGACTTCATACTGGACTTTAATTACGGAATTCCATATTAAGCATCCAACACTGAACTCATAAGTGCACTTCCGTATCCAATCCTTAAATTCAGATTGCGTTTCCCAGTCGAAATCGTAATAACAGCATCGTTTGGACTTTTTCTTTGGAGTACCCATCGATCCAGCTGTTGGTTTTAAATACAAATAAACAAAAGAGTAATTAATTGGATACTCTATGATGCCCTTAGGTGAATCGCAGTATAAACCTCACATTATTAATATTAATTAGTTTCATACATTATTAGATCATCATAAAACTATTAAATAGTCGATAATCAAATAAATAATAAGCTTAAGCATCACAAACCGGAGCCGTCTTCTTTTCCATTTTGGTTAGCAAAATTAAGCCTCTTTTTGACGATTCGACGGCAAAGCTGACAGATCACTAGTATTAACCCAGTCTGCAAAGTTTCGTTGTGTGTTATACTGGCCTAGTTGCTTTTGAGGTGGCTACATCATCAATGAATGGAGGGAATTCATTGGACCAACATACCGGTTGGTCATGAATAATAAAATAATATTCTTGCTAAAAGCGTTAGATCAACAAGCCGTCGGGAGAGCGAAGGCGATGGCGATGGTTAAGACAGCCGTACTGCGATTTTTCATATGCGTAAACAATGTATTCATACACTAAGGCTCGAGTATCATTGACAATAGTTTGTCTTTAATGTAGTCCCGGCAAAAACAATTAACGTGTGCGTACTATTGCAATACGTTACACTACTCCCGATAGCTGCATATCAGTCAGCCATAATGGGCGCACAATCAGCAAATTTTCGTTGTGAATTGAATGTTGACTAGTTGAGTTTTGTGTCAGTAATTATTTTTAATTATGAGTGGGCAGAAAACGTTAAGTTCATTTTGTGTGGTTAAGTTTTCCGAACACATGGATTGACCATTTGAAAATTCCCAGATGACATTCGCAAAGGAATTACTACTTTAAGATCCAAGCAAAATCCTGGGCTGAATACGAGATTTGAAGGATTCATTATGCAACAGGTCAGGCATTAAAACTACTGATTTTACTAGAATTATTAGTTTATAATTTGGAAAACTAATTGTTGTTTCCTTATTTACTGTATTTTTTAAAAGCATTGCTTCCCACAATATTGACCAGATTGTTAACTGTTGATGAAAATTAATAAAATAGTGCAGATGATTTCATGAAAGCGAAGCAAAAATAAAAAAATTGCTTTACAGCTCCACTTCGGGAACCGGGACGGAAAACGAAGGCGGGTCTTCAAAACGAGAGAGAAAGCCCCGAGAAGTATTCAGTCCGAAATGTGTACAACCCAAGGAATGAGTCAAGAAGTGGGTTAAAGGAAGTCCCAGTAGTTCTGACAACGAAATTGTTGTGTCAGAGGGTCACTATAAGTTTTCAGAACTTACTCCAATCTTTACGGGTAATACGTTAGTAATTACAATTTTATTAGCGTTATTAGTATTTATTACAACTTATTAGGTAGTAATTACTCAAAATGTCTGTTTTAATATTATTCATTTTTAATTTATTGTAAAATACCCGGAAATGAAAAATACTATATACAGTCATTACGTTTTTGGTTCTAGAAAGGAATTATCTGGTGTGAAGGACATTCATCACCAAGGAAATTCTCCTAGGAGAGTGCAGACCATTTATAACCTGATTTCCCCAAATCAATCTACAGAATCAACTCCCGTTTCTAATTTGGATTCAAATGATTCGAGCAAAATTCTAGAAAACTACTCACGAAGATCTATTGAATCAATTTTAAATACATCAAACATTGGTAAGTACGGTAAAACCTTAGACCAGATGAGTTTTAAACATTTTCACGGAAATTCTTTGAAGACTTACGCCGTGAGTCATTTATAAATGGTTTTACAATGTGTAAACAAGTTTTTCCAATGTTCATAAAATAATGTTTCTTGAATAGGCTCTCAGAAGGTTGTTCTTGGTGAGTTACACGTGATTAGAATTGATATTGAAATGTTACGGGCCATTTCGTGCAACGTAACCGATCGAGACGAGTGTCCATTTGAAATGCCTTTCCAAGTGGAACAGGAATTGTAAAATTGATAAATTGTTTGTAACCTGATTAAAATGACATATTTACACATATTTAAAAGCTTAAATATCTTAAATTCAGGATAATATTTTCAATTCTTTACAGAAAACCTGTTGCATATCGGTTGGAGGGAAAACGTTTCAAGTGACAACCGCACGGGTCTTGGGTAAACTGTTTTCGCATTGGCATTAAAGACATCATTTTCTGGAAGACTAGGGAAATTTTGATTTCCGAAATTGAAAATTAGGTCACATATCCTTCGTTATTCATAAATAATCCAGAATATACAATTACTGCTTAAAACTTAAGTTCGACTCTTTTTCCCTTGATAATTCTCCATAATTCCATCTATTAATTATTTGTGTAACAGGTGCAATTTCTAGCGTTGAGGATTTTTGCTGCTCAGAATCTGAAGTGGAAACTGCTTGTCAGATTTAGTTCAGAGGTGCCAGTGACTGTCGCACTAAACGAGTATTTAAATCCGCTATTTAAGTTTTGCTGCGTAGAAGTTTCAAAGTGTGCTGAAATTCATTTTTAATTACTAATGTATGTAAGTTCGAATTTAGGCTACAGGCATGGATGTAAGTTCTAGACGGTCTCGACGAAAGCAAACACAAGTTTACGTTACAAATATTTTAAACAATTTAAAAAAATTCTCCTGCCGTAGATACATTAAACGGAACTGACTGTCTAAGAAATAATAATTTAAGTTTACAATACAAAACAGATACTATGGTAACCACTTCTGAAGACGATAATGATGAAAATTTAGAATTCGGAGACGATAACTTTGAAACATTGGTCAATTGGCAAAATGGTCCATAAGTCACAATGTGACTCACAAGTTGCCGTTAAATATCTTCTTCGAATTCTATAGCTTCGACTCCCAGAAGCGAAACTTGCTCGCACATTGTTAGGTACTTTTACAAACAAAATTAGTATCGTAAAAATGGATAATGGTGAGTTCTGCTACGTCGACCTATGTATATATGTATCTATTTGATGGGACCCAAGTCTACCCAGTGTGGTTTTCCGTAGGAGGCGCTCAAGCCTTATTGCACTCGCCCAGTTACTTGCATTGCTTAATATACGGACTAGCATATCGCATGGTCGCACATATATTATGTGGCATGCTTTGGTTTGCAGCATGTCCGATTTACCTTACCTTACCGCTCTTCTTGCAAGGTCGGAGCTGCCCTTGCATAATCTATGCAAAGATTTAAGGTTTGCTGGTGATCTGATGGTTTCGTATATATACACCCCGTTGTCAGTCACCAGCATTTATAATTCTTTAGTTTACCAAACCATATGAGCTCCAACGTAGGGTCTTTACCCCCGGTCCAATGTTCCAAGAACGGCAGAGGCAGAGTCATGCAGATCTGCACGAGTTTACCTATCAGCCCTATCCAGAGTCAGGAAAGGAAGGCAACTACTTTGCATAGGTATGCCGCAACCTGCATGTACGTTTTGCATCCCCGGATTGCCGGTACACGCTCAACGCCCATACAGCCGCAGCACACTACACAAATGGTATGTAGTTAGTGCAAACCTTACCTGTGCAGTTCCCTACTCCGGATTTAGCCCTTGGATCCCGGGTCAGTGAGGATCCTCCGGCACAGGTACGGGCACTGAACTCGGCAGTCCGCAGTCACTGTCCATATAGGACCAGAGGGCTTTTGGACTAACGAATGTTATGCGTCCCCCTAGCTGTAGGTTGGTGAGATAAGAGAGCCACTGACAGCCACTACCTCTCTCTCCGGCTCCTACGAGCGAACTTACGTCGGCCTAGCCCGTCACATAATTTCAAGCGCTAAGTCGGGATTACGTAGAATCTTGTTACTACGAATTGCTTAATTTGAAAATTTACATTCTGATTCTACTTTAACGGTAGCAATTAGGGCTGATGGGGTGCCCCTTACAAAATCTTCTTGAAAGCAATTTATTCCTATTTTGGACAAATTGGACCAGTCTTAAGATCAATCCCTATTCGTTATAAATTATAAATTTGAATTTCCAGTTTGATGTATTGTGGCCGATGCACGCGCAAGAAGTTATATTAAAGGGTGTGTTAGCTTCAATTCGTACAACGGGTGCGAACGATGTACAATTTCAGGGACTTGGAACGGTAGAACGACATTTTTATCCAACGAAAATGTTCTTACATCGGATGACCAGTTTGGTCGTTTGGAGTATTGTAATCACCAGGTAATTAAATATCCGCTATCAGAGCTAAAATACTTGTATCTCAAGTTAGTTTAGATTGCATAAATGTATGTATGTTGCCTTGGTTTGACAAGAAAATTAACCAATTCCTGGGTGAATGGGTGCCTAACTTATAAAATATCGAACCAGTCACTTAGATAAATTGCAAGTAAAATCATAAGTTACAACTCGTCGCAGTTTGAGAGATATCGACAGATGGAAGGATACAGAACTACGTTGGAACAGTTGCATTGAAGGCAAATATAGAAAATTTCGCAGATTCCCAAATGCTTCGACGGATTGTTTCAAGGCCCGATGAAAGCAAATATGATTTCCAGCAGAAGTTTCTCGGTCGTTGCTTTTTCATTTATGTAGGTGGAAATGACTTCGTCGGGATTCTTCAGGAACGAAATCACATTTTGCCCCAAGAAAGCGTTACGAAAATAATCTCCATCCTAGCGTTGGTACTGGGGTTTATCCATAATAAAAACTGGGTTGCATTGAACTGCATTTCTGAACCTCCAGAGGACGAATTACAACTGGAGTTATTCCGTCTATTTCTGACTTACAAGGAAACCTTGTAAACTATCGACTCAAGATTGAATTGAGAGTTTGCGTGAGCTGGCCAACCCAGCCTCTCCCTGGAAGAAATTTTCAAAAGTCGGCGAAACATAAAAAAAGCGAGAGAACTGTTGATTATATGACTTGACATTTCCCATCTTAACTTTCATAAAACATTGAGTTTTTGAGATGCGAACATTTATTTATCCGTCAATATCAAGTTTCAAGTTGCACGTTTTCAATAAAATCCGAGACTGGCAGAGGCCGCGATGAGGCAATAAAATGCAGGGTTGGCGGGACTGGTGGCTGGCAAGCTGAGTCAACAAAATGGGGGACAGGGCGGAATGGGTCCAAGTGGCGGGACGAGGTGGAAAGTGTCCAAGTATCGGGACTGAATGAAATGTGCCCAAGACACTTGCACACATTCCGTTCCGTCCATCCACTTGCAACAAATCCATCCCGTCAAATTTTCTGTGGAATTCAATAGCAAACATAAATTATTCTGTTGTTGCATTACAAGTAAAAATCTATCTGTATATAACCTGAATATTGTAGTCATGTTATGCTCAATTAGTGTATAAAAATAAATTGAGGAACTTGTTTGGAATGCTGTGAGAAATTTTTTCTGTATTTGTGCATTGTTGCACATATTTGTTTGAAAAAGTAATACGCATTGGGAGTTGGCTTCGGAGTAATATTATCGCATTTTGATGTCAAATTCTTAGAATCGCAATTTTAAAAACATCACATTAGTAATAGTCATTCTGTTTTTGATGTTTGTAAACAATATTTAAAAAATACTCATTAATATTTGATAAATACCCGGTCCCACTCCGACTACCAGGGTGCCCAGAAGTCCTGATTTGACCTAGGGTCACTTGATGAACTTGAATTTAGTCCTGATTTCAAAGTAGCTGACAAAGTAATTTATTTGTAGTATTTCGGTGTCAAAAAATTTGTCATTACTTTTCATAAAGTTCATTGTAATACTAATAGAAACTGTATACACATGAACCCTTATGTAAAATGGTGCTAATGTTTTAATTTTGAACGGTTGAATTTCGTAAAGTTCGACATTACAGTTCTTACAGAGTTGATTTCCAATTACCAATAACAGTTTATGATATCTAACAAGTACATGCGCTCATATTAAAAGTTTAGTTAGAATGTTTTGTTTCGGGTTGTCGAAACCGCTAAAAATAATCTTTATTGGATTTTTGGAATGCCTAAGAATAGTTCTTTACAGTGTGGAGTTGGAAAGTGTAGCAGCATAGGAGAAGTTATTTTGGTGTAACATCTAGATTTGATACAAGTTGTTTGGTGGTATCACGGATTTTAAAAATTATATTTTGACAGAAAATCATAAAACAGATGCTAAACACGTGAGCCAAAAAAAATTTGTGTGTTTCAAGCATTAAAACAGTGATGACAAAACTACTACTTCTGAATTTTCCCTGGTGTATCATGGATGAGGATCACCAATCTTGCGGAAGTTTAGAATGTCTTTCTAGTTTGGTGAGACTAATATTTCAAAAGAACGGTTTTATTGAGTTTAGGAAAAACTAAAGTTGCAGCTTTAGTTAAAAATGATCTAGCTCCATTTTTACTCAAAGCGTTGATAAATGAAATATTGTAAGAGTAGGTTATGGTCATACCATGAAATCCTAACTCCTGGATTATTTACTTATGTAATTGTCGAGAAATTGTAAATAATTGGAAAAATTGGATCGACGGGTTTGGATTGCACAAATGTTGGCTGATTCCAAACATGCCCGAGATATTTGTTCGAACCGAATTTGCGGATCGATGGAAATAACGGGCGTCGCTGAGACGTAATTCGGTGGGGCGTCGCGTAGTTGAAGGAGAAATTCGTTCCACATTTGGGATTGTTTCACTGTTGCCTGGAAGTAAGTTGCGCTCAACTGGTCCAGAAGAGAGGGAATTTGGTCCGGCAATACAATTCCCACAGCAACATGGCGGAAGGTCCTCTTCAGAATAGGAATTGAGGAGTCGTAACAACTGAGTTCGTTCCCAGACGCGTCGGCAAATTGATAGGGAAATATTTGAACTGTGCAAATGGATACTGGGCAACAGATTAGCGTGTCCGGGGTTCCGGGGAGATAAACTTTGATTAATTCCGTCCAGGGGTTGTCGGAGAGTCGAATGGCAGGATTGATGCCCAGAGTTGTCGGGTATTGGACAATGCCTGGCACATAAGGGTACACAGGCGGGGACTGGGGATTGTTGCTGGTCATTGTGGTCAGACATGGGAAAATGTAACTTTCTTTTTTTTATTTCGTAAACGTGTGGAACGTCGAAGTGTATGATTGCTATCAACTGGTTGGGGTGATTTGAGAATTGATTTTAACTTTGTGGAGTGATAACCAAAAGTTTGAGGCGAGAAGTTTGGAGGAGGAGAAGTTAAACGCTTAACTGGACTGTCTTCAGAAGAAGTGGACGGCTGTAGTTTCATTTTGCGTGAAGGACGTGTGGAAGGTTTACGGATGGGAGAAGGGAGAGAGGAATCGGAGTTTGGGGTGTCGGAGGGAAATTGTGTCAACCAAGCGTCAAATTCGTGCTGGTCTTCCGTAGTATATACATACTCGGGATGAATAATGCCATCCCCCAAATCAATTTTTATGAGCTTGAGTTGGGAGAGGTGACACTTAATACTAGGTCTAAGCTTAGTAGAGGGAAAGGTTAAAACTAAGTCAGCATTATTGTTCTTATCAATATAAGTTATGGTATAAGGTCCAACCCAACGACAAAGAAGTTTGTCAGACAAACCAATTTTTCGCTGAGGGAGATAAAATCGAACGTGGGAACCAACTTTAAACTCTAAGGGTTGATACATAGCATCAAATCGTTCTTTGGCTTGTAATTGAGCCTTTTTGATCAATTGAGATATTCTTTGATGCATAATTTTGACCTGAGAAGCGCTGAGCTGAGTCATTTGCAAAAGTGTATTTGGAATGGAGTTGAGTAGAGGGGCTGGAGGAGCTCTACCGAAAAATGCTTGAAAAGGGGAAATTTTTGTAATTGAATGCTCGGAAGTATTATATGCAGTAATTACATACGGTACAAATATGTCCCAATCTAACTGATTGTCCGAGACAAATTTGCTGAGCATAATCGCGAGAGTTTGATTTAATCTCTCTACAATTCCGTGGGAACGGGGGTGAAAGGGCATACTTACATTATGGGTAATATTAAACCGTTTTAATAATTCTTGAAGAGTTGCGGATTTGAACTCCGCAGCTCCGTCGGAAATTAATATAGACATGCCTGGAAATGTTAAGATAAAAGATTCCAAATGCATGGCTATATGAGCAGCTTCTCGGTTTGGAAGGAGTGAGGTATGTACCCATTTGGTAAATAAGTCGGTGAGGACGAGTACATATTTATTGCATCTTGGAGTTTCACGAAAGGGGCCTAATAAATCCATAGCATATGTGCTTGCTGGAATTTTTATGGGAATGTTTTTCAAACTGTCCATACGTAATTTGGTGAGGTGCTGGCGACTTTGGCACTCTGGGCAATGAGTACAGTGCTTAAATGTGTCTGATGTAACTGATCTCCACCAATAAAATGGACGGAGACGTGCCAAAGTCCGCTGAAAATTCAAATGACCACCAAGGGGATGATTGTGAGCATTTTGTAACACGATGGGAATCATAGCTTTAGGGATGACTAAAAGTTTAGGATTGCGGGGATTAAATTGAATAAAATAAATACCATCATCATTGGGAATTAATTTGGAGCGCTTTTTCTGCAATAATTTATTTAAAGTATGATCAATAGCTTGAGCATGCTTTAAATCAGCAGGATTAATGAGAGGTATTGCTGGGAGTGGATTGGGGCTGGTTGTTGGAGATTGGGCTGAAAGACCTGGAATTGTAAGATCATCCTCCGTGTCTTTTGTAGTGGAAAGAGCGTAGGGGCAACGAGAGACACCATCTACGTTCCTATGTAGGGTACCTTTCTTATACCGAATTACATAGCGAAATTGTTCTAAAATTACAGCCATACGAGTAAGTCGGGCGGTGGAATTACGTTGGCATTTTAAATAACATAAAGCATGATGGTCAGTAACAATTATGAAAGGTTTGAGATATAAAAATTCTCGAAGCTTTCGTGTGGCAAATACTACGGCTAAACATTCTTTTTCGGTAGCACCCCAATTTTTCTCAGCTGGAGTCAAAGCTCTGGAAATAAAATAAATTGGGTGTTCACCATCCTCAAATTGTTGATGTAAAATGCCAGCTATGGCTAAATTACTTGCATCCGTGTATAAAATACATGGGAGCGTGGGATCGTAATGCCTAAGTACTGGAGCTGTGCATAGCGCATTTTTGAGAGTTAAAAATGCCTTATCACAGTCAGGGCTCCAATGATACAGTGAATGTTTCTTCAATAATCCTTGGAGAGGAGCAGCTATTTGAGCAAAGTTCCAAATAAATCTGCGATAATAACCTATAGTACCTAAAAATTTACGTAGAGTCTCTAAATTATTAGGTTTGGGCTGTTGCATGATTGCAGCTACTTTTGCTGATTCTGTGGATAAACCTTTTTGGGACAAAAAGAATCCAAAGACTACATGTTCTTGCATACCAAAGAAACACTTTTTGGGATTCATGCGAAAATTAACTTTAGCTAAGCGTTGAAATACAAGTTCTATGGCGACCAGGTGAGAGGGAAAGTCTTTACTATAGGGTATAATGTCATCAATATAAGATACAGCGTGTGTGTATCTTAAGGTACCGAGAGTACGAGCAGCTAGCCTTTGAAAGTAGGCGGGGGCATTTTTCAGACCAAAACATACACGTAGGTACATATATAGTCCGAATTCAGTGACAATAGCAGTTAAATGCTGATCATCCGGGTGGATGAGGGCTTGGTAATAACCGCTAAATAAATCTAAGGGGGAAAAATACGCAGCACTTCGTAACTGAAAAAGCAAGTCATCAATCCTTGGGAGAGGGAAAATTTCGTCTATCGTGATTTTATTCAGTTTTTGAAAATCACAGACGAGTCGCCATTTACCTAATTTTTGGCGGACTAAAAATACAGGGGTGGAATAATTGGAGTTTTCACAGGGAACAATTATACCTGCTTGAATTAATTTATCTAATTCTTGCTTTAAAATCTCACGCTCCGTAGTGCTCAAGCGATAGGGTTTAGCTTGAACTGGAGTGTCAGAGTTTAATCTAATTCTCATGGGGGGCAGTGTACAAACTTGAAGATCCATAAGCGTCCACGCAAATAAATATGAATATTTATTGAGGAGACGTATGATCGAGGCGCGTTCAGCTGGCCTTAATTTTGGATTAATATTTAATGATTGTATTTGGGTTGGGGTGAAAGGGGTGGGATTTTGAGGAATTACCGGAGCTGTGTTTAAGCTTTGGGTAAAATCATAGCGTTGAGCATGACCTAAAAGAGTATCGGCGGGAATAATCTGGGTGGATGTGGAAATGTTTGTGGCGAGCAAAACATTTTTCGCTGGGTTGATAACTGGAGGAAAAATAACTTTGTATTGTTTTTCAATGAGTGGATGAGGGTTGAAAAATGTCGTGTGAGACGTGTGTAGTGGAGTAGTAGGTACATACATTTGGTGTCGAGGGGGAAGTTGGATAGTAAATAATGTTTTGACGGGAGAGGAACAGCCGCACTCGGGTGAGCAAGTGGCTGAGTATGCATGCTTACGAAAGTAATGACATACGTGAGAGTTGTATAGGGAGTTCGAGTTCAGATGTATATGAAAGTCAAATTGTGTAATAAACTTACAGCCAAGAATGAGTGGAGGAGTGAGCGTTTCAAGGACATGGGCTTCTGTTGTGTAAAAGTAGTTATCAAGTTGGAAAGTTAAGGAGGCTATATGGGACGTAGGAATGCGAGCCTTATCTGCTGTGATAACAAATCTTTGTGGGCAAGGAGTGATGACTGCACTGGAGGGGATGTGATTCTTTTGTATTAAATTATGAGAAGCTCCTGTATCAATTAATGCATCAATGGAGACATCATCAAAATAGCACATAATATATGGGCACATTGATGAAGCGGGTGACAGGTTTATTGTGGGTAAGTTATGGAGGGATATTGAAGATTCGCAAAGTGATTCTGGGGAGTTTGATTGGTTTGGGGCGGATTGGGATTGAATGAAATTTCCAATCTGTGGGCATTTTGGTCGTTCCGGCGATTGTTGCCGTTGTTCGGTTGATTGTTGCGGAAGCCATTGTTGTTTCCGCGGAAATTGTTGTTCCGAAAGTTCGGGCGGGGACCCTGACCACGCTGGTTGGGCCCCCTCTGTTGGTTTCCCGAACGGCAGTCACGACTGATGTGACCAAACTTATTACAATTATAACATTGCATGCCTTTATGTGGGTTCTGAGCCTGTCCTCTATTATTATTGTTATTCATGTTATTACCTCTGGGTTGATGGGGAACTGGTTGGTGAATGTTGCCCTGGTGACCGCGGTGATTATTATTATTGTGGAAATTGCCGCGGCCATTGCCACGACCTCGTCCGCGGCCAGGGACAAAAGCAAAATTAGCTTGGGCATTAGGCGCATCAGACAAGGTAAGTTTTTGGATGGTTTCTTCCAAAGACTTAACTTTTGCAGCCATATCGGAGGGGCCAGCAGTTGTATCTGCAAATTCTCGTTGTTCGCAAAAACGAACGAGAGCAGCTATGCTTGTAAATGGAAAACCTGCCGCTGCAGATTTGTACTTGGGAAGGAGGCCTTCCATTCCCCAAGCCACACGGTCAGGTTGACTCATAGTTGGGTCATAGCGAGTGCAAATACTATCAACATCATACAAAAACTTGGCACTCGTTTCATTGTCTTTTTGCTTACGGGAAATTAACTGATTGAGATAAACCTGTCGAGGCTTGGCATAGCGTTCACGGAGAGCCGTGAAGAATGTATCAATACTAACAATAGTGGGTGGAGCTATGGCGAGTTGGGTTTGTAGCCATTGAAAGGGGTCACGAGCTAATAAATTGGGAGTGTGTCCTTGGAGAGTGGGCCAATCCCATTGATATTGGGCCACGACACGTTGAACGTCAATAATAAAATCATGAACATCATGAGTTGCGGGAAGGAATTGTTTAATCTTTTGAAAATCAACTATAGAATGAATGGGAGCAGTGTTGATTGTAACATTAACAGGGTTGGCAGCAGCAGCAGCAGCAGCCATATTGAAAAATTTTACTGTGCGAGGACGTTTATGAGGGTTTATTCGATAAAAATTTTGGCGTTTGCGGGCCTTGGAAATTTGCCGTTTTAAAGACGGAACAATGCGTGTGGGAGGAGTAACGAGCGAAAGAACTGGTAATGGTGGTGGTGGTGGGGGGGTAAAGAAATCGGTGGAGGTGTACCTGGAGGGGTAGAATATTGTGGACTCGGAGTTCGTGGAGGTGAAGCTTGTGCGGGCGGAACTACTGGAGGAACGGGCGGTGTAGGTAAGATTGGAGGTGGTAACGGCTGAGGCTTGGGCTTTTTACTAGTGCTAGTGGTAGCTTTTGCTTTCGCTTTCGCTTGTTGTAAGACTTTTGCTAATTCAGAGGCGTCTTTTAAATCAGGGTCAGAATTTTTACGAGTGACTCTACTTGTAGAAGGTTTAGGGTCTGGTTTGGATGCTGAGGGCTTCTTTTTATCGGACATAAATTATAACGTAAGTATGTACGTACCGTGACGGTGGTTCATGGATATGAAACTTAATACTGTGTATTTACTATATGAAATTCCTCCTGGATGAGGTGGGAACGGTACTGAGCTCCGTGGCTGTCCGTTGAGTATACCCAAATCCTCAGGGCATCGGTCGGTGAAGCGCAGGTAAATCCGTCTGCCTTCCGTGGACAAGAAATAACAACCCCGTTTATCAATAAAAACTTACGAGGGGTTCTTCGACCGGTCACAGTCAATAACGGTTGACTCCTCTGGGGGTAGTCCCGAATGAGCTGTGCGTGTTGCAACGTCAAAAATGCAGGAATGTAACCTCTGCGTGGCCAAAACTGTAAATCTCAAAAATTCTCACGAAATATGACACATTATTCAAACTTGCCTGGTAAGGAAATCAATTCTTAAAGTAAATCGATTGTTTCCCAAGGGGAGTGATAAATGAGAGTAATTCGGGAGCATTGCCAGGGCAGTAATATTTTGGCAATGTTTTACATGGGCCACCATGTAAGAGTAGGTTATGGTCATACCATGAAATCCTAACTCCTGGATTATTTACTTATGTAATTGTCGAGAAATTGTAAATAATTGGAAATCGTGCTGATAGAAGGAATGATTATGAATAAATGATTGATTGTGATTTTCTATTAATCCGAAGACTAATTGCTTTTATTTAATAAGTGAAATCAAACGGAAAAGGAAATGAAGATTAACAACTAAAAATAGGTGTTACTGGAATGACTCTCAGTTATTCACTGAAGAGTCTGGAAGAATCTTAAACTTAACAAGTGGCTACTTGAGCCTATTTTTACAATCTTAAGTCTAGACGTTACATCATAACGGATGTAACGGGACGTTGACACTCGTCGGCTTTAGCCGATGGGAAGTGCTTACTTTGCACCTTTACAATAAGTGTTGAAGTAACTTTGAACTGTCTTAACCTAAGGTTGTGTATTTCACAACTTAATTAATTATTCATGTGAGACTTAACTAATTTATGTAATTTCTATATACATACCTAACAATATAATATCTCAAGAGTTTTCTCTAAAGTCAGATGCAAGAAATGAAAAAACGGAAGTGTTTCCCACTTGCTTCAAGATATTTTGTTAGATTCTTATGAAGATCCGGACGAATCGGGACAACTCAATTTTCTGTCACGGAGGAGCTCATTCAAAATTTTGAAATCAGAACAAGCTTTCTTAGGCATACGCAAGCCAAACGTAAATAGTTTGCACTAACAAGTAAACATTTTTTGGTGCCCCCTCCAGATTTTCGAACTTCCGCCAAAACTAGTTTGCTCATCCTCTGAGTACAACTTTAAGTCACACCTGCCACCTGAAAAATCATACGTAGTTTTTTAAAAAACTTTAGCGCGAGGTCAATTTGTCTCGAAATTCAAAACTGCAAATTTTAAATGGCATTTAACATGGGAAATTACAAGTTTCACCTACCCCGACCTTCAAAAATGAGTTCAAAATAATGTATTTCGAATATCCGTTTTCAGCTGAAAATTGAACGAGCGGTTTTTCGGGTCTGGTTACAAAAGTACAACGGCCAACTAATTGCAGCATTGGTTACTGTTAACCATTCAATGGTCAATTCCTAACCTTGATGTCGTTAATATACGCATTTAGCTGATTATCTGAAAAATATCAGAATACTGGGGTACGGAAACCCGTTTGACAAAAAAATTCAACTTTTTGAAGGTCGGGGTAAACTTACTTAAAAGTCCTGATTTGAGAATTGAATAATCTGGGCACCCTGCCACCATCAATAACAACAAGAGTAACAACTGCAGCAGCAGCAACCCAAACATTTACAAGAGCAGCAATAACATCAACAACAACAACAGTGGCAATAACAGCAGCTGCAGCAGCATCAACAACAATAATAACAACAATAACAACAGCATATCCGCGAAAATAACAACAACAATAACAACAGCATATCCGCGAAAATAACAACAATAACAACAGCAGCAAAAATAACAATAATAATAACAACAGCAGCAAAAATAACAATAATTATAACAACAGCAGCAGCAAAAATAACAACAGTAGCAACAAGGAGGCACAAAATCTTATATTGTTGTAATTAATAATTAATATTAAGTACGAAGAGCAAATGGCATCATTCTAGTATTTTGTATGATGAAACCTCTAAACTAAACCAGACATCCTCTGTGTAGGAGGGAAAGAGATTCCTTTGAAACAAGTTGTGTGAAAAAATATATGGAATCTTACTTAATCGAAAGAGAAATGAAACACATTTCCCGATCATTTCGACAATTTGTTTAAATTACAACTTGAAACTAATAGCACGCTGTAATATTAGGGAGATACACTCTAAATATACTGAACTTACCCCTCGGTTTTACCGACACTGTATATTTATCCCAATAATAACTTCTAAAATAAGTAATAATTAATGCAATTCACATCCTGTTACAATTAGTAATTTAATATCGTTTTGTGGTCGTAAATTATGTTGAGACTGGGAAGGGGACTAGTGGCCAACGTGTGGCTGGGATTTCGCCAAATGTCGCAAGGACCAAATTGTAAGCATCATTTTGGATTATATTTTGAAGTGTTATGATTATGATACTGTTGGTTTTTGTAACTTTGATGTTTCTACTTTTTATTTATGTATTTAGTGTTGCGATTTGCGATTGCAAATAGGGAATCTTGAACAGTCTTAATTGAAATAGTATTTCAGGTGCTGACATTCGCGGAAGCCCAGAAAGAAATTCAAGGGGAAAACACGGTATTTTTGGATGTTAGAGAGAAGGGTGAATTGACAACGGACGGGAGGATTGCTAAAGGAAAAAATATCCCATGTAATTTGCAATTATTAGTTTTTGTTGTGATTTTTTATTTTAAAGGTGTATGTTACAGAGGATTGTGAATTAGGTATGTTGTCTTTTTATAAATTGTAATATTTATGTTCTGGGGGTTATTTTCAGTGGGGGAAGTACCCAAAGCCTTGGTGATGGATGATGAGACGTTTTTGGAACAGTATGGATTTGACAAACCTGCCAATGATCAAGATATTGTGGTTTATTGTAAGGCTGGTATTCGAGCTGAATTAGCTGCTAAGGTCATGTCACAACTGGGTTACACAAAGTTGAAGTGAGTTGGAATCAGTAACATGTGGTTATGGAATAATTTTGATGGTGTTGACGACATTAACTGGATTGGAGAAAAAGATTATTACTCATTGATCTGGGTTTTCGTGTTTTAGAATCTATCCTGGAATTAACGACTGGAAAGAAAATGGAGGAGAACTTAAATAATGCTATGGAGATCTATGAATAAGTTTTAGTGTTATTTCTATTTCGTGTGTTCGCGATCGAGTAGGGTATGATCATGATGTAACGTGTTCATTAGGATCTGTTTAGTATTTTATTTTTGCGGTGACGAAGTCACTGCTGTTATATAGCCGCAGACTTTCAGGTGATTTAGATGAGTGATGACATAATTTTTAGTATGATTTATTTGGAAATGTGTTACAGTCTAGGGTCTATGGTAAAAATACAAGCAATAAAGTTTACAGAGTTGCTTTTGTGTGTTAATACAACAGCGCCATTAGAAATATTAAACAAGATCGTTACGTTAACACAAATTTTTAATAACTTCAACTCTAATAATTTTGGAGTGCTTTAAAAATTTGAACCAAAAGCAACGCGGTCATTACCTTCGCCTAATTGTAAGTGGAAAAGTTTCTCATGTGCATTTATCCTCTCTCTCTCTCTGCTGGGTGATACTTATATAATTACATCTATAGGAGTGTCAGCATCTTTAAATTGAATTCAGGGTCAGGTCTTTATAACTGTATCCCAAAAACCATGAAAGGTGTACCATTATACAAAGTGTGGTATTGTAGTTTGATTTAAATTAATAATTAGGTTGACTCATGAGAAAATATAACTAGTGAATCATTATACAAAAAGATTTGTTTTAGGATCAAATTGAGGATCAATAATTCAAGAGGATAGTGAAGACGTTCAAGCTCTTTTTGAGAACACGTGCACTGCTCTGATTACGATTACTTTCGCTTCAGCTCTAGTGACTGGTTTGTATTATACTCAAATTGTCGCAAAGCAAATAATAATGCATAAAATAATAGCACATTACGGAATCTTCCCCCACACAGTTTTTTTTTTCATTAGAAGTTTATAAGCGTCGTTATAGATTCACGAATTCCTTCGTGAATTTTTTGCCATATGTTAGTTTACAGAGTATTCCTTTTAACTTTAAAGGTTGCAGTAACTAACAATAAGCCTAACTTATGTTTATATATGTATGTCGGAACAAATGTGTTGAGGAGTAGACTGAACGGAAGGTTTTATCCATTAAATTCATTGACGCAAGCTATCGTAAAACAAGACTAATTTCATCTCTTTCGTTAAGTAGCATTATTTCAACAAAAATTCTATCCCGATTCGTACACTAACTTTTACAGAACCGAATCATTGTATCTGGCCGTATTATTGAGCTATACCGAAATAGTAGAATGGAACTCGCTCTGCACTGTTTCTGATTTATTTTCAAACCTTCATTCAGATGTGTACGTGCATATTGGAAGCAGCTGCGATGTAGACGAACTTTCACCAAAAAATTGTAATTCAATTACTCGGGAAGCCAAGAAGGCTCAGTGATTAAAAGGCCGTTTTGGACAATTCGTTAACCCTACTCAGCTTTACAGGCTTCAGTTAAACCTTGTGATTGTGACATAGTTTTGACGTCATATGCCCGGTGCCTAGCCTGTCTTCTTGTCAGCAAATATTTTATACAAAGTGTTATTTCCAGTTTTTGTCAAGCCCAACTGGTCAAAGTCTCGGAAGTGATTGTCGCAAAAATTTACAAGAATATACGTCAAAATGTAGCTCGTTAAATAATAGTATTGAGAGTGAGAGTACATAATTCATCCGATCGTTTCCTGTCAGAACAAAATGTCAATTTACCATTGTCTTATTTTTTATGACGTGCTCAAAAGATTAGTATTCCCGTTTATGTTTTAGGTTCCATAAACGACTATTTGATACACATATTTCAATTTTGTTGCGTAAGTCAGAACTACGTGCTTCCCTGCAGATTTATTCTGCTCGACGTTATTTGCACAGGTTTGCATAACTCCAATTCTTTTGCGTTGGTGCGATGACCAATAATTGATAATATTACATCGCATGCTTTAACTTGACCGGGTAGAGTCGGGGCAGGGTCTTATAGGAGGTGCAAATAATACGTTAGCATTATGTACATGGAGGACAAGTCATGGGGTATGTTGATGGGCTTCTGTGGAAATCCTGTATAATAGAAAAATTATGTTCAAAATTAACCAGTCGGTGGCAACAGCTTTTCCTAGTAGGACCCTCAAATTTCTCGCAATTTGGTAGCTGTAGCAGATAAAGTCTACTTTTTAATAAAAAATTGCAGTTTTTATAATAAAAACTGCGTAAAAAGTTCCACAGCAGTACCAAAAAGCCCTAGTGATTCCGTAATACAAAATTGTAATTTCAGCAAAATTCGGACATAGTAGTTCCGTGTGAAAATAATTTTTTGACAAGACAGTGAAAGAATACGTCCGTTTTAAAAAAAAATATTTCATCAGTTCTTATGAACGTTTACATACTCGCAGCTACCTCCGGACAACAGCAGTACCATCATAATCCAAACAACAGAACGCTGGACGGTCTAAGTCTCAACATCCCCCATTTTACCTGCAAAAAATTTCGCTTAGGATCTTTCCGTCAGAAAAAAATGGCAAACAAGGTAGATGAGAAGAAGCAACTGGACCAGATCCCTATACTTCATGTTCGAGGAACTCACTATGTCTGTGGATACACTATTGTAAGGTTTACGCTTATGAAATTATACAAGATTTAGGTTAGAAGATGGTTCATGTACAAAGAAGCACTAATATTTTTAATCAGTGTGTTCTAATGGGATCAATGTAATTCCATGTGTAGGGCCGACAATTTCGCAACATAATCGATGACCTTCTTAGTAAATGGGATTACTTGAATAATGCCCTCATTCCCATTTATATGTCCTCGGAAGGTCGGCAAGTGTACGACAAATCTTTCAGCTTGTGCATGCAAAAATTTCCACAGTACATAGAAGAGCTGCAGGGAATATCGGATGGGGCCAAAGTTCCTTTTTTCAAGGTAGGACGTTTCGTACTTTCCTTGTTCTAACAAATTATCTTCGAGAAACCAGAATTATTACGGTCCTATTAAATGTATGTACTATGCTAATATCTTATTTTTTCCTATTTTACAGCTATTCTTGCTCCATATCGATACACTAATTGCACCTCATAAAGAGGATGACAACTTCTGCAAGAAGAGAGCAGACACGGGTTGTACTACTGTCATGTCAAACAATGACGATGTATGAAAATTGTTTTTGTCAATTTAAAATCCGACTTGCTAAAACATTCCAAAATTTTATGTGGAATACATAAAGCTTCATTTGAAAACTAAAGGTAGTTCTCGGCCACACGGAAGATGCACTCCCAGAATTTCTAAACAATGTTTACATTATATCAGCTGAGATTGTGGACGACAATGGGACAAAACTGGAGAAGTTCACAACGTTGACTTATGCAGGCCATCTTCCCGGATATACCATGGGATACAACGAACACGGCTTGGTGTATTCTATCAACTCAATATTTCCAGAAATTACCTACAAAGATAGAACACGTTAGGGCATATAAAAGCAAAAAATAAATTACTGTTGCTTTGAATGTTTTCACAATTCAAAAGCACTGTATTTAGGCTCATATTAAGTACATAGTATTTTTTTGCAGCAAAAATGTTCCTCACCCGGGCGCTACTTGGAGCTTCGAATCTCGTTCAAGCTTTGGACATCTTACGAGACTCAGGAACGGGGACTGCTGATGGGTTCAGTTTAAACATTACGTTCGCAAAACAGGAAGGCTCCCCTGTGATGCACAATGTGGAAGTGGGACCAGCTAGAGATGGGAAGCCGGAGTCTGAACTCAGTGTTTTGACATTGACACATGGAGATTTCCATGTGCATTGTAACAAGTAAGGAATAAAAGGAGGAATAACAATGTAGAACTAGTACATCTTGTGGAATATGCACTCTGAATATTTCCCCATGTATAAAATATCCCTACATTTCTTGACAGATACCTTCGTCTTCAAATTCCGGAAGCGTCCGGGATTGCAATAGACAGCAGTAATCACAGGCATAAATCCATTGGAAGACATTTGAGACCCAACACAATTGAAAGGATAAAAGAAGTTCTCAGTGACCAAGCTGATGCCGAGTATCCGGTATTTCGCTGCGGAACTAAACGACCCGACTACATAAAAACAGTTGCTGTTGGAATTTTTGACATCCTCAACCGAAAATGGTCCATTTACATGGAGCCTCCCCATAAAGCAACTCCCGTCACGGAACTTCACATGGATATGTAGAAATATATCCCAAGGATTCATTTGTGAAATAATTCATTACACTCTCAACTGTAGCAAATTGTATGATTATAGCAAAATAATAATTCTTTTCAACTACCCAACAACACGTGTATTAATGCTCGAAATAGTAGCAATAATCTGTAATCTTGTTTCTTTCATGAAGTAAATATTTCAAGTTTTCTCTTATTTATCGTCCCTCCTGCATATGTAATTATACGACCTCCTACATAGTGTCAGTTATGACCAAAGGAACTGAGGGAATGGGATGTTCATTTCGGCATGATAAAAGCAGCCCAATTTATCAAGTAAGAATTAACACCATAAAAGACCATGTAGCGTAAGAGTAATTTCAGCTGCTCAAGAAATGTTGTTTTATTGGAGAAGCCCCAGAAGGCTGCAAGTTTATGAAGCTCATGGGGATTATTGGTACTAGAGTCTCAAAACAGATTATTGCCAAAAAGAGAGCCAAAGGAGGTACTAAATTAAGAGCATATTTAACAGAGATTGCTTCAATTTAGCCACGTTGAGCCGACATGTCTCTTTCAGGGCCCTTTCATTGGTATCATCGTATAATTTACCTTTAATTAGAATTTGCACGACAAAAATTGCAACTGTTTATGCTTTCACTACGACATGGCATTTGGTAATGTGGAGGGGCAGTGCAACGATCGGCCTAGTAGTCGAGATTGCTGGGAGTAAAGATTTGTATTCACAAAATAATAATTTAGGCGTATCAACGCCGCATCAAAATCTCTACCATTTTTGGACTAAAATACATACTTACATGCTTCCTATTTGTTTTAAGGCCTTTCATTTGGGTTTGTTGTATTTTTATATCAATAACAAAACCAGAGCGATATTACGGGAGTACACTTTTTACGCATTTGCAATTGTTGTACCTACAGAAATTATGGCCATCAAGGCATGGCTATATGAGTAAACTCATGTCATTTAAAAATGCCAACGTCTCTGCAGTACTTGTCATTTTCCCATTATGCTTTTATTTGGGTTATGTAAACAACTGCATGTGAAAGCTAGGGTTGAAAGAATGATGAAGTTGAAGACGCTGAAGTGGAGTTATTTTTAGGACTGCCTTGATTACTTTCGCTTGAGCTCTACTGACTGTAGTGAGGAGTTGGAAAGACTTATCGAATTTCTTGAAAGGCAGCAAAGAAATAAACACTGCTTTGTTTTATTCCAAAACTGGAAATATGTACTTATCACAATTTATTTGAACGTAAATTCCGATTCCTAATTTTCAAATACAAAATAATAATACAATAAACGAAAGCTCCCGGTGCAGAGGATTTTGTAAATGTGGAGTTTAGAATTTACGCGTTTCTTAACATATCCTGAATTTCTTGATGAAATTGTTTGTATACATTATTTCTTTTAATTTTAAAGGCTGCAGTAACTAAGCCGGACTGAGGCATCCAAATTTCGGGACAGATGTGAATTTGTTGAGGAATCTCATGCTTCTCCAATTTGAGCAAATTGGCTTGCTTCTGAATGGCTGAGAGAACAGCTTTGACTATCACAGGGTCTTTGACTAAATGTACATACTTTTCACCCCCCTTCCCCAACTTAGCTGCTACTGATTCCACCTGTAATTAATTGCAAAAAATTAATTTTGAACATTTTTGCAATTTTAATTTCCTCTCTCGTTTTTTCCATGGTAGTGCATTTATGTAATTACCTGTGCCTGCGAGGTCACAACGACAGCGACAGGATATGAGAAATAGGGATCAGCGTAGACGCAAAGGTTTTCTACGAATGGACTTGTTTTTAGGATTGACTCAATTTTCCCCAAACTTATATATTCCCCTGATGAGAGTTTGACCAGATCTTTCTTTCGATCTGAAATAAAGTTTAGAGTAGGAGTTTTTATCATTTTAGCGGCAGTAATAATTACAATTATTGTAGCTCTTAAAATTCTCAAATGCCTACACCTCACGTAATATTGTTCTCAGATCCAAACAAAATCTCACCAATGATCCTGAAAGCACCGTCGGGATGGACCTCTGCAATATCACCCGTTTGCACCCACCGCTTCCCATTTTCGACGAAGAAGTCTGTTGACTCCGGTTTCTTGAAATACCCCATTGCAACATTATCCCCTCCAAGGTATATCTCCCCCCGAGGGTAGGGTTTGTCTGTTACTCTATAACCACCTTCTTCCCAGTTAATCAGTCGAATATTTGTGCAAGTTATGGGTCCACCGACTCTTCCAGCAGTGAGATCTTCTCCTAATTTTAATCAATATTTAAAATAATAATAGTATTCCAAAATTTAAAAAAAATTGGCTCATATAATTTGTTAAAACGAGTAAATCCCTGCCATATTAAGACTAACCGATGCTAAACAGTCCACTAGCAGTGGTTTCTGTGAGTCCATAACCCTGGAGAACGGGGCAACCCAGTAGGGCTCTCATGAATTCATGTGTCTGGACTGCCAGGGGTGCCCCTCCGCAGATCACTAGTCTTACTTTCCCTCCTACTAATTCTCTAATTGGCTTGAAAAAAATCCGGTCAACTAGAGGTGTCTCGTATCCTAAGCGAGTCCAATTTATTTTGTATTTGGAGAAAAAGTCAAATACAATCGATGCCTCATTACCCCGTTCGGATATTTTCATTTGTATTCCTTTCAAGATTCGTTCTAAAACCAGCTGAAAGTAAAAATGTTATGTTAGCATGCTGTTTTTTTTTATTAATAAACTATAGCATGATTTATACTCAATCATAATTTGTAGGCAAATACCGGAACACTTCCTAAAACTGTGGGTTTTAACAAAGTAGCATCTCCTTTGCACCCATCTTTCACTGCAAGAGATTTATCCGTCAAAGTCAAGGGCGAACTGTAGCCTATTTGTACTCCTTGGAGGAGACACATAGCCTCACATAGTAATTCCAGTGCATGAGCTAGAGGCAGGTACGCAATGTAACAGTCATCTTCCCTGGGATCCCCAAAGGATGCTAAAGAGTCTGTAAAATAATAATAATAACATACTGTAATTTTTCCAATGCTCACCCATGCAATTAAGTTCTTCCAACGGTACATGAGCTTCTGAGACGCAATGGGGGCACACTGAGACAACCACTCTTGGTTATGTTCAAGCAAGATGACATTGTATTTTCAGTTGAGTATTTTTGTTGAATTTAAGGAAGGCAAATTACAAATCATGCTGACTGGACAGGGTGGAATTTGATACAGGAATAAATTGTTGTGTAACTTACCAGTAATTGCCTTGAGGGCACATACTAAATTCCAATGTGAAATTACGACTCCTTTTGGCACTCCCGTACTCCCTGACGTGTACATGATTATGGCCGTGTCCTCCCTTTGAGGTTTCAGTTCCATAGCTGGAATTAGAAATAGTATTCCAATACCTCATTTACAATTTTTAAAAGACCTTGCCCACAGCTAAATAAATACTTGCTCTGAGGTGACAACTACCGCTTAAGTATACACATTCTAAGTACATACATTCTTCAGGTGCGAGTTGAGATTCCCCCGATGATGCTAACGAAGAGAGTGAGTTTAATTGAATGCGTTTTGGAAATGGGGTGGCTGACAATTCCTCAAGTTTGTCTTTGCTACTATTTATGCAAACTACATTAGCGAGGCAAGGGACTTTCTCAGCAATGGAGCTGCATCTGCCCATTAGTTCTTCCGATGTGAACAGACATGTGACTTCGGTTTCATTCAGGGCATGAATCACACCTTCGTCTCCAAGTGTTGCGAAAACAGTAACAACTGTAATCATTAAAAAAAATCACATTGTGAGAACTGACCTTTATGCATATGGTCTTGCCTCTAATAATCGTACCTAAACATTATAATAAACATAATTAAAATACTTATGAAGACATTGGAAATCTACTCACTTGGAAGATTGAGTTGAAATGCAGCCACGGCAGTGACAAGCCACTCCGCTCTGGTCTCAGCAAAGATAGCAATCCTCTGCTTGGGTTTCAATCCTAAATGTCTCATGCCTTGATTTAATTTAGAAGTTACATTTTTCAAGTCAGTGTAGGTCAGCCAATTGTACTCTCCCAGGTCATATTTTTTGACGAGCTTTCCCATATGATCTTCCACCTCATGCACTCCAAGAACTTCCCGGGATCCGAGACATTTCCTATCCCCATGCTTTTCAATTGCTCTTGTAAATAATTTATCCAGCGTGTCTATATTGAATTGGTCAAATTCCTCATGGATGGGAGACTTCACAAAAACTTCCCGACTTCCCCATTCCTGTCTCGCCTCATCGACTAGCACTGCCTAGAATGTGTTCAAAGAAGAGTTCTTGAAGAATAACAATGGGCATTGTTTTTGTAATAATTATTTTCCGGCCTCTTACAAAATAATAAATTATTAGTGTTAACTGTAATTTGCAAAACAAGGACTTTTTGGAATAAACCTCTGAAATGTGCGAATCAAATGTAGGGAACCCCAACGTAATGACTGGGACTTCCTCCACATGTGGACTTTGATACCTATACAGATATGCACCCATTCATTTCAGTAGCCATGCATGTACCCCTTCATTATATTTAATTTCCCATCAAAGCAAAAATTTGCATGCTTCTAATCACCATTGACTAATTGGTTTTCTCACGATAAAAATCATCGGGAAAAATTCCTACTGTGACTATGGCAATATAGTAAGTGTGATTACAATTTTTTTTACACGAAGATATGATTTTTTCCCTCGTTACCCAATATCTCGAAACCTCCGTTTGACACATGTACTTTGACCTGTGAATTTTCTGCCAAACCAGGATCTCACAATCAGAGACATTTCGTGTATCAATCAATCCATTAAAATATATGTAGAGTTGATGGAGGTAGATTTATCTACTCACACAGTCAAAATATACATTAATAGCATCTTCTCACTGCATCCCTCCGATCAATTTACTCGTACAGTTCAGTCAATCTGCCCTAATCTCTGCTGATTCGTTAATTCTGCCAGACAACTATTTACATACAAAGGCATCCGGACTGACAGAAGGGAAGGTTTCTACAGTACTTATATTAAAAATCCAGCATGCAAGCAGCTCTCCTCAAAGACTCCCACTTTCATCTCATTCATTTGAGAACACGAATACATTCAAAACATCTATCCAGATTATTTATTTAACTTGCACGCCCCATCCTCCACGTCTCAATACCTATCGAATTAACATATAATAACGCGCTATAAAAATCCCACGGACTTTGGACCACACTGAAAGAGGAGACTGAAACTGTGTCTGGACTCTTGTGTGCTCACATTACTCACTCACAGTCAGTCGTTACTATATAGTACGAGATAAACTTTGCACACCAAGTACGATAGATAATTCCTTTCAGATATAATTTAATTGCACAGTGTAGTATATAAACACTGGCATGTGTGTAGACTGTATAGTGCCAACATCCATTCTTCTCCACAACAGCAGTAAAACGAAGGGTGGAATTGATGATATCTTTAATACGACTCCCCTCTCTATCTGTATACTACTGGCAGAAAAATGTGCATATTTTATTTACACATTAATATTATTATTATGGTTTGATGCAAAAAATGGCCTTCATAGAAGCTGAAAATTCAATGTTTCGCTAAAAATTCTTCAAACTTGACTGGCCTAACAATTATTTGGGTATGTTCAATGTAAGTGCATGAAGTACAGTCCGAGCTTGCATTAATCTACAAAGTGTCTATCCCTTTCCAGTAAATTATTATTTATTTACGAGCTGATGAGAATACTGTATCGAGGGATTTTTGCGCAACCCATAAAAGTTACCTTTTTCCCCCTATTCAAGGCTTGCTTTTTCCATGGCTGGTGCAGAACCGCATAGAGGGGTAGAGTCAAGACATCGAATGTTTTCGTCATAAACGTCAGTGCTTGGATAATTACCTTCTCCTTCAGAGCCTCATTTTTTAGGGAAAAATCTGCAAGTTGAGAGAGAGAGAGAGAGAGTAATAATTTAAGGAAATTGCTTATAGACTGCGACTTCAGGGATTGTGCAGTAAATCGGACCTAGTTATTTCAATACATGACTTATTAAGCTCTACCCAATAGCAGGCTTGGACTAGTGGTCGGAACGATTCAGTTCGGTCCAGGATTTTCCGATTCGATTCAGTTAGGGCAGTGGACTGAACCGAAAATTGTTTTTCGGTTCGGTCCAGGGAAAAACGGTTCAGTTCGATTCGGTTACACCGAATGGACTGAATCGAATCGAAAACCGTTTGCCTTTTGCGGTTATTTAAAATTTAGAACGTCCGACAAACCTTATTTCAAATTCCTAATTTTCAGTTCAAGTTGTGTCTGAACCGATTTTCACCGAAGTCGGTGAATAGCAGGTAAAATCTATTTAAGCCAAATTTAAAGTATGCAGGCGATAGCTTATATAAATTCCGAATGTTTTATTAAACATAAATAATAAATTTTGAGTAATGGTCTCCCTTTAATTTGTGTTACAGCAATCCCAAACTTATACAAATTGGACAATAATCTCTAAAATTAATTAAGACAGACGGATGTGGTATAAATAAACGTTTGTAGTAAACTCACATCCTATTTAAGTGCTGAATTGTGTGGACGGCAAAGATGCATAATTGAATCACAGTACATATATCCTTCCTTTAAATGGTATCAAAATATTGTCCTACATTTTCCTATATCTAGTACAAATGCCAGTCTCGAGCCCTACCTATATGCATATATTTTAAAATTATGGACAACTCTGCCTTCCTATATATTCCTATTTCCTATATAGGTTCCTTTGACATGCAACACGCATGCTTACAGTATCCCTCAAAGAAACGTTGGAATTGCATATATCGCTGGCTAAATTCTAAAAAGTACCATTTTCAATGGAGATCCCAATTAAAAAGCACTTGTTATGAAATGATAATGGTACCTTTTAAAATTTAGCCGACGATATCTTCATTAAAAAGTCAATTTAGGCCTTTCTCATAGCCTTTCGTATTTCCTACATACATACTTTATGCTTTGCCAGCCAACTCCTATACCCTTCTCATTTGTACTTTTGCTCGGAAGGAGGCTTCCTATCCTATCCCTACTTTTAATTATTAGATTTTTCATGCCTTCCTTTTCCTACATATAAATTCTTGCAAAGTGCATTCCTATCCTATAAATATGCCTATTTATAGGATCCTTGTAGGAAGGAAATGCATCTTTGGTGGATGGACTTACAAATATTTGCTCGCACAAACCGTTTGGACTGCAGTCCAGGAAAAACGATTCGATTCGGTCCAGCATTCTGGATTGAATCGTTCGGTTCAGTCCAATTGAGGATTGAATCGAAAAAATCGTGAATCGAACTGAATCGGACTGAATCGAATCGAAAATTTTCGGTCCCGGACTGAATCGGTCCGACCACTAGCTTGGACGCATGCAGTTGGGAAAAGAGACTTATTATGTAAGCAAGGTTTTAAAGTTGGTGTTCCTCAAAATGGTCAAGAAATTGAGGAAATATAGAAGTTTGCACATATGTAGATATGTACACGAAAGCGTAGAAAATTGACGTTGCATTATCCCCCAGAGTCATATCAGAAGTTAAGGGGGAAGTTGAGCAGTAAAAAAATATCCGTCTTCATGTAATTTAGTCAAGCGTTGATTTTTCATGGTCCCTGGAAGTTACGCGTAGTTTTGATAAATGAATAAAAAAAAACTCTTGTTACGCTCACAGAGTAGTGTGGAGGGAAAAAGTTTTAATTGAACAGGTAAAAGACAGGTTATAGCAAAGCAATTTAAATAGAGTAAGTTAAAATTAACTTGGTATTCAATCCTTTAAGCATACACGTGCATAATCAGGCTTCCCACCTTATTGTTAGGACTTTTATATAGCAACTGGCATTCGTGACGTGCCTCTATGCAGCTTCTATTAAATACATTCAATGTATAATATAAATACACATTTATATATATACGTATAAATATACCTATAGCTACTATAAATGTGTGTACATATGCACGTACATATATATATGTACATACATTCACAGTAGCTATCGAAAAGTAGAAAGGAAGCCTCTGTGACGTGTGACAGTCCCTCGGAATATTATTAAAGTTATTTAGTCGATTGTAATTTAACGCATAACACAAAGGTTGAAACACTCACAACACACATTACTCAAGCACCACTGTCAACAGGAGTATCCCTATAACATTACGTTCACAAGCCACATGTACATACCTCATAATCGTATATGCATAGCCTCCGTCGCATGCCTCATAATAGTTATTTAACACACATTGTAATAAAAACTAACCGAAAAACTAAATTGTCAGGAGGAAAAACACACACGTTGACTTTTGTTGCCAAGCCTCGGATTTTAACCCTTTCTCAATACAATCGGGCTGATCGGGATGCAAAATCACGATTGAGGGATTTAAATTAAATTTGTATGTATGTACATTACCTTTCTTGTTGTGAGTGGATTCCAGAGCTATCGCACCGACGTCACGATGTTTCTCCTCAATGTCTCTAATTTGGGGTATGGCAAGACTGGCGGATGCGGAATTTTTCCGCACTTGAGCTGTGTCATAAGGCTCATTCCCGACCCCGCTTGTCCTGCATTAAAATAATTTGTTACTATTTCATATTTTCACGAGGCCAATGCTTCTAATGTGAGATGTCCAGAGATGCATACCTAATATATCTGACATTATGTCTAAGCGCATCAGATGCATAAATGACAGGTAAGTGAGCAAATCTGATGCCATTTAGGGCGCCTAAAATAGAAAAATAGTCAACTAAAAAAAAAGATATTTTAAAAAACCAAGATTGCTATAAATAGTTTTTTTTTAAGATTGATTTAAATCCAAGAGTTCCGTACCTGGAGAGGATGAGGCCCGCCGGCAAATCAGTAACAGGGCCATGATCTGGGACTATTCTGCTGAAGAGTACAAAAGGCAGAGGGTTAGTGTCTACTGTATGCTTAACTATAATAATAAATTATAAAATTAATTTGTAAATGATTCCCCTATAAGTTCCTGGCCTGCTACTGTATTGGTAGCGGAAGGAAACCTTCTTTGGGTTAATTTGTCTCTAATAACTATTACTGAAATAATTTTACTCCAAGTGGTAATACTAAGTAATTACGTCTACTTATTTAAAAGAAGTTCCAAGCTTACTTTTTGTTTTTACTTCACGTCCAGAAATAATTATAAAAAATATATTTTTCAAGCACCAAGAAGAGAGATGATCACACTGTCAAATAATTTTCGTAAGAATAAAAATCCGACTCGCACACTAACAATAATAATTTTGAAGGGAAGGAAAATTATTGTCACTGGATTTATTGGACGGTTGCTTGGTGAGATGTGGACGAATTCTGCGAAATTCCACACAGACAGAAATTAACTCCGGAATGTTTACAAATACTGATGGGTATGAAGCGATAAGCGGAGCGCAGGATCACTTGAGAATCGCAACGCATAGGAATTATTATTCAATTGGGATATGGCATGCATGTGCATGCAGGTAGAAAGTACTTGTGAAAATATTTTCAATACAGTTTTTCTATGACTATATACTTCGTCACTTCGGGGATAATGCGTTAATTGATTGTGCACAGTGAAGGTAGAAGCTCATAGCACGTCGGAACATTAACCCAGACCAGAGCAACACATTATCTTCCATGAAGTTCTAGTAGTCACTGTAGCACAACAGTGCGTACCGCTTTACTTTTATACAACTGACATCGAGTCTCTACTGTATAGTCAGGAGTAATATTCTGAGTTCTGAGCAAAGGATTTTACGGAATGGAAGCCCTATACATGAAAACAGATCGTAGTAAGGAAAGGCTTCGGGATGTATCCACAGATATATAGGAGAGTCTCTCTTGTAACGTCGTAACGAGACTTATACTCCCTATGTAATAGCATATGTAGATACGAGTCCATATACTGTATAATCCAATCCACAGAGACGAATCTCAATAATGCCCTTTGCCCCATTTTTTCATCAACCCCTTACACCACCCCAACAAATAAAAGCGTAGCTTTACCTTTACACAGGCTCGAGCAAAGTCTGCTTTAAAATGGGATCTCAATATATACATAGGTATATGTATGGAAGTTTTTGCCACACCGTGTATATTTATCAGCGTCTTCAATAAATGTCTGCAAAGTGGAGCTTACTCTTAATATGCCGAGTTTTGAGAAGAGTGTCGAATCATATAGGAAATTTAAACTCATGCGTGTCATTGTCATCAAAACAAAATATTATTTTTACTCACTCACGCTTTGACTCCTCAAATACTCGAGCATTAGTCAGGCACAGTAGCTTTGATAAAAAAAAATCCAAATGTACACGTCACGTCCAATAAGTCTCTGCCAAAGGGAATGCCTCATAAGTATCTATTCTTGTTGCTGATAATTTTTCCAATTTAGCACTCAATATTGATACTATTTTGAACTTTGTGTTCGGAGTTTGGAATTGAATCCTTCTCCACTCAAGTCATTTAATCTGGATTTTAATTTTCATCTCAAAAAGCTGTAGGCAAACACACATGCATACATACATAATTATGTACAGTTACCATTTAAATCCCACCTATGTATGTATGTGTAATTAGACAGATACAAATGCATTTTATATTGACTTAAGCACTTGACTACGGCGGTAGTGAAGGGCAGCACACTTTGTTTCGGTACTGTGAGATGATTAGTAGTTAGATTTTATCTGGAGCATGTGCTTTTGACGTTTGAGTCCCGTTGGCTTCTTTGATGACTGGAACTCGAGGGCTGAGTGAGGCTCATTGTTTATGTCCAAAGTAAACAGGGTAGTAATGAGCGGAGCAAACGCACAAAAAATGATGATGCCTTGCAAAAACTGTCATTAGTTACCATATTGACTGTCAACTCGTGCATTTTATGGATTGTTTGCATTCCGTACTGTCCTTCAGTATTGCTAATTACTGCATTGTCAATTGTAATTTTTTTTAACATTACTTTGTAGCACCAAGCCCATTTAAACTTTACAATGAACTATATATCTAGGGTTAAATTGATAACGTAGCATAAATAACTTGGGACAATTGCAAGTTCAAGTAAATCCCCAATTGTGTCTTGGAATTCATTTATTTTTACGCATTTATCAGAATTTAGTTTTTTTACGAAAGATTATTACAACCATAAACAGAAAACAAGCTTGTATATTTACCATCAGTACCATTTACCATCAGTGTAAGGGTTTTTTTTTTTTTTGCGTGGGGATGACGTAAGTCAAGCAAACTTTGTTGACAATAGTCAATTAGTTCAATGTACTACTGCTCACACGTAAGTATACGAAAAGTTTCTAAGCTCGTCTTTTAGGAGGTTAGTACTACTAGCGGGATGTTGCCACATTATTTGTATGTTGTGCGGTTGAGAGTAGTAAATACCCCAAGGGTTGCCTCATAATTCAAAAAACTTAAAAATTATTTTGCAATAGAGTGTGCATAGGGTTCATTGTAAAAAGGACTCATTAGAAGAATATTAAGTCGTTGCAGTAGTAGTCATGACGCTCAAAATCAAAGAGTAATCATTACTTTTGTAGAGGTATGTACAGAGTGTGGCTGCAATTAGGGGAATCACTACTATTTGTGTGAAAGTTATAGGCAACAAAAAGATATCTCACAAGGAGTTATAATACCTGAGTATCGAGATACTTTGAGAATGTCCCCTGTACATACGTATGCCGTACATATGTACATACACAGACACTATGCATCTCTCCCATTGTGTGTGTGTAGGTAATTCACAAAAGTAAAATTACGCAATCTAACCAGAATGGATACGAAGGTGAAGGTGACTTTGGTAGACTTAGTCTTCAATGTTGCATGCTCTTCATTTTACTCTCACCCTTGTCAAACAAACGAATGAGAGTCGCAAAACAACATTTTGAGCAAGTTATCTTGATCTTATGCTCAGCTGAAGAAAAAGCAAAAGCATCAAAAATCATTTACTGCACGGCACCTCCAAACCTTACATCCTAAATGGTCAGAACGACTTGGAGAGTCTCCCCCATTCCCCACGAGCATCGTTACAATAATATGGCCCTTGGCTAAAATGCTAAATGGAAGTTAGATTCAAGAAAAATTGTTTTTGTCAGAATATATTTTCCTCACGGAGTCCCCTCCAATGTTTTTCATAAGAATTCCTCAATGGTAGCTTAAAATAGAAAATAGTTCAAACAGACCGAGGCGAGGGTCCATATCATTTTGACAATACCAAATAAATGCGTCGTGAAGGACGGAGTCGGTTTAATCTGTTACATCAGTTTGGACTGAGAGTTTATTGTAAATAAAGGTAAATATTTAGTTGATATTAAAAGAGGTGCGTGAGTCAAACAAGTTTACAATTCTCAGCTTGACCAAGTTTCGTAAGTATCCTCATTTGAGCATGTTTTCCACACTTAGAAGGTCAATAGTGCTTTAATTTTTTTTCGTATTATAGTCATCCCACGAAAATATTATTAAAGTTTTGAAGAAACCACGCTGACTGAGGATAAAATAATTACATAGTCCGGGAAGACAAGAATTATTAATTAATTTTTACTTATGATTTCCATGCTTGGATTTGTTCCTTGAATCGTATCTATAAGTTCCAGGATCTGCATACCTTTTGACATCTGACCAATAATAATTGCAATTAAATTGGATGGGTTTTCTTCCACACGAAGGTCATGGGGGGGGGGTCTGGACAAGGGTTAAAGTCTCTCAAGCATATATTTTCAAAGGGTAAAAAACTCATCCGGGTTTGTTTGAGGAGCCGATATTAGGTCACTGAGGAGGTGAAAGGTCGAGGGCTGGGACTATTATAACGATTATTAGTGTTGCGTATACACAAGATATGGACAGTAGGGTCGTAAAGCTTGTAAATATTATCGAGTCAAAATGGTAATAAAAGCCTTATTGACACACGCCTTTTAAATATCAGGGACATTGCAATGAAGAACGGCTAAGTATGCATAAAAGTCTCTGCACATAAACAAGATCACCCCTTGCTATAGAGCGGCTCAGTCAGTGATAATCTCTGGGGGGGAAAAAATGGACTTCGATCGGCCCGGAGCTTGGAATGAATGGACTGCACCAGACCGCGTAAAAATGATCTCAAGAGCTTGATTCATAATCGCACCTTTGTTAACTTACTACATTACACGATCATTAAGGTACATAAAGAGCCAATAAAAATCTCCTCACATGTGAACCACACTTATTTTTTCCCTGCCATTATTTTTATTTAACTTCAATGACGCTCGTTGAGTTTCAGTTTTTTTTGTCCTTTGGACAAAAGTCATAATTATTAATTAAGTCATTCCAGTATAAAAGTAGCTAACCCCAAATTGATAGGAAGTTCCCAAGTGTAGTTGGCTTATTGTGATGACGAGAACAATAAGCTTATTATTAAGCTTCAAATAATAACTAAAAACTGAGAGTTTCAATGTCCAGTTAGGACTGAGTACACAGGTCAGGTACAATATAATGTGGAATCAAAATCTGACTTTGGACTTCACCCATACTGCACTGCACCTTGTGCATTGTTAATCTAAACCTAAACTCATCAGGAACTACTTGTGATTATATCTGCAGTGGTTTAGTAGGGATCTCTGTGCTGAATTCTAATGAATGGATTTTTATATCATGCGATATGAAACAAGGCTCAATAAGCCCCATTGCCAAAGGCTGGGAGGAGGTGGACGCAATTTTGTGTAAATACAGATAGATAATATGCAAATCATGTAAGCGTAACTTCTCGCCTCAGATTCCCTCAGTCACTGTCACTCTCTGTATAGATTTCTGTGTGAGTTTAGAAACTCTTGATAAAAATACCATTATGCAAATGAGTACCCGTAAATCTAAATCGTTATTTAATTACTACTTTTATGACTCTCTAGTCTCTCTGTAGCTATGTATGTATATGTAAGTATACGGACCCATATGGAAATCACAAGTTACACAATCATCATCTTCCTTAATTTCCCACTGTACCCACACTCCACGTCGGTTTCACGGAACGGAGCTCATTAGCTGTAGTAATAATAATTACAACGTAATGCTGATAAAAGGATAAACTTCCAACTGAGACTCAAACGAATCTTGAAGATTGCGTATAAAGCCATGAGTATAAGTATAAAAGTCTACGAAATTATTAATGTGATGCATAGGTAATTATTATTATTAAAAATAACAAAAACTAGTTCATTTGAGGCTCTCCCTGCACAACATTCAGTACCTGTTGTACTACAGAGCAGACGAATTTTCCGTATGAAAATTCTACAAAAAAAAAAGATATAAGTAACTTATAAGATGTGAGGGGGGGGGACTGCTACGAGCTTTTTCTCATGTACCTTTAACAATTTTGCTACAATGAATTATTATCTCGAGGGAGATGGCAAACTCATAAAAACTTCTGCTAAAGTGCCTCCCATCAAACTTGGGCTAAAAGATTGCGAATAAAGTTGTGTGGATGTATTCAGGAGCAATTAATTAGAAAAATTGTGCGGCCCCACGAGTAACCTTTCGATTGCAGCACATAACACCCGCAAGCAAAAACAAGTCTCATCCTTGAGCAGTTCAAGTGGAAGAGTCCCAATACTCAAGCACTATTAAATTAACCCGGCTTGTTGTAATACACTCAGCTCTGGCTATCCCGTTGGAAGTCCAATGTTACAGAAGACCTTCATATGAGCTACTATAGCCCTGCCAGTGGGTTGTGTACAAATTGCAAAAGAATTGCATATCCGCAATTTATTGTGTAAGTACGTGTCGATGCCTTTATCGCTACAAATATGCAACATATATTTGCAACCGCACAACTACAATAATTATTATTGTTTACTTAGATTCCCAATATTTCCACTAATTTTCCCTTGGGAAAAATAACCTCAACAGTACTCACCTCCTACTGTCGTGCCAAGTTCCCAGGCCAGTAGTTGTAGTTACATATTTTCGACGGATATTGTAGCAGAGAATAATTAACTCGGAAAATAAAATTAAAAAAAAACCAACAGGAAAGTGCGAACAAAGTTTAAGTCTCGATTTACAAAAAGTATATACAGTTCGCAGAGGTTATTTAAGATCAACGACCAATAGATAACAACAAACTGTCTGAAAACACAAATTTTAGTGTTAGAAACTTTAATAGAGCAATTAAGCGTGAGAATCTATAAGAGGATTTTTGATGTTCCCATGAGTAACTACTATTGATGAGTTGATAGAAACATTTTGACGGTTTGTCTTAAATCTGTTCAGCTCGTTCAGCTTGTTCAGCAAATTTCACAAGAAATGCTGTTTGAACTGTCACACTGACAATGAGTGAATCCTCTTATATGTCATGTATTGTTTTTTGATTGATTTGAGTAAATTTTGTAGGATGCTTGGTTTAGGGCTGAAAATTGCATCCACGAAGGACAAAGAACATTTTTGGCTTCAATAACCATGTCTGTATCATTAAGGGAGCTTCCACTTGGCTTCAGAAACTCTTTGGCTGTGAAAATTCAATACATGGTTTGAAAACAAGCAGAACGCACACCTCCCCATAGAGACTGCATATTTTGAGCAAAACTTAATAATACAAATACTTTTTTTTTTGAAAGGAAGGTCACTCAAGACATGTGAGGCGGTAGGTTGGCGTTACCACGTTTTCTTGTGAGTATTCAATCATGCCTGTTGCATATCCATTATTTTTGTAGAGAGAATGCATTAATTGTGCCACGAAACTAAACCTTTCTCGTGAAAATGTCATGGCCAGCCCGTCTTACTGTGGTCAGTTTTCAATTGAAAGTGATTGTAGTATAGTGTCGTAGATTGTAGTGTCGTAGATTGTAATAAACATCCCTTTTAATGCAAATCTTATTTTTTTGTTTAATGAGGCTTGTCAATTTCGGTCAAGCAGGGCTGGGTGATAGGGTTCACAAGTAAGTTGGAATTAACAACTTTTCTCCCCACAGTAGTGGATCCTTTTAACAATCGATTCACCAATCTTTTAATGCCATAACTTCAAAGGTTCACCCCTAATATGTTACAATAACAAAAATAATAACAAACCTGTTCTTCCCTTTTTGCTTAACGACGCCCTCTTTTGCCACTCAAATAACAACCTTTCAAAGGACAGATTGTGATCCGACATCAAGTTACGTATTAAAACAAACGCCACTGGCAATCTCTGCAGTCTGCAGACAAAATTCTTTTTTTTGCTTGGGTTAACGCTCATCAGATGCTCGTTTGTATGCTAGGCTCACTATAATCTCAATGCAACCTTCCTACGGGATGTGTAAATAAAGGGAAATAATTAAAACGTACAAATTAATTTAAATTCCTTTAAAAATTAACCTCCCTATCTTGAGCGTTTCTTTTCATCAAGTCCTAACTGTCAAAGTTTCCAGCTTTTGCACTTATCAAAATTTGATACATTTTTCTGAAGCCCTCACAATAAATACTCAAAAAATAATGTACAAAAAAATAAGTCACAGCGAAGATCCAAAAATATCAAACTTGATGATTGACGGGAAAAGAAACAAATGCCAAATAGATAAAATCTCAAAAAGGTTAGATTTTATGGGCAGTTCCTTAAAAATAAAAACCTAAGCTTTGCATGACAATTTCAGGAACAAACCTTATCCCTTTAGTCTGTTAAACTGAAGGGATGCTGTAATTTTAATAATTAGTTAATAAATATTTAATTAGTACTAAAAATTGAATACTAATTACGGGACTGTCTTTGAGACTCCGACCGAAAAACCTACAATGAGTTACTAAATGAATGATGAAAATTGACTTGCAAAATTTTTTTTGAAGTATCCTTCTCTCGAAACTCAGTTCCAATTTTATTACAGTAGCAAATATAAGGAATTCCACTTATTTCTGTAAACCATACGAGCTAATAAAATTGTTAAAATACATTAATTAAAATAATTATAAACTTTAATAATTGAGTGAGAATTCTACTATGTGATTTTTACAGGAGTGTGAATAACTAGTAGTGTAAAAAGGAGTCCTACAATAACAGCCCAGGTATAGCTTTGCACCCTGCAACCTGAACTTTTCATTTCTTCAAAGGATGGGTTTTTTGAGTGCTCATTGCAAATACCATCTTGAGCTCCTTGCTCACAGGTACATTTCCCTTCCCGGGTTTCCTTTCCTTTAGTATCTAGATGAGGTTGACATACGGCATGTTTGATGCACTTTTGAGGCTCGGGACTACCATAAGTGGGTAAACTGCAACCTTTATTGACACCCAGAGAACACTGTTGTGTGTCCTCATCAAACTTGTTATTATCACCACAGTCACAGATTCGCTTCCCCTGAGCATTCGCACCGACCACATAGAAGCAACCCATGAATGTTTTTTCTGAATTGCATTCCTGCGGAGATGTGCATTCTTCACCTCGAGCTTTCATCTTCCGAGGTTTAATTTCTTCAAACTCTTCGCAAATCCCTTCGTGTGTGCAGCAAGTACCATGCTCAGTTGGATTTTTATAAGCGTCCTTGTCCAGTTTACATACCGCACTTTTCACACACACTTGAGGGTAAGGATTTTCCGCCGTTCTTAGCTCACAGGGCCCTCCTAATTTACTTTGGCACTGCTGCGACTCAGAATCAAAGGACTGACCCCGCTCACAGCTACAAATAAGGGCTTCGGCTTTTGGATCCAGTAAACATTTTAAGTGTGTTCGGTCAAAACCGCAGTTACCATCATTATTACATTTTAGGCCCGGCTTGAAATTTTCTGCTCTGCACTCACCCAAATCTTCAGTAAATCCAGAATTACATCTGCAAGTACCTTCTGTATCGTAGTCTTTGTCACAAAAAGCATTGAAGACACATTCCGACCTCCCCACTGTGCAAGCAGTATCGAGATTGATCACACACTTTTGCTTCTCTTTGGCGTAAGTGCCACGTGCACCACAGGAGCAGATTTTTCGGCCTGAGTCAGATAGACAACGTAAATCAGTCTTTTCACTCTGGCAATGTTCGTCTGTGTTACAGGGGTTGTGATAGAAGTCGCTACCCCAGGATACGGAAATCAATGTCAGAGCTACTGAGAGAAAGCCTATCAACCATTCTCTGTCACCCATCCTTCATCTAATTAAAAATCAAGACAAATAATGTGTATTAAATATAACGAAGTGTGTAAATATGGAAGGGGATAATTTGTTGTGGGAAATATTGTTGTTAGCAATTGCTCAGATTTGAGAACTTACCATGAATGTGCTGTCGGAGTTTGAGCTGTATCTCTCCTTCGTGCTCAACTTTACTCCAGGTTGAAAACTACTTAATACAGTGACCTTTCTGTAAGGGGATAAGATCAATTGATGCGTGTCACTTAATGAACAAATCCTTTGAAATCTTTTGGGAGGATTTGAATGAGTATCCTTGAAACCGGAACAATGTGGTAGAGAGGTTCAATTTTATCTGGTTCAGAATTGTGTTTGTGTGTGGAATGGGGATGCTCAAAGCAAAGGAGTCAAATACTCTCCAAATTGCGACTAAAAATGAGGGCTAATGGCCTGATATGGAATTTCCATAGAGGAAAAAATAACACTGAAATTATTAACTAGCTTCCTCCATTTGTGATGTGCAAATGGCATGTCTCAAACTTGAAGTGGACAGCCTGGGTTGTATTTATACACAATCAATATGCATTTGATGGTATCCATTTCCCTGACACACAGTATAAGCTCTTCTACATAAACTACTGGAAAGCACACGAATGAAATTATCTAGTATTTCTCATTTATCTACTTCTATATAAATACTGTATTTTCGGTAACGCAGGAAGAGCGCCCACAAAGAACGCCCCACCACAATTAAAATCAACCCATTCTTAGCAAGGCCAGAACAAAATTCTTAATCAGGTCACCACCTTGATACTGTTCCTGGCAGGGTTGGTTTTTTTTTGGTTTTTTTGAAAAAAACCAAACAACCAGGTTTTTTTGGTTTAAACCGGATTTTTTTGGTTTAAACCAGGTTTTTTTGGTTTAAATAAATTTTCAATCCAAAACATTCATTAATATGCAAAAACATACGAATTTGAACAAATTTACTTATTTCCCAAACTCAGTAAGTATCACTAAGCATTAAATATTTAATAATTTTAGATATAATTTTAATGATAACTTTGCAGCATAAGCACAAGTTTGGTATTTTTAATTTTACAAACGATTCCGAATTTCTAAATGTACAAGACTAAAAGCTAATAGTATTATTTACTTCACTAAAGTTTAACTACACAATATCACAGTAACTGCACAAGTTTTGTGCACGACGAAATATAAGCATTTTGGATGGAAAACATTACAATTTTAGGTGTTTGGTTTAAACCATTGGTTTTTATAAAAAAACCGTTTGGTTTAAACCATGGTTTAAACCATGGTTTAAATCATTTGGTTTAAACCAAACCAACCCTGGTTCCTGGTAGGAAGCCAGTAATAATTTTAGAGTTCTGAGAATCTGCAGATTCATACCGAGTGTCTTTATATATGTTAATATTGAGTGATGAGCTTAGTTTATTATTATCTTATTATGTGTTTCGTGAAGATTAATACTAGGGACATGTAATCTGGGAAGTTGCATAGGATTACAAAAAGATGTGAAATAAAAACTCTTTTAAGGATTACGAAAACTTCATGCAATTAATTAATTAAGCCTGCAATTACGTAAAAAATAGGATTGACAGAATTTTCGAATCCTAAAAACTCAATGGTCTATCCCCAAAATAACTGATAAAATTTTCCACAAAGGTTTATCAAGTCCAAACAATATCATTTGCAAAGTTTAGTGTTGTGTGATAAGGGGTTAGGCCCTTAATTTCAGTAATAATTACGGGATGACCAATTCAACAAACGTATTAAAAATAACACTGACACTTGCAAGTAAATAATAATAATGTAATATTGTTCGAGTTTAGTTTGTTCTTTTGTTCAGTTATTGTTTTTTGAATAAAACAAACAATATCTGTTTTCGAAAAAACAAAACTTGGGAAAACAATTTGCGCCAGAGCAGTTAATAAGTGTTCCAAGGAAGCTTCATTACTCAAAATGTCAGTTTGGTTATGAGGGAATATAAGCGGTAAGCTGGGTGTCAAAAGTAGTTCCATGGCCTCAAACTGAGCTTAGTTGGTCACGAGTAGTTCCATGGCCTCAAACATATTTCCTTTGGAATTTTTGGTTATGTATTTTTGGAGCAGCCACTTTTTTATTTCAGAACCCCTTCAAAAATGCTTACAGAGGAGGTGGAACGAATTAAGTCACCTCTGCCATGTAATCGGAGGTTACGGAATCTTCAAAATGAAGATTCCATGAGTTTGAATACATAATGTAGTAGACTAAAATTACTGATTGAATTTTTCAATTTTGTTACCCCCATAAAATACATCCTTCAAAACCGTTTCAATAAATTATTGTTGTGCACCCCTGTGTACGACATGACCAGAGGTGTGGAAAATACATGAAATTTATTATTAAAATACAAAATACAAATACATTTCCAGAAACATTAAAATGCAAACATAAAATACAGATACTAGGAACAACTTAGTTAAGATACAAAATAAAATACAAATATCCGTAGGAATTTTTCCAAGATGCAAGATAAAATACTTTGCCTCCAACAAAAACGAAAATACGAAATGAAAATACCGTATTTGAAATGCAAAGTACATATAGAAAATACTTTCAAATTGACCTCAAAATATACGTCTGAGATGTAATTGTATTCTCTCAAGCACAGTATCTTGGACAATTTAAAGAAATAATTAGGTTTCCGAAAATTATTCAGGAAACGTAAGGTAACAGGCACGCGATTAGAGTTTAGAGTTGTTCATCTTTCATGTGTGTAGATCAAAGTAAATAACATGATCCTATACATACAAAATATTTTTCCTTAAAACGAATAATCTTATAACTCCTGGTAACTTATCACTGATTTTATGTTGGCGTCACTAATTTTGTTATGACCCCACATACCTACATACAATGAATATAATGTATTTATCCAATAAGTAAGAGTTGCAACAAACCAAAACCGTTAAAGAATTGGTTTCAAAATGTTTCAAATAAGTGCTTTTATCTTTAAAATATTTGTTTGAACATGTGATACAGAAAACTTTGGCAGTTGCCAGGGCTATGTATTTTGAAATTGTATTTTGTATTTGGAAAACGGGATGGATACCGTTACAAGATAAATAAATACAAAATATCATAACGTTCGTTGATCTTGAAAATACGAAGTACAAAATACAGTAGAAATGTTGGTGCTGACAAAATACAAAATATTTTGAAACATTTACGGCGAGAAAAATACCAAATACAAGATACGGAATGTATTTCAAATACTATTTTAAATACAATATTTCAAGAAATTCCACACCTCTGGACATGACAGAAAAAATGATTTTTGTAACTCACATATCAAAAATCAGTAAAAGTGGGAAGACATAAATATATGCCAAATGAAAGATTGGAGTTCTTACGTATAAAATTCCAATTAATTCACCTAAATTCACCAATATAAAAAAAATATTAGTAGCGGTTCATTTTCTATAACAGCTGGGGTATGTCGATTGAAAATGCAGGTTTTGCCCGCCAAGCTGAAAATGGCTGCCCATATACC
The DNA here is from genome assembly GCA_947179485.1 of Allacma fusca. Classification (NCBI taxonomy): domain Eukaryota; kingdom Metazoa; phylum Arthropoda; class Collembola; order Symphypleona; family Sminthuridae; genus Allacma; species Allacma fusca. The sequence goes on along the minus strand of OX359250.1, from coordinate 18,580,044 downwards.
CAATTTTTGGGGAACGTGGGCAGCTTTTTAAAATGCCTTGCTTGTGGGCATTTTCATGGTTCAATTTCCTTGTGATAGTAAGTAATAGTTTTCTGAACAAAATTGAATCACTAGCTTACATTCAGAATATTCATCCAAATGTACACACATTGCAGGAAATCCACAAATGTGAATGTCTGATTATTTGCATGCTCGTAAATATTAATTGCAAAAACAATCGCAGCCAAATCAATTTAATTTCTATGACTTCATGTGGTGTAATTTACCACTCTTAATAAATTTTACATATGTATCACTCAAGGGCAGTTAAAAATATTATTTTCTTTTGAATTTTGAACCCGCAATGATGACAAGTTTGAACCCGTGAAAATCTCTGAGGCTAAGGAATCAGTCAAATTTTCAATATTGTTTTTGCAGTTTTGCAGAAAAAATGTCTGTATTGATCCAAATTTCAACAGAAAACATGTCTCTGATCGCCCATCAGTAACATGCATACCTACATGTATTGGTGTATGTACATACATATTTCCAAGTTGTGGGAATTTCATTTTACGCCGTCTGTAGTTTGAAAAATAGTAGCTAGAATAATTTAATTATATAAGCATAGCCATATCATGCACAGGTGTTTTACAAATATGACCTTCGACATCCAAGCGCATTTCATCTAAACGGTTTCAGTCGACAACATATTGACATTAATCTATTGTAAAATTTATTAAAAGCAGTATTTTGTACACTTCTATTCCACTTTGGCCTATTTGGCTAATTTTTAGAACCTCAACGTAGACCACCAGTGAATTTAAAATTCAAACAATAAAAATTAACACATATATGTAACTCTTATGAATATCTATTATTGAGACGCATAACACAAAATAGCAACGAAAATACCCACCAAGGATTTTCCTGCAAAATTGCCAAAAAAAATTCCAATCAGTGACCGAATTGTATAAATTGTTATTTTTTCCACGATTTTGTCCAAAATACCCTCAAATGAAAATACCCTTGCCCAATATGCCATACTCTGCCGTTCTCACCCTGAAACGAAATTAGACGCCAGAAATTCGACATACTAAAGATCTTTGGCAACTAAATCACAGAATAATTTGATTTTTGTGCAACTAGATTTGAGCTATAATTTGTTTCTTTTTGTTTATTCGCTATGGCTGACGAAGAATTAATTGTATTACATTTTAATTTAGCATAGTTACTCGGGATGTTGATTTTATTCTATGGAGCAGCACAAGAAATGGGTTGTGTACATATTGTTACGTTTGAACATTTCTGACTCTTAGCTCCTACGTGAGAGTAAATGTCAACGCAGATTCTCAAGTCCGAAACAATTAGGGTAACCGGATACTGCATCAGAATTTCTAGGAGAATATGAGATTTAATGGCCGTGATCTTATTTAGAGATCACTGGAAAAATTGCATGAAATCGAGGGAATGTTTGTAAATAATTCCGAATGGCCGTCATCTCCTTCAGATGACTAGAGAGGCACTTCAGAGTCAGTTGTAAGCTAACAATTGCAGACTGGGAGCTCTCATCATCAACATCTTATTCCATCCGCAAGGCAGTATGGATCGTCCATTCTTAGAATGTACAGGAAAACATACACGCCTGAGAATCCTATACATCCCGAAGATACCCGCATCCAAGGAGGTCTAATTATTAAGAGCGTTGTCATAATCTTTGTAGTTAGTCACTCTCATTTGAATAAAGCCAAGTGTGATCTACCGTAAGTTACCCATGGAATCCCATCTCAATGCACTGATTGCAAACAACTCACCGAAAAGGCAATCCCGCCTCTAAACCCAAAGTTCCTGGGCTACATTTATCCATCCCGGAGTACAAATCTAATAATATCTCACAATTAAAGAAGAAACTGCTCCTGTTAAAAATCCCTTTACTTACGTACGACATATTATCATAATAACATTATTCCAAGAAAAAACCATACTTTGATGCATTACCATCGTCACTGCAAACGGAAGTATTGACGTAGATCAATGAGGTAACTTTCAATCAGAAATCAAAACAAACGTTCCTACGATACATGTGAATTTAAAATTATCAAGGTTCCTTGGAAAGATGATGTAAAGGAGACATGATTAAAATTATTAATAAGAAAAAGTAAAAACAGAAAACAGTTGCTTTGAAATCCTTGTAACTTGAAAAGAAAAGCACCAAACAAAAACTCCACTCTCACAATTAGTTTTGGTTTGATATGCTCACTGGAAATTCAGTAATGTAGCGCAAAAAGCGTTTATTGTGGACATTAACATAGTGCACTTCCGGGCCTGATGCAAAACCGGATTCTGACGGCACATTAACATACTTAGAAGAAACCGTCATCCGCCATGGTAGTATATCCAAAGGTGTCCGCCTATCCTACATATAGACCTATTTGTAGGCTATTTATAGGGTGCCAAGATTTTATTGAAAAGGTTTGTAGACAAAATAGGGAGCATGAATACACACTTAAAACCTAGCCTACAAACTAAGTAGGCTCAGCCATCGTAGAATTATAGCATATGTAGGCTACTAAAATATTTCATTTTCATTTAAAAGCATTTAGAACGGGTAAAATGAAAATTAATCTACGTCTGGTACTTCCAGATTGCATGTTTTATGGTGCTATCAAGATCGCACCGTTCGTTCGATCTTGCCTTAAAATGCACTGAAACCTCGCCAAAATTTAAAGTTGTAATATTCGGTACAGTGAAAACTCAGTATAAACTCGACAGTTTGGGTAAAATTTTGCGCTTGAACACAATTCGAACTTCAAACCGGATTTATTGAGATACAAATGTTGTACGTCAGCTAATCGATTTCAGTTGTCACAATTGCCTTGTTTAACTGACTTTGGAAATTGTTTCATGTGGCATATAATTTGTGAAATTTTAGTTGCAACATCCCTTTTGAAAAAGACATCCCAGTTGTAAAACTTGGTCACGATTTTCGGTGCAAACCAAGGCGAAATCGACAAGCTGTTCTGTTCTTAGGGACTTTGGCCAAGGTGACTAAACTCAAACTATATTTCATTCCGACCCCATTGACTTGAGCCAGGGCGTTTAATAATAATTAGAGACTCATAGAATGCCCTTAAATATTCCGTCGATAACGAAAAGCATATATTGTATGTAGGAAGGGTGTAGAATACGTTGAACTGATTTGTCAATGATGGCTTATATGCAGGCTTCGTACTCAGGATGTAGGATAGGCTAATCTATTCGACCGTTAAAATGTAGGCATATATATAGGCTCATTCGAAATTTTAAATACAGGAAGGATAATGGATAGGCTGAGTCATTTGGACACCTTTGCCTTAAAGTTTCAATGGTAATGTTTCGTATTTGCTAATTGTGAGCAAGTTAAACCGCATGAAGATAAAATAATCACTGAACAATCCTACTAAAAGTGAAGGGAAATCCATTACAAAAATAGTTTTGAACCTTTCGAAGAATGACAGAATAATTTCTCCAAATAATCATTCAATAGAAGTAGGACGGAAGGATATGCGGGCATCACCCGCTTAGATAGTATAGATGGCTTACGTGTTCGTTGCTGCTTGAAGTAATAAAATTATCCTAGCTTTACCCAGAAGTTGTCTCCACTGAAGCCGCCAACTTTTATTTGTACCTCAAAGAGTTTTGCAACTAATTAGGAGGAACAGATAATGAATTATGACTATTTAAAAATATTTCATAGTAACCTGCAAATTAAATCTCATGTAAAATCTAATGTAATCCGTAAATCAAAAGGATTTTTATTTTGCGGATGAGTCATGCATTGGATAAGAAATTCAGTACTTGATTCTACATGTCTCATTAATTAATAATAGTCAATATATAGCTTACTGGCTCATGGGTTTTTAATAGTTTCATTAGTGTCCCCTAAAATTTTAAATTATTTGAAATCGCCCTCTTATTTAGATATTTAAAAGTTAGCGATAACAATTAGTTTTGCTACCTTTTGCTCATTATGACTGCTCGATAAATTCAACTTCATTTTTTCTGAATTACAAGACTAATAGTTTCGTGAACCTTAAGACAGGCTACATAGAACGTTAGAACCGATACACAAAAATTATCAAAGTCCTGCCGAGTGTGCACATCTGCAATAATTGCAAATAAATTCAATCAATAAAATATGTTTTCGCTCATAAAATTCTAGAAAAAAAAGAAACAATTTTGCTCGACTTCATCTGGAGCTTTAAAACATATTGCAGTTTTATAATAACCTTATAGTAATTATGACACACTGTCCCTTAATTTTAACGTTGTTAGACCTCTTAATCAATTTTGAACCGTAAGTGAAGTAAAGCAAGCGACTGAAATAATTCCAAAGGTTTCCTGTACAAAAAATGTTAGTTAACATAATCTGATTCTTTATTCATTTGGGTATGCAAGAATCACTTTTAATATGTGGATAAAACTTCCATTCAAATATTACAGTAATTACATTAAAAGAGATCACACTAAGGTGTGACGGCTGGCACAGCTTTCTCACAGTTTTTTACAGATTTTGGAAGGCAAGAACTGCTGAAATAAATCCGACAAACAAAATCGATGAGGACATGATTATTTTGTTCCCTGGACTGCAGTACCGATTTTCATCAGATTTAAACTTCTCGTTGCAAGCACAATGATAACCCTTAGGGCTTCCATGCTTATCGAAACTCTCGTCTTTGTGAGCATTTTCAACACAGGGGGGACCGCTGTCATGTGAAATTGTCTCGTAAAAAGATTCTGCCAGGATTTGACATTGGCATGATCCCTTATTAAAAGTCATGGAGGTTTTAGCACAGTCACAAATAGATTCCTTACAAGAGAGAAAAGTGTCCTTCTTATAGGCCAGGCAGTCCTCGCTAGTTTTACATGGACTTTTGTAAGGACATGATTCTTCTCCCCCAACACTTCCAACAACGGTGGAGAGAATACACAGTCCCAGGAAATAGGCAGTCACCAGTCGGAGTGAATAAATAAATTCCATTGTAGTAAACCTGGAAGTTTTTAATTCAGCTGTAGAATATTCGGATGAAGAATAAATTCTGATGGAAATACTGGAATAATTTTCTCTTACCTCGGTTTTTATTCCCTTCCAAGGTCCAGTCACGTACTGCAATGAATTTATAATTCAGGCTGTCCCTGTGGTATTTTCATGAATGATAAAGTTCAAATACTGACTACTGTAGCTTTGACGTTTTACTAAAAGCAGGGATTTACTATTTACTCATTTCCGTCTATGATTCATCATGACCACACAGCTAGTTCCTATGAATTGTATTCCAACCAGAATGCTTACATCGAAAACAAAACCACTTCCAGTACAGAAAATACGTTGCTAGAAGTTAGACAAAATCGTAGTCACTTGAAATCCTTCTGCATTCTGTCACGTAGACAGAAACAACTAAAACCACATTTGAGGCTACAAATCAAATTATATATTTACGGACCTCGAAAGTTCTTCAACAGCAGTAAATGTTGGAAATTATGACACATGCCTGCAATTTTTTTAAAGAATTTTTGCTGCTTTTGTTTTTTGCAAAAAAAAAAAGTTTATTCTGTAATAATTGCTTTTGTCAAAACCCTTCGGGTTACTAGTTCCGCGTGAAATTTTATTTTGAATGGTTTGCATGCCTCCCTTGTACAGAAAATTTTAAGATGAATTGAATTTGAATATTTTTCTCAACTACAGCCGAGTTCTGGCACTAAAGTGTTATTTCATGCACAGGCTTTACAGCTTCCATTATTTTCATATACAATATTTTGAACATGTGTTTTCAGTATTCTGAAACCGTCTTACATTAATTGTTTGTCATGTAATACTCCGAAGTAATTTCAAAGCTTAATTCATTAATAATGTGTTACGTTGGTGAAGAGTCATATCAGAATTGCTCATCCAACTTGTCTAGAATGTTTAGGTACTTTTGTTTTGGTTGGTGGTAACAGTGACAAGCTGAAAAGGAAAACCTTCGTCTTTTCATGTTTCCTACTCGTTCATGTAAGATTTTATTATGAAAAGGAAATATCCTGTAATTTATGTATTATTCACGCTTCACTTAATTTCCTGGTCCGAAGGTTTTTTATTTGGTAATAATAGCGAATTAAATACGCAAGCTTGTAAATGCGTCTATGATGCAAAAAAAAAGTCTTTTCTGCAGACAGAAAAATGACTCATACGGTTTAGAAAACCAAAATGTACTTCCCATGACTCCTAGCCTTTTTCTTTTATTTGACACAATTGCAATTAAAAAGCAATTTATACCCAAGGATACCATTTGGAATTTGCTACGTAAATTATTTTCCAATTTCAAATATCCATAAATTTTTGGCGTGCCGAGTATTACCCAAACTACGTGCGGATTTTTAATGGAAGACACAAATATATAATTATTATCTAAGTATCTTCCTGTACTTCCACAAAAGTACCTTGATCCACATGTCGAATTTGGGATTCACGTCGTTCTGCAGACACATCCATCATTTATTATGTCTGAGGTATTTGCCTGTCGAGGATGCATGTGCCTGCAATTTAGTTCCTGTCAAGATGCACTTGATGCTATCAAGTTGAATGGAGCTCCGTTCACAACCCAGCGTAGTATCTCCAAACGAGGAGAGCGCATATTGTATCAAAATTGTCAATTTTATTTCATACATGTATAAAAAATGCTCAGGTTTTTATTATTTAGGCAAAATTAAGAGTACCACTTTTATTTTCCTTAAATCTCTTCCACAACTCACAATAATCTTAACAATAATAATTGTTACTTGAATGCGGAACAGCAACAAAAAAATCAGCCCCTAGCTGAAGACATGTTATGGCAGGAATTTATGCATAGGTAATGTAAAATTAATATGTATGAGGAGTAGTAATGACAGAGCTATAAAAATATTGTGCGGTGATTCAGTATATTTAACTGAATGAACAATGCCCCTTGATTCTTTTACTCGCGATATAGTTGCTCTTTTTTTTTTTTTTTGAAACTAACTTGAATATCCTAATTACAATATTTCACTTGAGGCTATAACACCTATCCTTTAAATGCACTTACACGTTTTTGATTGTTATGTTAATACATCCCCAACTTTCAGCCTAAATTATGTACACATTCCTTTGAAAATGTGTGACACTGCTTCCTTTATAAAATACAAAATAGCGTTGCAAAGCAAGTTCCGAACGACGTCACTTCTTAGGGTCTATAGATTGTAAATCAAATACAAAAGAAAAATCAGACTTGACAAGTACCTTATAACGTCTTTAAAAATACAATATAATAACAAACCAAATGTGGACAAATAATGAGTTACAGAAACAAAAAAAAATTGCATTGCAAAATAACAATTTACTTAAATAAAAATACTAACAAGGGCTAATTTCCTCTTAAACTACGGACCCTACTCATGTACGGCCAACACACGGATAGGACGAGGAGGCTTATAATTATGAAAGTCTGAGATTTCAATGAGTCTTTACTGCTGGTCCTAGGATTTGAATTGGCACTTGAGAATGGAAAGGAAACAACTCCATTCATTGAGTTGGGATTTTGGGAATTGTCCTTATTCCCTTCCTCTCCATATTTCGGATGATTGGGGTGATTGGCATTAAAGTTCCCATGTACTCTGGAGTTACTCATTGATGCACATTTCCTTTCGGAGGTTGATCTGTACCCGGAACTACAACGACACCGACCGAATTTTTCTTCCAAGGAGGGCTGACAGAAAGAATTCTCACCACACTGGAGCTCTAACTTGATAGCATCCGTCGGCTCCACAGCATCACACTTCTCCCCAATGTAACTCACGCACATGCTTTTGCTCTGTTCATAGTACATACTGTTAATGCACTGACAAATATTATTCAGACAAAGTAGGGCTGATCTGGGGTAATCTCCACAGTCATCAAAATTGAAGCACTGCTCGTTCAAAGCTCGTCCTTTCCCATCTACCCCCGGCACAACCCATGCCTGGTACAATGCAAACACAAGAAGCCAACTTCGCTGGAGTATCATTTCCTGTAAAAAGAATAATAATAATTGAAAGTAGGCTAAATTAGAGTTCAATGAATTGTAAAATAAAAGTTAAACACTTATAAGAAAATTTTCTCCCGACAGAAACTTCAACAGCTTCATAAATATAAGATTTACAAAAAAAATGCCGGAATACAAAAAAAAAATCTACACACTTCTCCTGAGCCAAAGAAGACCACCATTGACGTCATACTGATCTGGAAATTTCGTGAAACCGGCTAAACGTTCTACGTTACATCAACTCTCAACTCCCACCGATTTTTTGTGCGTATCTATAAAAACCGACTTCGGTTTTTTTTTGCGTACACGAAACTGCGACAGTAGCTCAGCTGAGAGACGGAAATAGGCTGAATGTGCGTCACGCAAAATAATTTATGTCTGTACATTGCACTCAAAAGTGCGTATAGTAGGAATAACGTGAACCCTTAACCTATCACGTAAGCAAAAGTTACAAACACCCGGACGGTGAGAGGGTCAAATTTAAAAAAAAAAAAAAATGTGTAGTTTAAAAATTGTGGGGAAATTGTGAAGGAAAGAAACGAAAAATTGTTGTTACTTTAAACAGTGGTTAAAGTGGAATAAAAGTTGAGGACTTACTGTAACTATGATTGAACTCGGGATGCGTCTTCACATCTTCTATTACTTGTATCTATCTGCTTGTCCTTCTCACACAATTATGCTTTCTTAAATTTCCCTTTCTTTCTTGATCTGAGTCAAAGGCACAAGGTCAACTGATTGAAAAAGGACAAAAATGGCACAGATTAAATAAGTACGGAGGTCTGTGTCTTGTGAAGAGTCTCTCAACGTCACGACTTTTTGAGCTCTTCTTCTCCACAGGAAATAACTGACTAAGTTGACATATCAAATTGCGATTCCACTCTGACACTCCAAGTGTGCTTTCCTATACGCGTCAACTGCGTTACTGCGTACACTGACTCAGTGGGTCTCTGTCTTGTATACTTACAAATATCCTGCCACGACGGGAACTCTTAAAGTTTTCGTGTAAAAAGGGTGAGGGACATACTCAGTTTAAAAATCATAAGCCTTTCGGCATCACACAGGACTCTCTCTCTCTCTCTCTCTCTCTCTCTGTGAGCATCAAATTCCTCTGTATTACTTACTTAGTGTCTTTTCTTATTACAACTGAGTGAGTGTAAACTACGTCGGTTCACACTCTCCTCAAGCGGACAAAGATTAAGCAAATCTTGAGGGTACAAATCCACCGGAAATATCACATTTCATTGGGAACCCACTATACTGTATAGATACTTGCGAGAATTTGCAATGTCAAAGCTCAACAGCTGTGAGGAGGATAGCTCTTTTTTTTTTGAATGGTCTTTTTATCAAAAAATATTGGGAATATTTGCAATCAAAGGTCCATTACCAATAATTCCTGTCACTCTACGCCAGGCACATAAATTTAAGTGTTTACCGTTTACAACTCCTTCACTGGGACTGACATTCAGGGGTGGCTATATTCCCCTATAACAATAGGCATTGTTGGTCCAATCTGTCAACCTTCACTAATAATTTTTATAAAAGGACCAATACTGTATATAGTCAATACCTCAGAAGAACCCGAAGGGAACTCAATGAAAGAGATCTCGCTCACACTCCCAATTGGAACAAATTTTTCTAATTTATGACTTCACCTACAAGCCTTCCTTTACAGTCTGAAAGACTAAATTAGCTTCGAAGGACCAATACATAAAATAAAAATGTTACCTTCTGTAATAATAATAATTATTATTATTGAATGGGCTCTGAAATGACACTAAACCTCAAGTTTTTGTGGAAGCCACAGAGAGAAAAGTTTTTCCTTCTGTCAGTTGACTCCTTCCTTTAGTAACTCTTTCTGTTAAGTGTGAGTGTACATTATATTATGGAGTCAGACAGCTCTACATGGACCAGATACAATGATAAGTAAAGGAAACATTGTGTGAGGAAGCCGAGCTTATTCAAGAATTATTATTGAATGTATAGTAAAACATTTTGAAGCCCTAGTGACTATCAATATTTGTTTAAGAGAATAACGTGTCAAACTTAATTTTCCATGTTTTTTTTTCTCACTCTTAGATGATGATGACCTGCTTGGGAGGAAAATAGTAATATCTGGAAAGGATTTTTTTTTTTTAGAGTAAAGGGCAATTAAATATATACTGATAATTTTCAATTCCAGAAGTTGGAAAATAATAATAGGGAATAGAGTAGTAGGTATTGATAAGATGGAGCAAGAGAACTTACACCAATCAAAATGTTCGGCTGCTGCCGATATGAGACACTTGAACGTGTGTGCTTCCTTGCTTACTTTTAGATTGGAGAGAGAAGAAAAAGGAGAGGCATAACAGAGAGTATTTCATCAGAAGAGTCAATAAGGCAGTCAAGCGGCCGGGAGCAACAAGGGAGTCAATATTCAGACAGCTCCATATACACAAGCAACACACACATGTATCTACAGGAAAAGGGGAATGCATTATTGTAAATTTGTAAATTATTTCTCTGCTTCACGAGACGATGGTTTGTTGACTGTCTGTATGTAGCTTCAATCCTAGGCCTTCCCTCAATACTTATATATAAGAAGAGACCAGGGCCAGAAGAGCAGTTTAAAGAGAGTTCATCTACGGCGGCAAGCATTCGTCTGTATAGACAGAGAACAACCACACAGAGGATTGATATGCAAAGTAGCATGAAGGAACACTAATCGTGCATATATTTTTAGAAATGGAGTTGAATTGTAATGAAAATGAACTCGAGAATTAATAACGGAGAAACGTGGTTTTGAGCTTCATATTTATTCTATAGGAGGATCCCTATGACTGTTGTGATGCATCAACTTATGCAGCTCTCTCGGGGAGCTTCTGTGTATCTATAGAAATTCCGTCAGTCATTGTCAGACCAGAGCAGAGCAGATATATAATATGGATTTGAAAAACATCCCAAGTCCAAGCCTTGTTGTATACTCCAATTTTTGCAAGGGAAAATTATATGAATGAGCATTTCAATTTACAACTCACTCTCGGATTCTCTCTGCTACAGGATCTTTGGGAGTGTGCGAGAGTTCAAACTTGTACAAACAACTTATCATTACAATGAAAAACTTACATTTTTCTCCTGGTCCTGTACTTATACATAATTACTTACAACTTACAATCCTCCAATAACATCACGGGCAGTGACAGTGTGACAGAGCCAAGGCAACAACTCCTACATGCATGGATTAATACAATAGTACAAGCGGAAGCTAACAATTATTTAAAAAATAAATTTATGTATCTTCATAATATACTTACTCTTACGACTTAATCAAGTTCTGCCTTTAAATAACATGATAAGTACAAGCTGTCCGAACGTTCATAAATCCATCAGGGCTCAAATCTAAAAAAAAAAAAACTTCCAGACAGGGTAAAGGGAAATAAATATTAATATAAGGGAATGAAAATGACTCGGAGGCTTGTTTTCCTTGGAACAAACATATAGTAATAGATATACTATTTTTGTGTGTGTGTGTGTGAAGGGACACATATTAAAAATGAATCTGGTCAACTGAAGCTTCTCCACCGTCCAGGAATTATTGTTGACTTTGGAATGATAGACTTGGGCACGTCATAAGGCTGGGCAAGTTGTAGTAGCGTCTCTGAATTGGTGTCCGAAGGGTTCCGATATTTACATATTGTATGCATGGACTTGATATATACTTGTATGAACTTTCTTTAAGGTTCTTGCCTTATCAGAATTTGAAATTTTACTCTGTAGTGAATCATCCTTGTCAATTCTTGTCCCTCCAGATTTGGTGGAAGTAGTAATTACAGTAGTGTGTATGGGGCTGTGTGGTGTATGCGCGAATAAATAAATAATTTAATTTATAAACGCTCCCCATCCCCCGACGTGTCGTCCTTGGTTTTATTTATTTGTTAGAGCTTGAACTTTTGGAAGGAGAGGTTAATCAGTGTTAAAACTAAGGTATCGTCAAATTTAAATCCATATAAAGATAAGGAGAAGGGATTATTGTGGGTCCACGGTTTTTACACTAATCTATTCAAATGATACTTATCTTCCTGACAGGGACACTCTGCAGCCTGGTTCATCTTTTTTGGGTGTACTTTGAGAACAATCACTTGTCTATGACTCATTTTTATATTTCTTAGACTGTCCCATTGAACCATCCTCCCTGCGTCCTGTTTATTGTATTTACAACAGTTCCTATGTATGATGCTCCGTTTATACAGAACGGTGATGGGCATGGAAATGACTCTCTGAATCAACTGGAGACTCCTTTACAGACAGAGACGTATACATAGTTCTTTTTTTGTATATATATTTTCTATTAGAATTCAAAGTTGCAGGAGCAAGAGCCTACAAGAAATTTTGATTCATTTGAATTGACTCACTTGTTTACGTTATCTGTTTATGTTAAATTAGACCTATTTTCTTAGCACAATTTCTTATATTCATCATTTTGACATGAGCTGTCACACTTTCTATGTTACTGCTCAAGGGAGTGCACTACAAACAACATATCCTAGTCCCAATGAAGCTTCGTCTCCAAATCATGCTGTGTCAACGAAATGGATGAATCTTGGGCTTCTTCTTCTTCTTCTTCTTCTTCTTCTTCTTCTTCTTCTTCTTCTTCTTCTTCTACTTCTTGGTGTTGGAGTTCAGCTGAATATAGAACCCTGTAAGTCTAAATGAGGTTTTATTTTGGTCTGTGACTGTACTTAAAGAAGACACATTACGTCAGCCTTTTTTATCCCTCTCTTCTCTCCAGTATAGCGAGACAATCATCGCTTGTAACTTCCATTCGCTAAGATCATCATCGGATTGTAGTTACACAGTCAAACCAATCTCTATTCCTACGTTTTTATTGTGATCATCCAGAGCGACGGGTTGTTTGAATTAAAAATAAAATCTCACCCTTTTTCAAACCCGGCCTCGTAAACCTTGAGTTGAGTGAAATCTTACAGGAGGAATACTGTAAGTACGAACGTTAATGTGATATTAATTGTCAGGGGGTTTGCATAAGATGCAACAATTGATTTTGTAACTTGGGATAATAAGACCATTATCTTTTTCATAATTGATTTCAGCCCTCTTCAAAAGCTAATTTGCGATGAGCTATTTCCCTACGCTGCACTTCAACTCATTTTCATACAAATAGTAAAAGACGCTGATGACGGCGGCACTTGCACTCTTTATCTCCATAAAATGCTTTCGTTCATAAATTATGCAAAAACAGTTGGTTGAGCACAGCCGATTGCCTTTTAACGCCTGATGCCGTGGTTTGTATGCAGACAGACTCGTGAATAATTGTCAATATTTTTGTGCATATGGGATCCATTGTAAGGGAGATACTCAAATATTACGTGTTATCAAAATCTGACGAAGAGATTCCACACTGCCCTAGTTTAATAGCAATAGACATCACAATTTATTAAAGTATACTCATAAATATTTATGGAGCAGTATAGCGAAAGAGTTTCCCAAAGGTCTTCAAAGTGATTGAACTGGATCAGATTCTTGAGGGATTTGTGTACAGTAAGACAGCAGTCAGGGTGGCCCAAGACCCCCCTCATATTCTCTGACCCCTTTGCTTTACGAAATATTATAAAATTTGTAGTTTACTAAAAGATAAAAATTATTGCACTTATCATGGGAGTAGGTTCTGCTTGCGCTTTAATCCACCTGCTTGTGCAGAGTCAAGGAGTCTGTAGCCAATTAAATATTGAGGAGCGAGGTGTAAACAATTTTTATCCCAAAGTCCAAAGTCATCTTAATTCAAGGATAGTGTCATTCTTGGGATTTTTTGAAGGGATGGTTGAACAATAACTGTAGCATTTAGTAAATAAATTAAGGGAAATAAATTTTAAAAAAATAAATAGAAGCTAAGCTTACATCAGACGAAGATTCTCCTGAAAGTTCTGTGAATAATTTTGCCATTGCTTACTGAATGCATAATGATTTATAGGACGATCAGAGGAAGATTTTGCCCCTTGTCGGGATGATGACAACCCGTGCAAAAATCTCAACAATCTAATTGGCTTTAATGAGTCTTATTCAACTAAGTAAGCTGAGTGTGCAGAAGAGTATGGGGCCCATCAAAAGTTGAATAATCTTTTGGTTGAAAGTATTCCGTCAACTGCCTTTAGCTGGGTTTTACTAATTGTCTATTAGAGTAATAAATAAACATGAATGCAAACACAGAGAGAATGACTTTATTTGAATGTGTAATGTTGAAAGCGTGTGTAATGGTCAAAATTAGCTCCCCTTCAATCCTTGTACTTGTTTCTTTTTCTTTACAGATAGACACGAACAGTGTGACTCTCTGTCTCTACAGTAAAAGCTTCTCTTCCCAATTAGAAGTGGAATTCGGTCAAAATTGCCCCAACTGAGAGGGAGATGAGTTGCAGGCTGAATCATTGATAATCAATTGAGTAAAAAATCTTGCAGATTGGAGGCTAAGAGTGAATTACTACAAAAATTAAAGGGCCAGCTTTAAAGCAATAAAATATGGAAAATATTTTATTCTTTTCGAATCACTAAATACAATATAGCATGTGAGGCTGAGACGAGCAGGAGAGTGGAATATGAATTAGAAAAGATACTCTCGCTAGTAGTAATAGTTTAAGTTCATTAATTTTTTCCCCCTTTGCAAAACCAATAAATACACAAGGACTTTCCAGCATGAAGTCTCAGCGAGACATGAAAACACAAGTTGACGTAACCCCTTCTGTTTACATACATATATGAAGCCTATATGCACATATTACCAATAGAGACAAAGGTGCTATCATTAACTCATGGCTTGAATGATTATGGGAAAATTTGTGTTAATCTTAACTTTAGGACCAAATTACAAGACAGATGTCGAAATTGACTGCAAGTTTCTAAATATTTATTCAAATAGAAAAGGAAAGGTGACGTGTAAAAACAATGTCTTGGAATTCTCTCCTATAGTGGTGGCCATTCGATTTGAGAGAGTTGGAATGGTGACTTAAAACCTGCCCTACACTAACTTCTTATATCATCATGAAGTGCCTCCTCTGGTTTGTTTTTGGTTTGAATTTCTTTTTATCCTCAGGAAACGCCATCAATCTAAAATTCGGGGATCCCTGTTCCATCTCGGATGAGATCAACGGTTGTGATTTGCAGGCCGGACTCAGCTGCAACTCCAATACGGACAAGTGTGAGTGTGAGTTTACTTGGCAAGTCTTCGATATGGAGAGAGGGATTTGTTTGTCTCCTTTGGACCAAACCTGCAACAATGAAATCTTCCGATGTATTGAAAACGCGGAGTGCAAGGAGGATGAGCAATTGTTACCCATTTGTGTGTGTCAAGACGGGACTGTTCCCGTGGAGTCCTCCAGATATTGCCCATGGGGCATGATTGTTGCAGGTCACTCTGAGACTGGGACCTTTCGCATTTGTTGCTCAACCAACAATGTCAGAAACCCGGCTTATGTGCCAGAGCAAGTGAATGAAATTCAATGAACGCTCTCATCTCCGTTTTTACCCAACTGTTTTTTATTATTTTTTTTTCTTACGTCATCCTGTCACCATACAAAGATGCACGGTGCAACTTCCCTCTCTTAAGACTTGCATTTTCCATCCGGTTCTAATAATAAGTCCCAAATAAAGTGTTCTCGCAAACTCCAGTGTGACCTCTCGCAAACGTTAGAATGAATTTCATTTCAATTTTTTTCATTTAGATTTCACATAATTATAGATAGAATTCCAGTAGATTAGAGTATGTCTGCTGAGAAAAGTTGTGATATGTTTATTCAAAATAATGTGTAGATGTATAATTTTAACACTGTATTTTAATATTTTATTAATGAGACTGATATTAATGGTAATTAATACATTTGTAGTTGCTACTAACATTTTGTAGTCATAGTTAAATATGGGATTTTTATAGTAAGAATTAAACTAAGAACGTGAAATAGTAATTCTGTATATTAATTTGGTTTTATTTTTTCTAGAATTTGTCTACATTGAAAATAAAAGTCAGACTACAAAAACCCTCACATGTGATGCATTCTCCGACAAAGTCAGGGCTAACCAAGCTATGTATCTTCGGGCATTGGACTCAGTTTGAGCTATCCAATTTCCAGGGTTACTTCTATGACAGCTGGATCACAGATTCATCCGTAATTTGTAAGGCCCGACAGGGAAGGAATTAATGCAGGCTTGGGACAACGTTTATTTGCCAGTTCCTCTTCCAGGGTTATAGTACTTGCTACGTACTATTTTAACGCCATTGCCATCTATGGAACGGATGTCAAAATGTTTGGAAAATGTTATCTAAGGCTCAATTTACAGTACAATACACATAACTATCTGTAGGTAATACTTTATGACTTGGGCTAAGAATAAGTCAATGTGAGCAATTAATAAATAAGAAATTTCAGAGCCTGTAATGATGTCACTACTGCACTGGCGGAAATAAACTATTTTTAACTTAAAAATAAAAAATAACCTCGTACTTGATTCACGCCGACGTGTTAAAGGTTGCTATACCTTATTGTTGTAATAAACTTCCTGTGCACACACAAGTCTCTTTCAAACAAATCTTCATACATTATACATTCAATGCATTTCAAATTCAATACACTCAAATTCGGTATGTACATTTAAATTCAATACACTCAAATTCGGTATGTACATTTAAATTCAATACACTCAAATTCGGTATGTACATTTAAATTCAATACACTCAAATTCGGTATGTACATTTAAATTCAATACACTCAAATTCGGTATGTACATTTAAATTCAATACACTCAAATTCGGTATGTACATTTAAATTCAATACACTCAAATTCGGTATGTACATTTAAATTCAATACACTCAAATTCGGTATGTACATTTAAATTCAACACAATCAAAGGTCAGACATCCACATATCATTAGAATCTATTTTATCTCTATTTAATCTACGCGTTTGAAATTCCTTTACCCGCTATACAAACGTCTTTGGCAAAGTTGAATCCATTAAAAATCGTTCCTTCTTCGGAGATCATTTAGCAATTGTGTGCAAATTTTATGAACACGGTTCATTGCAAACCGAATCCGCGGCATTAATTGTCTCAAACCAGATATTTTTAAAGGTGCTAAATTATCAACATTCAGGCTTCCCTAACATAGCTTCCATTTTTATTCTGTAAAGACGATAGCTGAAAAATGTATTGTAATGACTCCCATGACCCAACTACATGTTAACTGAATTTCCACTTTATAATATTTTCAGAGAGCTCTATCTATTTCCCTTGCGGATAAAATATAAATGGGATTTATGAGACAGAGTAATTAGTAACTAATGTTATATGCAGGAACTTTAAAAAAAGTTAAATATGCTACGTTATTTTAATTTAAGATTCAATTTAAAGACGAGTTAAAATGACTTGTTCCGTGATCATTAGCAGGTAAGCATTTGACAAAAATTACAAATCGATAGGAAAAGTCTAATGGCTTATCATATGGATTCAGATTTGAATTATCCCCGAACAAAATCTTCTGGGTTCTTATTCTTACGGGTGCAATTAGCTTGCATTAGGTGTAATGTGCATTAAACTCCCAAACTGATGAGAGCCAACAAGGATCATTGAAAATAAAGTGATCGACTATCACCTATGTAAGTAGCTCACTTTGATTTTGAAAGCATTATTATGCAGCGAGATCCTTAGGCGAATTTAATTGACCTGCCCACTAGAATTCTAGTGAATTATACAGCAAGCGGGGCATTATGCATATGAAAGTAATTAGTTCATAATAAGTAAAAAGGCGTGAATAGTAACAATAATAAGTTTTTCCAGGGAACTTCTACAAGATGACGTTGTGTAATTAATATATGCATGTAATTATTTAGTCCACTTAAGAAAAAGGAAGACTTGCAGCACATCACTTTGGGGGGATGAGGTCATGCCAACAATTAGAGCCTTAATAATGTATACGTAGCAGGGATGAAATATCGGAAAAATAAAAATTCCGATTCCAATTACAATACCTGCTTAAATTTAAATTAGATTCCGATTCGAATTCGGATCTATCCAAATAATTAATTTTGAATTCCGATACCAATTAATTCAAATACTTTTAAATAATTCCGATTCCAATTCCGATTCTATGCATGTATGATGTAACCTGTAATTTATTGTTATTTTTGTCATTTTTAAGTCATTCGACCACGTCATTTAAACTGTTTGTTTACTCGAACAAACAACACGTTTTGCAGGGATTCCTCCGGTAGTCGACCTAGGTTATATATATATATATATAGGTTATAACGTAATGCAGAGAAAAGTCTTTCCACAGTAACCTAAGTTACTGGAATGCTCAAGATTATAGATGTTACTTGCTGGAGAATTTCAAAAAATTCTGAATCATTCCACCACTTGAACAAATTAATTCATTTGTCCCTTGTGCGGTCCAAAGTTGTTCCACAGAATACGTTGAAACATGTCTTTCATTTTTTTTTGTATTTCTTTTCTATTGTAGTTGTAGTAATCATAAACAAATGATTCTGCCTTTCTTTCCATTTTTATTACTACGATAAAGAACTATTTGTGAAAAAAACATGTAGAAGTGTAAAATGTAAAAGGTAAAGTTGCTGTGTAAAAGGTCGTAAAGGGCGCTTTATGGCTGTATAAAAATGGAATCGGAATTCTTTGGAATATCATTAAATTCTAATACCAATACTTACTTTCCGATTCCGATTAGAATTCCAATTCCTAATTTTGCAGTATTTTTAATTCCAATTCCGATTCTAATACTTTAAATTTTCCGATTCTTTTTCGATTCCGATTCCAATTTTCAACCCTGATACGTAGCCAAAGAGAGAAAAACACAAATATTAATGTAATTATTTTAGGTATAAACAAATGGATGGAATTATTACGTGAGTCAATAAAAAATATCTAGACTCACAACGTAGAAGAAAGAAATTCTCTCTTAAATGTAATTTAGCATTTAGTAATGAATGTAGTAAGTTAGAAGCATTCCTGGAAGAACATGCACAGGATTTGTGCCCCGCATGGGTACAAAAATGTTGTACCTGGACCTGAACCTGTACATGAATCACGGGTACACGAATTTCTCGAACCTGTACCCGCACCTGTACCTGAATACCTGGGTTCAATTTTCCTGAACCTGTACCTGTACTTAAACTAAATCCGGAGTACCTGTACCTGAAAAGTATCTGTACCCAAAAAGTGCCCAAAAATGTACCTGTACCCGGGTATATTTTAAAAGTACCTGAACCTACCCGGGTATTTTCGATTGTACTAATTTAAAGGATTTCCAAAGTAACATCACGATTTTATTTTCTAAAAAATATATTTTTTTTGGATTCAAACTCTACATTTTAATTTCTGTCAATCTTTGAGAAAAAAACATTTCCTGATCGTATCTCCACTCATTGATAAGAGTTTATGCATTAGACAATTTGGGCCATATGAGAAGGCTCGCTTTATCGGTACTCCATTCCAGACACTACTAAAAAATCTCCCGCCATTCGAGCGGGGTAATGCTGGGTAAATAACCTCGTCATCGTATATGGTGGAATTAATTTTCATGACTGAGCTCATACATATAAGTTTTAGTTTAACATGTTTCAAGGTTAAAAATTCTGATTTGTTTTAAACTCGACAACACCTTTGCATGTGTTACTTGGAAATAATTATTGACTAAAAAGTACCTGAATGTTCAGGTATTTTACATTCAGGTCCAGGTATTTACCCAGTGTGTACCCGTACCTGACGGGTTTATACCCAAAAGATTGATTTTTGTACCTGTACCCATACCTGAACCTGAATTTTTAGGTATCTAACGACTGAACCTGAACCTGTACCCAAACCGAATTGGTACAAAAGGGTTGTACCTGATGCGCACCTGTACCTGAACCTGTACCCTAATACCCGGGTAAATCCTGTACCCATGAGGGGCACTACACAGGATATTGGTGTCATGTATAAATCACTGGGCGTATCCACGGGAGAAAATTCGTCAACTTCTTCCTCTGAGCTTTATCGTCTATTCGAGAGTGTGGAAAGTTCCAGTTAAGAAAGTGGTTTTCTATTAAAATGTCATGCAATCGATTCCTGTTGGAAACCGCGATATCTCATTATTATTGAAGTTGATGTACGAAAACTTTGGGACTGCAATGATCCTTCTAGTAACGGTTATGCGTTTAAAGTTGAATAATTTCAATAGTCACTGCAAAGCAATTGGACCCTCTTGTGCCACACAACCATTCTGCCTAAATTATTTATGTAACGGCTTTGACAAGAAAAAAACTTCGGATGCAACGACCAAGCTCCGACTCTTACAGACTGGATGACTGATGAAGAACTTACCTTGATTGAATCTTTCCGTTTTAAGCGTTGTGCAATTCTGCCAAGTTCTGTAAGGCTTCAGCCAAGCTTCTGAACTGACAATGATATTCCAAAAGCACCTGGAAGAGCATTATTTGCTGAAGACAGTTTTAATTGTAAATTTAAAAAAGTACCGGCCAACTAACAAAAATTGCATACGATGAATCCGATAAAGGTTGTTGCAAGTTAAATTTTAGCAAATGGGTATGCAGCAATGAGGACTAGTGGAAAAATCATTGGATATAAATGGGAAAATTATAAGATCAGTAATAAAGTATTTAGGAGTGATTTTTGGAGACGAAATTATTTTCAAACCGAATATCTTGATTAATAACTTGGACAAAATTTCCAAAAATTCATATCTAATTAATTAGCAATACTTGCGATCGTACATGTATTGTCAGGGTTGGGTTAAATAATAAAGAGGAGATAGAAGTGTGATCGAATATTAGTACAACAGTACTACAGTTTATTCGGAGAATAAAAGGAGGGAAAAAACAAAACAAAGACACCCACCGGTCTTGTTCAACGATAAAGATAGAGTGGTCCTTAATAATTATCTCCAATATGGAGAGACAGGCCTTCCTAATAATAGCAGTAGCTACCAGGGTGCCCAGATTATTCCATTCTCAAATCAGGACTCTTAACTGAGTTTTAAAAATTCACCCTTTCGAATCCCAAAGTTTACACTACAATTATAAACACAATAAGATAATGCTTTTTAACTTGTCGACCAGCCGACTATATTTTTTGTTAAATCTACAAGACGACGTTTTCCCCTGTTTCTTCGAGAATCTGCATAAAAATCCAACGTTCTAAAAACCTAAATGTTTCACTTCCAAGGGTCAAAGTATCTGAAAACAAATGGGAAAAACGTCACTGTATTTTATTGCTTAAATCTGATAATGTTGAAAATTAACATTCTTGAGATATTATTTCCTTTATCAAAGCTTCGACTGAAAATGGAGCTATAACATTTTGAACTAAAGCTGCAATTTTGTCCTAAAGTCAATGAAGCAGCTATACTTTTGAATCTTTTGAAACATTTTTCCATTAAACGAAAAATAAATTCCAAACTTCTGAAAGATTAAGGATGCTTTACTCCATAATATGCGGGGGCTAATTCGGCAGTTGAGGGTTTGCCACCACTTTGATTTTTAAATGATTGAAACAGACAAATTCATTTAGCGTGGTCAAGTATGCTTTTTGAAATTGGGGGTCGCACCCTTTGCACAACTTGCATCAAATCTACAGATGTTGCACCAAAAGCATTTGTCTCCTTTGGTGGTACACCTACTTTTCACACTGCAACGGTAAAGGGAACTATTCTTTGGCAATCCAAATATTTAATGAAGACAGTTTTTACCGATATTACCAATCAAAAAAGAAAACATCCAATTCAACGTTTAATACAGGCACACGTGCCTACGATGGATATCATAAGCAATTATTAATACCCACGGAAGAAAGAATTATTAATGCAGGGGTTAAGAAAAAGTGCAAAAAGGAATGCCAACAACACCCGGGGTTCCCAAGCGGTCACCCATCCAAGTACTAACCGGGCCCAACGTTGCTTAACTTCAGTGATCGGACGAGAACTGGTGCTTTCAACGTGGTATGGCCGTTGGCGAGTGAAGTCGCAAATCTTCATTTATTTGTTTTACTGCATCTAGTTGATTTAACTGTTAATGGTACTTGCAAGTGAACGCTGCAGAACTGTTCCGTACAACTGCAGTTTTGAACAGCACGAAATAAAAACGTTCAAAATTAAACAATTGTACATGCAGAGCAGCATTTAGATTTATATGTATTGTTTATTTAAGTATTATGAATCATAATTTATGATGCCATATCGCTTTGCCCCAAAATGCAACAAAGTGATATTTTTGGAAGCTATACTGCGAAATCAGGACTAAATTCAGGCTCATCAGGTCATCAGGTGACCTTGGGTCAAATCAGGACAGTCCTGATCAAATCATGACTTCTGGGAACCCTGGTAGCTACTAGCTACATTTTGTTAGCATTATTACTAACATCCTCTCTACTAAGTTGAAAGAGTGGGCCGTCTTCGTCTTCGTCTTCGTCTTGGTGTAATACGGATTTGAGATTCAAATTTCCGCGCGCTTTTTTTATTGGCTGAGCCAGCAATAACTGGCTAAATAAATTATTAAAATTATTTTTTTTAAATTAAAAAAAATATTAAAGCATTTTTTATTATTTTTTTTATTTATTGCGATTTTTCTTTTTCCTCTTTGAATAATTTTGCTCAAAAATGAAAAAAGGATGCTAAAAAGTCTTAAAAATTTGAAATTATGGAAAAAACGTTTTTACATTGTTTTTACGGATTTGAGATTCAAATTTAAGCGAGTTTTTTTTAATTTGCTGAGCCAGTAATACATAGCTGACTAAATAATTAATTATAAAAATTATTCTAAAAAAATTAAAAGCATTATACAGTAGCAAGGGCGGCGGTATTGCACGGGCAGCCGTCCACAACCAAGACGGTCCACTCTTTCAAATTAGAAATTAGCCTAATTATATAATGTCAAGTTTAATATTTTGTATAAATTACAAATCATTGCAATCCCAGTTTTCCCATCCACCTTGGTGGATGGCTTGAATGCTAGTATTTATTTAAAAAGAATTAAAATAGTAGATTTAAATTCAACAATTAAATAACTAAAATAAATATTTTAGTTAAATCAAACATGGCCAGTAGACTGCGGAGACGACAACAGAACTGACAATATGTTATAACATATACAGTCGGGTGACAAAAGATAGTTCGATTGGGCAATTTTTTAAAAACTGCTTTTTTTCGGACGTACAAACTCCAGAAATAGTACAGTACTAGCATGCAAGCCATCCACCAAGGTGGATGGGAAAAGTGGATTTGCAACGGTATGCAAATCATAAAAAATATTAAACTTAACAATATATAATTAGGGCGCTTTTACATATAAGACTGTTCTTCGTTTAAATACATGCAATGGATTAAACCTCTTATCCGTTTCGATCGGGTAAAATCTGTGACAGAAACCAGCTTCGTCGCTTATTAATAGCTTTCTATATCAATTTTTTTATTACTTTCCTTGCAAAGGTAAGTTAAATTAAAAATTTTGTTAAACCTATATGAATTTAAGGGGGCCCAACTCTGGTCCGATCAGAGTACAAAAAAATAATAAAGGCCCTTAGATTCCATGCACAAAGACCTTTGTATTTATTTGACTATTTATGTTATTAAAAGTTCCCCGTCACTGAACAATGTACTAATATTCACTGTTTTACATGCATTTCGTATGGCTTTTAAAGTAACTTTACTGTTGCATTGAGTTTATCTGTAGATACAATTAAACATCGAATGGAACTGGCATAGTAGCTAGATAAAAAACCTACTCTTAGGAAAACTAAAAGCATCCTACTATTTATTTTAGCAACATTACCACAGACTTTGGTCAAAATAGGATTAGCTGATTTTTAAAAACTGAAGCCTGTCCTTTTACTATATTTGAAGTCGTTACTCAAAGAATAAGCTTTAGAATTGCTCTCAAACTTTTCCGTGGCAGAAATGTTTTTTGAAAATATTTAAATGCTGTTTAGTAAATAGGTGCTGTACATGATGCTTATAAAATGGTAGTTAAATAATTTAAGCTGACAGAATGTTTGAAATTTTAAATTGCCCTTGTTTATATTCATTTTTGCTGGAACCCATTATTAAAATTATCAAACTTTTCAATTCCAAAAGATTGAGGAATACAAGCTCGAAAAATTTTGGAACGGAAGAGAAGTAACTTGCTGTATTGTCACACGATTTCTTAATATTCAAGTTCAATACTACAGCGGTAATAAAAGTTTAAAAAATAGACTTATTTTCCAGTTGGCACCAATCTTCATATTAGCGTACTGCTTGTGTGAGCAAGTAAAGACAAATAATAAAAATTTTAATTTCGTTAGTATACGTAATAAATCCATTTGAATCTTGTATAAAGTATGGGGTGCTCAATAACCTTTGCCCCTAAGTCTCTCCAAGTTCTAACCAAGCTTCACAGTTGAAGGCAGTATATTCTTGTACAAAATTTTATTCTGGATATGAAAAAAATAATTCGAAGCAATCAGCGAACGCAGACCATCAGTGTCACTTTTCAAGTCTTGTAGAACCTGAACTATCAATATGAACCTGAACTATACTTCATGCAATTCAATTAATTTGTCATAGTTTTTCGGAAATTTCTAAGAAAAAATACATTGCTTTTCAATTTTCCACACCAATTCAAGCTAAGAAGGTTTCCACACCTTTCTGAAATTCCAAAAATGTTAATTCTATTGTCCAGCAGAATTTATTGGGTCCATATACATGCATAGCTTTCTTGCACGGGCCACGATCATGGAGAAAGCTGGCTTCGTTGAGGTCATTGAATTCATCGGGGACCAAGACTCTTCAGGAATGAGATTAAATGTTGTCCCAGGATGATATTTCGAATTCCTTAGAATATGAGGAGGAAGACTCAAAAGCACATTTCGGGAGCGATTGTTGTGAACTTCGAAAAACTGCAATACATTTTGACATGAATGTCACCTTGCAGTCAATAATATCTCATTAAAAATGTGTCTAAGTTTATTAAAACTTAGATCATTTTGACCGAAATCCTAGATTTGGGCGGAGTATTCAAATTCACCGGTATTTTCCCCAAAATTTCGGCATTTGTTTTGCCCAGAAGAAATCATCTCACACTTGGCCTTCCTCAGGTTACGTGTGATTAGTTAAGAGCTAATTTTTAAAAAATTACAAAACATTAAAAATTGACAATTTTATATCTTAGTAAAATTTTGACGGGATATTCAAAAACATGGTCTTGGCAAATATTCCCACAATTTGAACGTTGGCTCTAGGGTAGGAAACAAGTCACGCAGGGGCTTGATTTTAGTTCCAAGATTAAAATGTCAGCGCAGAAAAAGACTAGTTTCAATTAATGCTATTTTACAACACAACAGTATTATGCACTTCAAGCTGTCAGGAAATCCTGTCCATTTAGTCCTTAAGTTCTAGACCACAAATTCTCGATAAAATGAGTCATTTCAGCTGACCATGCTTATTACGATAAGTAGCATTAAAGTAATTGGGAGGTGTGCATTTTCGAGTTACTGATGAGTTTTTCAAACCTCAATGTACAAAAATTACTGATATTTTCTACCCGCTTGAGTAAAAATGTTAAAGTCTCTTGATGTCTCCAGTTGTGTTCTTTCTCATCGAATTTCTGGCTGCGAGAGCATATAGAACCAACTCAACGGTGGGAACGAAGCGTCTTAATTCCTCCTCGAGCATATTATAAACTCATAGGGGCCATCTTTAAACTAAATTATTGAGACGATCACACGTGCGGGAGTGTTATTGGATATTTTTTAACGATTTTTATTATAAATTTTAAATTACAAGTAAGTGGGACAAATTAAGGTTTTTTGTAATGTGAGTTATAATTCTGATTTGACAGGTAAAATATTTTGCTGATAATAAATTTTGTGTCAACCTCAGTGCAACTTCTGAAGACCTTCTCCGTGGGAATTCCTATTCTTTGTATTTTAGTTGCGATTGAAAGTTCCGCAAAAAATTACAGAGGAAGTACATACAGAAAAAAATACACTCCGGTTAAAAAACATTACAGCTCTCACGGATTTGTTAGAGCAGGATTTAGAAATTCACGTGTATCATCAGGGTGTGCTCGGGGGAAGTCCTGTCAATCTGATGACCGTTGTCGGATGGGAAGACACGACAATTTTCTTTCATGTAGGAGTAAAAGTTGTGGCTGTGAGAGTTGGACTACTTTTGTCGCGCAAGAATGTCAGTGTCGTGTTCTGGCAGACACATTTGTCGAAAAAAGTCCAGGACAAACCGGACCCCCGTGCATAGTAAATGCTATGGCTGTCCAGACTTTTAACAAATCTGGACATCCTAAAGGTTATTATTGCATGTGTAATGAGAGGTTTTGGCCCAACAAGAAACATCTCTGTATAAATTCATCGGGATTTAAATTAATACTCAGACTTTTAGATGTAGTGTTTTGTTCTGCAGTGATTTACCTACGAAATCTGTTGTACTCAACTCAAACAATGTAAGGATTATTTATTATAAGTTGTACTAGCCGAGGGAATTTTGGTGTGTATTTTTTCATTAACATTAACTAAAACAATAATAATTAATTTTTGCTTAAGGTAACATAAAAGTCGAACTTAAAAACCAATAATATTTCACCAACAATGCGTTTATTGTGACAATGTAAGTCACTGGACATTACAATAATTTATTATTGTCTCAGTTACTTCCCTTTTAAGAACCGGTGTAATAAATGTTATTATTTGAGAAATAAATGGAGTTGAGAGTAATTAATCGAACACATGTCTACATACTTGAATTACAAATTCCAACCGCTTAATATACGTATGAGAAGATACTTCACTGTACAAAAACAATTAAAAGAAAATATTTTAATTTTTAAATAATTAAAAAAAAATATTAATAATTAGATTGTGAGCATTTGGAATTGCATTTAAAATGGCTTTCCCTCTTAGCACCAACATTTAAAAAATACTTTCCTTTCTCGTTAAAAAGTGTTTTCTGAATTTTTCCAAAGCCTCGAATAACAAATCTGATTTTTTAAGACCGTTGCCTAAAATATTCGAGAAAAGACTTGGGATGTGGCTATAAATTGCAAATCTGTAGCTTAAAATCTGAAGTACTAGTCCTGACCAGTGACAAATTGAATACTCTCACACCAACCTATTGTTTCACATTCGTGGCTGAAAATAGTTGTCAAGTCATAATAAAAAAAGTACAGATCAAGTAAAATTATTGTAATAATATTTAAAAAAAAAACATTCGCAAGCATGTTATTTGGCTTTCCCCAGGTGATTTATTAAAAGTGTGAAAATTCAAGTACGAATTTCTTCCTTGACACACACAATAATAATAAAGAGCACATGAACATATGAAAGGGAAAAAATGCTGCTCTGTCTGGACAACACTGGTTTTCTACAAGTTTATATTTCGTAGCGTAGATGTAATCCTACTCAAGTAATCTTCAGGTTTCCTACACCAATGTCCTAATCATTAACTCACGTATTCATTCACAATTATTATAATTTATTCTGTCGTTTGTTCCTACAATTAGTAAGCATTTGTGCTATGGGGATATAACTTTTGCATAATTTTGATTTCATTGCTTGCACTTCCTACAACAAATGGACAGTAAACACAAATGTTCGTAGTTACTGTTTATTAAAAACAGTACAGACAGCAAGATACCCGGATTTTTCTGTCAACATTCAAAATCCGACTCATTATATGCAGTTGCAGACCAAAAATAATATTATTGTCCATAATTACATGCATTTATTGTCACATTTATTCACCCTAGCTCACACAATCGCTTCTAATATTAAATCTTTAACCAGTTGAATTGACTCAATAGAACAATTTTGGCTTGAAATAATTTTCGTTCTTATAAATTCCAGCTTTTTGAAGAACCTGTCACAAACAAATGAAATTCCATTAGTTCACGAACCTATATGCGTCACTTCAATTTCTTCAGATGCTACAGTCCTTGAAGCAGAATGGAAGTTGGAATCCAAAAATATGAGCATAGTAATTATTGTAGTCTACGCAAGGCTTGTAATTCAAGGCACATTTAACATTAGCATTGAAATTGATTTAGCTGCGACCATACTTTGCATAATTTTTGCCAAACTGGACAATTGTCTCATCACAGACAAGACACTAATAACCAAACAACAACGTAATGTACCCCCACGCATTATTTCCCCTATATATAAGCAAACAAGCCTTTCCGTACTTACTTAGGTACGATTAACAATTAAACATCCCTTTCAGTCTGTTTTTGTCATCTGAAGCTGAAACAAGTTAGTCCGAACTGCTAGAGCAAGGATTTAAGTATTTTTTGGTACAAGTTTGAAACTTCAATAATATTTACTATTTTAACGTAATATTTCCAGGAACTCCCCGAGCTATCCAGCACTATGGCAATTTCCACCGTTCTCTGGACTCTGACGTTGTTCATACTCTGCACTAATGCTCAACTCCTGAAATTCGGGGACAGTTGCTTCCCAACCGACGGAGGGAATGCTTGCAATTCCTTCTCTGGATTGGCTTGTCTGGGGAATCGTTGTAGATGTATCCTTCCTGACATGGTGTACTTTCTGGACCGTGGGATTTGTTTAGCACCCGCTGCCACAGCATGCTATCTAGATGGCTCTGCTAATTGTGTGGACAATGCGGTTTGCAGGGACAACGCGTTCGACGGTTCGGCTCAATGTTTCTGCATGGAGGGCTTCACACCTGTGGCAGCCCAAAGTTGTGCCACTCCGGATGTGAATATTAACCCCATGGATGGGAACCAATACCCAGCCATTTGCTGTGCTATTGAAGCCGTCGGGCTTCCCATTCTGGATTAACCCATTTCGCAAAGGAAAATATGTAGTAGGTTTTTGATACTGTATTTTATATGTAGTAAGTGAGGAATTCCTTGGATTTGGTACGTTTTAAAATTTGGGTATACAGACAATTATGAACACATAAAAATAGTACATTTACTTCCAACTAGCTTATGTTTTCCGAGCTACTGATCACTGTTCAATGAAACCCTGTTTATTAAGTTTGTATCTGTACAAGTGAGAATTTTAAGTGTATGTAAATGATTAAAAGGAATTAATACTACACTAAGATCTGTGAAAGTTCCATGGAAGATGCATTCCTCCTTTTGGTTTTTTTTTTTTTGTAATACCAATTGTATATTTAACTTTCGTTACTTGGGATGAGGATGAAAACAAAATTTGGAATAATTAATTTAAAAAGTTAATGATTCCAAATTTAATTAAAATAAAGAGATAGAACAAAAACTGGATTTTCTCAAATTACACTGTCTTCATGGGAGTAAGCTAGGGTGATAATACAAGTTATTAATAATCACATATAAAGAAAAAGAAAGTGCAGAATGCTCAGAACTGAGCGCAAGGTTAGAGAGTATGCACTTAATGCAAAACTCAATAAAACACAATTTGCAACTAAATTTGCAGTAGCAACCCAAGAGTTTGCATAATTAAATTTACCCAAGAAAGTATTGAGAAGTTCCCTGCAACCCTAATGTTTACACGAGAGAATTGCTAATCAAGTTAGAAAGTTCACCTCTCCTTGTATTTTAATCAATTTTTTTCAATATCAATGTAGTTAATTTATTTAGATATGTCCTAACGAGATTGACACCCGCAAGTCTATGCATTTCTAAAATTTAGGAGTTTGTTTGTATGCCAGGATCACTTACTACCGTTTCCTCAGCAAAAAAACAAAGTCGGCGTTAATAAACAGTTATTAATCAAGGGATAACCTTCAATTCTATGCCGCCCATCTATATAACCATGAGATCTTTGCAAGTATTTAGGATTCTCTGTATGAGTCACTATGGGGAATGAAATGATAGTTTAAGATCCGCATGAATCCAATGAAAATAAAAGTACAAAGGTCTTGAGAAGTGATTTCAAATTTTATACAAATCATACATACTTTATTTGTTTTACTCAGTCAACAAGTTCACATTCACTCAAAGGTACATATAAATATAGCACAAACGCTATAAACAGACGGCTTTGTGGGCGGAGCAACAGTTTTGTTGAATATAAGGGGAAGAGCAGTATTTGAAAGCAAATCGGCTGAGGAACTCTTGGCAGGTCAATCCACCTCCGATCCGGCTCAATCGGTCTTTGCATTCGTTACTGCCTCCTATCATCAGAAATAACAATGTAAATGCATTCCAATAGCTTACAAATAAAATGATTCCAAATTTTCTTCAACACAGAGTTTAAATTTTATAATTTGAAGAGCATTGGCAAAAATATCAGAGAGCTGACATTTATACTTAAAATTTTATGAACTCTCCAAATAAAATTCCAAATGCTATCATCAAATTTAAAAATAAACTCTGAATTTGAAGAAAATCTGGGATGTTAAATTGGTCTAATAATAAATTATTCTACAATAATAATTATTATCAATATTTGCAAAATATTGTTTCAATACTTCAATTTACAACGCAGGAACATACAATGCGCAAAGTAAGAATAATTTCTTGTTGTTACAAGATCTTTTGTTGTTATTTTATAAACACTGATTAATCGGTGGGAAATCGTATTGATCTTAAGCTACAAATTGGTATTTCACGTTTGAAAGAAAGTCCGCCTTACTCTCTGTAGTCACTTCGAGTATATTTGGGGTCTTTCTGATGGTTGTCTCTGACCTGCGTAGGGTATATGTACAATTTATACAGAGGTCGCTACTATTACAACATCAAAATACTGACATTTTCACACAGCAGTAAAATAATAATTTTTTAGTCGTTTTAAAATTTGCAAAGCTAGGCTATAGGTCCTCGCGGGTTAGTTATCTAGTAATTAATTCGATATTGTAAGATCAACAACTATAAAATAAAATCCTACTGATGATAATAGTAATTATTATAAAAACCTGGATTAGTCTAAAGTGCCTACTATTAATCCTAAATTCAAAGCAAGTCTATTTAACTTCAAGGGGGACTATATACCTTCAAAATACATGCTCATGCTAGGAATATTACAAAAAGCTGGGTTTCGGGTATTTGATAATTAATAACTAAGGATTTTTGTCTTCAGAGTCCTTCTCATGCGCTGGGTGTTATATACGCGAATTTGGGTAGCTTGTAATTAATCAAGCGCCAAATGTTAAGTACGCCTTCGTGGATGTCAGTGAAGACAGATACTGTTTACAGAGCGAGATTAAATAGGGTCTTGATAACCCCTTAAACACTTACACTGATGAGGGGAAAGTGAAGGAAGATCCTTTAACTGTAGAGGTGTCACCTCGGACAATCGAAGGGGTAATGTGGGAGTAGTCCGGGATAATATTTTCATGCTCAACCACGCATCGACCACTGACGCAATGTTGCTAAATTAATGGAAATTATTTTATAATATTATTATTTTTTTATAAAGTTCAGTCCATCAGACTATTCTGCCCAGGAAATTATGTGAAGATAAAAATGTTTATTTACATGTCCATCTCCACACGGTGACCCTTCAGCTGCTGGTCGGTAAGCTACACAATATCCGGAAGTAGCGTCGAAGCAAAATAACTGGGCACACACTCGATCATCTTTCTATAAGTTGAAGATGAACACAACTCGGAATCAATCCTATCCTCATCAATCATAATTATTACAGGATCGTATTCATATCCCGAGTAGAAATTTTGGTCAGTGCACGGTTATTAGTACGTTAAAAATTAACGTCAATTGGTCCGAACAAAGTCCAGTTGTGACGTCCAGCTGAATACAATATGTCCGCTTTGACAACGACAGCTGAACGTCACCACCTTGCGAAAATATAACTATAGAAATAACGTCTGGTTTACGCCAAATACTGTCGTTAATGCAACGCAATTTAACCTTCCCTGTTCACGTGGGTTGAAATATAATTTACTGATTAAATTCCATTCCAAAAAAATAATTAAATAGTTAGTGCATTTCATATTTCTCTACAAGTCATCATTCATAGTTGTCCGCAGCATTCTTATGTCGTTATTCCTGATTCCTGCCCACCGATCGTCAAAATGAAACCTGAAAATAAGAAATATTTTGCTTTTAGATTTAGTTGCAACTTAAAGAAAGGTACAACAATTAATTATCTACATCTTTTGAAAACTTACAACTAATTATAATATTTGAGGACATTATTTGCTTTGAATTCACAATTAAATTATTTAT
This sequence comes from Allacma fusca, assembly GCA_947179485.1. NCBI lineage: Eukaryota > Metazoa > Arthropoda > Collembola > Symphypleona > Sminthuridae > Allacma > Allacma fusca. The sequence continues at coordinate 18,547,846 of OX359250.1, read as the reverse complement.
TGCTTATTTGACCTTCTGCATTAGAAACTATTTGCTGGAAAGAATGTTGATTGTTGGTAGGGATATACTTGGTAGGGTTGGCGACACACTATCAGATATTGAAAATGTTGAAAATTGTCATATATTGAAACCCTCTAATTATTCCAAATAAATATTAGGATTTCCTACCTTTCAACATTAATAATAGCTAACATTAAGCGTTGCCTTACAAGTACATACTTTCTTAACCATAATCATTTAAAAATTACTTACCTTTGATAAACAAGAACATATTTAGTATTTACATTCTAGTAATAACTTATTATAAAACTCGTTGCTTCAAATAATACACACTCTTTGATGTAAAATAATAATTTGTTTTGCTTACCTGAAATAATTGATGAAAAGAAGTAAAGTTGGCTGTTAGAAGTTACAGGAAAGTAACAGATGCGATCAGAGCCAAGTCATTTAAAGTTCGGACTATACAGCGCTCTCGGCCAGTTTGTAAATACGCATGTGCCAAATTTACCATGTTTTGACATTTCATTAACGACAGGGCTTGACGTACATATATGTAATGTGTCTATAGAAAGCAATTACTAGGAGGCATTAGTATTTGCGTCAAGTTTACGTAAATACAACCATTGGTATAGTTGCTGTCGTTATTTGGCCGGGATTTCGCGTTAACTAAACCTCGTAAATGTTCTATTGATTAACGTTAGGTCCTGATGTTAAACGAACGTTGTATTTTTGTTGAGAATTGCGCTAATATTTGTGAGTCTCATTGACGTTCATGGGACATCGCATCTGTGACCAAAAATTTGAGCTTAGTCAGTTTAACGTCAACTAACGTCAATTCCCATTTTCAGACGTAAATCTGACCAGTCATTTCTACTCGGGATCGTCGATCGACATTTCACACATCAAGCTCATAAAAATTTCACACAACCACAAAGTATTCCTTGAAATTATTTTAAAAAATCCCAGTACATTCTGAAACTTTGTCACAACGTTATTTTTCAACAATAATTTAATTCTTTTAATTCCAGAAAATTCTGAAGAAAATTTCAAGATCTCTGGAGGAATAGCGTTAGTAGAATGTAATATTAGATATTTTAATAAAAAAAATGTAATCGATAACGATTAGATTTTTAGTTGGGGTTTCATGCTTACGAAACATGCGGAAGTGCCTCTGTCTTTCCTGCACTGAGCGTCTAAACTTAACAATTTTCCTGGGAGGACTCGAGGTAACGAACCATCTTCATGTGGGGAGTTGTACAAACATGTGGCTGTATCTCCGCTGTGAATAGAAAAATCCATGTAAATCCCCTTTTGAATGAACTTGAACGATTCATGAGTGATTATAATAATAATTTACAAGAGATTTTTAGAGAGGATTTAATTTACTTAAGAAAATGGTGAAACTGGGCGATTGAGCAGGGAGACCATTGGAAGCCTCTTTCGGTATGTCTCAAATCACTCATGATATATCCATCCTCCCATCGACATTTCTGAGCACCTGGACCTCCAAGGTAACTAGGAGCAGGTGAGCCGTCGTGAACGCAACCCAACCTGGAAATTAAAATATTATTTGTTAAAGCAAAAAATTGGATTTGAAGTTAATTTTTAATCCCGGATATAAAAACAATGGAAGCCATTTTTTTTTAAAAAAAAAGATACTTACAAATGTCCAACTTCGTGAGCGGCAACGATAATACCAGAGAAACCGCCAGTGTCTTCAACGATAGCCACGGAGTTAACTTTTTCAAGGCGCTTGTTAACAACACACGCTCCACCGACGTAAGCAAAGCCTTTCAGAAACAAAGACAATGAAAATCCACTCCGCAAAATTTAACAAGAGGAATAAAAATGAAATTTTTGATAAAAATAATTAAGAAAATTGGTTAGTGCTGATAAATTGAGGTAAGGGATTTAGTGCTGTACAAAAATTTCATTTACAGAGACCGTAGTTGTAGTATTCACAAAATCTAAAAAAAATGTAATTTACAAGATTTCCCTTATCACTCCTCCTGGTTGATTAAGAAATAATAGGGAAAAAGCTTACAATCCCTGAATTGCATGTTAGTTAGTATGGTCCTTGTATTTGCCTTATGTTTAGGATTAATAAAAAAAATAGTAGCCATATTAAAAATTAGTTAAAACTGTACACGTGTCACTATTCGGGTTATGGTTGTGACTGTGAGTAAAAGATATTAAAATATTGTATTGCTTGTTTCGAGCTGAAGCGAAAATGTAAATCGTGTACGTAAATTTAAATAATTGTCGTCCACATTTCCTTCTTTTTTTTTTAAAGCTTTTGGTAATCCCAATGCTAAAACGTGGGGTTAGCGGTTGTGACTGAAAAAAAAACTCGTGTCCGTGAAGTCATTGTGGCTTTTGCGAACTCTACCTCTGAAAATTCCTCTGTTAATTCCTGATTCCATGGATTAATACCATTAATCTACCCTGAATTGATGTGATTGGTTGGTAGTGACAAAGTCTAAGTATTTTTTTTTAAAGTCCTACAATACTTCTCAATGTGACTAATACGAAGGTGCTAGGACGGGGAAGGGGTGGGGGATTGTTCAACAGATACTTTGAAAGTGTATACTAAAAATTTGGTAAATAAGGATCAACGGGGCACACAAATGACAGTGCAGAAGAACTAAAAGGATATACTGAATTTACGATATCTATAGGATACTGTGAGAGAAACTTTTACCTGCTGTGCCACGGTTGCACACGTCGTTGGCAAACTGCCTTCGACACATGTCTAATCTGAAAAACGAAATGGACAATTTGATGATTTCGGAGAGTCGTCGTTGGGACTAAAAAAAGAAGGGTTCGGAGATTTTTGAGGGGACAATTTTTGTGACCAATTAGTTTTTGTCGCGTACATATACAATCGGCATTGGCATATTATCTAAAAGAGTTACTCTGTACATGGGGATTAATACTTATTCATTATTATTATTAATATTATAATTATTATTAAGATCTGTCTGTGGGTATTTGATCGTCATTCGGTTGGAGTGTTGAGGCAAAAAATTATTATATAGCGGGGGAATCATCAAGGTAGTAAATAAAATGTTCGTAGTTGTATTTTTTTTTGTTCGTAGCCCATGTACCCGTTTTAGACACAAATATTTTTTTTTTCTGTACAAGATCAGAATCTCCTGTAAAAATACACATACCCGCAGTCCCTCGGCTACATCTTCCGCCCTCACGCCGTCGACACATATCATACCTAAATAATCAATAGCTGTATTTTCCAGAATAGATATCATCATTACAAGTGACAACATTACCTTGTGGTATTACAATCATTGGACCCTTTCGGGTTGATAAAAAAAACATTGTTAATAAATTCAGAGAACGTCAGCATTAGTCGTCGGAAAGGGATTGTGAGGGGATTGGATGACGTTTCCCTTGCATTGTCATTTAGGGATTGACGCAAGTTACAAGTACAATTGGATTCAAGTCATGGAAATGCGAAGAGGTGGAAGACTGAGGAAATGATTTGGTCTTAGTTTTAAATTCGAATTGAAACTCACTTGGTGACGACGACGGCGATATCGTAAACAGGAAGCCTCCTCTCTTGAAACAGGTACTTTCCAAGATCAGTCAGTGCAGAAGCTGAATCTAGTGCATCCCGACCCACTCGATTTCTTTCCAAATATGGAGTTGCATCTCGACCCTATATATATATATATATATATATATACAAACAATTCTCACTTGAGTAATTACAGAAACTACAGCAATTGAATTGAATGACGGAATGTGAAACACAAATGATTTTTTTTCTTATTTCCTTAGAACTTTGATCAAAGATGTATTTTACCCTCGAAATAATTATGCCAGCAATAGAAATCCGAACTTTCGGCCCCTTCAAAATTTTATAACGAAGGTCTACTCCGTTCCAAAATGATACAAAATATCTCTTCACTTGCAAGTTGTCCCCACCATGAAGTCGGTAACCATCGTAGTCTACAATGACTAAAATTTCCGGGTAGATTACATAAGGGGCATCTCTTTTATGTCTGTCCGCACTACGCTTTATCCTACTGACATTCTTTGCCTTCATCTTCAATGGAGATTGGTCCGGCTCCATGAGAGCGTAGTCCGAGTGGGAGTCAATGTGCTTGGTCCGGTACACGATGTGCATTCCACGGGTATTATTTAAAAAGGGATGGGATTCATTCATATTTGGGAAACCTTTGTTCACGGCCCATTCGTCACCGATTTCCTCATCCAAAAAGGCCTCGTCGTCGTCGGGTGATCTTGCTCTACTTCTTAGTTTAGATGGAAGTGGTTTTACGACTAGATTGCTCCCCACCATGCCGTCCTGGAACATTACATTTATTAGTTGGCTCATTCCTATCAAACTCAAAACTTACGTCACCTCAATGAGTACGAATTTTACAGATGCTTTTGCACTCCCAGGAATTTTTACTCAAAAATAATTATCTACTTAATTTGTAGATACAGAAAACTCACCATGAGAAGTGACCCGTCATTCTTGTCATGGTGAATAAGGAGAGCTGCTTGGTTACTTTCATCCTGGTAAGCTTCCCCAATTTCATCTTCAGATTCCTGATGGGAGCAAAAAATGTACCAGTGAGGATTTAATTGAACAAAATGTGAGAAAGATTTCAAATGGACATCATCTCATGTCATTACGTAAATCTTTACATTGTACACCCCTCCTTGTCATTGAAACTAGGATTTTTAAATCACACTGTACCATAAACAATAATAAGAGGTAGTTCTTGCTGAAGTTAATGTTTCCACTAAATTTCCTCCGCCCCCCCCCCTCGTTCAAATGAAACCCCATCAGTAATGGAATTACGAAGCTGCGTAGATTCTCTTATTAATTCGTACTTTTAATATCCTGTCTTGCCTTGTACCTTGTCTCTAGTACTTTCATTCAAATTCATTAAATGCAGTCGCACGGAATTGAATTGCATGAATTAGTAGTATCATCAGGACACGTAACCTTGGTGTCGTAGTGCTATATGCTTGAAAAATCCCATAACGGACGGTCATTTACAAAAAAAAAGTAGGTAACATTTTTGTTCTGAAGATGAATGTTCAGCGGAAATGAGCCGAAAGATAAGACATGGCAATTCAGAGAAAGCCCATTAAGGTGTAAGAAATTAGGCAATCCAAATAGCATAAAAATATCCCTTGCTCAACAGAGGATCTTACAGCTGACCGTAATAACAATATAGTACCAAAATGTGCATATTTCTAATGGGAAGAATTAAATTGCTCACAAAGTGTGACTGCTGGGCCTGACGTAATATTTTTAGATTTCCCAAATGTCGTAATGAAAACGGTATAATAATAATTGTCATGTTGCAAAAATAATACAGACTTGCAAAGGAAATCTGTATTTTTTTTTTCAGAACAAAGATTGATAAATGATAGAATATCTGACCCCTGATCCTCTTGGGCGTTGGAAGGTACCAAAAGGAAGGGTGGAGTGCAAAATTGAGGAATTGTATTTACATATAGAACCCAACGCTCAGGTTTCCATGCCACTATTATTAAGTACACGCTGAGAGTTGGAGATAAGTCAGAAAGTAATTGCTTAATACTCCCCTAATGATTGGAACATTCCAATCCAAGAGAGTACACAAGAAATTTATTGTTATTTTATGTCATCTCCTAATACCTCAATTCTGTGCATGCCACATGAACTGACTTAAGCAAACGCTAATCACTAAGGAACAGGATTATTGATGCGTTTTATTGACAGGGTGTTTGTCAGCGACGACTTTGTAGAAATTATTCCAAGAAAAGAGACTCTTGCATGAGACCAGTCTCGGAACTGAGGAAAAAGCCTTCGTATGCATTAGCACATGTACGACAGCTTTTGTTAGTTATATAGAACACGAAAGTGGAGATTAGTTCAATTTTGTGATTCACGACTATTAATAAAGCAAACCGTCCGTGCTTTCTTAACGTGTTCCCTGCAACTTCTCAGGACTCATGCCGTGTCAATCGAAATGGAAAATTGTTGTTAAATGAGTGGGTATACACACACAGGGACCTACTACATAGCTCTCTGCACGTTACATCCCTGTAACTATTGAAGACGTCAAAGAGGAAGTGAAGTCTTGGCACGATAGTTCAAAGGGAAGACTTACTCCATGTGTATGGTAATGCTAAACTCACTCTAATAATTACTAAGAGGAAAGAACTTGTTCGAGGGGGGAAAAGGCCGGTAGTCGTAATTATTGTTACGAGTAGAAAAATGAATTTATTTGACTTTACACGTAATAACCAGCTATCATATTAATCATGCGTTCTGTTTTATTACTACTCTAATTGATTGTAGATATTATAGCATTCAGCAAGTCGTTGTTCATGTCATTATATTATTTTCTCAGAAAAATGCTCGCTTTCATGAAGTGCAATTTTTATTGAAAGACAAAGTTAAGTCTTCCACGCCACACCAATAATCGTGTCTCAATGGGAGTTACACGAGTTTTGTCTTCGCTCAAGGTTTCCGCTCCAAGATTTCTATCTCTCATACTGGGAGAGAGAGAGAGAGAGAGAGAGAGAAATAGAGAGAGAGAGAGATAGAATCAAAGTATACATATCTCTGTTTTCAAAATATTCTGAAAAATTTGCTTGGATGAAAAAGTTGTATAACTTCTATTCTCGTTACGTGCTGAAAATTGAATAATTTTAATTACAAGAGTGACAGTAGGAGTTTGAGTAGATATATGCACAGAGACTCAGACTCTGTCTTTTATCAGAGCTGCTAAATGGAATAGAAAATTGGAAATCGCCCTATCAAGATGATCATCTCATGTAGTCACTAATTTACAAGCAGTTGTTATTCTCTATAATTTGTTGCACTTAATCGCTCCTCTTATCATTTCTCACTGACTTACGCTCACTCTCTTAACCATGTCGAATTATGCTCAATCAAATGGATAGAAAATCATTTAGAAATCTGACAGGATCAGGAAGTTGCACTTTTCCATATAGAATTTTCCTTGGGCAAATACTGTAGATGGATACTCCAATTGGTAAAAATCGGTAACGCCAAGATTTCCCGACCCAACGTCTCCAACATTTGACACCGTGTAACAATTTCCGCAAGACACTCTCTGTCCCATTTGCAAAATCCAAAAACCTATACCTATATGTAGTAATATTTTATTTTCCCACTAAGAGAAGAGGGCAGAGCAGTGGTAATATGTGAGTCATGCTCAAAGAAATATTGTAGAGTTTACACGTACTATTTGTTTAGATTATTTGTGTCACCAAAATTGGGCCCGTTGAAGATTTTTCATGGGAAAAGAAAATCAAGAGTGTTGTTGGGTCAGCATTAGAATAATGGAAATGTCTCCCCGTCCGAAATTGTTACAGAAAAATGTTGGACTCGAGCAAACCTTTAGCGTGGGAGTTTGGAGACGTGAACGTCTTAATGGAGTCGTTATGAAATGAGAATTTCAACACTCAAATAGAACATTATCAGATTTCCAAAGGAGAGCCCTAGTAAAGAATATGACAACTCACATAATCATTACCTCATAGTAAATAAAGAGGACTAAACATTAATGTGAATAATTATTCACATGGAGTTGAGACACCCTCACCAAGGTGTAAAAAGCCTCGCTTCTTCACTTATACAGTACCCTAGAAAAAAAAGTATCCTATGAATAGACTCTATACACACGGGCTATACGAGAGAAGGACAAATGAGACAAAATACCTGCGTGAGCTTATTGTCCTACTGCAACATCACAGAATTTATTAGATTTCCTGACTAATGCTCAACGACTCAATAGTAGTGAAAGTGTAGAGGGGTATAGTATAGTCCCAGCTACAACAACGTGAGGTGTCGGAACATCCTGTCAAATCAAGTATTCCTTCAACTCACAATTATTAGAGGAGAGGAAGCTCCCTTAAATAATTGTTTCCACTGTACGTCCATGTAAAAAGGGGTTAAAAGCAATCATCCGCTTTTTAAAAAAAAAATCCCATCATCATCATTCAGTACCGATCAGACATGAAAAGTAGTTACGCACACGAACTACCTGTAATTTTCAAGACTTTGTTCAAACACGAAATATTTCCAAACATTTTCTCAGTTCAAGGAAAGGTAAATACAGTAATTTTTGCTACAAATACATACATTAATTTACACATACACAGACCATGAATGCTAAGTCACGTCCCTGGTTCTAACAATTATTTGTCGGTGGTAAATGGTACAAATTCGTTTGAAATTCACAAAATGACAGTAATGACGACGAGTGCTAATATTTGGACCGAGGCTCTAAACAAAAACCTACTTGAAAAATCCCATTTAAAAGATGCCTGATTGGGCTTCTCATCCTCCTCGTACATATACATAGATACATAATTATGTACTTGTTTGTAGAACAAATTTTTTTTTTGTAGTCAGTTTCTAGCCTTGGCTTAGATTTGTGTTTGGGGATTGCATGTGTTTCCGATATGTCAAGCTTTGTAACCATGACTGCCGTTGACAATACAAAGGCTCAGAGAGCCCATACCTACAAGCCTAGGCAGACATGTACAGACGTTACATGTCCCATTGCAGAGCAAATGCTCAGCACGTTCAACAAAGAATAATGAGAAAACTTACATAAGTGAAACTCTGAGAACAGTCCACACTCACTGACTTTGTCCTGACATGGTCTCCGCTTTCTAATCCAACATGTGAATAGCCACACCACACAAACATTATTGTTCTTATTTCCAAAACCTTCAGATCCAGATTTTGAAATCCGTAAATGCATCATTTGCTGTAATGAATTCCCCTCCCTGACTCCTATATCTCTATACCATTCCATACATACATATGTATTTAACTACCAAGAATTCCACGGACCTTATCTCCCTCCCCCTCTCTAGAAAATTCCGCCAATGTAAATTGTGTAATAGTTAAAACTACTAAAATTCGTTTACAGTCCAAGTTTCGTTAATTGGCGGAACTGGAATGTAAATCCAAATGTATGTTTAAAGTGTAAAAGTACATATAATAATTATATTCAGACAATAAATAAGGTAAAGCACGAAGTTGGACTGTAATTTCAAACTCTCTGGGTCTCCTGCTCACTGGAGTGACTCCATTGTGTGAGCACTTTTGCGTGTCTAACTCACATATTTAGAATATATATATATACATGTGCTAATTAGTACTGAATGACACTGTTTTTACAGTATTTTTCACTCATATTAAATTCCAAGGGTTAATCATTATCAAATAAAAATTTCTGGCAGGGAAGTTGTAGGCCATCAACCGTGCCGCTGAGTCGAAGCTGGGTCATAAAAAACCTTAATTCTACAATTTAAATCAAGAACGCACATGGTGGGTAAATCAGCATGGTTGGAATTGACAATCCCCTCGGTGTACTGTGACTACTGTTACACAATGTCATGGTATTGGGCAAAGCGTGGAGGAGTCATGCAGGGCAAAACTAACAGGTTGACATTAATTGGAGAATTATTTAAAAATTACTAATTAAATTTCACACAGGATTCATGGACGTGTACACTATGAATGTCTGCTCCGAGATCTGACGTACCAGTTTAGTTTAGATTGGACGGAGCTTGGAAAGACAGTTACTGCCAAACACCTCAACTACTACATGAACTCTCAATGCATCACTGCAACTGATGATTTAATCTGGTACCTTGCCATGAACATTATTTTTCTCGATTTTTGTATCTATCTGAATAGAGTTACAGAGAACTATACAATAATAAAATGTCTCTAACCTATTTACATCAGGCCTTGTGATTTTGTGAGAGAAAAAATGTCATTTATCAAGTGTTGGGGGATGATGTTGGGCTTTTGTGAAATTGCAGTGCGTAAGAGGCTCACTTGATACTTGAATGATGAGATGAATTTAATATGAGCCTGTCTGTGTGTGTGGGGCTGAGCAACAAAGGAATTACGCTGACTTTTTCATATGACAAAAGTAAAAGGATGATGGAACAGGAAAAATGTGAAACAATGTCTCTGAATTAAAGACTACAATAATCATCCCTATCATTATAACTCAGGCTTCCCACACATGTTGGATGTGCCACACAACAAGAGATATTCCAAGTTCAGTGTCTTGTCTCGACTCAACGCACGATATATTATAGAGTAAAAAGGTAAGTGATGTCTTTCAACAGAGAAATCAACTTGATAAGTGATAAGTTTCTACTCTTTCTTGTAATCCTTTCATTGTTAGGATTATTGTTCATTTACTTTTAAGTAGATTCCGTGCAGGAATATAATTATTATGAAACCAGAGATCCTCCTCACAAGACTTATTATCTGTATTTGATATCCTTCTGGTCATATGTGGCTTCAAACGGATGTCAGGACGTACGTGTCCATATGTACATATGTAATTATGTACAATACAAACAAGTGTATGGATATAAAAGACACAGAGGCCTCCTTCCCAACATCCCAACCTTGCACAATCCCCAGGACAATGTATGGACGTACATACAAATGAGTAGATCACTCACTCAGTTCCTCTAAGGTTGTAATGTTTTGATACAATTGATATCGAGAAAGTGTGTATCTAATGCTGTCATTTCATTCATCAAAGTGTAACTGCATTGTGCATTTCGATTTTGGCATGATCAAACAACAAAGAGTTTTGCTTAAAATTAATTACTCATGCCTTCTTGGATGTGTAGAGTTTTCTCAAGTTAATGGTACGTCTCCACGGGTTACAACCACCTCAGAAAAATATTGTTTTCAATAGCAAGCAAATAATAAGCATCCTGTGAGGATGGTGACAGTAGAGATTTCAACCTAGTTAAAAATCCATTTTCCATACCCATAGATACCAAAACAAGATCATGAGAGAAAAAAATAGAACCAAGTCCACTGACTTTGTAATGTCAGTCATTGGATATGGAATTACATTTTGTATGATCAGTGTGTGCTTGTACTTATATACAATTATGTATTTTTGTATGTATGTACACACGTCACGGCTCTCTAGCAAATACTATTGGCGTATAGGCCGGAGCTGCAGGCTCTGTAAAAATTAATGTAGCAAATCTTGTGATGAGCGTGAAGAGCTCACTCCCTAAGGAGTGTTAAAAAGTTAGAGAATATTGTCAAACCTGTGGTAATTCTTGGTAGTGGATTCCTCTGGAAGAGTCTGGCTCCGCAATCCACATTCGGAGGGATTGTTTCACTAAATGAGGATTTCTTTTCAACTGAAGTCGAAGGTCCTTGCCGAAAGCATTAAATGAGACTAACCGCTTCTCATCTAATGATCTCTTCGTCAACGAGCGAATTGACACGAGTTCATACTCTGGCACTGTAATCAAAAGCAAATAATTACATTCAAATGTTTTCATTTGTGATGATATAAAAAATTAATTTAAAAAACACACTCCGTCGTCAATCATGACAGAAGGAGAGACGCCACATTCTCCATACTTGTTTCAAGCCATTAACACTCCTAATGGGAGTAGCCGATGAAATTCATTTCATCATCTCACTCTCCTATAACATAATACTGTACTACACGATCTCGGAGAGCATGTATGAGAAACATTATATGTAATTAATTATCGCACCTCTCTACACAGTCCCCTCAACTTACACTCTTAATGCAATCATCATGACTGCCCTGACCCATTCCTATCAGCACTTTTCTTGGACACTAATTAACCTCTCAAAATTAAATATGTTACTGCTTCCCCTCTAAACGTGAGCCTTATACCGTGGCTGTCAATGTTTCTTGGTCATAATTTCCAGCCCTGTGCATTTCCAACAGTGTGGATCGTAGCAGTAGTGTAATATTACTCACAAATATGTAACATGTTCAAAATCCCATTAATTCTTTAATTTTTCAAAGTCTCAGAAAATCCAACCACATTACCATAAAGTATATGTGCCTGACTGATGTACTTCAATATTGCATATATATTTTGAAAAATTAACGTGTCCATATAGTTTGCTCAAACAGTTGTCAAGCCTGTCTCCTGATTTTGGGACGTTCTGTCATCTGAGTTCCAAAGTGACACGTGTGGAAACTTTGGGAAGGCGTCGCACAGTCTCTTTTTTGTGAACTGTATGTAAAAACAACATTGAAACTTGTCAAGACAAGTTTCGTTGGTCATGTTGATGTTTGCAATGCAAATTAACTCGAAATATATCCAGAATCTTGCATTACTTGCATTGCAGATACATTTTTTTTTTCTGCCTAAAGATTACTAATGGAAAGTAGAGGTTATGGAACTACCAAACAAGGACAATGAAATGAAGGCTCAAAAGCCGGTTGTCTGTACCAATCTCCACAATGAATGGTGATTACAATAATTCCAGAGAAAATTTCTCCATCTATGTTCTTGTTCTTTAATTCTCCGCCAAATTAAAATTAATGTTCGTTAAATATTTTCAAACTGTTAATTGTACTAAGGTGCTAATAAGCTTGATTGCAGTATCCCCAGGCTTTCCCATGTATCGTACCGTCTACATTTAATAATAATTGCTCCTTCTAACCCAAGTAAGTAAAGGTCAATGTGTAATTTAGTGAGAAAAACTTTCAAGTCAATATTTATGGTACTTTTGAATCATCATCATCAGTATTTAAATTAAATGAAATCTGCAGTAACTATTAGAAATTTAAAAAATATTGGAAATTATACAGATACAAGCATAAACAAACATTGGATTTCAAGGAATGCCATCAAACTTTATTTAATTAGCGAGCCATTCTTAAATCATTCTTTTAGCGTATATCCTCATTGCTCCATGGCTTATAAAAAAATACATCCTTCACTTGCACACGTCTGAATATTAAATGACTTCAGGGATACACAATGATTTCTTCACATCTCTCTGTACGCCTGAGTTTAAACAATCAATGTCACATGTCAATTAGATTCGCCCAGATTTTCAAAGTTCGCCTGTAACACATATTACGAATCTAACTCTGATGCAATTTCTATCTCAGCTCCTGCGATACAATCATTAATAATTGACGCCTTCACTGATAGAATTTCTGGCTTCCATTCTTGGGACTGGGACACTATTTACCTCTACATTTGTTCACATAATTACATATGTGAGTACTGGCAGAACACAAATGAAAATGAAACAGGAGTATGATCGTAAAATTTTATTGTTTGTGTCTTTACAAACCATATTTGCAAGTCGGAAAAATTTAACTGCAAAATATTTTTGGAGTAAAAAGATATATCTTGGAAGTTGTGAAAGCAAAAGTTAAGGTCTACCGTTCACATTGGCTATGCATCCCTGCGTAGTTTCTCTACAAAACTCATTGATATTTTTCAAAGTTACAAAATTCCTATGCTCTGCCTATATATCTATACCTACAAAATATTTTTCTCCTACATGGAATACTCTCGCCCACAGCCAAAGCTGAAGAAAATTATGAACAGTTTACTTTCCATATACTGCAAATAAAGTATCTACCTAAAGTTGATGTCAAAGTTCCTGAACTTTTGAAGCAACCCATCGTTTGTGTATGAAGCATTAACAAGTGAGAGTATTTATTCAAGTACAACCTCACTCACTCTCCTATATACGATTACCTTTACCTTGACTTTATGTAAAAACTATACCAAATGTATAATAATTACTGCTCCGTACGCATTTTTACAAACATTTAAAGTCAAGAGATTCAAATTAAAATTTGCAACTTATTCTGGATACAGTCCTTGCATACCTTATTAGTCTTACATGAGAATTTAAAAAAAGACCCAGCTAATGTGTCGGAGTGCTGTTTATAATTTAATATTTACGCACCATCCCTTCAAATAAGTATATTTATATACTTATGGGTAAGGCAGCATAGTGTCCCTCACTGGAAATCATGTATAACTTGACACTTTGACAATAAAAAAAATTATATGTTATATCTAACCTAACCGACGAAATAATAATAATGTGAAGGAGAAAGGCCTACATCAACTCTGCATTGGTTTTTCTTGAACTATTACACACAAACACACACACACACAATGCACTTGAATGTGGCGCACGGGATGAGCTGAACAGGTACAGCAATAAATCTAATGAACATTATCTGTCAGAATTTAAAACTTGATATTTAGAATGGGAAATATACCATTGACTTGATTTGTAAAGGTTGGAAATAAAGCACGAACTTTTAATAAAAACGTGTACTTCGTCAATTGTTACTATCTTAAAAGGTTAGAAGTGTTCCATTTGGACATATGCACAGATCTCTACACCAGGTACTATTTTGGGAAATCCCTTCTATCAAATTCGTAGGCGTCAGTCACTGTGGCTGTTTCCTTTCCGGCATTTATAAAATTTGTTTACATCGTGTATCCTCAAGGTGAGAAAGTAAAAGTTTTCTGTTTGGGTCAGTTTTGTTTGTGCAGTGCTTTATGTAGAAGGAGTCGAGAGCTTTGAGACATGATATGTGTCGTGCATTTACACAAGGATAGGATCCGTTTTCTACATATATAGAGTATACGGGGATATTCCTTGACGAAAAACGAAAGTGTTGCTCAGACTATGTACGCCCTGAAGACTAAATCCGTTTCCTTATACATACATCGACAGTCTTTATCTATACCTACGCTCTTGAGAGGAGGCTTGTGAGTGAGGTTTCCAATTACATAGTAAAAGATATAACAACTATATACTTCGGACTACAATATCTATACTGTCGTCCCTTGAGACTTGGGATGGGAGAGGAAGGAACGACTCATGTACATAGTCAATCGTAGTAATTGCTTGAATGAGTTTCTATTCTCTCGTAAAAATAAATAAAGTCCTGCAAAATTCAAATGGTTCAAAGAGGGTGTATAGTAAAAGTAGATGAAGACGGACTGGCTCGACTCTTGTTGTGCAGTCCAAAATGAAAATGATCATTGCAGTTTGTCGATACTTCAAGGGGAAGGGTGAGTTCTAAAACCTTGCTCTGTCACAAATGGAAACTTTCTTCCTATTTATTGCCCTAGCTTTCAATTTAATTCAAGGTAGTATATATAAAAATAAATTCCAAACTTATGTAAAGCAAGGGACATTTCATCACTAGAGATAATTATTTTGTCACTGGGGATAATTATCCATAGTGCAGAAAATTACTTATGTACATACACAAGTACTGTTAATTAATAAAGTGTGTGCAAATATGCTTGTGGGGCTCAGTCAGTCGAGTGTAGGATTATGAATGTAAGCCAAACCCAATAATCATAATTGATTTGAGTTCACATCCTGTCACATGACAATTTTACATTTCTCCAAAGATGAGGTATGACTTTTTTTTTCAATGGAATTGCAAATCAAGGTAGGTCAAAAAAGGATAAGTGCGTCAATTGCAAATCCACAGTGACAGGTGTAGCTGCACATATATATGTATGCTGTATATACATTGTACATACATATCTATACATATGTATACATGTATGTAGTATAAGCCTCAGCTCTAGAAACTCCTTGATTAACTAGCAATTGAAACGGAAATGACACTGACGGATAGATGATTGTTCAAATATATCCCAAATTTATTCTACGAGTCTATTTGTATATCCGCCTTCAAGTGTGGATTTCAACAGGAGACGAGTCTATGCGTACAAAGGCGTAGTGAATCTAACATTTCAAAACTAAAGGACATCTTCGTCCGGTAAAATCTCACTGGAGTACTTCAACTGTGACTTAATCCTCTGTAATTTCAGTGCAGTCATGTTGCAAAAGATGATTTGTGCAAAAACTTTTTTTCAACATATAGAAAAATTACCTTGATGATGACTATCAACTTGGAAAATACGTTGAAGTTCCTTCTCATCCATATGAGTGTGAATCTGTGAAATTTACAACATAAGAGCATTAGTTCTCCCCCATTGTTACCTCTCATCATTGTGTGTTTGTTGGAGAAAATCTATGAGGTTTTGGTTATTATCAAAGAATTACATGATTTATCAAGAGACATGAGAATGAAATGTGATGGTAAAAAGTGAGAAATAAAAAAGAACTTACTTGTTGGGAGGGAATAGCAGCTACGGTACTTATTATTGCAGCTAAGGAGATCCATATTAAAATAGACGCAGAACACATCTTAAAACGAAAGAAGTCTAAAATATCGGCCATTATATGGCCACTGCTAGCAGGCCAAAACTCTGTTACCTACAAAAACATACAAAAAAAAACACAGTCGAATTAGATTTTTACTTAGAAAATCCCACAGTCACTCCCCCAACTCACATTTTCTCTAAAACGATGGCACACACACACAGACTTTTTTCACATGGAATTGCTAATCCTTGTACACACACACACACACACACATAATGTTATATTGTTATGAAGTATTTTATATTTTTTTTAAATCTAAGCAAATGAGAGTCTGATAAAATACACTTTACGCAATGATATCCTCATTTCCTACCTCTGCCACTTTTAGAGTCTCAAATATATGAGGCATTAAGTCATAGAGCTGAACCTCACAGAAGTAAACTCCTATTTGTGACTATGTAGATACATTATACAGTATTATACTCAAGTACTTTTGAGTACAGACAAGTCCTTAGGACTGATTCTCAAAGTAATCCAAATGATCAATAATCCGTAGATATCAACAACTATTTCCCACAAGCTTTTTTTTTCACACACTCTGGATACTCCACTAACTCGCCTGAGATCGTATATAAAGATTTTAATTGGCACTATATACAAACCACTACGGCAAGGATTTACATGAGTACACGTCAGAGCTACCACCAGGAAGACAAATCACGGAAGCTGTTTTGTCTTCCACAGTGAAACAAGTTATGGCAATACTTGAAACTATATTAATGAAATTTTATGCGTGAGAAAGTATTAAGTATAATGCTTCAATTTAATCGTTGTGAAAGAAACGCACTCAAGGGAAATCCAACGACTGGAACATATTGCACTACCACACTTGCAAGTGCAACCATGTATACTTTACAACTCCACTCGTAGAAATGTTACAAGACCACAAGTACCCCCAGACAATATTTAGCTCAACAATGCAAAGCAAAACAGGTCGATGGCTATTGAGCCACCACCAACACCACGCTCACACGTAGTATTTTTTTCCCCCCTTACTTGAAGAAACTTAAAGAAACTAGAAGGAAATGATTTCCCTGTTTGTTTAAACTGAATTCCAATCGCGCTTTCATTTACTAGTATCTAAATAATTACCTTTATTTTAAAATTCACAGTGTGTAATCTTGACGCAATAACTGAGATGCTACAGTGATAATCTTGTTTGCACAAGGTACTTCTTCCCTATCTATTATGAGCTTGAGGATCCTTTCAGATAATAAAAATGCTCAGCCCAGTTGATTGAGGACCGATCATTAGTTACCTGGAGGGTGTGCATTGGCCATGCATTTTGCAATATACCATTTTTAGTCATCCCCTGAATATAAATTTGGCCCGAGTGGGAAATTCACACTGAAATCCCTTTCATTTACAGGAGCTCGATCCTAATGCTGATTAAAAATATTAAAAAGAAAAACTTGTAGCCGGTAGCGGTGAGGGAAAAACATGTCTACAGTAATAATAGTAGAACCATTGATCTACACTCAGCAATGGATTACATTCCAAGGACATGAAACCAAGACTTGAAAAACGGTAGTTTACTACACTACTACTTCATACACAGTAATATAAATTACACACGCTCAAATATTCAATAATTTACTGTAGTTAGGACAAGGGTGTTGTACAGTCAAACAAACATTTCCACTTCTGAGACTATTTCCTTTTTCTTGCCTTCTCTTTCTGTCCCTGTCTCTCTCTCTCTCTCTCTCTCACACACAAGTTTTTGTCTCTCTGTAATTAATACAAGATGAATAAGCTTTTCTCATTTCATTTTCTATAATGATGCTCAAAGAATCAGTCGGAGGGGAAAAAATCTGCAGACTTCTTCTCCAGGAGCAATTAGCATTATAGTAGAATGGGACTTCCTTAAGTGAACTCCTTTTATATTTTTTTTTGAACACAACACATGAGGCAACAAATCGTAAGATGAAAAACACGAAATGATGAAACGAAAAAGTTTGTAATGATACTTAAATGCATTGCATGGCTCTGCTATAAAGAACCAACAGAGTTCTCAGGAGTCCGACTCAACAGTGTTGAGACAAGACTCGAGCCCATGCCCATGGTGACGTCTGATTACATATAACATTCTCATGAGGGCTTTTGTTCTCATATCTTCTCTCATTGAGTAATGTCTCTATTAGCTTCTAATGTGCTGGGACTTGTATGTACGGAAGATAGAGCTTAGTATAGGAGGAACAAGGTATTAGCTAAACTACAAATTGAATTATGTCTCTCTCGCTCAGCTCCGTCCTCCCATGGTAATGATCTATAAAATTGGATTCAAAATGAATTAGTCCTCCCTCATGGAAGCGTCGCACACTGAGCACATTTCCATTTCCTTGATTAGCCACTACTGTATATTGAGCACATTGAACAGTAGTTAGATTTGGGCAGTTAGTACTCCACTGTACTCACATTTGAGAAACTTTGTGGGATAGAATGGATGATGGCAGCTGGGGATAAAAGTTGAGAGTTTACACAGATAAACCTCCTTTTGCCGCTAGACCTTTGAGGCCTCCTTTTCCTTTCTGATGGAAAATGAAATGGTTTCATTGAGAAAGGGATAGGATGCAGTTGAGACTCTCTGAGGATAAAAAATGATTGGGATCTCCAAGTGCATATAAGATGTACATACAACCTGTAGCTGTACAGTCAAATCCTAGTGCTAAAAGGAGGAGTGCATCTCACACTCAACGAGAACTGCAGCCCACTTGCTTTTTTTTGGGGGATATCTGTACAATTTAAATTACCTTAACTACAGATGAGATCACCTACACTGACTCAGATAGAATTGCCCATATGTCTTGTCCCGAGAGACTGAGCTGATAACAAGATTTAACCGAAGCGGAACAGATCCAACGTTCAAGTCAAATCTTCTCGAACAAAATACAAACTGCACATTATCTTGGCTTTTTCCTCCAAGTGAGCATAATATATTTTTTTCCACATAGTGCTCATCAGCTCATTTACAATTGTTGGAATAGTTTGCGTGTAAAAGGTACAGAGTAGAGTGTGGTACGAGGGAGAATCTTGGTTACAAACTTATGCTCACCTTCTACCTTCAGCAGCATTTCCCTGATACAATAGAAAACTTGCAGGGAGAATTGTGAAGTTAATTGCATGCCAAGGAGATTCATGGAGTTAAAGAGAATTGTATAGACACTTGTCTGCATTACCAAGTGTAGATATTTACTCTGGAGTTGTAACTACATAACCATTACCCTATGTATAAGCATAGACACTTTGGGGCAAAAGTTGCTGGGATGGAGCTCACTGCAGAATTTCCCCTTCTGCCATAAAATCCACGTGGAGTTCAACTTTTGTATTCATGAGTTTACAACTGGATAAAAAATCGCTCAGTCACATTCAACCCTGTATGATCCTTGAGACGGTGACGTTTTGAATTAACTCGAAAGAGAGAGAGAGAGAGAGAGGGAGAGAGGGAGAGAGAGAGAGTGAGAGAGAGAGACAAGATATAGAGTGAGAATGAGATAGCCCGATGGTGGAAACCCCAAATGTGTGTAATGGCCGGGGCAAGTCAACGATTTGGGCAATAATGCTGTAAATGACATGCTGTAACATCCAGTTGTCGCTCTACACCTGATTCCTTTTTTTTCTCTGATCCTTCCCTGAAAGTGACATTTTATATGGACATTGTCCCTACCCAAAGACTAACTAGATTCAGATGCATTACTGCAAAGATCAATTTGACCGTAATTCCTAAATCTTTGGACATGACTTGGATGAAACAATTTTCTATTGTGTGTCCATAATGAAACTATAGATACTTCCATCCATCAAAACCCTCAGAGGAGTTGATAAATATGGCAGGGATAAAAAAGATCAAGCTTTTTCCCTCGTAACCATTCATCTCTTCATTTCGTGCTCACTTTTGGGAGTACACTCAGAGGAGTTATATTTTCTAAAGGCCCGTATATAGATACATACATAGGTACAAACAGCCTGACTTTTACAATGAGGAAAAATAAGCGTAACATGGTCACGTAATTTTTGCCCTGGAGAATAGAGAATTCCTTTGCATGCGAAACTATCTATATCTATATATACACAGAAACACCTGAAAGGCATGGGTTTCTGCTACATAATCACATACACAAAAATAAACGTACACATTATGTCGTCCACACTGTGTATCCTGGGACTGTCCCATGTTTCACGTCATAGTTAACTCTTGAGGTTTAAATTTGCTCATGCTTCAACTCCAACAGACTATCTTTACTTTGGAAGCTTTGGGTGTCACCTCCTTGGGATGCTGTGTGTGTATGTGTATAAATATAATTATATATATATATACAGAATTGAAAATTACCAACATATAAGTATAATTCCAATTTATCTCGTTATGATGAATTGTAAGCCAAAATGGAAAGTAGGCAGTTGTATCTGTAGTCAACTGAGGCAGGAGAAGTAAGCAAGTAAATTTGGATACGCTTGGCTGCCAATTTAACTAAAAGTTTTCTATTGCCTCTCATACAATAATATGTACTCTGTTCTCCTGCTCATGTTCAGACACTTGTAACTTGTAGCTACCTTCCAAATGCTCTTGTGTGTGTGTACAGTCTGGGGAAGGAAATCTTTCGTATCAACCATGTGAGCATGGAGGGGCTATAGGGCTACAGACATATGTAAGTATAGGCTCTTTTCCCCAATACAAATGCGTGTACACAAAACCACTTTACAGGTGTATATAACTCCTTTTGCGAAAATACCAAAACGCTGTAATCATCGAGATAAGATTCAAGTAAAATAGAAGCGCTCATTTTCCCTTTGCGACTATATGATGAGTTTCATTATAACCAGTCATCCAATTACTTGAGTAAAACTAACCACCATGTATCCCTACACAACGAGGGGAACACACTCAATCTAACCATACTGCTCACAAAGTGCTCTCGTAAAAATGAGTTATTGCAAGTGAACCTTGCTTATAAAAAAAATTGAAGCTTCTCACACAATTTTAACTGACTACTGTATCCTACATATGTACATACATACCTCAGCCCTCAAAAAGAAATTTCCTACATTGAGCCCAGCACCATTGATTTTTTTTTCAAGTACCATATTTTTCCAGTCAAAATAAAAATATACATAAAAGTAGTTTGCATGACAATTAAAACAAATAAAAATCGGACACTGATACCACCCAAAAAATAAGTCGTGATAAAAACGAGAGACAGGATTTCAGTTCAGCCGATTTTTCATGTATACAGGTTTAAAAATTCTCATTTAGAACAAGCAAACATGGGTTATGACTTGAATTGAAAACATTCTCACTGAGTGCCATTTATGGGTAGAAATTGACCGGTGTTAAAAGATGCTAATTCCTTTACTTATGTACACACCTGTCTATCCTCACATCCGTCTAGGTTTCTGCATGCAATTCAAATTTCCATATCCGTAGGAACTTAATACACTTTTCCCACTTAATAAGTGGTATGCATGACAGGAGGTGGAAATGTTCCCCATTTTCAAGATTAAGCATTCAGGCAGTATTTTGGAAACTATTTAGTATTTTCTATCCCAACCTGACATGTAATACCAGTGGTATGTAGACTACTTGAATGAGAAACATCATATTTGCCTCAGGAAACACAAATGACAGTGCAAATTGCTACAGAGAGCTTCACAAGAAATTCGTAAAATACTTGCCACATAGACATTTTCTTTCAAATACTCTGACACATTGTAATTTCTTGAGGGAAAATTCATAGAGTTTAGTATGTAAACAATTGGAAGGGTCTGCATGCATTTGTGAAGTTTGCACTGATGTGGTTTCCAGTTCACAGTCCATATCACGCAAAAATGTTTCTTTTAATTCCTGAGCTGTTGTAGTCTGTTTTGTAGGAGAATAAGTGTGTATACCACACTATATAACAATGAACTCACACGCAGACCAAGACCACACTTGCAACTCACTCTATACTCAGAGTCACCTACATATATGCGCTCCTAGTCAAGGTGGAATGCGTAAGAGAAATATGTAAAATAATAGAAATTAAGCATTCATAAGGAGAGAGAGAGAGAGAGAGAGAGACTGTCAGAAGTCAAACGACTTGTTGTACTTTTACAATGTGTAATTTCTCCTAGAGCAAAGCTTGGGAGATCATTAATAGTATTTTTATGTCATTACTACCATTTTACAATGCATGACTTTATGTTCCTACTACCTTCGATTCGTAAATAAGTGTAAGTGGTTATTAAAGACATCAATATCCCAGGAGTCTGTGAAGGTGTGAACCAATTCTTCTCTTCAGCATCGGATTGCATTATTGAGACCGTCCCTGCACTTGTGCCTCCACAGTCACTACATTAGGAATTAGCTACTACAGTATACATGAATTAGAAATTATGCAAACATTGACAGGCGCTGAGTAAAACTGACAGAAAAATTCAAGAAAGTTGTACATTTGATCTAATGTTTTGTAATCCCTTTTATAAGATTATCTCTTACATTATACTCCCTCCCCCAGATACACAACAAACCAAACCTGACTGGTGTATTTTAAACGGAATTAATTCAACAGGTGCACACACACGAAAGCTACAACCGCAGCCCCAGCACAACACACAGGCTCATTACTTGACAGTATTTCCAGTCATACTTACACCCTGGCCATTGTGTAAGTTGAGATGTCAAGAAATTGTCCATTGCCTTCATTACCGTCACGTTTGGCAGAAATGAATGCATAATTTTAATAAAACTTTGCAACATGTGAAGACACTTGGGAGAAAGATTGCGGTCCACATATAAATGAAGAACTGTAATTGGGAGAAATGAGCGCATTATTTTGCCTTGCAATATTTCTTAATCGTCAGAGAGGCAAAGGAGACCAGAACCGCTGAGCCTTTTGTTTTTGAGTAGTTGACGCTCTATACCTACTTAATTTAAAATTACAGGTGCAACAAATAGGTGAAGACTGAGGATGCTCCTTGGCTCTTTGTAACAGTTTGTTTCGTACCCATTGCAAAAAATATTTTACGCATGCTGTGAAATACTCCCCTCTTGTGACTCGTAGGGTTCTCACAATTAGTAGATACTGCTCACGTATATATCTGTAGAAGTATAGGAGCTCTCCGTCCTTACATAATAATAGCATGAGGCTCAGTGACCAATGAAGATGAAAGTCATCAATGAATGGAGCGATTCTGTATTTGTATACAGAACTATTTACATGCCGTGTCTGTTTACAAGCATTACAGGTAGATACAGAGATCTTCCACATATCGTACCGCCGTGGCTTGGGTGAAGTACAACCACTCTCTTATGTATGACAACAGTCACTGACTTAAATGAATGTTCTTGCATTTGAGAACAGTAGCCACGGCAGACTACATGTATCCTGATGTACTCTTGAGAAAATGTCCCTCCTGCTACCTGCACTTAGGATTGTGTTAACTATGACCACATATATGCCAGTAATTACGGGCCTGGGTATGGGTCTCCATGCAGAATTAACATATCCATGCTAAATAGGGACGATAAAAGCTATTTGGAATCTAATTTAATATAATATTAATGAAAATTGAGAAGGACGGTTGCAAATATTTAAAAATCTTTTATCTACAGATTACCATTGCATCAGCCCTCCGACAGAACGAACACACAGTCGTTACAGTAAACTCAATTTCAAAATTACAAAAGGGGGATATACGAACTCCTCGAGTCCATTGATTAGTCATCGTGGTCAAATAGTGATTAGCATCCCAAAGTCCGTTGGGACTGTTTCCAATCTTGAATAATACAGTGACTCGAGCCAGTGTCTGCAGAACATGCTCAAAGTCCGCTTTTGAAATGCTACTTTGAAATTAAATTTTCTGTTTAGATTTAAATAACAAGTTTTTTTTTTCTCAACACGGCAAGCATACAAGTTACTATTTGAGAGAGGGGATCTTCAATGTTCTAATGACAATAAATTACTCTTTTAAGACCTCGTAACTGCAAGGTTCTGTGTAATACTTGAGCCTTATTGCATGTATAATTGGCTCCTAGCTTTTTTTCTATCTCTCTCTCTCTCACTCTCCTGCCACAATCCAATGCTATAACATGATGACATTTGAGTTAATATTTCTAATCAAAACCCTACAGTATATTTTTCCTTCTAGCATCCCTCATGTAATTACACTAATAAATTCTCCCTGGCACCATCATTAACTCAAGGGATAATTACTAAGGAGTTCTTCTGTCCACCATTACCTTTAATAAAAGCATTACACATGAGGAACACTATAAGCGGATCCAATAACTCCTGTAATTCATACCTTATTCAATTATAGCTTCAAATTTCATAAACCCCTGTAAACACACACACACACACACACACACATAAAAAAAGTGCTTTGCCCCAGCAGGATTGGATCCGTCCTTATCCTCAGCCTATTACAGAATGGGAGTCTATAGGACAGTATAAAAAATGATGGTAAAAGAGTATTTTTCACCAATTTGAACCATTATTGCGGCTGTTGACGCAATGACTCTGACAGGGTCCTACCTTACGCGGATAATTAACAAGCTATTAGTAATTTTTAAATGTGACTTATAACTGACGTATACATTTACACGTATTCACTTCATTAGCAAATTATCCCTTCTAAATGTTCCCTAACTGTTACTCTCATTACTGACAATACTCGAAAATAGTATTATAGTAGATCTCTGGGCTTTGCAATAAATGACCCCTTTACAACTTACCTTTCTAACAGTTTCCCCTGTCTCAATTATGATGATCGTAGCTCTTATATATATCCTACGGGTTAAAATTAAGAACCATTAATTTTTCAATTTCAGCTGTTAAAGGCTCAAATTGTGTGAACATCATTGAGCTGCTCGTAACAAGATCAATCATTTCATATCCCCTAAATCTTAACTTCACTCACACTTAATTACCTGGACATTGCGGTGTGATTGGTGCGGGATTGCGGCAATGCCTTATTTAAGAGGTTGCATAAAAATGCCCCTCAGTCGTGATCTCTTTAAAATTATTATGATACCACTTAGCCCCCGTAGACTCTCTCAAGAGAGAAAAAAAAACAACAAGTGCCCACGATCCAAGTCCCAACCACAGAAGTAACTGAGGGCGAGCATAATTTACGAAATGATATCTAATGTCTTCAATTCCAACTACTTGATAATGGTACAGTTAACTAATTAATTTTTAATTTTTACATACATACATAGATACTCAGCGTATATAAACCAGATTTCATTACTGTAACTGCCCACTATATATCCCAGGAGTCAATAGTAGCAGTGTTTTGCGAAAGCTTAAGCCCTGATAAATTATGGTACTGTGAAATCTGTAGAAAGGAGTGGGAATTAAAAAAAAAACCTATAATGAAATAAAGTGTCATTCATTACACTTTATTATATCCACTCATGAAATTCAATCAGTATGCATTTATGTACGTGCCAATCTATATACCTTCTCTGCTCTACCTAGTCTCTCAACACTACACACACACACACACACACACATACACACACACACACAGGAGCTTCACTGTACTATAAAGGAGCTAGAAATAATATACTACCCACACGCTGTATATATTTATATAGGTACACCCAAGTGAGAAGAAAGTACGAGTAATATCTATTATAAAAGAACAACTAAATATATGTTTCTATGATAAGGCATTAAGAAGGATAATAGAGCAACCAGAATTAGTATGACACGGCTGATTAGACTTGAAAGGGAAAGTCCAAGTACGTAATCGAATGGAGCTTGAGGAACATCCAAACCCAAAGCGCCTGCATGTCTTTCATGTGTATCCCACAAAAGTCAAGTGATCCCAGACAGTAAACACTCTGTCTCTATATGCTCACATTTTCATTTTGTACACCCAAGCCCCGTCCATATCCATGTACATTCTACATGTATCTACACACATACACACACAGAGGTGAGTACATACAAATCATGTAACCCAAGAAGACACTTGAGCATTTCAAGCAATTAACTTCTTGTATAAAAAATTCATCTAGTAATGCAGGTACAATTTCATTTCTCATTTTTCCTCCGACGTTTTCCATCCCCCTCCAAAGCATCCACACTCAGTTAGTACAACTCCCAGCTATGAAAGAAATGCGGTTATGAGAGTGCGATTTTTTTTATAAGCCCATCAAAAAAAAAAAACCTAACGACATTCTTACAAACTGTAACTTATCCTGACTGACTTCCTACATAAATTAAATATGCGGTTTGCCATCCCCATCGATCGCTCCTGTTATACAATAATTATTATCAAGTCGGCAAAACCATCTCTCAGGAAAAATTACCCTTGTTAAAAGTTACGAGGATCGTGCCCATAGGTATAGTCACATTTTATCACTCCCAATAGATATAGCCGAGCTGCACCCAGAAACAACTTCCTATTTCCTCACGCAACTCACCTTATGCACTGAAACCGTCATATGAGAAAAGGGAGGAAATAAAAACCGTTTGAAATCTTGAGGGACTGCAAATCTTAACAGGAATTTTACTTTTAAAGGAAATCCTAAATCAAATATAAAACTTCCATAAGGAAAATATACTGTTCGGAGGAGGAGAAATATGAAGTGACGCTGTCGATCCTCAAAGAATAATGATGAGGTCCCGCCACATTGGAAAAGGTTGAAGGGAAACATTAAATTTTCACTGAGTAGCGGTCACGCGTAATGAGCAAACTCTCCCTATAGAATTATTATTATTTTTGAGCTTACATATGTATTTTTAATAAAAAATAGTATCCCTTGTTTAAGTAACATCTCCATAGGGAAGAGTCCCTTTTTGCTACAATATACTAGTCCTCATTAGCAGAGGGGGGAACTGTAAGTCTTACAAAACTTCTTGAGCTGGGTCAGAATATCTGACTCAGAGAAGTTCAGAACAAATCTCAGGGCTTACTCAATATGCATGAATAAAGTACATGAGACAGACTCAATTGAAAATTTCCCAACTCGAGAATGCATGAGCTGTGAAAGAGACACACAAGTGCAAGTTGTGACGAAGTCGAGCAGATTTGAGTGCTAACTGCTCAGCTCCAACTTGACGTTGTAGGAATATAGAAACGGGAAGTAGAGAAAGTGTGATGACAGAAAAGTGAATTATTTTGTATGCATTATTTTCATTTTACCCACCTGTAGTCAACAGTGACACCAGATCATTCTCTGAATCCTGATCTTTGAAAATGTGAGCTTCCTCCCGCTGATGATCAAAGGAATTAAGAAAAGTTCCCACAATCCGGCACATAAAGATTACAAGAATACTTCTCAATCACTTGTGTACATCCAATTCCCAATCCCAACTCCAACTATCAAAGTACGTCTCCAAGAATGTAGGTATTCTTTGCGAAAATAATAGATAATAATAATAATTATTATTATTACAGAGAATTTGTGTTTTTACCAAAAAAAAACTCACTCCTCAAAAATTATTGTAGGACACCACTTGGAGCAAATCACTAGCTTACTAGGAATGAACACTTGGCGTTATATAAATTCACAGGATATATGTAATTACGTATCTATGGCCCCCACGTAGATTCTCGGATGGTCACAGTATATTGTAAATTAGGAAAATATAAAAAGTATACAAATGTAAATGGCAGAGTTTCTGAACAAATTGGAAAGGTAAGCAGAAAGTAACTTTGAAATTGGAAATTCCTTGGGAAGACGACTGACGAAGGGGACGCGTCCAAAAGGGAAAACAAATATGACTTTTAAAAAATTCGCTTCACGAATCTACAAAAATCGTCAAAATTGTCACAAATTGTTTCCTTGTCACACGAGGAGCTTCAAGAGACTTGTACTGATTGTGCAGAACAGTCCAGTCCATGTGTAACTTGTTGAGGGATTTTTTTTTTTTTGTAAAAAAAAATTGAAGAATTCAATGTTATTTTAGGACGGCAAAATTGGCCTGGGTCTGGTATTTACTGTAAGTATGCAGAAAAACGAAACGATAGTGAAACTACAAAACTATTACGAGAGTGTACAGTCACTAACTATATATATTTTTTTTAGGAAACGTGTATACACAGTCGACAGGTAGTAAGTTGGGTCTGACTGTGTGTTGTGATGTGATCACGACGACCGAGGAAGAGACACTGACTTCATGCACCCTAGCATAACCTCTTTCGCTCTTACTTTACCAAGCACCACACACACACACACACACACACACACACACATCTACAACAACTACTACTACACCTCACTTGATTATTCTTACCTGGCCGCCTGTATGCATGCTTATGCGTTAGGCATTTCCATCCACTCAGCCCTATATGCTTCGCTACCTTTGGGCTGCACAGTGCACAGTAGTATGGTACACACATGACTGCACAAGTACTCACACAAACACACACAGACACACACAAGTATACAATATATAGAGCCTATATAGATACATACTCCTGCCCCATGTAGTAAAACTCTCAGCTCATAATCAGAAACTTACCTACCTATACAGTATAGGTTAACCCTATGGGCTTGTCTAGGCAATAAAATTTGTTTCATTCTGATTCGAAAATCCCTTATTTATGTACCTGTCGTAAAGTTGTGTACTTAGGTGCAAAATGAGGGCTACACCGCCAGATAAGTGAAGCTACAATGGGTTTTTTAATTTCTTCAAGCAGTATAATTTAATTATAGAAACCGAAATCTTTCACCTATAAAAAATCGTAGGTGCCTTCAATTTACATGGGTGGCTGAGCACCAGATTATTTTGCAAAAACAGGGCTGAGAAACACTACAGTCAGAGAAGGAGCTTTATTCCTATAGGGGTGTCTTCAGGTAGGTACATATGTATTATCATTTTGGCAGAAAAAGTACAAAATGAAAAGGAATCGACAGTAGTCACACTAAACACTTGTGAGATTATAATAACATAATAAAATTCATTTTCTTTTCTATATCCTGACCTTGGTTTACCTTCATCCCTCTGAGTGCTAGGACGTAGATGGACTACTGTATGTATGTATGTATATGCCTGTAATGGGAATAGTCTGATCTCCACGGGGAAATGTGAGCAAGGTTTGGATGAAATGTTCCCTTCTTACTGCTGTACAAGAGAGTTACAGATGTATGTACATGAACGACGAGTGAATGGTCATGTGCAGTTATTGAAGCACACTTGCATCTTTTTAAGTCCCTGTGCTTAAAGAGGATTTTAGTAAATAAAAAAAAAATTGGGGAGTTTAGTCTGACAATGAGAGTTACATAGTTGTACTAGCTTTGAACAGGAGCGTTTTCTTTTTGAGATGATGGTCAGAAGCTCCTTCTCTCTCTCTCTCTCTCTCTCTCTCTCTGCGCCCTGTACTTACTCAATGCATGAAGACATAGGGAGAGCACGTCTCAGGAGTAAGTGCACTGGTAAGTACCACCGTGCATGATACTTTTACAAAAGACATAGCCTTTTGTGTGAGTCAAAAACGAAATCATTAATGCTGGGTTTAATGAGTTACCTTCTCTTTGAATATATGTGTAGGAACTCTAGTACCTTGGCCTCACCCGTTCTGACAGTCATAAATGCAACAAAAGAATCTTCGCCGACGAGGCCCCTATATCCCATACTGTAGTATCTATATATTAAACACCAAAGAGGAAAAAAAAACTTTTATAGCTGGGAAAGATCAATATGAAAATCTGGGAAGTCCTTCTATAATTTTACTACTCAAGTTACTAAAAAAGGGTGTTGGAATCAGCATTTCCTCAAAAACTTTGCGAGGCAATTAGGCTGAGCATTAAAAATTTAAAGATATTTCGTTGTAACACTCTAAAGAGCGGAACATAGCCATAGCCCTTTACGGAGAGCTCCTACAAAAGTAACTCTTGTTGTTGTAGATTCTACTCCTAGCATATAGGCCCAAGGAATCAAAGAGCCTTGTGAGTAACCCAAGACTAGACTCTTATGAGGAGATAGTACCAGTCTCCTGAAGGATACTCGAGGTTCATACACCTGCTCGTCGGCTCCCTCAACGACCAGTAAAAGAATCTGAGGTGTTTTTATAGTGCTAATTTACTAACCATCATTAGTTACGAGAAATTCCCATTATTAGTAGCATTAGTATACAGAGTGAGAGACTCAACTTTTAGCATCCCGTTCCTATTCCGTAGGCATATTATTGCATGGGAGCAGGACACAACATAGCATATCAGCTATCTTGTAACAAACTGACTCTGCGGTTTCAAAATCCCCTCCTCTCAGAAACTCTGAAGAAATATTTCATGTCACAATAATTTCCCTTGATATTATTATTATTCCTTGTCAAAACTGGTACGAACGGGTTGAATCAAATTAAAAGAGATTTTCAGTTCAAGTGCCAATCTTTTTTTTTTTGGGGGTAAAAACGTAAAAAGTAGATAATAAGATCTGGAAATACAGATATTCTCAAAAGAGATCAGTCCACTCTGAGTTAGTCAAATGAGGAGGGGTCCTTTGCAAATCCTTCAAGGAAAGCAGAACATACTGCGGTTGGGATTGTAAGCCACTAATTAAAGGAGGGGAAAAATCATGTAGTAAGTTAGCATTAATTTACTTGATATAAATTTTCAAGTGAGTGTTGTTACTGTTAGATTTGGTCATTATAGTGAGCATTAATTATTGCTTAAGAAATTATCAAGGGATTTTATAACCGAACTGCCTTCCATTTAAGCTAATTACTGGTTTTAAAAAAAATAAGGAGTCTGCAACAGTAAAGATACTGTCTTGTCCCAAGGAATTGTATCATATCGTAGGAATCCTGCTCTTGTTGGGAACGGGAGGGGTGGATGAGAAAATTAAAGGAGCCAGTTACACGGATTTTTTTTTTCACACAAAATATATAGATACTTTATCAATTTCCTATATTATACAGTCATATGTATTTCCCATTGGGGACTCATATTTCAGATTATAGAATTAAGATATTGAGTTTGGGCGTAGTATATGAAATCCATGCATGTTATTGTTGGGGATGTGTAAACGTAATTATGTATGTATGTACTTGTGAGCTGTACTTTGTCTACTCCTTGCTGTGCTTACTGTTACGTGGGTTTGTACGTATGTACATACGTATGTACATATCCTGGCTCACTGTACAAGTTCTAGTGGGACTTACTGTGAGTTCTCTGGTCTTCTGTGAGAAAACATAGTAAGTAATGATGAGGAGTCGTACGGCATACCTGCCCATATACCATTCCCTGTTTGACCTGCGGGTAAGCATCTCACACACGCATGTAATCATATTGTGTTTATATAATCCTGTAAGTGGTCAAATGGGTTCAAATTTTCGTAACTATACAAGAGTTTTGAGTGTATAGCCTCGAACCAAATTATTTAACGTGTATTTACACAAATCTCTGGTCATTAAATTGGTGTTTTTATCTCGTAAATTGTCTGTACCTTGGATCTATAAAAATTGAATTTTTTTGCCCCCCCCCCTCTACCACAGAAGTTACGAAAAATCGGCTTGTCTTTGATTTCCTATACTTATCCCTTTTGTATCTTTGGATGTAGAAATGAAGCAGAGAGCTACAGTTGGAGTAATTCAACTCAGAGGAGTAAAAATGGCTTTGGTAATGCTGATGTAAAAATCCGCGTCCTCCCATTGCTGTAGTCATTGCGTACATATATGTGGACATGCTGCAGATGTAATGTAAACGTAATGGCTTACAATTTGCATGGAATTTTTACAATATCGGCCTTCAATTGCTGGCACACTCTTTCAGCTTGAGCTGCCGACGCTACTACATTTGAGATGCTGCAGTACTCTTCGTATCTCTCTCCCCCTAATATATTAATATGAGTACACACAATGCAAAAGGAATATTCAGACAAATGCAAAGTTGTAATGTTTTTGTTTCCTTTATTACACCAAGATGATTAATAATTCTAAAGCGTGCTCAGGAGCTCTGTTCCGGTTCCAATGTTTTCCTTTTGATAGAGTCATATCATTTGAGGGCTGCTCTTTTGCAATGAGCCAAGCGTTCCTGTAATTAAGCCCTAAACCCGAAATTTTCAAGGAGACTCTGTGAGTGTGTGTGGCAGGTTCGTCCAGAGAGATAATACTAATGTTATAGATATAAGGATCCTAAGACAATACATGATAGTTAGACCTGATGGAATAGTTCCTATTCAAGTCTTTGTCTCTCACATTTGTTTTACAATTTGTATGCGGACAAAAGAGGGGAAAAAATTACATGTCACACCTTGAAAATTATTTGGAAAATTGAGACTGCAGCTTAACTTTGATGGAAGTTTGTCCGTATAGAAAAAAAAATGTTGATAAAAACATTTCACCTTCAACTTGACAAGTTTTTGTGTGAAATGGAATCAATTGAATTCCAAAGGTACATGTGGTATTGTGGATGGTATTCCTATACCTGGGCAATAAAACACTTGAAAAAATTCCCTACTACTACTAACTCTACTACTACTGTGAACAACTACAGATATACAGCAAATAGTGGATTTGTATACAGCTCAATTTTTTTTCTCTCACTACACCCTTCATTATGAATTCAAGACATACCCAATAATTAATTATTCTCCACTGATTCAATTTTTTCCCAACCGTTTAATTTTTACGTTCCAAAAATGGTAACAGGTTGAAACACTTTGGGGTTATCATTGTGCATATGTGCATAAGTGGCAGTAATTCAGTCCACTTAGACGTTACAGAATGGAATTATGCTATTCATTACCATACGGTTTGCATTTTGGAGAGAGAGAGAGAGAGAGAGAGAGAGAGAGAGAGAGAGAGAGATGGGATATGTATTTGAACTGTCCCAAGTCCCTGCCTCAACTCCCTTGGTAACATTTGTTGCCAAAGAGTGCACTGCCTGATGCACCTCTTGACCAACTCCGTTGGAAATCCATGTCGGTCAAGCAAATCGTGAATCTATTGACAGCCTAATGACAAATAATTCCCAACAATTATATTTGAATTTCCAAAACGAGGAAAGCCTTTATTCCTAATTATGAGCACGTGCTCTCTGCAGTAGCACCAATTCCCATGCTTTTATCAAAATCCACACACACACACACAAGACATACACGAAGAACCCAAGGCACGTCAGAGGCTTTATTGGTATCTTCCCTATTACTCAAACTCATATATTTCACAAATGGTTTAAAGTTAATCTTGTGCATATCACTACGTACAGATTTCATGGGAAAGAATATTCTCAATATATAGGAAATCATTAGAGTAATTAACTCTAAATCACAATTTGTGATCAGAACTCACACCAATGGTTCAGAGTAGAAAATATCCCCTGTACTCCGTCACCTAGATTACATATGTACGCTTGAGAGACTTATCTTCGGAAAAGATCGTTCAAATAAAAATTTCTGTAAAAACTTGCAATTAGTTGTGAACAGCGAAAGTTTCGTTGACTTGAGTGCTTCCATTGTGGATCATAAGGAACCCAATGTGAGTTGTTGATATTTAACGCCAACAAAATACATTATGACGAGAGAGAGAGAGAGAGAGAGAGATATACGAGGTTAAGAATTTTCTGAAAAAATTCTTCCGCTTCTGTGCTCCTATAGATATGGGAATTGCCTCCTTGGATTTCTATTTGAACTTATTTGTTACTACACATATCTATATTTTATAGGATGGGTGGATTGAAAGGAATTGAAAAGATAAACCGCTTTTTCAAAGCCATGCGCGCTCTCCCTGTCAATTGTCAATACTGCTCTACAAAGTTATTTATTACAGTTTATTGTGGAACGGTTGCGTACACGTTAATTTGTATAATTTAAAATGCTCTGACAAAAAAAAAAATAAACCGCCTGCTTCTCATACGTAGGTATAGATACAGTTGGGCTCCAAGTGTTGAAAAGAAAATGAATAATCTGAGCGACTCCACCCATTTGGCATGATCACATTTGAATTTGTTTATAATTATTTAGGAAAAAAAAATTTACTCTGTACGGTTGGCAGTCAGTCAGTAGTCTCATTGTTTCCTTCCTTAATCAATCAAAAAATTGGAGCTCTGTGGAAAATGGACTTACTCAAGAGATCTTGGATGTGTCTGGCCACGGTGCTCTTGGAACTCGAGGATTTCCTTGCAACTCAATCGCACGCGAAAATCCGGCTATGTACAGATACTATACACACGACAGCCCTAATGGTTCAAGTTTTACCAATACTAATCACAGTGGAAATATGCAATAATTGGGAGTTTCAGGGTATCACCCTGAGGACGCAGCCTATAATGTGTAATGTCTTCCACTGCAATATGGCCGTAGTATTCTTAATTCTTAACGCTAAATAAATCACAAGGTCTTGCATTGACTCAGAAGATATCCTTTTGCACAATGTCCGTCTATACATAATTACATAGAGACAAGTTTGTGTTTTGCGTCAATGTTGTCTACTACATGGAAATTGCACAAAATGAGCATATATATTTTGAACGAGTTCTGATATCAGAAAAAAGTTTCAAGATTTGTACATTTTAAGATTTGTTACTCTCAAGGTATATCTACTATATTTATTGGAAAGGATCGTGGATTTCAAGAATTTCTTGAAGACATCTGAGCCAGTCGAGACTATTTGGCAAATTCGATTATAGGAATAATAAGTTGATATAGCTCAAGCCAGCATAAAAAGGACCGCTCAAACAGGGTAGGAGCTTAGATAGGTGTAGATCCCATCGATATAACCCCTTTTTAGCTCCACTACCAAATTTATATGGAAATGCTCCGTCATAAACATTTGTTAAAATGATTGACTGGATTTCCTACATTGCAAAATAAAATCTCAATCGACCTAACCCTTGGCTAGGAAAAGATATACCGCTATGATTTTATTACGTCTACTTGCACTACAACTACTACTACTACCACGCTACACAATACCTATCAAGCCTATTGTACACGTCCCATACGAAACTACTACATACTCAGGAATTGTTGAAGACAGCGCGACCGCACAAAGCAAGGCGGTTTCGCTTCATAATAACATCCACACACACACACACACACACACACACACACACACAGAGGTAATGCATATTGTAATCTAAAGGGTAAAGGCATTCCTGCTCTTCTATAGTTCTTAACCTGGCCACAGTAATTCCTTCATATTTTCCTGTTCCCACTGTGCGGACTCCACTTTATGGAATGTGGAATAATAATTATAGCAAATAACAAATCCTTGACGTCAGCCAACGATAAATTGCCCCCCCCCCCAAATCCCTAAATTTTGGAAAGGAATTTATAATCACATTAAAAGTGTCATAAGCACCACTTCCAGAATCACAGTGTCACAGTATATATTTAAATGGAGGTGAAATTTCTAAACTAATGACGTCATATATAGATTTATGGGAAAAAATTGTTTTTATCATATTTTTTATGTACATCCTGGCTGGAGTGATTCGTGGGTTAGGGAAGGGCTCAGGGATTAAACCCTGTCAATGCACGTGGTTCAGGGGAATGTCAGAGGATGCGTACAAGTAATAATTACTACTTCCAGTGGAAAGAACAAAATAAGTGTTGAAATGAAAAGTCCAAGGTGATTTAACTCACACTTCTCATGAGTGTACATAGTTATGAGCTGTGGAGTATCTATACTGAAATGAGCTGTGGATATATGACTGTGAATAGATGCAGTCTTGTACATTGCCTTAATACATTATTGATTAAAAAAGGAATCCTGTCCCTTGCTTCTCTTGGCCGTCCAAGAAAAATACGGAGTTGATAAGAATAGACACTGCATATGGTTAAATTTGCAGAGTGTTATTGTTGTGTTCGAGGAGATTAAGAGTCAGACGGCAGGCAGTGCCTGCAAGGGGATGGAGAAGTGTTGGGCAAGGTGAGCATTAGGATTGCACACAGCCGTACAGATAGAACAGGTAGAAGAAAAAAAAATGAGCGACAGCCGACAGGTCGATGGGACTGGGCAGAAATCTGGGCGAGATAGAAATTCATCGAGTAAAATGCAAATAAAAGTGTTAACTAACGCAAGTCAATAGTCAATATGGAGGCAGGAGTGAGAAGACCCAGGAGTAAATAAAAGATCAGGATATTACAATGTATGGGCCAAGTTGAGTGGTAAAGAAATGCCCTTCTTCATGTAATCACTATGTTGCAAATTGTATTTATAAATATCAATATATCCTCGGACCTCATATATACTGTCCTGTCCACAATTTATTCCTATTAATATAATTAAAAAGAAATGAGATATGAAAATGGTTCTGAATAAATTCAATCACATTACTATAATTTATGAACCATCGCAACCTGCACACGTCCACCGTTGCCCAAGCCCACTGTACGTACATATGTATGTCTAAATTCTATAGAGACATATCCTATATTGACATCTACACCTATCCCCCCAGATGTAATTATTATATATACCCAGAGAGCATAGGATGAACACACAGGGACATGACTGAAGTACATTGCACAGGGTTGTTTTGGCTCCATTCGACAACCAATACTTTTAAATAAGTAATAAAAGGGCGATTACATTTTTTTTTTCAAAATCACTTGTTGACAGAGAGGGACCCATCTAAATGCCATTAAACATTTGCCCATGTAATAGTCTCAACAGGTCTCACAATCCGTCAGGAGCTGCGAAGATAAAAAAAAAAGGCTCTGTCCCCACCACATGATATAAGCCCGTTGAAGTAACTAAAGGAAAGTTAATGCGGTTTGACAGAGATCAAACAAAAATTGGTTTCGGTTTCCGATGAAATTTCTTTTGTCGGTTTGCCTCTCTTCTTGTAATGTAACAAAATAATAATAGTGTGTGAGCAATTTCTGTTTACACTTTTTGCTCGCACAAAAAAACAAAAAATCTTGCAGATTTTGAGCGCAGTTTTTTCCCCTCTGAGGATTAAAATCCACTATTATTATCATTATTATTTGTATCCAATGTGTACACATTTTTTCTCATCCCATCGTGGTTTATTTCAATGATTAGTTCCATATGTTGGTGGTTCATACACAAAATGTTTAGTTCCTTGTTGAGGAGAAGAACGAATGCTCTCAGGAAAAAAAAAAACTTCCACTTGCCGTAGCTGGAACTATTGGGGCTTCAGAATTTCTATAGACAGGAGTGAGTGAGTCACAATGATATTAGAGATAATTGTAGGAAATAAGAAAATTGGTGGAAAAAGGAATCTAATACAAACGATTGTGATTTTACTTAGTTCGTACCCCTCCACAGGATTTTTTAATTGTAATTGCTAGTCTGTCGTGGTCAGTCGTACCCTTCCTTGGCTTTGGTCCAGTGGGGGTTGGATTTATCGTTATTAGTGGGTTCGTGCAAGGTGAGTACAGACAGGACTCTCTTGTGGAGTATCCTCTATTGAATTTGAATGCAACAATGACTACAAGACAGTATTTACTTATTTTGTGTGTATGTGTGTATGTGTGTATGTGTGTATGTGTGTGTGTGTGTGTGTGTGTGAAAATATAAAAATTGAAATGTCATAGTTCGCTTCCGGTTGAGAAGCCTCACAATTTCTAGACTCATATTGAGTAGAAATCATGTAAGATACTCAGAAATCAATGTTAAGAAAAGCTCCTCACACTACAGATACCAAATGGAGGCATACAGTGGTTCGTCTACTACTAGACTATAAAGGATGGTTGGCTGGGTGATGTTATTCACCATTTTTATATAAAGGTGATGCAACCAGCCAAACTTGATTTCAGAATGAATTTTCACTTTCCAAAGGGTTTGGTGAATAGTAATAAAGCTGTGTGAAAATCTTCCAACACAGAGTCCTGTTTGTTCACTATAAGACTGTTGTGTGTGTGTGTGTGTGTTTGTACCTCTACATGGCATTACCGTTAGTCAGTCTAACAGTGAAACAAGTTACATGTTACTCTCAGGGATATGTATGTAATTACATATATGTATGGTGTATGTATGTATATACTGTATATACCTGTAGATACTTATTCCTGAGTGTAGCTCATTTGTACATAGAGATATCATGCGGACAAGACTCCCTATCACCTTCTACGTTGAATTTGAAATTAGAATATATTTTTCATGGCGAATCATTTCCATAGATATATTGAGCCCTGTAGGAAATTTGTCCATCCTTTGGAGCACTTGATTGTATTATGACTCGATCAGTTCATTACCGGCGTATCTCTTCACACTTTATAGATAGTTTCCTCGGAAGTGCAGTCAGTAACCTTCCCTTTCCAAGCGATTATGAGCATGAACATATGTGTAGACACTGCAAGATGCATAATTACAACAACATGTATGGGATATTAAATGCCTACTTGGAGAAGAATTCAAAGGAAATTCCGTTGAGGATTTTCCATCCCAACCTTTTCATTTCATCTTAATTCTTCTCAATGAGACTCCCTTCCCTGAGTGAGTGTGAATTGGGACTTTTTATAAACAACTTTTTTGTGCTCACCATTTGATCCAGAATTCGTGGGAGAGGGTTAACAATTTTCTGAGTCAGCATTGATCATCTATGCAGATGATACCGTAAGACTCGTCCCAATGTAGGTTTTTGGTGTGGATGAACTCCCTCTGACTACTACACAGTTCACATCAAAACCTCTACCTCCCTATTACCTCACAGTCTCTGCTCCTTTTTTTTCTCTCCAAATAATCAACGTCAATATTGTGACAAAAAACTCAATGTTAAAATTCCCCTGCTGGGTTTTTACAGCTCTCAAAATCCATGATTTAGTGGAGGCTCGCGTGCTCAGTGGTACTTACAATGAAGGAAAAAATACAGCCTGTAATAAATGGAAATGAGGGAAATGACAAGGAACCTATTTTAATATTTAATCAGTGCTAATTTTAAAATTTATTCAAATACGTAGATCTCCATTAAATTTAGACATACAAATCAGAAGGAGTCCAAATGTGAAAAGGTAGCTCATAAATTGTAGGGAGCTGATAGGGTTCGGAGGACAACTTGAGGAGAGAGAACATATGTAATTGGTCCCTGTAGTGTTTATTACTTTTGATTGGAAATCTTTATAAACAAGATATGAGGGTTAGGTTTGGAAGCGATCCCCTTATTAAATCCAGGTAAGTTTCCATGTAAAAACTTATCATGTGTAAATTCTCACAGAGGAGATTTATTCCCTGCAAAGCTTCCTGGCTGAGTGAAAATAGTCAGGTTTCGTTGTTGTTGTTGTTTGTCATGCTCCTAGAAATTTTTAAATAGCTTATTTTCTTCCTGGGGCTCAACCCATAGAACTTGCACTTGCACCCTTGTGACAAGACACGTCAGTCTGAAGAACCAGAAAATTCATTTAATTTAACAAAAGTTGGTCAAGGAATTTCATCTAATTATAAGCAACCTAGATTCAGAGTCCAGAAATAAAATTCTGTTCTTTATCCACAGGAGAGTAATTACTTTGAGGATAGACAAATGCTCTGTGGTTCTGTGTGCTCTCTTCAAAAATCAACATGTGTGGAAGTCTCCTCTGTGGTATTGATTTTTATAAAATTCAGAAGCCTCCACAAACTCGTGATTAATTACTGAGAGGGGAAAAAAACTACCATTTCCGTGAAAACTTTACAGAGAGACCTCAAATGAACCTCCTATGAACCCGCTGGTCTTCCGGGGTTGTAATTTGTAATTATTATTCAATGGTCATTACATTTCACATTAACTCCCCTGACGTAATGAATATTACTGATACATTTGCAAACACACAAGTCTGACTCCTGTGTGGTACTTATTACACCAAATGAACCAATTACAATGATTTTTACAAGGTCCTCTTACACTCTAACACATACTTAAGGAGATGATTATTACCCTTTGGAAATTTACAAACTGAAAGCGTGAGTACAATTGTGAGGAAAATTTCGGTAAAAAAAAAAGAAGTAAAACTCTCTTCAAAGAGTCCTATTCTTTTCTAGTAGATATTTGAAAACAAAACTACAAAAGGAGGAACAAAAACTGGAAATACAGTGAAAGAATTGAAAGAAATCGAAAGGCATTCATCATTTGTACGTTATTAAAGCATACACCTGTATCGTATCAACGCTCACAATACTCACAATTATCCTTAATTATAACTCTTCATGGGAATTGTAGGGTAAGGAAGAGGATTTAAACCCTTCCGTTATTTATTTCAAATCAGACGTGCAGGTACGCCCTCTCCAACACATATTAAAAATATATACAGTATATATGACTACACGTATCTACGGGAATTCCGTAGAAAAATACATATCCCCTTCCACGACACACATTCCTTGAAAAATTGATTCCATGTGATTTTCATGTCAGACATAGACAATAAAAATGTGGTGCGTGTAAGCTATTTCTTAACTTGTTCACAGTTCAGGTCTGACTCAAAAAACGTATACTCCTCGTCAGTTTCGCGGAAATACAAAATAAATTATAAATTATTACAGCATGAGAATTAGCCATTGAGTCGTTAGTGAATTAATTACTCCGGAAAAAAAATATAGGTAATAGGATAAAGCACAGTAAAGATTTACGATACTCAAACTAATATTGCCCCAATCATCCCAACCTAGTAGGATCGTTTGGGTGAGAAGCAGCGCAAGATCCTCTCTTAATAGATACATGTAAGAGAACATGTCTCCTTTGCAGACCTTAAACTTTTCAGGAGATCCTCTTTGTAAAAGGTCCTCACATAATAATTATTGCGAAAATGGGAAAATTATTTGCAGCAACTCAAACAGGATGTTTCCCAGTCAGGTCAGAGATTCTGACTCATTGGAGACTCCTACATTGGCCAAATCAAAAAAGCTGAGGAGTTTCTTATGCAAATAAAACAAGAGGAGGCAAGATTGCATTAGAGGGATGATGATGATGAGCTACCGACAAAAATCACAGATGACAAAAACAAAGTTTTGACACACGTGCTTATATGCACTCTCATCCTTTGATTAATCCCTGGCTACCAAGGAGGAGAGCAAAGCAATTGGTAACTCACAGTCAGAAGAGAAACTAACAAGGTTAAGGATACATTTCTTTCAAGATACTTTACACTCTCTGGTGAGATTGGAGGAGCTTGAGCTAGCTCCATTGAAGCTCCTCATATATATATATAATTATACAAAGGGATACATAAATACGATCGTAAAAGCAAGACATGCGTCACATAACTCTTGTAGCAGACTGCTTTGGCTCAAAGACAAGATCCAAAAATCTGGATTTTTTCCCCCTTACTAGCACACAAAGGACTGTAACCAAAATTATTCTATGCATTTACAGTAGGGGGAACTGATGGGAAAAAATTAAATAGAAATATGTGACATTAGAGCAGGAGGAATATATTCCGTGCAGTCAAATCTCACACATGGAAAAAAGGTGTGTGAGCGTCTCTCAGTTCTGTCTGTATGCATGGGACTGTTTGTCCAAAATATAAAAAAAAACATTGGAATGAGAGTAATAAAAAAATTGAGGGAAAAATGGTTACGGAATATTACTATTATTAAACCCTTAGAAGGAACAACTAAACCACTGTTTGAGACTCTCGTAAAAGAAAAAAGAAGCCCACAACTCCTAAACACTGATCCATTTGACTCCACTGTGCTTATTAGGTGGTGTGAAGGAAAATGTTGAGTGCAAAAACTGATGCAGTTTAAGAGTGCAATAATATAAAATATCACACGTAAGTATGATTCCTGTATCTATAGTCTATATATATCTATATCTATATATATATATATATATGTTCGTAGACGAGAGAGAAAGCCCCCTTCGTCACGATTTCAATTAGGGCAGACATGATACTGTCATTAATGCTCCGCTAAGTCCACCTTAATTACTTGACTTACCTCAACCTAAACAATGCAGCGGAGCATTGTTTGTA
This sequence comes from Allacma fusca, assembly GCA_947179485.1. Lineage (NCBI taxonomy): Eukaryota > Metazoa > Arthropoda > Collembola > Symphypleona > Sminthuridae > Allacma > Allacma fusca. The sequence goes on along the minus strand of OX359250.1, from coordinate 18,505,990 downwards.
TACATTGTATAAGTATATATATACATATGTGTGTGTGTGTGTGTATACTTATAGCACAAACTTTTTTAGGCAAGTCAAAGTACGTACTAAATATAAGTATACACACATATTAATCCCTGTATCCTCATTCAACACAAGCCACATCTTGGCGCTACCCTTCGTGCTTTTAGATCACACAGGTTAAATTGAGCGAGATTATTTTTTTTTTGCAAAAACAGCAACAACAAAAAAATACTATAAATTATTTTTGCTCTGCATGCATTTTTATTGATTACTCTGATATTTGACTTGGAACAAGTCAAATGTAAGTTATTGAGGATAAATCTTAAATTTAGTTACTTCATCCAGTGATTGTTAATTGCCTTGATTTGTACGAAAAAAAAAGTTCCCCATTGCTTGAGTTACCTCATCAGAGCTGGGGTCTATCGACATGGGCATTTCCCCTGAAGTTGTAAAAACTAATGCGGTCGTATATATAGATAGATATAATTATATATAGTACTGTAAAAAAATTGCAACATTTTACCATGTGCGGACCAATTATTATAGTCCTCAATAATTATTAGTATCTCTGTAAACTAGACTGCACTCTTTTGAGCATGGCTTGGAGAGGGAATGTGCTTGGTTGGTGAGTCTATTGAGACATAAAATTTAACCTAAATTATTGTAGGAGTAATTAAAGCCTCCACATATTTTTATTATCTGTAATCTCCCTCACAGTAGGGATACGGCGCTAATTGTCCGAGTGCCGTACGTACTCAGAGACCTGACTCTCAACTCTTTTTTCCTTCTCCATTATGACTCATTGTGTCTCTAGTAACTTGTGAAATGAGGAAGCTCCAGGAGTGTGCCATAAATTTGAGATGATGATGATCTCTGTGTAATTATGTGTAATTAAGTAAAATCCATAGGAGACTCAGTTTCAAAAATCTTACCTCATAATCTTTCCAAATCCACAATAAAAAGTTTTTCGGCGCTTTCCGCTCAATCAGTATTCAATATCCAATGAATTTATACGGAGAGGGAGAGATGGTCTTTAAAACAATTTAGAACTGAGAGGATTCCTCCGGCGAAGGTTATTCCAAAATCACTGGAATTTTTCCGTCAAGGCTGGGAATAAGTAGAGTTAAAGAGTCGTGTGATAATATATATACTTGTGTGGGGATTGTACGTTCAATAAATAAAACACGTGAAAATCTGAACGATGACAAAATTAGTACAACTTTCGAAAATCCATAGGAAGAAAATGTGTATGGGACGTTTTCACTACAGAGACTTTGACACTGTTGCAGGTTGAGAGATAAAAAAGTGGTAAAAAATTCCTTGGTTGCTCTTAGCACGAGTTCGAAGTCACACAAGTTTACTACTATACTGTTGTACGTGTCACAGGGGAAGATTTCTCACAACCGGTACGACAAAACAACCATGTAAAACTTGAAGTTAAATTTGTCAAAAATAACTGTAGAGTATAGCTTTCGTTAGCTAAGTGATGTAGTCCTGAAGAAATCTGAAAAGCACACAAGAGAAGCAAATTCAACTTTTAATTCCTAATATTTTATATAATTATCTATCTCAACAAAAATTACTTTGTTTCAAGAGTCGGGGCTCAGAACATTTGTTCTACAGATTAAGAAATTTCCCCCAATAACTTATTTGTGACTTGTTTCAAAATTGAATGTAACTTTTTCAAAAGTTCAGAAATTTTTGGTTCAATATTGATTCTACTCTCCACCTTCCGTAATAATAATAATTATTACAACAGTCAGGTTTTTTGAAGATTGCCCAGTAATTTTGATGGATGTAAATAATTATTTTAGTCTTCTGTATCTGTATATACGTTTTAATTCCTGAGAAGTAAGTACAGACAAACAGATACAGGGGAGCTCAAAAATATCCACAGAGAACTGAACAAGTCACAGAAGATTTGAAAAACGACAAATATTTGTCAAAATACGGCTCCTCCGTGTTACAATAAGAGTGAGTAAGGAATGAGCTGTACTTATGAAGTCCATCCAGAGAATTAAATCATTAGGATTTTCGGACAGGCACAGCGGCTAATACTGTTTTGACTGACTCCGGAGGATATCACGTAACAGAATGAAATCACTTTTACGTGTAAAGGGGTAATTAAAACTCCTTTAAATGAAGAAAATGAGAGAAGAAAATCGAAAGCAAGGGAATGGGCTGTAGTCACCTGAATACATATTGAGTTTCGAGAAGCCACACGATCAAATGTGATGCACGAAGGGAGAAATTTGGAGTGACTGAAGGTGTGATAGTCTGGTAACGTGTCAAGTTACTTACGCTGCCCTCAGTGAACTGGTGTTTTTGGGGGAGGTGGGGCGATCTGGTACCTTGTCTGTGCCTTTACTATCTGTATTTTGTCAGTGGACAAACAGGGGTTTTTCCATTTCCACTCTAATCGAACAGTTAATTGAAAGCAACTTACACTCAAAAAGGTAACTTTACGTCTATAGGTACTCCAAAGGTATATATTACTCTGGGGCACACAGACAGTACTGCCAAGGAGTCTTTCCCACTAAAATCCTACACACAACCAGTCAAGAGACCGTGCCTTGAGAAGAGTAGGAAAATTGTGTAGATACCTCATTTCCCTCCTTACTCAAAAACTTTCAGTAGAGTGCTCAAGATTTTAAAGCGTATACACAGAGAGACGCTGCTACATTTAAGTAATGTATAGATAGATAGATACATAAACTCCTACTATTTTTACTATGAGAACTCCTATCTCAGGAGTTCTTACCTATGAAATCCTAACGCGTCAAACCACTACCACAATGAGCTGGGATGGTTGGTAGTTTTGGTAGTAGTATTAGTATTAGTAGTAGTAGTAAAGTCTGATACAGAGTGTAAGTGTTCCTATGTATATAAATCTGTAGAGACTTGAAATAATTATATACATATGGAAGGAATCAAACGTAACTTTACCCTATGCTTTACTTTTTAAAAGAGATGAAGTTTACAAGTAGTTGCAACTTATTGCTACCTGAACTGAACTCTATTATACACACACACACACACATTTTTGCTTCTCCTTATACAAAACTGCTATGAAGCCAGCCAGCAACATTGTCTGACCCAATTGGTTCTTGGCTGCTCAAGTAGGACAAGCAAGCCAACGGAGGGTGAAACAGCCCTTTCTCTCCGAAAGTAAAAGTCTTCAAGACTCTTGTTTCACCTCATCGGATAGTTTAGCTTATGTCATCCAAGACGTAATCTTTTTAACGTCTCAGTTCATCCGCACCCTCAGATCTTCAATTCATTCCTGGCGGATTGAGAGATCTTTGTCAGGAATAATTACGTCTTCCATAATAATTCCAATCCCAACCTCCACTATGGACCATTTTTATTGCTTCACTTACATCATAGGAGTCCCATATAGTCAGAGGTGATGATAACAACTCTCACACAAAAATATATATTCGAGAGTCAAAGGCACCAGGGAGGTGTGACTGGTCTCTCGGCGGACTATTTGATGGAGTCATAGAATTAATAGATATACATACGGCCCCTCACAGACTGGATACAATCCAAACATAGATAGATATATGAGCACTGAACACATTGAAAAGGAAATGTGTAAATCCTATCTGTGTTTAATTATGTATCTACTTGGGCACAAAGATACGGAAAATTGATGGATGTGAAGACTGACTCAGATGTTGAGCACAATGAAACTGTGGAAAATTGATAACATATTCTATGGTTTGGGGTGCTGGGGCTGGGACATAAGACTCAATACTCTTGTCATCTCTGAATATTGTTACTTCATGAAGGAATTTCGCCAGTTAAATATTTTCCACTAATGATAAAATCATTTAATAATGTGACTACGAAATCAGGAGTGAGCGCTGAGGAAATAAAAAGAGTTAATCCATTTCAAAGAAAGAATGCATCTTGGAATTGGCAGATTGAAACAAAGATTTCATTGTAACCAGAACACAAATGCAAAAAAGGAAGGACTCAATATACAGTCGATATACGGATAGTCTTTGCAAGACATGGCTCAAGATATGTACATACATTCATTATTTTAAAATTACTTCGATTCAATACGAATCCCCACATTATATATACAGTAGTCAAGTTAATTAACATGATCATTGGATCGTAGGATTTATTTTTTGTGAGCAGCAACAACAAGCAACATACACAATATACCTCAAATATATTGGAGCGTGGAGAAAATACCTCCCTTTATTAGAAATTGCTCGTAATAATTAATTATTTATAAGTTTTCCAAATACAGGAAGGGTTAGTTCACACGTCTCAATTGACAAGCTTGTACTGTAGCACACATGAGCGGAGTAATTAATGCTTCACATTGTCAGTATCTACTACTGTAGTGGATACTACGGGAAGTGTCCCTATATGTCACATTCATGTATCTAGATATAGATAGATACATGAGGTAGTCAAGGAATACAAATCGAATTTGTATTGTGAGCTGTAATAATTATTATTATTGGGATAATTGCTACTTAGGCTTTGCCTTCCTTGAAATGGTGATTTGTCTGATTCCATTTTTACTGCCAATGGTTCGTGAGGAGTGAGTTACCATTTGAGAGGAAAGATAAGTAAAGGAACTTTACTGGCCTGATTCCTTCACATTCGAGAGATATATCTATTTGTTGCAGTGAGTTGATCCGAGTCTTGGTCAGACTCAAGTCTCAACAAACATATGGACATTCCTGGATGATGAAGTTAAGAGAACACAAAAAATAATTTGTAGACATAAGAGAGCACACGGCTCATTATGAGACTGTGTAACCTGCATCAAGACTATGAGACTATACAGGGATGGTAAATGGTAATACGATTAAGAGCAACGATAACCCATAAAATCAAGGAGGCGTACCTTCACTGCCATGACTTCCTTAGTTTAGCTCACTGATTGAGGTGCACGTTTTTCAATCTCCACTGACATAGCATTTCGGATCTGCTCGTACAAACTTTGAGCTATAGTCCTCAGGAGCGTAGAATTTATATTGAGCGTATACTGTATAGGGGCTAGTGTGGCAAAGGAATATTATAGTAATAAATAAGTGTAAATAGCTCTTATAGAGTCAGAGTCAATACAGTGTATTAATCCATTCCGTATTCTAATAGGCAGGAATTAAGCCCTTGCAAAACTGCTCCAATAAATCCAATCATAACTTAATGCTGTAGAGTCTCTCTGAGTGCGAGCATAACTATGAATGCTCCGGAGTCTCTAGAGTACAAGGATAATTTAATGCTACAGAGTCTCCGAGTGCGGCAATACTACATATATCGACCCAAAAGACTTTTTCCCTCGAATTTAAGATCTACTTTAGTTCCTTGCACACGTCTGTTTGTCTCGACCACTGTAATTATGTGCATCGTACAAGCATAATAATCCATATGCATAATGGTTTCCTATGTACATACATTCCTCCCTCCAAAACCATAGACACACACACAAATGTGCTCACAATGATATTTACTATATACAGACAGCTTTCGCATAAAAATGTGGGACTATTGTGTGCTGTACAGGACTCGTCACATGGAAGGTGCATAGCTACACTCCGCTTGGAATGTGTACAACATAATTACACACATTAGGTAGCAAACATGTGTACTCGGTCTCAACTGAGCGGTTTCATACTTTTGTTCACATTTGGTGCAAATATTAGCTAAAGATTAGTTTCCTTTTGGTAATGGTCGTGGTCAGCTCTAGATATCATATTAGATCTCATTGATTACTGTAGGAAGTACGATGCGTGCCACATTGTACACACAGTAGTAGGAACATTATTCCTATCAGGATTTGAATATAACACGCAACTTTTAATTATTATTTTTTTTTCCAACGTTTCCAAATAATAACCAGACACACACACACACACATTAGAATAGAAAATAATAATTATCTGGAACAATCTCCCATTTAAATATGATCATTACATTCTATTTTTATTATTTACGATTTACTTTCTATTCCCCTGCCTGACACATTCAAGTATGAGACTTCTGGCTCTAGTCATACTAGTAGTAGTAGGCCTGCCTTCCAAAAGTGTACTCATGCCATATACTTACCGTCTCATTCGGTCTTGATTCCGTCAAAAATAGGAGGAATCAGAGCATTAACAATTTGATTCGAATGTTCGAATGACGTGAGCATTTGAGGGGCTGGAATTAAGCTATTTAAGGACATCTTTATCGTAAATTAATTAGAAGCAGCGGTTACAAATTTTGCGTGAATGGAAGGATATGCATTTGTCAAGTGTAATATCATTACATGTTCACAATTTTCCTGAGCGTCTCCTATCTGTCTATGAATATGTGACTCTCGTAATGTGAGCAGGGAGTCGAGGGGACGTGAGGTGTCTCACAGTTGTCATCTCTTTCAGAAAATTCTTGCTTACCTTCTCCCAATTTCTGCCAGACCCGGTCCCTTGGTTAGAGATAGGGGAATAAAAAAAACTTGTAACAAGATTTTGATTTTTTTCATAATCTTACCTTCTCTATGTTCTTTTTGGAATGAATGAGTTTACGAGCGTCCTTATTTTCCTAACCACAACTGTAGGTCAGCTGACTGTCAAAAAAAATGTGAGTAGACTGTTCTTCACTAGTATGAGGGAGTTTATTATCATTACAGCGTGTGCTTCAGATCTCAAAAGGTAAGGATGAAGTCCATACTGGTCAGGAGGGATGTGCATGTAGATATATGGAGTCCTGTGTATATATATAATTATATATATATATATATATATATATATATATATGTGTGTGTATGGGGAAATTTAGTCATAAACTGCTGACAATACGATGTGGTCTCTGTGGATATTGAATTCGTGCTGAAATTGAAACTCATCTATTATTCATGAGCTTCTAGATGCAATGCAGCTGCAATTGCAGCAGCTATTTTCTTCGTCACCTCTCCTCAAACACTAAAATGATTGATGGACCAGTCAATGTAACTAACGCATTTGCATCTACTCAAGAGACTCATTTTTTTTTGCCATTTAGGAACATAATCCACCAAAACTGGAAACAGTCAGAGGTAATTTATTCCCAGTGGTGAGGAGGATTTTTTGGAGCCATGGATGTAATTATTGTAAGTACAGAGATGAATGATTGGAGGTGAGTGTGTGTGTGTGTGTCTCCTCAAATATAAAAGGTGTCACATTAAAAGTGAATCTGTATGAAAGTACACTGAGATCATGAATGAATCATCAGTTGTACAGTTAGAGGTCAAGTTAAGACCATGTGAGTGTTTGGTCTGGGACTGACTTTTTTTTCGTCAGAGGTGTTGCTAATTAGATGCAAAACAAGTATTTCAGAAGCATCCATTATCTTGTATAGCCCAAGCTTCAAGCTTATGACATGAAAGGGAATCTATTTTAACTCTTTTGAGTAACAGTTTTTTTTCCCAAGTAGTAATCCTCATGCCCTTTCACTGTATATCTACATAAAAGCAGAGTCATGATCTTCGGTAATGTGTTGCGTGAATCCCAAGAGGAAGTGCACGTGCCTTATTGGCACGCACTACAGTGCATTGATTGAAAAAACGTGCAGGGCCTACGTAAGTACATTGAGAGATGTGCAGGAAGCAATCTTCCAATACCAGTGACTCTAATCTATAAAATCTACACTTCCATTGTTATCCCTAAAATTTACAGGTAGAATATTTCTAATGGAGGAAGGTAACTCGAGGAAGATGATATTTGTAACGTGCATTTTTTTAAGGATCTTCCATTCAACGTGTATTTAGCTCGTGCACTGAATCCTTTGGCAATAGATAAGTGCATATTAGATTACGTTACATAGTTAAACTCTATATAAAAATAATCATTTTAAGGGATTTTGTAACGTAATAAAAAAAAAACCTCCTTGATTTTCCCCTCCTTCCTCAAACAAGGAACTGAATGGAGACAGTGTGACCTAACCTTAGATTTTCTCACGGTGTAATATATATAGAAACTGATGATGGATTACGTCCACGTAATAAAGCATAATATATGTTTCAATCTTTTAGTCTCTGTCCAGCCGGAAATGATTCCCTGAGAATTTACTTCAACTCTTCATATACATATTTTAGATGAGAGGGAAAGAGTAACTTTACACACACAGCTGGTATTATGTATACTTTGCCCGTCTAAATATGCACTCAATAATCTGTGGGAACGGCATGGTTGATTAAATGGCAAGATTCTAGAAGCGAAATTTCCGCTTAAGAAATATCAGTCACTGCAGAGACTCATTTGAAGAAACGGACTTGCAGATAGTAATTAATGCCATTCTATATCTCCACTATCATTTATTTTTATCTAGAAAATTTACATGACGCTTGAAATTAATAACCAGAGTTTTTTCGTAACATATTTTCCATTAGGTATATTAGATAAGTGACTCACTACGGAACGGAAAGAGGCTCCCACTAGGAAGCTACAAAAAAATCTCATGTCTGAATCCATCTCCAATTCCCATCAAAACCTCGTTGGACTTGTATTAAATCCTGTGTAAACTCTTGTATGTATTTGTGGATACAGGATTATATATACTAGGACAAGTAATTATTAATTACATACAAAAAATCCAAGAACGTACATACATACATTTGCAGTCCTGTCACACACATGTGTGCATGCACTGTTGTAAGGAAATTATTACTGTGAAAATATTTTCCGAGTAGGAAATGCAATATGTAATTATTCGATTGCATTATTCTCCGAGAAGAATCTGAACATTAGACAGAACTACAGCAGCATGTCATATAGACCTGATGAAAACATTTTCAAGTAGCGATATGCATCTGTCATTTTGAAAGGATTTGTTTACATTTTGTTTTGTCATTAAACATCTCCGGAGACAAAAATTATCTACATGAGGATTTTTCTTATGAGGAGTGAAGATGAAGACTACCTTAAATAAATAGGGAATGGCGTCCTGCTCTTTTGAATTTAATTTCCAATTATGCATTTATTTGTAAGTTATTTGTTTTGAATGTGAGGGTTACGTAGTAATACGTCGTTTCCTTTGGGAAATATTTAAATACGAGGGTTATTATGCATTAATGAGATTATAGATGGGTATATGCATGCTGATGAGCCCCTTACCTTTTCCACATCATTACTGGGAATACCTTCATGTGCAGTTATTTTTTTTTTTTTGAATCTTGAGAGGGACTGCCTCGAAAAAGTAATTTTCCCATTTGGCCAACAACATATTTAGTTTGGAAGTAAAAGAATAAATAAATACATTGACTCATAGACAGTCCCAGGCACGTAGTTTGTCTCTATCGTCACTTCATAACAAAAATGTCATGTACAAACTTTGGTGTTGACATCCAACACAGTAACAAGATGCTATCGTGAGTACAGTAAGTTTAGTTTAAAAAAAAAAATTATTTCCCAAGGCATTCCCAAGGAATCAATAAACGGACAGACAAAGGGGTAGTTTGTAAAAAGGCTGGTAATTACAACCATATGACATGGCAGATGTGAAAGATTGATTACTCTTGATACTGTTACGGGATTGTCCATTCAGCATGTATGTACATATATACTCAGGAGTGCCTCTCTGATCACAGTGGTTAATTTGAATCTCCTCTCTGAAAGCCCTGAGAGGCGAGAGGTGATGACGAATGGTTGATTCATTGCAAAATCATCGATTTCCTTTGAGATGGTTCGAGTCAGACTAAACCTAGGATTTAGGACGCTTGGAGGATATTTTTAAGAATGTTATCAGGATTTTGTGAAATAATATTCACGATCTGTTGAAATTCCTCCTGCGTAGCAGAGAGGTAACATACTTTTTTACACACTTCAAGCCCAGTGACGAATTGAAAGAACGACATGCTCAATGAATTAGATTTTTGTCTGTGTGCATATTTTTTTATTAATTCATCCATAAAAGCGACAACATTTTCTGAATGATTTGTTTTCCACTCCACCCCATAAAAAATCATATGACTTCTACTCTTGGTGCATATACAGAGTCAGAGCCTGGCCTAAAATGTCGTTTACAAGAACAGAGAAATCAATGATCCGAAGGAAAAACTTAGAATCAGATATTGAGGTAATGTGGAGGAAAGATCTGTCAGAAAATGCCAAGTCACTTTTTCTCTTGCCAATTCCACATCCGATTCTACACATTTGACAGTCTTGTGTGTGTAAATATATATGTAAGTGGAAGATTTCGCCATGGCATATTCCCCCCTAGCTTATGTACAGAGTGTGTCATATGTACGTAACTTGTACTATCCCATGGACTTGAGTGACTGTCGAAGCAGTTTTTTTTTTCACAACACTTTTATTATCATGGACTCATTAGCTTTGAAAGTTCCTGTCGCAATTTCGGTTTAAATGTGGCAGAGCATGAAATGTTAACACAGAATCTTAATACAAATACAAAGTAATGGTTTGAAAATGCTAATACTACACTGTAACCTAAAAACTGTTGGAGCTCTTGGAAATACTAGTAAAATGTAACAGAGTATTAGATCAATGTTTACTTTTTGAAAAAAATACAATTCCAACTTTTCAAAAATACTTTGAACAATTACCAAAGTTCATTGAGCTACAGGAATATTTTTTTTGTTGAAAATATGACGTACATATGTACATATGTGTGCATGTATACCTACAATTTAAAGGAATGATCTCGTAATTCCTCAAAATAGCGCGTTCCAATCCTCGTTGCTTGTGTAACATGCACATATCTATACTATCACTATAGGGAAATTACAAATGGATTTTTGTTTTTGTAGATAATTTTATATTTCAAGGATTTTGACACTCAAGGATCCCAAATGAACATTGCTTGCACATACGCTGACACTACATCAGGCGGCTGCTTGCTGGGAACCCTGCAATATAACAGCCCACATTTGCAAGATTTATTTTATTTTGTGAATAACGTCATTATTTGTGGAAAAAAGTGCGATTACAATTTAATGTTTTCGTATTTATGACTCTGCATATCAAGTAGGGATATTATTAGTAATGCACATGTGCAAGATAGATATGTTCCTTGTAGCTGGGACTCTGTGACTTCATTTTCTTCCCTATGCTGGTCAAGGATCTTCAATCCGCAGCTTATTGTCACAACAAGTGAAAGACAATGGAGTATCAGAACATGAACTCTGTGGACTTGCCTGGTTTAAACTTATAAGCCAAGATTAAAGATTGGAATTTTGGATAGCCCTACGGGCCAGACGACTGAAAGGAAAACCAAGGTTGAACTCCATCTCTACATATGTATTGGAAGGAAGGGAGAGAGAGAAAAAAAATTGAAAAAGTTACTCATAGGCTTATATGCAACAGCAGTTTATGAAGCTGTTAGCTCTTGTTTTTGTTGTTGTCGAAAGAGTAAACTGCAATCATTAACTGACGAGTGTGGAATACTCACCTTAAACTCTTTCTCTTTGGAGTACATACGTCTCCTCTCCTGTCATTAACGAGTCTTTGTCTGCCCAGATTAATCCTTCAGAGAAGAGCTAGAAAAATGAGGAGCATTGTTTACCTCAATGGCTCAATGTTGACCAGAATTTTTCTTACAAATGATTGTATTCCTTGTATTTAAGTATTTTCAAATTTGCATGCTCGTCTTCAAACATGCAATTAATCTCCACTGGGAAAAATCCATGTTCTAAGGATTTTTTAGATTTTCTAATAGTAAGCTTTATTTGTCTGTTTGGATCATATGCTTCAGCATGATGTTTCTTTTCTTCTGTAAGATACTCTTTGAATTGTTACTTGAAGCTTACGTACTTGACGGGGCATTCTGGAACAATAGTACTGATCCGAAAAATATTATCAGGTAAATCTTTTTTTTATTTTTTGGAGATTATTATTATCATTATTATTGTCGATTCATAACCCTTTTGACAGATTGACACCATTTTGGGATTCACGTGAAACTAGGCAAATGCTGATGTGTACGACGTGTGTGGAGTGATGACAAAAGATGCGTAAACAAATAAAAACTTGTTTCACATCCACATTCTCATTTGACTACAGGTCATATATAGTACAAGGGACCACTATGTCATTATCCCATAGCACGCACAAGCCTCAATGATTTAGTAGAAACTGCAGGAGAGGATTTGAATCGCATTTCATATATAATTATTAAATACAGTGCAATTTTTACGTATATAATTGCAAGTGCAATTCATACATATGTTTAGGAGGGGGAAAAAAACAAACCATAAAAAATAATGATACTCACCCTCCCGACAAAATTAACTTTCGATTTATGAAATTTGAGAAAATGATACCCTGAGTATAATTTGTAAAGTTAAAATATGCCGAGAACAATTTTTTTTTTGTATTAAACTTTTGCGAACAAGTTTCCATAAATTTTTTATAGAGGATATATATATTTTTTTTCAAGGGAGTAAAAACTCATGTAAGTTTACAGGTAGGGACACGCGTGGGGTGTGATTCCAACACACACGCATTTTGTCAACCGTTACTGTCGATAAGGATAAGAAAGGCTAGACATAGACTTCAAGTCGGAGTTAATTGTCAATTTAAACCTCATAGGGAAATTTGCATAGACCACAAACGTGCCCACACGTCCCCACTGACATAATAATTACAGGGTGAGGATTAACGTTAAATAATGTCATAATTCGGCAGCCACAGCGGAAATTTAATTGGCTATTATCTCTATAATTTGATCAAGAAACAATGGGAAAGGTTTCTACTAAATCATACACTATACAGATAATTTCACTTTGATGGAGCCCATATACTGACAGCCTCAGAACTACTCTTTTCTCAATGGGAACTAACTTCATGTTGTCTCACTCAGAAAAAAATCTTCGCTTCCTATTTGGATAACCTTTGGAGACAAACCAAAACTCTCAATTCAATCAGATTTTTTAATCGTAGTAATTCTCTCTCAACTGTAGTAACTTCACCTGTGGTACGTGACCTATACATATATAGAGCAGTCTTGAATTCACTTTTCCATATGATTGTTATTATAGTATCTGTGGCTCCAAGAATGTAGACATTTAAACTAATTTTCTTGTGTTTATAAACAGTGGGATTTCTAATCGGACCATCAAATTTTAAAACTAATACAGGCTGAGGTTACTTAATAATTTGCTTCTCACGGAAGAAATGCGGAAGTGGGAAAGAGTCTTATCGGACTCTTAAACAACAAGAGGGAATTTGGTGCAGGAGGCTATTTTTCCTTTTTTTTTCTCACGACGCTAATACTCCTAGTTTCCGGACGGGGAAATTTTTAATCATCTTCCTCAAACTTAATTGGGTTCTTGTCTGGAGACACTACATTTCAAAAGAGCCATTAGCTCAGTATCCATATCTTTAAAAATATAAAAAGCTTTTTTCTTTGATGAGGTCACAGATTCCTGAACTGAGCATTGATATCTTAGCATTTAAAAGTTTTCCTACAAGAATTGTCCAACGTTACAAAATTCTGATTTTAAGTTGCATTCTGCAACTCTATGTTTTTAAATGCATAACTTATTTTATTGGACTTCATATCCAAGATATGAAGCGACTAGCTTAATATCTAACTGTGAGTAAGCTACGAAGGAAAGTTTGACTCCTGCTATTTTTGTTTGTCAGAAACCCTCACCCATGGGTTTTAGTATGTGTAATTGCCACTAATGTATCCGAACCTTGGTCAAGATATATTTTAGATACTCTCTTTCTCTCTCTCTCTCTCTAATGGCATTAGCTACGGAATTTGTAAACCTTCCCTGATGAATCAGCTTTTTGACGAGAGGGCTGGAGGGAATGTGAGGTACGATTAGGTGTTGTTTGGAACAGATCCGGGTTTCCCAACCGAGCCCTTTTACATCTCCAGAGGTCTACAGATGGGGACATAAAAATCAAATCCGCGTCCCACACAATCAACAAAAGAGATGTACACAGACAGGGACAAAAGAATGTTTGGTTTACTTACTTTGGGAAATCCCTAGCCCAGACTGTTCCTAGAAGGCCGGGCTGTCAAGTAGAAATAAAAAATGAGTTTCTTTACTGCCATCATTCAAAGATTTTATATTTATCATACGAGGAGAGATTTTGTCCGGAGGGGAAATTTTAAGCTTGGGCTCGATTCCCTGGAAGTCTCAAGGAAAGTATTTCTTAGAGTTTTGTTCCGTATTGTTGATAAAGTGTACGAGGAAAAAAAGTGTTCCAGTCCCAGGAATTAATCCACGTAAATGATGTACGACTTTCTGTAGTCACCTTTTTGAACACCATTTAGTTCTTAAGGCATGTTTCTGTATTACAACTAGCATCACTAATTGTAACCATACAGTACTATCAGCGGTGGCTTTGCTTTTGAATTAGGATTCTGTGTTCAACTTTTTGCAACAGATTTATTTTAAATTTGCATATTGCAGAATTTATTTGACAAATTCAGGAATTTTTACATGTAACTCTACATTTAACTCTTGTAATAATTATGCTCACTACAGACGCTGCTGTAAATAGAATTGCGATGTTATATGAGAGACCAGTTCGTATCTGTAATAAGGATATAAATTGAATTTGAATCTACATTTTACAAGCATTGTATAAAAATTGGACCTGCACATTTCCTCAGGATTCCCCAACACACACAGACAGTCAGCTCTGAAATGACCTGGACCTGACCATGAATGAGCGATTGGATCTTGGCAATGAAGAAGTAAATCAAAAATATTATTACCAAAGAAGGTTTTAAATCTTAATGGAAGCCCTGCAAGTCATAAATTGTCCATTCCTGTTATTTACATGTTGATTACGATACTTATGGTAATCATGTAGCACAATTAAATAAAATCACCCCTGAATTAGTTTTTCTACACAATCCATCCTCTGGGTTACGTTTCAGTGTAATGGGGCAATTTTAGCGTAATGGGTTCTTCCGGATGCAAAAAGCTCTCCTTCTCTTCCTCCCTCACGTAGATATATATTAATCTTCTGTGAGGAACAATGTCATCCGACAGGCTCTCATTTGAGCCTCTCAAGGTTATTCCTGTAATTTGGATACGAATCTTTTGCCATTCAGGAAAAAATTTAATAGTGTGTCAGTATTCGTTACTTTTACAGATAATGGCTCCGCTCAAGTAACAACAACTAATAAATAGTCCAACTCGTGCATACTCTCTAGTAATTTATCTCTTGGCTTTATTCCTACAGCTCTCAGCAAGTTCTTTTCTTCCCTATATGATACAGTACTGCCCCGTCCAAGTTAATACATACACACTGGCCGGTTAAGTTAATTAAAGTAGAGACAGTGAGACTTGACGGGCATGGAAATTGAAATCAAATAAAGACAAAGAAATTGATTGTGAAAAATGTTTTGAAACGTTTAGTGCGGAAGTCACGCTAAACACTTACTGATTGTGAGGCTCCCTTACACAATGCTATACAGGAGTCCAAAAATCCTTTTCAGTTACAAGTACAAGAAGAATAATTAACAAGGGCTGAGTAAAGCCTGGCCACAAATACATACAGATAATTATGAGGTGTTAAAATACTATTGGAAAAAATTGTAATCACACAAGGGCTGCTGCGGCTTGCTCACAGTCTGCTTGACCGTCCTGATTTTTTTTTTTTTTTATTGGGGGGAAAAAATGAAGATTCATAATACTGTCGTGCTCACATCGACCTTAAGTAAAACAAGCATTGACTGTATTGAGCCACCCGGGGATTCATTAGGGAAAGAATATTTTTGCAAGCGACCATCAGTGTCTAATCACACTGCTGCTGGGTAATGTTTTTGGAAGATAATGTAATTGTTACCACCATATAAAATTGCGCAAAATTTATGTATACCCTAGAAACTGCTCCTGAAAATTAGATAGAACTCTTATTGTTGTCTCATTGTCAGGTAATACGTGCACTGACAAACACATGTGTACACACACAGGGATGAAGTACATATGAGGAGACACGTTTTTCTATGGAAAAAAAAATGTTTAGAAAGTAAACGATAGGGGGAAAAACGAATGTGAACTTTCGTTGGATAGTAAATTGATTTTTTTTTTCAAGTGTATTATAGTAATCTTCAGAAATCGTTTATCTGTTATAATGATTTGGATCCAAACCGCAAAACCAGATATTACAGTGTATATACTTGCTGACTGGAAATTGTATCATAAGGAGCGTGTAATAATACATGACTTGATTAAATCAACGTAGTGTTCAATGTCTGGTGATGTGAGAGATTACATGGCAAAAATCGGCAACAGCATGAGGCATGACCATCGTTTTTACACATATAGTGAAGCGTAACTCTCCACCTTCAAATGGCTCACAGTTTCATCCATCCACGACCTATATATACAGTTGCGTAAACTCGAAACATATTGTTGGCTTAGCTGTGGCTATGGCTGTGTGAGTGTTTGTGTGTGTGTGTGTGTGTACATGACATAACTTAGATTTGATAATTGTCATGAATTTACATGGTTATTGTTTCTAATAATAGGAGCCGAGATAATGAAGAACATTTGAAAGGTGAGAACTCCGACAGCGTCACTTTTCTTTTGGCTCCTGTCCACAGGGAGTTGCAATCTTCTCACGCAGTCTTATTTCTACATGTACATGCTCTCAGGTTGTTTCATATGCGTCAATTAAAATATTAATAGTTTTATTTACATAAGTTTTCCCCACTTGTTGTAAACTCCTATATAACGGGAGATTGCGAGAGGTCCCCACTCTGTCAGTGACCACACTTGGGCCGAATGGTTTTTACAGGGGGATATGTAATTACATATGTACATATGTTTATGGACATGATCAGAAAATAATGCTGCTATATCTATAGTAAATATAGATACATTGAGTAAATAAAGATCATGTTCAGGCATTGTTTATGTGCTGGGTGGACGTAGATGTGATGTATGTATGAGGGGAGCATGTAACAATGTGGGGCATATGCTCTTATTATTTTAAGTGCCATACGTTATGTTTATGCTTTGGGAATCATGTTTTGAACGTCATATTTAGCATCTTAATTTAGGCATCTACGACTACCCTATGAACACTCGTGAGGCCCAGAGTTTGCAAATCACTTGTAAACAAGATTAGCCTTTTTTGGCGTGCATAGCTCAAGGTTCATTTGCATAAGCTGAGGAGTGATATTGTAATTGGAGTTAGAACGCCTATGAAAATCAAAATTTACTACAGTTTAAATATCCCTCTATCAGTCACTACACTTGTCTTTTTTTTTATAACCACCCTCCGTCAGCTCTGGGCATGCCATCAGATATGAGTTCTAGGTGCACACACGATAGGTACTACCAAGTACTCAAGGGATTGCCAAGCCATCCCAAAGATTAACCTAGAGCTAAATAAATGCTGAATTTTTACTCATTGTTTCTTCAGCGTAATCTCAAAATCTGACCGTTCGTATTTAGTACATAAGAGTACAGTACGTTCTGTGTAAGGGAAAAAACAAGGGAGACACAAAAACTTTGTAGCAAATCGCTCGATATCAATCTCCCCCTGCAAAAAAATTTCGTAAATATTTCCTTTCATTCTTTTTATATCTGTACTTTTGAGGAGAGTTACTTTTATAGCACGGACTCTATATACATATGTACGTCCAGCATATTTTAGTAGCCACCTGAAATAAATTAATTAGTAGGAGAAACAAGCAGGTATTGAAATCAAGACAATTATGTCATTTATCATCCCATAGCAATTAGAATTTGTAACATTCGGGAAGAATACGTTCGGGATTCAGGTACAATTATTATTATTGTACGGAATATAAATATAGGAAGAGTTAGATCCTGGGACAATACTTGAGAAACTGTAGATGCATACAAATCTCTACGAAGTTACAATCAAACCTGAGCTGACGTCCAATGGTACGGATCAGACTGCCCCAAATCCCAAGATGTGTACATATACATAAGTCGTCTGAAGCAAAATAAAAATAAGTGACGGGTTTGCGTAATAACATTCAGGATTTCCTTTCGAAACAATAGAATTGCTCTACAGATCCGTGTGTCGTAAAAGATGGAGTATACATAGAACCAGAAGGCTGACAAAAGAATTTACTAAAATGTCCATGCATATTTGAACTCCTGCCTTCCTTCAATGATAACCATTTGGGTGTCTGTGAATGTAGAGGCTGTCTCAAAAACTGAAGTTTTTCTACCAAGGGAAAGCTACTAATTGAAACGTAGTCCTTTGTCCCATGAATTGTTACAAAATATTTGTAAATAACCATCAGGTTGTCAACAAATTTTCCTAGAAATAAAAATAAACTCCTGCATTGTGTCAAGGTCTTTTTTGTAAAGTACAGATTTTGATTTGAAATTAAGAGGAACCTTTTCCTTTCTGACCGTTGACTTGGTAGAGATTTTCGCCAGTGGGTGATTAGTAGTTATGTTTGACACCCTCAATTATCATTGATCTTGGTAATGCTCAATTCCTGAGTAACAATTTTCTACCATTCCTTTATCTTGCACAGAACTTGACGCTCATTGAAGAATTGAACTTCAAAGTATACAGGTATGGGGTCGAATTAGCCTATTTGGCTTCCATTCAACTTATACATACATACAGATGTACCAAAGCAGGTAATTAAGTTTTACTGGCAATCTGTACAGAGTCAGGGGAAAAAGTAAGTGAACATTTCTACAAAGTAAACTTTTTTTTTTTGGTACAATTAAACATTAACATATTTAAAACAACTGCTCCATTTCCGTTCCCAATCGGCATCCCTTTATCCCCATAAGGATTCATTGATACCGTCACGACTTTGAATCCTCCACAATTTTTACAGACTTTTAGAGTACTAGTTTTAGTAGGCTGAATCGTAGTTTGACAACGGTCAATTGCTAGCTAAATCCCTTGGTTTTTGAAGTCTGGTTATAACAGTACCTGATTTTATCACTGCTAACAATACCCAAAATGGCCTACATAGGGAATTTTTATTGGCAGAGGTATTTCTCCTTAAACAGGTTCTAATCAAATTGTTTTCTCACATGTGATAAATTACACCTAAAAATATAATATGTGCAAGCCTTGCAAGCCACCTGCATACAGAGTACACACACACAGTAGCTCACAATTTCTGCCAAAGCTCCTGAAGAATCATGTGTGAAAAAAAATTCCTATCTCAGATCTTGACTTCACCAGCGAACATCTTCTTTAGTACAAAGTAGAGTCTCATATATAAGTAAAGTAGAAAATCCAAGTACCTCATGTTCACTTTCCCTGAGAGTGTGGATTTTTTTCCAATAATTTGTCAATTGATGTTTTAGTCTCACACAGGTACATATACATATGTCTAAGTATGCACACAGGGCACACATGCCCTTACACTTACATATGTATGTACAGGCACTTTTGGAAGAAGATCCCCAGCAAGTTTTCAAGCTCATGTTTGAAGCTCATTTATTGCCTTGAATTAAGCTCAACATGGTACGTCCATGTTCTGGATTGAGTAGATCTGTCCCTTGTGGTCTCAGCAACTAGGACTTTTGGACAAGTTAAAACTTGACAGAAAAGGACAGAGATGGACTTGATGACTAAGCAGTGGACAGGGCTCATTCATACATAACACAATCTTAACGATCTGTATAGTTTCTGAGACTCACCGAGTCATAGGTCCACATATGTATGTACTTATTGCTATACATACATATTTCCAACTCCCAACATTATAGAATTGCAACTGCGACAGTGACTCCAAGGTTGGCTCCTACGAGAGGAAGACGGTCTTTTGTATGTGTTTGTGTGTGTGTGTGTGTGTGTGTGTGTGTGTGTGTGTGTGTGTGTGTGTGTACTCATAGCTCATTGTATAAAACCAGTCCACGTGCAAAAGGGGTCTATATTTTGTTGGGAGTAAATACGAAAGAAAAACTACAAAAACAAGTGAAGAAAATCAAGCACACTTATAAAGTAAACTAGTATCGGTGGAGCTAAATGAACAGGTCCTATAAAATAAAATCGTGTCACTTTTGCTTTTTGGCATGAATTTCCACAGTAAATAAGTTCTTCTAGAGCATGGGATGTACATACATACAGGGCTTGACTGGGGCTCTCGGACAAGCCTCAACAGCAGGGCTCACTTCCAATTATCTTAATGAGTCGAGAACTGCACTTCTCGTCAATGTCGCCGCATCTTCTCTCAAAGGGTTACTAGTCGGCATGAATTTTCAATCAATTTTCCCATTTAAAAGTCATTTTTTCAAAGGGCTCTAAATTGATGCAACTCTGACCACCACGTCGAGTGAAATGAGCGTATGGAGGTGCTGATCCAAAGCAGTTATCACCTGTCAATCATGTTTGGTCAAGGACTCCTCTAAAAGTAAAACAAAGCACCTTTGAACTCCTATAATTTTTCAAATAATTACTAATCCTTGGAGATTCATTTAGTGTAATTGAAAGTGCATATTTACCAAATCCATCAGCACATATGAGAGTGGAGGAAGGGTTAGGGTTAGGGCAAAATGTGATTTTCTAAAACTACCGAATCTCTCATTTATCTTTCTCTCTCTCTCTCTCTCTCTCTGCTATAACAATTTCCATCAAATTAGACTACACCAAATTGCTCCCCCCAATCAACCAGCCCCAGAGCGTCACCTGTAAAAAGGAATAGGACGTGCTGGTAATATATATATATAAGCTCTGAGGTAGATATGTGAGTGAGAGCTATGTATGATCCAGCAGGCCTATAGAGTCAAGTACTGTAGTTTAAATACCAATTTCAATCAAACGAATTAAAAGTTTTTTGCCACACCACAAACACCAGCTGAACGCTAATAATTTACCAGTCAAGTCAAAGGTTGGACTTGTTGCATAACAATTTTTATGGGTTTTCCTGACCTTTGCAGAGCAATTTGTCAATTGATTAAATGGGCACAGTAATATCAGCTAACTTTATAGGCTCTTTACCAAATGCTCCTTGTTGTAAAATGCTCTTTTTATCAATTGCTCCCTGTGAACTGCTCTGTATCAACTGCTCCCTATGATTATTACTCTGTGTGAAATGCTCTTTATGAATTCCTGTAAAATAATATGCTCCTTCAATCAGTGACCAGTCTCCTCCCGAGACTCCTGGGAGATTAGACTCTACAACTCTGAAGTAATCAGAGTAATTTGACAATAGAAATAAAATTACTACAAATAAGAAGAAAAAAAAAACTTTTTTTGTAAGCTGAAGATTTTATTACATTACTTTAAGAATTGGATCCATCACACAGACAAAGTACTTGTCCTTGCATTAAATGTCATAAAATAATACAGCGTACGGAATTATGTAATAATTGAAATATTTGTCTCATTCCTGATAAGAACGACAACATATACATGAGAACTAGAAAATAAACAAACATTAAAATATAATGAAAATTAAAATAATTTTTAAGTCCATATATAAACATTCACTTGGGGGGGGGGAGGGACGGGGAGGGGATAAGAAGGGTAGTAAAACCAAAAGAATTTGATCAATCTCAACAGACTCGAACTACTCCAACTGAACAAATAAAAGTTTTAAAATCTACGGTACTGTAACAATTATGGTATACTAATTTTTCAAGTATTTATTACCATCGTAAAGCTTAAAGAGGTGTAACTTACACGGACTTTTAAAGTATATAAGTATTTTCTCTCACTGGATGTGTGTGTGTGTGTATTAAATGCGTGTTGCAGTCAGGTAAGTGTAATACTAAATTTCGAAATCTTAATCAACACGAAAAAAAAAATGATTCGTCGCTTTTCCCTTGCTCCTCTACTAGTAACAGTATACAATCAAAATAATTTAATAACGTGTGCTTAAATAATGAAAGCTGAAGAACATTAAATTCCGCACTAAACTCTACTCCTGTTTTTACTATTAACTATACTGCTACTACTACTACTACTACAAAAAAAAAACAAAATTAAAAACCTTGTACAGTCACACGTTTGACTAACTCCTCTGATACAATTTTTTTTTTCGCCTTATTTGAAACAAATGGGCATGGAACGGTACCGAACAGAAATATTGGGAATAGAACGAACGGACAAGTGCAGCAGTTATATAGGGTCATCCTACAGTTTTTTTTAACTTTAACTTGTTCCTACTCTTTATAATTTATGCACAGTACAGCTATATATGTATGTATACCTTTGCTTTTACATATTTATAGTAACTATATGTTGTATTGTATATATGTATAGATACGCTGAGAACCTTACATATTATTCCCTCTGTTGACAGTTTTTTTTCTTGCGTGATTTTAACTCATACATGCAATACTGAGTACGATCGTATATATAGAGGACATGTTGGCACAACTGTGAGTCTCAATGAGATGATGACATGTGTAAATAATAATAGTAACATTTAACAAAATAAAGGGAAACTTTACATCACTCTGTGTGTGTGACACATCTTTAAATAAGTATCTACCTCTGTCCACTGATTAACTGATTATATTATGACAAAACAATCGTTGTGCTCAATCAAAGCATAATTAAGTACAAATGTGATCATGCATCCCGTACTCCTATCCATCTCACTTGCTCCATCCATCTTATGTTTACTTACATTTAATTATTATTCAAATTCTTATACACAGCAGTTACACATTTCCAAATAATTGATTTTTTGATGATATAGCGTAACTCTCACTATATCTACACTTTTTATTTCTCCCTGGGATGAGATAGATAGATATGCAATAGCATGCAATCTCTGTCTCAGAATGTTCTCCTACTAAATGGCTTCATGAAAATTTACTTAATCGATTTCCCTTGCCGTTGCCCTCAAATTTTTTTTTTATATATTAAATAGTTCGTCGCAGTGTTTTAATAAATTGACCAAGTATATTATAATTTGCCATGCAGTGATAATGCCATTGACGTTACGTGTACAAGTTAATTATGTAAACTTAAGTAGAAAACTTTTATGCTACATCCATAGAGGGTTTCTCAAGTTGTATGTGTCTGAGTGTGTGTGTGTGTGTGTGTGTGTATGTGTGTGTGTGTGGTTGTGTGTGGCTGTGTTTGTGTGAGTGTGTCGGGGCTGTGTGCATATATATAGTGTACAAATGACATTATGCACATTTTTCCGTCTTCTTGTTAAAAAGAGTAAATTATGTATGTAGTATAATTATGTACCTATAATTTACAAGCATTTACAATGTTCATCAAAGTATTGACACGCATAGTACTTGTGGGGGGGGGGGTGTCTCCAGTAATGCGTACGGTATAATTATTAGAAGTATATTATCTCTCAGTAGTTTTATATCTCCGAAGAATACTTGTAGGCTAGATGAAGTAAAAGTCATTAAATGCTGTGTTGGTACTCAAGTGTACAGACAAGTAATGATGTCCTGTGGTCTTACAATTGACTCTTGTTCCTCTTGTCAGTGAAAAAAATTCTCCCATGGAAAGGAAGAATAAAAAAAAGTCACTGCTCCTTCTCAAACTTGACATTGGACGCGATCACAGACGAAATTCTTTTTGTTTTCTAGAGATAACCCATATCCAGGGCATTGAACAGGGCAACTGCATCCGAATGACCTGAGATCCGCCAGAAAGGAAAATTCATCTGAAAAGCAAACAAAGTTGCACAAAAAGTAATCACAGTTTGCATGCAAACATCCACAACAAACATTTTTCCCACTCATAGGAAATTATTTCAAAACCATGCAATCTATCAAACCTACACCGTCGTTTACACCTGTCAGTCAATGTGAAGTTAATGGTCATGCATTTCAGAGTTCTGCCCAAGATTTTTTTTTTTCCCCATTGTATCCTTAACATTCCCTTCAAAGTACTATTTGGGAACTGTGGGGAGGGGGAGTCCCTCGAAAAAATGTGCATTTTGTTCCATTGAATGTAAAACTTGGTTTATTTCATCACTTGTACTATACTCAAATGTTGATTTCATTATCAAATATTTCTTCATCAGAAGAGTGGTCTGTATGTGGACGGGACTGACTGTCCCATATGAATTTAAAATTCTCAATCAATTTCAGCTTTACACAATATTCTCAGAGGAAAGGCACAATTTAGGAGTACTTTCGCATGGAGCAATCCATTATTGATCGTATTTAAGTGTAGCATCTCGAAATTCCTCGTAAGATCCCTATTATTAATGTAATAACAATCAAATAGAGTTACAATCATGTGTGTGTGTGTATGGGGTTTCTGAAATCATCATAATTCTCTTCCCTTATGCAATCCGAGCATCTCAATCAAATCAAAGTCAATATAGCCATGAAGTTATCAATTGTAAACAAGTAGTAGGTCGTCGTGATCTTCACATGTGGGTATGGTCCACTTGGATTAAAATTAGTTCAAAATCACGGGAATTTCTCCCTACAGTCTGTCCTCGATCCCTATCAATATACTCACAATTTTCAGCTCATTATTCTCCAATCTGAAAGTTTAGCCTTAGAAGATCACTGGCTGCAATTATTATTCTGTTCCTTTCGTGAACAACTCATCAGACTTATTTTAAGGTAGCGAACAATAATATCTGCTCTTGCAACTACTAGCATAGCTATGTCAATTATGTACGCACGTCTTATACACAAAGCCTAAGTATCTACTCTGGGCTTGCACGTTTTGAAGCCTGCTCCTTGTAATGTGCACATAATGTAGCAAGTACAAACATACAATTTTCAGCCTCATATTACTACTTGCACTGAAACGCTGGTCTGTTGTGGTAAGAGAGAGAGAGAGAGAGACAGCGAGGTAAAAATTTTAAGCATACTTCCATACTGACTTTTATGCAATTATCTGCACTTACACTCACGCCTGCCTCTATTACAAAGTATGGAACCAACAAATGACAACTCCTTAGGAGTAAGGTAATAATTCTGAGAATCATTTTCAATAATGGAGTTCTCCCAGGAAAAAGGTATGACGAATTTGGAAAATCCAGTTGCAAAAGAAAAAATCTCAATACCTTCCGAACATAATGTATCAGCTAAAAGTCTACAAAAATCCTTAAGTGCACTCACAATAAAAAGAACATAAAAACCTACGAAAGAAACAGCTCAAGAAATGATCAAAGAAAAATACTAAAGGAACTATGTACTAAATTGCAAATTATAATAATATAATTTAAAATCAAAAAAAAAAAAGAATAAAACATTCTGAAAAAAAACTTCATGGAACTTGGTGTATAGTGCATTATAAAGTGAAATCATTATTTAAAATTATTTCCTCCTTTTTTTCGGTAAAAATTACCTGCCTATTTATGTATCTACATATATGGGAACAATCAGTTACTCAACAGGTAAAATCTTTGTCACCTACCCGCTGTGGTAGTTCTAACAGTAAGTAGGGATTTAAATGAGTTATAATATAAAAAAAAGAGCTAGTCAAATAAATTGTCTTCTATTTCAGGATGGATTTTAGAACAAGGCATCACATAATGGGTGTCCGCTTGGTGTAGATATAGTAAATCCCTTTAAAAAAATCTGACTGTCTGTTGTTTATAGGGGGACTCGTCGTCATGAAAAATAATCAGAAGGAATAAATAATATGCTGATAGCATGACGAATGAAGAGTGCGCAAAACGCATATTTGGTTAATGGTTAGTTTAGAACAGAGACAGAAAACCAGAGGAGAACTGAATGGGGAAATTTTTTTGGCATGGTTTGGCAGGGGTGCCATTGAACTCGGCATCCATGATGTTATAAAATGTGACGAGTGCGATCAGCTGGTTAAGTAAACTACAACAAAACGCTGACTATGAATATAACTTGGACAATAGAAAATTTCAAGTAGCTATCTGTATCTATCTATACATATCTACATACATACACAGAGACGACGACTGCTGCTCAAAATCATAACAAAAACTCGTACAGTAAAGAAGAGATATCATGAAGTTGAGTGGAAGTAGACGTGTTGAGATTTCAATGGCATATATAGGCTTACTTTTTTTTGTAAACATATATAAAATCCCATTTGTGTCTATACACACACACACACACACACACACACACACTTACACAGTCCACGAGACCTATTCACAAGATGATATTCCTTCTCACAATGGTACCTGCACGGGTAACCTGAGAGAGATAACTACAAGGTGGATTGAGATACAGGTACAAAATTGGATGCTGTACATAGTCCTAGCAAATACTACAGCCCTGTGTATAAGAAACCATATGAAAATTTTGCAGTAGGATTTGTATATCTATGTATGTACAATTACGGGATTTCGTTGTCTGTGACGATACCTGGTGCTTGTAAGTACATGACCATAGGATTCACAATTTTATGCTTCCCATTCCATAAAAACCTGTGAGTGTAAGTCTCTCATGTACAAGTTTATTCAGATGGTAAATCGTAGCTTTGAGCTATAAATCATCTAATATGGACTATAGGAATTATAATGAAGAACAACACAAAGTTTATATAGATTCCTACTGGGGATAAATGTCTATTTTGTATTTGTAGGTATATCTACAGATATATACTCTCAGTGGTCACTGAGTCGGACGAAACAGAAAAGAGCCCAATGGTCTCAGTTATTATGTATTCTTCAATGGATATCTATATCTATATATCTATACATATAGGGAGAATCCTCTATATTCTCGAGCTCCATCGCAAGTCATCGACTGACTGTACGTGATGCATTACTAGAAATCGTAGTGGCCAAAAAGATGAAGGGAAATCCTGGCATGTACTTATTACTCATTACTTGTACTTTTATCTCCACCATTTACACTATAACTGTTAAAAAAAATTTCCTATTATCTCCATATGAAGGGTAGATTGGCTAGGAGCTGAGTCTCCACAAAAGAGAAACAAAAATATAAACAAAAGCAAATCATATAGAGAATTGAGTCTGTAGGGTTTTTGAAGTCTGAACTTGTTCTATCGTTTCAGGACGACGACTACTATATTCCTGTACAGATAGATATATGTATCTACATATATATTGAAGCTGCTCCTCAAGCTTTAGATATTATAACAAGTCCCACAAAAGAAACTTTTTTCCTCCTCCTATGATTAATCATTGTTGCACTAAGTAAATCGTTGCAATTAGTTAATATATTTGATATGTAATCATTTGCACAACAGCCCTATAGTCCTAGTCATGCACGTAGGAGCTACCCTGCTGGTAGCTTTACAACTACTGGATTATTATTATTATTATTATTGCCTGTGGAAAGAAAAATCTTTCACTCGGACTCCTTCTAACACAATGGGATCGCTGAGGTGGAGTTAATTATTCTAATGGTACGAATACTTATCATTTCATTGCAAATCACGTAACATGGGGATGGATAGAGACGAGAGTCATAAAAATCATATAACAGAGAGCTACTACTTGACAAATATTTAATTCCGAAGATGGAAAGTTGAGTTGGTCTAGTAATTTAACAATAATAAGCTCTTCAATATATATACATAGCTCCGCGTCTACGATCTCTCATATGGCCGCCGAGGATTGACTCACACACTACTAGAGTCACTTTTAAGCCACGGCTCCTAATCGAATCAGCATTATTGGGACGGGGGAGGATGAAGGGAAAAAAAAAAATAACCACAGTTTAATAGGAAAATCGAGGGAGGAATCCATCGGGAAAAAAACCACAAGTTGATTAAAGAAATCTAAAAGCATTTAGCACATGGGTTAAATTAGTAAAAGTTTTAAACTGAAGACGATTACTGAAGGGGAACAAAAGACTAAATCAATCCATATTACAGTTTACAGTCAAATGATGCAAGTGAGAGTTTAGAGTAAAGACGAACCTGTTTGGCTGCATGTTCTTCATCTCGCCCGTCGCCAACGACGACGTAGGTACACTTACGACCAAACCGAGACACGATCCTCTCAAAACAACTCTCCTTTCCTGAGTTCACAAAAAAAAAAAACATTATCTTAATAAATACTACGATCAGTTGTGGACGCTCCACACGGTGGATGATATACACAGTACACGGAGTCTTGTACAATGTTGTGGAGAGACTCCTCCGTACAATTAAATAGAAAGGGGCGTTTTTATTATTTTATCATCCCGTTAGAGTATCTACATATCCCCATTTCCATTATACACACATTCAAATTTCTATCCCTAACCCGGTTGCTAGAGTGCTTGTTGAGCTAATTCCTCCTCAGCTATAATGCTCTTTTGTTAATGGAGTAGTTGAGGTAGTGTATGTCTTGGGAAGAAAAATCTGCTAAATTCTATGCATCCTAATGGTGGAGTGACATTTTTCCAAGGCTCATTCCCATCAGGACATGTGCTTGGGAGTAAGTAATTACTACTGTAGTGGATGGAAAGAATGCCTTGAAATGTGTACCCTCCATAAGATGGATTTCCTTTGGTCATTACCATTACAAGATGCATCACTGACATTCGACTACGGACCTTATTGCATGTTGTGTACACAATGTAATGACTAGTAATATACAAGCAGTATCATTTTGTTAATAACAATGTGTATGTATCTACATCGTATGTAGATATGTACATGACTCGTGAGGCCTGACCCAAGAGGAGGAATTTGGCAATGCAACTCTTATTTATTAGAACTATCTCAATGGTCAGTTCTCCTCTATATGATTAGAGTTGTCCCTGTCTTCCTGCAATGAAGGTAGGGACAGTTCCTGTGCCCAGCTTATTTCCAGGCCCTTGAATTGAGCCACTAATTACTCACTATACTACCGGTTCTTTACTCCATACGATTTTTCCCAACTAAGCACATGCACTCTGAAAGTCTACAAACGTAGGGCTCGGACTGTAGGGAAGTGACGCTTGAATTTTTGCAAGGAAGAGTAGGATTTTTGCAAAAATGAAGAAATTCTTGGATGGTTGCACTCACCCCTACTGTAAACGCCAGTCCGCAACGCACCACTTGAAGCTGTACAACAATTTAGTTTATTTTCTCCTAATTATGTAAATCAGATATTACTTTCAATTTACTCGAACTTAATCATTGGGTTGTTAGTGGGAAACAATAAAATTCATTTTAAGGCCCTATGAGCACATGTATAACATATACAAGAACATCGCCACGCTCCGTAGTCCCTAGCAGGAAAAATTAGTTGCAATCATCTAACCACTCAACGCTTGTGGATTTATACCTACTCTGAGAGACAATTCATGTAATTTCTTGAGTGAGTTCAATGTGTACAAATGTGCACATGAGAGGATGTCAAAAGCAACTTTTCCCATTAAATTTTGTAACTGGAATGCTGTAATTGAGTTACATAGCAAAGGGGGGGGGACTCTGATCTTCACAAATGTCAACCTTGCTATTACTATATGAAGCCTTATGAGTTGGAGAGTCTCGAAAGACTAAATGGATATGCTTGAGATTAGCACTCTGCTCTGTCATAAATCAATGAGTAAAAACTGGATTGTGGGGCATGCTTGAAATAATGCAAGAGCTACGGGCACGTCCCCTCCGTTTAACTGACTGACTCGATAGAGTCAAAAAAGGCAGCCTCACAAATGAGAAACTTTCGCTATCTATATCAGCCTTTTTTGTCTTGCTTGGAAAAGTTGGTTCAAAAATACAATATCGATTAATTTAAATTTTCAACTATAAAAAATATACAATTTCACCTCCGGTACCCAAATTCGATAATACTTATGTAAGTCTATTGAGTAAGGCACAGGCATATCCCTCACGGAGAGAAAGCCGAAGAGCTTGAGTTGTCTACGACCAAATACATCCTACACAGAAATAGCATCAGGGAAACAACAAGTACCGGCGGCGCTTCCAACTGCCACAACGTCAATTTTTCCTGCCAAGTCTAAATTGACAAGCTATTCACATCCCAATCACGTCAATTAACCTTAAATAATCTAGTGGGAAAAAAAATCTCCTTATGCATAGTCCCCTTGCAAATTCAATGAGATTAGTCAATTGAGTCAAATTCGAGAAACGTTTTAGCCAAAAAAAATAAGGTGTGTTTCCCGTCCCAAATTTTTCACTCAAACGCTCATCACTATACAATTTTCGCATCAAATTAGTCTCGACGTCAGAAATATCTCCGTCCTTGTGGCACTGCTGGAAGGGCTGCGGGAGTCAATAGGCAAGTGTAATAATAAGTACAGTGGGGGGACTAAATTAGACAGTCAAATTTTTAGCACGGCTCAGACTCCTGACTGCTGTTGAAATGTGGGTGAAGGTACACCGGCAAGTGGTTTTTAGGTGGAAATGATTTTAAATCATGGGCAGTTGATTAAATATTTAGCCTCTGACTTTCGGCACTGGTTTTCTCAAATTATTGTACCAAGGAATTGTTTGTTTGACTTTACCCCTCAGAGATGACAATAGTCTATGAAAAAAGGGCAGTCTTGTAAATTTCCCTTCATAATTACAGTAGTTTGCTCTATTCAAGTGAAACTATATTGACTGATGACATTCCAGATAGCTTACGACCTTTGCTGTAATAATAGTGATAGTGAAATTTAAATCACCTTTCCGTTCCGCGTTCAGGTTATATTTAGACAAACGCTCACAAATTCTGGTTTACACAATAGTCCTCAATTATCCTCAACTGACAGATGCAATTCAGTGATCAGTATTATTTATTTTTAAGGCCAATGTTGTCGTTTCCCAGTCCTAAATTACAACGTCGTTTGGGGAGCTCAAAAATTGTACAAAGTCAAGTGTCCCCTTGGGTATCCATAAATTAAAGGAGATAATAGAGAATATAAATACAAGCTGTGCTACAATCAGTAGTGGGGGGAAATGTCAGGAGGAACACATACACAGAAGTCAAAATTGTCAATGGTAAAAACTGTAGATACTTTTAGCCTATACACACACGCACGACCCATTGAGTAAAAATTTGTAGGGAGGAATTTTAGGGACATCGTCCACATTTTTGTCTAGTCGTTTTCATGTTTTATCTCGGAACCTGATGTAAATTCATTATGAGCTGATTGCAAATCAAGTAGTTGGGAATAAAAATCTTGTGAGGAGAAAAGGGGAATTTTTTTTTCCGACAAAATGGCACATGAGAAAATCAAGTCATTTAGAACTTGTTCCACTCATCTTTACAACTTAATAAATCCGACTAGAATACAAAATGTGGAAATATTTGAGTTTGCGCTGAAATGAAATCATCATGTATTAATTAGAAAAGCGTAATAAGTTACTCGGTGGGTTTTTACGATAGGGGGAATATATTTATATATGTTATTATGTCATTTTTCTGTCTACAATGCATTGGCCCAGCTTCGCTTGAATTATTAGAGACGATAACCAGCTCAAAGAAGTAATAATATGATCTGAGACACTAAATTCTTACAGGGAGATCCCTCACTCCATGCCACTGAAATAAAAGCCCAATGAGTGGTCTTGTACATAACTGTCTGTAAGTAGTGGTTAAGTTCCCTGGTTGTAATGGGAACTGAAATGCTATTAATTTTGTGTATATGTGACCCACTGAGTGAGTGAGGTCCGCTCACGTATTGTGTTCCTCATGGAATGGGAATATATTGCTTTTTACCTGAGAGCAATTATTATTATTACTTTTACTCTTTATAATTTATATGACTATTTATCCATTTGCATCATCCTAATATTTGCCGAGCCGAAGCTCACTCAACGAGCCGGGGACAGACCCTTCCTTTTTTTTTTTATTTTGATGATACTTTATTGCAAGTCAAATAGCCGCTTGATTTCTCGTTCGGACAAAAGCAGGTCAGAAAATGTTGGTAATTTTGGGGGGAAAGAACGTGACCATGTGTTATGAAACAGTCAATAACGAGCTCTTTGTAGTAGACTGGTCTCCACTGACCATTAGAGCCGTACAATCGATCAGTGTCCCCTTATCATGATAAATATAAATCAATTTAATTTCCCACGCTTCTTCAAAAAAAAAAAACTGATCCCCTCACAATTATGCATGATTGCAAATTGCTAAGTGAGGGCACTCACAGTCCGTAAATACCTATAATCTTCAGTAATGTCCACACAAATCCATCCGCCCTCTGATTGTGTCATCAATCCACAAGTATGTACATACATATGTACTACTTACTCCTTCCAATCCCATTACATCCCTATTACATAGACACTACTAACCCTTGTTCTTGTGAGCAATCACAATTTTTAAAGAATACACTCTCTCTCTCTCTCAACCCCACGAGTCTCAAATCAAAAGCCCTTACCAATTTTTGTTGCAGAATAAATATTTTCGACAGGAAATACGGATCCCAAACTATACAGGAGAACTTTGGCCAACGCGGGAACCAATTGGGTTGTAGTAACGAGTACGTTGACGCAATTTGCTCTGAAAAGTCATTCAATCATTTTTTATTTAATTCCATTCATTTTGTTACTTTCATGCAAAAAAAAAAATAACGCATTTCAAATCCGCATTTTTTTAAAATATGTACAAATATAATTATTTATGAATTTTGACAGAGAGGATCATTGAGGGAAAGAAATATGGTCAAGTAAACAATGTAATACTAAATGCCATTACCATTATGACATCATACTACTATTTTATACGGAGGGAAATGACAGGGAGGAATCAGGCTGAGAGATCAGAGAGTCCCTCGGAGGTTTGAAACAACAATCTATGGTTAAATTTAATGAGATCAAATCACTATACTCTGTTAATAATTAGACAAGCTATTCAGGCACGATTCGAAAGGTTTCTCCTTGTTCACATATAGATACTACAATAAGCTACTCATAGTTATAAGTGCTATTTCAGTAAAATTACCAATAACATTGGCATTTTGGAATCTCACAAGAGCAACCTTCAGTCATTTACAATCTATCAGCGTGCATAATTAATGAATGATAAATAAATCGTTAGAAATTAAACTCTCTGCAGTTACTGCATTCCCTGCAGTACCTCCGATTATAAATATAGATAGCTTCATTCAATTGTAATTACATGGAGGCAGAGTATGTGGATATGTACCTGCATAGATAAAAATGTATGTATGTATGTACCCCCTTAAATAAAACATAGGCTTGGGTTTGAAACCCTCCTGTTTCAATTCTAGAATATTATTTATATCATGTCTTCGTCTCCACAAAGTACTCTCCCCTTTATGATCGGACACACTTATGCATGGGCTGTATGAGGCAGTGAGATGTGCATAATTACATACATATTTATATAATTAATTAATTATGTATAGTCTAGTAAATCCAGACATTTCCCCCTAAGAGGTAGTATATAGATATAGATCCTACTCCTATATACTATGAATCACGAAGCAAAGAAGCATGGACAGTATTCAAAGCCGTAGATGATAGAAATGGTGCATTTATACACTCATTGAGTGTCTGTTGAGGCCTGTGCGTTTGGCTTCAACCTTAAGAAATCTTACTTTCGACTCGATTTAATTATTGTAGGGTGAAGTATCTATAACAGTCACAATCTATGAATCGAATAATGGCGAGCACTAAACAGAATGGCGTTATCTCCTCCCTGGATCGCTAACATTCAAAATCGTATCTGAACTTAATCTTAAGCTGCCAAAAGTCATTGACTTGCTGTCATTGATACTACGTCTCAGGCTTCCCTTCTGTGTTCGGTGTGGACTCACGGTAATAATAAGTGCCTTCTTATAATCTTTTAAAATCCATTCATTCCTAAATGATACACGCTGGTCTCTGAGGATCAAAACAACACATAGAAGCATGTGAACAACACACATGTGAACAAAATAACATTCATCAAGAAATAAATATATACCTGAAACGCCAGTGAACTACTTTCGGAAAAAGGATGTAGACAAAAAATTCAAGGTTTGTAATAATAATAAACAAGCCCTTCAGTTGAACCGAAAGATCTTTATTGTAATTACAAGCGTGATTAATGTCTGACATGAGGACTGCCTCCGTGCAAACTTTATTAGAAACATTGGAGGTGAATGAAAATCACCCGAATGATCCCTCTCAATGATAGAAGTTGGAAACCACTTGGGAAATTGCACAAGAAAATTAATAAACGTGCTGTGTGTTGTGTGGAGAGAGAGAGACTGTCCCTTCAGAGAGAGAGAGAGAGAGAGAGAGAGAGAGACCAACGGGCACCCTTGTACTACTAATAACTAATGAAAAATGACCGTTCGTCTGCCTCCCATTGTATAATAAAGTGCGAAATAAGATGTTTATGACCTGACTGTCATGCATTTTTTTTCAGATGGTTTATCACACCACCGTATCCCACCGCCATCGTTTCATCTGTTGTGTGAGTGCAGGGATCCTTACAGCAACTCTTGGGATCTCTGCATTTAACACCATTAACTATCAAGGCTGTGTAATGTCATCAAGGCTATGTTTTTCTTGCGTGTGTGCCGTTTTTGTTTCCAAATATTTTTCCACTGAAAAAGAAAAGTTTCACTTGGAATTTCATGCATATAGTGTCGCTCTCGAAGTCAGCTCAACTCCACCTCGTACACAGGTGATTGAGCAAAAGGTGTGTATCCTAGCACATTGGAGTTTTCCTCCGTAACTGTCAAAAATATTTTTCAACAAACACTCACTTTCTCCTGGAAAGTTAAGGCCAGTGAGCTAATTCAATAGAACTAGCAACGTATATGTATGACCATGTTGGCAGGCACAGGAAATGCATTAGTGTCTTTGGATATATGAACCAAGTAAATAGTACTCAATGTAATCTTCCTTAATTAATCTCTGGAGAAATCGAGGATCTCAAGGATCACTCACGCACTGCGGAGAGTCAGCCTTTGAAGGATATAAAGAGTAGGAGAGGATAATTGGATTTACCAGAGTTCAGGATCGAACAAAAATTATTATTCATATTCATATTATTTATTCATATACTTACATATATGCCCAGCATATGTAAATAATTATGTGGATAGTACTAAATAATAGAAAAATAAATCCTTACCTGGAACTGATCAGTTGTAAACATTTGAGAGTTAAAGATGACCAGTTTTCAGTTAGATTTTCTATTTCTGACCTCAATTGTAACCATCGCTCCCTTGTGGAAGGACCCATCATCCCTGTAAGAACCATTAAATTACGTAAAAAAACATTTGTTTATTTCCGATTAGCACTGTCATAAAAGCAAAGTTTTCAAATATCCCACTGCCCAGGAGCTGACTCACAAAATAGGAAAAGTTTCTAGACCTAAACTTTTTTCTCCCCAGATTTTAAACATAAAGGGGGGGGGGGAAATGTGGGAAATTATCTAAGCAAAACTTGATAAAAGACATGATCCACACGAACATCATTATGATGCAAGTGAGAAGAGAGTTACACACGTGCATGCTCGGCCGTTGTCAGAAGTAGTGGGTTTTATTGTCATAATTACTTTAGATACATACAGAGAACCAAATGTGCGAACCAGGACATATGCAAGCAAAAACGCACAAAAGGTTAAACCTATAAAGGAAAGTATAAAGACTGTCATTTATGTCACACCTGTCAAAAAAAAATTTATATAAAAAGGTTAGACTCCAATTCTGACGAACGTGGTCACACAGGGACGAAAGAAAACCTTTCCGCGAGAAAATGTTCCACTGAGATGCCAAAGGCTATTAAGCGTATCATTATTGTTAAGAGTATTTTGTTGCTAACTATCCCATACAATTTAAGCATGTCATTTCCGTTTAATCGCGTTTAGCTTAATCCCTCAGTGTACCATTCCATCCCAAATGTGACAATTTTTCAGTAATGGCATGAAAACACAGAGTAATTTTCACATCACATAATTTCACACGTAAGTGTCAGTGTGTCTGTATGTATGTAGATACATAAGGGATGTATAGCTCTCCTCTCGAGGAGCCGGAGAGATTGAGATGTATGTTTGTGTACACATCCAGGGAAGAAAAAAAAACATTACAGGTTTATGAGCCTGCAGGGCGGCCTCTAGTGAGTTGGAGTTGGAGACATATATGCCAATAAGTGCATTTCCTAAGGAAGTTAAATTGCCTCGTACGTCAAAGAACAGAAAATTGAAAGTGGTATTATTATGTACGAAAACAATCATAATACAATAACATGAATCTTTATGGTATCTTTTTTTTGACGCTGTACATACAGCGAGTGCACAGACGAAGGCGAAAGTTGCGATCTTGGGGTACACCACGATCAACTGACAATATATGAGTAAACTCATTATACATAACAATTTATCGTTCACGTTTTTTTTACTTTACAAACACACACACACACACACACACTCTCCTCAACATTGCCCATTACATTGTCATTTTACGTCTCTAAATGCCTCGTACTTTTTATATGTGACTGTGGCTCATGTCTTGAGACTCACTACCTCTACTGCTCTACTATACATATAGACATACAAATACAAGATCTGGATATATTTTGAGGGTTTGAAGTTGAAAGATTTTAAATCCCAAATCTGTATTGAAAACATTTTGATTTAGAATCTTACATATTTATTCCCTCTTGTTTGCATTCATGCTCGAGAAATAAATGAGATTGATAAGCATTGAGTGTCCTTTATCTGCCAAACAAAGCATGTTAATTTCAATAACAAGCATCAACAATAGTTTTAAATGACAAGCAATACTAACAGTTCCATTAACTCCCCTGACTCAACAAATTCTTGCAGAGTCAGGAGTGACGACGGAAAGGGTAGAAATCTTGGAGGAAACTTTAATTTAACGGGCTTCTCAAACCCAAGTGAACATTTTTCCCTACGGATTGGAACCCCCCCCCCCTCCTGCCTCAACAAAGCCACAGACATCTCAGAATCTCAGCTGTTACAATGTTGCACGAAATGTCTTTCGAAACCACTTCCACTCATTTGCATGACTCTACTCCTATACCACTGACATTCACAGAGACACAGACTCGTTGGAGTGGCATGCAGCGTGGAGAAACAATTTGGGCATAAATAAAATGCAAGGAAAATGCAGGATCTTATGTAGTGCTCGCAGTATTACGAATTCTCATTTGGATCGCATCTATTAACATGTAATTATTATATGTCTATGGTATAATCCGTCCCCGTGCAATACTCACCACAAATGATCTCTTGTCATGACACAAGACTAAACTAGAGTGTAACAAATCCAAGAGGGTTTGTAAACAAAAGAGAGCTATATATATATACATTTACTGCCTTGAAGGGAAGCTATATCACGGAGCCCTGCTACTCTGAAATTGGACGAGCCACATGGGAATGGAAAGTCATACAGTGGTCTATAAACTAATTGTCTGCCCTGCACCTTACTTAATATGGTAAGTCACAAGGTAGTGTTTCTAAACAATTTGTTACAAAAAAAAAACTCTGATATTTATTCATTCCTTCAAATTCATCCTTCCTTCTCTTTTGACTCTGGTTGTCTCTCTCTCTCTCTCTCTCTCTCTGTCCGTGTCTCCAAAAAGGTAACCTTAGAATTGAACTTTAGCTCCCTGTTTACGCTCCCTAACCTTCTCTTGAAACTACAAATGACTTTCGTACTAATTTTAAGGCTACATGACTTGCTGCCTTTCATTCAAACCCGTTAGAGTCACAAATTTAACATTACTTTGGAAATCTGCTTTAGATATATGAAAACATGAATGACAATAGAATGGGGGGGGGGGAAATACTGACAGGCAGTAGCATTGAAATGAATTTGAAATACTTGGAGGGTTCCTTCCATTCTATGTACATACATACATACATTTGACTTCCCATTCTTAAATCTGAAGCCATAACTTGAGTTCCTGCCTTCTCTCCTCAGATTTTGAGGTACGTTTTT
Source organism: Allacma fusca (assembly GCA_947179485.1). Classification (NCBI taxonomy): domain Eukaryota; kingdom Metazoa; phylum Arthropoda; class Collembola; order Symphypleona; family Sminthuridae; genus Allacma; species Allacma fusca. The sequence goes on along the minus strand of OX359250.1, from coordinate 18,468,372 downwards.
AATTGACTTAGAGACTATTGTCTTGGTATATATAAAGTAGACCTGAGGATTGAGAGAAGTCAAAGTGAAGAGTCTTTTGGTGTTATAGAGCCGACAGTTAGAAATTTGTCAATGACATTAAGAGATGAACTGTAAACATTTAAGAATATGTATCTATTTGGTGGAAGATGTCGGGAGTGGTATAGACGTGCTTCAAAGGATAGGATGACATTCCCTTCGACTCTGGGCTCTGCCGTGGCTGTAGGAATAAGACAGTTGTGTTGTGGACAAGAGGTATTAGTTTCAAATGAAATGGAAATTGAAACGGAGAGTTAAGTTGCAGACACATGGAAAGTGTGACCAAGAACTTGGATAAGAAAATAAATAACACGCATGGGTATGGCCGTGTCAGGCTCCATTAAGCAAGGAATTACCTATGCTTCCATGCATTATCCTATCATTTACATGTTCATAATCACCTAGTTTTTGCTACTTTTAAAGAAACCAACTGTAATGCACTAATCAAGTAAAACTGCAGGGATAAAAATTGGACAGGAAAAAAATATTGTGAGTGGAGTACATATGTAGATACAAAGCGTTGAGAAATGCCCACGATAATTTCCCCTCGAATCGTTCCGTCTGCATCAACACTAAAACTACACTTACTACTCCCTATGTATACAATTAGCGTCCCTGCCACAGATCAACTGGTTAATGCTCCTTATGTATACCTACACACAATACAGACACACTCAGACTTGTAGTAAGCACTAAAGCACCGTGGACAAGAGGAATATGCAAAGGAGTGAAATCCACAAGTGCCAATGATGGGAACCCCCTGCCTAGTCCATGTTGACGAATTTGTGCGTAAACTGATCTTCAGTAGACATGGTCAGTAAAGAAAGAGTGAGGGAGAAGGAGCTCATGTACTTGCAAACTTGTAATCATATCACATCGTAAATACGCTTGGAAAAATCCCTTCAATCTTGACAGCTGCTATAGAGACATGGACTTGTGAAACTATCGCAATTAAAAGATTTATTCAATCAGGAAAAAAAAAATTTCAAATGGTCATGTAAACTTGTAAGTTTTGTCTTGTTAATTTATATATCCACCAGGATAAAATTTATGTGGGATCTTCGAGTCAAAGCTCAAAGCCTAGAGGATATCCCTTGGAAGTTGGAAACCAATTATGAGTGGAAGTAAATGCCTATGGAGAGGTGCATCAATATCATCAATATTCAAATTGATTTCTTTCCTCTGTCTTCGAATGGGATCGCCATTGCAAAAACACGCGGATTCTCTACCTTCGCAATAAAAGGCTAGTGGACAGAGACTGCATTGTTATTACAGAGAGGGCTGTAGAATATGCAAAGTTTTGCAGGGAATTTCACTTTTGTTTTTACTGGTATACTCCTGAAATCAACTTGTTTGCTCTGTACTCACTCGCCCTCGTGCGTACAATATTTTACCAGCCATTAATCTCACATAATCATTGAGACTGTTACGCCTTGAAAGCTTCATCCCGACTCTGTCCACATTATTAACTCTGCACTCCACAGGGGAAAATAGACGACTAGAACTCACCATACTGTAGTAGTACAAAGTTTGTATTAAGTATAGAAGCTCATGGGACACCGACACCACATTAGCATAACAATTATTGACAGAGCTCAACGCTAATATTCATCTCAGATGCTATTGTTTTATTTGAAACCCCCTCAATACTAAATACAATGTAGAGGGGATGGAAACTCTGGGAGTTATGTATGTATAGATAATTATGCTTAAAGCATTAATGTCTTAGTTACAATATAATGATGAAAGTCATGTTAACTGGGGAAAATCTTCGTCATTAAGAGCCCTCGCCTCATACATAAGTAGTGTGAGTCAAGTTCTGCTTTTTAAACATTACAAGACTTCATTATCATTCCGACTACTACTTTTTACCTCATTTAAATTAAGTCGATTGTTTTTTATTTCAAAAGGCTCCTTGTATCATCTTTTATGGTTCTGAACTTTATTGCTAATTCATCTCGTTCCTTTCGTTGAAGTGTCACAATTTTTGTGAACCAAGTTGGTTCAACTAACCTCCTCGTAGGAGCAACAAAAAAAAAGAGCGTGTGGAATGAGAAGATCAAAAATGCAATATTTTGAATTTCCCCTGTAAAAATGAAGCTTTGTAGTTTCAAAAGATTTTCCTTTATTACTTTTCTACCCCAATCTTCACTGTCATTGTCATACCCTCTGATTTTTATTGACTTTCGTTAATTTAGCAAAGCATATATGTAATTATGCCACACTTGACCAAAAAAATTACTTGGGAATGTTTAGAAATTCAAGAAACACGTTTAGATTTTCAGAATTTCTGGAAAGCATTTGAATATGAAAGAACGTCCGAGCTTGGGATTGGGAATGTAACACGTTTGAGGTGTGTAAGTGTCATTTTGGACAGGTTGGAATGCAATATTCCAAGTTGGTTCTGTCAACGTAAAAATTTTGAGGGTTTTGTCCTTCAAAGAACAAACAGAATTGAAAAGTACGGAAATAAGTGGTAAAAAACCAAGCACGTGTGGAATAATTCATCATGAGCTTCGTGGTGCGTCCAACATAATAATCAAAGGCTCAGATTGTGAGGAACAAAATTATTACTTATTATGTTTTCTTACCAGACACATTATTCCTATGGATGGAGTAAACTTCCTTGATTCGTCGGTACCGAAAGGCCAACTTCCTCATCCAATCAACGCCCCCACGAACACCTGATGCCAGGCAGATCCCACCATTACTCGAGTTTGATTTGAACCCATCCGACTGGAAGTCATATGTGCTGAAATTCAAGTAAAAAAAATTTTTTTTGTGAGAGAACCATTCCCCAAAGAATTTTGGAGACACTGGTCATTACAGGACTTTTAGATGCAATTGAAGGTTTACTAGTAATTTGATGTATGTACGAATACGGCTCTGCTAATAATAAATGGTTGTACTAATAGCTCTGCTAACATTAAAATTGCTGTACTAATGGCGGTGCTAATATTAAATTGCTATACTAATGGTCCTGCTAATACTAAATTGCTATACTAATTACTCTGCTAATATAAAATTGCTGTGCTAATAAAAAATAAAAAAAATTTAATCATGGCTATGATGCTATGAAGCTTAACTCTACTCTCAAATGATTCCATATTTAGGCAATTCCCAACATCAATGACACCGTGTGAATTTACTGAAAATAATTTGGCTTCCGGTCATAAATCATGCTTTGAAAGTTGTATTTATGTGTGGGGGGGGGTAATAATTTGCTAGTTTATTTCAAGTTTAGAGCCATTTTGGAATAATACCCCTGATGACAAATTTTTAAAGCTAGTAATTATTATAGGGACTAATTCCAAATTACATAATAAATTACCAAGGTTTTTTTGTTTGTGTGATTGTAAATAATTACAGAGTTTGTTTTCATTAATTATGACTACAGCTATAAATATCAAGCATATATATATCTATATATGGTTGTCACTTGTGGGTAGGGACCTCCAAGAGATGTTGAGCTTTATGAGGCATTTATGCCAAGTCAGGAAGGTGCGTGTGCATACTAAACGCCTGGAATAACTCACAACCTCGGTGTAGTTAATTACCACTTAACACATGATAAACCACATGATAAACCTACCTTGTGATGATTACCTCAGCAAAAATCTGTCATGCACTGCCTCGCATTTAATTGTGCTAATGCTATTAACGTGCATTCAAGGGTAATATCCCATTATTTTAACTAACACACAATTTATATTCTATATGTCTCTCTCTGTCTCTGTACAAGAGCTGTGGAGACCACCGTAATTCATACCAGTACCGCACCCTTCAAGTACATCTTGTGAGCAGACGTAAAAATAACCACAGAACACAAGGGGAAAAAAATAATATTACTGGTATCTAGTGTAAACTTTATGCTCTTTGATTGTGCGGACTACTGGTATTACCATGCACCTCCATCTCACAGTATAATTATTAGGATGTGCATGTTCACGCAGTGGTTGCTCTCCGTTCCTTGTAAAAACATGAGCCTTCATAAAATAATGTTCATGCAGAAATGTTCCAAATTATTGGGATGTAGTTCAAGCCTCCTTCCATCTTAAAACCCTTTTTACATGAAATGCTTCAAGATTTTATAGTAAAAAAAAAAAAGAGTATCGTTTAAGAATTTTTTTAACACTGAAGTTCAAACTCAAAATCATCTGCACAAGTAAAAGCACATACGTACAGATACGAACAGCATCAACATTAGGACAAGATATCATCATCATCTTTCATACGTAATGTCGTAGTCTGAATTACTGTAAATACTGTATGTAAGGAGGTAGAAAAATTAGGTAAAAATTGGAAAGCACGTCTGTACAATAAAAGTGTATAAAATTCCAAACACACTGTTTCGCCATCCACTCGGATGCTTGAGATGCTCTTTAATTATTGCAATATTAGTGTGTTTTTTCTATTATCTCATGGGCTCTCTGAGAATACTAAATGTAATACAAAATTCAAATAGTGCCCAACACGTAACATTCAAAAACGCACGCTCAGTCCATACAGGCATCTATAGCTTTATATACAGTGTAACTTTCTTATTCCATCGTCTAGTTGAGCTGACAGAGAGACTGTGAAATAGTACCAGAAATGTGAGATTTACAAATAATACAATGATGATTAAATTAAACAAAGCATTCCGATTACAGTAGTGTACGTGCCTCAGTCACAACACTGTAAAAATTTACTACTGCCTATACTCGCGGAACCAAATTTTACAACGTGCCGCTGTAAAATTTGTTCCCACAAATTTGAAAAGCCATGAATGAAAAATACCATCAATGAACTATTGTTTGTTCACAGACTACTAATTCAACATGATCCTTATCATTTTTGTGCTCATAATTATGTACACGTCATTTTTTTCCGTCAGTTTTTATCATTAAATACTCTCCACATGTACATATCTATACTTACATGAATACCGAGTAAAAGTACACACTGTAATACAAATATAGACAGCCTAGGGCTATCAAGAACAAAACTTGTTGGTTGTTCTGCACGAGAAACAAACTAAAATATGAATTTGCCTTGAAAGGAGTCTATGAAAGATTATTTTAACAACAACTGGAACAAATATTGCATGAAAAATTACTTCAATCTTTGTACACCCATTTGTACTATGTGAGATGTAGTCGTGCATCTTGACTTGATGGGCTGGATGACGAAATAGCCCAAGCATTTATATGCACTTGTTTTTGACTAATTGAACTTGTAATCAATTAAGCACGTAATATTAATAATGACAAGAAACAATATGGCACTCTGGGCCCAGTAATTTATGGAATTGTACTGGCGCCATTAATTACTATAATTCATTACCTCATAATAATTAGCCTTTGAAAAAAAAACACAGAGTCAGACGCGGACTCCGCTCCTCCGCTCCCTCCACATGTGCTCACATATTATGTTTCATTAAATTAATTAGGGAATTATCAGCCCATTGAGCTAATTGACTTTGCAGAAAGTAAAAGCAAGGGCTCTCAGAGAGTCGTAAAGTGAATGAGCCTAGTCTGTGATATGTATTTTCTAAAACTTTCTGTACCTTTTGTAAAATAATAAGCGCCAGGAGAAAAAATTACCTGCTAATTTAAGAGGTAGAAATTAAATTTTAGAAGTTAATCTGATAAATGTAGAATGTTACCTAAGGTCTTGTCCATTGTCATCGGAAGACACATCATCAATATGGACTTGATCACACTCCTGCAAAGTCAAGGTAAATGCACGGATTAGACAACACAACAGTCGCGTGGTAATTACATTCAGACAGTTCCGTCTTCCTTCAATATTCATTATTCATAAAGGGATTCCGATGCGTTCAGAGAGTACATGATTCCTCATTAGTCAATTCCAGACTCTGTACTTGCTCATTGGGAACGTATAGTGTACAAATCAGTGACATATGTTCACTCAGTTGTAAATACCAGGATTGTGTTGAATAATAATGACTCCACGGAGCTTTATTGTTCCTACCAGTTCTTATGACCATCACTCATCCCGACAACACACATCTCTCACAATCACTAAACAAAAGTGTTGTCGCATATGCAAATTCATCACCTTTTTGTCAATCAGTCTCGATATAAATACATTATCCAATTAGCCCTGCCATCTTATTTGGGAGAAGGAAGAGTCCCATTCAAAAATCAATGTTAAGGTTAAGTTTTACAGGGGGAAAAAAATATTATCATCGACTCTCATAACACCACTGAATTTTAGCAAGCCCATAGGAAGGGACCAGACTTTTAATTCCCAACTATTGCCTATCATTCTCATTATGTTAAAAAAAACTGTATGACAAATCATTCAAAAATATAATTGAGTTATTTCGCCGTGCAATTTTTTTTCCAAGAGATTACTCAACAAAGGACATAATATATATATATATAGATATAGTTGGTTCGTCCAGGGATGCATACCAATGTTCTAAGGGTTACATCAGAATTCAGGAAGTTAATCGGATGTTATATAAGATCCGCGCCTTCATTTATCATTTGCATTGGCTCAATTTACTTTAACCATTGTTACTCAATTAGTACAACAATTGTTCCTTAGTGCTTCAAAGGATCCTAGCTTAGTCATACATATCCATACAAACAAATCATATTTACTCAAATGAATCCAATCGTCCCGACAGTGATAATTTGTCAGGAGGAAAAACAAGGCGAGCGACAATGTCATTGTATTTAAATACATCCATGTTTACATAATACAAAAGCCTAACCTCACTATAAATTATATTTAACAATTAGGTACTTTGTACAATATAAAAACCATAATTTAAAAATAATTATTAAACTATTCGAAAGTTTGACTACTCCCTCTAGTCAATACATCTGGAGCTCCCTAATGCTCGATAATTGCACTTGTTATCCCAAAATTCCTGACGATACCATTAATAATGCTTTGACTTTGAATAGATACGTAAATTCTTGATTGCTACCCTGAAATATTGCCTTTAGGCATCTGCGCTAAGTGCATAGAATTTTGTGTTTATTTTTATAATTTGTAATCTTTCAAGAAAAATAAATTTATCCGTAAAATTTTTCTTCCGAAAATTCCTGGTATTTTAAAAATCGTTTCAAAAATTCTGGGGTGGACTCTATCTGACGAAATCGTTCTTTTTATAGGTATCGTCGTTGAAGAGGGAAAATGATCTACGTGATATCTGTATAGGAAAACATATGCTCTCACAGAATGTTTTGGTTCGAAGGATTTCAGAGAAGAAATAGGAAACTAGAGCTGCACTCTATCATTCAACGTTCGTACTTCTGACTCGGGAAGAAATCTTTGAGTAGAAACAGTTGTACTCCCTCTCCCTAGGGCTTATTACTGAGCTTGAGGTAGCTGGTTCGGGATTGGTGTCATTTACAATTAGAGTAAAAGAGGCTAAAATACAGTTTTTTTTTACTTTCCCAAGCCTGGATTTTGAAGACGTTCTAAGGGTATGAGGAGTTGAGGAAGTATTTCTACAATGTTGGGCAGATGATGAATGACTCTGAAATGTAATTCCTAGCCTGGAAAGAATAGCAAGTACTGTAATTCATTATGAATATGTGAAGTTTGATACGTACCTCGAGATCGTTAAAGAAAAAGTGTGTATCCGCTAGATTGTAAATTAGCTCCTCCATGGTAATACCGAGACTAACAGATTTTTGACCGTCCTAAAAGACAAAATTTAAAATGGATGATTACAAGGAACCTGAGAATGATGAGAAGGAGGAACGAGATTATTTACAAATTGATGTGAAAAATAGGGAATAAATTACTTTTCTATATCTTTGGGCATATGTTCCAGTGAGGAGAGAGTGAAAGATTATAATCGTTTCATCCAAGTCCCATATAAAGACTCTATCAAGATTGTGCTCAGGATCAGGTGATGGATTAGGCCGTCTTCCTCTCCCTCCACCAGATCTTGCTACAAAAATTAACCCGGATTAAATTGCGATAGGACCGTCCCCTTTTTTTACATTTTTCTTTTTTTTTTACAAGAGACTTTCAAATGGAACAAGTGCACGTTACCTCTTCTACCTTTAGATTCTTTACTAGTCGGTGAAGGTGGACTGGGCTCGCCTGGAAGGAATCCTAAATTTTCTGCAAGATTCAATACCCTTCCATTAAATAAAATCATTCATTGATCCCAAATGGGAAGGAGCTTGTTCAAAATGTGCAGTGCATATTAGCATTACAAGAAATTTGTAGTACTAAGGAACATTTCCCTATTTTTTATTTACATAATTATATGTACCACAGAGATTTTTTGTGTTGATAGACACGTCAATACACTTCTGTAGGCTGTGGCACTGACTCACTGTAGGGAAAAATTCTTTAGACTGCATATGATCATTTTGAGGAAGAACCGTCACGTTACTCTCACTGGGATTTCTTACCTGGAATAGGTGGATTCGTATTTACAGGATAAGTGGAAGCGCTTGTGGAGGATGTGGAAGGAGACGGATTGTAATAGTAGGAGGAGGCGGAGGCTGCCGAATGCCCGTAATAAACGGATGTTGAGGCGGCTGCGGAGGATGGAAAGGAGGAGGAGTACTGATAATCTTGCTGGTAAGGTTGTGGATAACTGCTGTAGCTTGCGGCGGGATATGTACCCGAACCTCCACTGGCAAATGTTGGCCCTCCATACATATACGCCCCGCTAGGATTCCCTTTGCACTGTCCTCTCGATCCTGTCAAATTTTTGCCAAAAATTATTTTCTCCTCGAATCACCCAGCCAAAATTACTAGTACCTTCTCCACTCCCACAACAAAACAAGCACAAGCTCAGTTATTTAAAGTTAGAGAGAGAGAGAGAGAGAGAGCACAGAGACTCACACAATTCTTATTTTAGGATTGTTTGCACAATTCCCTGGTACAATTTCAAAATTTCAGCGTTGGTTCACTTTCAAAAATGCACCACTCACTCCCTTGCCCAATTGAACACAAAAATTAATTTTAAAGTAATACTTTGTTCAGAATAATAAATTTCTTCCTCCAATTTTCTCATTACAATACCATTTCTTATGACAACTTAGCTGTAATAAGTGTATTTTCTACCCACACAATTATTTTGATACATCCCCATTTACCCCAATATTATTTTTCTTACAGTTGAGCACCACACTATAAATAAAGCTCGAATTTTGTGGTTTTAAGGGATTTCTTGTAGAAAGTAAATTTAAATACAATATCGTTGGCTAAATTCTAAAAAGTACCATTTTCATTTGCGAACCCATTTAAAAAAAAGCATAGGCTATGAAATTAAAATGGTACTTTTTAGAATTTAGCCAACGATATGCTTTGCCTTGATTTGAAAAAAACTGAGTTAACTTTTTCTGTAGCAATTGTTAGCAGATGTTCATTTCATATAGGGCATAAAGTTATCTCATTAAATTGCACAAATTACTCGCCCATTTAAAATACGGCTTTTAAAATAATTAGATTTAAAAAAATATTTGAATAATTTTAAAATGGGATGTTGCGTCGACTGAGAAGATGTCATTTGGCAAAATTATGCATCACAGTATTATTCTGTAGAGTATTATCGCTTAGGAGCTGAAGTAGTGAATAAAGAAGGGATTTGGTGGACAATCATCATCCATTTGGGGAAAGTAAAGACAGATTTAATAAAGCCCCATGCTGTGAATAACAGTTTAAGTATTCCCTATCACACACCGGATCGGATGGGGAGTTTTTGAAGGGATGAGGAGAGCAATAGTGTCCTAGGACTCTACAGTTGTGCATTTATTTATCTAGTCCTATGAAATTTTTCAATGAATGAATAGTACTATAGAGTTTTCCCCAACAATAACATTCCAGGAGGATATAAAAGGCGGATGAAAAGGTGAGGAGGACAAGGAAAGCCCCATGTTAGATGATAATAGACTGGGAGAAGGGAAGTTGGTAAATACATTATGAATTGCGTGGATATTATTGTTGATATGTTTAACTGTGTACTCTTTCAACAATCCAAAGACGAGTGCATAGGGAGGAGGTCGGAGTGTTGACAAGAGGATAAAAGACTCACCGGGATATGGCTGGGAAAGAACAGCAGCAGACGGGTACGTCTGGCCTCCATTGTAGAACGAGGAACTTTGAATGTATGAGCCTCCACCGTAGCCTCCCATTCCGCTGAAAAATAAAGTTATTTCATGAGCTCTCCCGTTCCGTAGAATATACCTCAGATAATCAGTGGTTTCCGCACATGGTCATATATCCATCATCATCAGCATCATCATCATCCCATCCATGAACAAACTTTATCATTATTATCCCTCCCTATTGTTATTACACTCTCCACCCAAGAATCAGTCCAGTGTGTGTGTGCGCACAATACAACCGATCCCCTTATTGATAGCATCTCTTCACGAATCCAAATACTTCCACTTGAGTCCTACAAACATACACTTGGATCCGTATACATTTAAATGCCCCTTGGAACTACTGTATACACTAAAGAAAAACTATTTTCTCTTCAAGTAGCTACTTACTCAACACGCAAGACACATAGACTACAAAGCGATCGAGAGCTTTTACTATTCAATACTTGTCAAGTGTAACGTACTTAGCGTTATCTATTGAGGTGTACCCTACCATTGGCTCAGCTTGACTATTACATACAATATGGATATGAATAGTAAATTTCTAACAGTAGTATAGTAGGAAGGACCAGGGGCTTGAGACATGAAAGCTCTATATAAATCTTTATGTATTTCAATACGTGTATCTCAATATGTGTCTCTATGTCAGGGGCTCAGAGCCTTTCCCCAATATGCTTTCAACAACACAACACGGTCCTAAATGTATTCTGTCCCGGTATTAAGCCAAGTATAGGTAGATACAGCTCTTATCATTGGGAAGGATCAGGCTTTTGCAAAATCCAGCCCAATTTTTATGCATGTCTCGTAATAATAATACCCTTTTGCCCCAATGCTCTGAGCCTGTCAGGCCTTCCCCACAGGATGACATAGTGTCAGTTTAACACTTGAGAAACACATTGTTTGACAGGAGCCGGAACATGTTTACAAATCAATGTGTCATCAAGGAGGAAAGAGAGGGAAATTCTTCTAAATGTCAATTCTTCGTGTACAGTTACTAATCTTGTGGTATTTAGCAAGGGTGAGGAGTTATTCTGGAGGGAAATATATTTACATATAGTTTTGAGACAGTTCCTGAAGGTTAGTTCTGGGGATGGTGAGAGTAAAGTTTAAGGAAACCACACATTTAGAGACTGCCAGGGTTTTAGTATCTAAATACTATGGGATTTTTGGGAGGATTTCTGGTTTTAGTTCTTAAACGATTTTACATTTGCTGGTGCATGGGATAGTGTGTCTTGTGAGTATCTTTAGATACATCTTTCCCTCAGACTCAAGTGTAGGTCTGAGGAAAGACTGCTCCTTGGTGGACTATTTTTTCAGAAGGACTTTTTAGCACGTATGCTCAACCGGAACGAATACTCAGACGTCAATAAAAATTTTGTAGCTTGCTCAGCCTACTATACAGACTCTAGTCTGTTATCTATGTATGCTGACAATAGGAGTAATGTGTTCGGCAAGTGTCCCTGGAATATTTTGCATGATTTGGAGGTTGAAGAAGAAATCAGTTTCGATACAGAGCCAATATACTTATGTAACGTGACAAGTGTGAATAATACAAGGGGAATTTTTATGACCTGAAGGTACATGAACTACGTTGTTTGACTATTAAATGCACATTAGGAACGGTATCTCATGCAGAATGTAAAGTGCAAGGGAAAAAAATATCCAGAGGACATTAAAAATCTAACTACGATATCCCCTTTCATGATCACTTGTGTGTGAGTATGAGGGAGGAGTAAGGACACAATTAGCCCGATAAGCCTCACTTTGCCCAAAAATGAAACCTGATTATGCGGGGAGGAGAGCTCAGTTTTAAATAATTAATTGAATGCAATTTATCGGAAGGAATTTTCTATGTCCCCTGTCAGGGAAGGGGGTGAGGAAGCTGTTAAACTACCATAAACATCTATCTTATCTTAAGAGGTCAATGGAGATTGCAATAAATTCTGTCAGCATCTCCCTATCTCCCTGCTCCTTCAATCCCCAAATATCTACTTATCTCCGTATCCCTTGTCAATATCACCATGGAAGTAACAAGCGTGTGAAATCCATGATTAAAATCGTAGGAGGATTAGTATTGAGCTATCCGTCCATGGAGCCCCAACGTGGACTTCAGATTTACAAGCACATGCCGAGCACCGTCACAACTCATTACAACAACTTCACAATAGTCAAGTTTCTAAAGGCAGACCTCTCTAAGCCGATAATGCTAAGCCCGGCTCCCTAAGCTGGTATACTTCCGAGTTTAAGGACTTATTGTCCCGGCCCATACAAATTAACAAGTTTAAATAAGCAACGTTACATCATTCCCCTTGAAAGTTTTATTGGCCGCGGAAACATGGAAAATACCTGGAAATATTTCTCCCGAACGAATCCCCACCCTTACAATTTTTTATCCCCATATTTTTACAGACCTTCAATGTAGCTTTAAAAAAACGAATCTTGTATGATTTGCTTGACTGTGCAAAACTACTTTTTTATTACATATTCGTTACATATGTATGTAATTATATCTACGGGTATGACTTATGTATGTGGAGGTTCACACTATTTTTTTAAATACTTGTTCCTACATAAGGTGATCCCTTATGCATATGAAATAGCATATGTCATGTGTGCATATACTCAAACCTACACTGGCTAATGGAGCAGTGGATCTTCTGGAGTGCGTTTGGATCCTACGGATTAGCTAGTATGAGAGTTGTAGCAGAGAACAAAATTAAGAAGATAATTATTGTAATTGTGAGGAACATAGATATTGCTTTTAGTTACCTTTGGTAAAGCTGGGAATATGCGGAGGTGAAGTCAGTGGGTTTATCAGTGAAGGAACCAACAGAGTCCGAATTGGAAAAGGGTGATTCCCCATGGTGATTATCCGAAGATGGTTTCGACCCGTCCGTTTTCCCATCACCTGCCAACAACCCAGCTCACAATAAATGCTTATCATACGTAAAGGTAGCGTAATAGTAATAATAATAGTGTGTATTCAGCCGAGAGGACTTTCCTCCATTGAGAGTCTTGTCATGAGCACAAGGTCCGTCTAAAATATATGGAGTCCCTCCGCGTCACTTCATTTCATACTTTCATTAATATAGTATCCAATTACAAGCGTGTCGCTCCCTCTCACTCAGCCCACTATATATATATATATATATATATTCAATAATACACAACACAACAGCTCCAAATTATATTACCTGCCAAACTTGTGCAAACTACTGAGGATGAGGATGAGGATACATGCTCAATGTACTTGCTACTTATAATGCTCGTACTTGTCATACTACAGTCCGAACATAGAACTTGGACGTATACATAGTCAGGGGGGAATAATAGCAGCATCTCCCCTTTGTCATCCACATAATAGGCAGGAAAATGGCTGGTGGTGGAGATTGTAAATCATAAATACACATATGTACGTAATTCCCGGATTTACAGCCTCATTCACACTTTTCTCTTATTTATCTTCGCCTGCTCTCAACAGCCCCTCACAATTATGCAGTTTTCAACTTTTCTTCTCCTCATTGTTACTCATTGTGGATTTTTACGTCACTGGGTGTACAGTAGTAACTAGGGCTGGTAAAGCTACATAATATTTTTTCCTAAATCTTTTTCAAAAGGGCTCTAGCTGTCTATTATTGTCTCCCTCCTGAATATAATGACCGCCGTCGTTGGCATTCATACTTGTACAAGTCCAGGGCTGGAACTATTAGTCCTAGTAATGTGGCCCTTCTGCTGTACACTTCAAAACTACTAGACTATTGTAAGCTATAGACCTGGCTGACATTTTAAAATGAGGATCAATAATTTGAGGCTAGGACGAGACCCCTAAAAGGGAAGCAGACAGTACCATTAGTTGGAAGATCTGAGCTGAGGCCCATAGTATTTATATGGTGAGTCCAGTGTTGAGCATCAGATTCTTGTGGTGAGCCGGCAGAACAGGGAGGACTAGGATCTGTGGTCACCCTGAAATTCAAAGATGAGTGAGTGTGCAGTGTGCATAATAATCATGAATTCAATTAACTAATGAAGCATATATGTACATATAATTATAGATAGATACCAGTACGACAAAAACAAAACACGCAGCGTCTTTTTTTTTCAGCAGTTTAGCAAAACATTACAAACATTTAAAAAATGAGGACGACACGCATGAGTAAATGCAGGTAATTATTAAAATTTCCATGGCAGGCTTCAAAACACATTAAGAGCAGTTGAGTGCTGGGGAAGTGTAAATACACCAAGCTACATAATTATGTACGTAGATATATACTTACAAACAAATATTATTTTTCATTGTCATTGCGGTTTTGACTCCAACACTTCAATTGGACTGACTCGAGATGGTCATAAAAACGTTTGTGAGCTTTTGGAGCATTGTTATTGCAGACTTCCCAGTCGAATCATTTCAATGATTCATTTCACATAGGGGAAAAAAAAATCCGGTCTTGTGTATGGAAAACACCAACTTCGGAGTAGTCATTAATATTAAGTTTTTGTAATCAGTGAATTGATAACGATTATAATACTACGCGTACTAAATATGCAAGCTTTCAAATTCTCGTAAATTTGTATAACTGTACCCTTATGGGAATTTTTATTGCATGTCGTATGTACAGACGCACATTTCACATGACTACAATTCTCAGCCCTAATAACCCAACAGAAGTAATAATCCTATGTTTTAATCTCGGCTCGGAGCCATTAATTCTAAAATAGTAGAGGATAAAAAAGATGAGAATTTTCCCTCTCTCCAAATTCAATTCATTGGAAGTGGTGTGCAAGTGTTTAGAAATATGATCACGCCTTGCCAGATCTTCTCAATAGTTGGAATGTATTACCCTCCAAAGGGACAAGTCTGGTCAGACAGAAGTTCAAGTTGTCATCGTCACTCGATTTTTAATGGCTCACTGACTCTGGCAAAGGAGGCATGTGTGAATGTGGAAAGTGGACTTTGTGCAGTAAATTATAATTACGTGCCTCGAACTGCCCTTAAGAGTTAAAAGGCCACTATAAAAAAAAACAACCAGTTTTCACTTCTGTACATGCTCTCCTATTGTTAGTTAGTGTCAATGTCCATAGTCTTTACTAGACCACCCATTGAGAATTCGCACTTTGAGCACTACTTTCCCCCCTCAGCTGTAAGTAATTCATGTCTCTCTGCTAGACCTCTGTCTATAAAACTTGGACTCCATAAAGACTAGTGAACACTTGCATTGTGGCACTTTTTCCCCCATTATTGCCTAATGCCTTAATTTCCCTCCTGCTGTTTTAGCTTCCGGTTGTAATACACTTTGTAGCACTGAGACCCACATCTCTCTGTCACATTTCACATTCTTTCAGCCTTCCTCACTTCAGTGGATGAGTGTCCACAACTACCTGAATTTACGAATTGATTTTTGCAGGCATTCTACATTCAAAGGAACCTGTATCTTCAGTACACAGGGTGAAAATATACACAGGAAAAAAATATAAAGTAGGGGTTTCAATTAACGTCTAATTAATGTCTTAATTTCTGCTGTCAGACCACTATTATTGTCTTTGCATTTAAAGCTGGGATGTTCGGAATGCTTCCGAACTGCATACTTTCAGGCCTCAGATGAAGACTGCCTTTGAAGGGTGGAGGAACAAAACGATTGTAAAATAATGTGCAGCTGAGTGACTGAAGTTTATGGTGTGTAGTAATTCGGAAGCATTTGTCAAATTACCGAGTTTAGGGATGAGCAAAGCCCTTGTTTTGAAAACTTATTCTCTTCCTTCCATTTGTTTACGTTACAACTTCCCTTAATTTACTGTCTCATGGATTTTCACTGAATTGTATAGATATAAATAGTATAAAGCCGGATTCCCGCCACTTCCTATTAGTAAATTATTGGAGAAGGATTTTAAATTAATATCACTAGAGTTTTTGTCAAATAATTAAGAGGGAAGCTTGTAGTAGAATTGTTTTACATTTTTACAGTTTTATGAGACTATACTAGTGAGATAGGATCCAGGGATTTTTCTACTGCATTGATTAAAAGTTGCTGGAGTAGTAAAAGGACACTTTGTCTAAGCAGATTGGCTTGGAGGGATGTGAAGCAGGAGTGCAGGGAGTAAGTGTAGTAATTATACGTCCCTGCCCCTTGCCGGCTTGATTGATCATAAAAATGTAAACACGTTGCTGGATATGGGAAGGATGCAGATGTAGGCCAAATTAAATCAAAATTGCAGACGTCATGCAAGGAGGTAGGAAAAATTGCAAATGCGTTTGAAATTGAATCCTTGCATTTAAAAATGCAGACTTTGTTTTGACTCTGTCCTTTACTAATGAGGTGGTCAAATGTATATACGAAGATTTTTGAAGGTGAAGGTGGCCTGTACAAAGGTTCTATTCCAAACCCATGTTAAGGCTACGGTTGATTTAACTAGACATCCGCCTGACTCTGTCCTGCTTGTACGTCTTGGCTTTTTTTCTAGGGTCCTTACAAGGCTAAGTAAGATGTACGAGCAAAAATGTGGGGTGAATCATTTCTTGTCATATTTTCCCTGCATGTCCATGGACAGCCATCCCATATTCATTCTACCCAAGCTTGCTAGTGTCACTCTGATGTTTAAAAACCTAGTTAACAATTTAAAATACAGCATTGTTCAAATAGTCAAGAAGTTAAATAAAAACTTAGGAACTAACGCCTCAAACTGAGCTATCAATTGAATAATTAATTAAATCTTGAATATATTTATTTTCCTATGTTAATGTTTATACACAGTATGTAATTTACACACAGAATGAAAAGAAATCCTCGACGGCCTTTTCCCCTACAGATTTACAATACACAAAAATATTCCTCTGCTATTAAATCCTATGTAATTAATTTTTGTTGGGGGAGTTCATATAATTTCCTAAATCTCATGCACCATTATTATTTTTCGTAGGATTTTGAATCTGGAGTTTAAAAGCATATAGGGGATGTTGGTGAGAGAGTTTCTTGACAGCCTGTAGGAAATTCAAAGACTTGATTGAATAGCCTGGTCCTCTCTCATGTGTATTATTGAGAAGTGAGTCGGGTTAATACAGTGTGTGGTGAATACAGTGTATTGTACAGATGCAGATGCTGATCCTAGATAAAAAGGTATGCATTGAAGCACACGTAAAGTAGGTTACGAAATTCATGTAGGACTAAACAAATACATAGGGTAAGTTACTGCTAAGGAACTTCTTAAGACCAAGACCGACTATACTCAGAGGATGGTTACATAAGAAAAGATTTTCCTGTAATGATGATGAATGTGGGAGCATTGGGAGTTCGTTCACTGAAAGATGCGGGAGCCTATACAGCCAACAATGGATAATGGACAGTAATGAATGTAGGTGGTGGAAAAGACTGGTGACAGTATTTGTGAGGCTCTCAGTTGTTGGTGACACAGAGTGTCGGAGGAGGTTAGGAAGGGTAGTTTTTTTTGTTCATCGGACAAAAATTTAGACATATGGACTCCATATGGGAGCTTCAAGAGTACACACAGACATTACGACTGACCTTAAGAAGGATGTCCCATCTCCATGGGTACTTGTAATCACCGCATGTAGAAATGCATTCATTCACTCACTTGTTATGAACACGTCTCGATAAATGCTCCTCATCTCTTCCCCATGGAACGTACACACTGTACAGAGAGGGTATGTTGAGCAAAGATTTTCTACAGTGAAAAACTTTCATACAATTATGCTCAGTTTTTTTCCTCTCTCTCTCTCTCTCTCTCTCTCTCTCTCTCTCTCTGTCTCTCTGTCTCTCTCAAAAGATCTCTTAAAATGTACCTCCAGCTATCATTGCATATTTTTTATACGTAAATATCCCACAAAAAAGTTCCACTAACTTGCAACTTCTCACCATCAAAAATTCTACGAATCTTTCGCAACCTTCCCTGCAACCACCATCATCTGTCAAGTCAGTGGCTGAGATATTTTTTCGGGGTATCTTTTTTTTTATAATGAGCAAAACTGTTCTCTTCTAAACCATACTGGATTTGAAGGGAGTTCTAGCGAATATGTACATATGTGTCTTATATTATATGACTGAAAGACAAGTCCATCCAAAAGGGACGGAGTATGATTTGAAAAAATAACAAGGTTTTTATTTTTGGAAGCCTGTACTATACTGTATGGGAAACTCGGACATGCTCTTGTTAAATAGCAAAGAACGGGAAAATGTGTAGAGTAAACAAGAAATGAGGGGAAAAAAAGCAGGGATGGGGATATGGAAAGGAAGAAGTTGGTTGTTCTAAGTGTCTAAGTACTCAAGGGGGGTACTTCAAGTATCCCTAAAATAAATTAACTATAAGGTTCCGAAGGACTGGTTGTTGCATCCTTTTTTCTCTCTCTCTCTCTCTCTCTCTCTCTCTCTCTCTCTCTCTCTCTCCGAGCGACGATTTAAAGTAGTTCGTTATATTTAAAAGTGGTTCGTGTCCTGGGTCGCACATTGCTATATAAGACGCTTCTGCTCTTTACGGTTACATAACTCCCGTTGCACAGGAGCTACATACAACGATAGCTGTACAACATTCCTCTTATAATTTCTTTCCATTCACGTAAGAATGAGGGTTAGTTTTGACATTTTGGCTTGACGACATGGAGTTAAGGACAGAAAAATCACAAGATGCTTTCAAAAAGGAGATGCAAGGCAAAGGCATACTGATAGAGGTTATGGAAATAAGCAAATAACTTACAGAGGTGCGGAGCAGTCCGTAATATTGGGTGGATCAGACCTAAGTCGTTTCACCTGTGAAACAGAAAATTCAAATTGAAGAAAGCACGAGGTTTCTTGGTGCTCTTCCAATGCCACGCTACGACCCGACCCTTGCTGACCATGTTCGACACTACTATCACTTCCGTACCGACCACAATTCACCAATGAGCTGTCTCCATGGGTCTGGACATTGGCTCCGTAGTCTGTTGAAGGAAATGAGGCCAGGAATGGGTGCAAAATGTCCGTGCAATCCACACTCATTTCAATTTTTGGCTCAAGTGTAAATATTAAATCCTTTTAGCCCATCATAAATGAGTTGGGTCACAAAAAAAAATAAATGATAATTTGGTAGCACGTGGTTCACCCGTCTACTAGTAGGAACTGAAATGTAGGAAGAGTACTAGCTTTTCACCCTTAGCCTGAGTCCTGTCAACTGCTGGAGCTCAAAAAAGAAAGGAGGAATATGACAGTGGATAGCTGGAGTGGTGGATGAAAATATTGAGCAGGCATTAGGTCAGTCAACTCACAATCAATGTCAGGCCGATACTTGGATATTTTATTGTATTCGCAGACTAACTCCTCAAGAACAAAAGGGAAAAAAAATTACGACGAGGGATGGGAAGAGGGACTTTCGTCGCAGTAGCTGTATAATTTCCCTATAGTCACTATCCCAAGAGAGGCGGAGGGTCAAAGGGTACAGACAGCTATAACGTGATCATTTGACACCCATGTTTATTCTTTCCCTCTCCCAAAACTGATATCTGGGACAAGTGACAATTCCGAGTTTTCTATATGTTCAAATAGTATCCACAGATACATATATATCTATACATAGATATAGTACCTTATCCTGTACCTTGCGAATCTGCCCTGCTCATAAGTGCCAACGTTATCGCTCTCCTATGACTCCTGGGATGGTGTTAAATACTGATACACTTTATTTAGGTTACAGTATTAAAGTCGCTGGGAGTAACTCCCCCCACGGACCCTTTTTGCACGTATTTAAACCAAAAAAAAAAATACGTATAGGATTTTTAAGTGGAAAAACTCCCATGTCTGTGCGTGGAAGTCTCGGGAACAATTAGCTTGAGAGACTATATGGAGTATGGAGACAAAATGAGAAACCATTAGGACAGACTATGGGGAGAGCATTACTGCGAACCTCAACTCGTCACGCCATAATTGCGCACTATTGGCAATTACTAATAACCGAAACCTTCCAGACCAGTACATTTCGGAGGTTACCATCCAAAGTAGTATGTACGAGCCTGTATACGCTTATCCCCAGACATGTAGATACTACTTGACTCTTGTCATAAAAACAGTTTGTGATTTATGAGGGGAGTCTTGGAAAGTGGTGTGTGTGTGTGTGTATGTGTGTATATTTGTAATCATGGTTATTTGCAGAGAAACTGTAGTAGCTCACCTCAAATGCAATTTTTATGCTTGGATTTATTATCACAGTTTGGGCTGTTGCTTCAGTAGTGCACCAAAAAGCCTCAGTATGATTTCATATGTCCAGTGTGTATGGGGTTGTGAGAGAAAAATAGAGGAAAGTTACATGTTTGCATTGTAAATAGTAGCTCAGGATTGAGGGCTAGTCTTAGGAAAATCACCGTGACTAACATGGAATAACATTACCCAAGTCACTTTTAGCATTCTTATCTCGCGTATATTTTAATAGCCCTTGCCATTTTTAGACGACAGAGCATGCACTACAAGGAATATTTGCAATATACTTCACCACCTACAATATCATAGTTGTTAAGTCATAAATATTTCCAACTTGTGGTTTCTCCCAACAATCATTGGTTGGAGGAGAGAGACCAGGAGCTGCTGCAATTTCCATGCTTCCATTGTACTTAAATCTTTTTTTTTCCAGCACAGTCACATTCCTTGATTCCCAGTAGAAATATTGAGTATGTGCTGGTTGCTGGTCCATACAGAAGGAGTAGAGGGGTAATGCATCCCTTTTATGGACAACTATCAAACTATGATTTATCAAGTCATGAGTACTAGCTTGTGTAGTAGATAGAGGCAGGAGTTGATAGGGGAAACCGACTCAGAGATAAACCGGAGTTACTTGCATTTCTAAGGTATTGTATCATAGCAAAGCGATAAGACACTCTCTGGTATTTAAATGAAAGTAGGATATTGGATGGAAATAATTCATAGGGCAGGACTATTTGTATAAGCTGATGGAGAAGCATCAATGAAAATTTTGAAAGATATCAAAGGGTGGTTCAGGTTTCAGCTACACACAAAAAAATATATGCACTATACTTAAAATAATAGAGTAATTGACAGCACATTAATTACTTGAGAAATTAATTGCCTTATGTGATTGCATTGTGCTAAAAGCTATTAAGTATCTACTCTACGCCAGCAAAATGTAAGGCTTGTTTTTTTTTTTATATTAAATATAATTATATTTGCGGATTGAAACGTATGACCAGACACGGAGACTCAAAGGAAAGCTATATATAATAGAGGCGAAGCTTTTTTTTTTTTATGTTACAATAAATAAATAATTACTTGATAGCAACTCTCAAGTACTATATGATAATACTAACTTACATATTCCCGTTTCCGTTGGATAAGTACTTCAAGTCCGAAATAACTTTGCAACTTTTCACATGCATGAATTCGCTTCGATTTCCAACTCAGGGACTGACGAGAGAGAAGTAAACATAAAAATTAAGCTTAGGCTTGAACTGGGGTCAAGTGGAGTGGCTCAGGATCTCAATCACGAGATTCACCATCACAGTAAAAAGTTTGCTGGTAGTAATGAGTTTGACGGAATTGCAGGTAGGGATGAGTTGTAAAGAGTAAGAGTAGGAATCCACATGATACTCTGTTTAGAGACACATATGAGGCACGAAATTACTTTTTCAGAGCAGAATCCCTTTGCGTCTCACATATGTGGTGGTTGTGACAAAGAAGGTCTTTGCACATGATGAACACAAGAGGATCAAAATGAAGGAGCACATGAGAGAACGAAAGACTGGAGTGAACTGTTCTGTGACATACATACACACGACCTGGATGGAACTTTTTCATGCACACACACACACACACACACACACACACACAACAACATAGATACACAAGAAAGTAATTTATTTTTTGAGGGGGTACTCGAAAAATCCTTCCAAGTCAAAGATGTGTGTTTGGTAAAAGGACTGAAATTTTTATGCAGCCCCTTCCTGTTGTGCTTTGGGTAAATTAAAACAAAACGTAGTTACTTTTTGGGTATATATGAGGATTGAAGAGCCTTCGAAAAACACATGAGTCCTCTTCTCTTTTGCCCTCTTACCGCATTGAGTAACTTGTGTCAAGAGAATAAGTCACCTTTGAGACTCTCACACTGAACTACATGATGACTTGGACTTGTCAGGAGTCCCTTTAGAAGTAAACTGGATACAGTTTCTGGTAGAACCTCAAGCGAGCACCGTACATGCGTGGCCCTCCGAAAAAGTTGCCATAGGGACATCCTCCTCTCCCATTGGACCCAATCATTCTACACACACACACACACACACACACACACAAAGGATTTGTGTACTCCATATCCTACAAGTTGTAGCCTGTGGGTTAAGGTATAAGTTATATATGAGAGGCACACACAATGTTTCCCAGCAAGACCACTCTCTCATGTTGGAAATACTTTGTTGTCTCAAAATCCTTTTTTCTCTCTTGACTCTCGGCACATGTGAGGGAGAGAGTGCAATATAACCACGCTGACCATCTCTACCTTCATCACTCCAGATCCCAGAGTGGTCCATGTAGTATATGTAGGACCCTAATGATAATATGCTTTTAGTTTCAAAATGATCCTGATTAGCTGTGTCAAATGGTGTAGAAACTCATGATCTTGCACATGACGAGGCACATCTCTGGGCTCTCATCTGTTCCTTCACAAGTCGTTTTGGGACAGTAATAATAATGTCATTTCTTGAAGCTCTCAGAACCACTTTTACAACGCGGTTGAAGAACTCACCGCCTCAACGATTTCCCTTTGTGCTCATGCCAATACCAGTGACTGGTCTCAAGTCATAAAGTGAATCGGAGGGTTGACTTGAAGAAAAGTCTCGCAATAATAATTATTATTACAGTAGATATTGCATCGAGCCCGTGAGGTTTCTCACATGTCAACCACTATATTTAGCCGGAGTGCATTGGAAAGCCATCTCATTGCTAAATATTTTGTCTTTTGTTACCACCAGCAGTAGTCAAAAGGGATGGAGATTTTTGGTTTGGAATTTTTTCCTTCAGCTCTCCCATATCTACATATTATACAAGTCTCGATAAACCGGTTTCTCAAGGGAATTCATATTTCTGAATGGGACAATGTCTCTGACTAGTTTATGCAATTAAAAAATTTCTGCCGACTTTTAAACATTCTAGAGAGGAATCATTGCCCAACTTAAGTTTAGTATGCTGTTTGCACTAGAAACTTTTGAAATGACAAGAGTCATGCCGGTGCTACTAAAAAGGTTACTAAAAGACTTGGAAACCATTTTGGCGTCTGGGGAAGTATGTTCTTCAGTGTAATAGTCCTCTTTTATTGTTTCTGTAGTAGTGCGTACAGCATTATTATTATTATTATTATTATTATTAAATATATTTTACGTGCCAGCACTTCGTCATCAATCTGCCCATTAGATTTGTCTTACGCTTATAAGGCAAGTTATGGAGGATGACTTTTGACAACTTGGAATGAGTAATGAGAGGACTCGCTTTAATGCCTTTGATTCCTAATAGTCATTAAGGTAATCACCTTCCGACTCATGTTGTCCCATTGGGTACTTGTTTATTTCTTATTACTGTCAGTGCCGGACGCTTTGACCATTACTTTTTAATATCTGAAGATTTTTCGTGCGTGTTTAATCATCCGATCGACCAAGGATTAATATGTACACTCTCCATTTGGTGACAGCATGTTCCGTCTGTAATGACCCATCATTTGAAATCTAAGGCCACCCTCAAATCATGCAGAGATCTTTTTGTCCAATATAAAAGTCAGGTCAATATATGTGGTTGCATATCGTGGTGCTGACTCTAGTCATAGCCTACCTTTGTCAAGTGCTGGAAAATAGTCTCCAATATCATCCATTACTTGATTTCCTACTTCTCTTCATCACATTTCCCTCTACCATGTAATAACTTTGCATACATACTTGCACTAACCAAATGACTCCACTATGCTGGGAAATTAAACTACTTTGATCTCCAACTCTGAAAATATGCTGACTGCCCAGAAACTACTGAAAATATTTCCGGTTGCTGATATTTCCAAGCATTTTAATCTATCAAAAGGGAATACAAATAAGATTCCTCTCAGTTCCATTAAATTGCATTGCTGTATTCAAAATTTATTAAAGTTTTTTTTTCTACGCTTCAAAATCATAGTTTTGTAAACATGGCCATTGCTTATAGGTTTTTTGAAGTTTGGGTTTCAGCTGGGTCAAAGAGTGGAGCTTGGAAATAGAATCAGGGATTTAAATAATTTATTTTATCTCCATATTTTTCTTATGTTTAATTTCTAGAGGAGTATTACCAGATAAATAGTATAGACAAGGATCTGGTATTATATTGTGATGGGGATTAGAAAATTTGAATCAAAATCATAGGGACTTGTACCCCTGGAATTGTACTGAACTTTCTTCGCTTTGAAAGTAGTTTAGCATGTCTGGCAGAGCCAGTTGAGTTGATGGTACATGTAATATTTTCATGGCCGTCTGTGGCTTTGCGGCTCACGATAGACTTTTTAGTCGGTGGATCTGGATGGAGAGTGGAAACAGATATTGATTGAGTAGGTGGGCGTGAAGCCTAAGTTCTGACGCTGTTTCTACACGTTGCCCTCTCTCTCTCTCTCTCTCTCTCTCTCTCTCTCTCTCCCTCTGTGGCTATAAGCTATCCTTCCAGATCCTCTACACTCATTTACACGAAGGGAATGCATCCTAAAGCCAGAGGAACCAGAGGAAGGTAGTCCACATCCATAATTGATTGTTGTGTGAGTGTTGGTTCATTTGTTTTTCTTCCTCAAGTTCCACATAAGGGTGTTTCCACGTCAGACAACTTTTCTCTGTCTTGGAACCACAATTTTTGTACATTCAATTTTTAAAACTCTACCATTCACTTTCCTACTGACTGACGGACAGACATCACATCAGTCAATTTGCTACTCGGAAACATCTTATTTTACTCACATCCAACCACCGTCCACTCTGAGATCCATCATATCCAACTAGCCATGCCATGACTACCGCCTTTCCTTTGTAACCAATGAATCAACCATTGCCAAACGTCTACAAACCATTTGAAAAATCATTTTTCTACTGACTCTCATCATGGGCTCTGCCCAGCTCGACTGGTACATTTCATAAACAATTTTGAGCCTCATCATAGTATGCACATCTATCTATACTTACACGTAATCCACAATGTGCATATATGCCCATTAGTTACATATTAAAATTAATCCCCTGAGACTCCAAATGCAAAACTAGGGCTTGTATTACCATCGTCCTATGAATATATGTACATACACAGAGAGTACGAGTATCTACATGCAAAGCACCAAGCAATACAATTGGTGTACATATTCAGAGAGCCTGGAGTGCACAGAGTGATACTAAACAATAACACTAGTATCAGGATGCGTTTCTGGAAAAGTCGGGAAACCTCGATACGTTTATTGATCTCGTGCAGAATTTTTGGAAATAAGCAGAGAAAATATTGTTGGTTGTTTTTTTTTTTTTTTGAGAGAGAGAGAGAGAGAGGAGCCGAAAACAGAGCTGCAGAACAAGTCACACATGGTATTATTCTCTCCGTGCGATTGTAGATATCCTTCCACTACTACTGCACATACGCTTTCTGTCTCTCCGAAGGAAAGGAGACATAACGTGGGACACCAGGGTTATATACAAGCATTGTAGTATTTCTGAACACATCAGCATTCATCTGTGTCTTGGTTTGCCAACAGGACCGTACATACATACATATATGGTTACTTTCCGAAGCTCCACACATATCTATGTATAACCCACAACAAGTACATATCCACGCTCCTGCATCTGAGTAACAGGCGCAACGACATGAGCTAAACTAACAACAAGACACAAAGAACTTCCAAACTGACATTCCCGATGTGTTCTACTTTGCTATGCTTGTTGTACTGCTCTCAAAAGATCAACTCCGAATTTTCATGTAAATTTTAGAGTTCCTATAAATTGTACAGTTGTGCAAACTCTACTAGACTTATACGTCCGTACATACAGAACTCACGGAGCGGAGAGGGAGAGAGAGAGAGAGAGAGAGAGAGAGAGAGAGAGAAAGATATGCAGGATTGAAATTGATGGGGAGTTGAAGTGGCAGTCGACCGTAGCATCACTATGCCATCCCTGACTGCGCATTCACCATTAGCTATTACGATTTGTTCTAACTCTGTAGATTACTCGTTTAACATCATCATCACCAGCCGCAGCCACACATCTGAAGTAGTTGCAGGTATGTAAGTGCATTCCAACTCTGTATACAAACCAGTTCCAAAAAGTTTTTTTTTTTCACGAAGCCACACTATCTATATGACTATTAGCAAGGAGCAGAAATATGACTGGAGAGAGATTGTCTACGTACATACTGTATAGGGAGGATAATTTGATACGATCCTCCACGCTCATTGAATATTTCAATTGGAAACTGCAATATTAATAATTAGCAGCTCACTAGCAGGGCATGAGCTCATGCATTTAATTGTTCCTCCTCTCACACAACATGATGGTCTGACAGAATGGAGCTCAGATTGGAACAGCCAGCAACACTCTCATCAAATCTCCTGCTGCCAATCTGAATTCATTAGGTCACACTCCGTCGTTGTTTCGTTGACAGAGGATTTAATTCAAGAGACTTCACGAAGCTTCTACTCTATTCCCAAGTCTCGAAAAAAAAAATACTCTCGCTACAAATCACATCAGGCTATGAATAATTTATAAGAGACATTATAGCAATGTAAACATCAGTGGATTAGCTCGGAATCGTATTTCATATCTCAGGAAAAATTGAATTTAAAAAAAGCGGGGTTGTATGTACATAGAGATAGATATATACATATAAGTAGATACATATGCTTTGGAAAAAAAACTGGCGTAGGAAATAGTTTAATTTGTTTTCAAAAGGGAATTAAAAGATAATGGTTTTTTTAAAATGTGAAGGCTCCAATTATTTGAAATGGTTCGTAAAATAATTGTTTTGTCTATGGGAAATGGCGGAGCAAATGCTTTCCTCACGCCCGCCCCACCACCATGAGGCTCCTCTCAGTAGTGAGTGTGGGTTAAGGCAGCATTAAATAGACCGTTGTAATCATACACTTTCTGCTCCTGTAATGTAATAAGTAAGCTGCACGCACTCCTCATGCCTCCTGCATAATTTTTTTACGATTTATTTATCCAGTAACATGAATGCACGCACGTTGAGCTTCAGTTTGACCAAGAGAAAACAAAAAGCGAAACACCAAAACTAACGGCTTAAGTACACAATATCAAATTTTATTTTGAGCAGGTAGTCCATCCTCTCCATTCATTTATAGTCCGAATGGCATAGGATTGGTACTGTCAGGGAGTCAAGTACTGTAGTAGTGCCAGAGAGTCATAAATCACTCCCTTGTAATTATCATCTCTTTATAATTATTGGGTCCTTGTGGGATCCTTTCAGGAGTCATAGAAAGTATCAATGTTACAGTACCTATATATTTCGGGCCATGGATATTAGATATATTTAGCTTGTCAAAAATTAACATTATCCATGAATAAACTCGCACGAGTCCAGGAAATTGAAACTACATCGGAGGAAATCAAAACCACATGTGAATAGAAATTAATAGGAATATAATAGATAGGCCCCAGTGTGAGGGAACGCATGACGAGAGGCTCCAAAAAGGGGCTGACTTCGGGAAAAGAAATTTAAAAGCATAGGAGTAAGTACTGTACTGTTGCTGGAAGAAGGAGTTTAATCACAAGAGCAAACAAGACGTCGACACCTGTAAAACTTGTTGAAGTTTTTTCCATGAAGGGGGTAACAGTAATGGGATTGTTTGTAAATCCCATGACATAACCGTACAAGTAGCTGACTGATTGAATTCGAACATAACTTTCCCATTGGAAGGCTCTGTGGTGGAAATGGAGGGAATTTGTAAACACTCAAGTAGACTTTGAAATCTCCCCTAAAAGCTTTGCCCGAAGATAAAATCTTTGGTTTTAGTATTCCATCCGCAAATTGAAGTTGCTCTCGTTCCTCTCTAGCTCTTTCTCTCTCTCTCTCTCTCTCTCTCACACAGACACACATACAACAGAAAACGTACACAATGGGGAAGAGCAGAGACCTACTATAGTCAATCCAGTACGTACGTAATGCAATAGCCAATAGACGTTTTTGATTGAGTCAAGTCTATCTAAACAGCAAAATGGATGGACTCCGGACGAGTTAGGGACTTCCATGAGCTCCCGTAAAAGCGAGATGGTTTCCACACTAAAACTCCAAGCATTCTCAATGACCATCAGAGTGAAGTAAAACTAACGGACTGAGTTTATCTAGGAAATAAATGGCTATGGGAAATCAATGGAGACTGGAGAAGAGTGTGTTTGTTGAAGGCGAGAGTCCATTAGGGTTGAACAAATGTAATTACGGCAAGAGAGAAAAAGCATCCGGCGGTTTCGTCCTACCGTTGGGATTGGGATCACTTCATTTATGTACGACGACGACGTAGACGTAGACGTTAATAAACAGTCAGTGGAGTGTGTGATCCTGTATTATGTACACGTTGTTATAGTACACACATTGACAACTTGCTTTATCCCCCAAACCTCCCGAAAGTCAACTTCATGTCTGGGAAGAGAACTCAAGGAAATAAAGGAGTTTTTTACTCAAAATATAAGCACTGTGTGAGGCTGAGGAAATCTAATAAAAGGGTACATCATCAGAGCATCAGTTCCTATCTCTATTCAAGGCATCCACCCCAAATGGTTTCATTTTAATGCTATTCCCCCTCCCTCCAAGTGAGACGTGGTCAAGTTATTAGAGTTTATTTAGCTACTTTATTTTTTTTATCATAAAAAATAACTTCCATTTTTTATTTCCTATGTACATACTTACATAGATACGTCAAGCACTCCAATATTTTTTTTGTATAGATAGTTACTTTGTTCAGAGGAAATTTCCCTGGACAAATTTTTTATCTTATAATTTTTTTTACTCATAAGTTTTTTTTTTCGAGAGTTCCTTAGAATAATCCAGAAGGTCCTTTAAAAGTATCTACCTTTAAAAGTATCAAATATAAATATAGATACCTGTATGTACCAATTTTATACATTTTAATATAAAGACTTAATCTTTACCCTTTCGTTTCGATACCGGCCCTTCTATGATTTTGAATGGTATCAATTGAAAATAAAACTGGAATCAACCTTCCACTATACAAATAAACGGTCCACATAGTATCTACTCCTTACTTACGGATAACATTTGACTCAAAATGGATTTCTTGCAATCTGACCACTTTCCCACATTCCTATCAAAAGGTACTCCATACAAGGCTTCACCAAAGGGTTGAGGCTCTCCGAATATTCCCACAAGTTATCACCTCCTTGGTCCGGTAAATTATTTATAAATTTCCTCACAAAAAACTTGTCCTCACACACCAAGTGACCATCGACTCATTACGTTTTTTTTACGTCGATACCGCTCCGTTGAGTCCTTGTATATATATACTGTATATGCAGGACAGGGATGGAATTCGATTAAGAAATAAAGGGTTGCGCTCTATCACATTGAGGTTGTGGTCGGTGACTTCATGTAAGGTTCTGTACAGATGAGAGAGACACTTTGAGTAGGGCCATGATATAAGGGATGAGCTTTGGGCAGGCAGGACAAACACGTGTAAAATATTGCGTTGTCTATGTGTATAAATGCTGTGGGATGCTGTTCTCCGTCCTGGATCGCTGTTCCGTTCCATTCTGGTGTAATATGCCTTGTGTTATGTTGGCCAGAGAGAGAGAGAGAGAGAGAGGAGTGAGGAAAGGATTGATAGAGTGGCCGAAGGAAGGAAAGGGTTAACTTTTTACAAACCATCAACAAGGACCACCTGGATTCATGGAAGTGAAATCTGTCTCAGATTACTTTTATATGAAGAGATTCGAAAGATTTTTCACATCTTTTTCAGTGATGGTGGTGGAAAAACGGATCATTGCCCGGTTTTTATAGGGCCTTTGTACAAGAAAAAATAAACGATGATGAATTTATCAGTGGAGAGGTTCACGAGCCAGGAGCGAGTAAGGGTTAAATTATGAGGATAATGTGCATAGGGAGTTTATGACAGTTATTGAGCTGTCGGAAATGCAGTTGACGTGTATATCATTCTGGCCATGAATTTATTTTTTAAATGTGGATGTACAAAAATTTATTTAAAGATTTCAACTTGTGTAGAAAAATAATTATCAAACAAAATTCCAGTACAAATTATTAAGAGGGTTACGAACGGAGTCACCCAAGTCTGAGTTTTATTCTTGTGACATATACTGAGGGAAAAGCTTGTAAATTCTTAGCATTTATACACTCCTGGCTTGAATTGAGTTAGTTAAATTTCTGGGAAGAGTTATGAACTTTTATTTTTGAGAATTGGGTCCCACCACAACGCTGAAAGGGCAAAGTGGAAGAAAAATTGGAAATCTCTCCCTGTGTGATGCATGATAGATAGAGAAATGAGAGGGTTTTCGTCCCGCTTGACATTTTGCATGTACCGATGTACTCAGCCAGAGAGGATGAGCCAGATAGTGACAAAAGCATTGAGAGAAAATGAACTGCAAAGGCTGTCATAGCTTCATGCTTGGATGTTTCCTTCTGTCTTACTGACGGCTTGTCACGTTTTCCACGGTAATTACCCACTAATGAATTCCTCCTGCTCTCTCGCACAAACACCGAACAACAGAAAACCACCAATAGCAAATATACACTAATGTCGTGGCAGGAGACTTCGTCCCTTCTTTTTGTACTGTAATTATGCCTCCAACCCAAGCTCCTGCCTAGGCCCACGTATGTATAGATATACATACATAGTTAGTGATAGGTACTCAGAGAGAAGTTAAATCTACTCCTGTCCCTATCGATAGACTATTT
Source organism: Allacma fusca (assembly GCA_947179485.1). Classification (NCBI taxonomy): domain Eukaryota; kingdom Metazoa; phylum Arthropoda; class Collembola; order Symphypleona; family Sminthuridae; genus Allacma; species Allacma fusca. Next base: position 18,437,327 of record OX359250.1, on the reverse strand, counting down.
GTTGATTAGCTCAACATCCTTCCTACGTCCTTCCTATCTCTCTATATACCTATACACACAAAATTGTCCCAGCTTTCCCTGTACGTACGAAATTAAGAAACGACTGGAGTAACATTTTCTCTACTCCTGGTCGCTTGACACTAACAAACTCCTGAGCTATTACAACCGTAACCATATAACTGTACAGTAACCGTAACTTACCTCATCCCTACTAACCCATTTACTCGTCAGCAACAATCCTACTCAGCCTCTCTGTCAGTTCAGGTCCAGGCACAAAATTCACAACAGATACAACCAGGTTTACAGTATAAGTTTCATTGTATTCCGAACATTTGGCTATTTACGTGTACCTTCAGAACTTACGGCTCATCATTAGTTATATCTGTGATTATCTGTAGAGTACTGCTTGCTGGTAGCTTGGACAGATCCAATAATATAAACAACAGCTGTAGACTTCAAGACCCTAATAAAGAAGAGAAATTTGTCGAGGGATTTATTCCCATAAATGTCCTCTCTTGTTTTTATACCAATTTGTTCCCCCAGCTTGATCAACATTATCAGTGGACATAAATTGTTATTGAAAAGTCAAGGGATGGATGAAGGGTAAATGTACATATGTACAGAGGGCACTTACGTACATATGTAATTACTTACGTCATGAACATTCATGTCAAACTTATACATATACGTATCTTTAGTAAGTTGTAAGGCAGAGGAGGAAAGTAATAAATTTGTTACGGTCAGCATTCGGAGTGTTTTGTTGTGGATAATTTTAACATTTAGTTTATCGTGAAGAGCAATAAAAGTCTGGAAATAGGTCCAGGATCTTCCATACAGCTATATTTGAACGTATCTTCTGAAACTGCTCTTGGGGTTTGCAGTACCGTACCCAATAATAGCTGAGAGAGAGAGAGCGAGAGAGTGAGAGAGAGAGAGACGGGAGAGCGAGAGAGATGAGAGAGAGAGAGAGAGAGAGAGAGAGAGAGAGAGAGAGAGAGAGAGAGAGAGTGAAAAAAAAACTAAGGAAAAAAAGGATAGAACAATTACTCAGCTTTTAAGTCCGTGTGTTAAGAATGTGTTTACTCTGTGAAACAGGCTCGCGATAAGACTTACATACGAAAGGCAGGCGGAGGATTGAAAAACGAATGCCCACGACCAAGCAGAATCTTGTCGTCTAATCAAAAATTATGAATTCTAACGATAATCTGAAGACGATAAAATCAGACGAAGTAGAAAATCAGGTTGAATTTTGTCATAGCATTTGTAATTTATGAGCATTAGCCTTATCATTTATAGTTGTGTTCACTTAGCCCAGCTAACCCAGTCTGATGACGAGGACGACACAAGTCACAACAAGAAAACAACATCTTGGAGCAGACACAACCAAAGAGAGTGAGAGTTGAGGACGGGAACAATCCCTATATGTTATATCCGTAGATACAGATAGGTACATGCATACACACTCGAGTCTCCTGGTCTGGTACAGTCAGATTCCAAAAACTTCCAGCCTTTGGACAGCCTCTCCATGAGATGCTCTTCCAAGAGGAGAGTAGTTGTAGGTGAAGCTGGGAGTGGGACACAAACTTGACCGATCGTAACAAAGTTAAGGAAAAACAAATGAGGAGCTTACACATCTTAAGCAGTATTACTGCATAAAACTTTATAATTTTCTCCCTTCAGTCTGTCTTCTCCTCTTCCCCTTTGTACACGTCCGGAGAGACAGATACTTGAAGGAACACTGTAGCAGGTCTGGGGAAGGAGCGTAGGTACACTCCGAACATGTACCCACTCACCAGAGATTTATTGTGGATTACTTCATTCAACATGAGCATTGGGACTAGTAGGACCCAGGCCTGGGAGTCTCAATGGGATTTCTCCTATATTCTTAGGCATTTAACCATTTACAAGGAGACATCCCACCTTTAAATTTATTCTCCATGAGGAAGATTAGGAAGTAATCCTTTCTAACCCCTCTTGTTAATTTTTAGATACGGAAACCCAGTCATTTCCCTCCATCCAATTATCTTCATTTTGTAAACACTCGGAGCAACACATTCAAATACAAATGTTGTGACGCTAGTTAATAAATTTAATCAAAGACAACCATCAAATAAATTTTATTCCCTTTCCATGCCACTTATTCATTTTGACCCCTCTATATAGGGGAGCTATAGGGAGCTTCCCAGTGTACTGTAGTTACTATATCCACTACGTGACTAATTTCACTCATGCACAATAATCCTTCAAGTGTAGGTTCTAAAGATTTTTTTAAATTTTACAAGTCCTCAAGTATAATGAACAAATACAATTTACTATTGTATCAAAGTAATTCAATTACAACAAATCAGCGCAATGAACCTCAAAAATTGAGCTCGTTGAGACTGAGACCTAAAGCTTCCCTCCCTTTCTGTACATATACTAACTTTGCTCCTTCCACTATCAATCAGGGCTTCATTATCCTAAGCCGACAATATCCATCTTGAAAGACAAACTCGAGTAATTTGTACACACACCCACGAGAAATGTACCGAGTATGTAGGGAGTGAGACACATCCATGAGTTTTATTATTCAACAACAAGCTATTTTGGCATTTAGAAATGCAAACAAAGCTGAAAAACTGAAAATGTGCCTTTATCATTCTCAGGATTGCCGGTTTGCTGTTATCAAGCAAGTCAGGGAAGCTCCCGAGCAGCTGCTGACTGCTGTTGACTATTTGCTATACTATAGTATATAGCTTTTAGAGTATTTACAAACCCTTGCCTTCTTGTTTCAAGTTGAAGGTAACAATCCATTATATAGAAAGGGATGATTTTTCCTCATGCTTTTTCCTCTCTTTGCTCAGCCCGAGAACCTATAACTGTGACGTTGCGCATTGGAATACAAACGTGCGGTTTTTTTCATCTCACACATATTTAGATACAGCCTCCCAACATTAGCTCCTTGTGTTTACAACAATTTTCACTCAAGGCAATAACTTCAAATCATTACTCATCCTTTTCAACTTTTTCAGCGCAGCTTCCATTTCCTTTACTTTTACAGTACTAGACGGGAGTAGTAATAAGTATCTACTACATGGGACATGCGTTAGTACTGGAAAAGAAAATATTTGTACACACATCCCGAAGTGACATGTACATATAGTGTATGTACATGCGCTGATTTCCCTTAATTGTGGTAATTAAAATGTTTATGTGAGGTTCTGTGACGCTGAAGGGAAAAATTTGAGAATGGTATCGGACTTGGTTATTGTGGCTTGGGATAAAATAATAGTGATCAGTACAGAATGAATGTGCAGTCATACCCATGATTTGGAAGATCAAATGGAGAAATGGGGGCGTTAGAGCGAAACATACCCTGAGAAAATTGTATTGTCATTTTAGAAATGAAACGGTTAGAGGGAAAGAGAGAGAGAGAGAGAGAGAGAGAGAGAGAGAGAGAGAGAGAGAGAGAGAGGTCAACTGTAAATTAAAGTGCTTGTGTAGAATGAAGACCTTGATTTGATTAAAAAAGGGTTGCATTTTCAGCTGCTGTAGAAGTGTTACCTTTATATGACAGACTATGGCAAAAAAGATTAATAGGATATATGATGCAAAGAATCAAATGGAATTTGGTTGGAAAATCATGACCGTAAAAACTTGAAAGTAAAAATAAGCCAGTTTTGGATTTGAACTTTTGGTATTGTGTCGTAAGTTGCAGATTGATGTCCCTCGTATCCGTGACTCCTGTAAACAAAGTTGACTTTGACACTTTGACTGTAGCATTTGCTTTGTTGTGAAAGATAAAAGGGAAACCTAATACGCGTATCTACTTTGAGCACGCAGTCTACCAAAAAAACAACTAAAGAATTAAACACTGATTATTTACAGACTTGTAAATGATACTTTCGATACACATCCTTGCTTCTGGTTAAACCTTTTGGCGAGTAGATAGTCAACGTAAGCTATTCCCTGTATTTCTCCATACCACTTTATCCCAGTAAACTCGTCGAATCAAAACGATTCCACAATCCACAACTTTAAAAGACGCACGCATCTCCATTTCTACGCACTCCTACACAGAATAACACACACACACACACACGTAATTACACACGCTCCTCCAAAAAAGTTAGGATTGAATTCAGTCAAGACAAAAAAAAAGTCCATACATTTTTCAATAGCTTGAGTCTTCCTTTTCACAATGCAGATTTTCAGAGGCACACTTTAAACATAACGCCATGTAGAATTAATTATTTGCCCCGGCTCCATTGCACCATTTTTTTTTACTACTACAATTTAAATTTGAAGGAATCTTCAAGGAACCTCGTTCCAAACAATTTACCTCAATATAGACATTGAGGTATTCAACCTGTCTCTTGAACAAGGTATTTGTTACTTTGATAACCGCATGTATGTATGTAAGTCACATTTTTGATAGGGGATATTGGCGTAAGGGTCCTTTAGCGCATATCTGAAGTGCAAATAAATACATGATCAAATTACCAGTACACATTCTTACAGAAAGAAGACTTCTACAAATGTTCCTGAACATTTTAATGATTTTGTATAAACCAGGACCAGATAAAAAAAAGCCAAAGGGAAAACAATTTATTATTAATTTACTTAAGACAGGAAATTGGAATTTAAAGCATGTTAGTCAAATTTATGAAATTCAACAGAATCCCAAACATATTACGTACTGAGTACTGACAGTAATTTTTATTGATTTTATACTGAAATTTAAGGGTCTAAAAATAAAAATACCATAGTTGAAGACTCAAAAGCAAGCCGACAGCCGACAATACTGGGAAACTAGTGCACCCAGAAAGTTACATGTTGAGGGCTAAATTTCGGGATAATAAATTGGAAAATAAAATAGTGAGCCTGAATTTAAGGGGGAAGGAATAATAAGAGGAAGAGAAATGCTGTCCCCACCTGGGACGTCATGTTGACTCATGATAGACATAATGGGTAGCTTATGCCAACACATTCTGCCATATTACCTGCCTCAGACAATGGCAACTACTACGGTGCATAGAGCCCCATGCATTTTACATACGTCCATGAGGGAATCTTAGCGCTCGGAAAATGTGCTAGGTTGGAACTGTATGCAATATATTCTGCCGCATGGGATGCATGCTCCCTTAGAGAAAGTATCAAATTTCAATTCAACGCTGTTCGTTATTGAAATTCAGAAGTGACTGTTTCCAATCTTGGCATGCCTTCTTGTCAATCTAAAATACACCGTATCAAGGCATACTCCATAGGTAGGGTAAGTTATGCGGAGCTCCAGCACTAAAACTACATTTACAAGGAGACTGCCTTAGGTAACTGAATAATGAGAATTCTACACAATGCAAATACACTACTCGCTCTGGGGATGACAAAAACTTCCAAAAAAAAAAAACCATTCCCCTCTCCGAAACGTTTCTTCCTTACTTATCATTGAACTTCATCTCACCCAAATTTTACCCCAAAATCCCAGCAGATACTCCAATTCATACCAAATATTTTTTATTTCCTAAATAATACCGCCTTTTCAATTTTGTCTCTAAAAGAGTAGTCACACATCTTAATCACCCATACTTTTGACCTCCACACACTTGACCCCTCATATTGAACAAATTTATAGGAAACTTTCACCTGCTCATTGTCAGCTTGACTCCAAATTGTATGTGTTCAGCTTGACTCCTAATATATATGTTGGAGTTAAAAATCGTGAATTTATTTGAACGAAGAATTAAATGGGGAAATGTCAAAAGTCAAAATATAAATAACATCTGTCACGACTTTCCTAGGGACATTACTCCACGAATTGTTACAATGTAGATACTATTAGACCAAACTTTTTTTGGAGTGGATGCATTTCTGATTTGGACTTCTATCCCCTCAAATAATTATTTATTTGTATGAACTGTATAGTGTAGTCAGTTTAATTCGCAAGAAATCCTATGTATTTTTACAGGGGAAAAATTCTAGGGACGTGTGTAGAATTGAGATATGATCAGACTTTAAAAAACAGGCTGGTCTTCATATATACTCCCTGTGTGTGTGTGTGAGAGAGAGAGAGAGAGAGAGAGAGAGAGGAAGTGAATAGTTTGGGACTTACATGATGAAGCGGGATGATTCCTCTCAGTTTGCATAGCATCCATCGTCAAACGAGGCTTTTCCTCGACTATGGGGAAATAAATGGTGGAGCGTGGTGGAACGGTGATGATGCGGAGTGAGGATCATTAATAATGGTCGGTGGTGGTGGTCGTAAATCGTAAATGTCTTGTCTCCTTGCATAAACTATGCTGACACATCCCCACTTCACCACTACCGATATTAATTATTGTCCACCCGGGACTAGCTTATCTCACTCAGCATCTTCCCTCTATACCTACAATATCTTCGTAACTATGAATTGGGTACTCTACACCCAGTACACCCTCAGTAGTGAGTCCCGTATACCTACAAACACAACAATCACGATGCTATATATAGTAGTTGTGGTTTGCATTTTGAGGCTCAAGCCTCAACAGCATACAGTATGTATGTACATATGGCTGTATCACTGTCCCACTCCTCACCCTTTATATAAAATCCCTGCCATTAAACAAATCTAATGTGTACGTAACTGGGAAACTAGCTATTCAACGGACTGGCATTATTTCGTTATCCACGCCAGCTATCATCTGAATATGTGTTTTATAGCTTGTGTAACTACACATACACAAGCCCCCCACACACACACACACACACACACAAGAGTGTATAGACAGAAGGAAATAAAATTAGTTGCTGCCAAGAAGATTCACCCGAAACCAGCCACACACAAGGATGGAGATTAATATTGTGGATGTACATATGTACATACATAAATGTATAGGAGGACGTACCCCCTTAAGTATACATAACGCTCACTGGTAGTATACTTTATTCCAATTTATTTTTTCCTCGGAGACACATTCAACATTTTATTATTATCAATTCCCTTCTCTCTCCTGTCCGCATCCCCCCGCATCCCGTACATTTATGTCCTGCTCGGCTGCCTCGTAAATAATTATCTGCACACACGTTGTTCACAATTAATAAAAGGTCTTTACTTAAGCTAATGTTCCTTCAACGCCATAATTCAATTCCCACGGTGATTTATGCGTAATAGTTTAATTAACTCACTATTGTTATCCAGCTCAGCCCGGAACTGGCGGCTGAAGTAGAGCTAGCTTCACATTATGAGTGTATACAGATAGGAGCTGACGAGCAACTACCCCTTTGGGTAGTCTTTCCAGGATTTTTTTACATTTATTTCGCTAGTGTGATTTCCCCAATCTGCTAGTGAAATCCTCAGTTGTGTAATGAGGCTGTTCGCAGGGAATATATGTAAGTTTGTGTGTGGTAGCTCAGCATTCATTTCTTTATATCATTAGCATCATGGGCTACTGTGCTCCCTCTCCACGTCAGATAAATATGTAGATGTTTGACAATGTGGAAGTATCACAGTGTAATATTATAGCACCAGCATGTGCTCGATACTGGTCAATTTCAAAAAGGCGCAGATGCGATTGTTAGTGTCAATTCAGAAAAAGGAACAATTTTAGGATCTGAGTGGATGAATTACAGAGGGATACAGATTTGTTAGTAATTTTAATGAGATTACAAAATTAGTGTAATTATATGATTGGGGAGTGAAACCAAGAAGTAGGGTGAAGCCCACACTGGGAGAGAGCTGAAGGGAGGGCAGAGAGAAGGCAAGTGACATTTAGCATTTATTTGTGAATAGAGGAGAGAGAGAGAGAGTAAAGCCGATTATAGGAAGATGACTATAATAAAAATTGAAGATTTACAAGGGGTTGGTTGAACCCAGCTGGATTATCTGAGGCTTTAACAACTCAATTAGGTTTGATGGAGGAGTAACTAGGAGAATCCGGGTTCATTCATTGCTGCAATTCTTTTCGAGGGAGGAAGTCTTTTGTTTATTTGTTCATCTCGATAAAAATAAGTGTTCCGCTAAGTAAACTTACTCCACTCAAACAACGTCAAGTCCATATTTCCCTATTATACCTCTCTTTCTCCATCAACGACGGTTTCAGCTTGAGAGTAATGAGCAAGTTACAAGTAGACAGACAAAAACCCTAAGATGCTGGAACCTATACATATATAATATATATATAATTATATGTAGATACATATAATTATACCCAACACCATGTCCCATCCTATAAGGTTCTCTGTTATGAATAGAAAGAGCACTTGCTTTCCTTCTTCGCACACAATTCTTCAAATGATTTTCACTTGAATGATTGGAAAAACTATTGTACACACAGAGAACCCAGGCCTGGTACACATGACGACGGTTCACCAGCGACGCTCTGTCGCCGCATCTCTGAGTCAGCTTCTATTAGCCGTCTTTTCCCATCTTTCACAAGACAACTGCATCAGTTATGTAGGGAGATTATCAGCCGTCCCATATATCTAGATACTACTTCCTCATATGTCCTCCAGCTCCTGTCGGTTTATGAGTGAGCTTAGTCAACTCTACCCTACCATCATCCCCTTCCTTGAATAAATACAAAATCTGTTACCATTAACTACTACAACTTGTAGGATTACGTTTTACCTGCTCATAACAAACACTTAAAGACGCTTCGAGATGTTATTCTTCAAACTTGTATTTATTTATGATTTCCCTCTGATTAGTCCTCCCTGAGTGCACTCTCTCACACAAGCTCCCACAGAAATAACAATTTTCCAATGCACAGCTCACACAACTTGTCAGCATATTTTTATTCATTTCTCATGCTAAATACTTACTTTCAAAAGTAACGAACCACACTATCATTTCAACGGGGGTTTGCAACTTTTATCTTTTATCCTGCATTAATTTTTTCACACCTATAATCTGAGAGTATCAATAAATTTTGAAAATTTATCATATTTGTTGTTTTAATATAAAATTAAAAACACCAGAAGTTAACGCATGGACGACTATACTTATTATGTATATTATGTACCAGAGGGAAACTGCTGATATCCTTTTGAATATGTTTATTGTATTTTTTCTTAGTGTATGTATGTATATAAAAGGTAATAATCGGAAATACGGGGAGGGAAATATGACTAGGAAGTTTTTGTATATTTACACATGAGTATTATGAAATAGTGAAATAGCAGCTATGTACGTGTGCTTCCAGCATTTATAAGTAGCTGTAGTGGACTGAAAGCTAAAATGATGAATGGCTGAAGGACCCTGAAGAACATACAGCATTAAGGCTTCAAAGTGGCCCTTCAACCCAACATCAGGCCGAAAATGTCAATAGAGCGTGTGTAAGGAGGGCTCTCATTGTAATAATGGGACTCCATTTACCATTTTCCATGCGGTCCTGATGACTATCTCCGTCCCTCCATATACATAGGGAGCCTACGAGCCTACCTATCTTCCACTTTACTTACAAAATTTATCTTGTTCTTGCCCAGTCCATTGTGTCAAATAGATACTTGGTTTGATAGTATCTATTAGCCGGTAGTTATTATTAATTGCTATCATACTGCATATATGTATACCTGTTGTACATACATATAGGAGGCAGTTACACACAAGCCCTTCCAGAGCTTAGAGTCTGTCATAATACATACATACTCGGAGGCAAGTCCTTTGAGGTGCTTTAATATGGAGGGAAGTACCCTCATGGAGCTATCGGAGCCTTGAACGGTAGCAGGATTTTGGAGAGATGTTGAGAGAAAATTTAAGATACACAAGACCTTGATGGGGTATGACGTCTTAGGACAGGAGCGAGAGCTTCACTTCTTGGTACAATACTCACATCAGAAATAATTAAAAGACCATCCTTTAAGTAGATACGTATATGTATATGTCAAGCCAATAAAGCGAAATGAGTTGCGGCTCGGAACGAATTTTCTTTGAAGGAGAGCAAGCCATTATTGGAGCTTACATTATTTTATATACACAAAGGATTGGATTTTTCTAGCAAGCTCTCAATCTTTTAGACACAATTTGCCATAGGGTACATACATATAATTACATATACCACGTACTATCTTCTAGTCCAATGGCTTAGTTCTAGAGGAGACTTGACGGCATCAAAATTGCAGCAATTCGGTTCTGGAAAGAAAAGAACTCGTTCAAGAAATCTGATACTACTGTCATGCTCTTGCTTTTGACTGACGAGGCTGTGAGTTTTCAAGGATTTAATTCACATAGAATTCTTGGAGTAGAACTGAAATGAAGTAAAGTCTATGAAATGGAATTGAAAAAAAAAAAAAAAGTTTGAAGTATTTAATTCAAACGAATTCGATAACCTTTCCGAGTTAAATTTTCTGAATATAAGTTAAATGAATCTGAGGTTAGTTTGGAGTCAAGAGTAAGAGAAAAAGTTAGGACCAGAGGAGTATAAAAGTATGGGAATGATTTAAATTGAAAGGAATTAGGGGCTAAAAAATACATTTTCTTTATCAAATGTATCCAAGTGTAAATTGTGCAGGGAGCATTATTAGATAAGAGGGGATAATGAGGAAGTCTAATCCGAAGAATACCATCCAGGTGTTCCCCAGGAGAGGAGAAAAGACTGGAAAAAAGACACAGGTCTGATGAGGTTATCCTTTTGTGTTCCTCCTCTCACTTTGTTCACCATTGTAGTCAAATCTCAGTTGAAAGAATCCTTGTAAGTTGACGCTCAAGTTCAAAAGTGTATGTCCTACTCTTTTTTGAGAAGAATCCATACGTTCTCAGAGTTACGAGAGTCTCACGACTTTACAGATTCATGCAAAGGGAAGAAGTTAACCTCCTGTTATGGAAGTTTCCCTATTTTTACAGCCCTTCGTAAGAAGTGGGCTTCTCTCTAAAAAAATAGTTTTTAATCTGAAATTCAAATTGTGCCGTAATCAGGGCCGGAATTAAAACAAAGTTAGCAATGCTGAAGGGAGAAATTAATAAAGCCCATTGGAGGCATAGGCTGTTCCGTTAATGAAGTACACATGACTTGAGCGTTCTCACAAAAGCAAACATAGGGTGGAGGGAATCAACTGGAGCTTTATATTTTAATTATGTAGGTAACTCCCTGCACATTAGAGAATTACTACTGGGGAGGTGTGTACAGATAGTATTTGGGCTGGATAGGGAAATTTGAATATTGTGTGTGGGTCGGAGAGTGAAAAGCTGGAAGAACGTTCTGTATGAGAGTCTGTGTGTGTGAATTTTAGGAAAGGTAAGTTTGGGGGGGAAGGAAGCCATAGACAGACTTCACACAAGGATTCAGTGGAGATAGAAGAGCGGGTATTGTTTCACTCGGAGAGGATGGCATGTCATGTCTTTTTTCATTTTAGTTCTCGTCCGTCAGCCAAGTTTCCCATCATTTTACGCAGAGAAGTGGAAACTTGGTTTGGGTCTACCTGTGCTCTCTGTAGCTCAGCATAGCCAGTGTTTGTGTCTGAGCGAGGAAGCACACAGGAGAATATTTGATGCGGAGAAGTGTGCATAGGGAATACTTTTTACCCTAAATGTCCATATTATGATAACTAGCAGTAGTCCCTGTCTACTTCCCATGTACTGTACCACAATATGAATTCGGAACATGGGAGCTGGAACCAGCAACGTGTACCTACTTAAGAGATTTTATTTTGGTCAGACTTCAGAATCGAGTATTGTACACTCTCTGCAGGTTTTTAGTAGGAGTCTCGTCCGCTTTCATATTAAATACGCTCCATATTACCAGCAATGCACGTACATATGGAGATGTTTCTGGCAACGGGAAGGAACTTGCAAGCTCGGGGCTTCTGTTTCCATAAACATATCAGTCCTTTCCCTTGTACTGTATCAAAAGTCATTTTTACTATGATTCATGTACAGGTTGAGTTGGCACATGCCAAACTTGAGGATTCCCTACCTACTGTAGATCATAGAGGCTCTGATAGAGCACAGAGGGACATTATTCTTGTCCGTATCATGTTCGGTTACGGTGCCTATCAGCTCGCTCTGTAAATGTCAATTGTCAAAGAATTACCCTTCAGAGAATGACATGACTCAATTTTAAGACCCGACTGTGACCCCAGAGTTACACTTGGAGGAATGCAGACTAACTTGACAGGTTTTTCTGAAGCAAGTTTAGTATATGTAAGAAATCTGAACCGGAACTTTGCATAAATACAGGAAAGGAAAAAAATGAAATGGTAGTCCAGAAACTGTTGATCGTTATAACTGTAAAAGTCAACCGCAGGATTTCCAATTGACAACCGAAAGATCAAAGAGAATTTTTTTTTATTTGAAAATCTTTGCCTTGTTTTTACTATTCCTACAGTTGTAATTGAACCCTTACGCTCATGGCTCGTGAACCTCTCCACTGATAAATTCATCATCGTTTATTTTTCGTACAAAGGCCCTATAAAAACCGGGCAGTGATCCGTTTTTCCACCACCATCACTGAAAAAGATGTGAAAAATCTTTCGAATCTCTTCATATAAAAGTAATCTGAGACAGATTTCACTTCCATGAATCCAGGTGGTCCTTGTTGATGGTTTGTAAAAAGTTAACCCTTTCCTTCCTTCGGCCACTCTATCAATCCTTTCCTCACTCCTCTCTCTCTCTCTCTCTCTCTCTCTGGCCAACATAACACAAGGCATATTACACCAGAATGGAACGGAACAGCGATCCAGGACGGAGGACAGCATCCCACAGCATTTATACACATAGACAACGCAATATTTTACACGTGTTTGTCCTGCCTGCCCAAAGCTCATCCCTTATATCATGGCCCTACTCAAAGTGTCTCTCTCATCTGTACAGAACCTTACATGAAGTCACCGACCACAACCTCAATGTGATAGAGCGCAACCCTTTATTTCTTAATCGAATTCCATCCCTGTCCTGCATATATATACAAGGACTCAACGGAGCGGTATCGACGTAAAAAAAACGTAATGAGGCGATGGTCACTTGGTGTGTGAGGACAAGTTTTTTGTGAGGAAATTTATAAATAATTTACCGGACCAAGGAGGTGATAACTTGTGGGAATATTCGGAGAGCCTCAACCCTTTGGTGAAGCCTTGTATGGAGTACCTTTTGATAGGAATGTGGGAAAGTGGTCAGATTGCAAGAAATCCATTTTGAGTCAAATGTTATCCGTAAGGACTCCGTACTATGTGGACCATTTATTTGTATAGTGGAAGGTTGATTCCAGTTTTATTTTCAATTGATAGCCATTCATGAGTTTGTAGGTAGTATTGGATTACGATTAAAGGGAAAGGGAAAAATGACAAAGTATACAATCAACAGTAACTGCTGAGAAATGAGAAAAGAAATAAACTTCCACAGACTAAAATGATATTTTTGAAAATGCTTTTATCAACTTTGAGTTAGCAAACGGGCCCGTAGAATTCCAGTCAAACTACATCTCTTCTGGTGCTATAGAACCAAAATCTGGGAAGAGAAATCTGAAGAGATTCTGTACAAGAATAAACACAAGAATAAATTTATGTTACGCGGATCACCCCGCTCGGCTTCAACACTGACAATGTGAGAGAGAGAGAGAGACCCAGAGAAGTAAGAAAATGGTTGTAAAATTCTAGCAAGGACATGAACCTGCTTCAAGATTAAGGATTCCATATCAAAATTACGTGTAAGCAATGTAGATTTGTAATATCGAACTGTCACGGAGGAAAAAGCAAGGTGGCTTTGAGGAAAGGAATGCAGCGAGAACACATGTGAGTTGGACAAATTGCGCGAGACTCACGTGACTGGAGCTATAAATATTAGTTTATCAGATGGGAAGGTGACAATCTTCCTGACAACCTGATTTTTCAACCTCTTTTCTTCACTGACCCCCTGAGGTAACTGATTTACCGTCTCAACTCTTAAATGTATGTACATTGTTGAGTGTCCCGAAACCACAGAGCCGTTTCCTATTTTATTGTATACACTGACAATGAGTCTTGTTGACTTATCCAAGAATAATACTTTCATAACCATGTAAGTGCATGGTGCACACGCTCATACATTTTTCTCTTTCAGGAAATCTTCCAGTTCAACTGAAGCTGCTAACTTCCACATTGCTTCTATTAAAAACGCCCTCCCCCAACACATTGTGAATGTCTGACTGTATTGACAAGCGGAAGATATGTCAATTTCCTAAACCAGCATCCATAACTATGAATCTATCTATTATGTAGACTCTATATGGGAATAGCCACTACAGCAAACACATGTAATATCACATCGAATTTTGTACATTTAAATACACGTAATTAACTTTATAAGAATTAGGAATGTACTTTTAGCCCGAATAACTGCACATGTAAAGTTTAGTTAGAACTGTTAGAAGACAATGAGGTGCTACAGTTCTATAAAAATGTAAGCCCTGTAACCAAACAGTACAGTAAAAGTTGTCGTCTCGTTTGTAATAATTAATCAACAAGGAATTTCCTAAAACAAGAACCAGCATCGATGTCAATTCTAATGTTTTTTTCCCATCTTGCATACTAATTAGTTTGGACACGCGTTCCAGCTCCCTGATTAGGGACGGAATCCCACATGAAGAGAAACACATGCGAGGCACTTTCCAATTCATAAACAACCTCGCCCACAACCCTCTATTTTAACATTTCCGTTTTTCATCTTCCAGCCCATGCGGCCTAGACGATGCCAAAGCCTTCAGGAATAGAGACTAAAACCAACAGTTATTACAGCTTCATATATAGGCGACCAGAATTTATTTAGTTGAAATTCCATGAAATAGAAAGGGCTGAATTAATTAGAGCATTAGGAAAAAAGCCACAGAAATGCAGGCCGAATCCTAAACTCTAACTCGATTGGTGGCTCTCATCTGCCTCCTACAAAACAGTGCTCGTTGGAAATTATTCCTTTCGAATGGAAGCCCTAAGGTATGTATCTATCTAACACCAGAGGAAAAATAGAAAGACAAGGGACACCACTCCGAAATCCGGGAGAAGCTGATAAAATTGTGCAAACACGGTAGTTGAGTCCGATTCGTCCAAGTGCATTGTGCAATTTCCCGTGTGCGATTATCTGTATTTGTACATGTCGGATCCTTACTAAGAATACACTACTTTAGGGGGGCTCACAAAGAAATAAACCACGCTGAAATTTTAATGAAGTTGATGCTTCCATATTAGCCTCGTCCGTGCCTGTTCCTTGGAATGCATATCTATCAAAGCCTAGGTCCGTGAATGTGAAGGTTTCTCCGTAGAGCTGATTCGCTCGTTTTATTTGTCGGGGACTGAATTACAAGCAACACGAAACCATACTTGTGACTCGTGATAGTTGCGTAAAACTACATAGGGAAATGGACTGCCACCGACTCGGAGCTCCTTTGTAACAACGACTCGGGTGACAATGAACTTTGAATTAATGTGAAATTAATAGATTTCCATAGTTTTTTTTTATTAGCTAAACACTCCGGGTTCTATTATGTCTGTGACAAATCGTAAATCAAGAGCCGCGATGGATGTCGAATGTGTTCAGATTCGGGACAATACCATTTGTTTACAGTCCTCATTTTAAGACAGATATGGCAGGGAAGACTGTCACAAGTAAATGATGGAATTTCCCTTCAAATCTGGAACAGTACTAGCTTTGATTGTTGTATGTACTACAAAAAAATATAAGATTTGATAAAAGGGAAGGAAAGTACATGTAAAGTAGATACTTGAACAAGTTCACAACTCCTACTTGAGCTTATGGGTAGATATTGGATGCAACGAAACCCAATCGACTGCAAAATCTGCAATATGCAATGGGCAACGATAGTGTATAGGAAGAGTGCATTGGAGAGGCAAATACTAGAAGGATAATAAAGTCCTTCAAAAATCGCTGGTGTTACCTTACACAACTGCTACCAGAGTATGAGTAGACTAGGTCGGGTCACTTTACTTTCGCTTCAACTTTATCGTAATAAGGTTCGGATTAAATTACCAAAATGCATATACGGGTAGGAGCCAAGAGCCCTTATTCGAATGCTTGACTTAAAATCCATCCACACGTATGTATTGTAGGATTGTAAAATGTATGAGTGAAATAGTGTAGGGTGGCTCAGTGGTAGAGAGTAGTAAAGATAGGTCAAGTTATGTCAAGAGCTAAACACGGAATGACCTCCCTTAATTTATTCAACAGAATAGATTGTAGTCATTTAGTTAGCTAAGCATCGTGTAGTAAGTATTGGTGAATATCTTTCATAATATTATAATTCATTATTTCTAAAACTAGCAATAATTGTTTGACTCAATAATAACAACTATAGTTATTCTAATAATGTCGTAACACTTCTCCTTCCCGGGGTGGGGTGTTTTGAGACTGGGACATCTCTCCGTCATGGGGTGTTATAGGTCAATCACTTATTGCTGTAGGTTTCTGGTCATAGCAATGGATTGGAAATTAACTAATTGACGTTTATTCTGGTAGAAGTCATGGTGTTCTTGATTGCATTGTTATCCATTGTCTGAAGGCATAGCAGTCACGTAGTTTGTGATTGCCAGTATTACAGAATGAACAAGTTGGTGGTAATGTTGTGTTTGAGGGTTGGTATTGGTAATTTGGTAAATTGGAGGTAGGGTAATTCTTGTATTCTGTACAGTGGTTGCTAAAGTGTCTTCGTTGCTGTAAGTCCTTTCTTGGGAAGCTGACATGTCTTTTATTGCAGTTGTTCTTATGATGGTATTTATGTTGGTTATTCCATCTCAGTTGTTTGCTCAGTTCTCTGAAACTATTTGTTTGGGGAAGACTGCAAAAATTATTGGGAGATGAGGAGTAATTAATTATTCGCTTGCTGGATTTTGCATTCTTGAATGCTGTGCGGGGTAGTGTGGGAATTTTGATCATGTGTCGGTATAGTTCTTCTAGAACAGGCGTTTGATGTTGGGAGTTAGAGATGTTTTTCTTGGCAGTAGAATGAATTCGGTGGTGTCGTGGATCAGATCCTTGTCGCGGGAAGTAACGGGGATAATCTGGGGTATATGGAGAGTTGGGGAACGTTTTGGGAATAAGGGATAACGAAGGCGGATGTTTCCGTTTTCGTGGGGGAGTGGGAGGACTATCAAATACAATTGACATTAATGGGATGAGTTTTGGGTTGGTTCTAGGATTGCTGATACGGTGGGAGGTTTCCGTGATGACTTGTTGTGTAGCCTGATGATCTCCCTTCTTCACCAGGCGATTTAGTTTTCCGATCGCCAGTATTGGTCCTCATTTGAAGGGTAGTGGTCACTGATTGAATCGTAGATTGTATTTAGATGATTAAGTTGATTTGGGCTGTGATTAGGAAATTGTTGGTCGAGTTGTCCAAATTGTTGTTGAGTTGTAGGGTCGTTTCGTCGTTGATAGTTATTATTTGGTTTGCTGGTAACGATATTAGTATCATTTAGCCATCGTTTGAACGTATAGCAGTGGCGTAGTTGGTGGGTGTTTGTATTACAGAATGGACAAGTGTGGGATGTAGTTGTAGTTGTTTGGGGTAGTTCAGCTGGTATCTGGTCTGTCGGTATATGCATATTCAGAGTTTGAAGTTGTGGTTGACTAGTGTTTCTTATTGGGAATTCATAAAGTTTGGCCATGTCTGTTGGATGTTGTTGTTGCAGAAGTTGAGCGTTGTGGGATTGTAATTTAGAGGTATAGAAATCTAATTGTTTTTGAAATTGTTCAATGGTACCGTCAGCGCCAAGTTTTAGTTGTAAATTCCAGGCCAGATCTTGAGGTAGTCCTTGGTATAGGTAGTCGAGTTTACAGGAGTCAGTCATTGTAGGGTCCATACGTTTAAAGATACTTAATTTCTTGTAAATGTAATCGCGAGTGTTGTCTGTTTCCGCATGAAATACAGTGGTTGAATTTTCTGCTGTAGCAATGGCTTTATCGTCTTTTTCTGAAAATGCATTCTGGATTTGTTCTTCAAATTCCTTGAAACGTAGTTGGGAGTTAGCAATATTTAAATTCTCTAGAAAATTGTCGTTGGAAAAATTCCACCAATGTAGAGCAGTTCCTTTGAGTAGATAATCCATATTTTCGAATTTCCATTTGTCAGTCAGTTTGAAATGGGTACATCGGTAGTTTAAGGATTTCAGCCAAGTTTTGCATGATGATTGTCCATCGTAGGTGGGAATGTTGGAGAATATTTCGTTCGGTAAGAATGAAGTCATGGTTAATATCTATTACTGACTGTCAGGATTATGTTCATGAGGACTATGGGGTTGGCAGTGAGATTTTCCGGTCGCGGCGACTTCCACCGTTAAAAATAATGTTTAAAAAAAATTGAGCAGGGATTTGTTCAGCTGATATCACTTGTTATTTATATTTCTCAAATTTTATCATTAATAAAAAGAAATCAGAGTTTCTGAAATTTTTGAAAAATTTTGGCAGGGGTTTCCCCAATTAGTACACTTTTAAAAAAATCAAAGTTTTTGAAAATTAGGGAAATTTTTGGCAGGGGTTTCCCTGATTTTGACACTTTTTCAAAAATAAATATGATTTTGAAGATGATTGGGGTAGTTCAACTACTGGTCAGACACTAAAGGTCAACGCAGGTCAGAACTTCGATACTCTGATCAAACACAGGTCAGACGGTAAAGTCAACACTGGTCGGATCAATTTTTTAATTTTTATTCACTAAAATCAACTGCAGGTCGGACTGTAAGTCAACACTGGTCAGATTTGTGAATTATTCACGCAGGTCAAACTGAGAGATATTTAACACTGGTCTAATTTGTTTAAAATTAATGTAGGTTAAATTTTGAAACGTTCAAAAATTAAAAGTATGTATTTGAGTGAGTGAGAGTGAGGGAAATGTGCGTTATGTGGGTGTGTAAAAAAATGTGGATTTTGTCTCCGGGTGGGGGAGGGAGGAGTGTGCACTTTTAGTAAAAATAACAATAAAATTTACTACAAGATGAGAGGAACGGTCACAAACACCGGCGCCTTGTAGGATTGTAAAATGTATGAGTGAAATAGTGTAGGGTGGCTCAGTGGTAGAGAGTAGTAAAGATAGGTCAAGTTATGTCAAGAGCTAAACACGGAATGACCTCCCTTAATTTATTCAACAGAATAGATTGTAGTCATTTAGTTAGCTAAGCATCGTGTAGTAAGTATTGGTGAATATCTTTCATAATATTATAATTCATTATTTCTAAAACTAGCAATAATTGTTTGACTCAATAATAACAACTATAGTTATTCTAATAATGTCGTAACAGTATAGATACACTTATTAGTCTATATACTTTATATATTCTACTACACACATAAACACTACCTATAAGGTCTACTTCACTGGCGAAGGAGTCAGGGAACTTCCTCGTAAAAACTGCGGGTTCATCCTGCCCCAACTCCAAGAGTCAATACTTAAAAGATCAGAATGCTCCTCTCAGAATAATTTTATTGGAGAAAAAAAAATATTTTAAATGTTCCATACCTATTGGCTTCTGTTAAAGTCTGCATGGGAATTATCCCGGCGTGACCACCCCGTCAGAAAAAAAAACTGATTGTGAGAGGAATTCTACACCGTGAACCGTATTGTGAAATCACGGACACTTGACAGTACGAACAAATGATCCCCTTTTATCTTCCTACGCCTGATTTAGGAAACTTGTCACCACATTGACCAATTTGAAGTCAAGGTTGAGCCTACACTCCCGTCCATTGAAGTAGATAGATACACGGAGGGAAATCAAAAATAAATCTATAACGTCACTCGTTATAAAAATACACCTGAATTTGAGGTTCCAGGGATATTGTATCCCCCCTATAGTCACGGAGCACAAAATTATCCGTTAAATAATAAAATCCTAAGAATAGCTGGAAACGAATACTTCAAAAAACAAAAAAATCGGACTGTGTTGATGGAGCGAATTGATCGTGGGAAAGGGACTCCGGCAGTGAGGGAACTACGCTCGAAAATGATGAAATATGGGAGAAAAAAAAGAAGGAGATATCAAAAAATTCGCGACAGACAAAAGTCCTGTTGTTGTTTTCAGTATCTATTCATAAAACACTGATTGTGAGTGCGCACCGTACACCGTCGGTTTTCAGGAAAGGTAAGTGAGAAGTGTCCTCAAGGATCAAATGGCAAGTTAGATACATGCTCTGTTGTCATAAAGGATAATGGCTTGAGTAAGGAGACATGGGAAAGTAATAATAATTGTTTGTTTTTACATGTAATATAATTGCTGGATACATCTCCCCCCCTTCTCAGTGTACATATGGTTGAGAGAGACCAACTTGTGCAATCTCTCACGTTTTGGAGGTAACTATACTTAATTTACTTTTGAGGGGCACACGGACATGCAGGCTTGGGTTTTAACAGGAGTGTCTGGAGGAGCCCAAGGTATGGAATATCACTACACAGCAGTGTGTATACTGTATGTGGAATTGGACTAGCACTGCACCCGATTACCATTCTATGGAATATCTATATATATACAGATATATGGGATTTGCTCAAGGGGGAAGATATTGTTTTAAAATGTAAGGATAAAGTAAAAAAGAGAATAGACCTGATAGAGTGGTGGAGATGCGTAAGAGACATGGTAGAGCATCTTCTCGGCTGTCGAGTGACACAGGATCCGAAAAACTGACTATCACTATGAAATGAATGTGGATGCGAGTTTCTGACTTGACACTCGAGATGAGTCTCGATGCTGTTGTTGGTCGGTGAGTCCGTAACGGCACCCAAGTACACACTTTTGCGTACGCTTCTTCTCAACTTGTCTCTCTGACTCCTTCTTCCGCACCATCACATCACCCTCCACCACTTCATACTACTACTACTGTACAACAACAGTCCATTGAAAACTGCACAAAGTAAAATGGCACGGAACGAAAGAACTGCTCACACGCCAACCGAATGGCAAGAAGAAGGACTGCAGAGACGCATTGGGCTGGCGGGTTTCCTTCCCATCCCAATCCTTTAAGAGTACCAGCTACAGTATAGGCAATATATATATATATATATAGGAGGAAGTACTACAACTTTACCCTGAGACTGTCTCATCATAAAAAATTATAGGTGTACTTAAAACGACAGCGAAATTATAGCCTGCCTTTGTGTCGATGCTGATTCTGAGTTGAACAACAGTGACTTGACTGTAACGTGCACGTACAGTAGTAGAGTCATAGCATTTCTTTCCCTCCAGCATTTCTCCTCCTAGACGTCTTCCAGTCCTAGTCTGCACGGAGATAATACCAGGTATGGAATCTATATTCGGGACCATCTATATTTCCAGGGCGGTGTTTCTGTATGTATTTCCCTTTAAGTTGTCCCTGTACATATGTATGTATGGGAAAAGCGTCAGCTACCTAGTACAGTACGGAGTAGTAAGTATTAGGAACTGTGTATGTATATGTACATAAATGATACAGCCCAGCTCCGTCTTACAGGATGATACAAACAAGCTCTTTCGTACATGATACTATAGCAAAGTGCTATGGTAGAATGTGGAGGGATACGGCACGTCAGTGGGCTTGCTTGGGCCAACTTGTTCATTCGTCCTAGATGGTTTTGCTCAGTGCTCTCTTACTCAGTTTGGATCACTTTGCTTCGTTCCAGTCAGTTTCACTTGGTTGCCCAAAAACTCAGGTGAGGCTCATATTTCGACCTTCCCCGCCCCCGATCCGATTTCCACTGACGTCACTCTCCTCTCTGACCAGACCGTTACAGTCTCTTCCAATTTTCATTACAAAATAAACGTGCCTGTCTATGCTTACATAATTGTTGAGACCATTATACATTATCCCCCATTGTCATTATCACTATTGAATCAGCCAGCCGATAATTCAGAGATAGTCCGAATCTTGTTACTGACAATATTATATAATTATATGTATACTTATATGCTCCATGTATGTAATAATTATATGTATGCAAGTGTGTTCAAACATGATGCACCTGTTGAGAGTCATATAGGATTCAGGGATGTAGTAGTCAGTTCAGCTTTTCCGTTCATTAAGTTTTCGCATTGTCTGGGATGAGCCTGATGAGCGAGCCACTAGTTATTAATACTGTGTGCATTGACTCCTGGTTGGAATCTATTTATGATTTACTGTACGTTCTGGTTATATTAAGTAATTGAATGTGAAACTACTTGTTTCCAAACCTGTAGGGTTTCTTTGAGTAGGGAGAGAAAAGATATTGAGTATGTTGGCACTCTGTGGCATTGCAGACTTTAGGGTGATAATTTTCACGTTGGATTTCTAACGTTGGAAATTATTTCCAATTTTTACTTTCTATCGTTATAGATTTTGTGGAGGGATTAATTTATTGTGTTTAGACTTTGACCCAGATGTACAAGATGCAAACTTTCATATTTTATTATTTTCAGCTCTCTGTGGCCATAAGAATTTTTTTATAATGAGGATAACGCCTATTGTGTGTGTGTGTGTGTGTGTGTGTGAATAGGTTTTTGACTCTCGAGAACTGTCCTGTGTCTAAATTCTACGAGGACTTTGGTTTGGTTCAGATTTAAAAATTGGGGGTGTGAGTGCATCAGGAAGGTGCATTTGGAGAGGATGCTTCTTGCATTTATTGAAAAGGTTTTTCTGTAACACTGGAATCTACACAGATACTATGTAGAACTGTAAAATGATCGAGTTTGGAGAGACACTGCATTTAACAATGACTTTTATACACTTGGTAAATGTGCGTAGAGACATCCGTGAAATCGGGCACGAGGATTATCTGTGTGTGAGGGGATAAATATACGGTAAATCTGATATGTAGGTATTTGTAAGTATCTAGAGAAATGCAACTATTTGGGACGATGGAGATGCAAGCATATGCTTAGAGAGATTTAGAGAGAGAGAGAAACACGAGACCACTATAACAGTTTTTGGGGTAATCGGAAACTGTCATTAGAATTAGATACAACTGACTCCGCATGCATTCCTCTAGTAATTCGAGTCTTTAATGACAGAAGAAATATTTCCGGGGATATTACTCTCCTCGAATGCAATGTGCACTACCTGCGTCTGGATTCTCTTTCACGACTTTATTTGGCATCACAATTTTGGCAATATATCTTCAAACCTTTGAAGTTCAGATAAATTCGAAAGAATGAACTTGAGAATTGAGCGTTAGTATTCACAGAACCCTCAAAAAAACCAATACAGGAAATATACTTTGCTGTTTTACTTGTTTGTTTTTTATTTTTGCTCAACCCTTTCTTTCATTTTTTAACTCAATTTTTCCAGACAGATAAAAATCAGGGGTGTTTGTACTTTTATTTATGAATTTTATTCCTCCACCTTCAACCCCTTCATCTCTCTATACGTCCTAGCGCACCCAATAATAATTTCCCAACGTACTCCCGTGGTTCATTAAAGCCAGGGATTTTTAGTAATGGACAAAATATTTTTATACTTATTAGCAATTATGCAACCACCACTGCAAAAATATCATTTTTATTGGAAGGTAAAATGAGCAGGTCACTAATAAAGTTGATGATGTCATCCAAATACGGATGTGCATGTAATACAAAATAATGTGGGATAAAAATGTGTACGAATGAATCAGCCTATGTGATACGTAATTAGATGTATGAAACCAGTTCAATTTTTGCTTGTGGAATCATTTCATCCGCTAAGAAGCAAAAAGGGGCATCTCTTACAATACTGAAAGTACAGGCAAATATATGGAATATTTTGAGGAAGAAAACGTTGATACTGTAATTTTTACAGTAACTATCAAATTAATATTAAATTTTTCAGCTTAGTATTTTAATTATATCTACTGGAGCTTTCAAAACTGCTTACCGATTTTCAATCTTACTTCTTCCCATGCAGTTTAGGCTTCGGATGTGCATTGATAAGGCTGGATGAAGGAAGTGCTGTAACAGCAGTGGTAAGAAGTCATAAAGGAGTTTTTAGTCCGGGGGATAAATAATGGTTATGGGAATGCCAAATTTTTTTAAAATCCTTTTCCTGAGTAACGTTTTAAACACTGTCGTATGCTTCAAGCGTTCATAAATAATCGTTGCGTAAACTTGATAGCTTATAGAGCAGTTTTAGATGCCAGCCCAGCATTAGTATAAATTTAGAAGGAAAAATTCATGGAAGAATAGCAATTTAGCTTGTACATGGTGAAATATCGCATGAACTTTTACTCCATTTAAAGATCATTTACGCTCCTACAACTGCTGATTGACTGTAGAACTGTAGTAACCCTGGCTGAGCGTCCTCAGTCATCAAAAATAGCGCATTTATAAATGTAAGAGAATTATTGGACTTGCATTAATAATATGATGTGTATTTAAAAATGATGTATAGCTCCGTGAGACCCTGGGACATACACTCTCGATGAATTTGAGCTGAATTACAGGAAGTCTGATCGGAGAGGAGCAGAAAGGGACACGTCTCAAGAAATCGATCAGAATGAAGTCGCCTCTTAGAAACAAAGTGTATATACCTATACACTCAAGTGAAATAACAAGTTCAAGACATGTTGAAGGAGTTCATCAGGCGTGAGTAACGTGGAGACAACGATGGTTGAGTAATAAAAAGGTCTTTGTAGATGGGGGGTTTCTATTCAGAGGTAATTACTATCAAGTTTGTTTATCCTGACTGAGGTCACTTGACTGAGCAGAAAGAATGTGAGCTGGAGCTGGAGGAGGAGGAAGAGACACAAGGAGCTAGTACTGTTTGTATCTCAACGTTAATAATTACGTTCGCCTCAGCGAATCTTTCCCCATTGCGCCAATCTGCCGCTTCTCACGCCGGAGAAACAAAGAAAGCTTAATCAAGTGGAAATCTTTCAAAAAAATTGCTATCTCCAAATTCATAGGCTACATACATAGTTAGTCTCGTTAAATGTGAACTTGCCATGCACTCACTGGAAAGAGGTTCTAAGCACAGATGATCGCATCATTCCTATCCTTTCCTTGCTTGCATTTTCCTATACTTGTCGTAATAGTTGTCTGGTACGAAGATAATGAAAAATCTTGTGGGCTCATTGACAAACCTTTCCTTAGTTGATCATTTTCAATGTATTCAAATGATTTTGAGTGACACTGCCCTTATTGCTACTTGTACAGAATTATTATGAGAAATGTAAGGTTGATGTGCTTTTTACAGGAATTTTCAGCACTTGACGATATTACAGTTGGTACATAAATAATGAAGGATGCAGACTTGAGAAGCGGACCACATATGTAATTATATCAGACGTGATCCTAGAAAATGATACCTGCAGTACACACATATCTACATGTGAGGGGTGCAATGTGAATAAGTACAGGAATGCAAATTTAATTCAATGAAACTTCCTTTGAAAATTACTTACTTTAAAAATGTATGAAATTCTACATGTACACTATTTACTAGTAAGTAAAGGTATGACACGAGCTTTGTAAACACGATTAATTGGACTAATTGGAACTTACGTCACTTTGAGGAACGTTTGTACTTCCTGAAATGACATTATCGGGTTGTGTCTGAGGGCATTTATTGACAGTGAAAATAATTCAATTCATGACTTTATTAACGTTATTTATGACTTTATTGATACAATAAGACTGGAATTGTGGGACGGAATATTTTTCTTCTTACATACCCCCGAAAGTTTTGAACATTCATTGAGGAAGATGTTTTTGGACCTTGTTCGGACAAAACGCTGGAGCCAATTTTAATGGTGTGGCTTGAATGACAGCTGATTGAGAATGTAACAACACAGTACATGTGCAATTTATAAGCAATATATTACATAATGAATGAGTAAATAATTGTATAGAATAGTAACAAGGAGTTTCTGGACGTAAATGAGCAATAGAATTTAATACCCAAAATCCACTAAGAATTTCCTGAAGGATTATTTTTTCAAAGTCTATAGTGTCACCGGTTTAAGTAATTATCTTATTTGTAATGTTTCCTCTCGAAATGATAAACTAATCGGGTTATATAAAAGCTATGAGCTTATGTCATAAGTACGGAAGGGCCACTGAGGGTAGCTACATCAGCACCAGTCCCTTATATTGGGAGAGCATTCAGGGGAAACAGTATTGTTTCTCGATTTGTATTCATGTAGTAGTATAATTGCACTAGGCATTTGTGGCTGTTGTGTGTATGGAGAGTGTGAAGTGGAGGGATGAGGAATGAAAGGGTTGAGAGAGTTAAGAGCTCGACTGATGGAAGTGTTAGTGGGACGAGCCCTGAAGGAATAAATATTGAGAAGGTGAAGATAAGAAGGAATTCGGGTGACAATAGGTTCCCAGAGGATGATCAAATTACACGATTTAATTTCCCCAGACAAGCACACACTATAACACAAGAACAGTTTGCGTGGTGCTGTCTGTGAAAGTTCTTCAAGCAAGGAATTCATAGCATGTTCTTGTTCCTGAATTTTCGTACAAATGTGAAGCCAAGTATAAAGTCTATAGCTATTCAGGATCTTCAAGACGAAGGCTCACAATAGGTAAAGTAGTTCTCTCTCAAAATTGTCCCCTGTATATGGACGGGTAGATGAAAGTAGATGTCAACAATACAATCGTGTGAACTCCATACATACGTTCCTCAGTTCCAATTGAACATGCTACTATACTATAGATATGTACATATGTACACTACAGGATGATGTAACTCCCACATAGGTTACGTCAAATACAAACATACTCTCCACATTACGTACATAATTACATACATACTCCTATTACTACAAGGTGCTCGGGCAGGGAGGCTTTAAGTACACACGGATCCTGTCGTGTGAGATAAAAGGGAAGGGTTAAGGATGTGCCTGTTTTTAGCCCAGCAAAATAACTATATAAGCTTTTGGGGAAGGAACTTCACTTCTTCCAGAATCAAATCGATCGTTTACCCCAATCTCTTTATACGAGACATATAGACAGCCATATGAGATCCACTGAGAGAGGGAAGAAATAGAAGGTAGAAAGTCCTCCAATAGCAGCAGCCACATGTTACGTAGACTACTGTAGACCCAACACTCGAACTTCTTTCCCCCCTCACCTTATCATATTATCTTCCTTTCTTTTCGTTTTTTTCTCACTTTTCAACCAAATATTCTCCTCTTAAGGTTATCTGGTGAGAATTTTCTAAAAATGAAATAACTGACTTTGAAATACCTTACAATGTGATGGTACGCCATCCGAGAGAATGTAAGCAATTTGTACTCAGCCTGAACATCTTAAGCTCTCTGCCTTTTCCTTTTTTCCCGGATCCTATTCTTCTCGGGAGATTTTAACGTGGAACAAGTGATAGGAAATGGGGCTGGAATCCATATGCTTCTTGTAAAAACAATTTTCCAGTGGTAACCATCACTATTATCCTCTATAGTTGTTGGAATCCTAATGCTCTAATAATATGAATGCATACAATATATATTATCATTGTAGCATCTCCAATGCTATCCTAGCGCCTTCAGAGAGAGAGAGAGAGAGAGAGAGAGAGAGAGAGAGAGAGAGAGAGAGAGAGAGAGCACTCATCCCTCCGAAGCTTTTTTACTGATCCGGAGTTATTACTGTTCCTTAGCATAAGTTACTGTGTTCTCTCCTCTTTAACCCTTGCTTCCAGTCCCCATTACTCAATGCACTACTCATCGTTAGTTTCGGTAGTTTATTTCCGCACGGCGTATGTACCGTACGAGCTCCGCTCGAAGCTATGTCTCTATTGTAACTTTGCGAAGACCTTTAAACGGGAAAAAATCCGAGGAGAAAAAGACCGATTGTCATTGTCACATACTTAGACGTGAGGAATAGTAACAATGTCAAGAAGAGTTCATCCTTAATGGATTCTCAAACGAATACACTCAGCATTTCTTCTCTTGTCTAATATATAGATATATATACGCTCATACTCTGCTATTTCCATGTATACAGAGTATATTATTGTACTATTAGTACCAAAACAAAAATATATAAACCCCTTGATTTTATGCATGAATCTCTCCATCCTCCTTGAAATATGCTCCCAGAATTTGTGTGTAAAACCAAGTGAAACATTTACCGCATAATGTTCTCCTGTGGTATTTTGAAGGACTGGATTCATTTATTATAGACACACTCGGAAATTCCTGAGTGTGTACACACATGCGCTCCCAAGCGTCTTTTTTTTTCTCCTGCGAGCAAATAGCATTTAATAGAAGATGACGAGGACGGTAAACCTCACAAACAGTTTTTTCTTGTTTGCCTCAGCAGTAATTCCTGGAGTTGTTTTAAATATATTGCGCTTTTTAAGTTGAGTTTGTTTTAATGGAAGTGTCGTCTCATCACTTAGCATATATGTCGTGTGAAACTGTATCTTTTTTATATCCGTCGGATTGGGACTCCTTTGTGTGGAAGAGTTGAGTGAACAGTGGCAACTACTAGCCACGGTCAGGGACATCAGCAATTAAAATCTGGTGAATTTATGTTTTTGTTATGACCAACTCCTCAATTCGCACTGTGTAATATAATATTAAAAATAATGATTTTATTTCCTATGCTTATCACCGCTTCTCTCATTCCACCAGCTTTTCTCATCTCACCAAGAATCCCCATATAACACACTGTCATCCGTCATCCCTCTCCCTGCTAGCCAGAGTGTAGTCAGAAAAGCCAAAACTGTTGATAAGGGCTGAGTCAATGCACGACCACCAACTAAATGTCAACTTAGGAAATGAAATCCTCTAATTTATTGGGAACATGTCTTAACTGAACTAAACTCAGGTTATTTGACAACGGATATCGGCATGGGTGAGAGAATTCCCTGTGTATTTTTATACGGATCCGATGTTACTCCAGTACTTGCAATGTCCCTGTGCTAATCAAAGGTTTCGTGACTGGGAGTCTCGGAACACAAAAATATTAAATGTTCTTCCCAAAGTGTGGTGATGATAATTATTGTCTGTCTACCACCATATCTACCAAATGATGTGTGAGTTGTTGACAATTCAACTCTTTATATCTTTATCCTAACGTGCTTGTCAACTACCACCGAAACTGACAAGGGAAAATTTTTTAAAACTCAACACATCCAAATCAACCACTAGAAACACTCAGAGTCACGTACTTCCCTATAGTTAGATATATGTAGTTGTCCTAAATGCATCGAAGGTATGTACATATGTAAATGCTCCTGCTTATAGGAAATCGAATTGGACCTGCATACATAGTTTAAATGTATAGGAATTCTATAATGGAATAGTATATGGGAAAGTCTATGCATTGTATGTATGTATGTATGTATGTGTATGTATGTATGTATGTATGTATGTACACAGATACATAAGTACATTTCTACAAGTTTGAATTATTTGTGTAAGAAAAAAAAGTTGACACCGTTGTGAATATCCATGATGACGGCTTTTAAAGATAAACTGGGCCGATTGACGATGGGACAACTTGAGGAAAGATTAACGACTTGTCTTGAGGAAAACCGATCGACGATTGAAAACAACGAGGCGGACGAAAATACGACAAAAGACTCACATATGCTCCAGTGTGCTGTATGCCCATTACCATTTGTATACATTATCGTGCATATACATATGTAGCTACACAGCTTATAGCCTCTAATCTGGGATAAAAAACTTCCACGGAACGTTTTCAAAGTGTTTAGTAAACATGAGTTAAAAACAAAGAGATTACAATATTTTTAGCAGAGTTTTTTTTTTTTTTGCGCACTAGAAAAGTTAATCTGTGATTATCATTTTGTAAGCTTTGTTGGCAACAACAAGGATATATCATTTCGAAGGTTGAATGGGGAAGAGGGGAATAGATTGATATGTATTTTTTTAAGAGTGAAGCCCTGTCGTGGAGATGTGGATAAAGAAAAAGTAGGATCTCCTGATTATTACATAAACAAAATCACTAGACCGTGATTCGGTACAATGTTATGATTAGGAGTTGGTGAAAACTCCAAACCAAGGGAGCCGGGGTTTGCTGAGTGATTTTGAAAATAATGTGTATGTTTAATGAATAAGTCGATCTTTTGTCAACATGTGGGGGAGCAAATCGAGTTGCCCTGGAAACTCCTATTCAGTGGCTACCTGATCCGTGTTCATTAAATTAATGGAATTCCCCTCACAATGGGATAACACATCTAGATCCCACATGTAACGCAGCGACTCGGGATCTTTTCATCTCCAGCTTTAGTACAGTCGTGGGGTTTGGCTTAAGCACAACACACATGTAAATACATCAATCCTCCAATTTTATGCTTCACATTTGCAACTTTGAAAAATACATTTGATTTTTTTCCCCCTTCCACCAGAACGTCCACTAGTTCACTTATAAATTGCAATTTGAAATACAGTCACTTTCCATAAAATATTCTCCAGAGATGTAATTATCTTTGCATGTATGATCTATAAGCACATCCCAAAAAATTAGGGAAATTAGATTCCCCAAATAGCATGCTCTTATAAGAAGAAAAATTAACATTATGCCAAATGGGAATTCGCCTCAATATTTTTGCCCCAAACAAAAACTGCTTTTGTCAATCACAATCAGAGGTCTCTTTCATAGCGTGCGAACTTACGTGTATTTGTACGCAAAAAAAATCATAGTACTTACTTTTGTCAAAAGTAATAAAACACTTCCTATACATAAGTACTACATAAGTACGCTCATTTCCAAATACGATTTCCTTACTTCAATATTTTGTCAGCATATTGTCTAGGCCATCTAGACATGTACTACAAAACTTCGTAAAAATTTGACTGTTGTAAAAATCCCCGTTGAATTCCACAAGAGGTCTCTTGCAACACCTGGAGATGATTACAATTCTTGTTCGAGTCTCTCACAAGCACATTCCCGGTATTCCTGTGGATTTACAGTATACTCAACATTGCACTCATACATTCGCAACTCTCATTAAGAACACGAAAGTAGGAGTATATGTTCCTGTGGTTTCCAAATGCAACATTCACTTGACATGGGAACTCTCATTAACAGTACGACAATTTCCAATATTTTTTCACGCCCTATTTTGTGACTCCGCAACAGAGGGATTAATGCATTCTCAATACATACTAATGCATAAATGTAGTAATGATGTTGATCTGTTTCATTCGACAGAATAACGGAATTTATTACAGTGAGATACAGGCGATGGATAAGTCCCTACTCACACTACGCTCCAGAAATAACTTCTGTACTAATGAACGTACAACTGATTTACATTAATTTGAAATTAAAATTAGCAGGCTATATACTCAATTCAATTCAGACTTTATTAACGTGTTATTTCTGGCTCTAATACTATTGATATGCTAAATCTGTCTGCCACTGATCCTCATAGTAGTATCTTCAGTAAAAATGCTAGGAGATACGTCTCATCACACTATATTGCAGAATAATAATTTCCAACCAGTCAGAGTGATCATACGGACGTTGCCACTCACTCATATGTACAGCCTTCACACGTAGCCTGACAGACAGTAAAGAGAAATTAAGAAATGAATGGGAGTAACTCTGTCAGTGGAGCTCAGCAGGACTTGCGAACTGTTGGGAGCTATCCTTTCCCGAAGATTCAAATTTAGAGTTTTTATTGACCCACCCGAAGGCAGGTCTTTCCAAAAAAACTTACATACTCATAGTATGTCCCCCTCCACGGTAATCTTTAGTAAAAGGCGAAAGATTAATACGTCTTGAAGGGAGACCCGAGCTACAATATCAAACTCTCCCGAACAGATCCACCCAATAACCAACCCCTCCGTCCTAACGGCTCGCACCAGTTTCAGCGTTGTTGGCGCTTCCTTCTAGCAAATAGAGAAAAATAATGTCACTTTTTGAATTTAAAATCAAATTTTGAATGTAATAGTTTTGGAAATTTTGAAATTACGGCACGTTTGGAGGAGATAATAGCTCTAACGCAAGTGAGCCGCATGGTTTGTATGGAGATGAGAGAGCGAAGAAGCGGTAGCGGCATGAAAGCCATGTCAAATGCATGGGAATAGTAGGCCTGAGGAGGCTGTGACGCTGTGAGACTGTCTTGAAAGAAGTCGGGGCTTGTGACGAATCCACTAAAAGCTGAGAGGTGAGAAAAAAATGTGCAATTTTGTTCTGGATACATTAAAGGATGCAAGAAGCACTTGTATGGTTAATTATATGACAATTGATGTAATTTCAATGCTAAAAGTTACATGTCCTGTATTTATTTCCTAAATCTCTACACGAGAAGCTTTCCACCGCCTGGACTCTTACACACACACACACAAACACACACACACACATACACACACCCTATAAGGCATATATGCCTGAGCAAGCCTGGATAATCCGTAAGTACATGCTTAGCGCTCCTTTTGTAGTGCTTTTTTAAGCTCACAATTTAGTTTCTTCTTTTTTTGAGCTCAAATCACATCAACTCCCTTTTGAGAGACGGTCGGTTTAATGAAACCCTACAATTAATGGAAAATGAGATGAAAGTTTTAATACATGGCTTTTCTTATGTGCTTGTAAGGTGCGGTGCGGGAGAGAAGCCAAGTCATGCAAGTGGGGGAAAGAACTTGGACTTGATTGTGAGTGCATTCGCGAAATGCTATTTACAATAACAATGTGCATGTGTATAAGTACACTTGCTACTTAAAGGAGAAGCTAGACTTCACACAGGAGAGGAATATACACACACACACAGACAGACACAGGTGGCTGCAATACTTACATCTTGGGATCTAAAAAGCCTTTGCTTGGATGCTGAGGATAGTATAAGTATACCCCCACAGGTAGAACTTTTGGGTACCTGTTGAACTGAGGCACATAATTGAAAAAAATCCTATTCAGGAATTCGTGTGACTTGTGACTGTGACTACAGTCTGCAGCACAGTGTTTCGTCTCTTTCCCTTATTAACTTCCCGTCAGTCCATTGTAGCCCATTGTTGGGAAAACACTGAAGTATAAGTACTTCCTCCATTCCATCAAGCGAAACGAACACTCTGCACACAATCTTTTCCATGAACATTATTTCATATATCAGAGCTAATGTGATTATCATTAAAATCAGTGAGGGCTGCATCTTGTGATTTACAGCATCTCATCGCGTCCCAGTGTAACACATCTCTCTCTCTCTCTCTCACTCACTCTCATCCTACGATATAGTTTCTCCAGCACACGTAAAATTCCCCCTTTGGACCATTACCCCGGCGGGCATAAAAATGTGTTATTGTTGCATGACTTCCATGGCGGCAATTTAGTTTTCCCCATCTCAAATTTATTCAACCTTTTCTCTCCCCATCCAACGCCGGAGATTTTTCCCTCACTTTTTTCAACGGGAATATTTGTCGTGTCAATAATTTTACCTCGGCTTGTGTGGTGACAAAATCTTTCTACATGAGAAAGTAGGGAAGTTGAGACAGTACTATTTTTTTTATTACGTACAAAATATGGAACCATGAGATATAAATGGTACATGATTTTCTGATGGGTCTGGAAACATTAAATTATAACTTAACGTCAGAGAAGTGACAGATTATTTGTGGTTATTAATTTGTGTCTCATAAGTGTCTCCACGTAATTAATCAAAGGTTGGGAATTTCACTGGGATTTCGCTTCTTCTCAGACTGAACAAACTTGACAGTTCGTAATTCCATCTTCCACAGGATTTCTCTGTGGCTTTATATTCAGTTGTTTCTGGTTGAATGCAGTGGTTGTGGTTGAACTTGGTGCTTTTAAGCAATCGGAATTGATTTTTTTCTGGAGAGATCTACAAAAACTTTCTGATTGTTTGCACAACAAATTTTTCCAACACATAGATTTTTCACGTAGGGATTTTTCTTAAAGGAAAAATTCCTGAGTAACAACGAAGTCCGTCAGTAAGGTACGTACATATGGGAAAAACTATCGTCATCTCTCCACATAATTTTAGTTGTAGTTTTTACAGAGAGTTACATATTTTCTCAAGTCAAGAAATTCGAGTTTGACCATTTTTTCAAGCTTGACTGATTTACTACTGAAAGGGGCATTAAGCGTTATTGGCTTAAGATGGTTGAGCATTTAGAGGTCATTTTTGTCTCAGGGAACTCTTACATGTAAGGATATAGTTCCTATTGTTTTTAACAAGTGAAAGAGAGTCAAAGGAGGACAATTTTTTTTTCAAGGGATAGATAGATAGATACATAAATGATATTTTCAGATCTCCCTTACAGCAACTCTTTAATTGTAATTATTAGACAGAGACAAGGTGAAATAGGAGAGTAATAATTGGTTGAATGGATCTAACCCGCTGACTGTTGTTATTTACTGACACGGAGTTGTCAAAATCACAAAATTGTTTTACAGCGGAGACTCTCCATTCCCAACCTGTCAACAAGAGGGGGAATGTTGTGCTGGTTTCGTGATTTCATATCACGTAGGTCCTTAGGTATAGTTACTTGGAATATAGCTCGAAGTTAAATAGTAAATTGACCATAGAATAAGGTCCTTTGTATATTCTCGGCGTGCAATTCCTTGTACAAGCAGAGGATGGACAATTGACGGGAAATTAAGTAAATCTTCTTGGTTTAATCCAACTGTTAACTATTAGTTTCATGACTTGGGATTTCGTCAAAGGGTCTTTTTTCTTCGAGGCATCTCTTTTCAAGGGAACTTTTTAAATTACCCGAAGTTACTGTTTGTAACACTACCTTTTAGTATTTCATATAGGAAAGAAAAGGTTTCACAGGAAAAATGCAAGTAGATCTAATGATTCGTGACTGGCGGAGAATCAGAGCTCTGTGTGTTTTTGCTTGATATATAAGTATGATTATGTACGTATGTACGCTGGATGGATGCTTTATATACGCATAAAAAAAAATTGAGATACAATGCGCTCCGTTTATGCTCATAGCCTCAAAAGATAACCGTACTTATTGTATGTACAGTGTATTTTTGGTAACAATTTTTTTATGAGTATATAACTGGCAACATATTTGAATATCTAAAAGTTTTACTGTGGTGTTCTTACGGTCTTTTGTGCTCATTTTTTTAGGTTGAAGTCACTGGGAGTTTGGTGATCCCAACCCATTATCAGATGACATGAATATGATTTGAGTGCCAAAATCAACCTTAATTTCCGAATTATTCCAAGATTTCGTCGTGCGTAGTCACCAAGAGACAAAATGATTATCAATGGGATGAATTACTACTCGAACACTCTTCCGTAAGATTTTTGAAATTTTTTTTTTCAGGCCTGCTGACCTTTTACCGGCTTTTGTGTAGTTCCCAGGAGAAACCTTTAGTAATGGGAGTTTCTCAATAGAAATGTTCGGCTCTTATTGAAATTTTAGAGCTCACAAGTGTCACAGGTGGAACTATATATGTATGTGGATGGGATCATAAAAAATAGGATTGCTCAGGGCTAGTAATAACTCTCTGAATTATTGCACCTATAGAATTCAAACGCTGCGACCCGTAGCCTTCACCATAATAATCTTGATGATTGAATACGAACAGTAATAATAATGTTAAGTTCGTGAGCATAGTTTGCCTTTCCGTTTGTATGATTAGTTTGCTTACTGTATTTGATGCTTCACGTTTCGCATGAAAACAGGTATGAATGCAGTTTGTGAGTTTTGAGATACTTTATTGCTCTGTGTACTGTATGAGCATATATGTATGTATGCTATGGGGCTGACGACAAGTGCAAGTGACTGATTCGATCAAATTAGTTTAGCTTCAAGTTTTTTCCCAACACTGGTTTGACATTGACAGCAAAATTACCACAGTTGGTAATCGGGTTAATTCCTGGGAAATCAAATCAAGTTAAAACTTGACTTGTACTTGCACTGTATACAACACAAACTATAAAAAATGCATTTCGAGTACTAGATCTTCCTCAACATCTCTCTCTCTCTCTCTCTCTCTCTCTCTCTGTAGTCTGTATAGGATATAGTAAATAAAATTTGGTGCATCTCTTGTACGTTCATTTTTGTTATTTCTTTCTCAATTTCTTTTTGTTACTTCCCTCTCAATTTATTTTTGCTCCTTCTCTCTCAATTTATTTTTGCTATTTCTCCCTCAATTCATTTTTCCTACTTCTCCCTCAATTCATTTTTGCTCCTCTCTTAATTTGCATTTTGTTATGAAAAATGAATGTGTTTTTTAAAGCCATTTTATGCAAAAGGTGGGAACTTGTCATTCCTGGTAGAGACTCTGAGTGAAGTTCTTATTTTCATATTTTCATGTTTTTAGTATACTACGTACTATTTGTATGAGTGATGTACTTCCTCCTGATTACGTGCACACACCATGAAATAGAATACTTTTTTGTACGATGGGATTTTGAAGGCCTCTCCACGAAGAGAGTCCACGGCTAATTAAGGATTGTTTTACTTTTCTCCTCAAGCCACGTTATTATTTTGGGGAAATTAGTACATTTGGGACAGAGTCTGTACAGTAGATCAGATTGGGGTTCCCCACACGCTCTTCCTCTGTTTACTGAAATTACTTATAGAATTTATTACTCCGAGCGTTCGACAGAATGGGGATGATAATAAAACACGAGGCAAATTATTTTGCCCTGGACTAGATGCATTTATATCTCTCTGGGAGTTCCAATCATGATCAGCGAATATCTGGCGTATCTCCCCCATAACTTCATACAGTACTAACGGTTAGGTCCTGATCTGTTTTTTGTGTGTGTATTATTTGCAGGTGAGTGTAATCCTGCACTGCATGTTTGTATGCTAAATGATAAGCCCCAATGTTGCTGCAAGTCGAGTGTACTCCAAGACAAACGACTGCAAACGTTCCATGTAGTTCTAACTAACATTTGTAGTGGTTATATCGATTTGTCATGTTGTCCTTTCCTACACATTGTCGAAAGACATCACACTGGACAGATATCACCTGCTGTCCGCCCCTGTCAGCCTGGCCTTCCTAAACGGTTCTAAAATATCCTTTTATGACTAATTCAGCCAAACCGTCCTTATCAGTTACCGTAATACTTGAGATTAAAAAGTAAATCAACTCACAACAGAAGGTACTATAATTATAATGTACGTGCGAACAAATTAAACTTTACTAGTTGATAAAATAATACAAAGACTGGGAATTGAAGCATTTCCATGAGTGACAAGAGGAATTCATTGAGATTTAATATTATCACATCTTCACACAATCACACACACACACACACACACACACTCACACTGCATATATCGTAACAAACGGTGAGGAAGAAATCCCCTGCTACACATATACATAATTACAGGACTGTACTTTGGTACAAGACTGTAAATGTGCCCTGTCCTATCGCCACACAGCAATGTATTTTAGATAATGATCAAGAAAAGGTATTAAAAAACTTCTGAGGCTCTTAAAGGTTGTAAACAACACCGGTACATGGAACAGTAATAGTTCCGCAGGCTTCTCACATGTAATTTCCAACAGCAATGTATAAATCACACCTGCAGAATTATCATTCACACCACCTCCAAGCTATGAGCTCTGCTCTGCGAGGAATGTCCTTCTTTGCATCTCCTCAAAATTACGTGATGGGACAGTGAATAGATTTTTTAAGTGGTTGTAAATCCGTACATAGAAGAAAGAAAGGAAAAAAAAAGAGGAGCAAGCGGATTCTCTGTATGTATCCTTATGTATGATTATGAGAATCCGTAGGTATATTATGTATATATATATATATATATGAGGAGGGAGCACGAGCATGATTTTGCTACCAAAAGAGGTAATAATAAAGGGCAAGAAGAATGAATGATGATAAGATATAAAGCACAGACAGGAGAAGAGCTAGTTATAGGAGAAAAAAAAATTATTGTAGCATTTTTGATAACGTCAGGTTGACAGTCAGTCAGTGAGAGAGGGCGGACACTTTGAGGACCGAATCAGTTGCGGAACAGTCTCCTACTTATGGAAGTCACTATACTGTATGAGTGAGTCATATGAGAGATTGGAACAATGAACAAAAATGTTCTAATATAACGACAATAATATGTAGAGTAGAGCTGTGAAGTTGATTTGGAAGGTTTGACTATTGGACTTAAGCACCGTTTCCATGGTAGACATTAGTAGCTTTTGGATAATAGTGAATATATAGGAGCATTTGATTACCGATTTACGTGTGTTTGTGTGCGGGGCTCAGAGATAACTTGCAATTTTCCATCAACTATACCTCGAACGGGTTTCCATTTCACTCGTCGGCAGGGACAGAATCAGGCAGAACTGTTCACTCGCAGCTCTTCATCATCATTATCATCTTTTTCGTCTCGATCTTATCGTATTTTTCTCTGTATTTTGCTTTTGTGATTGCAGAACAATGAGTGGCATCGTCGACCCGGTTTTCAAGCAAATCCCTAAAGGATCTACCTGCTTCCTCATCTGGCGAATTGAGGTTAGTCATTTCAAGACAGTAAAATGTCTTTTAATTTAAGTACGCCAAGTACACATGATTGGTATATGTACACACATCTCTCTCCTGAGCCTGTAAATATTTCCTTTTACCTTCCATCAAAAAATTTTTCGTGAACGCGGCTTTGAATTGTCATTCATATATAGTTAGATACTACTACTAGAAGGCTTCTCCTATATCTACTGTAGGACGCCAAGTATCAAAAGTATCCACTGCTGATGCTGCTGTTATTCTTGAGCGCCTCATTCCTTTGCATGATTACAATCACAAACCGCATCACATTCCCCGTGCAGAAACTTTTTTTTTTGTGACAAAGCATGATTCTCTCAAGACCAAAGTCACCACTCTGCACTTATGTGTTCTGAAAAGACGGAGGGCAATCAAAACAAAAGTAGGAAAAAAAATGTCCGTTTAAAGGTGAAGTTTTAAGCATGTAATTTGGTTTGTATTAATTAGGGCAATTCCCTTCCCTGTATGTTGTATAAGCATCTCTGTTTGGAGGAATACACAATAATTCCATAAATCATAAAAAAAAACGTGAGTGCGTTTTTTGAGTATGTACAGTATATACAAAGATGGAGGGAGCATTTTGTTAAAAATCTGAGCGTTTCCGCAACCGTTCACTTTGTGTGTGAGTGTGACTCTGTAAGACATATATTTTTAAAGTTCTCAGTTGGATGGTTCACTGCGAACTTATTACTACTGTTTGTGTATGTATGGAGACTCGTGCTTGCTTTAATATTTAATGCACGTTCATTTGGAATCAAGCAACCTTAACAAATAATATAGCTGAGCAATATTTTAAACCGACAATAGAACTGTCAAGGATGAGAACATCTACATACTGCCGTGTGTGTGTGTGTGTGTGTGTGTGTCTACACAGAATATGAACGTATATATAAAGAAGCGTTGAAATTAATTAATACCTGTGGGAATCTGGGATTTTCAAGGAAATTGGCCTTGAAGTTTACTATTTACTTGGAGAATATTTAGTTTAATGAGTGAAATGAGGTTAGTAGACAATTGAAGACATGGGAGTAATAATAGATGTGTGACTTTTCAAATTATAATATTTGTAGTGATACCCCCATATCTACTACTACTATTTACCTGGAAAAATCTAGGTTTACAAAAAGTGAAATGATGCTCAGGAACAAAACGCTATTTTATAAGTTCCTATATTATTTAGAGTCACTCAAGCTGAAATCAGTGTCCTGTGAGAGTCACCTCTTTACACAACCAACTGCAAAAGAGACTCACTTGATTCTTCATTAATCGTAAGAACATTTCATATATGATAGTTCCCACATTTCAAAAATTACCCTTGTAATTATGTATCCTTCTGTGGATTTTATGCAGGGCAGTAACTATATCTATGTATACACAAAAATTTCAACAGAACAGAGTAAATGTTAGAGGGCATTATCTGGAACTAGTTTTCAAGTGGTAGCACGTATTGA
Organism: Allacma fusca; assembly: GCA_947179485.1. NCBI lineage: Eukaryota > Metazoa > Arthropoda > Collembola > Symphypleona > Sminthuridae > Allacma > Allacma fusca. The sequence goes on along the minus strand of OX359250.1, from coordinate 18,397,631 downwards.
CAAGCGTGTTGTTTGTGTAAATTGTAATAATTGTCAGATAGGCAGTACCTATATGTAGATGTATGGGGTAAATGGGAGATCACCCCACGTTAGAGTACAGATGCGTCAACATTTTACCATCAAGTACAAATGAAGTTGTACTTAGGATGCTAATGGGCATTTGCCATGTTATGAGATGGAAGTCTTTCTAGTGGCTTTTGCACCCAGTTCGTGTTGCCTAATGAAGCATACCTAAAAGTATCTATATACAAATGCTCTTACGAAGTTTGCTTTATATTCAAGGTTAATTATACTTAAATGAGTCTGACCATGTTAGTAGTTTTGCATTTGTGTAAACTCATCAAGGAAAAACAATTGAAAGTTCAAATTTGCTTAATTTTTCCAAAAATATTTTTAACTTTCCGGTTAATTCTGTGGATGATGTGTGCATCAACAATATTTTTCGGAATTTTAACTGATAAGGAATCCAACCTTGAAGCACACTTGAAAGATCGCATGGATAATCAATTATGAAACCGCTTTGGAATATCTACTGTTTAGATTTGACTGAACAATCACATGAGTTTTGAAAACATAAACTTATTTCTTCTCCAGCAAGACGGCAAACTCATTATGCCGGAAAATCCATATTAGAAATCCTGTTTTGAATTAACAATTCTTACTTTGTTAATTTCTGAACCATATTTTTTATAACGAGATAACGTGCTTTAAAAAAAATTGTCACTGTGTACTATCCCTAGATTAATTTTCATTGTTTTTAATGATTTCATCCATTAACTATCTCATTGAAATGATGGAGGAGACAAATAGTTTCTTAATCCCTCTGACATTAGCTCTGGCATTGTTCCTCATAATTGCATCATGAGATCCCTGCGGAAATGCAAGGTTTATGAGGGTAGTGGATGTATCTTAACCATATAATTCTGCAAGTGTTTCAAGCCGTTGATAAAAAAAATTTCCGAGAAATGATGAATTAAATGTGTTGTAACGTAACATTTCAACGGTGTAATTATTGTATGGTTCAAGTAATGTGGATGTATCTTGAGTTAGTCTATGATTAAAATTACAGGGTTAGCTGATAAAAGCGTATATGTTGATAATGACATAATTAGATTCAATGCATTGTCAGCTGAGAGGGGGATTTGTACATTTGACTGAATTCCATTATGAATAATAGAACTGAGTTGCGTAAGTTTTAGTCCTTATCTTTGAACCCATATATGGGTCTGGTTCAGTGTGACACTTCATTACTGTAGACAATATAATGTCTACACAAGAGTTTTGGCATGTAGGAAAACCCATCTTGCACGCATTTTAACACTCCTATCATTTCTATCACGAGCAGTCAGCCTGGGAGTACCTGGAATACATCAATTGGATGGAATGATAGATGTGCAGTCGCAATTATAGTAATTAATGTAATTATTATTATTTTGAATTTCATGTGAACGAGTAGAAGTTGCAAGTCGTACCATTGCCGAAGGACCAGTATGGCAATTTCTATAATGGAGATGCTTACATAGTTTACAGTGCCACGGAACCAGGCCAAGCTGGCGGCCTTAACCTTAAAGTAAGAAATTAACTCTGAAACATTTCCACTCGTGGATAACTTAATACAAATAATATTTTCGTTCCAAGAGAGGAACTAATTGCTGTAATGACACATGTCAGTATCCTATTAATTGCTCCCTGGTGAAATATATATTTCATTTTACTGCGAACAAAATATTCCTCAAATATATGATTCCATCAACCCTAACCCTGGTGTACTTTCGCTTTCAGGTGAAAGAAGCCAGAGCCCTGGAACAACATATTCATTTCTGGTTAGGAAATGATGTCAGCCAAGATGAAGGTAAAAATAAGCACTAGCGTTAATTAATCCGACTGTGAATTCTGATGCATAAATTCAATACGTCCTTGTCAGTAGGGGTTGATAAGCTATCTGAGAGTATATTATTGATTTTCCCTGGAATGAGATACTTGAAATATGCTAAATTATCAATCTGAAATGTTAAGCCCACTTTGAGTATCTCCAGAAAAGTTTTCGCATCAGTAGGCAAAATTTTAGGCCTATTGATTGCATAGAAATTTTATTTAAAAGGATTTCAAAAGGGGTGGGATGATACAGCAATATGACATTCAGAAGCATGTACGCGCTTGTTGGTCGTATTAGATTACATCACGTTCTCAATTAAGCTTATCCGTCACGAAATGTTGTGCATTTTATATCACATATGTATTATCATTACTTGATTTTTTTTTTGAGGATGCAGAAGCTCCTCAAATGTCACAGTACTACTACTGTATAGTTAGGGCGTGGACAATCGTCGGTATTCTTTTAATTGATTATGTCTTCCTCTGAAATCTATTTTATAAAGGTATTTATTTTTGGGACATTTTCCAAGGAACTCAGTACAGACTTAAATACCCTAAAAATGAATATGCCGTGAAGCTAGCTGTAAGATATACAAAAACAGTGCTGCACATTGATTCAAGCAGTTTATTGGGATTTTCACACCTTCCTTCGTACCTTGTACACTTACTCAGTGACTCAGACCTACAAAAGCCCCAAGCTTTCATAGAGAGTCAAGCATAAACAATTATTTCAGAAATCTAAATCCATTATTGTCTGCGTCTACAGTCCAACATTGTAGGACATTGTTTGAAAGGCAAAGGAATGAGAGTTGATATTTTTACGTTTATAACATTGAATGCTTAATTTGCAGCCGGAGTTGCAGCGTATAAATCTGTGGAATTAGATGACTTCCTGGGTGGAGCTCCAATTCAACACAGGGAAACCGAAGGGTTTGAATCGCAACGGTTCCGCTCCTATTTCCCCAACGGAATTAGGTACACAATTTATTGTATTCTTCAGCGTCCATCCCTTTGAATGTTTGCGATCAGATTAATAATGTTTCACATGGCAAATGCTATTTCAAAGAAGGGAACTTAGGCACGACACAACAATTGTGCGTAATAATGCTACAACCAGCATCCACCCTATCGGATGGATTCAATGGGGTAGGAATGCGTGACACCTGATAGATTCCATGTGTTAATCAACAGTAGCATGGTACATGGTTGGATACAACATAAAAATACCACACTAATGCAACCTCATACTACTCTTCATGGCTGCTTGAAATTAACAAATGAGGTGACAGGAGACACAATTTTCATGAAACCTACATTAAAAGGGTTTTAAGGGCACATATTTTTATCAAAATACACACTCAATTTTTTGAGCAATGATTTACAACGTTAGTCCCACAAAATCTGCATATGTCATTGGTAATCCATCCGTAGTAGCAATTTTAGCATGACCATGATCCGGCAAGTAGTATTTTTTTTTTGTGCGGTGTAATGAAAGTGCGAAATCCGAGATGAAAACACTAAAAATAGTTTTTGAAATGTCAATAGGCTTTTACAAGGAGGTGTCGCCTCCGGTTTCAACCATGTCAGCAAAGTTTTCACTCCACGATTATATGCCATTAAGGGAAAGCGAAGACCTGTTGTCCGCCAACTGCCTAAAGGTACGCAAAAGAAACCTGTGATTTTTTCAATCAAATTTATGTCAAGTCCTAAAGTTCATACTCTTTTGTGTTTTTTTTTTACAGTATCCTGGTCAGAAATGAACTCCGGCGATGTATTCATTTTGCAGTTAAAGGAGGCAGTATTTATTTGGGAGGGGCAAAATGCAAATTCAAATGAGAAGCTCCAGGCTGCTAAAGTATGAACTTTGACATTTCAAAGTGTCAAATGTCAATGTATTCATGTACATTCATGGCATACAGGTGTCTCTTAGGGTAGAAATTAAAGGCTGCTTTTTTAAAAACTTTCTCCAACTAGGTTGCCCAGCAATTAAAGGCTGAGGAGGGCGGCAACGCTACTATTGTGTTTGTTGAAGACGGGAAGGAGGATGAGTTGACAGATGTTGAGAAGAAAGTCTTCTACGCGAAACTCCCGGAGAAGGAGAGAAAGACAATGAAGAACGTCACTGAATTTAGTGATGACCAGCAAGACGCTAAAGTTACCACCATTATCAAACTCTACAGATGCTCTGACGATGATGGAACACTCCGCGTGACTGAAGTCAAAAACGGACCGTTATTGCAGTCGGATCTCAATTCCGGGGTAATTTATTACCTTCCCTACCGGAGGTTAACTATGTATATATACTGTAATCATTACATGAGTATAAAAATATTCATATATAATCGTAGGATTCCTACATTGTTGACAATGGTGACCAAGGAGTTTGGGCCTGGATTGGAAAGAAGGCCAGTCCAAAGGAGCGTATCGAGGCTATGAGGAACGCACAAGGATTTATTCGAAAGAAAAATTACCCATCCACCACACCCGTTACCCGTGTTATTGATGGAGGTGAACCTGAGGAATTCCGATCATTGTTTGCAAAATGGAAAGTATTAAATGAGACCCCAACAACCTACACTCGTCAGAATTCCGTTGGTGCTGGGCGTGGAATCGCTAAAGTCGCTCATACCGTCTTTGATCCAACATTACTCCATACGCAACCTCAAGTTGCAGCCAAATCTAGGATGATTGACGATGGAACTGGTTCCAAAGAAGTTTTTAAAATTCATAACTTCGAATTAGTTGAAGTGCCAAGGGACAGGCAGGGAACTTTCTTCGAACATGATTGCTACGTTGTAAGGTACACTTCTACTGGACCAACGGAACATATTTTAGTTTACTTCTGGTTGGTAAGTTGTGACAAGAATAAAAATTCTAAAATTGGCTCTGCTAAAGATAGGATTTTTAAAAAAATATAATTTTATATTTTAAAAATCTTTAGGGAGCAAAGGCTACAAACGAAGATCGTGGAGCTGCAGCTCTCCAAGCCGTAAAATTAGATGATGATGTAGATGGAAGAGCAGTACAAGTCCGAGTGGTTCAAGGAAAGGAACCCCCACATTTCGTTGCCATGTTTGAAGGTCTCCTCACAATCTATTTAGGAGATGCAGATGATAGCGGCTATGAGCCTGTTAAGCCATACCTTCTTCAAATTAGAGGCAATTCACCCCAAGAAGCCAGAGCAACACAAGTTCAGCGTATGAATGCATTTTTAAATTCTCTTACATTTCATAAATAAATAAAATAATATAAATTGGGCATACCAAAATCTAAGTTAGAAAAGTGCAGTACAAATTTTCTATTCCAGTTCGCGCTGCATCCCTGAATTCCAATGATACTTTCTTGCTTATCGGAAGGGAAAGCACGTTCCTATGGTGTGGCAAAGGATCAACAGGGGATGAAAGGGAGTTAGCAAAGAAAATCGCAACAAAAGACAGAGTAGAGATCACGACGGTTTCGGAAGGCCAAGAAAAATCTGATTTTTGGGATGCCTTAGGCGGAAAGGAGGAATATGCTTCAGACAAACGACTGGCCACTGATGACTTCAGAGATGCTCCACCCAGGCTCTTCCAAATCTCTAATGCAACTGGAAACTTGCGAGGTCTGCTCAATTAAATGGACCTACAGCTCAATATTTCATTTGTGAATGATTTCAGGATTTAAAATTTTTTTGTAACAGATATTAATCTCAGTGCTTATAAATTTTCCAGCTGAAGAGATAGTCAATTTTGACCAACCTGATTTAGTTGAAGATGATGTCATGCTTTTGGATGTTGGCCATACAGTGTTTCTTTGGTACGGAAACGAGTCCAACAAAGAAGAACAGAAGGGATCAATTCAGCTCGCTCAAAATTATCTACGTACAGATCCTGCTGGCAGGGATCTTGACACTTCCATTTTAGTAGTCAAGCAGGGATTCGAACCACCAACATTCACTGGCTTCTTCGGAGTTTGGGATCGATCAATTTGGAGCGTAAGTTGTAAATTACCTAAAAAGAAAAGAATCCTAAGTAGTTTGTCAAAAGGACACATCAGCCTATTGAAATGTATATGTACAAATTATTATAATGGAGTTGTTACTTTGTCTTCTTCTGCAGAATAACAAGTCGTTCTCGGAACTGAAAGCAGAATTACAAGCTATTCAACCAATCCTGTCAGCCACAGCTATCGAAAATGCTCAGATGAACGGCGTGGACTACAAGTCTTCAACTAAGTATTCCTTAGAGGTTTTGGTCGAGAAAGACGTTGACAAACTACCTGGCGATGTTAATCCTGCTCATAAAGAGGTGAGTTGATTTTTTCTGTCGAGTTCCCCTCTTTGGGGCCAACAAATTTGAGAAGTAATTTCCCCACTCTTTACAATTTTTTTTTGATGTATTTTAAATTTTAGTTGCACCTGAACGAGGAGGATTTCCACAGTATTTTCAAGCAAGATTACAAAACCTTTTCAGGACTGCCTCAATGGAAAAAACAACAGCTTAAGAAAAGCGCTGGTTTGTTTTAAATGACGACAGACCGTTTTTAATTTTCCTTGGAATTCTAATTTTTTGAATTAATGTACATGTAGAGTGGATATTTCTTTAAAGATCGAAGATATTAGATACACTAAAGATTTGGAAAAATGCATCGTAATTAGATTTGTGTAAGATGTATTTATTGTGACTTCCTCCGACCTCCGACTCCGACATTAATTTACCTATTATTCCTGCTTATCAAAGAAGCCTTGGTATTCTAGTATTTCGTAATTTCACGTGGCCTATATAAGCATGAAAACTGGAATTTAATGTTTTTTAAATGTAGTTTCCATAATAGTCCGAATGTAAGCCATAATTTATTCTCGTCTGCTGTTGATTCTGTTGATCAATACTATTCGTAAACCTCCCATCATATTGTAATAATATTTACAAACGATATATCACCAGAATTATGTATTCAACTACTAAATGATGAAATATTGCGAATGCTGAGAAGCGTCTTTGTGTGCTATGTATACAATCCTATTTATGCTATAGATGTGATTTTAGTTTTGGAAATAAAGCATGAAATATATACTACGCTAAAGAAATTTTTCTGTCTTTTCTCTTTCTTCTCCCAGTTATGTAATTTACTTGTATCTAAGTGCTTACTTATAAAGATCGATGGACCAATAGCTCAATAGAAGTTAAAGAATGGTAGAAAAATTGTACTTTGGTAAAAAAAATTACAGAACACCGACTATTTTAAAGAAAAATGTAGCACTGAAGTCTTCTCAATGGACAACAACTGCAAAACCAATGACGGGGTGTATTTACAGTTGTAGTTAGAGTATTTTTCGATTTATGGTATATAATTTACTAGCGTTTATTACATGTTTTGTATATGTTTTTTACACGTTACGATACGTACGTGCATATCAGACTATGAGTACATACAATCTTCAGCATCAAACAGGTAAAGTTATTCTGCGATTAAAATTATATCTAAATGAAATTTCAATGAAAAAGTCTGAAAAAAATAAAAACGTTAAATCTCAGTCAACTGTCAAAACATTAAAAGTGATGCATTCAAGTGATGTTAATATTTGAAACTCAAGAGAATTACAATTACACTGATGCTGTTGTACATACAGAAACTTCGGTTACAGTTGCAGAAACGCTGGAGTCAGTTAGTTAAAACACATTACGAACACCTTCAGAGCCTTATAAGGTTCATTCTATACCCCTAGAATGTACGTCAGTCACTATAAAATTAGTCGATTAATTCTCAAGCAGATGCTTTCCGATATGATGATGCTGTGAATTCTTCAACCTCTGTATCACTATTATCACTTTCACTTTCATCCATTCGTAGTTTCTCAAAACCAGCACTCGGAGGGAAGAACTCTGCAAAGCTTCTCGGTTCTTTAGTGCGTCTGCAACAACCTGTGAAAAATAAAACACGTAACTGATATAACTCATCTCCACTCTTTTCTGTTCCTATTCCCTCATGCGTGAATTATGTTAGACTCTTAGTGCCATAAGTTACGTACCACTAGATCTTAGGCGAAGTAGCGCACCTACTCCTATCAAAAGGAGTAAAGGAATAGTAAGGAAGGCCATTATTATCACGGATGTGCTAAACGAATCTTCATCCAGATACGCCGCATTATCGGTTACTTGATGTGAAGCGGGTGGATTTACCCCGGGTGACTTTGTAGGATTCACTCTTCGTTCAGGTTCTTTAGGACCGGGTGAATTATCGTGAGCATTCGTATCTAAAGGTCCACAACAGAAAGATACAACAGAAGAATGAGTTTTGCTATTACTTCTCTTCATATTAATATTAAGTAGAAAATCACAAGCAATTCAATTAATCATACAGAAATGGATAAGTCAGTTGACTAATAACGAAAAATTGTAAAGTTTGTATATTTTGTATCATTAGAAATAGAAATATTCCGAACGGATAAAGTACTCTTTTCATTCACATGAATATTACTGAGCCAAGTTAAGATTCATTGTTTCAATTTTCATAAATTAACTTCTACTGCTTGTTTCAAAACTTCCGCTATTAATTCATTTTCAACATGAGACCCAGTATGTGTGATGTTTCATTTCATGTAAAATCGGTACATTGCACGTAGAGAAATTGGTATAAACTACGTATAAAAGAGATGCTGGTAGTTAGGCTTGAATGAACTTAGCCAACCTGTTAATCAAATATCATACCTGTGGATTGTTTTCGTCCTGCCACGTCACAATTCTCGAATTTCCAAACATGGTAAGGCGTAGCAATCTCCACAACATATAATTCGCTTCCATTTTTCGATACAGCAATATCATGAGGTTGACTGAAGCCTCGATTAGCGGGACTAAAAACACTACTGATAGCTTTCGTACTCAAGGGAATCACAAATCCTTGCACTTTCACTTTCTTGTCGGGTCCATTAACAGCGTAAAGCGTTCCACCTGCAATATATAAACGCTCCAAGTCAAAATAAAATTCAAAAAGTGAAATCAAATGACATACAATAACAGTATGACTACCATTATAAGGAGAGTAGGCTACACTAAACAGGCGATGACCGAACAAGCGATTTTCCACTGTGAACTGATGGGAAAGGTCAGAAGCGGCCAAACATTGAATTCGCCCGTTCTCACGATCAGCAACACATACCAGATCTTGATCTTCGGCTAGAGCTAATGCATGAGGAATGTTGAACGCATATGGAGGGGGGCGAGTATTCCGCCAAGCATCCACTATGGATGGCTTATAAGCTCGACCCGCTTTCAAAATCAGGTTTCCTTTGGAGTTAAATTTAATAATACGATTGTTGCAATATCCATCGGCTACGAAAAAGTCTCCGTTAGTCATTGCGGCAACGGCGGCAGGCTTGCAAAAATGATTGTCATCGCTTCCAGGTTCAAATTTCCTTCCTAGCACTAAATCCGGTTTTACGGAACCAGGAGTAAACTAAAACCGAACACAAAGTTATTGTGAGCACCTCTAATTATAAATTAATATAAATAATCAAATTAAAATACTAAAACATGTTGTAAAATTACTCTAAAAACTTGATGAAGAGCTACATCAGTCAAGTAAGTGTCCCCATTAGGAGCAACAGTAATATCATGAGGCATATAAAATCTGTAATAAATGTTAAATGTATATGATAATTGGAACTACAAATTTGGTCTAGAATGCAAAAAAGTCAGTTTCTTTGCGTAAGGTCCTCACAAATTTTTTCCCCACTGATGCAAAATGTTTCCAGTTGTAGGACTGATGACAAAAACAGTATCCGTACTGATAGGACCTAAACTTTGTTGCTGGTATCTATCCTGATTATCGAAAGTAGCATAATTCCAAGTTCGATCACCACGATGGAAAACAACAATGTTTCCTAAAGTGTCGAAGTCTACCCCAGAAGCTTGTCCGACATGAACTGAGTCTTTTGGCCAGTCCATTTTAACTTGATACGCTGAGGCTTTTATTTGCCTATCAGAGTCCAACCGGCCGTCTAAAATATTTTCATCTTCAAATGTACTTCCCACATCACCAGGCATAAAATCTGTCCCAGGCCGTTTCTTAGCATGATTTTTCTTTTTCACATCTAAAGCGTTGCTGATAGAATTGATAGGCACAGCGACTAAAACGAAACATAACAGGGATTTTTCAGCAAAAAAATACAGTGGTACATGACACAGTGCTTTGTGCAACCATCCCAATATTTCACCCAAACCATCAGTGCACCATATTGTAATGCACAAGCAGCCTTTAAAGCATTAATTACTACAAGATCCAACAACGCATTATTACTGACGAATCTTTGTACCTTCGACATCATGGTTCACATGTGCCTTGGCATGCTCTTCCAACGTAGTATTTCTGGGTAACGGAACATCGGAGTCACTCGGCAAGTAATTTGATATTGCAGGAAACATTTCATCACCACAGTCCAAAGCATGTGCTTCTGGGTCCCTCGAGTCAGTGTAAAACATTATGTACAAATTGCACATTTCATCTCCGGCTGTTTGACCTATTCTTGTATCTTTGTCAAATCCAATGGTGCTGTAAGTACACCGGGCTGCAATAATCTCCTTTGGATTGATAGTCATATCTTTGCCGATAGGGTAAAAAGCTTGAGGCCATTGAGGATTTCCTTTCCCAATCTGTCTGAACCCTGTCGTTTGGTTGACCGCATAACCAGTTACAACCACCCCTAACTTGTGTGTGTGAACTCTATAAGCAAAAGGGTGAATAGGTCTGTCAGAATTCAGCATGCAGTTCATATCCCCGTGTATTTCTGAAATATCAATAGAAAACTGTTTTTAGATTTCCTTTTTCCTCGCTTGTTATTTACAGCTCTGTCTTTACTGAAATACTTACTTTCAGTATTCTTGGGAATATTGAGGTACGACCGATACAAAATCATCACACCGGCTAGGAACTTTGGTCTAAAACAAATTCAATCAATAGGTTATTTTTAACAAATCACACCACATTCATGGTCTAAGGATTTAACAATAGTTTGATTCTGAATCGATACACTAAAACAATAGCACAGTCATTCAACTTACTCCTCCTGTGAGACATGGAGTTTAAACCCACTGTGATCGGTAGTACCTTCAGGTAACGGGTGGGCATAATGAACTTGCAAAACAATATTTTTTATGTTTGACTCAGGCCCTATACGAAGTCCCACGTCGGGCGGAAGCTCGGTTGGTGGCGCATTCTTCGCCCAAGCATAAATGATTCTCATAGAACTACATGCCTGATAGTGATGACCACAATCCCTGGAGTACAAAACAATATTAAATAAGCAATTTCAAAGCAAACAATTTAAAATCCGCCAACAGTGACCGATTGGATGTTGTAAGTATCATTAAATTTGTCTGTAGGTCTTATTCATTAATGTCAGTATCGCTTGAAAAATATTTTATTTAGAGGGTGTCCACAAATATCCACAATCGAGCGACATACATGATGCCAAGACAAAACAAAACATACAATAAAATAATACAAGTATGTAATATTTGTAGCAATGTTATGAGCTGTTGCATACCACCACCCATTCTTAGTCAATTCTTCAGGAACGTCATTACATGCAAACAAAATCATATGATGGGCTCTGTCTGCATTCGAGTTCGGTTCAAAACTGTGAATGTACTGCGTTCCAAATTCTTCTATATTTTTTGTGGTGCAATAATAGTCATCGTTCTGAAAGGCAAAAATAGTTTTGAACTTGTATTATTAACTTTGTACACATAACAATTTTAAAACCAAAAATTTCCGTCGCTCATTTCAGTACGGAATAAAACAATGTAAATATTCATTTTCATCGAGTCATTACACTGACATGAATATGTCATTAGATCCAACTGTTTGTTAATAGTCTAATTCACTATAATAATTCAATGAAATAGTCAGACTTTATCGTAAGCAAGAATATGGATTCTATCACTGTTCCATGTTCTTCAAAACGCTCTCCCACTCTCATAAACCACAACAACTGCTACACTAGTCCCGACCACTAGCAGATCTACTTAATTCATGAAAATATAGAAAATTAGCATGCGTAATATTAATATGTCTAGGGGTTTCCAGGTTTATGCAGACAATATTATGTCAATTTTTTCAGTCCCATGACAGTAGTGCAATAAATACTCATAGCAGCCCGGCACAAGAAAAATAAGTACTAACAGAACGCTCCGCTCAAGCAGTTTTTGCACATAACATTCAGGAAAATTAAAGCCAAAATTCAGACATATCCGGTTTGCTCATTCCACCACAACAACTACGGTGTTTTTTAAGAGAAACCGTGATGCTTTTGGACCATTACACACACAAGCGCAATTGCTTGTTCACCTCAACGACAACATTTGTGACTTCGATTGGACGCTCTTCAACTACAGTAACAGTACATACATCAATTAGTGTCACGGTCAAATGGTCATTGGAAGAAAATGATACCCTGATGGTATCCTGGTACTTACAACTATAGTCTTCGTTACAAAATCATTTATATCTATTGCTAAGGTGGACCACAAATAGTAATTGCTGCAACAAGACAACCATGGTAGAGTGCTATCTAATAAATGTTGCAACAGCTCTGTCCAACAATAATGATCAAAGCTAGACTACAACTATAAAAACGCATCTCATGATTTAAGTGAACTTGCAAGGATTTTTTTTGCCCCACTAATCGTGATTGTCTCAACATAAAAAACAAATCTTTACAGCCCTGAGGTAAAAAACAATTTATGACGTAATGTTTCAGGTGCAACAACAAATTAAGAGCCTACTCCACAGGATCTGTTCCAACAATTGGTCAAAAAAACTACTGCCAGCAATAAGTCCTTCGAAACTGGAACACGCCTCTCCAGATGATCATGGTACCAAAACACAAAGCAAGTTTTAAGTACAATATTTCTCTGTGAGCTAAAATAAACCACCCAACCAATTATTTGAGTTCAAAGCAATGCATAAAAACCTGTCATTAAAAAATCTAGACTTTAAATAGCGCAGATAATTTTGCAAAGCCAGAGCCTAGGATATTAGAAGTAGAAACTGTTGGAAGTAAATCATATAATGAAACTACGTGTACAAAAAGTGCAAACCCAATCCATGGTAAAGAATGGATGGAGGTAGAGTTTGACAAAGTATGGTAAACCATAGCAGATACTACACCACAAGTGTTTTAGTAAAAATTAGTTGCCATAAGCCCAAGGTTAAGCTAAGCTCACATTATAGAAATGACCATTGTGCCCTACACGTATGGAATGGAAATACTTTATTCTTCCTTACAAACTGATTTTCATACAACACACGCTTCCATTCAATCCCTTCAGTAAATACTGTCTAATAAAAACCACTCTGAGAAAGGAAGTACGGATGAAGCTAAATGTGGTGGAATTTCCAAATAAATTGTCTGACTCGGTAGTTAGTACTCAAAGCCAAATGTCAAAACCAGTTTGGCGGTCAACTTTCCTGGTGTCGTGGTCGAAGAACTTTAAAAGCTTATTTGCCTGACGCCTTTCGGTAAACTAAATATAGACAAATAAGTAATATTTAATATTAGTTTAGCTTCACCAAACAACCTAATTCTCCCCACTCGACGCTTAAAGAGATTACACCTTCAAGCCTGCCTTGCTCGACTCATTTCCACAGCACTTAAACAATCACTAAAATAATGAGCAAGTCCAAATGTTGACCTCATACGTCTCTGTAAATAACATGTGTGAATTTAAGCACATTTAAATTCACACACGTCAAACTACTCACAGATATTTAACATACCTGGACAATCCTCGATCCCAACTAGCGGAAATGCAAAGAAGGAAAAAATTCTTGTACACACAAGTTACACACAATTACTCAACGCTTTCATAAAACACTTCCCAATCCATACACATTACTTACAAAAACAATTAAACCCACATCAACCCCCTCCAAAACCCACTACTCACATCGAATTAATTCCTAAACAAACACACGATGAATCCAACGAAATTCCCATTGTCAATAACCACACTCATCGCATAACCGAACCGAAACATATTAATCAATGAACATAATTAAATACACATCTCTCAAATAAGTATTCCAACTTCTACTTCATTTTTAAAAAACCCCCCTCCCCCCCCCAAAAAAAAGCACACAATACTACTCTCGCATTTCAGAGTCTGAACAACGAAACAATTTCAATCCCCCTGATATACTAATAATTAAAACTAAAAATATTCCATAAGACTGCCATTTTGTCAAATGGTAACTCACGTAACAACCAACAATCCTCTAAACAATTGTAAATTGTAATACAAATCCGAGGAAAAATTCCATTTTGATAACTACATCAATTACATATTTATCTCCGTGTAATCAAGGATACATGTCCGTATATATGAAGCTGATTGGAGCTATGTAAACAAAAACATATTTACCTTCTTTGGCGTAACATTAGGCATGGACAATTCGATACTACTTGGTGGTAATCTGTCGCTGTTTTGGCGAACACAATCACAGATTAGGATGAGATTCGTAAAAGTATAAAAAATAAAAATTGCACATTGTAGGTTAAAATCAAAAAATGAGCCTTTCTGTCCCATTTCTATGTAATTACTCTCGCTTCACTTTACTTTCACAACGACAAGAGACCAAAATTATAACTGTACACAGTGACGACGACGACGACTCCTTATACAAGACAACTAAAGTTCTTGGACTAAAAAGTTGATTTGAATTGAATTGAAACCATATGGCTATTGACATTCACGTTCAAAAAATCCGCTACATGTTACCTACCTATAGGCTAAACGCAGACTGCTCACTGCTCCGCTCCACAGTACTCTACTCTACAGCTCTATAATACACTGTATATACGCAACCACATTCAGCTCAGCCATAGCCACTGTCGTCATGTTTAGCAATTACTTCGACTCCTTTTGTATAGCAGTGTGTAGACTTGTACTTGTACTACGTCTACATATACGTAGACAGTTCCTTGGGAATTGGGAATTGGGACTATATGTAACTGACACTAGTGACACTGACGGAATTACAATTTCGCTTTACTTTAAAGTCTACTCACTATATTGGTGCATGGTACGTACTTACGTACATTGCTCCTGCAATGCATTTTTTGTAGTATGTATCAATTTTGTGTGCAGGGTGCGCACAAACCATGAATTCCCCCCTGAACTGTATACGGGTGAACAATAAAAAAAATATGCACATGGTTTAGGAAAGATTTTTGAAAGGCCGGATATTTTTTTTTAATTTTGGTACCAGCGCAGGGTTAAAATAAGCGTGGCTAGAGGATTTTTTGGAAAATTGTAATATTTAGTCGATTATTCCCATAGACATTTTTGTCTAAATATGTTTTGGATGGGAGTTTTTGGGAGCATAAAAACTGAGGTTAAGGAGCAAAGATGTGGAGATTTTGCGATCTGGTGTGTTTGCAATAAATGTTAAGGGGATTTGGGTTATAATATCAGCATCCAAAGTCAAAAAATGTCGTTTGTAACTACAGAAGGAAAGCAAGGTTGGACGAAATAAAATGTATGTTTTAAACGGTTTTAAAGGGAATGTATTCTTTATTTGAATAGTTGTTATTTTTAATAGCATTTATCATCGAGTAAGCTAAAACTGATTTTATTGTATTTTGATACTGTTTTTATGGTGTTATTCTACAAAAGAAGTTCTTTAAAGGACTACATTATCCTTGATTCAGGTGTTCAGTTCCGGTCCTGAGACCATGGACATTCTTCTTCCATTGACTGGAATTGATAATACTATGTATTGGATGTTTTTAAAAAGTGACTTTTCGCTATCGAGAATAACCCCTATTCATTTAAAGGTATTATTTTTGGTGATATGGTTGAAATCGTCCTCCAGTTTCATCGATTTGAATATAGTTTACTCTATTGTGATCTGATGTTACCTGCCCCTAGGGGGTAATACAATTAAAAAATTATTTCAGTTTTATTTACTGTTTACCGTATTTAGTTTCAAACTCATGAAATCTTTACTTTGAAGATACCATATGACCTCAGTGAACGGTACAGGGATGACTTATTTCTGTTTATTCTGTAAAAACGTTTCCGGAATCCCCCTTTTCCGAATGTTTCCAGAAGTCCCTCAAATTGGTTCAAAAATGCAAATGCGAAAAATCCAATGGAAATACATTTGTCATTTAAACTCGCAGGAAATTCTGGGTATAATTGTCACTAGGTTATAAAAAAAGATTTCTAAACGAAGATTTACCTAAGATTGCACAACAAGAACGTTTCCGGAGTTCTTTCCGAATATGAACAGAACATATTCCTGTAGCCGCTGATATGTTGGATTACATTGATTATTTTGGAGGGGGATTACAAAAATGTAATCTCCCCTTATATGACTCGGACTTTTAAATGAAATCCATGTATGGCCCAATGGCCCTAGCATGGAGCTTGGTGGATTTTTTCTACACAAATGCTTAGTCTACATTAGTGGTCGGATCGATTCAATTTGATTCGAATTTTTCAATTTGATTCAATTTGAATCTTGAATTGAATCGAAAAACCGATTTTCGATTCAATTTGCCCCAACGCAATTCAATTCGATTCAATTCACTCAGTGAATCGAATTGAATTGGAAATCGAACGATTCAAGTGGGAAAATACAAAATTTTACTTATGTTACTGGAGTTTCGTATACTTATTGTAAAAGGCATAGTAAAAGCTACGCTAAAATAACAAACGTTGTGGTATACGCAGTATTTCGACTTTGAATATGCGGAAAAAAAGTACCCGTGCGTAGCCGAAGCGGTTTTGATGAATTGTTTGAATTGCAATTCACATGATATGATTCGATTCAGTTCAATACCCAAATCGAATCATTCGATTTGGCTTTGCTGCAAATCGAATCGAAATACTACTGAATCGAATTGAATTGAATCGAATCGAATCAAAAATTTCCAATTCTGAATTGAATTGGTCCGACCACTAGTCTACATACCAAGGCTTCATTAACCAACATATTCTGACTTCAATTTTTTACCAAGCCATGTCTACAGAGTTCTTTTCCTGAAACATAAATTTCTAGACATAATCACGGGTTGGGGTATTTTGGAGTCATAAAGTTGTCCAGGAAATTTGTCAATGGGCACATAAGTTATATGGTACTGTATAACTTTTTGGAAGCTGAATTATACAGAATGAAACTTTCAGTAATAATATCTTGCTATAATCGTAGTGGTGCGACACGGTAGAATCAAATGAATCCCCATGAAATTTCCTACAGACTGTTAATATTGAACTAGTAGAAAGCTATGGACTACCTACACAGACGAAATTGTACAACTACTAAAGAAGAGTAAGGTGGCAGGGTGTAAAATGCTTCTAACAGAAATCCTAGTCCTCATGTATGAGGATGATACTGTACTGCTGACCACCACTCCTGGAGAGCTGCAAAAGCAAATAAGCACTAAAATAATTTTTGAAGAGAATAATCTAAACGTCAACTTAGGTAAAGCCAAAGTAATTATTTTTAGAAAGGGGCAAACTCCAAGAACAAGCTTTTTGGAGGAAACTCAATAATTGAAAACGTAAGCTCGTATACGTATTTAGGTGTTCCCTTCCAACACAACGGGTTATTCTCGATAGCGAAAAGTCACTTTTTAAAAACATCCAAAACAGCAGAAATACAGCTGCTGGATGTTATATTTTTGCAAAACCACAAATATACATGTAATTGGAAATCTGTTTCAAACATTTGCTAACTCTGAGCTAATGTGTGTGCACCTGTGTGGGCCCTAAATTATATAGACGAATTAGAAATGATTAAAACAAAATTCCTTAGAAAGACATGCGTGCAACAAACTCCGGGATATCTGCTAAGGCTGTAAATGGGAATTAAAAACGTTAAGAGTTATTTATTTAAATCAATAATCGGATTCATTCTTAGGGGTTTAAATAAATCCGAAAGCTCTTTATTCCAATTGTTACCTTGAAATATATGAAAATACAAGTAAACAAACAACATAACTGGAAACACAAAATATGAAGAATTAGCATGGATAAAAAAAATAGGAAACATAACCTTAGGGAACATTCAACTAGATCTCAAGTAAAGAATCTGTAAACTTAAACTTAAAAGCAATTATAGAAAAATATGACACATGGTTAGTTAACCAGGTTGTAAAACACTTGAAAATAAAAAACTGATACAGCTAGGAGATCTTAAATTAAATGTACAAGTGAGTGAATTTTACAACCCAAATGAATGTGGTTAAAATAATTCAGGACTTAAGTGTAAATATACCAAACATCTCTGTTAGAGGTAAATGCTTGAAATTAAATGGAATGTGAGACCTGTTTGATGTATAGATCCGTCCATAATCCAATAAAATTTCCAACGAACTATGAAACGAGCGTCAAAAGACATTTTAAAGAAATGAGAACATATGTTTAAACTTTCGTTTCAGTTCTTCCAAAAATTTCTGACTGATTATGAGCCGCGTTACCGTCGTATCGAGGGTTTTCGGGCTAGCAGAATGGAACAAAGTTGTAAAAAAATGTATTAAAAATATTTGGAAGGAATTTAATATCTTCCTTCCTTACTATGAACTAGGATGGCCACAAACGTTTACGTGGCACCCTGCCCTGTGTATGAATAGGGCTGGAGAGTTTTATCAGTTTCACATACAGCTCAGGTCTTAAACTAACAATAAGTTGCTTAGCCCGTACATGCAGCATTTTGATTAGCTAATGTAAGATAAAAACAAAGATTCACTCGTTTCTTAATATTTTTTTAGGATCTGTTTCGAAATTTAACTGATTATATTCCCATTTTTTCGAACAACTTCTAGCTAAGTAGCACTGACGTGTAGCTATAAATCTTTGATAGCTGAATTTCCTACGAAAGTTTCCACTACAATCCTAAAAAGTCAAGTACTCAAACGTCTCAAACATGATTCATACAATTTCTCTAGAAAGTACTCCAGTTCTTAATTCAATTAAATTGCATCTAATTAATTTATGCTTGTCTCAATGTCTGCTAAATTGGTATGTACTAAATCCAAGTAGATTATGTCCCTTTATTCTTAAATCTATCCGATGTACTTAAGTACCTTTGCTTACACATCAAATATGCTTAGTTATGCTCTTCAACAATAGTTTCGTATCGATTTTAACTATCATGGCCACAAGTATTCTAATATAATTCCTTTCCCGTTTGGCATTTTGTTCAAACGTTATTGCGGCTCGTTCGGTTGTTTATCTTTATATTATTACAATGCCCCAAAATTTGTTTTTCGAAATTTTAAACCATATGAGCATTTTCTAACAATAACAAAAATTTCACACCCTGTTACAGTCCTTCAAGTACCAAGGCAAAAGAATTAAAAATGACTTAAGTACATTTATATGTGAAAATAAGGGTCCCCTGCTTTGAACCTCTATATTCGTTGTAGTGGATATTACATAAATAGTGAAATTTGTTGTAACATTTAATAATAATCCTGCATTGCTGTAACTAAAATTGCTATGTAATGTTAATTCGTTAATATTACAATAAATTATTCTTGTCTGTCGAACACAGATGTACACTAGAATTATTGGAAACTATCACGTAAAAAACCGCATACCCGAATATTGTTATACAGTAAAATCTCTTTATAACGGCCGCTTTATAACGGAATTCTCATTATACCGGACACATTTGTTCATCCCCACCAAAAGTAGTTGTGTAAGCATATAATGTCCGCTGTAATCATATAACGGAATACTGTTTATACCGGACAAAAATCCAAGCTCCCTTGCGATTCCGTTATAAAATGATTTTACTGTAGCATATAGCACCAAATGTACTTTTTACCCCTCGAAACTTTGCGGCGGACTCACAATGAGCTGAATGTATCTATTAATAATTTTCCTCATCCTAGCCTGTATAAGCAGGGTTGATAAAAATATTTAATCTTACCATTTTAAAACGAATCTTTTTGAAGATTTTTCAAAATTATAAACATTAACACCTCATTCAACGAATTATTGAAATTTTGATTATCCTGTAATAATTTTGAAAAACAGTGTAACCAAATCAAAAATTAATGGAGAGGACGATGATTGAAATCATATTGGTGGAATTAGGTTCAGCCAGAAATCGCATAAGCTTCCAGGCATTTTTAGCCTACGAAGTCAGGATTACGATTAATTACGATAATACGACCTAGTTGATGAAAAGCGACTCCCGTTGTGTGTAGCTTCCATCTCATATGTTTCACATTTTTAAGCATTGGTACATTGATTGTTTGTTTACTTTTGTTGAAGTTTAATTTATTTGTGAATGCAGTTACCGCTAGTTAACGTTTTGCTTCACCTTGACTTATACACACAATTGCTTTAATATAAAAAAGCAACACATATCTACTTGTAAACATATGTACATCCTGAAGACATACAAAACATAAACCCAATACAAGAGGATTTTGGAAACAATCAACAATAATTTGAACCTTATTATTTGTGTATGTCTCATTAAAAATAAGGTCCTTCAGTTTGCCAAATTATTTTATTTGGATTCAATCGAAGATTAACTTCCAGATCTCGTAAGGCACGTTCCGATAACGTAATTGGAATCTGCAGCTGACACATGAGCACAAAATACACGCACATAGAACTGAGGAACTGAAAAATACACATAAGAATTTTTTTCAAATTAATTTAATTATTGTTGGCTTAGCTTGGAAAACTTTGTCATTTTATGGTAATAAATAAATGATAAATTTTAACTTCCGCGAGCTTCACTTTTATTGACTTGACCTTGACGCAAGACTACGTGTAACCCCTGAGAAATGAGTTATTTTCTCAAGCTTATTAGCGTTGTGCTACAGGGCTGGCCATTTAAAAATGCCAAGGCATGTATTTTCAGTCCTGGGCATTTTGGGCACTTAGGTCATTTTGGGCATTTATTGTAGTGAATATTTATGACATTTTAAGAATCTGAAATTTTGGATAATATCGTTCCTTGCAGGCAAGATTTAGATTTCAGTCCCTTTGATTATTATTGATAATTTTGATGTTAATGTAGAAGCATCTGTGCTTGGCTTTCAAATCTCTCATGGGGCAGCATTTGAGTCTAATAATACCTTTCTAGATCAAAAATTGTCAATTTTTGTTTTATAAAGGTGTTATACAAAATAAATATTCAAGTCCTGACACTGCAATATTTGACTTATTCCGCATAAGTTTCTAAACAAAATGGTCACATACATATATTGTTCTGTAAAATGGCAAGCTCAGAAAATCCGACTTTCCTTCTACTACTTCACTAACGTTGCGTCATGTTTTGACGGTAATACCCACAATTTGCAACGTCGAAGTAGTTTCCTTAAAATTCCTTAAAATTTTCTATGGACTCCGTTAAAACATTTTCGAATAAAATGTTTAGCCAAGAAAAAAAATTGTATTGTTCTCGAAGTTGAAAAGCAAGTTGTCCAATAATTCTAAAAATAAACTATGAATGATTTTAAATGATTTTTTAATTAATTTGGAATAGGATGCCCTTATTGTCTAGGGAAAATGCCCAAAACGCCGGGCGTTTTCAATGGTGGGCGAGAACTCGGCGAATCGGGCATTTTCAACTGTGCAGGCAAATATTTGTCTACATCCATAGCCTAAATAAGTTTTGGAGACCACTATGTGTTATGGGGTATATAAGAAGGGTTATTCAGATTCAGATAAACGGAATTATGTTTGTGACCCGTGTTTACGCAAGTTTATATTAACATGATGTTTGCTATTGATATTTTAAAAACTACTTGAAATTTTAAGTCATGTTCAAGTTCAGGTCATGGTCAAGCCAAGAATCGTGTCAGCTGTACTTGATCATGTTCAAGTTAGGGGAAAAATACGAGATATTTGAAGTTTTGATATTTTTCAATTAATAGTCTCATCACGAACTGTCATGGTTCAAAAAGGTGAGAAAAAAATACTTTGAAGTTTAGGTCAAGTGCATGGTCAAGTTTTAAAGTTACATGCATATATATTATATTTTTTTGCACAGCATGGGTCATAGCCCATACTGTGTCAAATGATTATGAAAATTCAAATGATGATCCGTCATCCTGTAGACAAAATACCCTTTGGCACGTGTGTAAGTATAACGTGCACTTGAGAATAGGACTGATAAACTCACCACAATAAACAAAGACTTGTCCATTGTAAAGTAGTTCCCACAAACAACAGCGATCTCATAGTGTCCAGTGTAACTCACGTACATGCTGAGTATCTGAAAAATTATTTCAGGAATTCATACATGTTTCAGTCACACCTGTATCCTTACATTAAAATGATATCTACCAAAATGAATCATTTTTAGTTTTAAAAATGTCTTACAAAATACAATTCGTCGTCTGATTTCTTTCCCATGAATCCCCGTCGACGAATGACTTCGAATCCTTCCAAGGCCTTAATAAGGAATTATTATCGTAATTATTTACCTTAGAAATATATCAAATCAAAATAGTACCGAACAAGGGCAGATCTCTCACTTCGTCATTAATTTCAGCTGGAGCCATGGTCACATGGTAGAGAAGAACGGCTGCAACTGTATTAAAAACCAGTAAAATGAGTATATCGAACTCCCTCCCCTTTTCTGATGGACTTTTTTCATCGGAAATTTCCAGCATAATTCGCACCAAAAAATACAATCCAAATCCAACACTAATCACCTTCAAAAATAGAAGAAAGAGCTTTCATTGTAAATACGAGTTCCATAGCTGCCCCGAACCACTGGTTCGGAGAAGTCTTTTTACAAATAAGTTATTGTTACACTTATTTTTACAGAGTACAATGAAATTCATTTTCAAAATGGCAGAAACAGAGGGACAAACCCGAGAGAAATAGTACATTTCAACAATTCCAGCAAATACTCGATCCACACCTTGGGTCAAATCTAGCAGTACAACATGGTCGGTGAACATTTGGCCAAGCTTTGTTCGATGTATCTCTCTTTCTTCATCACTTTTGTTTTGCTCGTCTAATTCCAAAAAATTCTGTAATTATTTTGGAATATTAATGAAATTGGTGGGGTCATTTAAACAAAAAAGTTTACAAAAATGTGACACCCATGATTAAAGTCATTTACTACTCTTTGTCTATAGGAATAATTCTGCATCTGTTTACATTTCCCCTAAAGCCTTATTACCTCTCAGAAGCACACGATCAACTCGACCGTTCCAAGTGACAAAACCATTCCGGATCAGTCGACAGCACCAAACAAACAATATGATATTAACCTCCGCATTCACAAGTATGAGCATAAGGACAAGTCCATGACAGCCTCGAAGTACTCTGAAGAAAGAATGTTCAATCGCGTGGATTGGAGGATAGAAGACCCGGTAGGACATGGTGGCCATTAAAGAGCAAACGCCACCGGTAATGGGGGCAAATGCTGCTACTGAACTTGCTAGCAACATTGTAGCACAAATCATCCAAAATCCAACAAAGCTCCACATGAAACGCTTGGCTCCGTATGCTATGTTTATTTTCGTCATCTCAGCAGCTCTGTAAAAGCAACATGTAATTAATTAAAAATCGATTTCTCCCTAAATTTCTGGAACTGTTCCCTGGCGAACACGTCAGTGAAGCGGAACTAATTTTAAACAGTATTGCAGATCCTTTTGCTTGTAAACGGAAATTTTTAGTTAATTTTGCTTCTTCGGTGAATAAAAATACATATCTATAAATAAAATACGTATTTATTTAAATGACAGCGTATTTGGTAACTTTTAAATGCGTCTGTAGACCCATGAATAATTCATTGTCAATGACTTACTCTAAAATGAAGGACAAAAAATAGCAAACAAAATCCCTCCGGACGTAGAATATGATGGAGGACATCAGTCCTTGAGAGATGTAGCAGCAACATATGATCAGGGCGATCAAGTTCCTTCGGAAGATGAATAGTTCCTCTTTTCGTAATACTACTGACGTCAACTCCCCCCCAGTTGCTCCGACACCAGTGTAGTAGTCCGTCACGTTCCCTTC
Organism: Allacma fusca; assembly: GCA_947179485.1. Lineage (NCBI taxonomy): Eukaryota > Metazoa > Arthropoda > Collembola > Symphypleona > Sminthuridae > Allacma > Allacma fusca. The sequence continues at coordinate 18,373,770 of OX359250.1, read as the reverse complement.
AATTGCAGGAACGTTACTGAGATGGGAGAAGATATTTACGAGGATTAGGGTCCCTTGAGCTCCCATTAAGACTGTGAGGAAGAGAAACATGATGGTCCGGAGGTGATACTTTTCAAATATGAATTCATATTTGTCGACCAAATTGATTGTTATCTTGATTGGAAGCCTTCCAAATATCATCATTACAAGTCGAATTGGCTGCAGGGATTCGATGGCTTGCTGAGAATACCAGCGTGGTTCCACTGCCGAGGAGTAGGGGCCTGAGTTTGGGGAACGTTCACTAGCCACATATTTGGTTGATGGATGGCTTCCTCCGGGTGTATTCATGGATACCTTCCCATCAGAATATCCTGAGGACTTTGCCTCCGCCATTTTACTTGATTTGAGCCACAGAAATCATACACATCCAGGACAAAACTGCAACCGCAAAAATGATTTGTACTTGCTATATTTATGTGAAACAACTTTGTCAGTTTTGTGAAATCATGCTGGAAGACTTTATTGGATACAATTGGATAATGTTTTCTTTTTCCAGCAATTACCGGCATTACCGCAGTCGATGTTGTTCCCAATTTTGTCCAGCAGGTATTATTATTGGTTCCCCGTGTGCTTCCGTTATTTGAAAGTATGAACTTATTATCTTCAGAAACCAATCCCAGGAAGCTTAAATAACAAAAACATTATTATTAAATTTTGAGCTTCGCTTCCCTAACAATAATATTTTACGGACATCCACTTCCATCTCAACCTAAAGTATTCAAGTTGTATTAGAATGTGCTTAACAGCCTAACTGCAAATGGTACATGTTCATTAGTACTTAAGTAAATACTTACACAACGACACAACAAATTATGCAGCATGTATGTACATGAACACATTAAGAACAAAACTCGGTTTATGCGCTACATTAACATTCCCTATACATACAAGGAATTTATGAATAATATGTAATGGTTCTGGATCAAAATCAATAACTTGTCTGCATGTATGTACATACATTAAGACTTGAGAGTACAAATACGAAATCGTATTTCGCCGTTAGTATTCAAAAAGTACGTTTTGTCAATTTGTTTCTTGAACTGTTCTAAATCTGCAATGCCGATTCGGTATCCAAAGTACCTTCTAGATGTTAAAAACATTAAAGATAATTAAACAAGCTATTAATAAATAATTAAGATATTTAAAGAACGTCACAGAGCGTGAGCTAAAAGATCGCCCAAGAACGTAAAGGCATATGCAAGATGAGTAAAAAATTAAAAATACGTGAAAGAATAAAATTATGGAAGAAGATGCAAAATCATGCAAAAATCCACAAGAACTTTCAACGAGGGTTCATCTCTATCTTATACACAGCAATGAAATAGCTTTCATGTGAGCAATAAGCCATCGCATTGGCTATAAAAAGCTAATTTAACTACCGAGTTCGGTCCGAACATCCCTGACAAAGCGTATTACAGTTTAATGTCCCACGTTGCCCCAAAATCAATTTTTCGTACTGAACCGCAGTATCTTTTTGAAAAACAAAACTGTTTACAAATAAACTTGTAGATATCCAATTATTAATTCCCTCAATTCCAGAGCTATGCAAAATACTTAGTCCACGTTGACATAAATTAAGAAATAAATACATTCCACAAAAAAATCGAAATACAAATTACCGAGCAAAAATATCCATTCCGCAAAAAAAAAACAAATTACAAAGTAAAAAAAATACCTCGGAGTACATATTTTGTCAAACTACATATGAAATACGATACACCTGCAGCAATCCGAAATATTATCAAGACATAAAAATTCTTAAAATACTGTATTTTAAGCCCAAAATAATTTACATAAACGAATTTCGTTCCATTTTGGTAACGACAGATGGCAGCCCACTATCGGAGTTGTAATAATTTCGGGTACTATACGTACTTACTTACTTACTTATTTTGAGCAAAATAATTCCCAATCAATCTATTCTGTATGACCTTCAAAGTACTTAAGTAAACAAACTCCAAAAAAAAGTTGTCATTTTCAGTGTCTTAAAAATACTTTGTACCTGAAATATTTCAAAATGCAAGTACAAAATAATGTTTAATGCTGCCGGAGTTTTTTGTCGTGTATATATAAGTTCTTGTCTTTCAAAATGCAATTTAAAATCCGTATTTCATCTACAGTTTAGTTCTGCTCATGTCGTAAAACTAAAAGTCACTAACTAACTCCCTAACTAAAACTAACTCAACATTTTGGTTAAAAATCTGCATTTTTGAATAATTCCTCCATAATTCTGACCCGCATTTCTAAACTTGTGAGGAGAATTTTTCGGGTTGTGTACAAACTCCAACCTGCTAAAAAAAACTGTCCCAGTTGTTATTTCAATACTGAATTTCAGTTCGAATGATTAGAAAAATAGATTATTCCCTAAAAAAAATCCGTGTGTATAGGTCTAGAGCTCAAAGTACCTAAATCAGTATGTGCGGAATGGAGAGTGGAATAGGAATAGGGACTTGGTAATTTTTTGTAGGAGGCAGTTGCCATGTGCCTGTTATATAGAGTATGTTTCCAACGTAAACAAATCCAAGTTGTCTCCGCCCTCAGTGGACTATACAGATAATACGGAAAGGTAAAGGAACGGACTGGGAAAATAGGATAGAGGCCACAAAAGTAACGTTAATAAATGGATGGCGGGAACCTCAGCCCGTAGGCCGTATGTACCTCCCATGCTTCCCGACTGCGTTTCAACTGTCGAGCGTTGTTTGTGTACGGGATTTAGGGAGAATTCATGAGACGGAGTTGCAGTGTGTGTTGAACGTTGAATAGATTGACAAGTCCAGACAGTAAACTCTCATCTGAACGCTCATATAACAAAGAAAATCTTGTTTCATTGAATTTCCTGTCTCTGTCTCTGCGTATTTATGCTCCAGTGTTAAATTAGCTGTTTTTCGTCACTCCGTCGCTCGTATTTGACTTGACCGTTATTATATTTAATTTGTTGGGAGGATTACTTACAGTCACGTATTTTGTCTCCGTTGCTGCTTCCTATCGACAGTTGGAAATTCACAAGTCTTTTATTAAAATATAAATATTTACTCAAAATTTGAAAGCGCCTGAAAATGAGTGGTCCAAAGGAAGTCGTTGATTTGAATGTTTCAGCCTCTGGTAAGGATTATTACTTTGAATGTATTTCAATTTTATTAGTACTAAGAAATTATAACGGACAGTTAAATATTATTTATTTGAGTAACTTTATTTTATTTAGGATCTTCGAGGATTTTTGTAGCATCGAAATATTTTAATTCAAATAATGTTGTTTAGTTGGGGATTTTTTACTTCAGATTTTTGTATTTGGCGTGGTTGCTTTTGTGTGACGATAGTTTGAATTTTTGGAGTTTTATTTGGGTTGTTTTTAATATTATAGATGAATCATGGCTTTGGATTTTTGTGTATGAATTTTGTGTGTTTTAATATTTTGGGTGGAATTTGGAAGTGTGTTACATTCTTTGTTGGGTTTGATCGAATGACGTTGTGAATGTTCGAGTCGATTTGAGATCTGACGTTGATTGATAAGAGGAGCTTCGACTTGATTTTTTGGATTGTGGTTTGGTGGATCTGAAACTGTATTAAGAATTTGAGGAAGTTTTTGGGGGTAGTTGTAATTAGGGAAGTGACGAATAGGTTATGGGCAGGAGGTTGGTTTTTTTAATGGAGGGATGATACTTGTAATAATTCTAATTGGGATGAAATTCTGGGTCGGTTATATTATAATTGGGTTGTAGATTTGAATTGGGTGGATGTGGTAGGAATTAAGTACTAGCTGGGAATATTGACAGTTAGATGGGTTTTAACTGGTGGTGACTCGTATCTAGGGGAGCTGGTATTGCGTTTTGGTGGTGCTATACATAAACACCAATTTATGGATTTTTTTGTTAGCTGGTATTGGGATAAAGGTTTCATTGGTAATGAAATAAAATGGGATTGGGAGGTATTACGAGTTTGGTAATCAATAAAGGTAAGTGGTCCGAAAGGTAATTCATGGGAAGGTACGTTGAACTGAAATATCGTTGTATTTGCATGATGAGTAACCTATAGGACAAACACACCTGGACGTTGCATGCAGGGGTTGTGCGGTGGAAACGGTTACTTTTTATTCCAGACGTCAAAGTGTATGCCAGTGAGTCAACTATTGCGACAGTGTTGGGAATGTGCATACACTGTAATTTGCAATGGATTAGAAGTGCAGTTCTGGAAATGTGCAATTTTGTGCTTGAGGAGGGGAGTGGTTGAACGATTAGAGTAGATAGTTGTAGCTAGGGCAAACTTTCCTATATGGAATAGGCCTCAACTTTTGTGTACCCTGAATGGTCAATAGGCATTACTGTTTCCAATAGCTGTGTGTTTGTTTACTTGCCATAAAGTACGTACTTTAAAGGAAAGGTATAGGAGCGCTAATCGCAATGCCAACATTCTGCAAATTATTTATGTTAGAGTTTAAGTGAAGTTATTGGTCTCATGCAGCGTACAGATTTTCATTAAGGGCAATTTTATGGATGTATTAAATATTTTATGAGAACTTTTTACAGTTATAGATTTCACAATGTTCATAATATTTAATATTTTATCTTGCAGAGCAATCGAAAGGTGGCATCAAATATGAGGTGACCATTGGTGAACCGAAAGTGGTTACACCCCCGAGAGTGACTTCTCCCGTGATGTCAAACAACAGGACTCCGCTGTCAGCAGAACTAATTCAGCAAAAGCTAGAAGCGGCGGCGGAGCGACGACAAGTAAGAGGTTTGAATTCGTGGGGTATTTTTGAACTATTTGTTTGATTCTGTAAAACCATTTCCACTGTTTGTGTAGTCGCTGGAAGCGGAAAAGCTGGCCACTTTGGCTGAAAAGATGCGACGTGTGGAGGAAGCTACCAAGAAAAAGGAACAAGAAGAAAATGTCTTCATTAATGTTACGAAGGAAACTCTCGTGCAGAAAATGGAAGCACACATTGAAAACCGTGAGAGTAAAATTAGCGACTTGAAAGCTAAACTTAGCAATCATGTAAGAACCTTCTTGTTTATATTTTGGACTATGTTTACAATATGAGTGGTTCCTTAATCGTTGTTTATGGCTCATAGCATACCGAACATTTGAACCGTGTTCGTCAAAATTTGGAGTCCAGTGTAGTTGAAAAGGAAGTGAAGGTGGAGAAGGAACTGATTTCCAAACTGGAAGCAGCTGAAAAGAATCGGGAGAAGGTTTATCAGGAACGTCTGGAAAGTCTCAAGAAACATGTGAGTCATTGTATTTCTGTATACTTGCGGGGATGTATACATATATACAACATTCTGTAGATTAACAGTATGTCAGCGTTTGTACTGCTTCTTTCCTTTTAGTACTGAATGTTTAATTATGTTTTTCATAACAGGACGACAAGGTGGAGATGATTCGTAAAAAGATGAACACCTCTGTGAATTTGGAGGAAGGTGATAATGAAACTGCATCCTCTGGTTAGAAGTCTTCAGCCTTTAGTATTTCTGCATAGCTTGAAATCCGCGTGCATTTTAGATGATTTTGAAACAAACAATAGATCTTATGTTGAACAATTTTATGTAAACGTGCAGTTAATTAATGCAAAGTTCAAATCTATTGCTGATGTTAGAAAAGCAAGTAGGAATGTTTTGAAGATGCTCAACAATATTTAATTACACAAATGTTGGTAATTTCACAACTATAGGCTGACCTAAACGTATATCTCGTGTAAGACGCTTACATTATTTTGCTCAAGTATTTAGAATCAAACAATGTTCAGTGTAATTTTGATACAGAGTTTCCATCGCTTTGTATGTGTCAATTGCTTAGCCATAATCCCTTAAATAATTCAATTTAATATTCAAATAAACTAAATAAAGCACTTTAGTGTTAGCACTTAAATGTTCAGTATATTTGATCTTTACTGGTATCAGAGGCATGCAGAAGTTTGATTATTATTACAAGCACAAGACTTGGAAATCAAAATAATATTAGTATTAGTTCAAATAAGAGTACTCCTGGCGTTTACTAACTGAACATGCTTTGCAACGAGCAATAATTCCATCGGTAATATATTCAACCGCGAATATTATCACGGATAAAATCATCCCAGCAACCCAGAAGTCAAACACGGCTTTCAAGTGGTCCATTCCTAAAATTCTGAAGTTGTATTGCTGAGAATTCGTTCTATGACTACGATGAGCTTCAATACTATCCTTGATGGACCCATTCGCCTTTAATTCGTCAAATATTTTCAACATTACTCAATCCTTATGAAAGTAGAAGAGAATAATCCAGACTTACAAATTGATTCTCTGTCCATTTCTGAATGAGACCAGCATCATCAATTTTCAAAATGGCTATATTGAAAGCATCTTTGAATTTAAAATCTTTTGAATAAATCCAACCGGCAAAGATGGTCAAAAAGGGTCTAGAAATGTGGAATTCACTCATTTTACGCCCTTCCATGATGACCTTATGTCTTCAAAAGAAACAAAGGGAATGCCAGTAACTAACATATTCTCTACTATTTTATCATAATCATTTACTATCATGTGAGTAAACTATTCATGGGGAAATTATTATATTTTAATAAGTACATACTAGCATACATCTAAACAAAAATGACTAAAGATTCCCGAACCTAAATATCTGATGCTCGTGTGTTCCGACGTTGTTAAAATCATCGAGCGCATTAACTCCAAACTCTTGACTTGTTTCAACCACTTTAAAACTAGCTTCTGGGCTTTCTTCATTTAGAAACAATGATGGTGTGGTTCCTAGCTTAATAAGCACGGTTTTACTTAATGCTTTTGCATCTTCAAAGGTGTCCACAGGTTTTTGGTATTCTTGAATACTAATTGACAAAACATTGCTTCAAAAGTATGTAGTGTAATCTAAATATAATATTACAAATTACAATTACTTGACCTAACAATAAGTTTCAACCAAAAGTTTATTTTAGCTAAAAGACCTGAAAGATGCAGTCAGATTAGAGCTGTAAATACACTGCAGTATCAAGCAAGCCAAAAACCATCCTGTAAGAATAAAAGATGCTGGTCCATGAGGCGGGTTTTTCCAAGGTTCCACTACCAAAGTTAGAATAGCCTGAAAACATGTTCAAAAGTTGCATGACGAAAATTTCCAGTATTTTTATACAATTATTTAAGTTGGCGTAGGTGAACGTTTCATGACCCTAACTTGTCCTGATATTTGGAAAGCGGATTGGGTGAACTCCTTCTCTCTTGCCAAAATCCGATGATGCGTTTTGGTAATCCACCATGTCAAAGGGCCCACTATTGCAATAGATAGAAGCAAAATGAACCATGCAATAAATGGGAAAGGACGTAATGGGGCTTGATAGCTCGGGAGTGGTCCTGGCTTACGGGAAGTGAGAGTAAACCTGACCACGTAAATTTGAGAAGAATACACTCCGATTGTATTTCTTCTGTAGTTTCCCGGCAAGCAGGCGGCAATAATGTCAACGTTCTTGTCAACCAAGAAAGCAAATTTTCCTGTCCAAGTCCCATTAGGCAGCTCCATGCCGAAAAACGATGGCACTAGAGTAAAGGCAATGTCATAAGTCTCCACGAGAATTTTTACCAGCTCAGTTTCGACCCCAGAGAAATATTGTCCAACCGAGTTAATGTTTCGTGGGGTCAGATTCAATGATGGTAAGCTGCCATCCTTCTCTTTCAAAGAATCGTTAATTACAAAATATGGCTTCACAGGGCTGTAGCCTATTTTTACTCGCTGCTTCCTCAGAATGCATCTAAAATCATTTTGACAATCTTCGTCCACGCCAAATTTATATTCTTTAGTATTTTTTCCTGTATTTGTAATAACAAGGAAGTCCTTGCGAATGCCTTTCATCCAAGGAACGAAATCAAACGAAGAGTCTTGCACGAAAATCATGGCGAACTGAATATTGTTGTCATTAATTAAAATGAATGCTTTCACTTGGCTCAAAAAATTGCGCACCTCTCTTTCAGGGGGTAAAATAATTAGGGCGTTGCAAGTTGCCCGCAATTTTATCGTTGAAAAATACTTAGAGAAAAGAACTGACGGGACTTCCCAGCTGAAGTTGATGCTGCCGTTGGAAATCACAGCTGTATTACAACTGCACTTAAGTTTCCTGGTAAAATAAGCCAGTTTCGTGTTAAGGAGTGTTTCCACTCTGACCCCGTTAATTATTGCAATTCCTATTTCACCGTGAGTAAAGCTTGCGTATTTGCTAATGCTGAGAATTATAACAACTGCAATGACCCTAATCATCTTGTATGCAAAAATGAATTCTATTGGCCTTTAAACACAGAAATTGTCGTTGTAAGTAAACTAGAGTAAAATGTTATCTAAACTGGCAATTATGTTGCGATGTACTAAAAAAACTGAGATGTAATTATTAAGTTTTTTCCATGGGGCATTGTGCTTGTGATTGATGGTCAAAAATCCCAACCTCCAGTATCTATTATATTTTATACATACATGTCATGCTGTGGTTCCGAATTGGGGATGAATTCGTACGTGATGAGAAATTGTGGCTAAATATGGGAATTATTGTACATGCCATATCTTATGATTTGCTCTGCTTGTGTTTGCGTGTTAAAAGGCCGTGATTTCGTGATGTTCTGAAAATAAACTATGAGAGAAAGTTCACGCTACAGGAAACATTATAGGCAGGTACTATTTATTTATACTGTATCCTACATTGTGCTACTGTACTGTATACATTTGTGGTTCGTGTAAATCATTCTGTGCTTCTGCTTTCATTCCACAAGTACTTACTATACGTTACCCGACACCTGTCTTCTAAACCGCCATATTACCCGACATTCCTGTACAAAGTATCTGAGCACCCGACAAAACCAGCAGAACATCGGCTCCAAAACGTTTACAAATAATGCAACCTACTCGATGCCCGACAAGTGTCGGGTAAAATTAAATTTAAATGTTTCTAAAATACACGATTCTTGCAACTCAAATTCAAAAATTGAATTAGGTTAACGTTTCGTCGGTGAAGAGGCAAAATGGTCTGCATTTGATATTAAAGTCAAAATGAGATCCTAATGATTTTAGTAAAACCGCATGTAGATCATTTGGAATTTAATCAGAAATGCATCTAGAACATTTTGCCTCTTTACTGGCGGTACATTAGGTGAAAGCAGAAGATTGAGTGAATGAATGTTAGTACTGCAATGACAAAAACGTATCAACACGAAGAATGAACATGCATTTTGTGCATCAATAAGAGATATCCAAGATTGGTTATGTTATTGACCTTACCATTCACTGCGAAATTAATCACAATCAAGCAGAAGAAGTTGATTGTGAAAAACGACAAATTTATGAACCTTGCATCCCTTACTTGTTAGCAGGGGTGGATTAATAAAAATAATTTTTACCCTGGCCCTAACCCTCAAAATAGATTTGTGGGCCTTTACACATGATATCTGCAATCTGAGGGCCTTAGTCAACTTTTTTTTTACCCTGGCCCTAAATTTTTTACCCTGGCCGGGCCAGGGTGGGCCACCCCGTAAATCCACCCCTGCTTGTTAGGTAAACACCAACTAAGCGTTATTAATTACGTACAATTACAATACGATTCTTGGATGAATTTAGAAATAGTTTTGAATTGCGCAAAGAAATGATGGAGAAAATTATTGTATCTGCCTTCAGAGGAACTTATAGAATAACCCAATGATATTATAGAATGATTTAAATGGATGATGATGAAAATTTAAAATAATGATTATTATTTCCTTCTCTCTCTTAAAATATCGACTCAAAATTTGCTTTGAAGTTTACTTTGACTTTTCTAACCAAGAGTTGTTCAAATGTTACGTAAGGCCGCGTTTTACCTAAACTTTAAGAAATCAAGTTATTTTAAGCAAAATGTCACGGAGTGGAATTCTATTTTGTAAAAATACTTGCATTCAGATTCTATTAATTCTCACATTAAAATTTGGATCCAACAATAATAAAATGTGATAATGATTTAATTGTAATATTAGGGTTTCAAAATTAGATACTATGGGGGTCATTGGCGCTTTAAAATACTGAATAACAATTTTCTTGGAACAAATTACATGTCGTCGTCGTCAGCCAAACCTAAGATCATCTTTTTTAGTGTAACTTCATGCAAAAATCCCGGGAAAAATAGTACCCCGCACATAGTACTATAATTTAATTCACTTTATATGGACAATGGGAATGACCTCAGAGTTTTTCTGCGGGCTTATGAAGTGCTCTCGTAGGGAAAGTACATGTATCACAAATTGTGCTCATAACTACTAGTTTAGTTAACCATACTCTTGTTAGTAAGTCCTCCTATCCTGCTGTACTCAAATAAAACGATCTTTTAATTTGAACTTTCAATAATTTTTATTTTTGTTCTAAAACAACTGTAACATGTTTCAAGCATTTGCTTCCGTACTGATTTTCCTATTTATAAAAATTTTATTTGATTTTCTTTCAATCACCCCACTGGTCTTGCGACGTTGCGACTGCAAGTCTATGTAGTTTTATCTCTAGCGTAGCATGAATTAAAATAGTACCTACTTACAATAATTTAACGTTAGCAGTTCATTTACCCCAATTTAATCTTACTTGACGCTGAAGTATTCCTTTTTATAAACATTTTGAATTAATTTTATATACAGTAAGCACAAATATTTATTCTCCCCTGGTACGTTCTATTTTTAACCTCGAGGAACTATTCTTGCCCATGTGCCAAGGAACTTTGGGAAATGTCCTAAATTGTAGGTAATAGTGTTACCAATTTATTACTGTGAAATAATTTACGATAATATTGCCCCCCCCCTCCCCCCGTGAAATTTAAACCAGCCAAAGTGACGCTCCATATTAAAATGTCACAAAAAATGTATTCTCCCTTAATGTGGTGACCCCTTGGGGACCTGAAAAAATTATTCTTGTAGTTTCTGACAAGTACATATTTAGCTTACAGAAGCCATATGAAGAACACAGAAATAAATGGGTAACACTATTACCTTCCTACCATTTATTACATTTGACGACGCTCGCTGGCACATGGGCAAGAAGTTCCTCGCTGTTGGAAATAGAACCTACCAGGGGAGGATAAATATATTGTGCTCACTGTATAATTCAAAATCAAACAGTTTTTTACTCTCAAGTGTAATATATTCAAAGCTCAATAAAACCCAAGAAAAAATTAACAGTACAAGTGCTATCTACGAAGGATCATCCTTCAATTTAGTATCCAAATATCTGCAAATGTAATTAAAAATGTCAAAACAACAGAAAACAGGTGAGATGAAATCAGATGATGATGTAAATCCAGGAACACTTCCACCCATGGTTTCATCAGAGATGTCAGCCATGTCTTTGCTGTCATCCCCATCTATTCACAACAATGCAGACTCCAGCCACGAGCAAGACGAAGATGACCCACTGACCTCAGCATCGGTGGTGAAAGTAGCAAAAAAGAAAAAGAATAAATGTTTATCCTTTACTAAAGCCTACTGGAAATTTATCTTCGGGATATTGGTCACAATCATTTTGCTTTTTATTTTCCTGCCATTAATTGCTGACAAGAATCAGAAGCGACACAAAGTAAGTTAGCAAAACAATTAATACAGTAATAATGACAAAAGTAGCCAAATGCTAAAAAAGTATTCACGGTTACGGTTTATCAATCGGCATCCTAACTCTTACAAGATGCCAAAGCCTCTTGTACAGTACTTTTTTCTCATGAGGAGAAAAATTAGCATTGAGTTAAAGGGGAATATTTCAAAATATTTTTTCCCTGAGTAGAGAAAGTATTATTAGCGGTCCATTATGTACTGTATAAAAACGCTTAATTTGTGCAGTTAGGCGGAGGTGGATTTACAATGGCTCTGATGATTTGTCTATGGCTAACAGAGGTCCTACCTCTTGCTGTGACGGGCCTTATTCCAGTATTTACTGGCCCCATGTTCAATATCGTTGGCTCAGGTAACTTTGGTTCAGTTAACTCTCCCTATAGGGGCTCCTAAGAGCAATAAAATTTGTATTTGTTGAGTATTATGAAATTATAGCCGACATTGTACTAAATGGAAAAAAATAATATGCCTTGAGAGAAAATGCTATTACAAGGGAGTACCTTATAGCGATTGTATACTGCAAATATTTTTCTTAGCATTTTGTATAAAAGTTACTTCGTTCCCTAAAAACTTGAATTCAGAATTAAGATATCTGAAAGAATTTAATTGTTCACAGATGACGTGGTATATCAGTACTTCAATGATACAATCCTATTGGTCGTTGGCGGGATCTCCCTTGCGCAGTGTTTTGAGTTCAGCAACCTACACAAGCGCTTCGCCCTCAAAATCATCCTTCTTGTGGGGACTAGTCCTAAAATGTAAAACGTTTTATACCAAACTTTCACTATATATTTTTTCTACTCTGTCTGTAAGCAAATTGTTCCCCCCCCCCTACCCCGTCCAAATTTCAGGCTACTTTTGGGAATCATGTTGACCACGTCGATCCTGTCCTTGTTCATGAATAACACCTCGGTTACTGCATTGGTAACACTTGAAAGTTTGTATACTCTGATAATTGATTCCCATTCCCGATTCTCTAGACAAAATTAATTTTATGTACCTTGTAATACTCATTCCAGATGTGTCCCATCATCATGGCCCTTATTGAATGCATCGAAGGGGTGAGTTAATGATTTGACGACAATTGAGGAAGTCTTCCCAAAAAATCTAGCTTGAGCCCCTATTCGTACGCTTCGTGTGATCAGACATGTTTTTCATAGGGAATGCGGTGTTTCCTTGCGAAAGAATTTGTTGAATATGAAATGGAAGCAGAAAATGAAATAGCAGAAGAGTCCCCCTCTAAGAAAAAGAAATCATCTCTTGTAGATGAGCTTCCGAGTGAGCTGAAAACCGTCTCTGGCGGGAGACGAGGGACAACTTTTGATGGAACTCAGACTTTACCATTGGCAGCTACAGCCATCCTATCAAAACATGCCCACCTGAAGGCTGACAGTGTGAGCACCATCAAGTCCGAAATCGGGAGCTCCATCAGTAATTTACCCATAGCTGATCAACACAAGTAAATAGATATTTGGATTGTAGAGAATTGACACACTATCATAAGAGCATAAAAATCATAAAAATATTTGGACCCATTTTATTTTATCACCATCATGATAGAATTTTACCTTGGTATAAGATTACCATTTTGTTGTTGCTTTTAGGGATGACCGTTACCGTTTTATACAGAGGGCGCTGCATTGTTACTAATAATTTACTTGTTATTTATAAATTAAAAGCCCCGGAGATTTTTGTTCAAATAATTATTTTATTGTGGTAGGAAAATATGTTACCCCAATTTTAATTTTTGCCAAGAGCTTAAAAGTGTCAAATTCGGTTTCGTTTAGGGTTGTTCTTGAAATAATCCTCCGTAAATAATAATAATAACCGTTATTATCATCCTTCTGAAATTATCTCATGTATCTGTAAATATAGGTTCTGGGCAGTATATTAGCAGAAATTAAGGCGATGTTAAATATAAAATAAATAAATAAAATGGTAAGCAAAATTATTTTAGGCAACAGGGAATCTGACAATTAGTGTAGTGAAGATGCTCGCATTAGCGTTAAAATGTTTGATTTTTTTTTTCCCAAAATGTTCACAGATTTGTTCAACGCCGCAGTCTAATTTCAAATTCTTTATATCTGTGTTCCATAGAATTGAACAACAAAAAAGTATGGAGGCATTCATTAAAAACACGAAGCAAATGCTGTTGCTAGCAAACTGCTACACGGCCAATTTGGCTGGAACGGGGCTGATAACAGGATCAGGGACTAATCCAATTTTAATCAGCTATGCTAAACAAGCTGAACTACAGGATCCAACGTACGACCTCACAACAGTAATAGTAATAAATAGTACTTACCTTACAATTACACGTGCTTAAAGGTATATGGCACATGTAGATATGTGTACATATCTTGATGGAAATAGTTGTTGATGTTTGAATCATTTAAAACAGGGTCGTGGCTCCAGAATTTTTTGGATGGCCGGCATTCGCTATGGTACCAATGGTTCTGAATGTAGTCTTCCTGTACTTTTTCCTCATGTTCTATTTCCTTACCGGGAAAAAATGTCTGACCCGATTATTAAAGTCCAACAAAGTAAATCCGAAACATAAACATTTAAAGGAGTTTGTAGTGACCAAAGATGTACAGGACATCATCAAAAATTCCCTTCAAGAGGCTTATGACGGTTTAGGAAAAGTCACTCTGCATGAAATTGAAGTGATCGTTATCTTTTGTACTGTGGTTAGTCTTTGGATTATGACGGATCCCAAGATTTCTCCATTTGTTCACGAAATCTTTATGCCCACGATACCCTCTCTAGCCACACCTGCCATTCTTGGTGTTTTGGCCATGTTCGTGATTCCTCGGAAGACGGAATTCTTTCGCCATGTCGCTCGTTGCGGTATGTAAAATGAATCAACAATCATTGGTTATGTTTAGTAGACAAATTACGGCACACTTGCGCTAAATTTATTGGTTGCAGATAAAGTTGCTTATTTCTAAATCCGTTAAAAACACTGATTTGTAGTTTTACCCTCTAACGCTCACGACCCCTATGACCAAAAATAATGACCTGGGCCAATCAATCTAGGTTTAGAAAATCTGAAAGCAAAATTGCTAAATTGAATTGTCCTTAAGCATGAAATTATGCTGACTGTTGTTTTTAAGGAAGTACGTACATATATTTTGGGCTTGTAAAAGTTGGAAATCGCGGAGATGACAGCCCCTTATTATAATATTAGACCCAATTATTACCATCATCTCCGGGAATGCAACGGTTTTGCGGTATCCAACATATAAGCGTTTAATTTTTGCTTGATAATTAACTTATATACACTTCCATTAAATTCCACTTGTATTTTAGGATTCTTTCTTTAAAGTGTGTCCAACCTATCCCTTTCCCTTACGTTAGCCTATTACATATATAATATAAAACATACAGGCGTACATAAAAACATAAAACGATAGAGATTATTATTCACAGAAGAAATTATATTTTTTTGACGTTGTTTCTTGATGATCTGTAGAATTCAGGAAAGCAAAATTTGAAACAGTTATGGAATGGGACTACTTGCATCAAAATTTCCCCTGGGGGATTGTCTTGTTATTAGGTAACCGTCGTTCGTGTTTAAACCCGTGTCAGTTAAAATTGTCTGTTATTGTTATATTCTAAAAACCTTTTTTCATTACAAAGGGGGAGGTTTCGCCATGTCAAAAGTGACAACCGGTGCTGGTCTAAACGATGTTTTAGGCACTACACTCAAAGAGTTGCAAAACATTAATCAAAATGTGCTACTTATTTTGGTGATTTACATAGCAACCTATTTAACGGAAGTGGCCTCCAATACAGCCATTGCGAACATCCTTCTGCCTGTTTTGTTCACTTTGGTATTGAAACCTTTGGTTTACTAATTTTAATGAATATTGTAATTAATCTTATGAACTAGTAGTAACTCATCACGTCCATCTATGACCATGTACTAATTGAGGATTCTCATTCATAATTATGTTCCAGTCTCACGACTTCCATATCCATCCTATGTTCCTGACATTCCCAGCAACATTGGCCTGCTCACATGCGTTCATGTTCCCAGGTTAGTTCTCAGCTTGGGTTTAATATTATGGGAAATAACAAGACTTAATGAGTAATGCATTTCTAGATATTTATCATACAGAACAAATGTCTTACTTTCCAGTTTCGACACCTCCCAATTCCATAGCGTTTGCAGCAGGGAAGATGAAGATATTAGATATGGTGATACCTGGGATGGTTTTGAATGTAACCACAGGCCTCGTACTCTTCGTATGCACCATCACTTGGGGGAGAGTTGTGTATGACTTTTAATCAGACATTTGGTAACTACTACAGATGGTAGCTCAAAAACAAATTCGTACATGACCTTCCGCATGGAATATTAGATAAATAAATCCAAATTCTTGTACGACAAAAAAAACGAAACAAGTAAAGTCGACATAAACATGGAGAAATTGATAAATACAGCGCTAAACGACATTTGTTTAGATTATTTTAGTCTCTTTTAGTAGTATTTTTTATAGTGGTGAAAACTACAAAAATACATTTACAGATTTTGATGTAATTCATGTTAGGAAGCTGCATTGAGTCCTCCGTGTTAAAGCTTCAAGCACGTTCAATTTCTCAAAACTGTTCTAGGGAAATTTCGTTTTCGACAGCGACGAATAACCACTCCGTAAGTGCTGAATTAATTCCTTATTTTTCAAAATGCGTTCTTACTGGACGTTTCTTTCATTCAATGTACAGGTTGTACTTTAAGGAAAGTATTGAAGTAGGGTGTCTCGGAATCATTATTAGCATAACGGAACAGTACACTTGGTGATAATATCCGAGGCGGGTATTGGAGGTTTGAGTATTCGGATAATCCGACAAGTGCCGGGTACTTTACCCCGACTCCTGTCGGGTATCGGACAACTTTTTGAATCCTACTGTAGACTTTTATGGGTTGTCTGTATAAATCATTCTGTGCTTGTGCTTCTTTTCGTCTTGACTGTACTTTAGGTACTTACTATGCGTTTACAGATCCATGTTGTGGTTTCTCCTTAACTGACTCTTGATAAAAATGAGGGAAAGTACCTTTGTTGCCAAGAGAGAAATCAAAAGAAAAGTAACATGCTGAGCTAATATGCAGAGAATGATAGATACAATACACAATCCATGTACAAAGAAAGTGCTATTCGTGGTCATTGCACCATTTGAGATTTAGGAATAAATATGCGTATGTGGGTAAGTTTATTTTTCAGCATTTCGGTTGTCACGCAATGGTTGTGGGAAAAAGTTGATACATGCCAGGCCTGAGGTTCTAAAAAAGATCGGTATAAGTACCCAGTATCCGGCAATCATATCCTTTCACAATCATTACTAAAAGTACAAACAACGGGCTTGTATGCACAACGATTTTAGAAACAACGGTAATAGGAATTTCGTAATTTCCTATTTTAATCAACGCTAACAAAAAGACTGAGGAGTTTGGAACTCAGATATAACCAAATTCTTCCAAACAGTTTCCTGTAGCCATTCCAGTTATCCACTAGATTGAACGTGCACGCCAAGGTCTCTCAAAACTTATTTTCATTGCATGTATCGAGTACATAATTGTAAACCAAGAATGTTGCTCCGTTGACGATAAAGGCAGGGAAGGAGAGGGACATGACTCCGCGGAAAAGTCCAAAGACACCTGCATTTTTATATATCTTCTGGCTGCAGTGAATTGTGCCTTTGTATTTCGGTGATAATACTTCATCTGCCTGAATTTTCGTTTTAATTACATCGAAAGGGGCTACGACCCACCAAGAGATCATCCCTAGTACATTCATATTCACGAAATTACAGGCTGGCAATGAGTGGGGTTACACTCTAACCAAGAATAATTAAATATATGCGTGAAAATGGCCGGAATACCTGCCATTCCTCCAGCAAACCATACATCACCCCATGTTTGTGAATGTTTTTCAGGGTTACTGTATTCCAATATGGACATGAATGCGAAACACTGAATACATCCTCCTCCGACATTTCTAAATAAAAAATTTTAATCATACTCCTTTCAATAGCATTTGATATAACCAAGGCAAACCATAACTTATGTGGTAGTCAAAATGATTACCGCAATGCTAATGGTAAAAGTCCTTTGTAGAGCCCTTGAATTCCTTTGACGCCGTAAATATTCCTAATGGCCTGAACGGGTCCCCCAATCAGACTTCCGTATGCCTGCTGACGGACTTTGACAACTTCTACCGGACAAATTACGGTAAGCTGCGCAATGTTGGCGATGGCTCCAGAAATTAAGAAGTCACGAATATTCCCTTCGGGTTTTTTCGGCTACAGGTGAAAGTCAACATTTATAATGTTCATAATTAAGTGCACCCTAACAATCGAAAATATCAATTAATTGTGCAGGAAAAACTATGAGTTGCCAGCTGTATGCTATTTTTTTTACATTATAGCCTTTAGTATCGTTAACAATTGCAACTATATCAAGTAACAATGCACTTACTTACTGGCTCTGTACTTTTCCCAATATTATGTGCTACTCCTTTGGACGAAAACATTGGATCATTTATAAGATGCATCTTCTCCGGTATCTTCTCATTTCTAACCCAGGCATCCACTCCCGTAGGGGCAGTAATATAACTCAGGACTTTGCCGTAAACGGCAAAGAAGGTAACATTGAGAATTCCGCTGAAAACCAAAGGTAGCGCCAGTCCCCTGAAAAATCCTTCAATTATTTTATATATCAATTGTGATGAGCACGTTAATTATGCTGTCTATAAGTTAAAATACAAAATTTCTTAGTACCTGAGAAACCATCTAGGCGCCTTATAGTGTATGCTCCATCCGAAAATCTTATGTCTAAGTGCTGCTGCTTTGTTTTAATTGCATCGAATGGTGCTCCAGTCACTAAGCCTGCTACCCCTATTCGAGTTTTTAAATGCAAATACGTTAATTGGTTTGGTGCAAAACTTATTGATATTTAAGTAGGAATAGAAATGATTGTTACGTTACGACAAATGATGTTATGATTGTAAGCGAACCAGATACCCATCCCGCAAAGTAATCACAAGCTTGAGGGGCTTCGAAATTTAGTGTATCGCCCATTTTAGAAAGGGTGGTATCACTTCTCAAATGTCCGTATTCGTAGTTGGTAGTTGCACATTTCTAGACAAGTTGCATCAACAGGGAGGACCATCTTTACTCATGAATTTCGTTATATATCACTCAATATTAATACTGGACATTGTGGAACAATTGAGTCGGAACTCGGAATAACGAAATACCAAACAAATCGCTATCCAAAGAACCATAGTTTTGAGGCTTTAGAAACATATATCCATTATTTGTACAAAAATATTTTTTTTACCTTCTCGCAACTTTTTAGAATTTTCAACTTTAAAAAAAATTGCGCTGGGAAAAAACACTATTGTAATGATAATGAGAAACTTAAAAACTCAATGAAATGAAACATGATGCCCAGCATAACTACCATTTTAAATACATTGTAAATGCACCATGCACCACTGATAATTTTAAAAGACTCATCTTGTGACTGAAACGAAAGAGTTTTGAAGTTTTTGATGTTCAAATATTTGGACGCAATGTACAGCCGCGGTAGAATGAAATAAAACAGACAAAAATAAAATGCTAAATTGAATAGTTTTTATTTATAGATTGTTAGAACTGTAGTAACGTCCCCGTGAGAACGAAAAATGAAGTACCAATGATGCCGTCAATTATAACAATAAATTAAGAAAGAATGATGGTTGATTAAAATATGATTGTTACGTGAGACATACGTACGAGGACTGAAAAAAGTACTTGTTATTATGGGGCAGCAATTCCCACGGGGGCTTACCGATTGGTAAATTCATTGTGAATTAGTAATACTCTAAACAATATTGAATTATTCTAAATACAGTACTAAAACTTTACTTTTCGAAATAACATAAACTCACGTAATAATGTATCTAATACTAGAACTGAAGGCAAAGACGATCAGCTCACAGTATTATCTCATTAGCAAAGCTTCTACAGAGTTCCTTGTGGGGCAGTACGATAGAATTTAGCACAATGACTTCGGAAGGTACCCTGACATGGCAACCTATTCAAAATACGAACATTTCAACGACAATGCGGATGCACGTTATTATCGATTCAAAAATCTCGAGACTAAATAATGACGTACCTAGAATGGTTATAGATGGATTCAATCTTCCTTCTTCGTTAAAAAGAGCTACATTTTCCATCTTTGCAAAGGGCTTATTTGGATTAGGATCCGAAGGAGTTCCTTCGATTCTACTCCACCTACCAATAAAACTGTCCCAGCCGACAATGGCGTAAAGCAGCAGTGAATGCTCTTGGATGACTGTATCACCCAAAATAATTGACTCACGTATTCTTACTCCAGCGCCAATAATAACATTTTTCCCAATGCTTACATTAGGACCAATCTACAAAGAACAATTAAATACTATCAGTAAGTCAGTAATTGTACTGGTGGAGAGATATGCAGTATTTAAAACATCACTACATGGATTTGGCATGCTAATAACAGGGCATACCACACAAGATGGGTGAATGTGAGCAGTGGGATGAATGTAAACATCACCAATGACTTGACAAGATGAACTTAGTTTTTCCTCCAGTCCAACTAAACGGTCGGGTTGTCGCTTTCTATACAAGTCCAAATGCTGGCGATTCGCATAGATAGCTGAGGCCGCAGTTTTAACTTGTGACCACATACGATTTGAATGGTACACGTAAATGTGGCCTTGAGTACCCGCAGAAGGCATAATGATATCTTGTTCAAGTGCGATCGATTCCCAACTCTCACCATTAGACTCTGCTTCGCCCCTGAAAACAAGAAAATAAAATAATTACATGGAATGTTCCTTTAAAATTCAAATTTATATGCATAATACACATTTGAACTTACAAATAATAATTAGATTGCCTTTGGGAAAATATTTTAGCAATAATAAGGAATATATCCAAGGAGCAAACATAAACACCACAATTGATCAGTGTGGAAACAAATGTTTCCGGCTTTTCCACATAATGTAAAACTTGATGCGTTTCTTTGTTTTCGATAAGGCACCCATAATTCATGGACTGCTGCCGGGTAGCTTCCGCTGTTAGAATCGTGATCAAATTTTTCCTCTTCGGGTCAGAATGAAATTCCAGCATTTCCTGAAGAGGAAAATCTCCACAGACGTCCCCATTGATTAAAAAGAAGCTGGAAGGGTTGCCTGCCTTGATTTGATCCCTGAAGTGGTAAATTCCTCCAGCAGTGCCTAGTTGTGTATATTCTTGCAAATACCGGATTTTCACTTGATCATACAACGGACTTATCTCAGCAAGGAACGGTACAATATCAGCACAAGGAAAATTGCCTAGAATCAAGATCTCCTTCAACGTTGGAACCTGAACACATGACTCGATCAAATGTTGTACTAGTGGGATTCCAGCTATAGGAAACAAAGGCTTCGGTACATCCAATGATAGTGGACGAAATCTTGTTCCTACAAAACATCAAATACAATCATTCAATATTCAATATATATGTGATGCTTCCTTTGTAAATTTCAATTGGTCAACTGGCATACTCTTATATCTAACTACACAAAACTCCTATAACATAGCTCAGGCATTCTGAACAGGTGCTGGTAATATCACCATTTACTACATTACTGTATTATTACTCAATGTGATCTCTCAATTATATTCGCAAAGTATCGCAAGTAGCAGCTCTCCAAGGGGTACAACTACTAAATTGGGAAAAGGTAAGTGACAAGTGTTACTTATCGTTCTTTCTGGCAAAAAAACTCCCTATATTCCTTAAATAAAAGGTTGGAAGCAGAAATACTTGACAAGTCAGCTGTCCATTTAGTGGGCGAAAATACCTTAGAATACTACAAAATAACGCAGCAACAAAATAACTTGTCACTGATTACTTACATAAAAGCTGGATTTTTTCTTTTGGCTGTTATCATTGAACAGGGCCCTATGAATTTTTATAATACCACATCATCATCAGGACACGTTGTTACTCATTAAATAATAAAAAGATAATAATTAATAATATTACAAGAAAATCGTTGACAGGGGTTTACGGGTTTACCATTAGGTTTCTTACTCGGTATGGTATAAAAATACCTGAATGCAATACCCCTTGATAATAATAATAAACTTCACATACATACTTTGCTAACTAACCACTTGCTTAACACAGCCCGATATATATCACTCAACGTAATTTACTAACACAAAAGAACTAAATTAAAACAACATAGCTTAACACACCTTCATTAACTTTTAATTAACGCTTTAGGTTCATTTTACTTCAATGAGATAAGTGTTATTTCCGGGGTCAAAATTCAAAATTACACCCAACAAATCGACAATTTTAAATGGGCTCTAGCATTACTTTCAATTTTCCAGGGGTATCTATCAAATAATTTATTTTGGTAAGCAAATATTTTTAGGCAATGTGGGCCCGTGCAGATATTTAGTAAAGACAATACCCTAATATTCAAAACGGATAATTGTTCTAGTGATTCTGTCGAGGTATAATTATTGCACTAATAACTATCCCGACTTTGTGCAAATTCATTGACCTGGTATTCGTACAAATGAGTAAAATATGGTTCAGTCACCTGTTCGTTAAATACCATTTTGATTTAGAGAGCATAAAATTAATGATAATGACTATAACGATTTCAAGGAAGTAATTCCTGACTCCTGAGTTGATTTGTCAGAAAACCCTGGACAAGACGTTTTAATACGTCGCAAAAAATGAATCTTGAAATGCCATTTAAAACAAGAAGTAACAAACTAAACATACATGGATCCCCTGAACTTGTAATACAAATCTGATAAATTAGCTGCTACCTTTTTGAGGGCCTCCGATAAGTATCACTGCTTTCACCATTGTTGTCTTGGCACTATTACCGGGGTTCTCGGATGCCATTCCGCAATGAAGGCGTCGTGTCAGCTATTGCAGGTCCTACACAATAACGATTACTTTTCACATGAAATATAAATTATTCTTCCATTTGCAAAAGCATGCCAAACAAAATATGGCAATAATAAAAGGTGAGCGATATGTTTACCTATTCAAAGAGAAGTCTGTAGTTTAAGACCAGGACGTAAAAAACTTGTTTCCAACTGCCAATCCAACTTGCCACAGTAATGGTATAAGGACGGATTGATGCTGAGGCAACTGTAAATTAAGGTACGACAAACGCATTAAAGTCACATTACACGATTAACTAACTCTCTATGTATTGACCACGAACATAAACCCTGTAACAAAATGTTCAGCTCGCAACTTAAGTACATACAAACAATGGAATGTAATGTAATACCTATACATTGACAAATCAGCAGTGTGATTCACTGAATTCCAATGACAGGGAAGATAAAACATTACTAACTAACAACAAGTCAAATAATTTAAAATATAGTGGCAACATGTGTTTACAAGTTGCAGAGGTGCGGAATATGTTGAAATATTGTGTTTGAAATACTTTCCGTATTTTGTATTTGTCTCGCCATAAATGTTTCAAGGTATTTTGTATTTCGTATTTTGTCAGCACCAAAATTTCTACCGTATTTTGTATTTTGAAGATCTACGAACGTGATGGCATTTTGTATTTATTTATATTGAAACGTTTGCCCACCCTATATTTCAAAATACATAGCTCTGACTCCTGTCAAGGTTGCCTGTAATAAATGTCCAAATAAATATTTTAAAAGTAAAAGCACAAATTTGTGATTGAGTACAAATGACGTTAAATGCTATTGTGGTTATGGAGGATGACCTAGAAGTAGAAGATTTAATTGAAGATGATTAAAGAATACCTTAGACGCTGGAAGATTACTTCGACCAAAAATTTCCAATGACAAAAAGTTATAGTTCCATTAAGATGTCTAGCATTGCAAAAATTGTGACGAGGCAGAATTGTCTGTAATGATTTACGTGATGTAAATCATCGAATGTCATCATGTTGAATTGTTTACAGTAATTCTTTTTAATGTACCTGATTGGGTACAGTTATGTAGGGAAATTTTTCAGGTACAGATCCATATATTGGGTATATTTTGGGTACGGGTAAAATTCATGTACAGGTATGCAATACTAGCAAAATATTCAGGTCCAGGTACCAACATTTATTAAATGGGTACTTATAATCAGGTACGGCTCTGGGTACAAATTTTGCCGGAACCCACTATTTGGGTCCAGGTTCAGGTCTAGGTGCAGCATTTTTGTACCCATGCGATGCACTGCTTGATCTACACAAATGCACAACTCTAAATTCTAATCACGTGCCCGCTACCTTACGTTAGCTGAATAATTTTTGAATATCAAATTATTTGGCCAAATTGTCGGTGTATGTATTTTCGGTTTTTGCTGGAAGCAAAGTATTTTATTTTATATCGTAGCTAAGTTACTCCTGGTATTTGTATTTAAATGTTTCTGGAAATGTATTTGTATTTTAATGTTTCTGGAAATGTATTTGTATTTTAATGTTTCTGGAAATGTATTTGTATTTTAATGTTTCTGGAAATGTATTTGTATTTTAATGTTTCTGGAAATGTATTTGTATTTTAATGTTTCTGGAAATGTATTTGTATTTTGTATTTTAATGTTTCTGGAAATGTATTTGTATATTGTGTTTTAATGTTACTAGAAATGTATTTATATTTTGTATTTTAATGTTTCTATTAATGTAGTTGTATTTTAATGTTGTTGGAAATGTGCTTGTGTTTTAATAATACAATTCATGTATTTTCCATACCTCTGACAAGTTGTAGTTGCAACACAAAAAAAAGCAACGATGATTAGCACCATGTGTTAATTCACTACGTCTTGTAATCGCAAGGTCTTATAACCATAATTAGGGAAACAAGAACCATGCATTTGAAAAATATGTAATTATGTGTGCACTATAAACTAACGTCTATTGAACTACTCAAGATTAGTGGAAAAAATTCCCGAATCCATGAACGCCCTTTCGTTGCTCAAAATATTAAAAAACTGATTAATTTTTAGAAAATCTGGCTACCGCGGTAGTTGCCCAAATTAAAAATTTTGGCTACCCTGGTAGTTTTAAAACTTTTGTTACCCCTCCAGGTAGTTGTTCAAATGAAAAATTTTACCATGTTTAGAAAATTTTGACTACCTGCGTAATTGTCCAGTTAACAATTCTTTCTCCCAAAGTCGTTTCCCAACCAAAATGTTTTACCATTTGTACAAAATTCGAGCTACCTTGGTAGTAGCGAAAATAAAAAATTACACCACTTTAAAATAATTTTAGTTCCTTGCTATTTCTTGTCTGTCAGAGGGTAGATGTTTTTGTGTTCATTTTGTCAGTGTATTTCTTGCAAAGTGCACTGACTGAAATTGAACATTAAAGAAATACGAAATACAATACTAACATCCAAACCGAGGGTTGGACTAAATCTGATAGTTCTATACGTCCTGCAGAAATGACCGGGTAAAAATACGGAAAGGGCTGGAGAAATACAACAGTAGGAATGACACAATTCGGACCTTACCCACGGATCATTAAAAATCAGTCCTGCACCAGAAATGTGTAGCCAGTTTACAAATTATTTCAAACAATTGTCATCAAACCTTTTGCTCTACACAATACCTTAAATATACCTCGCTCCGTAATTTTTCCCATGCATGTCATGATTCTCAACATATGTGTCTGTAGTGTAGGCGACAGGACAAGTTTCTGGAAAGCCCACTTGTTGCAACCAAATGTCAAACTATATTCCTAAAAATTTGTCCATGCAAATAATTACAATTTGTTAATATTAAAAAACATTCCGACATTGCTTTATCCCCACTGGGGGAAACCTTAAAACGTTACAACCCCAAATATGGACTAGAATGACTGATTTGTCGAAATAATATTTCCTTCATATTTACTCTATCCACCAAGTGTCATTATAAAAAAAACAATATTATTTTACCATTACCTCTTATTATGCAGGGGAGAAAAAGGAACCAATGTATTACTCAGGTGTGCGGAATACACAAACAGAATTTTATCCCCTGTTCTGTTGAAAATGAAACGACAGCAAAAATCAGCAGTCTTCTCTTACAAATGACATGACACGACAGAAGTATGTGTACACATAACAAATCAGGAAATTTATTCGAAACTCGACAGTAAATGTATAGCACAAGCACTAATTCAACTATAAATGTATTCACCTGTAATAATTGAGCACCAAAAAACAAGCTTAGGCTTTTTGACTTCTCCCCGCCAAAAACACTCAATGACTAAACGCTGCAGCCACCGAAGAACTGTTGTACGATGCCCAGTGTTGGGCCTGCCACTGCAATGAAAGTAGAGTGGAGCACACAATAGGATGAGTGAGGAACTAGCAGAAGTAGAGCGCTTATAGAAAGCCATGCGTTGTATCATAAAGTAGAAGTATTGCAAAAGAGGAATTTGTCTGTAAGTTCCCTTCATACATTTCATAATTGTAAGCTTGTGGACTACAACAATAATAGCTAATATAAAGATGGAGTTAGGAAGGGAAATAATTAATTATAATTAAGACTTTGGAACATTCCAAAGTGAGTGGTGGTGGTTAGAATTATGGTAAAAACACACTTGGTGACAAAAAGGGGATGAAATTGAAGAATTACAGGTTTTGAAAATTTTAGAAAATGCTACCGGAAATTGAGGTTCTAACTGCTTGGAGGTTGGAGAAGTGCTCTCAGAGGCATGGTTTGAGAGCCCTTTTATAAGTTGAGGTTTCGTTGTCGTTTTAGGAAAACGTCTATGCAATCAAATATAGTTATGTATAAAGAGGTAGTTCGTATACATTGTAGTACTTAAATTATGTTAGAATGGTTAAGTTATGTTATGATAGGCCGTGGAAAATTAGAACTTACATAGGGGGCAAAAATAGTTGTATATGAAGGGGTGAGCTTGACCAGTGGTTGAGCTCACTGATTAGGTTACTTTAATGTAGCTGAGCAAGGAATTAACGATTGGAATAGTGTACATGTATTTTACAAACGTTCGGTTAGGTCAAATGTAATAGCAATAATTGTGACGTTGAGAAATGTACACAAATGAACTACTTAACTTTGACAAAATATAAAAATCCCAGCTCGTAGACGCCATCAACATCTGAAATTATTTAAAAACGGAGAGTATTCCATGCAAAGGAGAAACTCTCCGTGAGTAAAAAATACAAATATAGTTTTGGCTAACGCAACCTGAACATACAACTATTCCTTGCCTGCACAAAACGGGATTCTACTTTCCGCTGAAATTGCATATGACAGTAAGGCGTTTATCGAATGCGATATTTCAATAGAAGAAATTTAACATAATTTTTTTTTCGGACATAATCACGAGCCAGGTCATAGAGATTTAAGTCTTATGATAAGTAAGACCGGACACCGTCACAGGTATCACAG
Organism: Allacma fusca; assembly: GCA_947179485.1. NCBI lineage: Eukaryota > Metazoa > Arthropoda > Collembola > Symphypleona > Sminthuridae > Allacma > Allacma fusca. The sequence continues at coordinate 18,346,713 of OX359250.1, read as the reverse complement.
GGCAATTTCTAACGGCATTGGAAGCGTCACTGTCTTACGGTACGTACTTCAGTTCCAACCAGAAACCAACAGAGCCCAAGGCCAGGCGAAGTACAAGGATCCTTCTTGCTTCCTGGCCTGCACAAAATTCCAGTCTAACACCTCAACACCTTGATTTCTCCACCCGACATTGATCCTTGTCTCCAAAATTCTTCCAAAGACTGGTGCGACAACGGATGTCGGACTCCGGGTAACGTTTACGTGACGTCAACCAACTTAAATATTTTTACCCGGCGTACGTCGGGTAAGTTCTGTGTTGTTTGGTTGTTGGGTGTCGGTCAAGTTTCTCCTTCGCCCGACAAACGTCGGCAACTTCCTTCGACATACTTTGGACGTCGGGGAACTTTAAGCTTCCCACATATGACCTACGTTTAGTAAGTAAAAGTATAGTTTCTTTATAGTTCATTGTCATCCTACAAATACAAATTAAGTACGTATCTATATTTATTGTTGTTAAGTATTTTCCTATTTGAAACCAGGATATGAACGTGATTATAAAAAGTTGCTGCTCATTGACATTGACGACGAGCAGTTGTGCGTCTACAGCTGCAGGGAAGATTCATTGGATCAAAGGATAGTGTGTATTTGTGGAGAGGATTTTGAATAATGTAAACAAAACAAAGAGTATTTTTTAAACTGAATGGTGTGATGTGGGAGGTTTGCTCTCATTCTGTGTTTCGGGGGAAATAATATTTAGAAAGAAGAAATATTTGGGGATAAATGACTATAAGAGGCAAAGTGCAAGTGAACTCTGACTGAAATTATATTACACTTACGCAGTTACGTTAATATTAGTTATTATTATTGTCCACCCAGGTTGAGACTCAACCAGAGATCGTTTACCAAAGAAAGCAACTACTTGAACAGAGTTTGAAGACTGAAATTATTTGATTATTATTTTGTCAATTTACAAGTAGATTAAGGATCGCTAAATTGTTGACTTTATGTACCTTTGCTAATCATTTAAATTTAAATTATTACTTGAACGCTTATAAGGTTAGATTAGAGTTTTGTAGGTGTGTTAGAGTTTACTTGGGATTATTTCGATTATTTTTTTGAAAGAGATTCTGTCGATTTGAGATTTTTAGGATAGGAGGGTTGTTAAGATTATGTGAGTGAGCATCGCTGATGAAGCACGTGTATTATTAGAATGGCATCTTCGTACGAAAAGCAAATTACTAACATCAGGTTCAATCAGGACAAAAGTAAGAATTTTGTCAGCTTATTAGCGTAATTTTGTACTTGCTTGAAAGTGGATCATATCAGGTCTTAAAAAGACTAATTTTGATGATGAATTTTATGTATTTTAATTTCAGGTTGTTTCATGTGTTGTATGGATAATGGGCTAAGAATTTATTACGTGGAACCGTTGGTGGAAAAAGTTCATTATGGTAAGGATTTTGTAGTTGTTTAATTTAATTTAAATTACAAGGATGTAGTAACAAATTGTGCTTGCTTTTGGATTCAGTTTTTTGGTTTTGTTAATATATGTAACTATTTCTTGCATAGATGAAAGAACAATCGGTGGAGTTGGATTCTGTGAAATGGTGTGGAGATGCAATTTGTTTGCCATAGTTAGTGGGGGCAGTAAACCCAAATACGCCGACAATTCTGTTCTTGTCTATGATGACAACCTTAAGCGGGCTGTTTTGGAGTTTACGTTTGATCAACCTGTTTTGTCTGTAAGATGCAGAAAGGATCGATTGGTTGCTGTGTTGAAGAATCGAATTCATATATTCTCGTTCCCACATCAACCACAGAAATTATTTACAGTTGAGACTAAATCCAACCCGTTAGGGCTTTGTGAGCTCTCTCCGGGGAATAATATTTTGCTGGTTTTTCCTGGTTCGAAGATGGGGTCTTTGCAGTTCATGGTAATTATGGATTTTTAATGTATTTTATTTGTTGTTAACTTTGTTGGGAGTTGCTACGGTTAATTTTTTTTATTCATGTACATATTACAGAATTTAGCTTCTACGGAGCCTACAGTTTCAAGTAGTCCTGTTACTATTAATGCTCATCAAGGGGAACTTGCCTGCATTGCAATTAATCAGCAAGGCAATTTAATTGCTAGTGCGTCGGAAAAAGGAACATTAATTCGAGTTTGGGATGCTCAAAAGAGAATACCGCTCATAGAATTACGTCGTGGTACCGATCCAGCGACGATATTTTGCATCAACTTCAGTCCAGATTCTGATTTTCTGTGTTGCTCCAGTGATAAAGGAACAATTCACATTTTTGCCTTGAAAAATCAGAAGCTCAATAAAAGATCAACGTGAGTGCTTTGCTTATTAGGTTTGTAGGACATGTGGTGTTACTAGATTGTTTCAGTATTATGTATTGTTTTTATCCCCTCCGTACTTTAGGTTTTCAAAAATGAGTTTCTTAGGTCATTATGTGGACTCTCAATGGGCCCTTGCTAACTTTACCGTTCCACCGGAATGTGCCTGCGTGTGTGCTTTCAGTTCCAATAGCTCTGTTGTTGGTACGTGTTTAGAGTAATTGTCTGTTCTTATTTTTACTTGTGGAGTAGTATTTTTACCTTGAATCTCAGAAGATATTTTATGAAGTGTTATATTCCATGTAATTGTTGGGTAAAGTTTATATATTTTCTACCTTTTTTACTTTAACTCCCATTCGATATTGCGCAAATTAGGCTATGTAATTTGCCACGACTACCATACAGGCAACTACCAGTGAATGGTTAATTATTCAGCTTTTGGTAAAGGCATAACATTAATAATTATTATTATTTGATTTTCTTTGTTGATAGCAATATGCATGGACGGGACATATCACAAATACGTCTTCAACGAGGATGGAGTTTGTAGTCGTCTGACGTACGATGTCTTTCTCGAAGTTTGTGGCGACGATGACTTTTGATGCGAAAAATTACCTATAATGTCAATTCAAGGCTATTATGGAGATCGAGATTTTTTATGTATAGACTTTATTCTAGAAATTGTATTTGTAATGCATATTGAATTATGCACACACCAGATTAGAAGACTCGTAAGTTCGTATATGTTAATTACTTACATTCAACATTTTAAAATATAGTTTGCACCTTAAATTACAACTGTAATAATTAGACATACAACATTGCTTAAATCATGTGAAGCAGGTGACCATATTGGTTTGTTAATTGTTACCACGAGGTAAGTTACAGTAATGTTAGGGAAAACTTATCATTTTACAACTAGCATTTAGACTTTATAAAGGTTGGATGATATTTCAGAGTTATTTTTTGGTTGACATACATTTTAAATAGTTTAATTTTAATTTCGCACGTACATTACTATTAGAGTTAATTCTATAGAGCTTTGATGAACAAGCTTGGATTTGAAAAGTCAGCTTAAGGGTGCGTACCAGTTTCGGAGGTAAGTTGCCTAGGATTTTAGTTAAAAAAATCATTGACCTTGAATAGTTCTGGGACAAACGTTTTATTTTATATTTCTCATTGTTAAAATGTGAAGTCTATGCATCGATGATTGTATGTATGATGATTAAAGTAACAATCTATTTTATTAAGATAGGTGTAGCTCTTGTTACTTACTTACAAACACTAAATTGTCCCACATATATTTTTCTGGATCTTTGCTGAGGTATTACTCACAGATGGGTGACCAAGGTTGGGCATTCGTATTCCGCCACTACCGCTTGTTTTGATTTTTACCCTCTAAACTTCACATCATGTCTTAAGGGAATAACATGCAAAATTTCCATTTAGTCATATATCTGTGAAATTTAGTAGTAAAATGTTCGAGCGATTTAAATAAGTGTCATTTAATCATTTACCTGTGAGTACTACCTCATCATAGTTTCAGAAAAATATCTCGCGGGCATCTTTAAAAGTCTGTAGAAGTCTCGCTAAAACATGAAATCATTAAGATTTCAGGTACCTATTACGAAGAAACTTATAATTTAGACAGTAGAAAAACTATTATATATGTAGAATATTTTGTTGATTTTCGCTCGTGGCATAACGCATGTTTGTACTTTTGATATTCCGAAAATACTAGCTACTTGTTATGTGAAATTCGAAGATAAAGTAACGGCAGTTAAAATAAATTCCAATGCATTGAAATATTTCTTCGCAATACTTTCTTCTCTATGTGCGATGACACTAACGATTCGGGCTATGTTTATAGATGTTCAATTTACGGGAACTTCAGTGAAAGTTATCAGTAAGAACAACTCCAGTTTAAAAGTTTACAACAATTCGTTCTCTTAGATGAAAAATGTAACTATATCATCAAGTTGGAAAGTAATAAATTACATCATTCCAGCAACAATGTCAATGACAACAGTTTCAAGAATTCAAAAACAATGACTAACCACGTATACATGTTCCAAGGAGTATACACACAAAGTCATGACGTGCGCAACATAATTTTGTCGCTCACGTACTTCCCATTCAAAATTTAATTTTCTGTACAATTTAGCTAAAAAAAGTACTACCAGCTTGCAATTTCAAACAGCAAAAATCTGCAGAAGGCTTCTTCGCAAATCGGAATATCAGTTTACACAAATTATAGATAGGTACTTAAACTCGACTACGATTCAAGCTAATTTAATGGGTTTGCAGCAGATTATTACATATTTACATGGTTTTCCCACCCCATTTTATAGGCATTGTGGAACAAAATAATCCTTCAGCTTTAAAAACAGTTACGGTTCTGCACTATTTTGATGAAGGCAGATATCTGTAAGATGTTTCGCCAAATTGAAGTAGCTATACAAGACGTAGACTTTGGTGATGTGTTAACGGTGATTCCCGAACCAGATTATGCTACGCAGCCAATGTTATCCCTATCCCTCAGTAGATTCCAGTTACAGCAAAAAATAGTCGAAAGACTTTTCTTAGTCCGAGACTAAGGAAAAGGTGGAGTCGTGAGTGCTTGACCCGGCTTCAGCAAAGGCGGAAATTGTGGACCAGCCGAACATTCAGCGGGGAACTTATTCCTCATTAAAGATGAAAAGATGCCTCCTCTTAAATAAAAAACGGGAAGAGTCTTGCTATTGCATCCTGGAACTGATGTACTGTGTCGTGACACTTAAAACAATGGAGAAGAAGAAATCAAAAGACTACAAAATTTGTTTATTGCCGGTTGACATTAATTTGTGTTTAAAATATTCATTAAATTATTTAATTAACCATGTATGAATTATTACCTAAGTATTCATCATTTCCGTTGAGATTTTCATTTCAGGGTGGGCAAAATGTTCAGACTAGACGCTATACATGTTGCTGAAGTAATTTATTTGTTAGTGTTGTATTAATTAAATATTTGTGGGAAATTTCATTCATCACAGTCATATATGGGACGATACTTTTGATCAAACCTACTTCCTTTTCAAAATTCATGGTTAAGTCACTTTCACCTGTCAGTCACAATAATATGCCTAATGACGTGTTATAATGACAAGATTTCAGTATAAAATACAGTTTTTCAACAACTTTATTTTTATGAATTATGCCTTAATAAACGAGTAAAAATGCGTTTGCTTTTTTTTATTAACTGTAAAGTAAAACAGCATACTTTCAAATTGTAAAATTAAAAATCAGATAAGCTATTAATGTATGTATGTATGTCTTTATTGTTTCTCGCTTTTTCGCATTACAATATTTTTTACACGTGTTCTTGTATTACATTTCTTTATTTAACATGCTTAGCTATTAATGTTATAATAATAATCCCTCTAGCTTATAAATAGCGAAAAGTAAGCGAGTATAGGCTGACCATGAGATACGATTGAGTTAATTTTTAAATACATTAAACGTCCCTTCCAGGAACATTTTTATTCACGGTCTCCCCTCACGGTTGTGGTTCTTAAAATAAATCCATTGGATCCATATGTCATTTGCTCGTGTCTAAAAGAAAAGAAAGAAAAAATGAGAAAGTCCCTGTTGCCTTTGAAACAATGTGAATAAATCAGAACTAATCAAAACAATTCACACTATGACTATGGATTAAGCCATGAAGGTAAACCTTTAAGGAACAATTGATTCAATGCCCCTTATTTACTAAACGTGAATAGCTTCTTCCTTTTGTAAGTTTCGCTTCCGTTAATTGCAAGCGCATATACATACAGGGATTGGGAATGTCTCCATTTGACTTAAGCACGACAATTCATTCCAATTTGTTGTCTATATGAACTTATCTTTAATCATTTTGTGTAAAATGTTTAAAAAATGTATTTTAAGGTTTTGTGGAAATTGGATGTTAGTTTAATAGAAATCTTAGAAGGTGCCCTTAATGCTACTGACCCTAAAGATAATTTTAAGAACACGTTCCGCTTCAAGTGTCTTGTGTAATTATGGTTTCTGATTTTAACGTATTTATGATGAAATTAACATTTTTCAATGAATGCTTGTAGATATAATATAATGATCCCTTAAGTTCTGTCAGATGGTCACTTACATATGACAATGTACCAAGGAGTTGTTTCATGTAACTCCAGATGTGTACAGCAACAATGATGTTGGTACTGTATAGGTTACGGGTAATTCGAGGTAAGGATTAAACCATACTTTGCTTATTAATTACTACAACTTGACGCTAAACCTATGTATATTATTATTACACTCATTGTCAGTATAACCTGTACGAACACCCACTTATTTTCCAATGTTAATTTGTCAAAAAAAATCGTACTATATACTTCTCTAAACAAGATATTACTTTTCCAGCATCCTAGTTTTGTCTTGAAGTAGGTTCGTTTAAATTAAATGATAAGTCGACTGTGTCACGGACTGCATGGCTACTCAATCATAATATGACTCTGCTTCTCCAACACCGCAGTTGAATCACCTCTTGAATTTTTTACGAACTCATTTATATGTAATATAATATATATATATAATTGCTGTATTATTCTCCTCTTAACCAGGAAAATGCGTCAAAACAGCTTAGCACTGGTGTGACGTGACATGAGCTAAAAATTTAATACTAAAACCGCCGGAAACCAAACGTTTTGGAATTGAAGCAATCCAACAATTTCTCACTGAAACTCTTCACTGTTTTAATTAAACAGCGACTTTATTCTGACATATAAGTATACTTGTGCCGTGGGGTAAAATGAAACTTTCAGTTTCAGAAATGAATAAATGTGTGCGTACTTATATACAATGGCAATAATAACAGCAGCAATAACCAGATTAGTACCATAGCATTTGACCCTAACGTTTAATCTACAGCAATGTTATCGAAACCCAGCTGAAATATTGAATGAAAGTTAAATACGAAGAGCCGTGCGATTACTGAATTCCTTTTATTCCTATATGCGCACCCGTAGTTGGCAAGAATGACTTTTGCATACAGAATGCAAACAACTTTTGAAATATATTTATTTTGCCTGCTACTAAAACCTAACTAAACACTAACTGTGACCTACGTGTGTTCAAACCATTGTTATAACTAAACCTTCATCCCAACTTATTTGATAGGAAGACATAAATGCAAATGAAAGCTTCAAAGTGTTGATACATATTTATGTATGTTCCTGTGAACACATTAGGGAGTCTGTTTCAAATGGCCTAAATAAGCCATGTCATGTTATAACGTGTGTTAAATTTTAACTCTGGGGAAGCTAATATGCGAGAGATTCATCGTAGAAAACATTTTGAGAAAGGTATGCACAATACACTATCGGACACAAAGGAAGCTTTGGTGTCCTACTTGATTATCAGTTGTTCAAGGCAGGGTAGCAAAAACGGTACGAACACATTGTCCTATAGCCAGTGTTCTGCTTCAAGCAAGGAAACTTGTATGACATATAACACCGACTCACTTGTACATTCTCAGCCTGACTCTTACTTTTGGTTGCGTAAACGAAAGCACGATCTTTCACAATGCATAGATACAAATTGTTGAGGTACTGAATATTCAAGATGGCTTTGAAGGTAACAAAAATAAACCCCCATGATTGATTCCCAAACAATCAAGTTTCAATGGGGGCTTGAATTAATGTAGGATTTTCAGAATTTTCAGAATTTATTACTATGGTTTCTACATGTGAATTTCAACCGGTAACTTACAATACTTATGATATCCGACTGCAGTCAAGATTCACTACTTCATTTAAAATTGGCCTTTTGGTAGACATCCAGGAATATCTGATAACGTATCCACTTATCCACATCATGACGAGACCCCCGAACATTGCAAAACC